>OU342968.1:21377500-23877500 GCA_910592155.1 Ypsolopha scabrella
AGTTAACTCAGCATATTAAAACAGAAACCGTTGGAAGACCCAATACAAGCCCTTAAGTTTATATTATTTTGGTGGTAAAACAATACATAAATTATTTACTCCTACATACTAAAGCAAACATAAGTAGGGCTAAGATATTGAAAATATTTAGCCTTTTGATTTAGCCCCAATTAAATAAACTGGTTTGATGAGTTTAGTAGGTATCTAATTTAATTTGTTCTAGTTTTTACAAATGCTGAGTGAAGGTTGACCTTGTTATTATAACATTGTCTGTAGTACAGAATTTATACACACAAAATATATGTAGTGTAGGTACTTATAATTTATTTATGAGATGCACAAAAAGGTCATATTTGGCAATCACATTGTTTTTGCTGTTTTTCCCTGATCTTTGTAACCGAATAATAAAATTTATCTACAGTGTTGACAAAGCATACAATGTTATCTGATTTTCTCAATGTGTTTCAACAGTTTAGTTACACGATATGAAACTAGCTATAGCCCGGGTCTTCGCCCATAGGGTTTTATTTTTATGTACCTAGTCCTATCTAGTTAAACCTAGGGGATTTGTCTTATGCATAGACATAAGGTAATAAACAATCAGACTAACTCTATTTTGGATTTATATATATTTTACAGAAGGGAAACCTTGAAAGCGATATTTCGGTGTCTGTCTGTCCGTCCATCTCAGGCATAATTTAAAACGGGTCGGGCCGATTAAGTTTTTTTCATGGCGGTGAAGCATCCCTAAATAACATGACCCACGTCCCATTTGAAATATACATAGGGGCTGTCAAGCGATGTGTCTTATCTTGTACATTATGTATATTACATTACATTCCCGGAATCCATTGACGCTTGACTTTTTTTTTTCGTTTTCAGTACGCAGTGTTTCTGGCATTATTGTTGCTGGCTGAAATGACAGTTGGCATACTTGGATTCGTTTTCAAGGACTGGGTAAGAAAAACGTTTGTTTAGGAGATAACAATTTTGATAAGTGAGAATTACTTTGACAAATTTTAACAATAATTTTCCTGCTCTCTGTCCATTATTTGCGTAGTTAGATTCTCGTGTAATATGATATCTTTGTGGTTTCAGATCAAACAGCAGGCTACCACTGGTTTCCAAACTTTCATCACCCACTACAGAGAAGATCCCGACCAACAAAACTTGATCGATTGGATTCAAGAAGATTGGGTATTTTTGAATTTTTTACTACTTATTTCTTGCGGCCATTTTGGCACCACAATAACGTTGAAACAAATAAATCGTTGTTGAAAAGCGGGTTAACTATTGTTGATTGTTCGAGTCGCAGTCAATCGATGGACGTATGTTCGAACGAAAGACGATCGACCGAATCGTTTTTGGAGTACCGGACCTGGTAGTCACCTGTCACTCGGTAATAGCGTGCTGACCATATGATTTATATCGGACCCTTACAGGGCGACTTTGAGCACTACATACTATCATATTTAAGGCTCAGCAGACCGTGTAACCATGACCATCAGTAAATCATATGGTCAGATCTCTAACTACACTGAGAAAACTGGTAATCATAAAATTAAGTGAATTCACCTGAAATTATGATGATTCACGTAAAGTAGGGATCATACGGACATCACAACAAAATACGATGAATCTACTGTTGCTGCTGCTAGCGTTATAATATGACGCACTGTCACTATGACTTTGTAGGAAGCAGATAGAATTATGCGCTCCGTCATAGTTTATATGGTGACAGTAAGCATACCGTAGTGTGACGGACCTTTTTTATGGGGAAGGCATGATTTAATACGAAAATAATAATCTTATTTTCTGTGACCAATTTTACGGTGATCTGTCATCATAATATCGCGTTAATTACCTTAAAAACTCGATTATTTCCTCAAACGTTTTAATTACAGCATAATATTTTCCAATTATCACCAAATTTAAAAACAATTCACCGTATTTTAAACCTACGTGATGCAATTTTATAGTGAAGCCAAAAAGACATTTTATTCAGTGTCTAAGCCTCTGAAACTACTTTTGGGATGCATGTCGTGACGATATACCTATTATGTATACATGATATTACGATATTTATATAATGTGTTCTTTGTTTATGTAGCCAAATTAATACCGGAGACTCGGTAAGCGGTCAGGACAAAGGTTCAATTACCCTTTCTGTGAAATACGCAAATAAAATTTTAGATTTCCTGTACTAATTGAGTCGGGGTTATTCTTGAACAAGTATGTATAGAGGCACAAAAAATATTTCTCGTATTTCGCAAACAGGGTCATTGACCCTTAATCCTGACCACTTACCTAGACTCCAGCATGAATTTGGCTATATAAACGAAAGACACCTTACAAACAATTTTTTTGACCGTTGTCAACCTACGCATTGGGGACAATGCTCGTGATAAAAAAAACTGCTTTTTAATACATTTAATTCGAGTAGGTACTTATCGCTTGCTTTATTGTTGTTTTTTCGCATATTCTAGTTTGTATTATTTCTTCGTAGGATTCTGAAAACTGCTTTTTCACGAAAAGTACTCTTATTCGTCAAAGACCAAATCATGGCGTAAACACAGTCCATTGTTAATTGAATGTGCTACCGTCTTCGCTTTGAAAGACGATTTATACTTTTCGGATACCATCAAAATTTTCCCATGTACTGTATTTTAGCTAACTTCTGTATTAAAACAATGATAAATGTCTAAATGTGGATGTGAGGAACTCTGAACCGGGATTTGAACATGTGACCTCTCGCTTACCGAACGATTGCTCTACCAACTGAGCTATCCAGGTCTCAACATAACTCACGATGTTCTTTCTTTACAAGGTGACATTTATTTGTACAGCCAATGCACACTGGAAGCTTGGTAACTTATCATTATCAGTACCTATCAGATTCACGGATCAATATTCTTTTCGCGTATTTTGAGAATGAAAATTTTGACAATACAAAGTATCGACTCGGGGCTGGGCTTGCGTTCCCTGCAATAGCAAAATAATTTTCGAATTTTCCAAAAGGGGCCACCAAACCTTGATATCGACCACTTAGCAAGTCTTCACTATGAATTTGGCTGTACAAATAAATGTCTACTTTGTATAGAAATAACATCGTGAGTTGTGTTGGGACCTGGATAGCTCAGTTGGTAGAGCAATCATTCGGTAAGCGTAAATAAATGTCACCTAATATATTTTGTTGATAAACTTTCCAGCTGCAATGCTGCGGTGTGGAAGGGCCTCGCGACTGGGACAGGAACGCATACTTCAACTGTTCGAGTGGCGCCGTCGGGTCGCGCGAGGCTTGCGGCGTACCCTTCAGTTGCTGCAGGAATAAACCGCAGGACATTATACGCAACAAGCAATGCGGATATGACGTCAGGAAGATCAACTTTGTGAGTATTGAGGAAAGTTGAGCACTGTGTTTGTTGAAGTTAATTCACTAGTTTTTGGGATTGGAAAGGTGATAAGAGGAAGTTGTAGGCTGACCAATCAGCATTTCAAACAATGATGAACATGGTGGGAAATATAAACAGTAGTAATATTTTACTTACAAAAGTGAGGCTGCTTTTATTTTAATTACGCCGTTTTTGTAATAACGATTAAATGATCCTGGGACTAATTCAGCAGTTGCCTTGTCTCTTAAAAATAACGTTGGAAGGACTATGAACTATGTTTCCCTAAAATTAAAGCAAATTAAAACCAGCAACATATGATGTAGCTACGTAAAGTTATGGCGGATCTTTATCTAGCGGATAACATACCCTAATTTGTCCACTGGTATTTGACGTGAGATTGACCTAAATTATTAAGAAGATTTCTCTTTGATATTGTTGGTCCTTGTCCAATAATTGAACACGGTAACCGAACAACGCGCTATGGTATTTGGATTTTAAGTTATTGTATTTTGAATAAAAACCGACAGATTTTATTTAAAAAATAAAATATAATTTTGCGTTAATTTTAACAAAAAAACTTTTTAATTATTATAACAAATATACCGTCGATTTCGAAAACGCGCCATATCAAATTTGTTGAGATTAAGCACGAATGCAATGTATTTATGGACATGGTGACCTAAAATTTAACATATCATTTTGTATCAAGTAGAAATGAACCATATGCCGTTTTCTTATTGTTTAAAATAGCGCGCTTTGAGCCGTGGCTGTTACGACAGCCGAAATATCACGCGCTTTCAAAACACTAAGGTTTCGTTTCGAATTGAGTGAATTTCACACGAAGTAATGCGAATTTCACCCTCGCGTTCAACAATAAATGTTAAACCGAAGGTAACCTAACTGTTATTACCTGACATTTGCAAGGAAGTGTTTTGAAACGCTTCGGAGTAATGCGAAAATCACACTGGGCCACCTGATTGGTGCAACCAGATTTTTTTTTTTTTTTTTTTTATATAGATCTATCTCTTTCTAATAAACGAGTGCAATTTCGCACTATGATCGCACGTTCCGAAACGCTTCCTAAGTGATTAACTAGGAGCGAGCGTGGGCGCTGAATCCAATATTATTTATCGAATGCACGTTGTTCGGGTACCGTGGTCAATTTGTGTTCCGTATCACGATGGACGCAGCAGCAACACGGGACGGAGCACGTGATCCACGAGCGAGGGTGCCTGCGCGCCGGCGAGGAGTGGGTAGAGAGCCATCTTGTGCCCGTCGCCGCCGCCGCCGTCGCCACCATGCTACTCAAGGTCCAGTTAGTTCAGTAGCGGCGATGTAGATGGTGCTGCTTTCCCTTAGAGTTTTTTTTTCGCTTTGGCTCAGAGTCTGAGTTGTTTTAAGCATTATGTGCAAAGAATACGTTGAATATACGGGTATGATTGATTACTATGGCGTTCCGTGTAGATCTAGACTATTCCTTGATTTTTACTTCAGTGGTTTCCGCCCAATATATTTCGTTGCTTTTAATTATGGAAACCGCCTCTGTGGCTGAGTGGTAAAGCTCTAGACTGCCAATCCAGAGGTGTAAGGCAATCCCAGCTGTGTACATTCGTGTTCGGTCTATGTGCGTTGGAAGGCACGTTAAGCTGTTCCATTTGTGCTCGAAGTATGGCAATAGGGTTTACCACCCATCTCGTTTGGGACGTAATAATCGTCGGTTAAAACAAATGGGTGTACCAAGTTTAAGAAATAAGAAATAAAAAAATAAAAAAGACTATTTTATAGAACTGTCCTATAATTAAAAAGAAACTCATTTATATAAGGTCCTACAATTCAAAGTGAAAAAAAATCACCAGATGTAGAGTATCCTTAAAAGGCGACAATCCTCCGAAAAAAAATTTTTTTCGTGTACTTATTTTTAGCTTTCCATAGAAATTTAGTCAGCTGATAGAAGCACTTTGTACTGAGATAAAAAAAAATTGAGCAAAAAAAATTTTCTTGTGCAGTTTGATCAGTGAACGATACATGATCTACCCAAGAATTATTTTCACTTATTATTGTAGGAACTTATATATGATACCCCAAAGAAGTCTAGAAATAGGATATGCCTGAGTGACTAATATGTTTGCATCTCTTGCCACAATAACGAGTGTGGTTCTCTTGCAAATAAAGGTAATGATTTCCGTACAGTAACTACCCGAGGCTGTAAGCGCTGTGCAAATTTAAATCTAGCCGTGATATTCTCTCATCATCATCACGTAGAAAGTGATTAAAAGTAAAATATAGTTCGACCAATTAAATGTGGTCGGCTTCAATCGCTGTTAAAAAGTAAATAATTGTTTACTTCTTATGTAACTGAAGCCATTTTTTAGTGCTCGAAATATACGAGTATTTTGCTTGTAATAACTTTCTACACGTACTCGTATCATTAATTATGTTTAGTTTAACTATATTTCTCTATTGAGATTTTTTATTTTATTCAAAATCATATCATTAGCCTGGTTTATGCGCCTTTCGAAATAAGCCCACATTGGTTCATACGCTAATATTTATTAAATGTGAGAGCTCATATAAAAACGCCGATTTCATTTTTTTTGTCGATTGCAACCTTTGTGTTTTGTGTTGTATTTATTTTGTTTTTTTTTCCGTTTGGTTTTTAGAAATATGACATAGCTAAGATAATATACGACAAAGGGTGCTTGGAAGCAGCTGAGGAATGGTTCGATCATAACTTGTTGATAGTGGCCACTTCTGCTGTATGTACTGCTTTTGCACAAGTGAGTGTTTCGTTTTTTTATTTGTTATCCGCATGGCTTTTGTTACAATTATTCGTAATTGAACCGCTGATTTAAAAAAAAACAAAGGGCAAAGACAAAACTTTTGAAATAATTCAATAATCGTTTGAAAAATAAAAATATGGGGAATAATACCAGTATTTTTTTGTTACGTTTCAATGAAACTGAAAACCGTGCACTTAATTTATTTCGTTTTCTTGTAGTATTTATTTAAAAGTCATTGATATAGTTTGTTTTTACAATCAACTTAATAAAAACAATAGAAATACATGGGAAATAACGTAAACAACCAAAAAACCTTTGATAATGCTTTAACAGCGAAACCGGTAAGGGAAATAATATAAATAAGTGGACAAGTACAAGTGTTTTTCAATCAAAAATCAATCAAAAACATGGGAAATACTCTTTTTTTAACTTTCAATTGATGTATCTGTGTATTAAAAATGATTTTAACATACTTTAATCATTTCCGGATAAAAAAATCCTGTGGTTTGTTTTGTAATCAGCGGTTAAATTATGGTTTGCAGGTACTGTTGTTTGTCAAGTTTGTTTAAATTACGACCTGCAAGCAATGATAATGGGGGGTGGGTAAGAAAAAAGTGGATCGGTATAATCCCCTCTTATCGCTCCCCGCTACCTCTGGGGAGGAGGGGGGGAAGTAACTTGCAGGCCTTAGGAGGATCTCGCACGCACAAGTCAACCTATGATGAGTTTTAAATGTAAATCTATGTTATTACGTTGCCTTAAGCGGATAGTCATATCAAGTCGGTAGGCCTACCATGAGTTTTGGTTACGATACACGTTATCGTCTACGTAATATATTTTGTGTGCGTTGTGGTTCCTGTAGTAAGCCGCTAGGGGCGCTGCACAATTTCTCATATAAATATTTTACGCAGTCGTTCACGTGTATCGTGACCAAAACTCATGATAGGCCTTACAGGTTATTTTGCTCTGTAGGCCATAGTCTCTGTTTCTTTGTACTCATACTATTTGACTATAGAACAGCGTGAGATTTAGATTGGCCTATGTTGATCTAGGAAAGGACGTGATTGTACAAAAACATATATTTAGTTGTTACAAAAAATAAGCTACTTATCCAAACAATCCTAGCAAAGTTCTCACATGCTTATAGTAAACTTTTTTTAACAGATCCTCGGCATCTGCTTCGCGCAAAACCTACGAGCGGACATATTCGCGCAGAAAGCAAAATGGCACTGACAATCAGCCTCTCCTGCGGCCGTGTGACGTCATCGCCGTCACGCCGACAGCGACCCTTACCGCGCGCTCTACTCTGTCACGTGACCTCGCGTGATCCCACTTCTGATACCGACATTCGCAAAAACACTGCAAATCACACCGATTGACATTCCGGACCTATTACCACAAGCTCAAATTCATCCAAACGCAGCTCCAGTAAAGCCACCGCCTTGGTCCGAATCGGACCGCATTTCTCGTGATGACGTCTTTCAATCGATTCGTATACACCCAGACGCTTTGCCAGTTGCACCACCTCCATCAGCGGAAAGCTGCACCCGGAATGATGACGTCATACGTATTCATTCAAATGCTTACCCTCGCACCCACCTTTTACCTAATTCTGATTTTCAAGTGGTATTGTCGTCCGACTCTTTATTAACCGCACATACTTCAATAGACACACGTATTCATCCAGATGCAGCGCCTGTGTTGCCACCTCCTTGGTCCGATGGGTCTTTAGTTATTGAAACTTCTTGCGTTCAGTGTTCGCCTATTCGTGGCAATTTTCAGCCGACGCACGCTTCGCGTTGTGGACATTACCATCATTACTGAAATGCCGCGTTCGGAAATCACAGGAAGCGCGCTACAATGTGTTCTTTCCATTACGTTCTAATGGCACACAATCTTTTCTACAATGATTTACCAACAATTCCGTGTCAACCCTGTTGAAACTGACCAAACTTTTTGAACGTATTTCTTCATTAAGGGCCGGGTATGCGCTGGCGTCAATATTTGGAATGTGGCTAAAGTTAAGGAGGTTGCTCCAGGATTAATTCCCAAACGCACAACTTTATTGTTTAGCAATTATTAACAATTTTTGTTTTTCTTATTTTAGATTAAAAAGTAATAAATAAATGTGATTTATGGCACTACGCGACCATAGTTTAATGTCCATTAGGCTTTTCTAGCAAAGTTGTATTATTTTAGGCATTATTTTGTAAAGGATGCACGTCAAGTTATTTTTCTCCAACACTTTTGAAAATAGTATAATCTGCCAGCATCACCTACCTCTATTAATGAGCACGAGGCTTGTCAGCCCCTTTTGGGGGGCTGAGATGCAGGGAGTGGAGGCGGAGGTTGGTCACCATTGAGGATGATTGATATTTCTTGTGTCCGCTTCGAGCTGGAGTCCTCGCTGATCCCTGATATCGGGGTGGACCCTGAAAGTTTAAAACCAGAGCCTTTGGAATCTCTTTTCTTATACTTGCATCACATTTTTTTAAATACTTTTAGCAGCTTTTATTTTATCGGCCAAGTTGCCAAAAAGAAACTCATCTCCATTGACATCCTTAATTACATCCAGAAACTTCATGTCTAATGTGGGAGTAATTAATTTTCGCCTCCCCACAGTCTGGCTATGGTGAAAGGTCAGCCAATATTCTAGATGCTTCACTCAATAGCTGTATGACTGGCAACTTATCTGGGTCATTACCAATAACCAACGATGTCAGGGCTTTATTAACTATACCGATTCCCAATTGTGATTGCTCAGACTCTATCTTTTTGTCTCTGCTGACTGCTACCGGTTGAATAGCTGCTGCAATTTCCAGGTTAAGTTTAGGTGCCTCTAAGAATTTGAAATTCTCAGGTACAGCGCAGTGCTTGTCCAACAGCAATCGCCTGGCTTCTTTTCTAGGCCTTTCTCTAAAATCACCATCCAACGGCGGGCAAGGTCTCCGTTTATGTTGGGGCTTGACTTGTAGACCATGGGGTCTTCCAGTGCCATCAACATAGCCGGATCGAAGTTCTCCTCAGCTGGAGGCTTTTTGTTTTCATCGCCCCCCTCTTTTTTATCTCATTGACCTCGGTGACCTCCGGGGTGAGCGAGTCTTGATCTGTAGTGGCCCCCTTAGCACATCTTTTGAAGATGTAGTATTATTACCATCGCAATGCCTCAGGGACATTACCCAGGTAAGACTTTTCGTGTGCATGTCACGTATACACCATGAGAGAGACTTCAAACAGTGTCTGTGCATCTCGTACACAACCCACTGAGACTCGCATTGAATGATTCTTCTGTACACTCTTAGAATCGAAAAAAAAAACAAATATTGGTATTATTTTCATCACCATCATAATCCTCTTGAAAAACGGGATCGTGTGGGTAAACCGCGACAGAACGCAATCGGTTTCGTTCTTTTTGTTGTCTTCGTTCAATGCGTCGAATTTTTCTAATTTTTCTGCTCCAACTTATCGTCGTCACAATACAATACAATACAATACAATATAACTTTATTTGCACACCACAAAGAAGGAAACAAAAATAATATAAATTACAATAGCCAAATAACGTAGGTACAATCAGGCGGCCTTATCGCTTATAGCGATCTCTTCCAGACAACCTTTGGGTAGAATCTGGTTTAAAAGGAGATTGATGAATAGGCGGTGCACTAATTTTAAAATAATATTTAAATATACTATACAAAATCTACATTAATAAATTTAAAAAAAAATAATAATGTATTATAGATAAATAACATGAATGAATAAATATATACATACATACATATATTACATAAATAATAAATAAACTTTAAGAGGAATGTAGATAGTTCAGTGGTCAGAGTGAGAGGTAGTGTTCTTTTACCAGTCTCTTAAAGACTGGTAGGGAAGGTGCTCTTCTTATAGATAGAGGAAGATCATTCCACAAACGGACGGCTTGTACTGAAAAGGAATTGTCATAGAAGGACGATGAATGTATTGGGGTAGCCAGGAGTAGATTTTGAGAGGACCGTAAGATACGGTCATGAGTACCATGAAGAAACTGAAAGCGAGCTTTGAGATATGATGGGGTGGCAGGATTATTTAATACAGAATACAAAAGAGACAGAATATGAGAATTGCGACGACGACGAATAGGAAGCCAATTAAGACGCGAACGAAATTCAGAAATGTGATCGAATTTACGAATACCAAAAATGAACCTAATACAGAAATTCTGAAGACGTTCGAGTTTATCAAGTTGGACCTGAGTAAGATCGAGGTAACAAATATCTGCGTAATCGAGAATCGGTAGTCACTTCTGTGATCTGTGTCTCTTGGACATCTTTTTTACGGCTTTTCAACAGAGAAAGCATTTAAAAACAAAGAAAAATGATAAGGTTGGTTATAACGTATCGTTGTCACGTACAACAGTTGTACTATAGAGTAGATAGGGTTGGACCAGAGTAGAGACAAGGAAAAGTTTATATTTTGCTCTGAAAATTGCGTATTTGTTGTCGAGTGGACAGGAGATACTACGTGGTAAATATATCGAAAACGAAGCACTTACATGTAATTACAGTTATTTGTTACTTTATATTCAAAAATAAGAAAAACAACAATAATTTTTGCGTTTGCCTTAGCTATAGTCAGTAATGGTTGATATGGTATTACATTGTCCTTTAAGCAAATCGCGTCCGTAAATTAATTTAGGCGATCCCCAAGTCCTGATCCAATACCTACTATTAATAATTGAAATCCAAATTGTTGTCCAACCACCTTTTTAGTTCCACTTGTAACTTTCACTTACTACTTCCTTCTTCAAAACTAATCTTCAAGTATGCCAATACAAAAACTTTAAAATGCCAATGTTCTTAATGTGCTCTAATGATGTGTTCAAATAATTGGCATCGATAGCCTTAACTAGAGCTGTGAAGATTATTAAATATTGTTAAATAATTTGTCATGATTTAAGCTCAATCTTAATGTTTGAGAATTTAAAGATTAGATGTACATAATACGATGTTCCTTGTGGAAAATATTACTTCTAATATATTTTTTTTATCACAATGGACTTGACTACCATAATGTAAAAGGACATTTCGTGTTACTACAATATACCACATCTATAACGAGATAACTGCATTAGATATCACTTTGTATAAAGTTAAACTGTAAAACAAGTGCTTTAGTGGAAATGACTTCTTTGCAAAATAAAACATGATGCGCAAATTGCAAAGCGTGCTTAATGGGTTTATTTTGAAATACACAACTTTAAAAATATGAAACTTTGCGCTTGGGTCGCGTTTGTATGCTGCAGGAGATTAATGGCTGACAATATTTTAAGTTTGATTGTAATTTACATTATTTAAATGATATATGATATACAATACGTAGATATAAGTTAACATAGTGACTAGGAAATACTCATTTAATAAGAACAGAGTTGTTCCAATGTTAGAAAGTGCTTTATGACTAACTTTATATATTTAAAAATTATGCTTAATTCCCGTACGGTATAATGTAAATCTCAAAGCGTAACAGAAAAAGTATTATATTTATTGTAGAAATTGGATTTTTATAGAGTAATTTAATTTGTTTTAGAATTGTGATAGAACTGTTGTGAAATCTCAGTGTTGTTTTCTAATTATGCACAAATTTTATAATTTATTAGACTTGGCTGTGGCGTAAGCTGTTTGTATTTACATACTTTTGAAATTGCTTAGGTCGTCATGTTTCCAAGATTTTTGCAATCGTATAAAAGGTCTATGTAGAAGACGAAAACACAATTAGCCCTGACAATATTCTCAATTGTGTCGATTCGGTGAAACGCTGCTTAACTTATTTGACAGGACTTAACTCAGTTTAAGCATTCTGTCTTTTTTTTCTGTATCTAAAATCGGAGAGGATGCTACAGGATCGATAATCCTGTCAAATCAGTTAATTCGTGTTGTACCGAATGGACACCGTTATCTCTAAAACGATGAGCGCAGTCTAGATCGTGGCTCGGATGTATCTAACAGATTAACGAAGTTATCTTATCTGTTAATGTGTGCGTATCTGCAGCATCATTATTGAAATAACTGTAACGATTGGACTCGATGGGGATTTTAAGAAAAAAATTCATATTAGTTAAAACAGTATGATAGATGTTTTTGTACCCTAAAACTTCATTTATAGTACTGGTTTATTGTGGAAATGTGTTCATTTGACGTTATTTGTACTACTCGAATGTATATAGACATGTACACGTTCTTGAATTATTTTATCGTTTTTCAAAAATGTTTTAAATTCGGGTGCTCCTTCTTCTATTCTGTGAAATTAATAAATCACAAACAAACAAAAAAAAATGTTTTGTGTCTAATGTGTTAATGGCACAGAATAATCAAGAATATAAAACGGCAATTTTATTGAATAATTAAGTTGAATACTGCATTAATTTAACTTTTTATAATTTTAGATGACATTCCGATTTATAATTAGTTAATTATGATTCATTTCACATTTTGTGTACCCCCTTTTCCTGGGAATCTCAATGACTGCATGAAAAAAGAGTATTATCGACTATGACTGAAAGATATAAATTATAAATAACAATAAAATTATTTATTCATGATTAATGTGTACCTACATAGGTAAAATATTGCACTGCCTTAAAAACTGTATTGCCTAGCATTGCTAAGTATATTTGCCATTAAAATTATAGTGACACTGTTGATACTTTCAACCTCTTTAGGTATGTAATCGCCGTATACGGCACGAAATTCACATTGTCCTAAACGAATAAACGCGTGAAACAATATTCCTTATTGAAAAAGAGCATTCTCATAGTGATAATATTTACTTAAATGCGCACTGCCTTACAGTATAATGAGGTTTTATTAACTTGTTTTGGTTCGCCTGCTACACTTTAGTTCCACTTTTCTATACCAACCACCGAACCTCTATACTATAAACTATACTATAGAGGTCGGTAAGATTTTGTTTGTGACGTCATTTGACGGCGAATGTTAAATGTTTTGAAGAGACCACGCAAACTTATTAACATTGCTTCACTGTAAAATTCGTGCAAAACCACTAAAGTGGAATAAAACAGCAAAGCGATGTTCGGTTAGCAAAAAAACCCTTTGTATACGATTATTAAATTGAATAAATGAAATTAATTTTAAGGGTGTATAATACCTCACTTCGCTTCGCATGATCCTGCTTTATACCAACAAATACTGCAACAATCACTCTGAAATTAATATATGATAAAGTTGAGGACTAATGCTCCGACAATACTGTTGTGAAAACTTGATCCATTAAATATTCTCGATAGAAAAAAATTACAAAGTTACCTCCAAACTGTACAATAAACCGATAGCATTTAATGAATACTTGAAATTAAATCTGAAACTTTGCATAATATAACTGATATTAGTATAAAGCAGCTGCAGACTGTTCCATAAAAATTAAAAACCGTCAGTGTAGCGATTTCAAACTAACTGATGTTTTGCGTGCGCGGCATCTGATTAGAGTAGGATAGACAGTTAAAAAGCAGAAGCGTTAGAGCAGGACTGCGAATTGAGGTATTATGGGCCCTTAAGTAGCGAACATTGAAAAACGCTGCTCTTTTACAAGTCAGGAGAACCAAGCTTTTTGTTTATAATAATTACGCTAGCTTATAACAATTGAGAACGAATTGAATCGGTTATTGCAATAGCGACTTATTTATTTATTCATTAATGTTTAGTCGTATCTGCCATGACTGATTCAACCAGTAGATAATGATTGTTTATTTCTTAAAATATGATATATATTTTTTATTTTTAAATGTTAATGCGAGTAAATAACAATAAAATGTTCCATACTTTTTGCGAATTATTAATGATTAGAGCAAAAGTGCATTATACTTAATTTTATGGAATTCAATTGAGGTGCCCTTCGCAAGCACCAGATTTATTAAAAAGCAAGTGTAATAAATATTATGATAGATGTTGTATAGATGTTTTTGTATTATTGTGTAATGAATAGAACTATTTAAGTAAGTTGTATTTTATTCAAGAAGTCTTTTATATTGAAAATAAATAGAATAGAAATAAAAAGGCTGTTACTTTTCTGTACTATCCTTAAGAGGATATGTCGCGCTTGCAAAAGTCACTGTTACTCCATGCGGAACGTCCCGCAGTGTGAGAGGGACGGGTTCCGGAAAAATAGCAAAATGTCGGTTTTAAATTAATATAAAATTAACTAAAATAGCTATCAAAATTTCAAACTGACAAAATTTAGATATTGTTAAAATCTGTCTAATAAAATATCGTTGAGGTCTGTCTGTCAATCCTATTAGACACACTATGAAAAAAAGTGTCGAAGAAGACCTCAATTCAATAATTATTTCTATCGAGCGAAAGTTCTGCAATCGCGTTTCTGTACTGAACAAAACTAGAAAAAGGTTCCGAAATTTATATACCAATTTATCAAATTAGTGGCTTCTTCTAAAAAGCAGGTAAACAACTTCAAAAATGCAGTTTTTATCGAAATAGCCCCCACAATGAAACCGCATATTACATACTAGCTTTTGCTCGAGGCTCCGCTCGCGTAAAATTGTTTTTCAATAAATGTATATTTTAAACTATTACCGACAGTTTTCGACTTGGGTGTTATTTTATTAACAACCTTATATCCTACTTGTTGACCAGGGTCATATGATGATAATAAGGAAAACCTTATCGAAATACGTTGAGTAGTTCTCGAGATAAAAACTGAAGAGATAGACAAAATTCTAAATATTTTAATTTATTAACCAATAACCCATTTTATTTTAAATTTCGCTGAATTATTAATTGTACAGACTCGAATTTATTATTTTAGATACCATGCAACCAAAGTGTTACTCGCATCTTCAAATAAATAAAAACTTATCCTGTTAATTTATTCTGTGCGTCTTGTATTGAAACCAGCTTTGGAACCTGATTCAAGCTGCCTCTTCCTCAAGTTCAAATAAACAGAAACAAAGTATTAAGACCTCCATTACGTTTCACTTTACACTAGAATTCACATAAGGACAGGAAAATGCGAGAGATCTTCGCTAACTGGCTAGCTGTATAAAATTACCAAGATAACTCCCCGCTTTACGTAAGTAAGCAAGAAACTGTGTTTTATGCAGTTTGTAGCAGCATTCTATAAACTTGTTACATGTCAAGCATATACAAACTTGATACCTATTTTGTTTTATTTGGTTACTAAGTTGTTATAATTTTATTTAATCGCCGTATGTCTTCTGCATACGTATGACGTTCTTAGCTTAGATTAATTTTATTTTTAATAGTGTTATCTGTGTAATAGTAGGAGAATTATATATGTAATTGAAACAAACATAATACGAACTGGCTATTAGCTAAAATCATGCTTAGATTTACCAGAGACTAAAAAGTGATAAAAAATGCCACATCCAAGTTTATTGTGTTTAGTTTTCATACTTTTATGTGTGAGTTTGGTTAAATCATTAAGAGAAGGTGAGCGTTTTATTAATAACGTAAAGATAACATGCTCTCGGTAAGGGCAAAGAGTAAAAAATCGACTTTTTGCATTTTCAGGAGATTCTTGCTCTACAAATGATAGATTGCCAGGGGTCTGCAGAAATGTAACCGACTGCCCATACGCCATCCAGCTGATACGGATTGATCATCTTAAGCCAACTGTGAGTAGATACTTATGTACCTAATTGTTTATAATATTTATCGTGTAGTTATTAACCAGCTTATGACCCCTATTCTCGTGTAGCAAACCTTAAATTTAGAGTTGAAAAACCTAAAATAATACAAGCTCATTTAACTTTTATCCATCTGCGTTAAAGCATATTTTGCAATGAAATGTTCTAGGTTTTGGCAGCCCTAAATTTAATATTTACTACACGAGAATAGGTGTCTATGTGTGCGTAGACAATAAAATCTCCGATTTATACTTACATTACCAGCGAGTACTACCTAGCATCTTTTAATAAGTACAATTACTCCATCTGTGATACTTAACGTATAAATTGTTTGAGCTAACATTAAACAATGCGCTTTATAAAGTTAGATTAATATAAATCCTACCGAACATAGCCTAGCTACAGGGATGCAAATTGGGGATAAATTTTTCGACATAAAGACACAAATCTAAATGAAAATTAAAAAATCGACATAAAGGTAACCAATAATGATAAAATTATACACAAATTGTTGTAGTTACTTTTTATTCCACAAATATTCATATAACTTAGGCTACCGGTTTCGTATTAGACATCATCGAACCAACAGATTATTAAATCACACTTCACACTAATATTATAAATGCGAAAGTTTGGATTTGGATGAAATTTAGAATGGATATAGCTTATAGCCTTACGTACCACATAGGCTACTTTTTTTCTCGGAAAAAAGCATGTCGTTAAACAAAATAACACGCGGGCGGAGCCGCGGGTAAAAGCTATGTAATTCATAATTTGTTGGCCCGATGATGTGTATGTTATACGAAACCGGTAGCCTAAGTTATAATAAAAATAAATATTTGTGGAATAAAAAGTATAAGAATTTGTGAATACTTTATTGAAGATGATATTCAATCAAAAACCATCAATGGAATCCATCGAATATTTCAATATATAATTATATTTTAGAAAAGTCGTCAGATGGGTAAAGTCGGAATAAGGGTAATAACACAATTTATGAGCATTACTTACTTGTAAATGTTAGCCAGAAGATGACGCAATAAAACACCACAATTTAATAAAATAAAAATCTCGTCCTCTAGCACTGTGCTTATCACAAGAACGACGAGGAAGTTGTCTGCTGTCCCATCAACGCCAGTCTTCACAAGACTGGGCAGTTCCGTAACGCCTTCGGAGATACCCTGGATGGAGTCATTCGTTCCAAAAATTTGGTAAGTGGCACTGATATACATATATCGATTTGACGGACGGGGAAACTGATAGTTTCCTTTCTGTATCTATAGGCATTTTCACTAAAATAAACACAAAAAACCTGCACCCCGCATATAAAACTGTAAACTGGTTCTAAGCAACTCGGGCTGTATATACATTGGGTGTTTCAAATAGTTTCGGTCTCTCGTTTGTCTAAGGATTAATAAGTATTTAGCTTTACGGTTTGAATATCATTTAGAAAAGGAGTCATCACGTTTGGGTTACATTATAAATTTCGAAAATATCGTGTTTTAATAAATATATAATTGGCTTTAATTGAACTTTTTATTTTCTAAAATAAAGATATTATTATTGTAAGGATATGATACTTTACATATACTTTAAATATATGGAAATAAAATAGTACTCTAAACTTGAAATATTAGTGGACGGATGTGGACCATCATCTAAGGACCGAATATATTTCAAGTTTAGAGTCTTCTTTTATTAAGATATATTATCAAAAAATTTATTATATCCAGAAAATATAAAAGAGCCAACTCTCGCTAAGCTGGCTTGTAATAATATCTACAAATTGGAACTGAGGTAGACGTGGGTTAGGATTTTCCTTGTAAGTTTAGGTACCTAAATACGAGTAAGTATATTCAGATTTGCCTTAAAACTACACTGGTGGACAAAAAAATCGACTCAAGCATTGTTGTTCTACATTTAAGGAAATAACCCAATCATACAAGCGTAAACTTACATAATCCGTAAATCATTTTAAAGGTATAGGCTCTTCCGTGCTCTTCCGTCGTTGCCATGCAAGCACATTCGGGACTCGTTAGAGAACAAAATGGAGCGCCATTGGTCCAAGGTCCAGTTTACGTGTTCTCGGGCAAATTGAAGTCGCGCTTGCCGATGAGCTGTGGTCAGTTGGGGCCCGGTTGCTGGTCTTTTTGGTGTCAGGTTAGCTTTCTTTAGTCTTCTAGCGATTGTTCGCCGACTTACAGCCCGATCTCGTACTTGTCTGAGTTCTTGTTGGATCTCAACTGCGGTCATGTGACGATTTCTTAAATAACTTAAAACGATGAAGCGGTCATCTTGCTCAGAAGTGCATCTTGTTCTGCCAGACCCTGGCCTCCGAATGACGCCGCCGGTCTCCACGAAGCGTCTGAAGACTCTGGAGACAGCTGATTGGCTTAGGTGTAATTCTGCAGCCACGCTTCGTTGGTTCCGCCCCAATCGCAATAAGGCAAGCACTTGAGTGGCCTCTAATGGCGTGGTGTCCATTTTCGGATGACGTAATCACTGGGTAATTAGTATTATTATAACTTACAGTAAGAAATCAAACAGGTCTAACACAGAGCTTACCAATATGAAATCTTCCCCTACTGAATCAGCAAACTTTATTAATGACTATTTTGCGAACATAGGAAAACAGCTTGCTCAAAAGATCGTAGCAAATGGAAGTAATAATACCAGTAATTTCATTGATTTATTGCCTAGTCAACCTCAATCTTTTGTTTTACTTGACACTGATCCAGAAGAAGTTAATGTCATAATTACGAACCTGAAATCGAATAGTGCCCCAGGCTGGGACAATATTACAACTAGATTTATTAAACATGTAAAAAATGAAATTACTCCCATATTAACGCATCTGGCTAATCTTAGTTTCAGACAAGGTATCTTTCCTGTTGCACTGAAAAAGTCGATCATTACCCCGGTTTACAAGGGTGGAGATGGAAACGATATTACTAACTACAGACCTATTTCAGTTTTAACTGTAATAACTAAAATTCTCGAGAAACTACTAAATTGTAGGTTGCTAAATTATTTAAAAACATTTGATATATTATCTCCGTCTCAGTTTGGTTTCAGACAAGGAATATCGACTGAGGACGCAGTAGTGGCCTTAAGCTCATTGGTAACAAAACAACTTGACAAAGGCCAAAAATGTTTAGCTGTCTTTTTGGACCTCAAGAAAGCGTTTGACACCGTTTCCCTCTCTATACTTGTACAAAAACTGGAAAAGATTGGAGTAAGAGGCACTCCTTTATTGCTGTTTGAGGATTATCTTTTAAACAGAACACAAAAAGTCAAACTACAGAGTAATGTTAGTACGGATACTGATGTCACATATGGCGTTCCCCAGGGTAGTGTCCTTGGTCCCACCCTATTCTTAATATATATAAATGATCTCTGTAATATGAAAATAAATCACGCTAATATATTTTCTTACGCCGACGATACAGCTATTGTCTTCACTGGAGATTGCTGGAATGATATCAAAGTCAAAGTTGAAAATGGAATGGCTCATGTAGCAAAATGGCTCCAAAGTAATCTCCTTACGTTAAATACTTCAAAAACCAACTACATCTGCTTTAGTATAAAAAATAATACACAACCCAGTCATGACCTTGATATAAAAATACATGTATGCAGAGATACTAATACTAACTGTACTTGCCCAAAAATTAATAAAGTAATTACAACTAAATATTTGGGTGTAATAATAGATCAAAATCTGTCGTGGTATCCTCACCTTGAACAAGTGGCAGCTAGGGTTAGAAAGTTGATCTGGATATTTAAGACGCTGAGACATGTGATTCCAAGAAATACGTCGACATCAAAAGGTTCTTCAAAAAATCTTTTAAATGAGATATATGTTGCCTTAGTACAATCCATTATAGTTTATTGTATTCCTGTATGGGGTGGTGCAATGAAAACAAGGTTTTTGGACGTTGAACGAGCACAGAGGGCCCTCATAAAAGTTATGTACTTCAAGAAAAGGAGATTCCCTACTGAAAGGTTATATCAAATAAGTAACTCACTATCAGTTAGAAAGCTATATATAATCAATATCATATTAAGGACACATAAAACTCTACCTTTTGATAAAATCAGCCAAAATAAAAGAAGAAAAGATATTGTAACACATGCTCCTAAGTCAAATACCCAATTTGCTAGCGCACAATATAATACACGTTCAGCTTACTTATATAATAAATTAAACAAACAGATAGATATTTATCCTAAATCTTATTTTGAATGTAAAAATGAAATAACAAGTTATGTAAAACCTCTAAGCTATGAGGAGACGGAAAATCTTTTACAATATATAAGGTAAATTAATGCATATCACTAATACACTACTGATATACGACACTCACACTCACACACACACCTGCTCACACTTATTCACCCTCTCTTTCCCTTTCACACTCACAAACACCCACGCTCATGCACATTTTATTTATTTTGTTAGTAAACTTAATTTTAAATTTAATTAAAACTTAAATACTTCTGTTAAAATGTACTCTGGAAGAGCGGAGCCTCCTGGTACAGGCATTATATATGCTTAAAAGGAGGCTTCATTCACTAATTAATGTTAAGCATGTACATTTGTTTAAGGAAAAATAAAAATTTATTTATTATTATTATTTATTTATTAGGGTAGGTGTTAACAGGTTGAAATTGTGTAAGCAAGCGAGGAAAAAAAATTATTGCACGTCCTTTTAACGGGGTAAAGGGAGCTTAACGCGCACGTATCTGTACGAGTTAAAAACTGTTCAAATACGGTAAATGAATTTCACGTCTTGTATAGCGAATACTTTTAAACCAAAATGCATTTATTCAAAGGTGGAGGCCTATACCTTTAAAATGATATATATATTTCATATGTTTATGTTTGTATGATTGGGTTATTCCCTTGAATGTAGGACAACAATGCTTGAGTCGATTTTTTTGTCCACCAGTGTATTTTTCTTACTGCCTCTAGGCTGTGGCCAAGTGGGACTTAAATTAGGGGGATAAATTAAGTAAATTAATTTCTAATCCAATTCAACATCCTAATCAAGAATTTGAGGAAATTGAAATTGTCGATTTTATGTTATTTTAACCTCTACTTTACCAAACACTATACCTTTATACCTATTAGAAAATAAGAAAGGATTTCTTTCAAAAAATAACTACATACCGGTTGGTGGTAAGAATTTTTAATTTGACGCAGCAGGGGCGTATCACACTAAAGCCGTTTCTGAAGGATTCAATTTTAGTATTAGTGCTGTCAAAGCTAAATTTTCTTCATTCCAAAATAGTTCTTTATTGTTTGCAACAGAAGCTATATTACTTTGGAAAAAATTAAGTTTTGACAGCACTAAATCAAAAATCGACTTTATTATCAATCACACTAATATTATAAATGCGGAAAGTTGTGTGTTTGTGTGTGTGTGTGTGTGTGAGGGTGTGTGTGTGTGTGTGTGTGTATGTTTGTAACTCTTTCACGCTGAAACGGCTAAACGGATTTGGATGAAATTTAGAATGGATATAGCTTATACCCTAACTTAACACATAGGCTACTTAATTGAAATAGTCCTGGCGGAAGTCCATCACTAAGTTATGGATATATGAATATAATTTGCAATATTCCGCTAAACAATTCTTGTCGTCCTATTCAAAATGCCGACTCGTGCACCGCCCGCCCGCCCGCATAAAACATTGTATGTTTAATGCAACATTATTATTGAACAACTACCGTTTATCTGCCGTCATTGGCACGCTGGCCACCAAAAACTGAATATTCAAATTAATAAAAACTCGAAATTTTTTGTCACATATTTGGTAGAAATTTATGTCATAATGTTATGAATATGACAATATTTTTAGCTTCTACACTTATATAAGATGAGCATTAAAGTAGATTGACTGCACTGGGAATGCGTTCATTACGGTTTGACATTGACTGATAGAGTGATAATAACGACTGAGATAACGATCGTTGTGCGGCCTAAAAGAATATGTTGTCACTAGAATAGAATAAGGAAAGCTGCGTTGATTTAGACCAACGAATATATAATTTATAGAGAGTATGAATAAAAAGATAGACACGAAAGAAATGTACGGTACACGTGGAAGGTAAAGCTCCACCGGGCCGCCCCAGAATCAAGAGACAGCCGCGAGTTTTTATAAAAAAACATTTATCGAGATTACAGGAGTAATTTTATGGATAGATTCTTACATGTTTCATCAAGTGCTGACAATTATGAGGATTAACTATATTCTATTTCTGTCAGATTTGCTGGTACGACGGCAGTCTTCCGTTCCACTGCTGTGAAGATAAGCGTAATGATGAGCTCAAAGCTGAACCGAAGAGCTGTCCTGCACTGCCGAAGCCAAGCAGATCATTGGGACCGAGCACTGCCTGGGAAAGTCAGTACCCATTTTAATATTGATCCAAATTTTTTAATTATTTACAATTAAAAAGCTTTCGTTTTCTTGTATGTATTACAGACATATGATTATTACTATGTAGCAGACCAAACATAAGGATTAAATAGCGTGGCAAATTTCCATACAAAAAATAAGCTACATTTAGGCTTCGTGGTACGACGAAACGTATAAAAATGAGTTGTTTTGGCTGGCTTATGCTCGGAACATATTTGTTAATTCCTAAACTAATATCTAGTATATATTTTGTTTAAAAACAAGCAATATTTATATTTAAAAGAGCCCGAAGTTCACTGAGCTAAAATTGCCACTCGTCGACTCTATGCGTTTATTATTAATGTAAGGTCTGCTACTATATTATACGTCTGTGGTATGTATGTCCACCTGTAGTGTGTTTAATGTAAAAACGAATGATCTGAAATTTGGAAAGTTTATATATAACCTAGGTGCAGAGATCCCGGGAAAATGCAGTTTTCGATGACATACCGAACTTAAGTCGAAGTCCATTCAATCGGACTGTACTTGAGCTTAAGTCAGTTGATGACATGAGATTGCCTTCTACTAGCATAAAGTAGAGTGGTTGTTATTTCGTTATAATTTGGCTCGTGAATTTGAATTAGAAATATTATACAGTGTGCTTTAAATGAAAATCTGCGGATTCTACTTTCGGCTAAAGAAATTTTTCATCAAAGTCGGCCACGAGACTCATTTGAGCATTTTTCTCTATTCTCTGTAGTTTGGGATTTGGTCACCCAACGCCCACTTGAAAAACTAATCCCGTATACTGTCATTTGTTTGTATGTTACCGGCCATACCCGATTTTAGGCCAAACTTGTAAATCGGAAATCCTTCAGCGCAGAAGAGAGCCGGTTGGTTAGTTTAGGCGACATGTAACTGACAAAAGACCGTACATATTCCCGGCGGTAAGTAATGCACATAGGCTATGTTACACACAGGTTTCGTAGAGCGTCGTCTATGTCACCGGAGTATTAGTCCTTTTTTAAATCGTTTTTTATTTATTTTGAGTCATGATAAAAGTAAAACCTTTTTTTTCGAACATTGAATAGTTTCTTTTGATATAGCTGAAGGGTTCATTTTCAACCTGTATTTAGAGTAGGTTAGCCTACAAGTTATCAAATTCCTTTTGTTCTGGTCTAGTAATTAAGCTAGTAATAAATAAATTCCAATTATATAATGTATAAATTATACACAAATTCTTGTACTTTTATTTTATATTCAAGGTGTATAATTTTATATTCAAGGTGTATAATTTATTGTGTATAATTTATTCAAGATGATATTCCACCAAGAACCATCAATCGAATCCATCCAATATATATAATGTATGTAAATAATCTAATTTCATTTCTATGAATTTGACATCATGAATTTTTTTTTTGTTAATTTTTGCCCGCGGCTTGAATTAGTTTTTGTGTACTCCTATACAATCTGTCAATATCTTTCGGACTCTTACCTACAGTAAACACAGCTGGTAAAATGTGTGTTATGCGTCTCTGTGTTTCCCATTTTGTATGTCTCTTTTATAGCTTGTCCGTGGGAACTGATTTATGGAATAAAAGTAGTTTTTGTCCTATTCTAGATCTATAACTTTATTTGTTCAAAGTTTCAGCCCAATCGGTTCAATAGGTACGGCGTGAAAGGGTGACACATCACTTTTATATAGAAACCTGAAACCACATTTTCATCCCATGGGAACTCATTTATGGGATAAAAAGTAGCCTATGTCCTATTCCAGGTCTAGAAGAATATTCATGCAAAATTTCAGCTCAATCGGTTCAGTAGTAACGGCGTGAAAGAGTAGCAAACATCCAACCATCCAAACTTTCGCATTTATAATATTAGTGGGATGGCCATTTTCTATAATCTCGTGTACTATCTGCATATTCTGGTGATAAAAGTACGAGATGTTGCGAACTGAAAACCAGCGCGGTAATTGCTTGCAACTTTGAGCAAATGCTGAGTTTGCTCCAGTTAAATATTTTATAATTTATTGTTTTTGTATGTTGTTGCAAATAAATATATTTCTATTTCTAACGTAACTCAAAGTTCAGTAGACAAGTAAATGTCATCGGCTATCTTCAACTGAACTTTACTGATAGCCAAGAAGTGTTTTATACGTTATCTACTTGACCATCAGTGTTGTATCTTGAGTTACTATCCTGTGACGGTCTTATTTACACTCATTCGTAGAGCGGTAAAACGAAAATCTTATCAATTCGTATATAAGGTGAATTCCATTAATATAGCCAAATTTATACTGAAAGTAAATAATATAAGACTTTTTCGTCTTTTATTTTTATATCATATATATATATATTTTTAATTATGTATGTATATACTAGTTAGAGAACACATTGAAATAATATATTGAGATATATTTCGGCCATTACTATGGTCGGCTTCAGTCAAACAAAATTAAAATTAAATAAGGATCATATGATAAATGTATGAAGTCGAAATTAAAATATATATATATGATATACAAATTTATACCTTTATTAATGACCCTCTCTGTGAATGCGAAAAATAAAATGTAGACTCCCTATACTAATTAAGTCGAGGTTGTACTTGAACAAGTATGGAGGCATAAATTTTTTTTCGTATTTTGCTAACATGGTCGTTGAACCTTGGTCCTGACCACTTACAGAGTCTCCAGTATGAATTTGGCTATATAAACGAAAGCCACGTTTATAAGGTGACTTTTATTTATGCAGCCAAATTCATACTGGAGGCTGGAGGCTTGGTAAGTGATCAGTAACACGGATCGATAACACTTTTTGCTAATTTTGCAAAATAAAATCTTGACGTCCCATAGTAATTGACTCTGGGCTGGGCTTGCGTTTGTAAGGAACACGAAAAGAATAACTTACGAATTCATGGTCATGCATGAATGAAATGAATTTAGCTATATAAACGAAAGTCACGTTCAAATTGTACCCGTATAAACCCCCCCTGAGGTGACGTCATTGGCAATGTTTCCAGAATGCGTGGAGTTCCAGCGGTACGTGAACGTGTGTGAGCAGGTGGACGGGAACCCTCAGCTGTATGCGCGGCGCGACACCTGCGTCATGTCAGGACTGGCTGACAAGATATTTGGCGGCGTGCCGGCTTTGGATAAGGAGTTTCCTCATATGGTACCGTCATACAATCAGACTTTAAATAGCTTTATAAATAACTTACTTTTGGCCAAATACACATAGAATTAGACCGGGGGTATGGGTGGATTCATAACCGCCCCCTATGCCTTTGCCCTTTGGACTTGGTCGAGAAATCAGCGTGAAATTTGACGACTATTGAATAACAAAAACGCACCCAATAACATAAAATAAATAAATTTTTAAAATGTGCATAGCTGTTGCTCGGGCAAATTTTTCAATTGTTTTTTGAACACAACTTCGACGTTAAATTAGGTCGATGTAATGGAAACCAAGATTCTTTTAATAATAGTATTGAATACATCTTAAATTTCAGTAAGTATTGCATTATATTTAAAAATGATTCTGATTTTCCATTGTTAGACCAGCTGGTAGAATCCCCAATAAGAATCGGTATACTGGATTTAATACAGTAGAGTATATAAAGTCTGACAAGGAAAATTAACCTCGCCATGTTCTACTGGCAACACTAACTTTAAAATGTCATTGTGTCAATTGTTGTCAAAGGGGGCGGTTATGAATTCACAATAAACTACAATTTTCCATTAAAACACCCATGAGTAGGTCACGACTACGACGTTCAACAAACGTCAAAAAACGTTGTTGCATAGCTAATTTCAGGCCACAAAGGTGAACATGTTGAATATCATTCATGACTGTGAACAAAGACTTGACTTGGTGTTGTTTTTTTATGTGTGTGTGGTTGCTGTCAAAGTGTTGTGTTGTTTTTTGTGTGTGTTGCAATCATAAAAGCAAATGTGGCGCTCTTAGAGCAGGTTTTTTATGTTCCTGGTCGGGCTCTAATAGTAATATATAATTTTTCAGGCTTTGCTTGGATGCCGAAACGAGGTAGATGCCGAAAGTCTCATCGAGTGGGTAGCTGGAGGCACCCTCATCAGCGATCGATTCATTTTGACTGCTGCTCACGTTATATCACATCCAGTGTTGTAAGTTATTATTGAGTTTCTTCCAATTTTTATTAGGGTTCCGTATCCAAAGGGCAAAACAGAGCCCGATTAATGTCCTCTGCTGTCTGTCTGTCTGTGCGTCCACATGTCGTAGCTCGTATTTGGAATGAAGTACAGTCCTGAAATTTGGATCTTTTGTGTAAAATATTGACCCAAAGCCCAAAACCGAATATTGAATTAGAAACAATATAAATTAAATTAGACACATATATAAAAAAGTGACCATGTTTTTTTTTACTTGGCCTTGCATGGTATGTCTGAGCTCATCGAGTAAACATTTTTAATAATTTTTATCTTCAAAAGTAAAGAAGTGGGCGTTCTTCAAAGTTGTCTGAATTAGACTATTTTTGTTACGGGGCCTATCTCAAAAACTAAACTAGTTAGGAATTTAGAATGTCTGTATGTTATGTACCATATAATACTGAAAATTCCAACTCATTTTTTAAGATGTGTATTTATATAATAAAATATAAATACATATGTTATTGTAACAAATTAATAATTTAGAATTACAAATAATAATTACAAATAAAAATAGTTTTAAGATTGAGTTTGTTATTTTAACAACAAGTTAGTAAACTTGAATAAAATTATAACTAAAATAATATTTTAGTTTCAATCCACAAGATTTCATTTCTGTTAAGGTGAAAAAATAAAAAATCTATGGAAATATCTTTTTATTCTTATTCCGAAAAGCGTTCTAATATTTTTTTAAATTCCTTAGTTCTAGAGATATGTTAAAAAAAAACAAATTTTAAGGATATGGGCTGAACAGCTAGAATACATTTGCCTGCAATAAATAAAAATACTAGCTGTCAATGTCAAGTGTCCATGCCATTCCGTTTTTTTTTAATACAATCAAAGTAGTTACTGGCATTGGTACGAAAGTCATTATGCCTGCAAGGCTTTTGTTGTAAAGTAAAAGTTTAAAATAATCATTTAAGTATGTGAAATTCAAAATTTTGGGAAATAGATGTATACAAGTCCCCTAGCTTTTTACCTACTTTTTAAATAGCTAATGAAATTTGCGGGTTAGTATTTTGAAATGTTATGGATTTTATTCAAGTTTACCAACTTGTTGTAATGGTATGGAATATGGAACCCCCAAGGCGTGAGACCTAATCGCACATAACCGATTATTTTTATTTCTACAGAACTTTCTGCTTTCTCTTTCTCAGGATAAAGGTATAACCTTTCTCGCATTAAAAGTTCGCGACGTGTTAATTAGTTTTAAAGGAAGAAGGTAACAAATTAGCTTTTGGATTTACTATTTTAGTAAGGAATACCTTGCTGCTGACACTAAGTGTCTTGATGAAACAGTTGGCATATAGTCAACAATAATAATAGGTGAGTGTGTTAAAGGCGGTATTTAATAAACTAATCTCTTGAAATTTGAAGTATCATAATTTAATCTACCAAGACTTGGTATATAGTTTGTTAATCCATAATAGGCTTAAGCTATGATCTTGCTTTATGGTATGTATTGTTTAATTTATTGATTTAGCGATAACGAGTACTTAACAGATTAATAGTTTGTTAATCCTTAATAGGCTTAAGCTATGATCTTGCTTTATGGTATTTATTGTTTAATTTATTGATTTAGCGATAACGAGTACTGAACAGATTAATAGTTTGTTAATCCTTAATAGGCTTAAGCTATGATCTTGCTTTATGGTATTTATTGTTTAATTTATTGATTTAGCGATAACGAGTACTGAACAGATTAAATTATGATACTTCAAATTTCAAGAGATTAGTTTACTTTAACACACTCACCTATTATTATTGTTGGCTATATGTCCTAAGAACGACACCCGCCTTGAAAATGCCCAAATTGTCTCAGTGAAACAGTTGGCATATAGACAAAAATAATAAATACTTGAGTGTTAAAGCCGGTATTCAATAAAATAATAAAATATGTTACCCCACGTGAGTTTCAATAATATTCAAGAGATTAATTTGAACAATCAATATTTTCGCACACCAAAAAATACACACTTATTTTTATTTCGGCCCTTATTAGGCCGTCATTAGTCAAGTAATAAAATGACAAATAAACATGATCATATAAAAAGACAATAGGTATATTTTTCATTTTTACCTCTTTTATGCTCTTCTTGTTGTAATCTGACTTCTGGCATTTATGTATGAAGAGGCTAGTGGGGTGTGAGAAGCCATGTTTGTGAGAGAGACAGAGAGTAAAAGATGGCGAGAATGTATGTAAGTGTGCGAGAGAGTTGAATAAGTGAGAATAATTATGGTTGGCGGGGTGATTAGAGTCTGTGTGGAAGAAGGAAATGAACTCTCTCATCACCTCCATCACCCTCTTCCATCATATATCTAAAGATATATATATATCATATCGCACAAGATAAAAGGCTCATTCATAGCTAATTATATATTTACTAACTTATTTTAATTCTAATTTTCCAGTGGCTTGGTCCGCTACGTTCTGTTGGGAGCGTTGGCTAAATCATCAGCTCGTGAAGGAGTGCTGCACAACGTGGTTCGACACGAGAAGCACAAGTTTCACTCCGCCAAGGAGAAGTATCATGACATTGCGCTACTCGAGTTGGATACCAGGTATTTTCTCTTTGTGACGCCTTGGTAGGTCAATGTCTCATGCTCTCGCTCAACGATATTGGAATAAGACTGGGGAAAACAAATATCAAATACAGAATTAATTGAAAGCAAGCCTACACGCTTTAAAATACAATTTAAATTACCCGGTTAGCGTGTATGAATTTAATCCAGATATCGTGACGAGAAGGATGGAGAGGGATGCGCGGGGTGATAATGCGCCACAAAAGACTATGGATGAAATCATTAAAAGTGCTCGTATTTTTTTTTTCTGTTAAAAGGAATAACCATTTCCCATAAACTGGAAAAAAACTCAGATTTTTGGTGAGGTTAATTATAAAAAAATAAAACATTTAAATTTCAGAAATACGGTCCTTCCTTAAACAGCTGTGTACGAACGAATATAACCTTTCCCCGCATGTAAAAAGAAAAAATATTACTCTGTGGTAACAATGACATTGACCATAGATAATACCTAGTTGGTTACTAAGTTCTGTAACTAAAAAACACAAATAATACTAAACATGCAAATAATAAATTACATTTATATTACTGCGGTATAGAAAATCAGAAAAGTAAATCTGGACGTGAGGAGCTCTGAACCGGGATTCGAACCCGGGACCTCTCGCTTACCGGGCGGTTGCTCTACCAACTGAGCTATCCAGATCTCAACATGACCTGCGAATTACGCTTGTGCTTTCCCATACCGCAACGATATGTATAGGTACTCACTTAGTAGTGAGCCTCTTGGCGCCTAGAGGACGCTAGTGTATTCAAGACAAGTCTGCAAATAATAAAACAATGAGTTTATACCAAATGAAAGCAAGATTAACATGTATTAAATTTTTTCAAAATGACCGCTTTGTTTGAACAAAAGCCTTTAGACGACGAGGCCAGTCATCGATGGCAGCACGCACTACTACCATGTCCAATTCCGCCACTGTCTTGACAATAGTTCACTTCAGAGAGTCGAGATTCATGTGAGGTTTAGCACAGGCTTTCTCTTTAATCATTTACCATATGGCATAATCCAGACCTCCATCAGCTCTAAACAGGTCTGGGCTGGAGGATGGCCATTCTTCCTGCGCGATAAAATCAGTTTTGTTTTCCCGAAACCACGCTTGCGTAGATTTTGCTTTGTGTCCGGGAGCTGAGTCCTGCTGGAAGACCCATGGCTGGTTTTTAAAAAAGGTGTCGTTTAATGGTATAACCACAGGTTCTAGAACGCTATCTTGACACACTCTAGCGTCAGTTTTCACGCCCTTTTCACAGAAATGAAACTTAGTAAGTCCTGAATAGGACACACCTAGCCATATCGTCACTGATGAGGGGTGGCGTCCTCGTTAGACCCTCGGAGCAATGATGCTGGCTTCTTGACTGTTTTTAGCATACACTATCATTCTGGCGGTTAAAATTTTCTTCGACGGTGAAGATATTTTCATCAGTAAATGAGATTTTTCGATGGCCGTTTTGTGCGTACTGCTTTAGGACTTCGTGCCGACCTCATGGCCTTCAAACGTGCGTTTAACAGATGAACCTTTCGTCTGCGGTAAGCATGAAGCCTAAGGCCACTATTGATACATTTTTTCAAGGAACTCCTCTTTGCACTCATCTGCATTGCCAACAATTTTTGCTTCTGGGCGGGATTTTTCACCCAGAAATCGATGAAGAAACTCAGTAACAGAACTTTTTGACCAACTAGGTATACTATATTCATCTGAGAAACAGTTTTGTTTTTTAATATGCGGGTTCTGGAAATGTTTGTATGCAGCTGTAAAAGGCCCGTATTTCCGTAATTTAAATGTTTTTCTTTTTACGTAATTAACGCCATCAAAAAAATGTGCGTTTTCTTCCTGTTTATGGGGATGGTTATTCCTATCAAGTGACGTTTACCTGCCTCAATTAACGTTATAATAAAGCGTATCCTTAATATTCCAGGGTAATATTCTCCGACTTCATCCGTCCAGCTTGTCTATCAACGCCAGGGATGAGGTACTCCGAAGAGAGGATCGTCGCGGGATGGGGTGGCACCGAGTTCGGGCGCAGCTCTGACAGGTTGATGAAGGTAGGTTGAAAGGTGTTGGAGTTTCTAAAGAGATAACAGTCTGTCAATTTTGATATTTCATATGTTGTTCTCTCGCTCGGTGTGTCAATTCTCGTGTTTATCAGCCTTGCATCGGAGCCGCGATGAATTGTGCAACGGGTTACAGCGATGGATTTATGTTAAACGGCCATTTTGGCTGTCATTTTCCATTGGTGGTTTATTTGATCGACGCGAACTATCTTTTGTGGTTTGGTTACTTTTCACAACTCTTAGCTGCATTTACGGACATTTAATAAAACATAGCCATCACGAAATAAAACACTCCAAGTGCTTTGTAAATCATTTTTATAATTTAAATGCATTTTCGCGCCATCCCAAATTAACATCAAAATGATGATAAACAATACGTTTCAATAGCATTATGAATCTAAACCACGAATCTTAGTAGTAAAACCAATACGTTGCAGAGAACAGCGGAAATTATTTGCGCTGCTCGATGCTTGCAGCGATGGTTGTCAAAGTCATGTGAGATGGTAATTTAAAACTCTTTGCAACGCGTTTCAACTCGATGCGAGGCTGTTAAACGCGACAATCGACAACATTTCATTTTAGTTGACCATTTGTTTTTAATATCTACTATATTGAAAGGCTGCGTAAAAAGAAGCTTATGTATTTTATTATTTTGTTTTATTTTACGTTTTTCCTGCATAATTTAATGTTTTCTTATTCACTCATTCTAAAAGGACGTAAGTCACATCTGAGGATTTCAAAAGTCGAAGTTCATTGCCAATCGATTATTAAAAAAAAAGCTTGGCATGTTTATGGTCTGCTGTCACATGGCACAACAGTTGATTGACAGTCACTGTTGCAAGGGTTTCGGCACCGCGCTCACCAACCCGCCCGCCCAGCGTGTGTGAGTATGGGCATTTCTTCCAGGAGGACCGCCAAGAGTGGCGAAATCCTGGAAAGGCCTATGTCCAGCAGTGGACGAAACAGGCTGATGGATGGATGGATGGAATAGAAGTTGAATCGAAGTTTATCTTTGATTAAAGCTGCATCCCATCAAGAGGTGCCGTGTTCGTTCGAAAGTCGACTTTATTGTAATTTGTTAAAACTCGTATATAGTATATTTTGCTTAGAAATAGGTCGCATCATCATCTTCTATTAATCGGAAATAACGGTTGTATGTAAATAGACGGCTATCTTACTACTTTTCATCACTTATGCGAGGATATAAACTAAAATACAAATATATGTTTACAACAACTTTTTAACAAGAAAATTTTACTGCTGCTATTTTTTTCATGTGACTTTTCCTTTTTGCGTTCAATCGTGTCGTACTGGCCAAAGTATAAAACGAATTTATTGTGTAACTGTTAAACGTCATTTTAACATTTAATTTAGCATATTCAATTCACGTAATATAATATATTAGGTTCATATTACATATGAAAGTCACATTTTTCGATGTAGTTGATATACATTAAATACAGAATAACAAAATAAAAAGAGGCAGAACATATAATTTCTATTGCCGCGAGTGATTTGCCAGTTAGTGACTGTAATACTGTAATGGAGCCACATTCGATTTCTAAATTTTATTACCTCCCTAGAGCTGTAAATAGAATTTACATCCCACATTTCAAGTTAAACACCGACTTACTTTCAATGATGATGTTGAGTGATGAAAAAATATTAATAATATTGAACCATACCTATCAAAGCTGGTATCTATATAGTAATGGCCACATTTTACTGTGTATATTGTGGTATATACTTAACATGGGGTGTATGTGTTTCCAGACCCATGTCCAAGAGTTCAGAGGGTCAGTCTGCAGCAGCAGGATCGACCCTCAAGGTCTGTCCCGCGGGTGGGACCCGGACGCAATGATCTGTGCCGGCGGGTTTAGAGGACAGTCCAACGATTCTTGTCCTGTAAGTATTTATTTGTACAAGCAAGGTGACTTTCGTTTATATAGTCAAATTGATACTGGGGACTCGGTAAGTGGTCAAGACCAAAGTTCAATGACCCTTTCTGTGAAATAAGCAGAATAAAATTTAGACTTCATAATAATTGAGTCTACTTGTTCCTGAACAAGTACAGGGGCACAATTTTTTTTAATTTCGTGAACTTTTCATCGACTTACCGAGGCTCCAGTCTTATTTGGCTGTATAAACTAAAGTCACCTTATATCTATGTAGTAGTCTTTCATTTTCTAATAGGGTACTTTTTCTTTTGTGTAGTCTATTTTGATAAATCCAAAAAATACATTTGCAGATTTCATGAGTTTTATCATAAAGTCTTTGTCTTTCTTGGTCCAAAAAGTTTGGATGCGTTACATAATTTATGCTGGGCTAGTTAAGGCGGCGGAAAGCAGTAAGTATATCGTCGGACTTACAAGGTTTGAGTGTAATCCTTCTCCGGTAGTGTGGTTTGGTAATATGTGGCTCATCAGTTGGCATTCGGAATACTTCTGATACCTTCTTTGACAATTATCATAGCCCCTGTCTCTATAATACACAGATTTGCGCTTCGAGATAAGGCGGTATAGGGAATATGTAAACTAAAAGGCAGAAAATTTTATCAAAGGAGTTTTTTTTTCAATTGCGTTCATATGTTGGCGACAATCAAATTGAATCTTCTACATAATATATTTAAAAAAAAACAAGAATTACACCTGAGTAATTAATCAAACAGCCTCATCAATACTCATCAGCGGTTGCTTAAATTATAAACTTCTTGGATTGTAACATGTAAGATTTGCAAAAACATACTGTCATCTGAATAGGCTTGTACACAGGGTAAGCAAAATATTATTCTATTTAGTCCGTCATTTAGATAATCAAAAAATATTGGACACGTATTTTTTCTTCTGTCAATCAAACAACAAATGACGGAGATAAAGCGCGTCAAAGTTTGGGAGTGGGGGAAAATGACGTCACTTCTCAGTAAAATTGTACCTAGATGTGACGTCACGCGGAACTTCAGTGGGCTATATCTTCATCATTTATTGTTAAATTGAAAAAAGAAAAAATACGTGTCCAATATTTTCTGATAATCTTAACTGACGGATTAATAAATTTTGTTTAGTCATCATGCCTATTATCGCACCAGTCGACGTTCTTTATCTGAGGCAACATTCTATGTAAAAGGACAATGCCACGGGACCGTACTAAATGGCGTCACAACCATATAAAGGTAATAAAACTACTTAGATATTTTAAAATCCGATCAATATCTTTTTACTTAAATCCGGAATTTTAACATAATACCTAATAAAACATATTTCGGTATTTTTATTTCCGTCGCCGCTTTACCATGATTAGGATGCCAACCAATAATCGCCTCTATCAAAAGGTAATAAAGTTTTTGCAATTGCCCTTGTCAGTGTACAATAAATTCGAATTGCGGATACTAATTTAAATGAGACTTGGTGATTCGATAAGTACATTTTGGTCTCACTAAAATTAACTTGGTTTGGTTTTGACGCCACGACTTTGGGTTCGGTACGAGGCGCCATCTATTACGGGGCATTCTCCTTTTAGTTATTATTTTTCAAACAAATATCAAACTAAAATTAACCGATTTTAAATCATTTTAAACAGTTCGTGATATAGAATCAAATTGACCGCCTTGTTGGTCTAGATGCAGCGGGTGCAAACTACACTCACCAGTTCATACTCGGAACCATGGTAGGGCTGAGGGGGCAAAGCCTACCCCAGAGTATCATCTGTCCCGAGAAATGAAAAATGATTTATTTGACTCAAAGAAATGGTACATATGTAATGGTAGGTACAATACAAGGAACACATAAATAGTACGAGTACCACAATTTTGTCACTATTGATTCCTAAGCTAAATGCGTAAAGTATCTGTTCTATAGGCATCAATACCCCATACAGCATGTTAGAAATGATTCTTAAATTGGTGTTCTGTACCTAATTGTTAAAATTTAAATTCAAGTTAGGTAAAGATGTGTGTCATTCATTGACGTAACCGTATAGATTATTTATCTATTTTAAGTCTTTTGTTTTTTGGTTTGTGTATGATCTCGTTGTATGGATGGTTATATCTACATAACAGAGAACAGATATTTGTTGATGGCTCCATAAGTTGGAGCCGGGGGTCAGACGGGGGTCGCTAGAAATCCTAGTTACGTTAATGCTCGGAACTCATTTAATTTCATTTCATTTCTTTATTTCACAAGCAATATACATCGCGTTTGAATTTCATACATAATAAAACAAACTTAACAGTAATAAAAAAATACATAACTAATTTCTACAATAATATACATTTATGTTAACGTCAGTTATAGTATTAAAATGTAATAATTATATAAAATAAAAAAATATATAAGGTCCTGCAATTCAAAGTAAAAAAAAAAATTACAGGTGATAGAGTATATTCCACAGAAAAAAAAATATTTTGCGCGTCCTTTTTTCACCTTTCCATAGAAATTTAGTCAGCTGATTGAACCACTTTGTACTGGGAAGTAAAAAAAAAAATTTATTTTTGCTCCTTGCTTTGCTCAGATGATCTACCCTAGAATTATTTTCACTTTTATTGTAGGACCTTATACATCATTTGTCACTATTCATCAATTTTGTACAAACAAACAAAGTATGACTTGCAATAGTCCTTAACTCCATAGGCAAGAACCACCTCTGACACTACCCTCGGAGATACACATCGAGGCTGTTTGTAATGTAATAAAATTGGTGCAGGGTGACAGCGGGGGTCCGCTAATGGCGTACATGGAAGACCTGCCGTGCAGCTACGCGGTGCGCGGCATCGTGTCCTGGGGCTCGCAATGCGGACAGGGCTCGCCGGGCGTCTACTCCAACGTTGAGAACTACCTCGACTGGATCACTGAGCGAGTCTGGCCTAGCAGCAAGATACAGCGGGTTTAAAGTTCTTTATATGTCGATATGGTGTCATAATAAATTTGTCTCTCTATCGATAAGTGTTTTTTTATGTTATCAAATGAAATGAATTTATTTTTGAAATGTAGGTACATAAATACACTTTTCGCACGTTAGGATTTATTAAGTAAGTAAAATAATGAAATTTAAAAGGGGAAATACAATATAATAAATTAGGTTTTGGGTTTGCTTATACGTAATAAGTTAATACACGTACATACAAACTAATGATAGCTACCCATATACTAATAGTAGTTTATGAAACTGGTACGTAAAGAGGTTATTAAAATACGAGTGCAATTTTAAAAAACGAGGCGTAGGCTTGTTTTTTTTAAGTATCACACGAGTGTTTTAATACCTAGTTATGTGCAGTTTAATACACCACTTTATCTAAACTAATCCAATAGTTATCTAATTTATTTTTCAATCCTTAAAATCTTGGTAATTGTCGTGAGCTGTTCTTGATGTTGTTATGAAATTATTCATATATAAATACATGCCTAACTCCGCCTCTGATTCATATTTACCCCTGTATACAAAAAAATAAAAAATACAAAAATATTTATTTCACACATACATGGTACATACATTTACATACAAACATAACGTTTAAGATTATGTATGTATTAGTGTGGTATTAGTATGATTTGATTGATTAATTTGGATAAAGCGAAAGGGCATATGTCGGGTTTTGGTAGGTCTGTGTTCTCTGCCTTCCAGTTTTGGGAGATAAATGTTAGTAATTTTGAGTAATATCGTCTAAAGATTAGTAGAACTCTTCCTGCATTATATGCACTATTAAACTTAAACTGTTACCCTAAAATTACTAATACTGTAGCGCTTATCATTGGCAGATAGCGTTCAGCATGTGCCTTATCAGCTGGTAGATCAAATAGTTGCAAAAATTCGGCGTACAGGTTGGTGGAAAAATTCAGCGGCTTAGGATAAATACCTCGGTGGCGCAATCAGTGGCGTGCTCATAGACATAGGATTCGCTTGGCGTGCTTGTCGTGATAGCAAGAGGTCGAATTCTGGCCGGAGGAATTATTTCAAATTCTTGTCTTGGAATTTGTTTCTAATTGACCTTTTCTAGTTTTGTAATGCACTATAATAATAATAAGAGTATTCGAAAGCGATTTAATTCTGCTATAAATGTATATTATTAGTTAATGAGAACTGTGAATTTCTTATTTCTTACTGTCTGAAGCAACACATATTTAAGTGACGACAGCGCCATCTGTTTCCTAAGAACAAGGCGTGAAATCACCTAACGCCCTCGTTAGCGTTCAGTATGTGCCTTACGATGCCGGGTAGATCAAATAGTCCGAAAATTCGGTATACAAGCATGGTAGGAAAATTCAACCTCTGTAGCGCGCTTGTCGTGATAGCAAGAGGTCGCAGGTTCAAACATTGGCACGAGGTTTTTTTTATTGTCTTGATATTCGTTTCTGATCGATCTTTTCTAGTTTGTTTGTCTTGTTGTTTGTTAATGCAGTCCGAAATGTGTCCTTGTATCTTCAATGTGAATTGAGGCTTCTAAGATAGATGGTGTGTTCATTTTTAATATTAATTAAATTTTTAATATAACGTAACGTAATTTCTGCGCGGGCCTGCCTTAAGAAATGTGCAGACACATAAATTACGTGGTGTCTACAGCTTGAACCGTATAGGTAATATATCACTTCAAATAATAAAAATGAAAATTAAAAAAGTTGAACACAAAAAAAAACCTCGTGTTAAACATTGCGCCATCTGAGATGACTTCTTTGACACTTTTACCAAGATTCATTGATCACATGATAGATGGCGCTATAAACCTAGTGTTAACCATCATAACGCCATCTGAGAGAACTTGTTTGACAGATTTTACCAAGATTCATTGATCAGATGATAGATGGCGCTAAGAGTAGCTTGTCAACCTTTTTGCACCGAGGTTCATTGGTAAGATGTGTGTTTGGATTGCGTACACGTAATATGTGGTGGTACGGAACCCTTTGTGCGCGAGTCCGACTCGCTCTTGGCCAAATTATTTGAAAATATTATGAATATTTTTCTGAGAAAGTGAAAAAATACGTTTTTCTATCGAAGGTACAGGTCTAGTGAGAAATATTGCGACTTCGGCATTCACGAAATCTATGAATAATCGTATTTATTTAATGACGTCTTATGACAACTTGCTATTTTTATGGACTTGTCAAAAACATATGGATAAAACGAACTTAGCCGACAAAACACGAAGTGGCAATATTTCTCACTATAGCTGTTTCGATGCTTACTAATGAGTTTGATAATTGGTTGGCTATTGTGTAGGGGCACATTTCGTATTCGAGTGAAATTATTCCCGGGATGATTCTTGGAATGAGACACATGAAACCAGATTACGGAAAAACACGTTTAAAAAACAAGAAGTCAATGTGGGATTTAATATTAAAAGCAATTTCCGGAGCCCTAAACTTAAGGCGTGGTGGGAAGCTGATAAAATGGCGATGCGTTTGTTTTTATTTAAACGTTTCTTCTTAGTTTCATTTGATTTTAATATAAAACATTCAATAAAATTAAACCGACAATATTTGCGGCTAAGAAATAGAAATTTTATGGTGTATTTTTGGTGTTAGTTGTAATTGTCTTCTAGTAGAAATATAGTAGGATGTTGAAATATGTTTAAAGAATGTTTGATACAATGAAGTTTGTTTCATTGTTTTTTTGAGTTTCAACAATGGCTGCTTATAGGTCTTAAAATAGGTCACATTTTTTGCAAGTACAAAATATGCCACCTTTTGCTCCAAAAAAATCTTCTTAATGCAAGTGTTTGGAAAGACCTACTTTATATGCTTCAAAACTATTGTCAAAGTCAACTTTACCACACTAGCGATATATTTTTATTTTTTTAAGTTATCAAAACAAGTTGGCAGTCTTTTCTTGTGTACCATAGATAGACGTGACAGAAATGAAAATGAGCTATGAACGCATTTAACTGAAAGCTGTTTTTTTCTAAAGTACGTATGCATATCCGAGTTTGGAACGAAAATTACAAAATTAATTTTTAAACTTCTAATTAGGTATTAGCCCAGCGTTTAAATTTCATGCGAAAGTTTAAACATAGGATTTCCTACTTAACAATAAAGCTCAGTCTAAGGAAAGCTAAGTTTAATACTTTGATGGCTAAGTTTTCTGGTGAGTTGCCTTACTTGTCGCCCGCGAACGCAAAGTTAGAAGTTGTAGTAAAAAATTAATCCTTTAAATAGGTACTCGTATAGGTACAAGAGAAATATTATATACTACGACATGCTTTTTTCCGGGATAAAAAGTAGCCTATGTGTTAAGTTAGGGTATAAGCTATATCCATTCTAAATTTCATCCAAATCCGTTAAGCCGTTTCAGCGTGAAAGAGTAAAAAACATACACACACACACATACTCACACACAACTTTCGCATTTATAATATTAGTGTGATAGTGTGATGTGATTTAAATTTGTTAACTAGTTCAGTTCAAGGATTTGTATTAGATTTTTTTTGTGTTTATGAGCTTCACCGTGATTGTGAGGGCAGCGTATGCGGTTGTGTGATCAGACGATCTATGGTCACCCAACGCTTGGCATGGTCAGTGAGCCTAAGATAATGGTCGCTAAACCAGGTCAGAGGTTAACCAACACTATTCTCATTCTTTATTGCACAAACACAGGAACATGGAAACAGATTACATTAAGAATGAAATAATATCTACATTGGCGTGCTTATCTCTAAAAAGAGATTCCTCCCAGCAAAACGAAGTCGAAAGATCAACAAAAAAGTAATCGTACACGTGTACAAAGAAAAGATCAAAGTATAGGTACAGATTCCAAGGTAACCTATTAATAAAATACATACTAAGAATACACACTAGAATACATACATTTTAATAAAATTATATATACCTAGTCATCACACTAATATTATAAATGCGAAAGTTTGTGTGTGTGTGTGTGTATGTTTGTTACTCTTGCACGCTGATATAGCTTAAACCCTATCTTAACATATAGGCTACTTTTTATCCCGGAAAAAGCATGTCGTCAAACCGAATAACACGCGGGCAGAGGAGGGGGCAAAAGCTAGTATTATATGTATATTTATGTATTCGGACAGTGAGAGGAAATGTTCCTTTAGTATTTTTTTTGAAGGAACTGATTGTTGCACTCCCTATCCACTCTGACTAGATTATGACAACAACACGAAGTTACATAATAGGCCCGTGTACACGACAAGACGAAAAGACTCAAATTTACATATCTTATAAGTAGAACAGAACCGGTCAAGAGAGATTCGTGATCACCATTTACTCGTAGTACCAGATATCAGTGAAACACGAAGTTACATAATAGGCCCATGTACACGACAAGACGAAAAGACTCAAATTTACATATCTTATAAGTAGAACAGAACCGGTCAAGAGAGATTCGTGATCACCATTTACTCGTAGTACCAGATATCAGTGAAACACGAAGTTACATAATAGGCCCATGTACACGACAAGACGAAAAGACTCAAATTTACATATCTTATAAGTAGAACAGAACCGGTCAAGAGAGATTCGTGATCACCATTTACTCGTAGTACCAGATATCAGTGAAACACGAAGTTACATAATAGGCCCATGTACACGACAAGACGAAAAGACTCAAATTTACATATCTTATAAGTAGAACAGAACCGGTCAAGAGAGATTCGTGATCACCATTTACTCGTAGTACCAGATATCAGTGAAACACGAAGTTACATAATAGGCCCATGTACACGACAAGACGAAAAGACTCAAATTTACATATCTTATAAGTAGAACAGAACCGGTCAAGAGAGATTCGTGATCACCATTTACTCGTAGTACCAGATATCAGTGAAACACGGGTGTATGAGTGTGGACTGTGATTCACAGTCCACACTCGGGGAACACCTCTAACACCCCCTTGGAGATTCAGTTTTAACGATGTATTTTAATTACTAATTTTATACGGATGTTGGGTATCAGTATCTATCTACTTTTATTATTGATCTATTTATTTACAAGCTCTTCTAAAGAAAATTTGTATTAACGGATTCGCGACACCTACTTATTTCGAACGAACAGCATAATAGTGTGCGGAATAAAACGAATATCACAACATGTACCTATTTGATTAATTGAATGAAACATAAACATCGGGTCTTTTTGTTACCAGAAATATATTATTACCACACAAGTTATAAATACGTAAGTATTTCAAATATTTCAAGCGTATATTTGTTTTTCCTTTTATGTTTCCAGTAATAAAATTCTGACAATGTCATCCTAAATACCTATTAACCTTTTGTTTCGTACTAAGGTATGATTTATAAAAAGCGAGAGTTTAATAAATATGAAACTTATTCGTTCCAACGAAACATAGCAATGCAATATACTCGTTTTTCAGTATGGAATATTTATTTATTCTGGATCTTTCCTTAAACACGGGGGAGGGCAAGAGAAATATGACTCTCATAAAGTAAGAGAAAATCATCTTAGATAAACGAATGAGATATTTACATATTCAGGTAAATATGGCGAATCACTTATCATCTGATTCGAAACGGTGATAGACTATATTTTAAACACTTGACGATTATCTATCGCAAGGAGATACAAATTAACATAATAGAAACGCAGAAGAAAAATAAATCTAGATATGAGGAGCTATGTACTTCACTTTTCTGAACCGCAATGGTAATTCATTCATTTTTAATTCATAAATGTCAAGGGTTCCGTGCCTCAGATTGAAAAAAACCGAACCCTTATAGGATCACTTTGTCCATCTGTCAAGACCCCTTTTCTCGGGTCCCGTGAGATATATCAAGTTGAAACTAATACTTCCTTATAACCAGGCCGACCGCTCATTTTCCAACAGATTTTTAATGCAAGTGCGACAAGGTTGATAATTAGAGTCACGGCTGACACAAAAACAGTCGGGACGAGAAATATCAACAATTCCGCACGTGTATCAAAGGACGTTTTTTAATACACCTGCGAAAAATTACATGAAATAATAAAATAAAAGCAATTTTGTTGCAAATCAAAAGAGATACAAGTCGACTGAAGAACACGCAGTCTGTTTGGCGCCAATCTGTACTACAAAGACCAATGTCTCTTTCTAAAATCTTTTTAATCATAATTTCTAAGATAGTTAAAATAGAAATATAAATTAAGACGTCTAAAATCGTTTTTATTTTTCAAAACATCTTTTACAATTTAACATATTGGTCGGGGAAAAAGTTTCTTCGCATTTTATATGAAAATTCAAAACATTTTTTAATAAAGATTATTTACATTTAACTAAATAGATGCCATTTTATTAGATAACTTTCTGCCATCTTGTAGGTAGATACATAATCCCATTGCTATAGAAATTTTGGGGCTTCTGATCAAAAAACCGCGACAAGTGGTTTTGGCAGTCCTCTCGCGATGTTAATTTGACACTGCCTAAAGAATTCTGAAGAGACCGAAACAAGTGGAAATCTGAAGGTGCAAGGTCAGGACTATACGGCGGATGCATTAAGAGTGGGCACACCTAAAAATTACAATTGTAAATTAGATTTTCAGACCACTAAATCTCGTCCAAAATAAAAAATAAAAATATTTATGGTTAGTTGACGATAATTCCAAGATGCAATGGACGTTCAAAACGTAAAAGGCCTCGATAGAAAAAAATCCAGAAGTTACCTCTAATTTTGACGGAGTTTCTATTTGTACCTAATATGGTACTTATTACAAAGCAAAAAATTAGATAAATAATATCACGTTTATATAAAAAACATGCAATGGACGAGGATTTCATAAACATATCAATATTTCAAGAGTTATTTACATATAAAGCTTCTGGCGCTTACATCCGTTCTATTTCGCGAATGACGGTATCTTCTGCCGCACGTCGCCCATACTCTGGGCATGTTTCTGTCTCACCGATCAGTCGCACACGCTTCGTTGAGACGAGAACACTAAGCTCATTGCGCAACCACACTAAATTACTATAATTTATAGTAATTGCATAAATTTGTGTTCCGACTGTTTGATTTGAGGATTGTGAGATGGCAAACAAAATAAACTCAAGATTAAAACGTGGAAAACGAGAAAAAAGAAAGATGCAAAACCAGAAATCGGCTATAATTTAATAAAAATAAATAAAATAATAAATTTAAAAAACCGGTCACGTTTTTGGAAATTATTGTTACAATTACGAAAAATAAATTGAATTATAAATATTATATTGCATTTTCCTTATTTCTTACTTACTAATAATAAAGTTCAACAGTGATCATGGGCAATTTTGTATTTTTTTGGTCAGGTCCAAGGTTCAATGACCCTGTTTGCGAAAAAAGTAAAATATTGTTTTGTGCCTCTATACTTGTTCAAGAATAACTCAACTAGTTTAAGAAGTCTAAATTTTATTTTGCGTATTTCCTAGAAGGGGTCATTAAACCTTGTTCCTGACCACTTACCGAGCCTACAGTATGAATTCGGTTGCATAAATAAAAGTCACCTTATAAGGGGACTTCTAATTATATAGCCAAATTCATACCGGAGACTCGGTGAATGGTTAGGACTAAGGCTTCCAAATATTCGAAAATTTTTGGTATTCGGATATTCAACTTTTTTTCGGGTATTATTCGAATAGCACCAAAAAGATAAAAAAATTGACTGCTAAAGAAGGTTACTACAGCAGTCTTACACATAAATATATAATACTAAACAACCACAAAACACAACAAGTCTTATAAATCGGGGTCCGAGTATTGTAAAATAAAATCAAACAATCAATAACAATTAACACCTTTAAAATCTTTGATATAATTAGAAATAAGTACCAAATTCCATAAACTTGCGGGGTTACGTATGCGGGATGCGCGGGATTTGCAAGACTAAAACATTTTCCTGAAAACGTGCGTAATATCACGCGCTCTACGATCCACTCTAACGTCCGGAATTTTAAGTGGCTCTTTCTGCCTAAAGTCCACCATCTTTCCCGAGGCCCCACGCATCTGACCTGTTTTTAGTTGAATATTGATAGCAGTTCAACAATTACAGCTATAAAAGAGAAAAAAAAATGGAAGTAAGCCATACCTTCTTGTTTGTATTTTGTACTTGTATTTGTATTTGTACTCGATTTATAGCAACATTAATTAATAAGTAAATATTACCTTATTGCACGAGATACTTACGATGTAACAAAAACTAAATGAAATTAAAAAACCGGCCAAGTGCGACTCGGACTATAAAAAACAGCAAAAAATTACGTTTGTTGTATGGGAGACCCCTTAAATATTTGTTTTATTTTAATTCAATTATTTATTTTTAAAGTAAATATATAACTAAATATTCTGTGAATATTTCAAGCGTTTGCCTGTTGCGGTTATCGATATAGAGCGAAAAAAACACGTTTATTGTATGGGAGCCCCTTTTATTATCTATAGCGGAGTCTTAGTAATAGGGTCCCATTGGTTACCTTTTGGGTACGGAATCCTAAAATCATGTTCTTACAGTTCCACCTACCTACCTACGCGATAAACACTTGAACTTACTCATAGAGAATTACTCAAACTAAATATTTCTTGTAAGTAATAACGAAAAGCGACACTGGATAGCGACTGATTGCATTATTTGCGTTTTTAGTTGGAGCGGGCGGGTGGGGCAAGAGGTGGGTGGTGCAGGAAGGGGTTGTTTTGAGACACGTTACATAAAGTCACCTCATTTGTTATTGTTTTGAATGCAGATGTAACTTTTTTGTGCGCTCGTGTTTATTTATTGGTGAAAATTGTTTTCTGTGAATTTAGACAGTTTATTTTCTTCTTCAAAGTATGATAAATATTAAAGCTTATAGCTTCCAGTAAAAATGAGTATGCAAATAGTCATTATTAAAGAGTACAAAAGCTCAAATTTTGTTTGGAAACATTTTTTGAAGTCTGAAAATGGCCAGTCCGCTAAGTGCAAGTTATGCTCTGCTATTATTAAAATAAGTGCTCGATCTATTAAGAGCTTACAAACACATTTGAAGGCAAAGCACAATCTAGTCCTTGAAGATCAGAGCAAAAATAGTAGTACCAGTACTATTATTATTAAGTCGGAGCCAAGTACGAGCAGCGTGATCGGTTACGACGGTTTCGTGTTGACGTCCACTCATCAAAAGTTAACGAGAATCGGCATCTTTAAATCTCGAAGTTCAGTAAGTAGTGATATCATTTTTGATAGTTGAACATGAGTTGAACCATATTGCAAAACAGTGGTTCTAATGGAATTAGTAGACGCTAGTAATTTATACTCCTCCCATTCTAATAGTTCTTTCAAGTCACGAAATATAACAAATTTTGAAAATAGCAAGCCATTTTTGGCTGCCATTCGAGATACTCTCATTTCATTGTTACTTTTTGCCAAGATAGAAAATAATCCGCCATTTTTATTTTCTTTGACTTCACGTTTCAGAATCCAACGGAAAGCCAACGGTCCTTTAAATTTGAAAAAAAAAATAATTGCCGGCCGAAACAAACGAATTTTATGGATAAAACAAACGAAGCTAACGCAAAACAAACGAATGGCTTTTGTTTCAGGTCGATCCGAGCATATTTAAAATCCCATACAAAATTTTAAATTGAAAAAAAAAAATAGTTGCAGGCCGAAACAAACAAATTCTGTGGATAAAACAAACGAAACTAACGCAAAACAAACGAATGGTTTTTGTTTCAGGTCGATCCGAGCATATTTAAAATCCAATACAAAATTTGAATTTGAAAAAAAAAATTGTTGCAGGACGAAACAAACGAATTTTATGGATAAAACAAACGAAACTAACGCAAAACTAACGAATGGCATCATTATTTTTGAAATCGGTGCCAAGTGGTGTCCAACTTAACGGCCGAATTTTTGAATTTGAAAAAAATCGTGGACGGAAGTCGAAACAAACGAATTTTATACGTAAAACAAACGAAACTAACACAAAACTAACGAATGAGACTACTTTTTTGAAAATCCATGACAAGTGGTGTCCAACTTCACGGTGGTCGAAATTTGAATTAAAAAAAAAATAGTTGTGGGCCGAAACAAACGAATTTTATGGATAAAACAAACGAAACTAACGCAAAACAAACGAATGGCTTTTGTTTCAGGTCGATCCGAGCATATTTGAATTCCCATACAAAATTTGAATTTGAAAAAAAAAATAGTTGCAGGGCGAAACAAACAATTTCTATGGATAAAACAAACGAAACTAACGCAAAACAAACGAATGGCTTTTGTTTCAGGTCGATCCGAGCATATTTGAAATCCCATACAAAATTTGAATTTGAAAAAAAAAATAGTTGCAGGACGAAACAAACGAATTTTATGGATAAAACAAACGAAACTAACGCAAAACTAACGAATGGCATCATTATTTTTGAAATCGGTGCCAAGTGGTGTCCAACTTCACGGCCGAATTTTGAATTTGAAAAAAATGGTGGAAAGAAATTGAAACAAACGAATTTTTTACGCAAAACAAACGAAACTAACGCAAAACTAACGAATGAGACTACTTTTTTGAAAATCCATGAAAAGTGGTGTCCAACTTCACGGTAGTGCATTCCCTAGTCCTGACCACTTACCAAGTCTCCAGTATGAATTTTGTCATGTAAACAAAGGTCACCTTATATAAGGTGACTTCTAATTATATAGCCTAATTCATACTTGAGACTCAGTGAGTGGTCAGGACCAATGTTTAATCACCCCTTCTGGGAAATACGCAAAACAAAACTTGAACTTTCTATAATAGTTGAGTCAAGGTTATTCTTGACAAGTACAGAGGCACAAAACAATATTTTTCGTATTTCACAAGGGTCATTCAACCTTAGCCCTGACGAAAAAAAAACAAAACCTCCATGATCACTTTTTAGTAGAAACTTTATTAAAAGTAAGTAAAGATAAATGGTACGTAATTAAAATATTTAATAAATTACTAATATTTAATCAGTATTAAATGTTTTTTATATCAAAACTAATAATTAAAAGTTACAATAAGTACTCGTATTAGCAAAACCTAAACCTACATGAATAGTTAGGTATTCAATTGTTTGGCTCGCCACGTTCGCTCGGAGCCCACAGGTGATGCTCAGGGGAAGGAGGGGCGCGGGTGAAATCTGAAATTTTGCTAGCTTGGTGTGAGCTCTTAATACGTTTCAGCCAAACTCTCTTAATTTTTGCTGAGTGGCTAAAGATGTGTGAGGTCTAGCGTTATCATGATGAAAAACCACACCCCTTCTGTTGACTAATTCCGGCCGCTTTCTCTCAACTTCTTGCTTTAATCTCATCAGTTGTTCGCAGTAGAGTTCAGAATCGATGGTCCTGCCTGGCGGTAACAGCTCATAATGAATAATGCCCTTCCAATCCCACCGTACACACAGCATTACCTTGTTGCGAGATAACCCGGGTTTCGCCAGAGTCCGTGAAGCCTGACCAGCCTTTGATCACGACCCTTTTCGCACGTTCTTGTCGTACGTGATCCACTTTTCATCACCAGGTATCAGGTTTTTCAAAAATGATTCGGTTTCATTACGTCGTAATAAAGAATCACAAATGATTGCACGGTTCATTAAGTTTCTTTCAGTGAGCTCATGAGGCACCCAAATAACGTTTTTTTTTGTAGCCAGCTTTTTTCAAATGCGCCAAAACTGTTTTGTGGTCAATCTCCAGTTCTTCAGCTACATCGTAACTACTGATATGGCGATCTTGCTCCACTTTTTCAAAAATGGCATCCATTTTATCCGTAACAGGGCGCCCAGAGCGAGGTACATCTTTGACATCAAAATTTCCGGATTGAAAACGCTTGAACCAAATTTGTGCTACTCTCATAGACACTGCACTAGGTCCATAAACATCACAATTTTTTTTCGCGGCTTGCGTTGCTTTTTTACCTTTTTTGTAGTAAAATTTTATTTACTTAATCTGAATTTAAAATTATCTTTTTTAAAATTTAAACTTTTTAATAATACCAAAACCAGCCAGATAAAAATGGTATAGCCTAAGAGATTTTATTATAAGTTCATACATACTATTTGCGAAAAGAGTTTTTCCCCAACCTATTATATACATACATAATATATTTAATTGAAAAAAGTAGAGGTATATATATATTAAATATAAAGGTTTGAAATTAGTTTATAAGTTACTCTATGGTTTGAAAATACTCATCTTATTATAGAGTATCTGGTAAAACAAAGGTTTACATGCTTACTAAATGATGTGGCCGGTTTCCCCTAGATGGCGTCAGTAGGTAGTAAAAACAAAAAGCACGAGTGCGAAACAGGCACGTAATATATCATATTTTGAGCAGGTGTATTAAAATAGTACCTTATGATACAAGACTTAATGAGCTGCTCACGCATTTCATACGAAGTTTTTCAATACACTTGCGAGGAAAAATCATAAAACTTCTAGTGTGTTGAAAAAAATATTATAGTCTGATATATCTTTCGGTCAGATTAGTCCGGCGATATGCGCTTCATACGTGATTTGAGGCCTGTCCCTTAATGAGGTACCATCGTCGGTGCCTCTAGATAACGTATATGGTGGGCGTACCACACTGTTCACAGATTCACAGGGGTACCGACTGTACTTCGCGTATTCTCTTTTTAAAATAACACGGGAATTTCCGAGAGACTGACAAATTTATTTATTTGTCAATCGATATAAAATAAACTGCTTGTCATATTATCAATATATTTTTTAAATAAACGGTGTGTCATTAATTTTAAATTGAGTAATTTTATACTCACGAAGCAGTCTTACACGTGAACAAAGAAATCAAAACAAAGAGCATCTCCCCTAAGTAAATTATGAACTTAAATGTTAAATTTATATATGAAACTAGCTTTTGCCCGCGGTTTCACCTGCGTTTAATTAGTTTTTGTGTACTCCTATAAAATCAGTCAATATTATTTGGACTGTTACCTACAGTAAACACAGCTGGCGAAATGTGTGTGTTATGCGCCTCTGTTTCCCATTTCGTCTGTCTCTTTTATAGTTTTTCCATGAAAATAAAGGGAAAAAGTAGTTTTTGTCCGATTCAAAGTCTAGAACTACATTTATGCAAAATTTCAGCCTAATTGGTTTCGTAAGCGTGGCGTGAAAGGGTGACACATCACTTTTCTATAGAAATTTGAAAACTCATTTACATCCCATAGGAACTGATTTATGGGATAAAAAGTAGCCTATGTCCTATTCCAGGTTTAGAACTATATTCATGTAAAATTTCAGCCCAATCGGTTCAGTGGTAACGGCGTGAAAGAGTAACAAACATCTATCCATCCATTCATCCATCCATACATCCAAACTTTCGCATTTATAACATTAGTGGGATTACATTAAAAAAAAATGCATCCTCAGTATTAAATCCCATTCCCATTTAACAGGCATCCATTAAATTCCCATTAGAATCTCAGTTCCTCTATTTAGTTCTGTTATCATTTCACGGAATCCCATTATATTCTCGGCGTGCCCCGCTGCATACTAGTTCTCCGCTGTATTGTTACTACTTGACTAGGGTTGCCTTTACGCGAATAATATAATATACTTTGTACAAATTATAAATTATACTCTCACTTGCTTCGCAGAGAGAAACGCGCGCATAACGTATTTCCGTCCAAGAGAAATAAAAACACTTTATTATCAAGTTACAAATATATAAAGTGACAAAATTGTTTAAAAATAACAATTCATAAATTAAAGAAGATTTTACGTAAATCATATTCGCTAGCAACATCAGCAAATACTTTTTTCTTAAAAATAGGTACATTTTAATATTACCATTACATACTGTAAAGACTTACCAGAAAATACTTCATCCTGGCAAGTTATTTAAAAGTGTCCAGGGAATCTGAATAACTGTCCAGATCGTAAGAAAATCCATTACATACCATATGTTCACAGAGTATATTTAATATGTTTTACATATCTCTTGCTCTGTAAGTACACCCTTACACCCCTGAATGCCGGGGTGTATGACTATCATTACAGCATAGGTTTTGGAATTTGAAAAAAGAACTGTCATACTCATACTGCACGAAGAATATTTTTAAAAAGTAATATGTTTTTTCTCGGTATCGATTAATTACTCGAATCGGAATCTAGACAATTTATTTTATAAAGATTTTATTTTAAATATGGAACTATTTGTTTCCACATCGTATGTTAGATGGAATCGATTTAAAAATCAAACTGGCCAGCAAGATTTGACGCGCTTGCGTGCGTGAAAAAAAAAAGGCAGTCTACTAGTAGGCGCGAAAGCATCGCGAAAGTAATTAATTTTCTTGTTTGAGTTCTTTTTCAAAAGTTTTAAACATGTCTAGTGACGAAGACATAGATCTAACGCCCGATTTTATTAAAGAAAGGGCAAAAACAGTTGTCGAAAATATATTACCGCCGAACTCGAAAGAAAGATATGTAAAGGCATACGACGAATTCATGAAATGGCGGTCAGAAAAAAAAGTGAAATCTCTTTCTGAAAGTGTTTTTATATCATATTTTGATGAATTATCTAAGAGGCTACAACCTTCCAGTTTATGGTGCTTTTATTCCATGCTAAAATCTACAATGATGACAAAACATGACGTGAATTTGAAAGATTTTTCTAAACTTACTGCTTTCTTGAAAAGGCAGTCTGACGGCTTTAAAAGCAAGAAATCGAAGGTATTTACTGCAGAAGAAGTACAGAAATTCTTAAATGAAGCTCCGGATGAAATTTATTTAGCAATAAAGGTACCTACGCCCTTTTTAATAAGTTAACAAAATATTTCACAAAAATAGTATGCGAATTTGGTGCCTTTAATACAACTTATGTCTTTTTTACAGGTTGTTCTAATTTTTGGGATATCGGGAGCCTGCAGAACCGTGGAATTGACAAACTTGACAATAGAAAATGTAGAAAAACATAACAAATTACTACTCATAAAACTGCCTAACACGAAAACTAAAATTGACCGGTCATTTGGTTATGATATGGTTCCAAGATAAAACAAACATGTTAAAAAGATTAAATTATACAAAATACAGAAATAAGTGTACAAAGCTATTCTCTAAAATAAGAAATGAACATGAGAAACAAAAAATAATCGAATGTAATGGTAACGTAAAGAAAATATGGGATAATATAAATAGAATACTTGGTAATAGAAAAAAGTCAACAGATGAGGTAATATTGAAACACTTGTCAGGAAATACAAAGCAAGAAATATGTAATAACTTTGCAACTACATTTAAAAATGATATCGATAATATAATTCATGATTGTAACGAAACTTTCTTAAACCGTGCTGACTATCGAAATGAGGCTTGTATGTCGATGAGATGGAGAACGGTGAATAGCAAGGAGGTCCAAAAAGTCATAAAGAAAATGAGTGATAAGAAATCGCCAGGGTCAGATGGTATACGTATGAGGGACCTAAGATATATAAGTGAACAAATAAGCCCAGTCATAGCTCACTTAATTAATTTATGTATAAAAAATTCGAAGTTTCCTCAAAAACTAAAAGAAGCCATAGTGCGACCTATTTATAAAAAAGGTGATCATAAAAATTATGCTAACTACAGACCTATAGCTATCTTATCCAGTATAGAAAAAATCATAGAAAAATGTATAGTTAATCAACAAAATAGATTCCTTAATGAACATGCAGTTATAAACGATTGCCAGCACGGTTTTCAGAAGGATAAAAGTACATCAACATTACTTGTAAAATTTACGGACGAAGTTAATAGTTATCTCAACGATAAAAAATTTGTTGTTGCTGTATTTTTCGACTTTAAAAAGGCCTTCGATACCCTACGGCACGAGACGCTGCTTGGGGCGATGGCGGAGTGCGGGATCAGCGGACCGCTTAATAGCTGGTACCGCCAGTACTTGACGGACCGCTCGTACCGGGTGAGAGTGGGCGAGGAGCACAGCGGACCGCAGCAGTGGGCGGCGCGGCGCGGGGTGGCGCAGGGCTCCGGCTGTGGCCCGCTGTGTTACCTGATGCACGTGAACAGCATGTGCAACGTGGTCCGCCATTGCTCAGCGTACATGTTCGCGGACGACCTGTGCACGCTGCGGGCCGGCCGCGACATGGGCGAGGTGTCGCGTCTCGTGCAGGAGGATATCGACAACGTAGTGCGATGGTCGCACGATAACGGAATCGTACTCAATGCCGAAAAAACTAACCTCCTTGTTATCCGGTCTCCGTACTCTTGTACCCCGGACTCTTCATGTCAACTGGTTGCCCACGACTTTAACTGTTTCCATAATAACTTATCTAATTGTAAATGTAAAACAATAAAGCAAGTTCCATGTGTTACATACCTAGGAATGTGCATCGATGAAAATATGGGCTGGACTAAACACATAGAAAGGATATTAAATAAGCTACGCATATTGTTATTTAAATTCAAACATCTTAGTTACAAAGTACCAATTTCTGTGCTAAAAACTATATATATGTCGTTGGTTGACTCAATTATATCTTATGGTGTGGACTGCTATGGATCTATATTTAAAACATACATGGATAAGATTGAAAATATACAAATAAAATTCTTAAAATTCCTAGTCAGTAAAAATGTTAGGAAAAAACACAAAAATAATATCAAAATATTGTACTCATTATGTAAAATACTACCGGCTTCATTAAAATATAAATACATAATTGCAGTAAATGGCCATGGCACCCCAGATCATAAGATACCTAAACAGCATGGGCTCAACACGAGAGCAACTGCTCAGGGTAAATATGAAACAGTAAAAGTGAATAACTACTTTGGCGGCAGATTGCTTAAACGCAAAATTCCAATGTTATATAATGAAATGCCTGTTCGTATAAGATCTGAACAAAATAAAAATAAATTTGCAAAATTATATAAAACTTACCTTCTACAAAATATGTAAACATAGATTAAAATAACAATGTTATTATTTATTGTTAATGTACCTACCTACGAAAAAGAAGTGCGACTCCCTCCCCACAGACAAACCAAATTCCTACTTGGTTTTGTGGGATGTATTTAGATTTAAGTTATTCTTGAAATAAATAAATATATTCATTCATTCATTCATTCATTTGTTGTGCATGAAGAATTTGCAAATTATGTTGAAAAATATCAAGCTCTTCGGCCTGAAAACGTGGATACAAATCGTTTTTTTCTTAATTACAGTAAAGGAAAATGCCACAGACAAGTAATAGGAAAAAACAAATTTACAGGCATGCCAAAGCAAATAGCCACATATTTAAAACTGAGTGACGTAGAGTTATACACCGGGCATTGCTTTCGCAGAACATCAGCGACTCTATTGGCTGATTCGGGAGCCAACCTCACTATGTTAAAAAGGCACGGCGGCTGGAAGTCCAGCAAAGTGGCCGAAGGTTATATCGAAGATTCGGTGGCAAACGAAAGCAAAATTACTTCTAAAATAACAGAAAATATAAACTTGAAATCACCACGTCAAAGCACATCATCTGAGCCATTTTTTAATGAAGAAAATTGTACCAGTCAACTGCCGCCATTTACGATGCAAGAACCTCAAGTCACTCAAACTCAAGTCTTATCATCACAAACTCATATTCAAATTATAAATATTCCTAAAAAGAACGTGACCATATCTCTTACAAATTGTAATAATTTTACTATTAATTTTAATTAAATACACATTTTTTTCTTCTTAATAAGTGTTCATTGAAACCTGCTGTCTTGTTGTTTACTTACCTCACAATCGATATGTAAAGCAGAGTATTTATCTCGGGCGTAAGCATCAATTGCATACTCGGGTTAATTAGCGCCTTCGCTTCGCTCAGGCGCCAAAAACCTCGTATGCAATTGATGTCATACAGCCCTTGGTTAATAATCTACTATTCTTTTTGAAACATTTGTTTACGTGTCTATGTTTTTAAGAGACCAAGGAGTTGGGCGATCATAAGGTTTAAAGCGGCCAATTTACAAATAAAAATAAAATTAATAACAAATTTTGTTTGCTACATTTTATGACTGCAATTACAATAACAAAAATATATAATTTTTAATGATTTTAATGACTCAACTGATGACGGCCTCATAGAAGAGGCCGAAATATTTTGAAAATTGTGTGTTTATTTAATTTTCATTGATATAAGTAATATTTAAAGAAAATAAAAGGCTAAATATAGCAATTATATCTTTATTTATATAATGATTTTTTAGGTATATTTAAAACCATTGAATACTTAAAATTTAACCTCAATGAGCGTTTTTCTCGTTGTTTTTTTTTTCTTAGTAAATAGCGTTTCTCTAGAAGGCGTTGTCCATGAAAAAGGCCGCATGGCGGTAAATACCTTTGCCTAGCTGGCAATAATAAAAAAAAGTTGCGTAAAAAAAGCGGGAGCTTATGTTGGGGAAACAGTTTCTTCGCATTTCATATGAAAATTCAAAACATTTTTTAAAAAAGTTTATGTACATTTAACCGTAGTATGTAAGTGCTATTTTGTTCGATAACTTGCTGCCATCTTGTAGGTAGGGACATGATCCCCTTGCTATAGAAATTCTGGGGCTTCTGATCAAAAAACCGTGACATGTGGTTTTGGCAGTCTTCTCGTGATGTTAACCTGACACTGCCTAAAGAATTCTGAAGAGACCGAAACAAGTGGAATTCTGAAGGTGCAAGGTCAGGACTATACGGCGGATGCATTAATACGTCCCAGCCAAACTCTCTTAATTTTTGCTGAGTGGCTAAAGATTTTGAGGTCTAGCGTTCTCATGATGAAAAACCACACCCCTTCTGTTGACTAATTCCGGCCGCTTTCTCTCAACTTCTTGCTTTAATCTCATCAGTTGTTCGCAGTAGAGTTCAGAATCGATGGTCCTGCCTGGCGGTAACAGCTCATAATGAATAATGCCTTTCCAATCCCACCATACACACGGCATTACCTTGTTGCGAGATAGCCCGGGTTTCGCCAGAGTCCGTGAAGCCTGACCAGCCTTTGATCACGACCCTTTTCGCAAGTTCTTGTCGTACGTGATCCACTTTTCATCACCAGTTATCAGGTTTTTCAAAAATGGTTCGGTTTCATTACGTCGTAATAAAGAATCACAAATGAGTACACGGTTCATTAAGTTTCTTTCAGTGAGCTCATGAGGCACCCAAATATCGAGCTTTTTTGTATACCCAGCTTTTTTCAAATGCGCCAAAACTGTTTTGTGGTCAATCCTCAGTTCTTCAGCTACATCGTAACTACTGATATGCCGATCTTGCTCCACTTTTTCAAAAATGGCATCCATTTTATCCGTAACAGGGCGCCCAGAGCGAGGTGCATCTTTGACATCAAAATTTCCGGACTGAAAACGCTTAAACCAAATTTGTGCCACTCTCACAGACACTGCACTAGGTCCATAAACATCACAAATTTTTTTCGCGGCTTGCGTTGCATTTTTACATTTGCGAAAAGAGTTTTTCCCCAACCTATTAGATTGTACTCTACTAATGCTTTGCTGAGGAAATCAATAACAATAAACATGACTAAACGCCCAAATATGAGCAAGTAAGTAACTTTTAATATTTCCTAGTCAGTTCATGTTATTTGTTATTTGATATAACTCACTATCAATATTATCATGAAAAACATGAAAATGTCTCATTTTATTTGTGAGAAAATCACTATACTTGCTTCGACCATTAATTAGCAATCTTGCCCTCGTATACAAAAGTCCTCGCCCTACGGGTAAAGTTAGTAAAAAATTATATGTATGGACATTTTTAATTCTATTTATATAATATGTAGATACCCAAATCAGGTTTACATTAGCATGAAGCTGTAAATTGAAAGCAAATAGTAATGAAGAGTGTGTTAAAAATAATATTTTGTTGTAGTTTTCGGCCATTTTGGATTTTAGTGCCAAACATGAACATAAAAAAAAAGTCAGTGGGCTCTTAGGATAATATTTATAAGGATACCCTAAGGTACCTTCGTACCAAATTTGGTGCTTTTATCCGCCCGGTAACGGTAATTTTGCTAAGCCACCTCACTATTAGGATTCAGTACCAAAACAAAATCATGTGACGGTGAGTATTCCTATTTCTTTCAATTCGTTCTAACATAAACTTTGCTAAGAGTTTTTTTATTGCAAAATCCATCGCTTTGGAATAGTCTAAATATGAAGTATTCAGTATTAAGTATATAAGTCTAGTCTTGATAACAAAAGGTCGCAGGTTCGAATCCTGGCCCGAGGAATTTTTTCAAATTCTTGTCTATACATTTTTTTCTAATTTATCTTTTCTAGTTTGTAATGCACTCTAGTAAAATAAACTTTGCTGTTGAAATAAAATATATCCGTAGAATAGTTATAGAAATGTTCATGCCGTGGCTGCTACGCTTGACTATGTTTATATACTACGGCGTAGCAAACTAAGTTTCACTATACAACGTACCGTCGTAGCAAAACGTAACAACAAGAAAGACTAATAAAAAAATACCTCGATTAAAACGATAGCAAAAGGCACAATGGAAATTCCAAAGTCAGCTAAACTAAACGATATTAGATATTCATAATTATAAAGAGGGGAGACTCGGGGTTTGGATGAATAATTATGGATATTCATTAGGGAACCCTAGCGATTCAAGTACAATTAAATTCCAAGGAAATGAGGCTAATTAATGGACGCACCTACATCTAAAGAAAGACTATATTCCATTAAATTGAATCTTGGAAGTATTTCGGCGCATTTTATGTTTAAAAAACTGTTTATAAAGGATGATTTTTTTTATAGATATTAATTTTATTATTACTCGAATACGCTGTAAAAGCTAAATTGATTTGAATGAACATTTATGTTACGTGTAATCATGGATGAATCTATGGTGTAATGTAGAGTAGTATTTTTAGTTATATTTTTTCCTGAATTTCAACTGTAGTCGGCCGAACATCACTGAACATCAAATTTAAAACACAGGTTACTAATATTTTTGATAGTAGTAGTGTAGGGATAAGACTATGCCGGATAAATGGGGAGTTCTCCATATCAGGGGTTTACCTTGGTTAAATATTTTGTAATTATTTATGCCCCCGTGCATAAAGAGATTGTAAGACCCTGTCTATGATATTTATTCTGAGTGCTTTAATTTTAGTTTCAGTGGTGTCAAAAGTATTTTTTTTTCATTTCAAAATAGTCCTTTACTGTTAACAACAGAAGCTATATTACTATGGAAAGATTTAGGTTTCAACAGCACTATCACTAAAATTAAAGGCTTCAAAATTGACTTTCTTAAGTTTTTTTTTTATCGAGTCAAAACTTGTTTTAGAATATAAAAGGGTGGGTAAAAAAAAAAGTGTTAATTAAGGGTTCCATACATTATAGCATTGCAATATTTGCAATACTAATCCAAACTATTTTATGATTACCCTTTTTCGTTTTGCTTGCATTCGAATTTCGAATATAACTTTTAAAATCTAAATTATTTTTTTTTCTCGTAAAACTAAAACAAAAGAATCACTTTCTTGTCTTGGAGAATTTTCTAAAGGCAACATACAGTCTGTCAAAAAAGTGTTGAAATGAAAATGAAACTTTAATGAACTTTATTAGACTTAAAACGTTCAAGTAGTATAATTTAGGTAATATTTATAATTAATACATTTACGAAATAACAACGCGTTTAACTCGATTTAACAGATTTTGTACTTATTTGTATAATTGTTATAACCAGGCGAAAGAAACTTAGTTTCTTCAATATTCATTTCAACACTTTTTTGACAGACTATACCTATATATCTGCGGAATACAATTTTTAATATCTAAATTTTTTATTACCTACCTATGTAATTATAATTACTTACTGGTCAAATCTTCGTTTCTGCTGAAATACTATCGCTGCCTAACTGCAGCCTTTTCTTTGTAACTTCGAATTTCCTGCCCTCCTGTTCTTTCCTGCTCTGCCTTCAACTATCGACGGAAGCTGTGTTTTCTGTTCGACCTTGATAGCCGCCTGCGCTCATCACAATAAATCGAGGCCGTGCTGTCTTTTTGTAAATACTTTTATAAACCTGATCTTTCCAGCCTCCCCTGTTGTAAATATACCTAACTATCGGCCCGGCCTACCTTATATTCTGTTCCCGCTAGTAAGCCGGCGGCAACATACCGTTTTAAAACACAAACTTATTCCACAAGAAGTAAAAAAAAAACAACTTAACTTGACCCCTTACAATTTATCAAAACTTATGCTCAACGGTATAGCTAGGGATCAACCAGAGGTGGTTATTTTTTCTGCATCCCCAGTCCACATCCACGCGTGTGGTAAAGTAGGTACCTACAGAAGCGATTGTCTACTTTTAGTATAATTGTATATTTTAAGTGTATATGTGCATTTTTAGCTAATGCACCTATATATATATTTTTTTTTCTTAGGGTAAATAAATTTTGAAATAATTTGTCTACCATGTTATATGCATTGGATTTGTGTCTGTTATGTATTTCATGTCTGTGTTAATTAAATAAATAATAATAATGTATTCAAAGGTTATTAAGTTGATCTCTAATTTTATCTTGATTAATTAAATATACTCGTAGGTAATTTTCAGACTTTTTTTAGACATGTGCTATGAGGCCTGAACGGTGAACGGAATTTCAAGTTTATGAGTCAGGTGGAAGTGGCCTTCAAGTTTTCATCGTGAGCTAGTTTTTATGAAAATTACGTAAAGCCAACGAGCTACAAGCGCAATAACTTTTTTCGCGTTGAGTTAGAAGTTGAAGTTCCATAGGGCCGGCCGACTTCAGCTGTAGGAGGTATTCTTGTTTCAACTTTATATCTCTCACAGGGCTCGAGAAAGGGGTCTGACAAACGGACAGACAGACATACAGACGGATAACAAAGTGATCCTTTAAGGGTTCCGTTTTTTTTATTTTGGGGTACGGAACCTGAAAGATAAGATTTAGTATTTAAAATGGAAGTATTTTTTTATATTACAAGTTGTGGAAACTCCAGGCGTTTGAAATTCACCTGATGATTTTAATTTGTAAAAAAAAAATCTCTTATTTGTCTACTTTTCCTGGTTATGGTACTCTTATATATTTTTTTTCCAAACAAAAGGAAAAAATAAGACATATTTTTGCAATACTATACATGACTAGTGACTATAATATACCATTGACATAGACTACTAATAATAATAATGACCGGTGCGAGAAAACAGCGCCACTTTGTTTCCAAAATGGCGAAAAAGACGATTCACTGCTTTCTTCTCACCATAACGTTGAGAATAAAAACGTCTTTATACGAGTAGAGAGTTTTTTCTCCGTAAAAAATATCTGGGAAATTGCTTTGCGGAGGCATTTTGCGATTTGGAATTGTAGACATTATGCCGGCTTCTGGCGAAAAACTCGGTATCGTTGTTATTACATTTTCCAGTGTGCTCGTCTCCCTGTCCCAATGATATGATTGTTATATAATGCCATGTAGTAAATATATGTTACAGGTATATGAGGGTTGACAGTGTTTTGCGGTCAGTTCTGATGAAACTGGAATACTATTTTTGTAGAGCTACGGATAACGCACGAGTTAAATGCAGAGCTTAGGAATGCTCTATATACACACGTAGCCGTTCTCTCTACGCATACAGCACTACACAGAAGACGTGCGAGGGAGGTGTGCGGACGGCGGAGGGACTTGCTCCCGCCCTTTGAAGCAGCTCCCGATTGCAGTCAATTCGTGCGTTATCTGTAGAATGTTTTTTTTTTATTCATAGTGGTTTCATGCTTTGCCACTACCGTGAGGCCCACGATGAAAGGTACCTAAAAAGTCGAGTAACACTCCTCGAACCCGACGAGTCGCTTGGCAGCATGATATCTTCATGAGAGTGGTGACAGCCACGGTTGAAGCCTATTGTCTATTGCGGTGAAAGGATTTTTTTGTTAGGACTTAGTCTTGCTTCAGGCTTATTTAGAGCTTAGTCTACGTTACTCTATAGGAAGCGCCTTTCATGCACCCCAAAAGTTCATCGTACTTTTACACTTTTTTAAATTATTTTAAATATTTAATTAAATTTGAGCAAAAATTACAGCAAGAAATGACAAAAAAATTTGAACAACTTTGATAGAGTTATTAAACAACGATGCATAGAAGAAATGGCATATAATTTCACTTGTGTTTTTTTAACGAACGTTTCTTTGCACTGATATGTATCACTGGTAACTTAACATTGTGCATACCAGGACATCATATTGGCATAGTCGGGATCAGCGGAAATGTCATATAAAGCGATCTCTTAGCGGAGGAATGTCTGTAGCTTATTGTGAAAATACCATTATCCTTTATGGTAGCAATATAAGTAAGTAGAAACGTTTTGTCATACTTATCACATGGTTTCAACGTATCTTGAACGGCTTTTATCGTTGACTCAACGTTGTATGCCTATTGCAGCGTTGAAATGAGTTTAGTAAGGGCGTTTGAGAAGAGGATTCAAATTCAATTAAATTTTGTTAAGTAGGTACATAAAATATAGTACATTACGATACGAGAGCGATGAAACGTTTTCTGACGAGTGTGAGTTTGCGGCATGAGCCGAAGGTGAGTGCTGCAATCACACGAGTCGAGAAAAAGTTTCTCGCACGAGTATCGTATAATATTTTATAGCAAACGTGCGGAAAATGCCGACTTTACGCAAGCGCAGCGTACGTAAAGTGGTCATTTTACGCACGGTGTGCTATAAAATATTTTACATGTGATTTTAATCTGAAAAAAAAGAATACGATAAGAAGTTATTACGGGGAAATATATTAAAAGTTTAAATAAAATTGAATACTTCCAACATATCGTCACGACATCCCCGAGGGGTGTCAGAGGTGTTCCCGAGTGTGAACTGTGAAATGCAAGTCACAGTCCACACCCGGTACACCCGCGTTTCACCGACTATTGTTACATTCCAACATGTTGGGTGGTGAGCCCTATATCCGTACTTTGGGCACAATTGTTTTTCGTACGCTTTTAAGGGCATGCAGGTTTCCTCACGATGTTTTCCTTCACCGTTCAGCAAGTGGTAAGTATTAGGTAAGAAAGCCGATTTTGAAGGTTTTAATTTTAAGCTAAGCTGTTGCCTTACCAGCGTTCCTGTCATCGGCCAATAGTAAGTTTGACCTCTACGATAGTATCATTAGCCCATCACTTGGTGATGTTGAGGTCACGTACTTGGCCGAGGCCAGAACCGCTTGGTCAGATGCCTGTCCTGATCAAAATTTTCCTGTGATTCCAAAAGCACAAAGGCTTTGGGATGAGCCGCTTTGCCTCGAAACTCAAAAGAACCTTTTAGAAAGTGCCCAAAATTCTGCAGAGCGTGCTCGTCTCTTAGCTACAAGTGAAAAGGAGTCGGAATATCGGCTAAATGCCATCCCATACTCCAACATTGGGACGCTGCTGTATAAGACAACTTTCACTTTAGCTGTAGGCCTGCGGATAGGAGCAAAAATTAATGAACCACATCGGTGCCGCTGCGGAGAATGGGTTGACCAGTTGGGCCATCACGGCTTGTCATGCCTCCGCAGCGCTGGACGTCTGTCACGTCATGCTGCCATCAACGACGTCCTCCGTCGTGCCCTTGCCAGCGCCAGCGTTCCCGCAGTTTTAGAGCCAAATGGACTCGCACGCGACGATGGCAAGAAGCCCGACGGCATGACGCTCGTTCCGTGGCAGAACGGCCGGTCGTTGGTATGGGATGCGACCTGCGTCGATATGTTGGCCCCATCTCATGTCCAAGCGACCGCAGCCAAGGCCAGCGCTGCGGCGCTGATGGCAGAGTCCAACAAGCGGCGCAAATATACAAACCTCGGGGAAGAATGCATATTTGTACCGTTTGGCAACGGAACCCTCGGGCCGTGGGGATCCGACGCGCGACGTCTATTCAAAGAGATAGCGTCGCGCCTGGTTGATGCCTGGGGTGACAGGAGGGCGATATAAGAAAATAATATAAAAATAAAAATAAGAAAAAAGAAGAAGACTTAGTCTCGCCATCCAACGAGGTAATGCCGCCAGCCTTCTTGGCACTCTGCCCGGCGGCATCGATTTGGACAAAAAATTTTACCTTTTGTAGAACAAGTTTGGTTTTAGATTAAATAGTTAGTGTTTTATGTTATTGAATTAAGTATTTCTAAGTTTTATTGATGTTATTTAAGTTCAAACTCAAACTCAAACTCAAATCATTTATTGCAATGTCACAAGTTTAGGGGATCTTATTATTTATAAAAGTACAGGTGACGCCCTGTTGGGGCATAGCAATCATGAGAGGGCAACTGGTTGCCTTTTAAGTACATAATATTAAAGATTATTCCTAGGTCAAGTAAGTTAGTACTAGTTAGCATAATCATTTAGTTAAATCTATGTTAAATTTGTTAGTATTGTTATATTTTATTCAATTTTAATTAATTATTCACAATAATATTACAATTTATTACAAATTTATTCAGTCATTTAGAAGTTGATCTTTAATTATATTTATTCATATAAAATCTTCATTTTAAGCTAAGAATCTTACTAAAAAACGTAATTTTAAGTGACAGCACTATATTTTGCTATTCTTAAGGGCACACCAACTAAAATTAGCAAGTCTTATAAACCCTCCTGAATCAATAAAATTTTTTAAATTCAATCATATGACAGCTCTAAAATGTGCCTTGAAATTACCAAAACAAGTTAAAATCAATTTTAAAATTTTAGTTTGACGCTTTTAAAATAGTGACTTGAAAATGGCTCTTAGTTATAACCATACTTAAGTTTAATTTTATGCATGTCAAACTAAAACTATAGCCTTCAAAATCGGCTTTACTATGCACATAAATTCCGAAAAACTCATTGGTGCATGCCCGACCGGAAATCGAAACCTGGGTCTCAAGATTGAGAGGCCAACATTCTACCGTTTTTATTATTTTTCCTTTTTTAGGGTACCGTACCCCAAGGGTGCCAAACGGGACAAAATTACTAAGCCTCCGTAATAGGTAGAAAGTTCTTTTTTTTTATAAATACGTGTTACTATGGCTTCTACCACGACACACACTAAAATGTAAAAAAAAAAGAAATTTAAGGGAGTCCCTATACAAGAAACCTCGAAAAATTGCATTGATTTAGCGTTATTTGTTTTGGCTCTTACTTACAGACGGTAATAAAAGTAAAAGAAAAATAACAAAAAGTAGGGTTCCATACCCGGCGGTGCCAAATTTTTATCAGGCGCTATCACTTTAGCGATTTTTTTTTATATTGTTGTTATATACAATAATGTTTTTAGGGTTCCGCACTCGTATTATGGGGTGGTACGAAACCCTATGTGCACGAATCTGACTTGCACCTAGTCAAATTATTTATTAATAATTTTAGTTACATAGGTATATACAAAATACTTAACTTTATACCGATTCAGTTAATTAAGTAAAGGGATAAAAAATACAGGACAGTAGGAATCTATGTAATAAGGAAAAATATATCTTAGTCTACCTGTTTCATATAGACCATCACCTTTTATCTATTGATTCATTAACTTCAGGTCTTCAGAGGAATCATATATTAGGTTAGGAAAATATACTAACTACTATCGTGACAAAGATCAGGCTTGGTAAGTGATCAGTCTATGGGAACAATATCTTTTTTGTAAATAAAAAAAAAATGTGGTTTTCTGTACTATCGACTAGGGGTTGGGCTTGCGTTTGTAGTCTCAGCTCCGGCTGCTTCTAACCTAAATTTTATTTTGTTTATTATACATATTTATATGTGATGATTTTTGTCACACAATCAGGCAATTTTTTCTTCCTTTAGTAGTGCAGCTTGCTAGTTGTAAATTTTGTAGTCATAACTTTTTTAAGAGTAGTAGCCTATAAAAGAGATGCTAAAAGATTAAACTAACAATTTACAATTGTGGTAAGCCCAATTTTTTTAAGCTTCTTTAATATTATGAAAATAATTTTTGCATATCAATCACACTTCACACTAATATTATAAATGCGGAAGGTTGTGTGTGTGTGTGTGCGCGAGGGTGTGTGTGTGTGAGTGTGTGAGGGTGTGAGTGTGTGAGGGTGTGTGTGTGTGTGTATGATTGTTACACTTTCACGCTGAAACGGCTGAACGGATTTTTATGAAATCTGGAATGCATATAGCTTATACCCTAACTTAACACATAAGCTACTTTTTATTCCGGAAGAAAGTATTACGATACACCGAATAACACGCGGGCGCGGGCGGTGCCGCGGGCAAAAGCCAGTTATAAATATTTTTATATTTTTTTAGCTGGGTACTTTATTTAGTTTTACTTTTTATTTGGTTTGCTTGTACCATTCTTACTTTGATATTCTGGTTTTCTTACATCACACGGCCTCACGGCTCGTATATATAATCCACTAAATGGGAAAATCAGACTGAACTTTGGAGGGTTCAAAGCTAACCTTTTTTTATTACAGCGAGTGTTCATAAAAACAACAAAGAATTACAAGCGTTGCAAGCAACATCAAAATTTCTAGGAAATAAAGAATGTTGGGGTAATGAAACATAAGCTAACAGGATGTTCTGTTTTTCCGCGCAGAAAGGATACCCTTCAAAACAAAGGTATTGTTGAAAACCGAACAATGCTGCTTCTCCTCTGAATTTTGTTACCAGTGATATAGTACCGCGAGTGTTCCAGTAATTTATTGTTCGGATATACAAATTTTATGCTTTTAGGTTTTTTTAAGGTAGTAAAAAGGATTTTTTAAATAAGAATTATTGGAGTGTTGGAGTAAATTCACTAAGAATCGTGTTGTACTTCAGTCATATTGTATTTTTAGCCGGAAAGTTGTGGGTTAGTTTTGATTTCTTTTATTATATAAGTTTCTTGGGGTATTGAATCCAATGGTGAGGTTCGCTAACAAAATTTTGTGACGGAAAATTGAAAAAATTGCAAAAAACATATAAAATCAAATTTTTTGGCAGTGTTTTGCTCATACCTCATAAACTATCAACTTTTCGTTATAATCTTCTATACAAAATGAAATTTCATAAAATTTCCAAAAAATTGTGTCCCGTACGTTTATTTCTCCGACGAACCGTTTTCGGGCTTAAGCACCAGTTGAAAATTGGCATTTTTCGGCTGTCTCCGCAAAAACTCACTTTTTTACAGTAGTTTACTAAAAGGCTGTCAATTAGGAAATTCCTACTAGGTTTCTGCATATACTTTATTTAGATTGTGAATGTAAAGGCTCATGTCAATTTAATAAAATGTTTAATATTCGAGTTTAAATTACTTCAAAATTCACAAATTCAGTAACTTGAAAGCTAAAATTCCAACGAGATATTTGGAAAAATATATATTACATATAATATTAAGTATTATATTCAATCAATCAATCAATCAGCCCGCATCCACCCACTGGTGGGCATAGGCCTCTTCATCTCCACATGCCATTTTCGTCGGTCTCTCGCCAGTCTCATCCATTGCCCACATTGACAATCTCGGGCCTGCGGTATACCCACTGAACGTTTTCCTGGCCTCGGCCATTACTCTGTTACTGGCATAGTCCACCGTGCATCTTCCCGTCTAGCCAGATGTCCCGCACATCTCCATTTATGTCTCGCGATTAGTTAACCGACATCTGCGACTCGAGTTCGTTGTCGAATTACGTGATCCATAAGAGAGAAGCCTAGCATGCCACGGTCCATAAACCGCTCTGTGCCACTTCAATTTTATGGATATGAGCTCTAGTCAACGTCCATGTTTCGGCACCATAAATAAACCATAAGTATGGATAGGCAGGACACACTGGTTAATTGTCTTGGTCTTGAGGCATTGCGGGATTTTAGCTCTAAAGACATCTTCCATTTTTCTAAAGGCAGCCCATCCCAGCTGAATTCATCTTGCACTCTCCTTCACCTGAGATTCACCACCAATATTAAATTATTCTCCGTTTCAGATACTATTAGGTTATGACCTTGTCATTGACAACGATGACGGAAGTACATGAGTGAGTGAGATGCACAAGTAAGCCTCACTTACTCACGCACTTCCATCAACGTCCCTAACGCATACAGGTATCAGTAATGACAAGGTCCAATCATAATAGCATCTCAAACGGATAGTATAATTTCATTATATTCCATCATTATTGTATCATAATGTCCTAGTAATAATAATTGTCGTTTATTTTCACGGGTCATCAGATTTGCGGAGACAGTCAAAAATGGCCAAATTTCAATTAGCGTTTGAGGCGGCCGACCTGAGAGATGAAATTTGTTAGAAATTTTGAAACTTACATTTTGTATAGAAAGGCTATTTACGAAAAGTTAGTAGTTTCCAAGTAATAAGCAAAACCCCGCCAGATTTTTTTTTAAACATTTTCGAATTTTTTTTGATGTTCCGTCACGAAATTTCGTTAGCAAATCTTGAAATTGGATTCAGCACCCCAAAAAATATTTAGAATGGAAGAAATCAAAACTAACCCACAATTTTCCAGCTAGGCGCCCTTTTGAGTACAAATTGACTGCATTATTGAAAGTTTTTGAAAAGAGTGACCTAGAAAATATTGCCTTATAATGAAAACTAAGTTTGTTTGCCTCAAAGTTGAAGTAACAGCAGAAGATCATAAAAGTACGAAGTGTATTTCCTCGTTTTAATTCAAGTTTTAATTGTATTTTCCTTACGAAATGTTGCATATTTCTGGAAATTCAGTCCAATTTCATTAAAATTCTGCGCTGCAAACGAATTTACTGTACGAGCTTTTTGAGATGCAAGGCGGAAAACTCAGAGTTAGTTTAGTCTATTCAGAGTATTTCTTTAGGCCATTTCTGTATCTTTACAGCGGGACCTAAAGAAAATTAAGTTGGTGTTTTAATCCCTCAATTTCCCCATCTCGGAGGTTTTATATTACGGGCATTCCTACGGAATGTGCTTAAATGATAGGAAATAAAAATAAAAATCAAATGCCCGCGCTTACTTAAAAATATTGTCTTAGATTATATGGGGAAATCTGAGACCACCACTCAGTGACTTGTGGTCTTGAAAACAGCTCATTGTACAACTTCTTTTTTCAATCGCCTGACCTCCTATCTAATCCAAATTCAATATAATGCTTTCCTTCCCGTTAATACAGCATGTTTTATTTATTAACTAGACCAACTAAAAAGTAATCTGTATCTTAGCTAAATAAAAATAGTTATTTTTTATGCAAGGCTGGAAAGTAAATTTTTGGCGCGAGTACTTGTATTGAAACCTGAGCGTAATAACTTTGCTGCCGAGCGAAACACAACTTTTCACCTCACTAAAGCGAGGAAAATGTTAGGTGCAAGAAAAACAGTTTATCGTGGCTTTAAGCATCGAGTAAATACTCCAAAGTGTGCTTGATTTTCTTGTGTCAGATAGTTGATAGTTAGTTGTGAGATAGTATGAAGTATGATAGCATTATCGTCTCCGAAAACGTTTTTGCGCCTTTGGAATGTCTCCATGCATTGAACAAATCGTACGGTTTTATGTATTTTTCGCACGATTTTTCCCGAAGAAAACTCAACTCTGCATTATGTACCGCTTCCACTAAATTCTAAATTCGTAGCGGACGCGATGAGTCCTGCACTGACTCTCCCTGATCGTGAGTATTGTGCACTTCCCCCCGGTCAGTTAGCCCAGCCAGGACAACTCCTTGAAATAGAGCCGAACGGCTTCAGTCTGCCGACACAAAATCTGGTCCAGAGAAGGGGAGATGGACCTCGTTGCGATCCCTGCTTTACATCTCAAGTCATCAGTGGCGGGGCAGTGAAGCAGCACATGCTCCACCGTCTCAGCTGCGTCTAAGTACCCTCGACATAGGGGGCTGTCAGTCACGCCTGTAGTGAAAAGGTGTTTGTTCAGGTTGCAATGTCCGGTAATGACACCTACCATATCTCGGAGATCAGGCCGTTTAGGTTTCGGTACCTTGTTAATTTGCTGTTTGTTTGCGGTACCATTAATCTTGACAGCCGGCAGTCAGTCCATGCTGTCCAACTCCTGTTCTGCTTGGTGAGAGTGTATCTCCTAAGCTCCCCCCTGATAGCTTCTGCTGATACCTGACTGTTTCCCTGCTTCGATACCTTCATGCTAGTTGCTAGTTTGGCAAGGGAGTCTGCTTGTTCGTTGCCTTCGTCATTGCTATGTGCTCTGGTCCATGATAACTTTACCTTGCCCATTGTTGATAGGTTCTGCAGTTCTGCATGGCAGTCTGCTACGATTTTAGATCTACTTACAGGTTTGCTTAGCGATGAGAGCGAAGCTGCACTGTCTGTTATCCTGTTGTTACCGCTTGCACTAATTCTACAGGTGTTAAATTTATATCTTCGTCGCTGCTAGCCTTGCTCATATTTTATAACTAGCTTTTTCCCGCGACTTCGCCCGCGTGAGTTTCGGATATAAATTCAAATCAGATTTCCCATAGTTTTATGTATATAACAGAACAATAGTCTTTGCCGTTTACGTTTTTTCAATCTTTACCCCGTTTTCGGCTTGGGCGTTAATTTTTGAACAGCCCTTGTAGTTTATGTGTTGACCAGGATAACTACGATGATAATAAAGATAACCGCATCCAAATCCGTGGAGTGGTTCTCGAGTTATAAAATCGTTTATTCAATCTTTGTCCCGTTTTCAGCTTGGGCGTAATTTTATCAACACCCCTTATAGCTTATGTGTTTAACAGGTCACTGCGATGATAATAAAAAACAAACTGCATCCAAATCTGTTCAGTGGTTCTCGAGTTATAAAAGCGTTTATTCAATCTTTGCCCCGTTTCCGACTTGGGCGTTATATTATTATAGCTCATGTCTTGACCAGAGTTATAAAAGCGTTTATTCAATCTTTGCCCCGTTTCCGACTTGGGCGTTATATTATTATAGCTCATGTCTTGACCAGGGTCACTACGGTGATAATAAAAAAAACAACATCCAAATCCGTCGAGTGGTTCTTGAGTTAAAACGGAACAGGCAGACAGACAAAAATTCTAAAAATTGTTGTTTCGGCCTCAGTACAGTACCAATAACCCATTTCATTTAAAATTCGCGAAAATATTCCATGTACAGACACGACTTTTTTACTTTATTATTAGTAGATAGATTTCTGAAGATTTTATCAAAAAAAAAACCAAAATAATGAAAGGAAATTGAATTGAATAAAGAGAAGGAAATTTTAAAGTTTTTGTTTTTATTCAAATTTTCTTGCTGGCCAGTGCGATTATTCTTTAAATGAGGCTGGCGCATGACATGAAATAAGTATTTGCATTTCAGTGAGCTGGCTGCAGAGAATATAAATTATTACGAAAACAATGTGGTTCTATTGAAATGTATGTAACATTAGTACGAAACCCTTATTGAATAAAAATATTCAAATTTTAAAAACACTTTTCACGCTAGCGGATAAAGTGCGATTTTCCACCTAGATTTCGAATGATAAACAGAGCATTTCCAAGGTTGTGAGGTGAAAAATACATCAAGTGTTTAGAAAAGTCTATGTATTCGACTGCAAGTTTCATAATTTGTAACCTAATGTTAACAGTAAAAAAGGTTTTGCGCTCGTAATAAAAAAAAAGTAAATGATAGCAACTTTATTTTTAGTACTCTGGAATTTTTTAACAATAACAAATAGTACTAGAGCTTCGTCTTAGGACGCCATATAAAAATGTTCTTAAATCGAACGTTCCCAGTGAACATAAAAAGAGCGTTACGTGACAAATTGGCCCATTAACGCCATCGCATCGATACGATGAAAAGCTTATTTTTCAATTTGGAAAAATGTTTGCTCTGTGATACGTTCCTAAGAAAATTTTAATGTTTTTTTTCGTCATGTGAATGAACGAACGGGTACATAATTTCTACATAAGTTATTCATTTTACATAATATTACTATTCCAGCTGGAGATTAGGCTTAAAATGTACATCACAACAAATTACATTATCTTTATTGGATTACAACTAGGTATATCATATTTAAATGACCAGGCAAGTGAAATGAAAGTCTGATGAATATACGTTTATACTTTATACGTTTATGATTGTTTAAAATAAAGTTTGAGATATAATTTTGCAATTAAGTAATTCAAATGACTAAAACGCCAACATGCCTATTTAGATTATAATAGGCTAACTTTTGGATGGTTTTGCTTCACAAACTATAAATTTTATTCAACTAAAATAGATACGTTTTTGGGTAAATATACATACAAATTTTAATTCACAATATTTCTTTAAAACAAAACTGGAATAAATAATCATAATAAATTTATATTATATATTATACATAATAAATGAATTATCAATTACAATGTTAAAACGCTGGAGCGCTTTTTTGATATTTATTGGATTTTTACGGATTATGTTGAATCATAAATTATATAAAAGGTGACATTAATTTACCCGGGAGAATTCACACTGGAGGCTTGGTGAGTTATCAGTATCATGGATTATATTTGCGCAATTTGAAAAAGAAAATGTTTTTACTCTTAGAAGTATCGACTCGGGGCTGGGCTTGCGTTTTAGGGAGCAGGACAAAAATAGTTTTCAAATTTCCCAAAAACGGCCATCGAACCTTGATACGGACGAATTACCAAGTCTTCAGGATGAATTTGGGTGCATAAATAAATGTTATCTTATGTGTATGTCGCAGTAAGATAGTATATAATTATATCGCTAGTTACAATCTCGTGATATATGTATCGTACTAAATTAATGTTTTTTGTTTGATAAACACTTGTACTTGTCCACTTATTTATATTAATTTCCCTTGGACAAGTACAAGTGTTTATCAAACAAAAAATGTTTCAAAAGTTCCACCAAGTGCCAACAATCACGAGCATCAACTCTAAATTAATGTAGTTAAATAGTTATATACATGTTCAAACCCTAAATCGCTCCGCTCCACTTCACTAAACTCCTAAACGTTTTAACATTAACACGTCAACCTAACCGCTCCTCCTCGCTTCGCTCGTCGTCGCAACCTATTTTGGTTTTTTTTTGTATAGGAAATGGGTTCTAACTCTCTTCTACACTAAAGGCTTGCCACCAATGCCATCAACCAATAGAGAACAGTGTATTATGTTACGGGTAATATAACTATTTAACTAGATTAGTTTAGTACGATATTTATATCACTAGATTGCAACTAGGGATATAACTATATCACTTTTTGCTATGGCGTAATAAGTGCTTCGATCCCATTGTTTTCCATCGCGCGGTGCCCTCTTAGCACAATCACATCTACCTTTTGCTGTGGTGTAGCAAGTGTCTCCATCCCATTTGACACCGCGAGGTTGTCAGGATGCAGGGCTGAAATGTGGAATATGGGGATGAGCGGAAGGTAGGAGACAATGAGGAATGTGGGCTTACCTGGTTGCTGATTTCCTTTGTCCAAGATGGCCGCACAGAGGACGCGGCGTGCCGACAAACTGGTATGTCCTCTTCCTGCTGGGTTGATGGGAGATGCACTTGTAAACTGCACTTGAAATAGTTCTGAGCCGGTAAATGTTTATGAGCGGACGCGGCACTGGGCATGCTACAGATGAGCTGAGCGGGTTCTCACAGCCGCGCATCTGTCACGGTGTTACCGATGCAACTTTCGGAGGTCACTCGGTCGACCAGCGCGGGTGCCGACCGTGTTCGACACTGCGGCGCCCCCCAGCGGACAAACGTCGCGCTAGCGCGAACATCCTGGGGGGGCCGGGGCTGAGATTATTGAGCTGAATCCAGCGGCAGCCTGGCTATCTTGAACACAGGCCTTCGCAGATGTCCATGAGCTGTGTCCAGATCTACCACTCGGATCACTCCATCCTTGACCGGTAGTGTGCGGAGAATTCTCCCCATCTTCCATTGGAGCGGAGGCAGGTTGATAAGGACCAGTTCACCCACTTGAGGAGGGGAAGACAGGGAGAGCCATTTGGAGCGGGTTTGCAGGGTATGGAGGTAGGACCTGGACCAGAGTGTCCAAAAGCGCTGAGAAAGGGCTTGGATGAGCTGAAAGCGTCTGAAAGACGATATGGGCCGATCGAATGATATGAGAATGCTCAGGTAGAGCGGTGAGCGGACGTCCAATAAGAAAATGTCCAGTTGTGAGTGGCTCAAAGTCTATTGGGTCTGAAGAGATGGGGCAGCGGGGTCTCGAGTTGAGTACTGCTTCGATTCGTGCTAAAAGAGTTGAAAATTCCTCAAAAGTGAGATGCTGTTCACCTATTACCCGATACAGCAATTGTTTGGTGGATTTCACGTTTATTTCGTGCAGAGCACTAAACTAGGGCCCTTTGGGCGGATTGAGTAACCAAGTTATATTCTGAGTCGCGAGCTTGTGTGTGATTGCAATATTGTTTAATCTGAGGAAGTTCTGAACTTCAATGAGCTGATTCCTAGCATCTATATAGTTCGTGCCGCAGTATGAGCGAATGAGAACCGGGGTACCGCGACGTGAGATGAAGCGTTGTAAAGCCGCAAAGAACGCTTCTGTCGTAAGTGCCGATACAGGCTCGATATGAACCACTTTCGTCGCGAGGCAAACAAAAATGCAAAAATACGCTTTATGAGTTTCGCGTTTCGCAATGTGCTGGGCCGAATAAAGAAATGGCCAGCGAAATCGGTCGTGACGTGGCTAAATACTGGCTGTGGGGTAACCCTGTCTGCAGGGAGATCAGCCATGAGCGGAGCCGTGGGCTGAGCGCGACACCGGAAACATCTGATACATTTAAACACGCGATGTCTAATAATGCGACGAGCTGATAGAATCTAGAATTGCTGGCGTGTAATGTGTCAGCTCCAGGGTGGCAGTGTATTTTGTGATAGTGGTCTATGATGAGATCCACGAGCGGACCTGAGCTGGGTAGAATAAGTGGGTGTTGAGCGTCATACCTAATTGACGCGTGAGAGAGACGACCACCGACTCGCAAGAGGTCGACCTTTATAAACGGCGAGAGGCGTTGGAGACGAACTAGACAAGGTTTGTCAGTCTGCAAACTCATTGTGCTGACAGAGCGGACCAAGTGCAACTAAGCGTCTCTGCGTTCACCAACTATGATCGCCGTTCAGCTGGGCTGTGGCCACAATTGTAAATGAACCGTTGCATGCAAGCAGGATGCAGGGCTGAATTGTGGAATATGGGGATGCGCGGAAGGTAGGAGACAATGAGGAATGTGGGCTTACGTGGTTGCTGCTTTCCTTTGTCCAAACTGGTATGTCCTCTTCCTGCTGGGCTGATGGGAGATGCACTTGTGAACTGCACTTGAAATAGTTCTGAGCCGGTAAATGTTTATGAGCGGATGCGGCACTGGGCATGCTACAGATGAGCTGAGCGGGTTCTCACAGCCGCGCGTCTGTCACGGTGTCACCGACGCAACTTTCGGAGGTCACTCGGTCGACCAGCGCGGGTGCCGACCGTGTTCGACACTGCGGCGCCCCCCAGCGGACAAATGTCGCGCTAGCGCGAACACCATTGTTTTCCATTGCGCGGTGCCTTCCTATCACAATCATATCCACCTTTTGCTATGGTGTAGCAAGTGTTTCGATCCCATTGTTTTCCATCGCGTGGTGCCCTCTAAACACAATCGCATCCACCTTTTGCTATGGCGTAGCAAGTGCTACGATCCCACTATTTTCCATCGCGCGGTGCTCTCTTAACACGATCGCATCCACCTTTTAATACGGCGTAGCAAGTGCTTCGATCCCATTGTTTTCTATCGCGCGGTGCCCTCTTAACACGATCGCATCTACCATTTACTGCGGCGTAGCAAGTGCTTCGATCCCATTGTTTTCCATCGCGTGGTGCTCTCTTAACACGATCGCATCCACCTTTTACTACGGCAAAACGTGACTCTACAATTTAAGAGCGACTTGTTATAATTTTTTCTTTTTACCTCATTTACTATAAATTAATATTAAAAAAGCCACGGATGTGTGCACGCAAGTTGGCATGGGTTTAAAGAAGCAAAATGTCTTCAAATTTATTTTACAAGTGTTTTAGGGCCTATCAAATAAAATGAGACGGTATGCGTTTAAAAACGCAACACTTCAAAAAATTTGGGACACTCTAATGCACAAATACAAGGCGTGCAGTTTTATCAACGTTTTTTCTCACTACAGTTCAACAAGTGGTAAGTAGGCAAATAATTTGCAGACAAATTCCGAAATACTCATCGGTTAGACCACAACTCTCAAATTGAGCGACCAGCGTTACCGCCAGGCGTTATTCCATAAAGAAATACTTGAAAAATAATTTGTTAAACTTAAACTTTGTTACTAAAAAGAGACTAACAGAGCACTTTTTTTTCCACTAACGCCGCTGACGGACGGATGAACGGACACTCGGGGAAACTTCCGTTTTAGGTTCTTAAGAAACTCCTAAAAGATCCTTCAATTTGACATAAAGTTTTAATCTGTAGCTACCGGCTTCTTTAACGCAGCCTTTGAGTGCGACACAATGTTTTAACAATGCCAGTAAGTGGACTTGTTGTTTCCAGTTTCCACTTTTCGTTCTTGACGCTTTTACGCCGTTTATTTCAATTACAAGAAGAGAGTTTTCTTGTTTTTGGTGAACTTCAACTAGACCTATATTTAATCGTTTCTCGAGAATCCTTAGCCTTACTTCTGCATGCTTTTTTAAACCACAGTAAAATAGGTAATGAATTTTAAGCATTTTAACTCAATATTAGTTTATGAAACTGGTACATAAAGAGGTTATTAAAACTCGAGTGTGAGTTTAAAAAATGAGGCGTAGGCCAGTTTTTTAATAGTATCACACAAGTGTTTTAATACCGCCATATAACCTCCTTGGTCAGACCGCAATTTATTGTTGTACGTATCACAATTCCCACTAATATTATAAATGCGAAAGTTTGTGTATGTTTGTTACTCTTTCACGCTGGATTTGGATGAAATTAAAAATAGATATAGCATGTCGTTAAACCGAATAACACGTGGGCGGAGCCGCGGGCAAAAGCTAGTTAGCCAATATTATTTAAAAACCTCATTGTTGTTAGATATCAAAACCTCAGACATGATTGTATGGACTAAGTATTTTTTGCCTTCCTACTTAGTGTGATTGTACTGTAATATCAGAAAAAATATTTTATCTAACCTCATATCGTAAAATCCTCATTACGAACTCAAAACTACTGGCATATTGAAAAATATTTTTCATGGACGTCTCTAAAAAAAATCAAATTATAGTATAGGCCTCCGAACAAAATTATGCTATAAAAACTTTTTCTGACATTACAATACATGTGGAAGGCAACAACTAGGAAGGCAAAGGAAACTTAGCCCAAACAGCCATGTCTGAGGTTTAATATCAAATACCAATGAGGTTATCATATAATATTCTGTAACACGTACTAAATAAAATTGCTGCGTGACAAAGGAGGTCACAATTTAATTTAATTTTCAGCCTGCATTGTCTATGGCTGCCGGCGCGTGCAACGCGTACATGTGCGTGGTGGACTGTTGGATTTTGGCGCCATAAATTACGTGGTAATTATTATTTAGGTACTGTGGTTTTATGAGTCAAACCAAAAGTATTATTTTGTCCTAAAATTACTAACAGCAGTGATGGTGATGATAATTTTACTTCACCTGACATTCTGAAATAACGACGGAAATAACTTTTAGAACGAGCTTTTACAAGAAAAATCGAAAAATGGCTAACGACAAATTTTATCAAGTTTATTATGAAAACAGGTTATTAGGCATAAGTTTAGATAAAGTAGTGTATGAAACTACATAGTCGGTGCTTAAATTCAGTCACAAACAAAATTGGCTATAAAATGAAAACTAGTCATGATATTCAAAAAAAGTTTTTTTAAAAAAAGGTAATTTAATTAGCTTACATTAAACACAAAATTTATTCAAAATGATTGCCACCATTTTTCACACAAGCCTTCAATCTTCGAGGCCAATCATCAATAGCAGCACGGACCATATTCATGTCGATATCGGCCACTGCTTTAATCAATGATGACTTTAGTCTGCTCAATTTTTTGTGAGGTTTAGAACAGACCTTCTCCTCCAATTCCTGCCAAATTTTGTAATCCAGTGGATTGAGGTCAGGGCTAGATGAGGACCAATCTTGATGCCTTATTAGCTCGATATTCTGGCGCTCGAACCACTCCTGAGTTGTTTTGGCCTTATGATCAGGTGCGGAGTCCTGTTGAAACACAAATGGCCGTCCTCCAAAGAGTGTCTGGGGCAGATCTTTTACTATGCGATCTAAAACCGTGTCTTGGTACACTTTTGCACTGGTTTTGACACCTTTTTCACAAAAATGCACTTCAGTAGGGCCATAGTAGGACACTCCCAACCAAATCATGACTAATGATGGATGATGGCCGTGCTGCACTCTAGGGATGGCATTTCCAGCGGTCGCAGAGCTGGTAGCGTACACCCAGTCATTTTGTTTGTTGTATTTCTCTTCAATATTAAACATTTTCTCGTCTGTAAACAGGATATCGCGGTGTCTGTTTCTTGCGTACCGCTTTAGCAAAACTTTGCTTTTTTTGGCTCTCATAGCTATCAGACGCGCGTTCAGAAGATGTCCACTCTTTTTTCGGTAAGCTCGTAGTCCCAGGTCTTCATTGAGTACTTTTTAACGGTACTTTTGGTTAATCCCATCTCCAAAGCCATCAGTTTCTGCTTTCTTGCAATACGCGCCTTGATTGCTTTGATGACCCCTGGAGTCCTAACGGAACGAGGTCTGCCAGTTCTTTTCTCGTCATCGACACTAGATTTTTCATTGTGCCTCTTGATGGTACGGTACACGAACCTCTTAGTGATTTTTAATTTTTGAAGCAAGTTGAATATCGTCTTCGGTCGATGGCCGCAACGATGCAATGCAATTACTGCTACTCGGTCCTCTTTGCGAGTCTACTCCTTCGTAAAAAATGAATGAATGTAATTGTGATTTGGCAGATTATTAATCAAAAAATACTTGAAAATCGAACACCATTTCATTTTTTTTCGTAGGTGTTCTATTTTTAAAATAAATGGCCAGTGACAGTATTTAAGAACCGACTAGGTATACATAACTAGGTATTAAATCACTCGTGTTTTTAATAACCTTTTTATGTACCAGTTTCATAAACTACTATTATGAAACTGATACATAAAGTGGTTATTAAAAGACGAGCGTAAGATAGGCTAGTTTTTTAATAGTATCACACGAGTGTTTTAATACTTAGTTATGTATAGTTTCATACACTACTTTATCTAAACTCATGCCCACTAACCTGTTTTCATAATCTTGGTCAAATTTTCGTTAGCCATTTGTTAGTCAGGTGGAGTCAAATTATCATCACCATCACTGCTGTCAGTAATTTTAGGGCAAAATAATACTTTTGACCTATCAAACCACAGTAAATAATAAATTAATTGCCCCGTAAACTATGGCACCGAAATCTGAGCCAAAATCCAACGCGCACGCGCCCTAGCCATAAACAATACCTGGCCGAAAATAAATTTGAACTGTGACCTCTTTGGCTGTTCTGTACGTTTTGGAGAATATTATATAAAAACATCATTGGTATTTGATATTAAATCTCAGACATGGCGGTATAGGCTAAGTTACCATTGCCTCCCTAGTTAGTGTCACATGCATGTACCGTAATTTCAGAAAAAGTTATTTTATAGCATTATGTTGTTCAAAGACCTATACTACGAGGGCATGCCAAAAGAAGTTAGATACTCTTTACTCATTGGTTTGTCACTGGCACATTAGAACTTTACGTATAGGCCGGCTATCAGCTAATAATTTTGAATATAGAACATTCGTTAATTAAATTTTTTTTTATTTTGTTTTTCCTAGAGAATTTGGCGGTAATTCGTTCGTAGCAATGAAGCTCACTCGAAGAAATTTTCGGACAATGATTTTATTATGACTGTAAAAAAGGCTTAAAGCCTCAAGAATGTTTTGCACTTTTGGTGAATCTGCTTGTTCACGCGCAACAGTTTATAATTGGTTTGCTGAATTTAGAAGAGGACGCGAAAGCTTTGAAGATGAGGCGAAGACTGGTCGGCCGCCAACAGCGGTCACTCAAGAAAATGTTCGATCAATCGAAAAACTTGTTCGTGAAAATCGGCGAATTACATATGTAGAGCTCGAGCGAGAAGTGGGAATTGGTTCAGCAGCAATGCAGACCATCATACACGACCACCTTTCTCTCCGTAAGCGTTGTTCGAGATGGGTGCCGCACAAACTCACTAATGAGCAGAAAGAGCGTCGCGTGGATTGGTGTAAATTTATGATAGATAAATTCAACGGCAGTGAGAAAAAAAACGTTTATGATATACTGACTGGTGATGAAACATGGCTATATAAATACGACCCTGAAACAAAGTGCCAGTCGACGGTATGGTGCTTTGATGTTGAGCCAACTCCCACGAAATGTCGCCGTGCACGAAGCATGCAGAAAAAAATGGTCGTTTCATTTTTCTGCAAGACAAGTCATATTGCTACTGTAGTGTTAGAGGATCAAAAAACCGTTAACTCTGAATGGTACGTGATAGTTTGCGCCCCAAAGGGTATTGTCAGTTTGGAGTGACAAGCGGCCGAAGTCAGGAAACCGGCAGCTTCTCTGGCATCACGACAATGCCTCGGCGCACACGGCTGCCACAGCACACGACTTTTTCAATACGAAAAATTTGCCTATCCTACCTCACCCGCCATATTCCCCTTACCTTGCGATTTTCACTTGTTTCCAAAAAAAAGAAAAATTAAAAGGCAAGAGGTTTGAAAGCAAAGAAGATTAGAACGTTAATTAGAAGGTTTAGACGTATGGAATGTGTATACGTGCTCAGGGTGAATACTATAAGAAGTCTGATATCTACAATAAAGATAAGATAAGATACGAGTTTATTCAATATAAATGTGTACATTTATAAACTTACATAGGTACTAGGTAGATCATACACAGATTAAAAGAGTATACACAAACAATTTTGAGTGCCCTTCTCCCTAAAAAAGAGCATAGCCCTGTAGTCTTAGGATAAGTAGTATTGCTCAACCTGAGAAATAGGTGTCTTAGCTAGCTGACATAATATAACTGTACATCTTGTATTGCATGTTTATAAAAATATGTTGATTTAAAACTGTTTTTACTATTTTACATGTATTAATCAAATTTAAATTATAGCAAATAAGAAAAGTATATAATATATTATAAATGATAATACTAATATGCACGTGTAGTGTTTGCGGGTTTGTGTGTGGGGGTGTGTTTGTTTGTGTGAGAGGGTGTGTTTTATGACTAGTTTTGTCTAGTGGTATACGTTCGACCGTAGTGATAATAACTTGAGTGACATAGTAAAATATAAGAAAATCAGCATACTGGTTTAAGAAATGCCTCGGTTTCGTTGTAGTCTTTTATCAGTAGCCAGGACTTGACTTTATGCTTACAGTCATATTTATTTAAGCACTGAACTTCAAGAAATCTATTAACATAATTGTAAAGAAAAGGGACAAAACATCTACTGAATGAAGTATTGAACTTTTTTCAGCTCTACGTTTTAGCTGTAAATTTTGGTCTAAAGGTGTAATTTCGTGTTGAAGTCAGACAGCTTTGGTTAACTCGTACCAAATCTAAAAGGTTTATGAGTTAGGACTTTTAATATTGCCTTTTTAACTATTTCTGAGTTGAGGAAGATGGTTTTATGTGTACCTTCCCATGATGATATACAGTGAGAAATCACACTCTCACCAAGAAGATCACACTTTCACCAAGAAGATCACACTCACTCTCGACTTATAAATTTTTATTTATCAATAAATGATTTGTATTTGTATTTGCACAATAAACTCGTAATAGCAATTCAATTTTCATATCTGTCTTAGTTTTTTAAATATATAAGTAAGCTTTCTTATTTTTCCACATAACAGAGATGTTCAATGTGTGATCTAAAACCAAGATTCTGGTCAATGACGACACCTAAGTATTTAATTGTGGGACATCTTTCCAGGCTAACACAAGTACACGTAGTCCCAAGCAGGGTTGGAAAAAAAACAGTTTTTTTAAAAAGATCAAAACATTCTGTTTGAAACAAAATAAAAAAAAACATGTTTAAAACAAATATTTACTGATATTTTTTTGCGGCTGTTTTAAACATGTTTAAAACATTTTTTGGGTTTCGTATTGGTAACTTATGTATATGTAAAATTTATTAAAAAGCGTTTTTTGAATGTTATCAATTATCCATTATCATAATCTAATCATGTATTGAGCGAAAAATAATAAGTGCTTTCCCAATCAACACGAAACGAAGAAATGCTTGAAAATACAAGTACCTACTCACCAACACCGCGCGTTCTCGTCTTTATTTTTGGGGAAACCCCCGCCAATAAAGAAATTTTAAGAAAAGGATGAGTTAAAAAAAAATAGTAATAACAACGACACGTTCGAAATAAGGGAAAACTCATAATTTATATTCCAAAAAACAGTGTTTTATATATGAGTGTTTTGTGTTTTAAACACGTCTAAAACAGTTTGTTTTAAACACGTTTAAAACAATTTGTTTTAAACAGTGTTTTATACAAGGGTGTTTTTTTCTCGGTGTTTTAAACACTGTTTAAAAAACTTGTTTTAAACATTTGTTTTAAACAATACCAACCCTGGTCCCAAGAGAACAATTTGGTGTGTGGACATTTAATTTATATAGATTCCCAGGCTGGGTATGATTTCTGCTCGAAAAGGAAATATATTTAGTTTTACTGGGATTAATGGTGAGAATATTTTGAGATAGCCAAAGCGATACTTTATTTAGTCCTTGCTGTGCAGATCTAAAAGTATCCTCCCATATAAAGAATAAATAATATACTTTTTGAATATCTAGTTTCATTTGGCATGACCCTCGTATATATTTTTTTTTTACTATGCTTGTTGTTTTGAGTTTATAATGAGGATTGTACGATATGAGGTTAGATAATAGTAGTTTATGAAACTGGTACATAAAAGTGTTTTAATACCTAGTTATGTATAGTTTCATACACTACTTTATCTAAACTCATGCCTAACAACCTGTTTTCATAATAATATTGATAAAATTTGTCGTTAGCCATTATTCATTTTTCTTGTAAAAGCTCGTTCTAAAAGTGTTCCTGATTTCCGTCGTTATTTCCAGAATGTCAGGTGGAGTCAAATTATCATCACCATCACTGCTTTTAGTAATTTTAGGGCAAAATAATACTTTTGGTTTGACCCATAAAACCACAGTAAATAATAATTTCCACGTAAGCTATGGCACCAAAATCCAACAGCCTACCACGCATGTGTACTACGCGTTGCACGCGCCGGCAGCCATAGACAATGCAGGCCGAAAATAAAATGAAATCGTGACCTCTTTTGTCACGCCGCAATATTATTTAGTACGTGTTAGATAATATTATATGATAACCCCATTGTTATTTAATATTAAACCTTAAACCTTAACTATTAAACCAGGTTGTTAGGCATGAGTTTAGATAAAGTAGTGTGTGAAACTATCCATAACTAGGTATTAAAATACTCGTGTACATTATCGTGTTTTTAATAACCTTTTTATATACCAGTTTCATAAACTACTATTATGCCATAGGTTCATGTACAATAATATTGTTTTTAATTTTTGTTGTGCGTTGTATCTTAAAAAGTTAATCAAGGAAACACTATGATTTTGTTAATCCGTTTTTTTTACATCGCCCTAAAGCCGGTATCGTAGTTACAAGTGGCAGATTATAATAAAGTACAAGTTTTACCCATTTGGTTAGCTGGAAGCACGGAGCCAGTCCATCCTAACTGCGGTCGTATATTTACATATAACGACTTGCCCTGCTCGGTTCAGATGGTACTGAGCCAGTATAGCGGAGATGTGGTGGATTAATAACCGTCATTGCTTATGTTACTACTCGTATTATATACCGTTACCATATGATATAATATAACTCAACAATGTTTTGAAAAAACGTAGAAATCCTACTTATTAATAGCTTTATTACCCATCTATGTACATATTGTAGCTCCGTATTCCATTCTCGCTGTTTTGGTCGAAGTTGTGCAATAATTTTCCTACGTCTACTACACCCCGAGCATAAGTCAAAGACACATCGTTTATCGACGAGTACTTTAAAAGTACGACACTGTAGGTATCTAGGTAGTTGTGCTACGAATATTTATCACATCGGGTAAGATTTTGTCATCAAACTCTTTGTAATTTGTTTTCGTTGTATTTTTGTTTCAGCTTATCTATGGAGTTAAAACTTTAAATATATTTATTTATCTGTAACTTAAGAGCTACTCTCTTTTCAGTGACGTAACTGATATACATAATATTTATCTGTAACTTAACCGCCATTTTTCTTTTTTTTCTGCTAATGATTAGTCCTCTTGATACAACATTACTACATTCTCCTTCACTTGACTAAAGTAGGTGCGTCTAGGTCTCTTTATTTTCCCTTCGATCTTTCCTCCTATGGTATCAGACGGAGCAGGATATGACACGAATACAATCGACGTGCTTCTGTTTTTTTAACAAAGATGGATTCTTGTACCTTAAACTTTGTCCTTTTTATTTTGAATTACAAAGTTGCTTGTATTATCTACTTTGCATTGACCTGTACTTTGTTATAATTATTATTCCATCCATCTTTTTGTTTTGAACATTAAACAATCTCATCAAGATTATTGTATGATTTATAGCAAAATCCATCACTCAGGAGACTGTAAATATTATACAAGTGCATTAGAAGATAGACAATTAACTAGCAAGAAATTCTCTGGGAAAAATAAATCTCAGACGGGGTTCGGGTACGATTACGAATTTTATTATAGGTATATTACGAATTACGAATATATAATAAATAAGGACACCCTCAAAGTAACTATAACTTCTTTACAAAGATACAGTAGAGCCATGGAAGCTGGCTGTGAACAGATGTCGTCAGATTAATAGTGCGCGCGTGACCGAGTCGAGACCTATGCTCCTGCTTGGTCACGTCATGTAGGCTGGGTTACTTGCTGACTAACTCGCCTACAAAAACGAGAGTCTGTAAATGTAATGTGAGTCGGTTACGTCATCGTGGTTAGTTCACTTGCAAATAGAATATATTTTGTCGTCACCTCACACGAATTCTGTTTAAGGGTCCATAATAATGTCAGATTGAGCACCTAGTTTTGCATCAATTAGAAAACTCAAAATCAATGAAGTTTTTTTTTTGTTTAAAATAGCGTGATCTAAAACCGTAGCTGCAATTAGAAAACTCATAATCAATGACGTCTTTTTTTGTTTACAATAACGTGTTAGATCTGAGCCGTGGCTGTTACGAGAACAGAGAAATCCAAGCTAAAGTTTTTATTTAAATAATTTGGTACCATGGAAGTTTAAAAAAAGGCGATAGGAATTTCGCTAACCAAAATCTTAAGCACCCATAGTATGCCTACTCGCGTTGTACGCACGAGCCCGGCACGCACACATTCACATTATAGTACGCATATTTTCCATAGTAAGTCCACTCACACACTTTTAAAGCGCCGCCATTGCTATGGTTAAGTTATTTATTAGCGGCGACTCTGTCCGCCTTTTTCGTACGTTTGTGTTTGGCGTTTATGTTATTTTTACTATTTTATTAGGTTGGGGAAAAAGTTTCTTCGCATTTTATATGAAAATTCAAAACATTTTTTAATAAAGTTTATTTACATTTAACTAAAGTATGTAGGTGCCATTTTGTTCGATAACTTTCTGCCATCTTGTAGGTAGGGACATGATCCCATTGCCATAGAAATTCTGGGGCTTCTGATCAAAAAACCGCGACAAGTGGTTTTGGCAGTCCTCTCGTGATGTCAACCTGACACTGCCTAAAGAATTCTGAAGAGACCGAAACAAGTAGAAATCTGAAGGTGCAAGGTCAGGACTATACGGCGGATGCATTAATACGTCCCAGCCAAACTCTCTTAATTTTTGCTGAGTGGCTAAAGATGTGTGAGGTCGAGCGTTATCATGATGAAAAACCACACTCCTTCTGTTGACTATTTCCGGCCGCTTTCTCTCAACTTCTTGCTTTAATCTCATCAGTTTTTCGCAGTAGAGTTCAGAATCGATGGTCCTGCCTGGCGGTAACAGCTCATAATGAATAATGCCCTTCCAATCCCACCATACACACAGCACTACCTTGTTGCAAGATAACCCGGGTTTTGCCAGAGTTTGTGAAGCCTGACCAGCCTTTGACCACGACCCTTTTCGCACGTTCTTGTCGTACGTGATCCACTTTTCATCACCAGGTATCAGGTTTTTCAAAAATGATTCGGTTTCATTACGTCGTAATAAAGAATCACAAATTACACGGTTCAAGTTTCTTTCAGTGAGCTCATGAGGCACCCAAATATCGAGCTTTTTTGTGTACCCAGATTTTTTAAAATGCGCCAAGACTGTTTTGTGGTCAATCTCCAGTTCTTCAGCTACATCGTAACTACTGACATGCCGATCTTGCTCCATTTTTTCAAAAATGGCATCAATTTTATCCGTAACAGGACGCCCAAAGCGAGGTGCATCTTTGACATCAAAATTTCCGGATTGAAAACGCTTAAACCAAATTTGTGCTACTCTCACAGACACTGCACTAGATCCATAAACATCACAAATTTTTTCATGGCTTGCGTTGCATTTTTTTTTTCTTGTAGTAAAATTTTAAAATGTATCGAATTTCTTCATTAGATTCACTCATCTTAACACTAAGAAAAACAAATGAAAATCACACATTTTACCTAATTTGAATTTGGAATTATCTGTTTTAAAATTTAAACTTATTAATAATACCAAAACCAGCCAGATTCAAATGGTATAGCCAAAGAGATGTTATTATAAGTTCATACGTACTATTTGCGAAAAGAGTTTTTCCCCAACTATTATCTTACTATTTATTTTTACTTTTTAAGCTATATATGTTTTTTTACGTTTTATGTAAAATATCAATATATTCTAAGAGACACTTACGCACTTGCTATTTAAATAAACAAACAAAAACATTTTTTTTTTAATATATATTAAACCCGCCTTATTTGAGGAAGGCGTGAAAAACATAAAATGTGGAAGTAACTTCGTGTTTTTTTCCAGCGATTGAACTTAAAGTTGTGTTCTTATAAGACAAGCTCATCTACTATCTATATTATTCCTTTTAAATCGATTAACAAAGTAAGGCAATGTGAGAAATGCGTCTGCAACAATTATACTGACCCTTAAATTTAATGTCATCAGGTTGTTCATATTTTTGATTGGATCCTAGATTAATTTTGTATCCAGATGCCAAATTTTGACGTAATTCAACGAGCTCTTGTTGAATTATGCCACGAAGTTTGTTCTGTATTCTGAGGCCACGAACAGAAATACACCGAAGCTTCGATACATATTTACTACAAATGATCCTGGGGACAAACGGCCAATCGGCGTTTTCACGTTCAAGTGGATGTAACGCTGTTCTAGTGGTCCGACGACGACCAGGTCAATCAATTTATGTATTTTGCTCTCAGTTTTCTAGGTTAATTGCTTCACAAACAAGCATTTCTGAAAAATATCGCAGCAATCAAACACTGAAAAACAACCGTGGAAATAAATGAATACACACTGTATTGTACACACACAAAATACAATAGAAAACAAAGTAACGAATACACATAATTGTGCGACGAAGGCCTTATAACTTAGATCAATTTTTTCTGGCCAACCTGTCGGTGGTGAAGAAATTATTACTTACGAAATGTAAACCTTAATGTGGTCCACTATGGATCCTTGTCAGAGTCAGTGAGTACAACTTTGAAATTGAGTGTGCAAGGTTCTTTAGAAGGTCTCAATTTACGGAACCTTCCAACCAAGTTACAACAATGATTGTAACATATCCCAGTACAAATCTGTACCTAAAGTCCAAAATCTCTCGGAACTGTCGTGAAGCCATAAAAACTTTTCAGAACGCATTTAGCCTAAGTATGGACTATAAGACCTTCAGGAAGGATGCTGTAAGTACCATCTGCACACCGAGTTTTACCCGAATAATGGTTAATAAAACTTAGCCCGTTATCTAACTCTTGCCTAGAAATAATTTAAAACTATATCCGAACTAAACATCCAAAAGAGAAACTAAGGCTTTTAGGAGGTAAAATATACATTGAATTTTTATATTTTTATAATTTTTATATTTATATATATATATTTATTTATGTGAAGTTTTACTTTTTAAAATCGAGTAGATAGTTATATGGGTTAGTAGCTACTTTATCTATCCTTGAGCTTTAATTTAATGATTTTTAATATAATATACCTATAATATATGTATATATATATATATATATATAAATATAAAAACTTTTAAAATTACTCGATATATATTTCGACCCGCTTGTGGTCGTCGTCAGTCGAATGAAGAAAGTATTAGACATTTATCTATATATAAATTGACATTGACTTTTTTATTTTATTATAGAACCTCTTCAGATGACTTAATTCTAAACTAAGCTAAGACGACGACCACAAGCGGGTCGAAATATATATCGAGTAATTTTAAAAGCTTATTAATTTATATGTATATTACATTAAATATCATTAAATTAAAGACTCCACTTGTCAAATAAATAATATTTATTAAATTATTACTCGCAAATGCGATATTATAAAAACTCTCAGTAATCTAAAGCATCTATTTGTCGTCAGCAAATTTGAGAATTCAGCATATTATGAAAAATAGGTTAAAAATAGGTGCGACGACGAGCAGAGCGAGGGAGCGTGTTAGGTTTACGTGTAAATTAATTTGGGGAGCGGAGTGGAGCGAAGCTTTGTTTGTTTCCATTTACCCCAAAACAAGGTCCTTTGTAAAAATTTGTGGGGTAATTGTAAACACCTTTTTTTAACCTCCTGGAGCTGCAAGAACATTAAATCTTGTGTCAGAATAAGTGTATGCTTACAAACAAAAACACTTCCAAAAATTATTGCTATGGCGACACTACTTAATGAAATATGTACAATAGATGTGAAACAAATTTTTTTTCCCTTGCTTTTATAATTACCCTGCTTGACCCTACCCAAATAAAAACCTGTCAAGTTTACGTCGAACCTTAGACCATTTAATACGGGACCTGGCAAAGCGCGACTCTTAGTACTGAAATTATTCTGCCGTTTTCCACGGGAGGGGAGGTAAACACCCACAGCAGTTCACAGCACACATTTACTCATTCACGCACACTCCTGCAAAAAATGGATACGTCACACTAAATTAAAAGCTGCAACACAAACACAAAACGCGCACACGAGCAAACTTACATGAACAAATTGTTCATGTACTTCGGCAGAGGGGGTTAAGTGCGCTTGCCTAGTCCCGTGTTATATAGTCTAAGCGTCTAACACATACATTGTGCAGGTTCTGTCCATTGAGAAGTAATTTTCTCACAAAGACGCGTTCCAAGATGAGACTTCTTTTTTATTTATTTTTTCGTAATCCCCAAATTTACCTTTAGCTGCGTGAGATTGGGGTTTCCGTTTCTCAACGGTATCCTAATAAGAGGATATTTTACATCACTGAAAAGTGGTTTCAAAACCGTAAGTCTTTTTACATCAAAGGCATATTCCGCCGAAGCGGCAGATCGTTTTAATCTTTTATTTCTATTCTTAGAGGATCTTACGGTCTTCATTAGTCATTCTTTGTAAGAGATAAAATGATTTATTACGGGGAGAGAAAAAAGGTTTTTTTCGTCGCATTGCCTCAGGGCCAGAATTGATGGGAACTCTATGCAAATGAATGTATGGAGGGTTACTTTCACCAAGTAATGCTCTTTGACAACAAACAAGTATCTCGAACTTTGTACAATAAAATCTTTATTAATAATATTTTATTACTATATTTTTAACTTTTATTACTTTTATAATTTTATTACTGGATAGATTTTATTTCATAATTTATTATGATTATAAAATAACTTAAACGATTGTCTGCGGCTTAAAAAGCGTAAATAACTTTTTCCAAATTAATAGTTCGTGTTGGATCTGAAGTCCAAAAGCTATAATATAAACCGCTGTCAGATTTAGTCATTAGACTCAAATGATTGAGAGAACAAAATTCTTAAAATTCTTTTATTACACCAAGCCTCCCATGTTTTGTAGGAGTGTGTTTTACTTCTACTATCAAAGACATTATAAACATCTACGATTAACTTAATAAAAGCCCAAGCAGGGTTTAAAAATCTTTTCCCTGATGTATTTATTTATAGCTGGTTGTACTAGTAGTAACTTACTGCCGAATTCAAAAACATCACTTAGAGTTAGTAAATCCTTCGTAAATGTATGGTGTTCAGCTTGGACGAAGTCGCGAGCAAAAACTACTCTAGATTTCGTTTGTTTCATGATTGTTTTTCTTATTTTTGAGTGAAAGTATTAAATAAATGTGGTTTATAGCACGACGCGACAATATTTTAATATCAATTGGGTTTTTATAGCAAAGTTGTAATATTTTATTTTTATGCATTACTTTGTTAATGATCCTGCACAACAATTTTAAAGCACGTTTATGAACTGCCTATTCGCGTCCTCGTCAATTATGTGCTATCAATTATAATATTTATAATATGTGTATAGGGAATTTAGAGGTATGGGCGGTGTCAGGATGGCGATTGTTGGAGTCACATGCCACGTCTGATGACAGGTTCAGGTATGGGTGTCAGGATGCCGGTCATCAGAGTCACATGCCACGTGGTCGTTGATACGTCGATCTCGTAAATAATAGCGCTGCCAGATGATTCAAAATGTCTGTATTGATAATTTATTGTTACACACTTGAAATACCACGCGATGCATAATCAAATAGAATTAGGTACAGTCTACCAACTAAACAAAACAAATCTTTGAAATCTGATTGGGTAACAATAATCAGTCTAGCCAACTTTACAAAACAGAATAAAATATCATCATAGACAAACTTGACAAATTCAAAGACTAATATAGCGCCATCTGTTGGCAACGTTTACAAATTGTAAGTTACAGGAAGATTAAACAATGAATAACATTTTCGTTCGGAAATTCATTCGATGACAGATTCGATTCGTAGATCGTTCCAAAATAATCGTTGTCGACTGGTGGCTCCACATCTCGATTCGACATGTATTTATATTAACTTTTTTTTACACACAGTTTGCTTGCTTGGCCGTTGCAGCACCTGAAAAGTATCGATAAGACCCGGAAACGGGGCAAGTTACGTCAAGCTAGGCCTTATTAATCAGTCTTTCCAGGGACTTCCGCAAAAATCTACGGAAGTCTGTAACGGATGTTTGACTGATACTCCTGCCTGGAACCGCGCCCCCGGTATGGCTCTTCATGACGTCACACCGGAACACAACGAGTCGTCTGGCGGCTTGGTTCCGTCATCAGAGTGGTGACAAGTCACGGCCAAAGCCTACCACCAGGTAGTTGGTTGTTGGTCTGACTGCAGGCTGAATTAGGCGTATTTGCAGTAATCAATGGCTGTTTCTCAGTTTACGTCTCTTAGGAAGCTTTCTTTCATGCATCTCAAACGTCATCATCATCAGCCTGTGTCGTCCACTGCTGGACATAGACCTTTCCAAGATTTCGCCACTCTTGGTGGTCCTCCTGGAAGAAATGCCCATACTCACACACGCTGAGCACGGTGCCAAAACCCTCGCACTAGTGAGGCCGCTGCCCGTCACCAGTCTGTATTTTTATAAGGCCCGGCAATCGGTCCCAGGCAATGATGGGACACCTGGTTGTGCCTGCTTGAGAGCTGTCCTCTTACTCTCCCCCGAAAACTTCGGGAGGGTTTGCGAGTAGGATGGTGGTACCTCCACAGTCGAGCCCGGCATCAGCTCTACCACCTGATGCACAAAAGTACCCCAAACGTACGAGAGATTATTAGATTTCTCGATCTAAAACTCGTACCTACACCGAATTCTCATAATAATAAACAAATTAAAATGATTAATTTCAGACTACAGTTTTGCAATTCTAAATTGAAAGTTGTTTATTACGTTACACATTCTCAAAGTGCTCCGCCAAACATGCCATAAGTAACTATATTTATGTACATTAGGCTGTGCTTACATAGGGCAGGCGGGGTAACTTATCATGTAATGAAAAGATAACAGGCGAGAAATGATTTGCGAACCCTGCCTTATCATCATGGGGGGGCTCGGGTAAGGCTCGGCCTCCATTATTTTCCTTTATCTATAGTGTATAACGGGTTTTAGAATGGCTTTGGCAAATGGGCAACTTCTAGATGGTGATGATGGGTAAAAGGAAATTATTTTGTTGGGAATTAAGATCTAGCATGTTATTTTGATAATACGTTTTACCTTAATAAGTGGTTATTTTACACAATGTTTACATATTTGCGACGTCACTTTCTTATAATACGAGAAATTTGAAGTAAATTCAAAAAGGGGTTTTTTCTTTGCATTACTTGTCTTTTAATTTATTTTATCTGTTACAGCTAGAGTATTTTTAAAGAAAATTTTAACAATAATATTAGTATTTCTAGGTATTCGGGTTAAACAGTTCCTTCGATAAATAAAATTATTTAATTTAAAAGTGTTAACTTTTTGCTTGCAGTGCTTATTAAATAACAGATTCACCTCTCTGAACTTTTCATCGCCCGGGCTGAGTTCAGTTTGATCGCCCGGTGACGCCATGACATCTCTTTTGCACGCGTTGATTTTGTATATGCTATCCTGCTGTCAGTGAGGAGAGGGCGATCAAACTGAACGCGGCATCGGAGGGATGGCTTATTTTGTACGAAAAAATTTATAAAGTGAAAATTTTCTAGTATTTTGAAATATTTTATAAGCCAATCAAAATAGAGAGTTGGTCATTTTTATTTACAAAGACAATATTGTTTGTTAACAGTTGTTGTTTCTAGCCTTAGGCCTTTAAAACAATAGTCTCCTTCCCCAAAAATTTCAAGGCCCATCTTCTGATTACGTTCCTGGCCCGGCACTCCCAACAAGATTCGGTCGATCGCTTATCGTTCGAGCATACGTCCCTTTCTGATACACGCATTAGGAGTGTGATAGAGATGGATATACGACCGAACGATACTCGATCGAATTTTTCCACTTCGGAGCAGCCCCCCTGATTACGATAACGTTACGTTCCTGCGATACCTCTACTACCTTTAAAGACAGAAGTCAAGATCGTCAAAATAATAATGTTAACATAATTATTTTAATTAAGCTTAGCTTTCCTGTAGCTAACGTTACTCACATCAGTCGAGACAAGTTAGGCTTCCATTATCGAGTTTCTGCCTTCGAAGCTTCAGACTTGAAGAGAAAAAGTTTTAATCGTTGTTAAAAGTTTCTGAACACTTCGCAACCTGAGCCGATGTGTAGGCGAAATATTTTAATTAAACTATTTGAAGTTGAGATGTTCTTGTTAAAAGTAATGAGTTCTATTATTTTGATAACCCGAAGTTATGATAGAGTTTGTGTTTGTTTTCTGGAAAGCGATACGTAAAGTTAAATATTTTACGTATGTAAACAAACGAATATACACAGTTAATAAGTTTAATTAAATTAATTAATAAAAGTAATAAAAATTAATCTTCAATACAATTCTGCCCCCCGATTGTGTATCGTAAACTCAGTTGCCAAACCATGTGGCTATCGTCTAAAACATATATATCCGCTTATCTAAGGATAAGTTTGCACTTGAAATGACTTCACAATTCGTAAATAGTTCATTATCCATTATAGGTTATTTTGGAAGTTCATTTTTTATCTGTTTTTGGTGAATAGCAACTATAGCTAGCAACCGTCACTGAGTTACATAATAGCCCCGCTGGTAACGAAATGTTCCTTTGGCCCCTTATTTGTCTATTAAACGGATATTTCTGTGCTAAAAAACATTCTGTAAACAACTTTTGTTATGAGTCATCATAACTTATGACTATCCGAACAGCCAAAGATAGTTATAGGAAATATAAATTGTGTAAGACAATCGTATTCAAATTGATTGTCACATGGTTATTCGTTTAAGCAAATTAACCCGTTTGACAATTGAAGTCGTACATTTTGGGTGTCAAATGAATACGATTGTATTGTTTTGTTGTTGACAAACAAACACGTACGATTTCAATTGTCAAACAGGTTAATTTGCTTAGCCGAAAAGCCATATGACAATCAATTTGAATACGATTGTCTTACATATTGCACCTCAGATGGAGATTTAACAATAAACGTGTGATGGATCAAGTGCTAAGAGGGCATTATTTATACGGACTAGACCCTTTTTCATAACCACAGAATATGTCTTATTCGTTTTTTTATAGTTGTTTTCGAAATAAAGCTGTTTTCTTATTTTTTAGGGTTCCGTAGTACCTGAAAGGAGAAAGGAACCTTTATGGTGAGACTCCGTTGTCCGTCCGTCCGTATGTCACACCCTCATAACTATAGCACCGTTAAAGATAAAGAGTTGAAATTTGTCACAAAAATAGCATTCACTTGCCAACACAATAAAGCACAAAAAAAGTTTGAACAATTTTACATTGTTCAAAATATTTCCAATACAAAAGTGAGAAAAATAAAAAAAAATATCATAAAAAATACAATATGGGTATCAAATTGTAGATATTAAAGAGTTGATTATAAAAATATATACTTTTACTACATTTACTGTCACCGTTTTTAAGAAATCTTTGAAAAACTACAAAAAATGCATGTCCCCTCCGCTTATTTCCTAAACTGGTGGACCGAAAAAAATGACGATTATAGGCCATAACTGGCCAATTACATTAAACCTAAAGTTTTTAAAAAATGAACACAAATGAGAAATATAAAATTTTTTTAAAATAAATAGAAATAATATTAAAAAAATTACGAAATGGGTATAAAATTGTAGATATTAAAGAGTTAATTATAAAAATATATATTTTTACGCTATTTACTGGCACGGATTTCGAGAAATCTTTGAAAAACCACAAAAAAATGCATGTCTCCCTTATTTCCGAAACTATAATGAACCGAAAAATATGAAAAAAATCTTGGTAATTATTGATTACAGGAAAAATACAACGGGTGAGAAATTCACCACAACAAAATGACAAAATTAAATTTTTATCCACGAGTTTTATTTCGAGTGCGGCATAACAATATTTGAGTCTCTCTTTTGTGGTATAGTAGGAATTTAAAAAAATGTCCGATTCGACTTAAGAGCTTGTCTTCCAATGAATGGCATTGTTATCTATTGTTAAGTTCAACCGCTAAATGAGCAGTGCACAACGAAACGCATAAACAACAAAATATTTTTTTGTTAATAGCAACTTTACCACCTAAACAAAAAGGCTCAAATTTGAACGCCAAGTCGCCAACGCATTTCAGATTCCATCTTTGAAATTGCAAGCGGCAGCCATTTTGAATGTCAGTTACAGGATGATTAAGTAATGGCTTTCGGGTGTTAATATCGTATACTTTTCTGTGTTTTATCCTGGATATTTCATAAATTTGACCCTGGCCTACGTTTATAGTATTTTGATTGCTTACTATTTGGATTTTTGTGAAAAGTGTGTTCGATAACGACCCCGGGTGTGTACATGGACTTTGATTTAGCGGGAATAAGAGGTACAAAAATGTAATGTGACTTCAATAATTACCGTAGATTGCAGCCATATAATTTTTAATTTGTATTTGTAGGTACTTTCTGGTTTTTATTGGAATTATATAAGTGTAAGTAAACATAGTTATTTAATAAACAACAAATGTGTGTTAAATTAAAGTTTCAAAAAGGCGAATGAACTTTTTAAATTTAAATACCGTTTTTCTTAATAACATGCATATAAAATTATCTAAAAATCTAAATCGTTTCAACTTGTATCACACCTGTACCTTGCTGCGGATTTCAATTTCAAAAAGTACTATCTGGAATGCGTTGCCGTTTTTTGTTCAGGCGTTAAAGTTGCTATTTTGTTGTTTATGTGTTTCGTTGTGCACTGCTACAAAAACTGTCGAATTATGGAACCCTAGGTATGCGCCTAATCTGGCTCGCACTTGACCGGTTTTTTCTTTCTTAGCAGAGACCTCACTAACTGACAAGTCCTGTTACTTCGATCGGCTTCGACCGTGGCTTGTCCAAGCGTCGTGTTTCTGCATGACGTCATCAAACATTGGCGCTTGCAGGTATTTGAGTAGTATCATAATAACACATCGTATTCCGTAGATTTACTTGGTCTTTGGACAGATTTATTAACTAATCACCACGGCGATTAAAGAATTCTTTCACTTTCCCACTTCGCACGAATCACCACTTTCCACGTTTTCCATCGGGCATGATTGTTACCATGGCTAAACCCTGTGTTTGTATAAAAAAGTTTTTGTTTACTTCGATTTCAAAGTTTTATCGCGAAACCAATTAAAGTAACCCGAAAGGGATTTCTATAAAATTTTAAACAGCACATAACAACAGATGGGACAAAAACCACGGCACCGCAATCAGAATTGAAAATATTTTGTGTGGACCCAGTCGTTCATGTCCAGAGAATGGGCGGTGGGCTGCTGGTTTACTCGTATCCAGTGTAAACAAATGTGAGATCCACCACATACACAATGTATGCGGTTTCATGAAATGCTGACTCTTTTATTGTGATACTTTCTCCGGGAATTCATTGTCGATATGTTCTCGTACCGAAGAAATTACAAAGAGATCCCACTTTTTGACTTTATTCCATTGACCTTCTACCAAATGGACATCAGGTCTGTGCTCAAAAGTGTCCGAACCAAAAGAGAGTCAAAACCATTGAAAATTTAGAAAGGGTGTCAATCACACGTCAATCAAAATTAAGCCTTGCAGCAATGACGTACGATTCAAATTAAAATGTTTTGTTTCTTAATATTTTGACACTTCAATAAGGACACCTTTTTGGTAAATTTTATACTAGACCCGAGGTCCATGGTTTGTAATGTCAATGCTTTATTCTATAAATAGAGGTACCTTTTTGGATGTAAAGGTGCCCTTAAAATAAATCCTGTTTACTTAGATAGTCACTAGATGAGGTAAACTTTTGTTTATATTTCCAAATTCAACTCGAGACTTGGTAAGCGGTCAGGACCAAGGTTCAGCGGCCTTTGCGAAATACGAAACATATTCTTTTATGCCTTTATTCAAGAACAACCTTGACTCAAGTTGAGTATAGGAAGTATACTTTTACCTTTTTTATTTCACAAAAAAGGTCATTGGACCTCGGTCCTGATCACTCACCGACTCTCCAGGATGAATTTGGCTATATATACAAAACTCACTTATATTTAAAGGTTGCCAGGGAAATATTGCTATTTAGCTAATAAAATTGTATACAAATGTCTATTCTGTATGTTAAAATGTGTTTCTTAATACAAGGTGACATAAATTTATGAAGCCAAATTCATACTGGAGTCTTTGTATCAGTATAACAGATCCATCAAAATTTTGTGAGATTTTAAAAATATAATTTTGTTTTTTTGTATTGACTTGGGGCTGGGCTTGCGTGTGTAGGAATACAAAATTTTCGAATTTACCAATGAGGTTCACCGAACCTTGATTCCGAACTACTTATCAAGTCTTCAGTATGAATTTGGCTGGATACATTAATCTCCACTTATATGTGTAAATTTACAAAGAAGTATAATAAAGGAAAACTAATTCATACATATTTTTCTTCTTCTATAGGGAAGGACAATCATCAGTTTTATTATTTACAATTTTATTCAATCAATGTTGGCAGGGGAGCGTTTTTCAGTGAAGTTCAAGGGCTACAAGATGATCTACAAATATTTTAAAAATTAAAAAAATAATTTTTAAAATTTCCAAAACACCTCAAAAACAGAGGTGTAATTGTGTAAGCCAATGGTATTCAAATTGATTGTCATACGGCTATTCGGCTAAGCAAATTAGCCCGTTTGACAATTGAAATCGTACATTTTAAGATTTTTGGCTATAAAATGGTAACAATTGTGTTATTTTGTTTTTAATAGCCATAAACGTACGATTTCAATTGTCAAACGGGCTTGATTATTTGTTTAGCCGAATAGCTACATGACAATCAATTTGAATACCATTGGCTTACACAATTGCATCTCAGGTCGAGTTGCAGCTTTCTTGCAATTTTCTTGCAGCTTTATGAATTTATTTATGAATTTCGTCCACACCCGGAGATTTGCGGTGCTTTAAATCTCTCAATATTTTTCGAATTTCATGCGGATGAATCAGATAACTTAGTGTTGGATTTAAAAATTAATTAACCAGATAATAAAACCTTGTGTAAAGATATATATCAGTGTAAAATGTAAATCATTACGTCAAAAATAATTTGTCTACTTTGACCAAAGTGGGAGATATCCACAGCCACAACACCAGAAATAGGAAAAAGTTGGCTCTTTCCAGTCGTAGACTGGCAAAATTATCTAAAAGTTACTTGTTTCAAGGTATAAAATTATTTCATCAGATTCCAAAGGAAATATATGTGCTTTGAAACACAAGTCATTTTGTTATACAATTAGGAAGCATACATACATCAAATCAAAATATATTTACATATACTCATACTCATGCCTGTCTCCCAGAAGGGTAGGCAGAGACTACAGATTTCCATCTGCTACGATCCTGACATACACATACACTCCATACACGGACAGTGTTGTCCACCGAGTCATCTCTCACCACTCTATCGTAAGACTTTTCTAAATCCACAAACGTATAAAACAAAACAAAAAACTGGTGTTTTCCCAGACATTTTTCAGATATGCTTCGTAAAGAAAATATCTGATCCACGCAACCTATACTTCTTCTAAATCCCGCTTGTACATCCCAAATTTTTTCTTCAGTTTCATCCATCACCTTCGTAATCAGAACCTTTGCATACAATTTGCCAACGATACTAAGAAGACTTATGCCACGGTAGCTTTTGAATTCCTGCTGTGAACGTTTTCCTTTATACAACGGGATCTTGACAGACTTGCACCAATCAACTGGAACACGACCGCTCGTCCAGCACATTAAAGAGCTGGTACAGAAGGCTAGCCGCCACGCCATCTCCTCCTCATATCTATTGACACTCTGTCATACCCAGCCGCTTTCCCAGCTTTCATGCCTTTCATTGCTTGTACAATTTCTTTCACACTTATCACGCTTTCTTCATCGTTGTCTATTTCGCAACTCTCTTGAGGAGTCATTTCTGATTCCTCGCATTCAAACACACTTTCAAAATAATTTTTCCATCGTTCCAATACTTTAATTTCATCATTTAACACACATCCATCTTTATCTCTAATAATAATAATAACACACAGTCTAGATGTCTCTGATCTTCCGCGGGCTTGTCTAACTAACTAACCAACTTTCAAAACATTATGAATTTGGAAGCAACTTATTGAAAATACCTTTTATACAATTAACGAGGCTTTGGCTCATAAGAATATTTTCATTTATAATGTAGAATTTGACACTGTTACTTATAAGTTATCCATTTTGTTTACAAGCTTTATGTAAATGTTTTAATCTTTTTTATTCTTATGATTAAATGTTAATATTTAAGTTACTGTATAGCACTCTATACAAGATCAAATTAAATACTTATTTTATAAAATGAATTGACGTATCGAAGTACATAATAATGTCGAAATATTAATGAAGTGAATTGAATTGTACATTCCAAATTCCAAGTTCCTTTATCGTTCCAGTCCGGTGCCAGGTGTATGTTCTTGTTAAATTCATGTAATGTCTTAACATTGGTTTCCTCTATTTACCCAAAATAAGGCATTTCCATTGATTTCACACATAATGTTTCTTTGCAAAGCTTTGTTCTTACTAGAAACACTATCAACTGATTCCAATAGAGGATTTTATTATTTTTGCAAATTGAGCAGGTTCGATTCCTGACTAAGGTTAGTCATTTCTCAAAAAGCTTTGAATGGAGTTTTCATTTTCTCCAAAATTGATGACGAAAGACCCATAATTTCACGTCCACTGCTGGACATAGGCCTTTCCAGGATTTCACCACTCTTGGCGGTCCCCCTGGAAGAAATGCCCATACTCACACACGCTGGGCAGGCGGGTTGGTGAGCGCGGTGCCGAAACCCTTGCACCAGTGACGCCGCTGCCCGTCACTAGTCTTTTTTAAGGCCTGGCAATTAGGGATGGATATACCGCCATCCATCGGTCCCAGGCAATGGTGGGCCGCCTGGTTTTGCCTGAGAGCTGTTCTATTACTCTCCCCCGAATAACTTCGGGGGGATTTGCGAGTAAGATGGTGGTACCTCCACAGTCGAGCTCGGCATCAGCTCTACCACCTAAGCTTATATCTTGTATTAATAATAAATTAGTCCGAGTTTATCAAAAGAAAAAAAAATCTTAAACTGCCATCATTTTAAGACAAAAGACACCTAACGAAGATAATTAATTTGATCCATTACACGGCATATCAGATCTTTGTTGTGTTTGACGAGATTGTGTTTACGATGGTACCGTGAAGTCGATGCATACGAGACCAATTTCATTATGCAAATTCTTTAACAAAATGTACATGAAACACAGGCCCCACAGGGTAATTGATGAACAAATTTACATGCTAATAAAATCCATTTGTAGCATTCGTGTTCATTGCAGTTTGTGAACACGAACAATACTTAGTTCCTGCATAGTATATATCCCAAAATTTATATAACCCAATGTCGCTAAATAGACATCTCCGCGTCTTTGATTCCTTTGTCTAGTACTTGTTCCTTTTGACTGCCTCTATGATCGAGTGGTTAGAACTATCGACGATTAAACCGGAGATCACAGGTTTAAACCCCGTAGGGGCACATTGTTTTCGGTCTGCTTCAGAAGGCATGTTAAACTACTTAGGTTCATATTTGTGCCCAAAGTACGGCGGGAAGGCTAACCGCACATCACGCTGGGACAGTGAATTGTGAATAAAGAGTGTGGACCATAGAGTAGCTTATAAATTGGGAATAGAGTCATTAGTTTTATCTCGGGTTAGCGACATCTCGTGGGTAACGACGGACTTAGTTCGCTATTGTTCCTACCTACACAGGTATATATACCTCATGTATACCCCAGCCTGACTGCATTGTATTTTAATTTTTCAAATACTACAATACGAAATTTACTAAGTTCAATGGGAAACATGTACTTTTTATAGTTAAATTAAAGTTTCAGTATTCAAGTATTTAGTGTATAAGTGTTTTTATTCAAGATGTGTTTCCAGTTTCACCAAGTGCCGACAATCGCAAGTTTTGTTGTACTTCATTGTTTAGTTTCACCATTCAGCAAGTGGTCTACAAATACGATGCACATAAGACTCCAATAACTCTGGTTTCCTAATAACTGAGCTATCGCTGCTGTTTTATAAACAAACATAGACTAAAATCCATTGGTCAGGAGGTAGAGCTGAGGCTGGGCTCGACTGTGGTGGTATATCTTACTTGTAAAATAGGACAAAACGGAACTTATTCGAGGAAGACAAAGGGAAAACTCTGAAACAGGCACAACCAGGTGGCCAACTGTCGGGTCTTATACGAAACAGACTGGTGATAGTCTACGTTCTTATTTTCCCAGTTGAATACCAAGAAAGTGCTTGCTTTGGGGTCGTCGTTAGCGTGTCGGGTCGTCTTAACGTGTGACCAAGCCATCCCCATTTCCTCAAGCGGAATTTCTTTATCAACTGTATTTTTATTCTTTATTCTCCAGACTACTACGTTAGATTTGGTCCGGAGCCAGCAATCTCGCCTGGCATTCTTCGCACAGTAATTTTCAAAGCCTGTCAGTTAAGTACTTTATGACGAACCATTTCTCGCATCCGTACAAGCTGATTATGACTATTTTAAATAGCCCGATAGAAATGAGTTTGCAACAACTATTAGTTCGCAAGTCGCTTTTTTAAGTTTTAATGGTCAGAGTTACCATATAAAAGAGAACCTAATGTTTTCAAACAAATCTTGGTCGAGGGATAGGCATTTTGTAAACGGTGTGAATAAAAGGGGAAAAATGTCGAATCACGTTCGTAAACGTCTAATATGTTCAAAGACCTACTGTCTTTATGATTTATGATAAATTGATAAGCATGCTTCAGTGGCAAAGGGTGAACATTTTAAAAAGGGAAGCCGGACAAAAAATTGCCTTGTTCAGAAAAGCACCCAAGGAAAAAAATTTTTTTTTTATATTTTGTAACTCCCTGTCAGTCAAGTGTATTTGTCGTATTTATGGAAATGTTTGACAAAGTGAAAAGCACGGAATAAAGAAATGTAGTATGGATGCCATTTCCTAAACAAGGCGATGGGAATCGTGTTATATGTACCTTTCGCTTCATGATTTTATAACATTTTTTACAGTATAAATAAATTTTATTAAATTACGACGATTCAATTTTTATTTTAGCAAACCTTTTTTGAAATTTATTTACGTTGTATAATATCATTAAGCAAGCTTTACTGCCGTCTTTGAACATATAAATGTTTACAAAAGTGATTTGTCTTTTTTTACTTTAAATTAATAATATCAGTTACAAATTACAAATATCTAGTCCTCGACCAAAATCAGTTTCAAAAGTGTACACTTATACGTAGCATGCGTTCCGAGTCAAGACATAATCGATTACATCGCGTTTATCGGCATTCCGAATCACTGATAGGCGTGCGGCGTGAGTAGTTTGATGGTACTTTTAGTGCTGTCAGCGCCATTCGGAACCCGGCCTTAGTAAATAACGATTTATTAGAACCCATTTATAAAACAAAACTTGACTTGAGAATGAAATCATATTTTTATTGACTTTATTAGTATATCAGCTGGGCCAAAAGCAAAGTCTCGTTAAAAATCTCGACCCAAATTACAAAAAAACTAGGCAATATTTCTGGTGCGTCACACATACATTTGACATTAATACATTTTTATGACACTCGTACATGACGTACAGTTAAAAAAAATCAAAATAAATATTAAAATCCTTAATAATCTCTCTTTTTATGTGACATTTCTTATAGTATTTTTTTAAAGTAAATGTTGGATTTACAATGTCTAGTTACGAGATAATTAACAAAAATTTATTTTAATTAAATTAATTACAAGCTGATATTGCGCAAAGAAGATAAATTGAGGCAGGTCGAAAGATTAAATCAACTGAACTGTCTCCGAAGTTAATCCCACAATTAATTGTTAAAAGATTACGCTGCAAATCACCCTGTATTTTGTAGAGCTTCTCGGAACAATTTCCCGATAAGTCTTATTAAAGGAAAGCTCCTTAACTTTCAGGTCCGCTACTTTGTACTGTGTCAAACACAAAGTACTTCCGAAGCTTAGTGTCAAGAATTTGCACTAATTAAGTGATGCTTTTCACTCTTGTTTACTTACTTGCAGAAGGCTAGAATTATTTCCGAATGTAGTGATAATTAGACCTTTCTTGTCTTGGGAGTCTTGGCACAATTTTTCTCTTCGTAGCTCTTCTCTCAATTTGATTCTGCTACTAAAAAGATTTTGAATCAACGTTGCCAGTAGATAATTGTAAGAGGTGCCATGATTAACAAATCTTTATGAAAATACACATTTTTAAGGTATAAAATCATAACATATTTGTATTAAGATTATGTTTTTATTGCGAAATACATCGCTTTGGAATACTCTTAATATTATTAGAGTGCATTACAAACTAGAAAAGATAAATTAGAAACAATTGTAAAGACAAGAATTTGAAAAAATTCTTTGGGCCTGGATTCGAACCTGCAACCTCTTGTTATCAAGAAAAGCGCGCTAACCGACTGCGCCACCGAGGTACTCACCTAGACCGTTGAATTTTTCCACCATACTTGTCCACCGAATATTTTTGTAGCTATTTAATCTAACCAGCTTTTAATGCACACACTGAACGCTCAAGAGGGCGTTATGTGATTTCACGCCTTGTTCTTAGGAACAATCTAATTTATCTTTTCTAGTTTGTAATGCACCCTAATAATATTTAGTATATTTGTATTAATGTATTCATTGACTCTAGGTGGTAGAGCTGATGCCGGACTCGACTGTTTAGGTACCACCATCTTACTCGCAAATCCTCCCGAAGTTATTCGGGGGAGAGTAAGAGAACAGCTCTCAGGCAAAACCAGGCGGCCCACCATTGCCTGGGACCGATGGATGGCGGTATATCCATCCCCAATTGCCAGGCCTTACATAAAACATACTGGTGACGGGCAGCGGCGTCACTGGTGCAAAGGTTTCGGCACCGCGCTCACCAACCCGCCTGCCCAGCGTGTGTGAGTATGGGCATTTCTTCCAGGAGGACCGCCAAGCGTGGCAAAATCCTGGAAAGGCCTATGTCCAGCAGTGGACGAAACAGGGTGATGGATGGATGGATTCATTGACAGCAAGTTGATTTATGTATTTCGCAAAGTAGGTATCGGTTATGAATGACTAAGATTACGGTTTGAATCTGTGGGTTTCCTTAATTTATCAGGGAATGACGTGTTATAGACAACAAACAAGAATAGTCTATTAAATGAACAAGTTACTTCAAAGTATTCCATTCCAAATTATATCACATTTGTATTCTGTTAACACGAATTTCAGGTTTAACAATGTTCTCATTATCTTGGTTTGTTAAATATTCTGAAATAACGGATTTGTGCATTTTAATTTACATTTTATTATGCATCTGGGTGTTTGTATTGTCAACAGAGAACAATTTTATTTTAACGAGGGAGACAATTTTATTTCCATAGATTTTTACTCTCATAAAGATATTTAAATGAAAAGGGTGAAAAGTAAAAAGGCACTCGTTAGTCAAATGAACCTCTGTAGAAGTAAGTGTCTTTAACTGTCAGCTGGTGATGTGTGGTCTTATTCGGAGTCGGACGGACCAAGCGAAACGTAATTTTAACCCCTTTCCACGCCTTTCATGTTTTTGCATCTCAGTAGTTGCAAGTTTTGTTGCAAAATATCAAAATATGTAAAAAAAGAGAAATAATAAAATATTCAATTATTATTTGAAAAAATATAGTTTTTTTAATTTAAGGTTTTTTAATTCTTTTTGGTTATTTATTACAATATTTATATTAATCATCAGTTTTTTCTCCCGTAAAATAATCCAAATACCGGCCTGTAGCACCGCGCTTCAACTGTAACGTTACGCAAAAAACCGTGTCACCAATAACAAGGTCAATAAAGACGAGTACTGCAATTTTTAGTTAATTAGGTCGTGGGCATCGCCTATGGTTTTTTTTTTGGCTTACGAATGTTAAGAGGATCGTTCACCGAAATAACCGAGGTGCGAGAGGGGCGGATTCCTAAAAAAATAAATGCAAAATGTAAATTTTCTTCACTCATTTTATTATATTAAAATATTTCGATACTCTCAAGGGAATCAAAATAGTGTATTTTCCGGTGACATAGAACTACCGTCTTATACTACAAGTATATATGGAAACATCTGAAAACTATATATTTGTAATTAAATCATAAACAAATATAGTCTTTAACGGAACCCTCAGTGAGCGAGGCCGACTCGCACTTGTCCAGTTTTTTTTACATGTAAAACTCGTAGTTCTAGATATTTTAAAGGAGGAAGAATAAATAGCAGTTTTGCTGGGACTATCCTCTTAAGGGTCAATTTCTGCGTTGTTCAAGGAAATCTTATGAACTATTTATAACGCTCAAAAAACAATTATTACCAAAGAACCGATGTATACAAGTATCGTAAGTATTATATGCATTAGAACTTTTACGAATACTCGTATATGAATATCAATATCACCTCGAACCAAATTTCCTTCAAATTTTGTGAATTTGTTTGGCCCGAGATTGTTTCTTTGGGAAAGTTAATCAGCCATCAGTTTAACGTCGTTCATAGAAGTGGACGTCGTATATAGAAGTGTACATGGTAGTAGAGGAGTATATAGAAGTGTACGTCGTACAAAAAAGTGGACGTCGAATATAGAAGTGTACATGGTAGTAGAGGAGTATATAGAAGTGTACGTCGTACAAAAAAGTGGACGTCGTATATAGAAGGTACATGGTAGTAGAGGAGTATATAGAAGTGTACGTCGTACAAAAAGTGGACGTCGTATATAGAAGTGTACGGGGTACATAGAAGTGTACGTCGTACAAGAGGAGTATGTCGTACGTAGACGTGTACGTCGTACATATATGAGTATGTCGTATATAGAAGTGTACGTCGTACAAAAAAGTGGACGTCGTATATAGAAGTGTACGGGGTACATAGAAGGGTACGTCGTACAAGAGGAGTATGTCGTACGTAGAAGTGTACGTCATACATAGAAGTGTTGTCGCTTAGTCGAGTTAGGGATTATATTTATTTATAGTTTATTTTTATCTATCAACTTATTTATTTATTGCATTATGTATAAATAAAATCTTTATTTTTTACTTCATGTAAGTATATAATTTTAATCAATTTAAGTGAGCCTAACTTTTAAATACTTTTTTAAAATTATTTTTAGTAAGCCTAACTTTTAAATATTTTTGTAGTATTTCCCCATAATTAATACTATTTTATATACCTATTTTACAAAATGAAGTACCCATTTGAATTTAAATTTGAAAAGTCTTAAGGATGTACTTAATTGATTTAACGCACTTACCATTTTCGTTTCTTAAAAAAGGCCCATGAGAATTGTAATTCTAAAATTTACATTCATTTCATTTAAAGAAAAAGAAAACCATTATACTTAGTATCATATTATTCCTAACCTAACCTTTCTGAAAATTTTAACTTTGAATGTTTGTTTCACTTTTTTACCAACTTTGTAACCAGTCAACGGGTTAACACATAGTTCATTGTTTTCCCAAGAAATTTGCAAGTTCCTAAGAAACTACAGAAATATCAAGATAAACCACAACTTATCACATAATTTGAGATTTTTTATGCATCAGGTAAAGGGAGGCTGCAAAGGCTCCGGGTCGTGCTTCCATGTTGAGGGATCCGGAGGGAAAAGGCGGTGCACCATCGAAGCGTCTCATTTAAAAACAACGTGGCTCTCCGGCCAAAGAGGAGATTGAACGACCTCTTGAACCCAAAGAAGAGGGGGCCCTAACGAAAGGGTAAATCGGTATATTTTGTACGAAAGGATCGTTATTGGGGTCTTGAACTCGGGTAAAAACGAGCGCCCATTTAGTTGCGGAATGAGTATTTTGAATACATAAATAGTATGCAAGAAAATGTAAAGAGGTAAAATTTATTTGTTTGTATGTAAGGGATAAAGTCTAGAACTATAGAGCTGATTCTAAAAATTCTTTCACTAGTAAGTTATACTATCGCTAAGTAATATAGTAGGCAATAGTTAGTTCACTAGGGGGACCGGACGGGCAGTTCCCTATACTGAACGGATTTTGACAATTCTTCCATTATTGTATTGGTTAGACTCTTCACTTTGACATAATAATATGCTATAGTTTTGTTTTCTGAGAACAAGCAGTTCCCTAACTTAATTCAACCGGGTCAAATTCAACTCAAATTTATAATAAAAAAATAAATTGTTTTGTAATATAAGTATATAAAATACACTTCCTAAACACAGACTTTCATCTTAAAAAAAATTAAAGTAAGGCTTATTAAAATTTAATAAAATTATATACTTAAATAAGAAAATAATGTAAAAATAAAAATAAGAAAAAAGAAGAAGACTTAGTCTCGCCATCTAACGAGGTAATGCCGCCAGCCTTCTTGGCACTCTGCCCGGCGGCATCGATTTGGACAATTTTTTTTACCTTTTGTAGAACAAGTTTAGTTTTACATGTCATAGTTTTTAGTGTTTTATGTTGTTACTTGTGTAGTTTATTATAGTGATTAAATCTTTAAAAAAATGCAATACGTAATGAAATAAGTAAATAAGTTTGGAACTCCTGAAACAATATTGACAATTATTTCACTGTTTTAATTGTAAGTTTGAAAATAGGTTTTTCCTTGGAGACGGACTATCGTCTCTTACAGGGGTCTACAGCTTCAACCGTAATAAGTAGATTAGGTAGAAAGTTAAAAATTTCACACAATACGTTTTACTATAGCTTATATCATGACAAATAATACAATATTAAAAAAAACAATTCAGTGTGCCCCCCCCCCTACACGAAACCTCGAAAAAGTTGCATTATTTTAACGTTATTTCTTTTGGCTCTTTCTTAAAGACGGTAACATTCAGTCAGGTTATAGTACATACTCTAAAGTACAATAAAAGGTGCCATTTTTTGTAGAGAAGATGTATGGGAACCGCCCAACGGATTTGGATGTGGTTTTTTTAATTATGGTATACTAAGCAAACATTAAAAGAATTCAACGCAAGCGAAGCTGCGGGCAAATTAAGGCTAGTAACTAAATAAAAATAATAAATTTTGCGTCTCTTTTTTTTAAGTTATACTAATGTGCCTATATTACTAGTTAAACATAGTTTTCAAATCTGTTCTTAAATTATTTGTATTCTGGCTGGGTCATCTATTTTATCCCAAACCAAATTTAATTGAATCTCCGATATTCCGGGCTATTTCTAGCAGACTGCAACAGCACGGTTTTCTAATAGTATCCAGAAAGAATAAAAATTGGAAATAATAAGAAGCAAATGAAAACAATATATTATTGTTGTTATTTTCCTCAAAAAGGGGTTCCATTCAAAGAACAAAGCCTATATAGCGCATGCTAGACGAGTTTTCTAGAATGCGCACAAAACAACATTGTTCCTCCAGTTTTTATTTTTAGACTCAACCCGTGAATATGAGCTGCTTTCCAAAGAAAAATTAAGTTAATGAAATATGTTAACATACAACGGTAGAAGTGTTTCGGATGAACCTTTTTAGACCTACCTAGTTTACCTAGTTACGAACTTATCATAATTTTGTGAGGGTCTTATATACTTAGGTAATCGTTGATAACTAGTTTTATTTAAACACATAAATGTCTCCGTGTACGAATTCCACTATGTTTTTATTCATTAGCGTCTAGTTTCGTCTCTTAGATATCTTCTGGCTTGATAAAATATCTAATCACACGGAGACTTTTATTAGTGTTGAAATGAAGTTCCATCAAGGAGTCACACCTTACAGTATAAATTAGTTTTATTTAGGCTGAACAGCTGAGATCCTCGCCTTAGTTTGTAGGATTAAATAAAAAAGAAGAAGAAACACAACCGCGGTATCTTTTTGTATTTTTTTATGAAATTGTTAATAATATCAAGCAATGTTGATTATGATTCTCGACAAAATGCGAGTCGGACTCACGCATGAAGGATTCTCTAACACCAGACAATATGGGTACGGAACCTTAAAAACATTATGGAAAATAATAACACCTAATAACATTAAGAGGACAAAAATGGTAACGTAAGACAAACAATTCAGCACCCTCTGAGTAAGGAACGCTATTTTTTATTATTTGTTGTTTATGGAATGTATTACAATAACTTATTTGTGTTGCCGTTTTTAAGATAGGGCTGAATCAAAAAACGTTGAAAAAATGTTACATTTCCGAGGTTATTTTCTATGAAGAGCCCCCTTCGGTCTGAATTATTTGTTCCGTGTCTATATAGTGACCTATATAATATATAGTGCCTAGAGGCTATAGTAACATATAATCTGGGAAAATTCCAACTGGCTCCCTATTACGGTTACAGCTGTAGACCTCTGTGACAGACGGATTGGACGGACGGACAGAAACCGAAGGCTTCGTAATATATGGTCCCATTTGGTACTCTTTCTGTACGGAACCCTTAAAATAAATAAGTCGCAACCCCAAGTGTCTATAATCTAAAGTAATCTATTAGTTATAGTCCTTAGAAAAACCATTTTGTTTTTTTAGGTTCGACAGCTTTATAAGGAAATTCGAACGTCTAAGCAATAGTAGTAAAATCTGTAAATAATTTTACAGAATTAGCTCTTTAGAATTTACTCATTTCCAGTTCTTGGCTCCCCATCCTCCCTCTCTCATAAAGGATCTTCATTTGAAATGGAATTACACTCACATCATTCCAGCATGGCTGAAGCAATTACTAATTTCATAAAACGGGCGAGACAGATGAATCCCCTTTATATATCAGGAAATAAACTGAGCAAACCTTCCCAGAGAATTCTCTCTCCGGTATTTCTGAGGTTATAAAAGGTTAAACAATGTAGGTTGGTAGATTAGTTTATTTTTATCCTAAAATACAGTTTAAGACTTAATTTTGTTGTTCTAGGTATCATAACAGTGATATTCATAACGTGTATTATTTTTAATAATTCAATCAATAAATAAAGAATTTACCTCTTATTTTAGAGCTTACACCTTTTAGATCTAAAAATTAAATCTAATACGATATAAAAATCTATCTTTAGTGATAACCGTATTTAAGATATTTAGAGGAATGTTGTGCAATCCTACAGTACTTGACAGCATTAGACTGGTGGTTCCGTTTGGTGAGCATGGGCTGCGGCGGCGCGAGGAGCAGCTGTTCTGCGTGCCCGGCGCCAGGACCAACTTGCTTGCGGAAGCGCCGCTTACTAAAGCTATTAAATTGCTCAATAAAATTTCTGAAAAGACGGGACGTTTTCACGTGTTCTCTGGGTGAATTCACAAGGAAAACTTTGCAAATTTTATGTTCTTATTAGGTTTGTGGGTAATTAATTGTTTTCATGGCTCTTTGTCCTTATTTTTATTATTGTGTAAGATAAAAATGTATGTAGGTAAGTTATTTGTTTTTGGTATTGGATGTGTATGTTGTATATGAGCTTTTACTTTATTACTTCACTATTGAATTAGGTCCGGTCTGTAATGGTAGTGAAAGTTTCTTAATAAATAATTAAAAAAATCACTAGAAAAACCTGGCAATTGCTACAATGACAAGAGCGAGATTCTGAAAATAATAATTGATAACAGTATTATTATTATGTAGAGCTTAAAGGAACCGAAACTCTAATTTAAACTTCGTATGAAGGATGTAATTATTTCCATCCAGTAAAAAAAATTCATTTGGCATGAAATGGAAAATTGCTGTTCAGAACTAAACAAGCTACTTGGGAAAAAATGGAAATCTGTTTGAAGACAGTATTATTTTTTTGCCTCTGTGGCCGAGTGGTAGAACGCTCGCCTGTTCACCTTGAAGTTGTGGGTCCATCCTGGCAGTGCAAACTGTTTGTGTTAGGTCTGTGTGCTTCAGAAGGCACGTTAAGGCGAGGCATTGATAAACTTTTAATTTCAAATCGGTGCCTTAGGGGAGTGGAGTGAGGGTTACTCCATACAAATATGCGCTCACGAACTATAGCTTATGCCGTAAGGTCGTATGCGGCAAAACAGTATTTTTCATTTAAAATGACAACTATAAGTAATTTAATAAATCCAATCGACCATATTGAAGTGTATTTGTAGACTAATTTAAATAAAAAACTTAGAGGCTTCATTCGCTTCCGTTTGTCAGTAAAATAGAAATCTCTGTTTTAACAGAGGTTTTCTAAATATTTTTTTCTCTGCTATGAAAATTAATCAATCAACAAAACCTTCGGGTAAAATGATGTCAATGAAATGTTTAATCTAGTATATAATTTGGTAATCACATATGTTTTTTTATTGCTGAGAAAAATGGAGATCCATGTCGCCAAAATTTCGTGGCGTCGCTTTGCTGTTTGTCCATTTGTGGCAGAAGTACAACGATAGGGCTCACCCCCCACGTTTGGGACGTTACAATCATCAATGAAAAGCGCTTGTACCAAGTGTGGACTGTAACTTGCATTTCATAGTTCCTCCTTCGGAACACCTCTGACTCTCTGACACCTCGTGGATTCATGTCGTCTATTATTTTTAGACTTGAAGAACTGAAAGTAGCGTTTTCGTATATACTTATTTCATGAGACAAAAAGATATAATTTAAAGTTATTAATATTCATATCCTTAAAATAGTTGTGTGTGCTGTGGTTGTGCTGTTTAGACCTACGACGAAATTATAGGTTTAGACTCATAACATGACCTAATGCAGTCCAATGCTTTGAACTTGATCTACAGATAGCGCGCGAGTTCATGTCCATCGGGGCCAGAGGCAACGCGCGGAGGCAGCTCGCCACGCCTTCACCCACCTCGCCGCATTAATCTGCAGTCGAGTGTTGTCCACGATGGTTGTGACGCGCGTTTATCGATACCGAAAGTTAAAAGACGTACTAATGGAAAATATGATCGACAAATTCGTAATTGAAGTCAGCGACGGCGAAGATACTGATTCCGACTCTGCTCTATCGCTTGTCTTTGCATCTGATAGTGATTAAATAGAATTTAAAAAAATATTGATCTCTATTAGGAAGTACCGTACTTATCACATTTATTTTATTTCCTAATTTACAAAATTTTCTTGAGTTACAATAAACCAAATTGACAGCTGCTGACAAAATCGGTAGTAATTATCGACATTACCATAATTGATTAGGTCACAGACTACCGCATACCTCAGGATGGACATGAACTCGCGCGCTATCTGTAGTTACATTTGAATCACACACATAGTAACAGTATGCGAGTGTAATACTAGATTTTTAAAATAGAATACTTCTCTGTCAGTGGGATTTTTGTAAACAAAACTTTAGTTTCCGCTCTGAAGCGGAAGTAACGGAGATGACGCATCCTTTTCCCAGTCGTATCCTTGATAAAACCCTGCCAAAGACGGTGTTACCTGCGCTTTGTAGCATTATTTATGGTATCTAGCTGTATTGGTCGACATCGCCATTCATCAACTAACAATCGTTTGTCAAAACATCTTCATCTAGTTGGCAAGATTCGCTGTGAGCTGGTTAGGATGATATTTGGTAAATCAAACACCATAAAATTGTTAGATATCATCGTTAGAAAATGGAAAAAAAAGATAACTGAATTTCTTCAGTTGAAATACTTTCACTTTTCGCACATGACGTAGGGGTGAGTAATCATTTACCGCTTCTCGAAGGCAAGTCAAAAAGTGATGGAAAAGTACGGAACCCTCAGGTCAGGGTGCTAATCTCCATTGGCGTTTAATTTCCTCCAACACATCCATCAATCTCACGCCCTTATTTAGTTACCTACCTTATTTTGTGAGGGAATATTTGGCGTATACGAATACATATGTATGTACGGCCCGACCGAATAAATATTTATGAAGATTAAGAAGACTACCTGCAACTCTTCAGAGCTATGTGCGTACTCGTATATACATATAGTGGATATAATTCGAGGAGGTTTAATATGAAAATATTAAGGTCAATCGAGGAGCCCTCGCGGCTACGCGGCGTGTTATCTTAGAAGAAGTTGTACTATTGCAACGAAACTAGTCTGGTAAAATCTTACAAATATCATGAGGATTAATTCTCAAAGAATACTTGCTTACATTTTTGTTACTTTTGTCGAGATGTCGGTTATAGAGTTATTTCAAACTTAATTTATTCAAACTATGATAGAAATAAATTTATATATTTTAAACAATTCGCGATTTATCTTTCTCTACCGCAATGATATAAAATTTAATTTAATATATTACATTAATTCTCAAACTTTTTATCAGTAATTTTCATGAATTTATTTCAATTTCAGTTTTTTATAAATATAACAAGAGTTATCGCTAAGTTGATAGGTAAATAAATGGTTTCAGCGCAACTAAAACGAAAAAATAACAATTTAACAGAGAGAAAAGCTTTTCTAAACTAATCCGTCAGTTCGTTTTCCCGGCATCTTTATTATTTAACTTTTTGCCGACGGCGGTTTCGCAGTAATCCATCCCCCATCCGCGTATTATCCTTAATTTCCATTTTAAAGCGGGGATTTAGGTGCTGTTCCAATGTAATGCGCTGTGAAAGTGGCCTCGGCTAGCGCAGCGACGTATTTCAAGTAAACACGATGTTTAGAACTGTATAAGAAAATTGGCCTATTACCAACGACGTAACTTGTTTTATTTAAATAGAGTTAGATATTTTGATTATTATAATAATAATACTAACCATTTACCCACGGCGCTACCCGCGCTGAAGGTAACAAACTTGAACATATATAATGGTAAAGGTAAACCATTTATATAATATATATATTATCTATTAAATAAATATATATATTTAGCTATATACAGCTTTTAGTTTGTTTTAATATTTTAAGGTACTTGTGATAATAACAATTAAAATATTTAACACTTTGGGGCTGAATATTCGACTGATGCCGGCGCCAAAGTGGGCCGAAATATCTATATATTATCTATGTGATTTTTTTCAATGTTTTCATATTAAGTTCTTTGTATATTGAATATACGTTATACATGAAATTACTTTGGTAACCTATAAAAGCTCATTCAAAATTCATTATCCGAAAATCGAACCAAAAGTTCTCAATAAACGGTGAACTACCCGACCGTCAGAAAATTTCTCAACTAGTAAGACTTTTAAGACTTTAACTTCTAGCTTTTGCATTAGTTTCCAACATCAGAGTGTACATGAAATTTAGTTACTCGTTTTTGTTTGAATCACTAAAATATTGTAATGTAATTTTATACCTACTAGGTAAGCCAATATTTACAAGTCATTCATGTTGTTTTTGTAAAATAAATTCGTTAATTCATTTAAAAAATACATCTTTGAAACATTATTTTTGTAGCCAATGCTCATGTAGAAGGAACATAATACCTGCCAAATTTCAGGTTGAAGTTCTGTAGTTTCGTAGATTTCGTGTCAACAGATATCAGTCATATTAATAAAACTACATATATAACAAAAAAAAAACATTCTCAAGCCAAAAATATTTAGGATTTTTTTAAATGTTTCTGTGAGAATAAATCCTATGGTGTTTCGTCATTCCTTAAATTACCATGAACAATTAAAACATAATTAAATTAAGGACTGTGAGGTATCAGAATCACTTTAACTTGGTTTATGGTCCCAAGTTGGTAATAAAATGGGTGTGTCGTCAAATCGGCAAGACGTAGAACTGAATGAATGAATTCAATAATAAGTATATAAAGAGCTTATAACTATTGGCTGAACTAATACATATAAATTGCAAGGTAGTTTATATTATAACAAGTCAGTAAATAATAATTTCATGTACACTCTGAAGATGAAATCAAAGGCAAAAGCTGCTCGCCGTACCAGTATAAAAACTGTCTGACGGGCGGATATGAATTCGTCATATAATTTTTTGTATGTCTTTCCCTTATTAGTATACCGGGTGTAATCGTTAAGTGTGACCAGCCGATTATTTTGGAACTATTACAGATATCAAAAAAAAAACTGATATCGAAAGTACCTTACCTAATCAGTAAAATGACATCAATAACTTTTTGAAAATCAAACGATAAGTATTCAAAATTTTGTCACTAAATACTCCCATACATGCAACGCAATGCAGCATGCACTCGTAGTAGATGAAGAGTGATATTCTACAGGGCGTAGCAAAATTTTAGTGCTACAGCTATGACGCGTAGCAGTCTTGCTAGATAGTGTCATAATCAAATTATGCAAAGGCTAATTAATAGAGCGTCAATTTATGTGATATTGACGCTTTATTAACTTTTCTACATAGTAAGAAGTATAGAATTGCAGTATGATACCGGTACCGTAGAATAGCATACCTAACCCCATTTAGAAAGAAAAAAAAAAGAGTTTATTGCCAAAAAAACGACTTAATACTAAACTTACAAAAATGAGAAAAAAAAGTGTATATCAGTTTATGCAGATTACAGATTACTTACTTAAACAATTCTTTCTCACTTCCTTATGCACTTGCATGTATTATTATTCATCGGCTTTTGGCAAATGGTAGTACGCACAGTGGTGCTGCCGGCTGAGAGTCCGAACAGCGCTGTTTTTCAGCGTACCCCTGAAGATGTACATAGCTCATAAATTAGGCTACTGCGTAAAGGGTAACAGTTGTAAATAATAAACATTAAACATTTAAAACGAAAAGTACCTATAAAAATGAATTTTGGAATATTTGAGTTAATTATATAAATTCAAGCAACAGCTATGATTTAAAACAGTTTATTTATTTTACATTATATTATATATTATTTTATTATATTGATAAATATATATATATTTTTTATGAGTGACTATGAATCTTAATAATATTCACGCAGTTTTGGTTTCAGAGTCTTTTTTAAAGCCAACTCTTGATTCTACTATGTATCCTTTACTTGGTTTTAAACTCATTCGTAATGACCGCCTTGTTGTTGGCAGCGGCGGAGTGGCTATATACCTCAGGGGTCATATACCCTTCACAGTCATAAATAAATCTCCTGGGGAATATGACGGGAAGGCTGAACATCTACTCCTTGAGGTCACTCTAAGCCACAGTCGTATCCTTCTTGGCGTCTTTTATAGCCCCGACTGTCACGTCAACTATTTCGAATCGTTTGATAATCTCCTTGAACAACTCACCCCACTCTTCGATAATTCAATTATTATGGGAGATTTCAACATATGTCTCCTTAAAGACGACCATCGTTCTAAACGGCTTCAATCAATTGTGTCAGAGAAAAATCTCTATCTTACCCCTGCAAGCCACCCATCATCCACCTAACTCTGCCCCTACTCTCTTAGACCTCATGATGGTCCCTTCTCCTGACCTTGTAAGTAACCACGGCCAACTCAGTGCCGACTGCTTTTCTTATCATGATCTTATTTTTCTCTCTTACAAGGTTGAGAAGCAAGCTAAGCTCCTAAGCCCAAAAAGCGTACAAATCTCCAGCGTAATTTTAACAGAATGGATCTACAGAAACTGTGTGAAGACGCCCTGAAAATTTATTGGGATGAGCTGGATCTTATACAGGCTGTTGTTACTAGAGTCGAACGATTTAATAACCTACTCACTCAACTGTTTGATAAACACGCTCCGTATCATCCTGTAAGAGTTAAGCAACTCCCAACCCCATGGCTCACTGATCAAATTAAATCTTTTATGGCAAAGAGAGCCCATGCGAAGTTTCGTTATAAAAAAAATCCGACTGACAGCAATCGTGACCTGTATAAAGAACTGCAAAATCGATGTAATAGGGTGTGTAGGTATGCTAAACGCCGACACATCCACTCTAGTATAGAAAACTCTAGCGATAGTTCACAACTGTGGCGTTTCCTTAAATCATTGGGCATTGGAAAATTACATACTAATGCTTCTACGGACTTTGATCTAACTGCTCTAAACAATTCATATTCATATTCTTTATTGCACACAGTTATTAATATTTACAATGAGTCTTAAATTAAATGTGCTATAGGCGAGCTTATCTCTGAAAGAGATTTCTAACAGCAAAACCTAGGTGCTATGGACATGTTGGTACAAAAGTGCATAGTCCTATGTGCACACATAAAGAAAAATACCCACATAAATGATTTAAAAAAAAAGGAAAACAAATTTGGAAACAATATCGACTTAAAACTAGCCTTAACATACTCGCTAAATAAATAAGTATAATATTTATTACATAATAATAAAAGTAATATATACAAATCTTTAATACACATACTTAAATAATGTGTATATAAATGGACATATACCTACATAAACGTACTTACATAATACATATTATGTTTTAAATAAGAACATAAACATATTTACATAAAAATATTCATAAATAGTGCTCTTTGAGTTTCTTCTTAAATAAGCTGATCGTTTGACAATCGCGAATCGTGTGCGGTAGCGAGTTCCAGAGTTTGATGGATGTCACCGTAAACGAATTCCCAAAAGCACCCGTGTTGTGACATGGAGTTTTTAAAAGGGATACTGTGTGTGGTCTGTTCTGTTTGTCTTTGGAAAAAAGGGAGTCAAAGCATTCGCGCAAATATGGAGGGGTAGAAGGACTCCAAAGGATGTTAAAGAGTCTGCACAGAATGTGGAAATTTCGTCGCTGACGAATAGAAAGCCATTTCAGCTTTTCCCTGTAATGAGACACGTGATCAAACTTACGCAATCCGTAGATAAACCGGATGCCCAGGTTTTGGAGACGTTCTAGTTTGTTAAGCAACTCTTCATTGGCATCTAGGAAACACACATCCGCATAATCAATTATTGGCAATAGAAGGGTTTGTGCAAGAGTGACCTTAGTCCTAAAGGGCAGAAATCGCTGGAGACGCTTGAGGGAGTAAAACGTAGCAAAAACTCTTCTACTAACTTCATTGACGTGAGCAGTCCAGGATAAGTTGGAGTCAAAAATAACACCAAGGTTTTTCACAGTTTCAGCGTATACAATAGAAGTATTGTCATAGGAAACTTGCATAATGGTAGGTTTGTTCAGGAGGTTAGTCATATGTCTGCTGCCGATTATAATTGCCTGAGATTTTGTAGGGTTCACTAAGAGCCCATAAGATTCGGCCCATCTCTGTACATGACCCATATCCTCATTTATTAGAGAAATTGCAGTATCAATTTCAGATACTACAAAGTGTCGATATAGCTGTAGATCGTCTGCATAAAGATGGTAGTTGCAAGAAAGTACTTCAGAGATAGAATTAATAAAAATTGAAAACAGGAGAGGGGAGAGGACGCCACCCTGAGGAACACCAGCAGATAGTTGGCTCCAACCATTTCTCATCCCCACCTTTTGTGTTAGATGTAACAACTAAAAACAATACTTTATCACACCTTACCAGCCTGCCCCTGATTTTTCTCCTTTTAATTTTAAGCATGTCACTGATCGTGACGTTAAGCGCTACACATTATATATTACCAGTAAAGCTGTTGGTTTTGACGACATTAGCCCAAAAATGATGATTCCCATAATTGACATTATCCTTCCTCACATCACCAACATCCTCAATTTCTCTCTTATTACCAGTACTTTTCCCACCTCTTGGAAAAGAGCGTTTGTTATACCTCTCCCTAAGGTAGGTAATCCCACAATTTTATCACAGTTCCGTCCCATATCAATTCTACCCTCACTCTCAAAAGTTCTGGAACGACTTGTTCATGAACAGCTTTCTGTTTTCCTTTCCTGTAATAATCTCCTTAATCCATTTCAATCCGGGTTTCATAAAGGCCACAGCACAGTCACCGCTCTTATTAAGATTACTGACGACATAAGAGAAAATATGGATAATCATATGATCACTGTTGTAACGTTGTTGGACTTTAGCAACGCTTTCAATACCGTTGATTTTGACATTTTGCTATGTATACTACGCTCGCTTAACGTATCTCCGGCAGCGACTGCTTGGTTCGAGTCACACCTTAAAGGTCGTCAGCAGTGTGTTCGCACGGATACTGGTTGTTCAGACTGGTGTTCAGTTACTGCAGGTGTCCCGTTTTATCTCCTTTACTCTTTTCTATGTTTATAAATATCCTGGCTAGCCACCTTTCTTCTCTTTACCACCTTTATGCCGATGACTTGCAACTTTATACAGGCACCAAAATTGACGACATTAATAGTGCGATCGACTTAATAAATTTGAACTTAAACACCATTTTTGAATGGACTAAATCTTTTGGCTTGTTACTTAATCCTAGTAAATCACAGTCTATTATTTTCGGTACATCGAGAATGTTGGCAAAATTAGATTTAAATACTGCACCACAAATTAAATATGACAATGTAGTTATTCCTTTTGTCAGTTGTCTAAAAAACTTAGGTATTCTCATGGATAACACGTTATCCTGGGTTCCTCAAATTGGCGCCATTAGTAAGAAAATGTTTGGGGCTTACCACTCACTCAAGCGGCTACAGTTCTTTCTTCCATTCCAAACCAAAATTATGCTGGCACAGTCTCTACTGCTCCCAATTCTCGATTAAGCTATCTAGACCTAACAGAAGAGCTACTGAGCAAACTTGAACGTCTCCAAAACCTGTGCATTCGTTTTATTTACAGATTGCGGAAATATGATCATATCTCTGAATTTCGTGCTCGTTTAAGGTGGCTCCCAATTCGCCTTCGTAGGAATACTCACATCTTAATTCTTCTATACAACGTTTTAAACGATCCTTCCGCTCCTGAATATCTTCATAGTAAATTTAAACTCGTCAGCTCCTTGCGCTGCAGAGAAAATTTACTTCTGAATTTTCCCAAGCACAAGTCTGTTGCTTATGGGAAATCCTTTGCGGTCAAGGCCGTTCGTCTTTGGAATGAATTACCCTCTGAGATCCGTATGTCGCCTTCTCTAGAGATATTTAAGCGAAATATTAGGTCTCATTATGAAGATTCGTTGGGATGGTAGTCATGGCACTTTATTATTCAGTCTATTTGTATTATTCATTACATTTATTACATTATATTCATTACAGTGATTTATATATATGTATATGTATTATATTTATATGTATGTATGTATGTATATTATGTAGTTATTATCTATGTAAATGGCATTTATAACTATATAAATTTGTACCTATTTAATATTTTGACACTATATAAATAAGTAATAGTAAGATGTAGATTTAGTTATTTAGATTCACTTTATTGGTTATTGTTTTCCTTATCAAATATTTATTTGTTTGTCCCACCTGTACGTTTTATTAATAATTATTTCTTCACCACCCAAAGGTTGGTTGGAAGAAATTGCTCCTAGTAATAAGCCTGCCTTTATACAATACTGTGTTTTCTTTACCTTTTATTATTTAATTTTATTTCGTGTGTACAATAAAGTGTCTATTAATTCATTCATATTAGTGTTGTGTGTTCCTTGATATTTTTTACTTAATTTTCTGTCATATTGAAACATTAGAATTAGGTAATTGTCTATTTTATTATATGTATAATATAAACAACAAACACTCACACACAAAAAAAAACTATTATGTATTACATGTAAAAATATATACCGTAAATAGTGATTTTAAATATAGGAAAGAGGAAATATAAATTAATAGTAAATAAAAGGTAAGACATGGATATTGATAGAGGGTAAATCGTGGAAATTATGGATATATTTATCTGCCTGTAGGTGTCACACAATGCGACTGCGAGGATTCAAAAGGGGTACTCATGTAGTACTCCATCCGCCAATCCGCATTAGCTTAACGTGGTGGATGACTACCCAAACACCCCAGTATAAGGGGAGGCCTTTATCCCAACAGGCGGTCGATTTTTACTCAATGTACTGTCCAAACAATGCAGTTTAAAAGGATTTTCATGTGGTTGTTTTAAGTGAGTTTATCCAGTAAAGTGGCAGGAAGCACAATCGTGGCGGAAGTCTGTTGTAAACCAAGTGTTATCGATAGTAATCAATAATCCTATTGGTTGAGCTGAAATGAACGTATCTTAGCGGCTAGTTGAAGTATAAAAAAATACCGGCTGTAGATTGTTGTTAAGTAACTACATATTTTTTTATAAAAGGACCAAAAAGAGCTAGAATGTTTAGGTACTGTTCCTAGATAGCTAGGAAGGGGAAGTATAACTAGTGTTTGGCCAAAAGCCAAATTGCTAGAAGCGACCACTTTGAATGCCGACACTTTAATACAGAACACTTTTTGAAACTGAAGGAGCATCCATTTTGTTTCGTTATATTTAAACCGTTCAGGTGCTTTTAACTTTCACAAAGAAACGTCTTGAACAAGTTTATTCTTGCCATAAACGAAGGAAACTGATATCGTTTACTGTTTAAACTAAAAAAAATATAACATTAGATCATAAAACACAAAAAAATCATGTTAAAAATCCTTTAAGTTAAAAAGTCTCTAAAGTTATCATATACCTATACATCATGTATTTGTCTGCCCTTGTTGTCTATAAGCTATAACTTGAGAACTTTTGAACAGATTTTATACGTGATGATTTTTGTGTACCAAGTTTCTTCTTCAGTATAAGCCAACCCACAAGTAAAAGGCTTCCATTTTAATAAATCGATACATATTATATACGTAGGAACAAGTATTATTTCTGCTTAAATGTAACATACTTAACTAAAATGTTAAACTAAACCCGTTTTAGGAGAACTAGTTTTGCATATGACAAACAGAAATTTTAGAAATTCTTCAGCATAGACGAGGTAGGTAAATTTTTATGACAACTCTGAAATTGGTCTGGTCTAGGTAAAACTAGTTTGTCCTAAAATCGTGTTTGGCTAGTAACACATACAAGGTGACGAATAATTATAATGTTTGATAAACTCAAATATTAATTTAAGCATCAAACAACGGTATTAATCAACAAAGCGAGACAAGCTGGTGCTTCACTCAGTATTTAATTTGCTCCACTTGCTTCACTTCACGGTGCGAACGAATTCAAACGCATTTCACACCCCAATAATCTCTTTCTGACTGTGAAACATTCTCTAGCGACAATACAACAATGTTTCGAAGCTCTACGGAGCTTTTGAAAATACTAGAGATGGTTGCCTAGTCTCACAAGCTTTGTTTTTGCTGTCAGCTTGGGAAGGCTTTTACCTGACGTCAGATTGCAGCACACGCACCTACGTGACCTTTACCCTATTCCCGCCCAAAATAAATATGGATTCTTCGCCCGCGTTTTACGGGTTTCATAAAAAACGCTGGTGACAGCGGCCTATCTCTTAACCTCGTATCGGAACTAATATTTGTTTTATGAAGGTTTCTTTTCCTTTCGTTTTTTTTTGCAAAAGCAGACAGGTGTTGTGTTAAAGAAAAAAGTGTCTTTTAACGCTTTTATTTTAACCAATTCATCATAAATATCATACTAATATTATTTTAATGTATAGAGGTGTAAGTGTAATGCCCTAACAATTCATTAACAGGCGTTATGTGAATTTCACGCCTTGTTCACGCCAAGATGCTGTCTTCACTCACTACTAACAACATGTATTGCTTCGGACAGTTACGGAGTACAGTTCCCATTACCTAATATTATGTGTTATCGCTAAATCATCGCTTTGGTTACTCTAGATATTATTAAAATTCAGGGGGATGAGACCTTCGGTGGCTCAGTCGATAGATCACTTGCCGTGTAAGCTAAGCAATAGGCTACAGGTTTGAGTCCTGCCCCAAAGAAGTTTTTCAAAATATTTTTCTTACTTGAGATTTGTTTCTAATTTATGTTTTATATTTTGTAATGCAATCTAATAATAAGAATATTCAAAAGGATGTATTTAGCTATTAAATATATAATCTTGATATGTTAGCGTTTGACGATGATTTCAAAGCCTTTCCCTCATCTTCGAAAGAAACAGACCAACAACTATAGGAAAACTAGGGAAGTTGAAATTTCAAATCATATTGTAACCTTTCAAAACTTTAGCTGTATGTAAAATACATTGAAAAAATGTATATTTAATTTATTTCATCATTAAATTCCTTTGGCGCGTAAGTTGACTTGCATTTGCATTGCTTGCATTTAAACTGAACCAGTTTGAACTAACGTACTTGGAAAACTCAGTTTCACTATTTTTTTTTGGGCTTTTACGGGGTTTTCGCAGAAGATTTTAGACTTAATTCACTACGAATATTTAAATAAGTATTTGGTTTTTTAAATAAATGTCACCATCTGTTTGGCCTCTATACAGATACTTATATACAAATTCTGTACTTAGAACGGTTAGTTGTTAACTTGTTTAGCAACAAATTATATCGTGCAATTTATGGTGATGACTTTCCATCAAAGACGAAGTAAAATTACAGGTAATAACTACTTACGTTCAGTTTTACGTTATAAAATGAGCTTGTACTGAATTGAAGTTTTAATAATTAATAATCAGATTATTATATTGTGTATAACGTAAAACTACTAAAGGTACTTTGCTGGGGTTTTCACTGGTAAGTAGTTTTATGTCCCGGTTTAATATAAGTAAGTACCTATAAATTAATATAATGTGACTTTTATCAAAATGCATACTGAAGAGTATTTTACAAGAAACGACATAGAATATCTATGTTGAAAGTAATATTTATAAACTACTAAATAAAGAAATAAAGCGATTGCACTGCAACATAAAAATATAGATTATATCGGATTTCTTGGAAAAATAAACCAACTAAATGATATAACGATATTAAAAAAAGAGCGTAGTTTAGTTTCTGCTACGTCATAGCCGGAAACCCATTTATTGAATTTTCTAGGAAATATTGGTTATGAAAATAGTCATATATAAAAAGGAATATTCCATAATGGTTTTGTGAATGGTTATTTTTAGGCTTTTATTTTTTTCCGAGTAATAAAACGTTTGAACTTTGTTACGTTTTCCCTCTGACTTACTCTTGAATTTATTTCTTCGAATTTTGATGTGTCAGATTCTTAAAAGTGAAAATTCTTCAGGCGAAAATATTGAGTGATCTGTGGTCGGTCAGTATTCTATGAAAAAATTCTCGAGTGGGTGTCATAGGTGTTTGGAGTATACACTGGAAGCGCAAGTCACAGTCCACTTGTACACTTAATTTCACCGTCAATTAAGACCACAATAGACATCTAAGTTTTAAACACAAAAAGAACTCAAGATCTGTACACACTTAGATTGCAATAAGCGTTTGTGTTTGAGTTTGACCACCCAGCGTGAAGACTGAAATCGTGAGACCTATTGCCGTAGGGACCGACATTTTTGACATTTGTTGTCCGTCTGTCCGTCTGTCAAGACCCCTTTTCTCGGGCTCCGTTAAATATATCAAGTTGAAACTAAATATCTCTTACAGAAGTCTACGACATATAGTGCTGTTAATAAATTAGCCTCTAACTTAACGTAGAAAATAGTTATTGCCATTTACGTAATCAACTTCATACAAATTGGTACACCATGAAAATATAAGACATTTAAATTTCCAAGTCAATTGGAAATACCATATACTATAGGGTACTATAGTACAATCAACAATTAGGTTTGTATAGGACATGTCTAAGGAAAAATCTCAAAATTACCGATATATTATATTTTCGATTACGAAAAAATAATGTACCAACTCAATTATACCCCTTAGATACATCGAGTTTAATAGATCGCAAGTGTCAAGATAGTTTGTTAATTTATAACTGCTCGTGGAATACGTTTGTGCTTTAAAGGGTATATACGGAACCTTCAGGGCACGAGTCCTAGTCGAACTTTACCAGTAGTTTATTTATTTTTATTTTTCTTCTAAAACAAGACATCACACCAGTAAGAGTTGTAACTAAAATTGGGAGAATAAACAAGTGTACATAATGGCACCCAACTGAGTTAAGGACCCGTTTGAAATTGAGTAAATAATGTCCACGCCTGAGGCGAGGTTCTCTCCATACATCAGTTAAACTGCAGGTCCCGCGTTTATCAACTTTGTACCACGATACCCCATTTGTTTATAGACCTCTTTTTACTTAGTTCTGTTTAACTTTCAGTAGTTTCTAGTTTGCAGAAAATAATATAATTAAATTTGAGAATTGCGTGTCTTACATGCATGGGTTTAGGATTTCGTAGCATTTATAGAATAAATAAATGACAAAAGTATGAATGAATGTAATAATAGTCAGACTCGCCCACCGAGGGTTCCGTTAAAGACTATATTTTTCATGATTTAATTACAAATGTATAGTTTTCAGATTTTTCCCTATACTAGTAGTATAAGACGGTATTACATGTCAAATTTCATAGTTCTAGGTCAACGGATTATATAAATTTTGATTTCGCTTGATAGTGTCGAAGTATAAGTTTTTGCGGCATAAACGGCCGTATCTTTCTTAACTTAGAAGTTTGATTTTTTTCAGAGCTTCAAGAGATTGTAGACCTGAGTATATGGTTTTAATTTCAACTCGATACCTCCACGCGTTCCCGAGATAAACGGATAAGATGGACAGACAGACGGACATCCTATAAATAAGAGCTCTGTTTTTTCCTCTTGAGGTACGGAACCCTAAAAATTGATGATGTTACTTTAGAACGTCGAGTTTTCTTCCTTAACAAACATACTGTCACTGATTAATATCGGTTACATGAAAGAACAAAAAAAGGCGGAATTTCGCTAACCAATAACTGAAGCATCCGTAGTAAGCCTAAGCGCAGGTACGCACGAGCCCGGCACGCACACATTCACATCATAGTAAGCTATTTTCCATTGTAAGTCCACTTACACACTTTTAAAATGCCGCCATCGCTATCCTTCAGTTTAAGAACCCGCTCCGAATTTTTGTCTGTTTGATGCGAAGCATTATTTTAATTATTTTTCTTGTCATTGCTGCGATGTTTTTGTAAGAAAATCAGGCACATACACCAGTCTATATTGGCCATCTAAATGAATACCTAAAATTTATTTGATTCAATTGTTTTTCCTTTGCGCGTTATTTTGATACTTAGATATCATGAATAACGATTCGGAGCGGGCTGATAAGTAATAAAATAACTCGCAAAAGAGAAATAATTCAATCAAATAAATTCTAAGCCTTTATTTAGACGGCCAATATGAAGTGGTGTATGTCCCTAGTTTTTCCAAAAACAACGCAATAAAGGTCACAAAAATATTTAACGCGAGCTTTTGCCCGCGGCTCCCCCAGCGTGGTATTCGGTTTAACATAAAATTAGCCTATGTGTTAAGTTGGGGTATAAGCTATATCCATTCTAAATTTAATCCAAATCCGTCCAGCCGTTTCAGCGTGAAAGAGTAACAAACATACACACACACAAACTTTCGCATTTATAATATTAGTGTGATACTGTTTTTCATCAAAGTTGTCGTTGTTGTCGACCGGGCTCTTAAGATAGGATATTATTACACAAACATTTTTTTTTCTATGATTTGTCAGTAACATGGTATTTTGTGGGACATAATATAGATATGATAAAACTATAAATAAACGTAAATCAAAGAATACGGTCCTTAGTGGACCATCATCATAACTTGACTGATATGATGACGGTCCACTAAGGGCCGAAATATATTTAAAGTTTAGTGTTCTTTTATTTATATTTAAAGTTATGTTGTACCTACATATATCAAACCCTATAAAGTAAAAAGCTAAATTATGCTAATTATATATTTATTAAAGTAACATGTTAGTGAGATATGTGATTATATTCTACTGTTACTAAAGAACCGTTGCATTATTATTGTTTGCATAATTGTAAAAATATTTTGAGAAAACTCATGTTTAATCCCTTGCACTATACTCCATCTGCTACGATCCAAGCACATCTGTTTTGATTCAATCACATCCATCAATCGAGTCAAACAAGCTCTTATAGTATATTAACCAGGGTTATATAAACTTGACATTCATATTATCTTGAAAATTATCGTTTTTTACCAAAAAAAAATTTTATAAATGAAAATGTTATAAGAAATATTTACACATGCATTTTGCTTTGTAGATTTACTGTGGTTATTTTCAGATTTTTAAATCACTGTGCTTAAAAATTATTTTCCTAATGTTTATGCCTCAACCATGACTTTAAATAAATTGCTAAATGTTTCTAGCATATGATTTTAGAGAACTTCTATTCTACCCTATTCTAAGAGATGCGAGCAAAACAATATAGACTTGTTCCGCGGAGCCACACGAGATTTTATCATAAAAAAATTATTCACATTTTTTTACCAGCATAACGAAATTTTATATCTGGGCTGAAATTTCAGCTCTGTTGGTAAAGAAGATTCCCAGATTTATAAGGGTTTGTTACCTTGGCTACACCTGGGCAACGAAACCCTAAAAACCCGGCGTCGAAACTAAAGTTCTCGATCCTTCCTGTTCTATTTTTAAATATTTCACAGAGGAAAACATTCTCACAAGATCTTCGATATTTACCTATATTGCCGTTAATTACCGATACAAATTGATGTAGAAACATGGCAGAAACTAAGGTGCTTTATACTCCATGCATGCATCAGCCTGTTTCGTCCACTGCTGGACATAGGCCTTTCCAGGATTTCACCACTCTTGGCGGTCTTCCTGGAAGATATGCCCATACTCACACACGCTGGGCAGGCGGGTTGGTGAGCACGGTGCCAAAACCCTTGCACCAGTGACGCCGCTGCCCGTCACCAGTCTGTTATATTATAAGCCCCGGCAATTGGGGATGGATATACCGCCATCCATCGGTCTCAGGCAATGGTGGGCCGCCTGGTTTTGCCTGAGAGCTGTCCTCTTACTCTCCCCCGAATAACTTCGGGAGGATTTGCGAGTAAGATGGTGGTACCTCCACAGTCGAGCCCGGCATCAGCTCTACCACCTGATTACCATTTTTTCGCTTTCTTAGTCATAGTTATATAATACAAAAGTCCCGTTTAGTATAAGATTATCTGGTTTAGTATGAAAAAGACCTCTTTTGTTTAGTTTTCCTTATCTTCCAGACTATGTATTGGTTGGGGAAAAAGTTTCTTCGCATTTTATATGAAAATTCAAAACATTTTTTAATAGAGTTTATTTATATTTAACTTAAGTATGCAGGTGCCATTTTGTTCGATAACTTTCTGCCATCTTGTAGGTAGGGACATGATCCCATTGCTATAGAAATTCTGGGGCTTCTGATCAAAAAACCGCGACAAGTGGTTTTGGCAGTCCTCTCGTGATGTTAACCTGACACTGCCTAAAGAATTCTGAAGAGACCGAAACAAGTGGAAATCTGAAGGTGCAAGGTCAGGACTATACGTCGGATGCATTAATACGTCCCAGCCAAACTCTCTTAATTTTTGCTGAGTGGCTAAAGATGTGTGAGGCTAGCGTTATCATGATGAAAAACCACACCCCTTCTGTTGACTAATTCCGGCCGCTTTCTCTCAACTTCTTGCTTTAATCTCATCAGTTGTTCGAAGTAGAGTTCAAAATCGATGGTACTGCCTGGCGGTAACAGCTCATAATGAATAATGCCCTTCCAATCCCACCATACACACAACATTACATTGTTGCGAGATAACCCGGGTTTCGCCAGAGTCTGTGAAGCCTGACCAGCCATTGACCACAACCCCTTTCGCATGTTCTTGTCGTAGGTAATCCACTTTTCATCACCAGTTATCAGGTTTTTCAAAAATGGTTTGGTTTCATTACGTCGTAACAAAAAATCACTGAGGCTTGGGGCACCCAAATATCGAGTATTTTTGTGTACCCAACTTTTTTCAAATGCGCCAAAACTGTTTTGTGGACAATCCCCAGTTCTTCAGCTACATCGTAACTACTGATAGGCCGATCTTGCTCCACTTTTTAAAAAATGGCATCCATTTTATCCGTAACAGGGCGCCCAGAGCGAGGTGCATCTTTGACATCTAAATTTCCGGATTGAAAACGCTTAAACAAAATTTGTGCTACTTTCACAGACACTGCACATCACAAATTATTTTCGCTGCTTGCTTTGCATTTGTACCTTCTTTGTAGTAAAATTTTATCGAATTTCTTCATTAGATTCACTTATCTTAACAGTAAGAAAAATAAATGAAAATCACACATTTTACCTAATCTGAATTTGAAATTATCATTTTTTAAATTTTAACTTTTTAATAATACCAAAACCAGCCCGATAAAAATGGTATAGCCAAAGAGATTTTATTATAAGTTCGTACATACTATTTGCGAAAAGAGTTTTTCCCCAACCTATTATATTAATTTTAGTAAAAATGTCCCGTTTTGATGGAAACTGGTCAATTCAAAGCCAATTTTGTATGGAAAATACCCCCTTTTGAGGGGTTATCATGAAGTACACGCTAAGATATTAGAAAAAAAAAACAATTTCTGTCGCTAACTCAAAAATTGACAAAAATGTAAATGTCCCCTTTTGAACAGACACTACTCAATTCGCCATCTCTGTTCTTTAGTACAAGGTGTGAAATACGCACAAAGCCTCTGAAAATGTTCAATATGTACATTAAGTGCATGCGAATACAATATTTTGAAGAGTCTTGTAGATCTCGGTGGACAAATTGGATAAATCGCTGGCCCGTGGTACACCAGATAATGACTATAATAATGTAGTAAAACATTAGCTATTCAAGAATAAAATAGTGATAAATTTAAATATTTCAGAGGATAACAGGTAGAAATTAATTTTCTTAGAGGATAGAAATAATAAAATTTTATTTTTTTTTACTCCACATTAAAATAATTATGCAGGCAGGCTGCCACTATGAAATGTCATTATGTTAAAAGATGATATTTAATCGGAACTAAAAAATAAGAAATATCCCATTATTTTAGTGGATACAGGGGGTTAAAAGTATAAAATTAGTTATCTGACAATAATGTCAATATATTGTGTCCAATCCCCTGTTTCAGTGTCAAAAAGGCGCACTGCCAGATAATGACTGTAACAATATGGTAAAACATTAGCTATTCAAATATAAAATAGTGACAAATTCAAATATTTCAGAGGATGACGGGTAGAAATTAATTTTCTTAGAGGGTAGAAATAATAACATTTTTTGTTTTTTGTTTACTCCACATTAAAATAATTATGCAGGCAGACTGCCACTATCTTATGTCATTATTTTGAAAGAAGATAGTAATTAACAAATAAAAAGTTTGAGAGAATCCAATATTTTAGGGGATGCAAGGGGGAAATATTAAAAATAATAGTTATCTGACAATAATGTCAATATTTTGTGTTTAATACCCTGTTTCAGTATCAAAAAGGCCCACTGCCAGAAAATGACTGTAATGATATAGTAAAAGATTACCTTATTAAATATAAAATAGTTACAAATTTAAATATTTCAGAGGATAACAGGATAATACTTATGGAGGCAGACTGTCTTTATCCTATGTCATTATTTTGAAAGGAGATAATTATTTACAACTAACAAATTTAAGAGAATCCAATATTCAAGGGAATTCAAGGAGAAATATTAAAAAATTAGTTATCTGACAATAATGTCAATATTTTGTGTTAAATCCCCTGTTTCGGTATCAAAATGGCTCACTGCCAGAAAAAGAAACTCTTATAATATAGAAGAACATTAACTATTTAAATATAAACTAGAAACCAACTCAAATATTTCAGAGGATAAGAGGTAGAAATTAATTTTCTTAGAGGATAGAAATAATAAAATTTTATTTTTTGTTTACTCCACATTAAAATAATTATGCAAGCAGACTGTCACTATGAAATGTGATTATTCTAAAAGATGACATTCAAACGGAACTAAGAAATAAGAGAGAACCTATTATTTTAGTGGATACAGGGGGGGAAAAGTATAAAATTGGATATCTGACAATAATGTCAATATATTGTGTTCAATCCCCTATTTCAGTGTCAAAAAGGCTCACTGCCAGATAATGACTATAATAATGTAGTAAAACATTAGCTATTCAAATATAAAATAGTGATAAATTTAAATATTTCAGAGGATAACAGGTAGAAATTAATTTTCTTGGAAGATAGAATTAATAAAATTTAATCTTATTTTAACTCCAAATAACAATAATTATGGAGGCAGACTGCCACTATCTTATGTCATTATTTTGAGAGGGAATTGGACACAATATATTGACACTATGGTCAGATAACTAATTTGCTACTATTTTATATTTGAATAGCAAAGGTTTCACTATATTATTACAGTGATTATCTGGCAGTGCGCCTTTTTGACACTGAAACAGGGGATTGGACACACTATATTGATACTATTGTCAGATAACTAATTTTTTAATATTTCTCCCCTGTATACCCTGAAATATTGGATTCTCTCAAATTTTTTAATTGCTAATAACTATCTTCTTTCAAAATAATGACATAAGATAGTGGCAGTCTGCCTCCATACTTATTGTAATGTGGAGTAAAAATAACATTTTTTTTTTATTTCTATCCTCTATGAAAATTCATTTCTACCTGTAATCCTCTGAAATATTTGAATTTGTCACTATTTTATATTCGAATAGCTAATGTTTTACTATATTAATACAGTCATTATCTGGCAGTGAGCCTTTTTGACACTAAAATAGGAGATTGAACACAATATATTGACATTATTGTCAGATATCTAATTTTATACTTTTTTCCCCCTGTATCCACTAAAATAATGGGTTCTCTCTTATTTCTTAGTTCCGTTTAAATATCATCTTTTAGAATAATCACTTTTTATAGTGGCAGTCTGCCTGCATATTTATTTTAATGTGGAGTAACGCAAAAAATAAAATTCAATTATTTCTATCCTTTAAGAAAATTAATTTCTTCCTGTCAGCCTCTGAAATATTTGAATTTGTCACTATTTTATATTTAAATAGCTAATGGTTTACTATATTGTTACAGTCATTATCTGGCAGTGCGCCTTTTTGACACTGAAACAGGGGATTGGACACAATATATTGACATTAATGTCAGATAACTAATTTTATACTTTTAGCCCCCTGTATCCACTAAAATAATGGTTTTTTTCTCATTGGTTAGTTCCGATTAAATATCATCTTCTAAAATAATGACCTTCCATAGTGGCAGTCTGCCTGCATAATTATTTTAATGTGGAGTAAACCAAAAAATAAATTTTATTATTTTTATCCTCTAAGAAAATTAATTTCTACCTCTTATCCTCTGAAGTATTTGAGTTTTTTTTTATTTTATATTTAATAAGGTAATGTTCTACTTTATTATCCGTGTGATTTTCTGGCAGTGAGCCTTTTTGATAGTAAAACAGGGGATTAAACACAAAATATTGACATTATTGTCAGATAACTATTTTTTTAATATTTCCCCCTTGCATCCCCTAAAATATTAGATTCTCTCAAATTTGTTAGTGGTAAATTCCTCTCTTCTTTCAAAATAATGATATAAGATAGTGGCAGTCTGCCTCCATAATTATTGTAATTTGGAGTTAAAATAAGATTAAATTTTATTATTACTATCCTTTAAGAAAATTAATTTCTACCTGTTATCCTCTGAAATATTTAAATTTATCACTATTTTATATTTGAATAGCTAATGTTTTACTATATTATTACAGTCATTATCTGGCAGTGAGCCTTTATGACACTGAAACAGGGGATTGAACACAATATATTGACGTTATTGTCAGATAACTATTATTTTTAATATTTCCCCCTTGCATCCCCTAAAATATTGGATTCTCTCAAACTTGTTATTTGTTAATTACTATCTGGTTTGGCAAACAGACAAGTTTTACCTCTCGCTCACACTCACACGAAATTACTTATATGTATTACCTCTCTCTTTCCTTTAATATCCCCACCTCGTACTTCAAAAGAAGACGGCCATGTTGGTGAAAAATCCTCACACCTCTCTGCGCTTGACAATCGAGCTAATTTTAAAAAATCAAAAACAATCCGCGTCACTAATAACTAAAATCCAAAAAACGTTAATTATATACAGTGTATGTGAAGTGTACGTGTGAATTTATTATAAATTTGCAAACTGTCGTGCCTCAAGGAACCAGCAATTACGAAGGAAGCTACGCTCGAGGTACGATCCTTTTCTTCCCCTTTTTCCTCACATCTTTTGGTCCTTCTACCCGTGATCCCCTCTCTGCTACATTCCTACACTCCTATTCCATTATTTTACATAAAAATACACAACAATACGCTGATAATTACGTTTGCCACGCCACGCTTCCGCCATCTTTATTTCAATTTGTGCTCGGATTAGTCATCATGGCTTCCTTAGCTGTGCTACAAGCTAAACAAAAAAGCTTGTTCTCCCTTCTGCAAAATGTATATGATTTGAGTAAAACCTTATCTACAGTGGAAGCAAAACAAAGGTTTCTAGCAAGAACCTTCACTCTCGATAAATTACGCGATGAATATACTCAAGTAGTTCAGGACATTAATGTAGCTCAGCTAAGCTTGCAGCCTGAATTCATACCATCGTTCAAACCCATCGAGGCGTTTGATGAAATGTATTGTTTGGTAAAAATTGCCGAACAAAAACTGCAAAAATCCAATAAGGAAGAATCAATTCCGATTAGCAAACCTAAACATAAGCTACCTGTCTTGGAACTCGTCGCCTTCGACGGCACCCCAAGTCAGTGGCCGGTTTTTCACCAAAACTTCAAAGAAATGATTCATGAAAATTCTCATTTAACAGACTCTGAACGAGTGCAATATTTAGTATCAAAGTTGTCAGGATCTACCTCATCTATATTCGCAGGAATACTTCCTGTAGCCTCAAATTATAACCTCTTATGGAATAACCTGTTAGAAAAATATCAGGACACCAGAACCCTCGCCTCTTATTATCTGGACAAACTGTTCAAATATAAACCTCTCACTTCCGCCACCGCTCAAAATCTCGACAATTTTATTGAACACTATTGTGCATCTGTAGCTGCTCTCAAACTCTTAAACATCGACGACTTAGGTGATTTTATATTTACCTATTTTGCAATAAACAAGCTAGATAAAGATACTGTCAATTTATACGAACAAAAAGTTGGCTCGCAAAAAATACCCGCCTTCGCTTCTTTAGAACAATTTCTAAAAGATCAAAGACAGATTCACGCTAGGTCACAACTACATTCGAAGGAATCCTCAAAACCGCTAAATAATTCTAATCCCAAACCCTCTGCGCATTACGGAAAAAATAAACAGGTTTATTCTTTAGTCGCTAATACCACAAATTCATGTGTTGTTTGTAATGGCGATAAACATGCCTTATATTATTGCAAGAAGTTCCATGACCTAGATTCACAATCGAGATACAATGTAGTCTCTAAAAACTCGTTTTGTAAAAATTGTTTAGGCTATCATTCGAATAAAGACTGTAAGTCATTTAAAAACTGCAATAAGTGTGGAAAAAAGCATCATAGTATGTTACATTTAGATAACTTTTCCTATAAATCTAATATCGCACACAACATGACAAACAACAACAAACCCGTTTCTCGCCCTGATGATCAAAGTCATTGTTCAGTAATGCAGCAGAGGTCGTACGAATCGGAACCTGCGAAAGCATCAACTTCCGCACTGCCGCTGTCGTGTTTGGAAAACCAAAATAATGATCACGCGCAAAATACTTGTTTAATTACGACTAGTGAAAATCAAGATTATTATACAAGTGCCGTTGTACCTACCGCGCGTGTGAAAGTGCTGAGCAAGGACTCTGAAACAAAATACATCAGGATTATTCTCGATACGGGAAGTACCGCAAATTTCATTAATTTGTCTTGTTGTGAACGCCTAAATTTGCCCATTACCTATGAAAAGTCTTCGGTTCAAGGCATAGGTATGTCAACTAAGCCAATTATTGGTTATACTGTGATCTCTTTTCAATCGCAATACGATTCACGCTATAACTACACGATTAAAGCCGCTATCGTTGAAAACATAACGGGAAGCTTACCGACCTCTAAAATAAATACGAACGTTGCAAGTTATTTCAAAAACATACCTTTGGTTGATCACGAATTTCACACACCCTCTGAAATCGATTGCATAATTGGATCGGGTCTCTTTCCACACCTCCAATTATCTAATAAAATAATAAAACCTCAGTCCAAGGTCATCGCGATTTAATCCACCCTTGGATATTTAATTATGGGCGAAGCAGAGGGTGAAAACTTTAGCTCTTATAAAAATAGATACGCATTTCATGCTGTTATAGATAACAGCAACTTAGATAAAGGGCTTTATAACCTGGTTCAAAAGTTCTGGACCTTAGAGTCCGTTCAACCGCGAAAAATACTTAGTCCACACGAGCAGGCGTGTGAGGAAAACTTTTCCAAAAATGTTTCTCGTGATGCAGACGGAAGATACGTCGTCGCATTACCCTTTTGTGAGAACCCTAATACTTAAGGTGATTCATATTATACCGCTAAAAGGAGATTATTATCCTTAGAAAGGAAATTAGACTCAAATTCTGACTTACGAGTTGGGTATAACGCAACCATTAAAGATTATATCGACAAAGGTTTTTTGTCTAAAGTAATAGAGAGCACCCCTCCTCAAAAATGTTACTACATTCCACACAGAGCAGTTTATCGTCCCGATAAAGATTCTAGCAAGGTTAGAATTGTTCTAGACGCAAGTACTGAGACAGAACATAAGAAGACAAGTTTAAATTCAATTTTATATTGTGGTCCAAATTTGCAAACAAATATTTTTGATTTGCTTTTAAATCTTCGCTTTTATGCTGTAGCAATCTCTGCTGACTTGGAAAAAATGTTTTTTCAATTAAGAATTATTCCTGAACATCGCCGTTTTCAAAGAATTTTATTTAGGTTTGATTCATCCGCTCCTATTGAAACTTACGAGTTTACTCGTGTCTCTTTCGGCCTAAAGTCATCACCGTACTTAGCTATGCGTGTGGTCCGTCAACTCACCTCTGATGAAGGCCACAATTACCCCATGGCAGCTTCGGTAGCTACTAAATTCTCTTACATGGATGATTTTATTTACTCAGTTAGCTGCCATGATGAAGCTTACCTACTATATAAGCAGCTTGTTGAAATGTTTTCTAAAGCTGGCTTTAATTTAACAAAGTGGATCTCTAATTCCCAACAATTTCTAGAAAAGATCCCAGAAACCTCTCGTGCTTCAAAAAATATAAACTTTGACCCAGACTCTGAAACAAAGTTAATAGGTATTAGTTGGAACCCTGCTAATGACTGCTTTATTTTTAAAATAAAACCTTCTCCGATTTGTAAAAATACGCTTACAAAACGCATAATACTTGCTGAAACTGCTAAATTGTATGATCCGCTTGGGCTACTTGTTCCAGTAACAGCTGGTATGAAGCTCTTAGTACAAGAGTGCTGGAAACACGAGCTTGCCTGGGATGACAAAGTTCCAGACTATATTTCTCAAGCCTTCATAGAAATCTATGAGGAACTTGAGAACCTCTCGCAGCTTAAAATACCCAGACATGTAGGTATGTACAACAACTCCTATATAAGTCTGCTCGGGTTTTCAGATGCTAGTGAAAAATTATTAGCCGCTATGATATATATTCGCGTTGGGTCGTTAAACTCTCAAGCTTCAGCCGTGTCTTTGCTATGTGCAAAGTCACGTGTTGCTCCTCTGAAGAAAGTTACACTCGCGCGACTTGAATTATGTGCTGCTCACCTCTTGGCCCTATTATTTCAATCTGTGCATTCAACCTTCAATCTTCGCTGCAAAGTGAATTCCACTTTTGCATTTTCAGACTCAACCATTGCGTTAGCATGGTTACATTCCTCCCCGCACAGGTGGCATACCTTTATCGCCAACCGAACCTCAACTATCCAAGATATAATCGATCCTAATCTCTGGTATTATGTACCTAGTGAGAACAACCCTAGCGATCTTATCACGCGTCCTGTCACGCCGAACAAGTTTATAAAAAATCCTGACTGGTTCAACGGACAGTCTTGGATTTCACTTCCGGAAGGTCAATGGCCTGTAAGGTCATTTCAAAAAGAAGATATTCCTGCTGATGTGCCTGAATATAAATCCATTTCACTCATACAAACCATTCCCTCACAAACAGCTCAGCCTGAACCGCATCTTATTCAACTCGTTGCTAACAAAGTTTCCAAATGGAATAAATTATTAAACGTCATTGTTTACATTTTCCGCTTTATTAAAAAACTAATTGCTCACAAACTTAAATTTCCACTGATAAGTGAATTACAGTTCGCTGAGGAAATTATTATTAAGCACGTGCAATCTAAGCACTTTGCTTCAGAAATCGATTTTTTAAAATCAAATAAAGTTCTCCGCTCTTCCGCTATAAGAAAATTAAGTCCTTTCATTGACGAAAACGGCATTCTCCGTGTAGGGGGCCGATTACAAAACTCTCCGCTATTATTTGAAGAAAGGCACCCTATTCTATTGCCCTCCAAAGACCGCATCGTCCAGTTACTGGTAGAACACTATCACGTGTTCCATTGTCACACTGGCCCAGGTTTACTCCTCGCGCTGATACGTCATAAATATTGGATACTTTCAGCTCGCTATTTAGTCCGCCAAATTGTACATTCGTGCAATCATTGTTTTAAGAACAAACCCAAAGAGACTTACCCCTTAATGGGTAATTTACCCGAATTTAGGGTCACTCAAGCAAAATGTTTTGCTCATAGTGGTGTCGATTACATGGGACCTCTATACATCACACTAGGCAAAAGACGTGGTATTAAAAGCCAAAAGGCCTATGTGTGTATATTCGTCTGTCTGAACTCGTCTCGGATCTGTCTACAGACATGTTCCTTGCAGCATTCAAGCGCTTTATTTCGCGCAGAGGACCGATTTCCTTGATTGTATCAGACGGAGGTCGCAACTTTATAGGCGCACGAAACTATCTCAATGAACTCTATTCTCTGGTTTATTCTGAAGAATACAATAGAGAAATAATACGCGAACTTACTCCACAAAGGATAGAGTTCAAGATACAACCTCCTTTAAGTCCCCACATGTCGGGTATATGGGAATCAAATGTGAAATGCGTAAAAACTCATCTATATAAAACTATTGGTACCCAAATTTTAACCTACGAGGAATTAAATACTATTTTGATTCAAATCGAAGCTCTAATGAATTCCAGACCACTATGCGTGTTAAGTTATGATCCTGCGGATCCTACTGCGTTAACTCCCGCTCATTTTACAAATTTGACTCCGCTTAAACATTTACCTGCTGAAAATCTTAATGATACTCCGATAAATCGTGTGCAACGTTACGCTCTACTAGATAAATTAGTTCAGTCATACTGAAATAGATGGCATATTGAATACCTGACCTCTTTACAAAACAGAGAAAAATGGAACACTCCAAGTAATCCTATACAATTAGGTCAAATTTGTATAATCAGAGAGCCTAACCTACCTGTCCTCTCTTGGCCTCTTGGCATTGTGGAGGAGACATATCCTGGCAAGGATGGTGTAACTAGAGTCGTTCGGGTTCGAACCAAGACAGGGGCTTATGTTCGCCCTGTTGTTCGCGTCTGCCCGCTTCCAACGCAATAAACTTTTGTTTTAGCTCCCGCTATATTTAAGTTATAACTTTCCGAATTTAAATAAGATAGCTTTAGTTGGTAGATACTTTTATATTAGTTCACTCTTTCTCTATTCATTATATGATAAGCTTATCTGTTGGAGTATTACTCCAAGCCCGGGACTATGGTTTGGCAAACAGACAAGTTTTACCTCTCGCTCACACTCACACGAAATTACTTATATGTATTACCTCTCTCTTTCCTTTAATATCCCCACCTCGTACTTCAAAAGAAGACGGCCATGTTGGTGAAAAATCCTCACACCTCTCTGCGCTTGACAATCGAGCTAATTTTAAAAAATCAAAAACAATCCGCGTCACTAATAACTAAAATCCAAAAAACGTTAATTATATACAGTGTATGTGCAGTGTACGTGTGAATTTATTATAAATTTGCAAACTGTCGTGCCTCAAGGAACCAGCAATTACGAAGGAAGCTACGCTCGAGGTACGATCCTTTTCTTCCCCTTTTTCCTCACACTATCTTCTTTCAAAATAATGACATAAGATAGTGGCAGTCTGCCTGCATAATTATTTTAATGTGGAGTAAAGCAAAAAATAAAATGTTATTATTTCTATCCTCTATGAAAATTAATTTCTACCTGTTATTCTCTGAAATATTTAAATTCATCACTATTTTATATTTGAATAGCTAATGTTTTACTACATTATTATTGTCATTATTTGGCAGTGAGCCTTTTTGACACTGAAATAGGGGATTGAACACAATATATTGACATTATTGTCAGATATCTAATTTTATACTTTTCCCCCCCTGTATCCCCTAAAATAATGGGTTTTCTCTTATTTCTTAGTTCCGTTTAAATATCATCTTTTAGAATAATCACATTTCATAGTGGCAGTCTGCCTGCATAATTATTTTAATGTGGAGTAAACAAAAAATAAAATTTTATTATTTCTATCCTCTAAGAAAATTAATTTCTACCTCTTATCCTCTGAAATATTTGAGTTTGTTTCTAGGTTATATTTAATTCGATAATGTTCTACTATATTATAAGTGTAATTTTCTGGCAGTGAGCCATTTTGATGCCGAAACAGGGGATTTAACACAAAATATTGACATTATTGTCAGATAACTAATTTTTTAATATTTCCCCCCTGAATTCCCTTAAATATTGGATTTTCTTAAATTTTTTAGTTGTAAATAATTATCTTCTTTCAAAATAATGACATAGGATAGTGACAGTCTGCCTCCATAAGTATTGAAATGTGGAGTAAAAATAATATTAAATTTTATTATTTCTATCCTCTAAGAAAATTCATTTCTACCTGTTATCCTCTGAAATATTTAAATTTGTAACTATTTTATATTTAATAAGGTAATCTTTTACTATATCATTACAGTCATTTTCTGGCAGTGGGCTTTTTTGATACTGAAACAGGGGATTAAACACAAAATATTGACATTATTGTCAGATAACTATTTTTTTTAATATTTCCCCCTTGTATCCACTAAAATATTGGATTCTCTCAAATTTGTTAGTTGTAAATTCCTATCTTCTTTGAAAAATAATGACATAAGATAGTGGCAGTCTGCCTCCATAATTATTGTTATTTGGAGTAAAAATAATATTAAATTTTATTATTACTATCCTCTAAGAAAATTAATTTCTACCTGTTATCCTCTGAAATATTTAAATTTATCACTATTTTATATTTGAATAGCTAATGTTTCACTATATTATTACAGTCATTATCTGGCAGTGAGCCTTTATGACACTGAAACAGGGGATTGAACACAATATATTTACATTATTGTCAGATAACTATTATTTTTAATATTTCCCCCTTGCATCCCCTAAAATATTGGATTCTCTCAAACTTGTTATTTGTTAATTACTATCTTCTTTCAAAATAATGACATAAGATAGTGGCAGTCTGCCTGCATAATTATTTTAATGTGGAGTAAAGCAAAAAATAATATTTCCCCCTTGTATCCCCTAAAATATTGGATTCTCTCAAATTTGTTAGTTGTAAATTCCTATCTTCTTTGAAAAATAATGACATAAGATAGTGGCAGTCTGCCTCCATAATTATTGTTATTTGGAGTAAAAATAATATTAAATTTTATTATTACTATCCTCTAAGAAAATTAATTTCTACCCGTCATCCTCTGAAATATTTGAATTTGTCACTATTTTATATTTGAATAGCTAATGTTTTACTATATTGTTACAGTCATTATCTGGCAGTGCGCCTTTTTGACACTGAAACAGGGGATTGGACACAATATATTGACATTATTGTCAGATAACTAATTTTATACTCTTAACCCCCTGTATCCACTAAAATAATGGGTTTTTTCTTATTTTTTAGTTCCGATTAAATATCATCTTTTAAAATAATGACATTCCATAGTGGCAGTCTGCCTGCATAATTATTTTAATGTGGAGTAAACCAAAAAATAAAATTTTATTATTTCTATCCTCTAAGAATATTAATTTCTACCTCTTATCCTCTGAAATATTTGAGTTTTTTTCTATTTTATATTTAATAAGGTAATGTTCTACTATATTATCTGTGTGATTTTCTGGCAGTGAGCCTTTTTGATACTAAAACAGGGGATTAAACACAAAATATTGACATTATTTTCAGATAATTATTTTTTTATTATTTTCCCCTTGCATCCCCTAAAATATTAGATTCTCTCAAATTAGTTAGTTATAAATTCCTATCTTCTTACAAAATAATGACATAAGGTAGTGGCAGTCTGCCTCCATAATTATTGTTATTTGGAGTTAAAATAATATTAAATTTTATTATTTCTATCCTCTAAGAAAATTAATTTCTACCTGTTATCCTCTGAAATATTTAAATTTATCACTATTTTATATTTGGATAGCTAATGTTTTACTACATTATTATAGTCATTATCTGGCAGTGAGCCTTTTTGACACTGAAATAGGAGATTGAACACAATATATTGACATTATTGTCAGATATCTAATTTTATACTTTTTACCCCCTGTATCCACTAAAATAATGGGTTCTCTCTTATTTCTTAGTTCCGTTTAAATATCATCTTTTAGAATAATCACATTTCATAGTGACAGTCTGCCTGCATAATTATTTTAATGTGGAGTAAAGCAAAAAATAAAATTTTATTATTTCTATCCTCTAAGAAAATTAATTTCTTCCTGTCATCCTCTGAAATATTTGAATTTGTCACTATTTTATATTTGAATAGCTAATGTTATACTATATTGTTACAGTCATTTTCTGGCAGTGAGCCTTTTTGACACTGAAACAGGGGATTGAACACAGTTTATTGACATTATTGTCAGATATCTAATTTTATACTTTTTACCCCCTGTATCCCCTAAAATAATGGGTTCTCTCTTATTTGTAAGTTCAGACTAAATATCTTCTTTCAAAATACTGACACACGATAGTGGCAGTCTTCCTGTATAATTATTTTAGTGTGGAGTAAAGGAAAAAATAAAATTTTATTATTTCTATCCTCTAAGAAAATTCATTTCTTCCTGTTATCCTCTGAAATATTTGAGTTTGTTTCTATTTTGTATTTAATTAGGTAATGTTCTACTATAATATCAGTGTGTTTTTCTGGCAGTGAGCCTTTTTGATACTAAAACAGGGGATTAAACACAAAATATTGACATTATTGTCAGATAACTAATTTTTTAATATTTCTCCCCTGTATCCCCTAAAATATTGGGTTCTCTCAATTTTTTTAGTTCTTATTAGCTATCTTCTATTAAAATAATGACATAAGAATGTGGCAGTCGGCCACATTTTAGGTATATATTTTTATACAATTTCTCCCCTGTATACCCTATTAATATGGGTTATCTTATTTCTGTGTGTTGAAAATGTATCTTATGTTTTATTATAATTACATAAGAATATGGCAGTTGGCCTTCACAATATTAAATAGAGGATCAACAAAAAAAAAAAATCTTACTTGTAACAATATTATTTGGTACCTCTTTTTCTGAATTGTTGATTTTTTAAATTATATTTCTCATAGAATTAGAAAGTTTTCATACATAAAATAACGCCATAGTTATTTTAACATAATGACCATTTTAATTTGGTTGGATTATAATGTCAGATAACTTTTGTCAGCTAACTTCACTCCGGTGGGTTCAAGCCTCGTCTGAGATTTATTTTTTCTGAGAATTTGTTTATAGTTGATTTTTAGGGTTGCGTATCTCAAAATAAAAAAACGGAACCCTTATAGGTTCACTTTGTTTGTCGGTTTGTCTGCAGTACGACTGTCAAGGCTCTTTTCTCGGGCCTCATTGGAGATATCAATACGTACATATATATCGTCACGACATGAATCCCCGAGGGGGTGTCAGATGTGTTCTCGGGTGTGAACTGTGAAATGCAAGTCATAGTGCACACCCGGTACATCCGCGTTTCACCGACGCGATGATAGAGATATCAAGTTGAAACTAATATTTCTTTCAGATCTCTACAGCCCCATAATGATGCTAAAAGATCAGACTTGAAGCTTCTAACTCAACGCGAAAAGAAATTATTGCCTGTTAGGTAATCAGTTTCATACAAATTAGTTAGAAGAGAAGTTACAAAAAGAATTCTGAAGCAAGCTTTTTGACACCCTTAAATGCACTGTGTTGCCAATTGGTAACATAGCAGTATTTAATTAAATAAAGAAATATATTAAATAATAACTCAAAATAATTGGTATTAGTATGTCTAAGAGAGATAGAGCAATAATAATCTTCAATGCATTGGATTCAAACTTTATTCCTTGATTTTATATGATTTTTTGAAACTTCAATATTAGATTTGGTTTATTTATTTGTAATGATGTCGTATCGAGACTTTTTAGAAAAAAAAACGTATATATTTGACTTTTTTATGGAATAATACCAATATTTAAAAGTTTATTCAGGTATGAACTAAGATCTAAAAACAAAAAAAATTAAGTACATATTTAAGTCAAATTGAAAAACATTTTTTTTATTTTGCTAAGAAAATATAACCTAAATATTTGAAAATATTTTTTTATTATTTTTTCCTTTACGTTTGAGTATTTTGCTAGCATACATTTCAGTTTCATGGAAAAAGAAAAAATAATGCATTTATGGGTTAAGAGTTGTTGAAAAGTGTACAAAATTTTTACAGTACAAGCTTAGCTACATATTTTATTACTTGTTGTTCAGGTATATTCTAATTTGTGATAGAACAGTACTGAATGATACTTAAAGTGCTTTGCTTCAGAATCACACTTACTGAGTTCTAAATAATATTATTTTTATAAACATAAAATTATAAAACAAGTAGGTACTACTAACATTGGAGTTGATGCTCGTGATTGTTGGCACTTGGTGGAACTTTTGAAAAATTTTTTGTTTGATAAACACTTGTACTTGTCCACTTATTTATATTATAAATAGAATTAAGTAGAATTTGTTTGTCCTACCCGCATGCCAAGCGATTCATATATTGTACGTAAACAACCAAACAAACCTTTGATAATGCTTTAACAGCGAAACCGGTAAGGGAAATAATGCTAGCAACACATCCCGAGGATGCCTCGTTCAGAGGCGAAACACGTGTCGATAAGTTTTCTTGCTTGTTATTTAAGATTGCTTTGCTTGTATCGCTTGCTTGTTGCATGTTTTTATGCGGGCGGGCGGGCGGTGCACGAGTCTGCATTTTGAATAGCACGACAAGAATTGTTTAGCGGAATATTGCAAATTATATTCATATATCCTTTACTGACTAAACTGTTGTCAAAGTGAACTTTGCCACACTAGTGTTTTTTTGTTTTATTTACACACAAGGCAAATGGAACTTAGCCCATTTACAGCCATGTTTTATTTTTTTAATTTATCGAAAGTTTCTTGTGTACCATAGATAGACTTGACAGAAATGAGACAATTTCGGACAGCCATTGTTGTTTACATTTTTGAAATAAGCTGGTGGAGTCAAATTTATGTTATGAATGACTGAAAGCAGCCTTTGAACGCATCAAGCTGAAAGCAGGTTATTTCCGTCAAGTTGGCAACTTGCTTGCAAAGAAAAAGAATTGCCGCATAACGTTCATTTGGAGTATTTATTGTTTGTTTGTTTCTCTAATTACGTTTCATTTATTTATTCACACTATGCATTGAAAAACGTAGTATGATGCACGTACGTCGCTTATCGCTAGTGTTTCAAAACGTTCCTCGTAAGCTATTGCCTCCTTTACGCACTTGTAGCATAAACTACAATTTAAAAGTCTATATATTATACGTCATACACAGGGTTTCGTCAACTTAGATGTTATATATTTGAAAATATGCTTCATTAAACGCGTTACACGAATTTACAAAATATTTTAAGAATCCTTTTCGTATTATTCCTGCGGTCCAAGAGTATATTTCCACTAACATGACACAATTTCAGCTTGATTGGCTAAGCCGTTCTTGAACTTTGCCGCGGCCAAAAAAACAACGTACAGACAGACCCATTACCCAATTTTTGCTATTACAAGTATTTCCATTACTAAGAAAAGGCCTGGAAATAACATAATTAAACTGTATGTAATTATCTCAAAAACTCCATCAAATTTTAAATCACATTTGACATGCACAATTATTTACGGAACTGGTTTTTGCGTAGACGTGCGTGACGAACCTTTTATACACAATTTCAACGCCTAAGTTGTTACGTCAGAACCCATGCAGATGAGACAGATAACACTCGAGGGCAAGACAATTATCTCAATGCTGCCCACTTTCACCAGAATTTGCATAAAATAATTAGTTTTAGCTAATGCAAAGGAAAAAAGGTCCAAAATAACCGAATCTCGTCACAGACTAAAAGAGAACTGCAACTGCTAATTGAGTCCGGGTACCGGAAACATTTTGTTTCATACTTTCATATACCTATACACAAACGAAAGCCGCACGCACCTGCACTGCAGAGGAGTCTTGATAATGATATTGAGTCTAATAATCAATTGAAAATCTTCTTAAGCGATAATTAACCCAAGGGGTGCATTCATAAAAAATTAAACAATGGAATCAATTTTGTTTCAATCCTTAACTAAACAGACGAGCGGTTAAGCGACGAAACAGCCAATCATAGTGCTGTATTTTATAGTTAGGCACTCTCAACTGTGAAATCGGCAAGCGAGGCCCCTAAAAATATGAGAGAAACACGACACGCGAGATAACGTCTGTTTTTTTTAACTGTGTTGGTTATTCTCGTAGTGTCAACTTACCGGAAATGTTGCATAAATTGGTTTATCTAACCTCATATCGTAAAATCCTCATTACGAACTCAAAACTACTGGCATAATGAAAAATATTTTTCATGAACGTACCAAAAAAATAAAAAAAAATAATTATAGTATAGGTCTCCGAATAACATATTGCAATAAAAAACTTTTTCTGAGATTACAGTACATGTGATAGTAACTAGGAAGGCAAAGGGAACTTAAAACAGCCATGTCTGAGGTTTAATCAAATCAAATCAAATCAAAATAATTTATTTCGGATAAAAATCCATATTTTAAACATTAAAATTATAAGACAAACAATACAAAAATTACAAAAATTAAGTTACACAAAAGTTTACAAAAATTAAATTAAATAAAATTAAATATCCATAGACAAGTCAACGCATTAGCCCGTATAAAGAATTGGGATGTTTAATACGCTGAACCCAATGCTCCATAATAGGACCCTCCGTATTTTCAGCAATCACCCTCAGAATGCTGTTGTCACTGCCTCGAACTCTGCTCAGAAGTGAGACTGTTTTTTTGCGCAATATTGCCTGAAAACAGTCAGTACGCGCCTCGGCGAACATTCCGGACGCGCTGCAGCGCCACGGCAGTCCCAACAACATCCTGAACGCGTTATTGTATTGTACCCGCAGAGCGCTGATGGACTTTTGTGTGTAGTTTATCCACAAGTTGCTTGTATATAAGGATGTACAATACGCTTTAAATAATGTTATTTTCACTTGCTCTGTACATCTAGCAAACCTACGTGATAACATATTACTCCGGACCGCCAGCGCTCTGCGTTCCCTATCAATATCCTTGCTGTCAGTAAGGTCTTCTGTTACAATATGTCCCAGATATTTAAAGGAGTTGACCCTTTTCAGAGCAGTTCCATTCAGCGTAATCGGGGGAACAATACTAGGTTTTTTATTTGCTGCCTTAAATACAATGAATTCAGACTTTTTGACATTGTAGTTCAGTCCATGGCTAATTGCATATTTTTCACACAATTTCAGCAATTTTCGGAGAGCACTTACAGAAGGAGCCAAGAGGACCATGTCGTCCGCGTAGCTTAAGTTATTAACACACACGTTATCGATGTGACATCCAACATGTGTCCTGCTCAGCTCCTCGATCAGTCCGTTCACGTACAGGTTGAAGAGCTTGGGTGAGGCGACCCCCCCCTGCCTCACACCGCACTCCAACCTATACGAGTCCGAGAGTGTTTCCGACCATTTTACAAAATTTACTTGTTTTCTGTACCAATATTCAAAGATGGAAAGCAATTCCGGTGGTAAATTTGTCTCCCTCAATTTTTGCCATAAGATGTCATAGGACACCATGTCGAAAGCCTTGGACAGATCCAAGAAGCATGCATATACGGGAGTTTTTCGATCAGTATAATATTTAACTGTGTGCTTAAGGCTTAATATGGCACTCTCTGTCGATAGACCAGGTCTGAATCCAAACTGCGCATCATGCAGCTTTAAGACGGGACCCAATCTAGCATCCAATAATCTGTCCAAGACTTTCGCCATGATCGTGGCTAACGAGATGGGTCGATAATTATTTTTATCAGAAATATCGCCGTTTCTATTTTTGATTACTGGCACAACAATAGTCTTCATCATATCTGCAGGTAGGTAAGAGTGAACAACACACAACGAATAAAACAAAGATAGTACTCGAGGCAAGTGGACACCTGCAAACTGTAGGTGTTCAATGCTTAGTCCGTCGTGGCCGGGGGACTTACCCCTTACCATTTTCTGAATAACAGATTTCAGTTCTTTCAAATACCAATGAGGTTATCATTTAATATTCTCTAATATGTACTAAATAATATTGCGGCATGACAAAGGAGGTCACAATTTAATTTTATTTTCGGCCTGCATTGTCTATGGCTGCCAGCGCGCGCAACACGTACACACACATGCGTGGTGGACTGTTGGATTTTGGCGCCATAGCTTATGTGGAAATTAATAATTACGGTTTTAGGTCAAACCAAAAGTATTATTTTGCCCTAAAATTACTAACAGCAGTGATGGTGATGATAATTTGACTCCACCTGACATTCTGAAAATAACGACGGAAATTACGAACACTTTTAGAACGAGCTTTTACAAGAAAAATCAAAAATGGCTAACGACAAATTTTATTAAGATTATTATGAAAACAGGTTGTTAGGCATGAGTTTAGATAAAGTAGTGTATGAAACTACTATACATAACTAGGTATTAAAACACTCGTGTCGTTTTTTAAACTGACACCCGTGTAACCTTTTTATATACTAGTTTCATAAACTACTATTTCAATTTACCGTGCCTGTGTTCTGACCAGCCAGTATTATTTTGTACTCTTTGGAAAATGTGTGCGAAAAATATGAAACTTTTTGATAAATTTTTATAGCTCTTTGGTCAACTCCTACAGATTTGGAAGCGGAAAATCATGATTTTTTAACATAAAAAACTTAATATTGTCACAACAATAATCACTTAGGGTGTGTCAGAGATGTTGCTGATTATGAACTGTGAAATGCAAGTCACTGTAGACACTTCGTTTTTCACTGACGATCATTACATCAAACGTGATGGATGGTGAGCTCTACGTACTTCGGGCACAAATACGCAGATATTGGAGTACGCAGACCAAAAAATCATTAAACTCCACGGGGATCGAATCCACCTCTGGATTAGCGCTCTACTATTTGGCCACAGCGATGGTTTTTATGCAAGTTTATTTCACATGGGAGATAAAATGACCTTTTGGAAATGCTATACCGGTTGAAAATGAACCCTACAGCTGTAACAAAGGAATGTTAGAAATAAAACCCCCCACAATAGCATGGATTTCTTAAAGGTAAGTCCACTGTTTCCAACCTTATCGAGCTAACTAACTTTGTTCTTCTTTGCATGGACAAACTCGGGCAAGTTGATGTGGTCTACACGGACTTCGAAAAAGCATTCGACCGTGTGGACCATATTATTCTACTCAAGAAACTTTTGAGCCTTGGTATCTATGGAGATGTTTACAGATGGATTTCATCTTATGTTAGTAATAGGTGCCAGGCCGTAGTGCTAGGCGGTTATAAATACAATTTCATAGATATCCCTTCTGGAGTACCACAAGGTTCTCATCTGGGTCCATTACTGTATAATGCATATTTACATGATATTTACTCAGTTTTTCAGGAAGCGAAGTTTTTGATGTATGCAGAAGACAAAAAAGTATTTCTAAATATCAAAGATACAAATGACTAAAAAAACTTCAAAACGAATTAGACCTTTTGTCTAATTATTACACAGAAAACCGCATTAATGTAAATGTTGCCAAATGTGCTCAGATATCGTTTTCACGTAGCCCTAAACCTATTGGATACCAATATCATATCGCAAATCAACTAATCCAACGTGTTGAAACTATCCATGGTCTAGGTGTTACCCTTGATAAGAAACTCACGTTCGAATGTCACATTGATGACATTCTTAACCGTGCCTATAGAAATCTTGGTTTTGTTCTTCGCACGTGCCAAGTATTCAAAGATTTGGGCTGTATTAAAACTGTTTTTGTACTTATGTTAGAAGTTTATTGGAGTATGGATCTTGCATATAGTCCCCACAGTACGTAACCTACAAAGAACGTTTTGAAAGAATACAGTACATTTTAATTCGTCATCTCAACTGGAGATGCCGAACTTATGATACAAATTACTTATCGGCTTGTTCTAGGCATCACTTGCTCTCCCTTGAGGATCGTCGATTGCTGTTAGACATGGGGGTACTTCATGATATACTGAGCGGTCGTCTTGACAGTCCTGCGTTAATGTCGGAGCTAACGTTTAGCACTCCTCAGTACCGTACTCGTCACTCATCGCGTACTCTATTTCACGTGCCAACAGTCCGCACGAACTACGCACAAAACTCTCCTCTCGTTAGATTGACTCGTGAATATAATAAGCATTTTCAACTAATTGATCCATTTGATTGTAACAAGGCGTCATTCAAAAATAAAATTACAAATCAACTGATTTGTAATTATTGAGCGACGCCTGTTATACTCATTAGGACAATTATTATTGATTATTTTCAAGCTCGACACCACACACCACACACCACACACCACACACCACACACCACACACCACACACCACACACCACACACCACACACCACACACCACACACCACACACCACACACCACACACCTCACATCCTCACAAATTTTAAAATTGAACGGTGCTATTAATTAGAATATTAAGATATAAATTAGTTTTACTTTTGTTTTTACTCCTGAAAGTTTTTTGTCATTTTCTTCTTTTTATTGTTCTGTGTATTTTATAATTCGGTATTCTCTGTGGAAATCTATTATTGGCTTTATGCGTTGTATGTTTTTTTTTTCTTATGTACCGTATTGCAGTTGATGCTCGTGATTGTTGGCACTTGGTGGAACTTTTGAAACATTTTTTGTTTGATAAACACTTGTACTTGTCCACTTATTTATATAAATTTCCCTTACCGGTTTCGCTGTTAAAGCATTATCAAAGGTTTGTTTGGTTGTTTACGTACAATATATATACAATATTAATATAATATTAATATATTGTAATATTAATATAATATTAATATATTGTAATAATATATTGTATATATATTGTACGTAAACAACCAAACAAACCTTTGATAATGCTTTAACAGCGAAACCGGTAAGGGAAATTTATATAAATAAGTGGACAAGTACAAGTGTTTATCAAACAAAAAATACCGTATTGCTGTTGATATCCTGAATATATAAATTAAAATAAATTAAATTTAAAAAAACATGTTTGGTCATGATTCATATTTGAAAAAAAAAGTTATCGACGTCAAATGAAGCATTAATACTCCGGTGACAGAGACGAAGATTTACAAAACCTATGTGTACATAGCTTATCTATGTGCATTATTTACCGCCGGAAATATGTACTGTCTATTGTCAGTCACATGTTGCGTCGTGTAGGTTGGCTATTCATTCGAAATTTGGAACAAAAAAGAAAATCTTTTTTTTACATACTGTTTTGTGTTTTATTAGTGATTCTGATTCATAGATTTCAATAAAGCTAGAGGGTTCCTTTTTACCCGTATAGTTAAATAATAATTTTAATATAACTATGGGATAAACATTTTATGGATATGTATTATATTAAAAAAAATACATAAACATTTAAGTAAGTATACAATTTACGAATATAAAATAAAAATAATTGACAGGATTTGGCCGCTAATGGGGTTAAAATGTAGGAGTAAGCCCATTTTTTCAAATACCCAATAGAAAGTTCACTATTAAAAGAAAATACTCGTACTTAATATATTTATTTGTGTTTTTTTTGTGCAAGTTTTAGTGTTAGAAATCTCTTTAAGAGATAAGCTCTCCTATTTGCATAAGCTGTAAGTTTCAATGTAATTAGTAATGTTGTGTGTGCAATAAAGAATTTGAATAGAATAGAATAGAATAAATTAACTAGACATCAGGTAGCATATTGTATAAGGAATCACTTGAAAAAAAAGCGGGAAAAGTTATTCGAAAACTGAAGCATCGAAAACTGCCGGAACGCTTGTTTGTGAAAGAGTGAAACTGCAGTTTTCTTTTTGATCAGACATTTCTGACTCATAGTTCTCTGTGTGCTAGTTTTAGGTTTCCTTTTCAGAAAGTCAAATTGAATCCTGTGTGGAGTCGGTCTTTGTTTATTTACTTTGCGTGATTATATAAACTGAAAGAGAAAACTAAAGCATTGAAAACTACCGGAATGCTTGTTTGTGAAAGAGTGAAACTGCAGTTTGCTTTTTGATCAGACATTTCTGACTCATAGTTCTCTGTGTGCTAGTTTTAGGTTTCCTTTTCAGAAAGTCAAATTGAATCCTGTGTGGAGTCGGTCTTTGTTTATTTACTTTGCGTGATTATATAAACTGAAAGAGAAAACTGAAGCATTGAAAACTACCGGAATGCTTGTTTGTGAAAGAGTGAAACTGCAGTTTGCTTTTTGATCAGACATTTCTGACTCATAGTTCTCTGTGTGCTAGTTTTAGGTTTCCTTTTCAGAAAGTCAAATTGAATCCTGTGTGGAGTCGGTCTTTGTTTATTTACTTTGCGTGATTATATAAACTGAAAGAGAAAACTGAAGCATTGAAAACTACCGGAATGCTTGTTTGTGAAAGAGTGAAACTGCAGTTTGCTTTTTGATCAGACATTTCTGACTCATAGTTCTCTGTGTGCTAGTTTTAGGTTTCCTTTTCAGAAAGTCAAATTGAATCCTGTGTGGAGTCGGTCTTTGTTTATTTACTTTGCGTGATTATATAAACTGAAAGAGAAAACTAAAGCATTGAAAACTACCGGAATGCTTGTTCGTGAAAGAGTGAAACTGCAGTTTGTTTTTTGATCAGACATTTCTGACTCATAGTTCTCTGTGTGCTAGTTTTAGGTTTCCTTTTCAGAAAGTCAAATTGAATCCTGTGTGGAGTCGGTCTTTGTTTATTTACTTTGCGTGATTATATAAACTGAAAGAGAAAACTGAAGCATTGAAAACTACCGGAATGCTTGTTTGTGAAAGAGTGAAACTGCAGTTTGTTTTTTGATCAGACATTTCTGACTCATAGTTCTCTGTGTGCTAGTTTTAGGTTTCCTTTTCAGAAAGTCAAATTGAATCCTGTGTGGAGTCGGTCTTTGTTTATTTACTTTGCGTGATTATATAAACTGAAAGAGAAAACTGAAGCATTGAAAACTACCGGAATGCTTGTTTGTGAAAGAGTGAAACTGCAGTTTGCTTTTTGATCAGACATTTCTGACTCATAGTTCTCTGTGTGCTAGTTTTAGGTTTCCTTTTCAGAAAGTCAAATTGAATCCTGTGTGGAGTCGGTCTTTGTTTATTTACTTTGCGTGATTATATAAACTGAAAGAGAAAACTGAAGCATTGAAAACTACCGGAATGCTTGTTTGTGAAAGAGTGAAACTGCAGTTTGCTTTTTGATCAGACATTTCTGACTCATAGTTCTCTGTGTGCTAGTTTTAGGTTTCCTTTTCAGAAAGTCAAATTGAATCCTGTGTGGAGTCGGTCTTTGTTTATTTACTTTGCGTGATTATATAAACTGAAAGAGAAAACTGAAGCATTGAAAACTACCGGAATGCTTGTTTGTGAAAGAGTGAAACTGCAGTTTGCTTTTTGATCAGACATTTCTGACTCATAGTTCTCTGTGTGCTAGTTTTAGGTTTCCTTTTCAGAAAGTCAAATTGAATCCTGTGTGGAGTCGGTCTTTGTTTATTTACTTTGCGTGATTATATAAACTGAAAGAGAAAACTGAAGCATTGAAAACTACCGGAATGCTTGTTTGTGAAAGAGTGAAACTGCAGTTTGCTTTTTGATCAGACATTTCTGACTCATAGTTCTCTGTGTGCTAGTTTTAGGTTTCCTTTTCAGAAAGTCAAATTGAAACCTGTGTGGAGTCGGTCTTTGTTTATTTACTTTGCATGATTATATAAACTGAAAGAGAAAACTGAAGCATTGAAAACTACCGGAATGCTTGTTTGTGAAAGAGTGAAACTGCAGTTTGCTTTTTGATCAGACATTTCTGACTCATAGTTCTCTGTGTGCTAGTTTTAGGTTTCCTTTTCAGAAAGTCAAATTGAATCCTGTGTGGAGTCGGTCTTTGTTTATTTACTTTGCGTGATTATATAAACTGAAAGAGAAAACTGAAGCATTGAAAACTACCGGAATGCTTGTTTGTGAAAGAGTGAAACTGCAGTTTGCTTTTTGATCAGACATTTCTGACTCATAGTTCTCTGTGTGCTAGTTTTAGGTTTCCTTTTCAGAAAGTCAAATTGAATCCTGTGTGGAGTCGGTCTTTGTTTATTTACTTTGCGTGATTATATAAACTGAAAGAGAAAACTGAAGCATTGAAAACTACCGGAATGCTTGTTTGTGAAAGAGTGAAACTGCAGTTTGCTTTTTGATCAGAAATTTCTGACTCATAGTTCTCTGTGTGCTAGTTTTAGGTTTCCTTTTCAGAAAGTCAAATTGAATCCTGTGTGGAGTCGGTCTTTGTTTATTTACTTTGCGTGATTATATAAACTGAAAGAGAAAACTGAAGCATCGAAAACTACTGGAATGCTTGTTTGTGAAAGAGTGAAACTGCAGTTTGCTTTTTGATCAGACATTTCTGACTCATAGTTCTCTGTGTGCTAGTTTTAGGTTTCCTTTTCAGAAAGTCAAATTGAATCCTGTGTGGAGTCGGTCTTTGTTTATTTACTTTGCGTGATTATATAAACTGAAAGAAAAAACTGAAATTATCGTAGTTTAAATTCCATCCATCCATCCATCTATCAGCCCGTTTCGTCCACTGCTGGACATAGGCCTTTCCAAGATTTCGCCATTATTGGCGGTCCTCCTGGAAGAAATGCCCATACTCATACACGCTGGGCAGGAGGGTTGATGAGCGCGGTGCCGAAACCCTCGTTCTTTTTGGGCTCCGAAACCCTCGTTCCTTTTGGGCTACGAAACCCTAAAAAGGCTAAATAAACCCGAATCAAGAATATAAAATATAAAATATAAAATTATAAAAATTCTATAAAATTTCAATTACTTACACAGTTTTGAATGAAATGAACCTTTCCCGAAACAGTGATTTTGAAATGTAGTAAATATTCACTCTTCAATATTTCGTAAAGCTGACTTTTTTTTGTTGCATCTTTGCGCAACAACTTGAAATCTTTTTAAAGAAAGTTGCATTTTCCAGAGAAACTAGAAATAATTTTAAAACACCACTAGTTACTTTTCTCTGCTTTTTATTTGCCAATTCGTAGTCAGTAACATTTTGCAGAAGTCATGGTCATTCATAACGGACAATACCACTTTTTACTTTGAAGGATATCGGCTAGATCCGTGTCAAACCTACTTGCCGAGGGTTCCCTATTACACGTTTTCTCTAGAAGAGATAATATCTCTAGAATTACAGCCACCTGCAAGTTTTAAATTGTCGGCAGGTTCATTTAAATAATAATAGAGTTTAAATATAAAATTGCCGTTTTAACGTACTGGCTACTTTGAATTTAAATTAGAATAGAAATAGAAAATAGTTTATTTCCAAAAAACTTATTGTATTACATTAGATGTTGGGACATCCTTTTAAGTATGACAATACTGTGCCAGGATGCCCCGCTCTTTCATAACTATGGTTATTGTTTTACAAAGTAAACTAATTCAGATATTTAGTCTTAGGAGAATGTGTGGTGCTGAGTATATAAATAATAGGTCGAGTTTTATTCCCAGGAAGCAGTACAAAATGCCTTCATATAGTTTGCTAAGCCCAGTTCTGGTGTCTGGAGTTCTACCACAAAGGTATAAATGACCTTCCCATGAGATGGCAGAAATGTAAAGACAATGAGGGTAAATACTTTGACAAAATAAATATATTTTACCTGAGAAAAAAATGGTTTGAATTTCATACTTTGACCTCTAATATGTGGTATTATATGAAATTAAGGCAATTTCAATACTTTAACCTTGGTTTCTGATCCACGGACCAACATTTCATACTTTAATTCCTAAATAATAATAAAAGGTCTGTTTTTGCGAGTTCGTCCTGTAGATAGTTTGAAATTTAGTCTAAGTTGTTCAAAATGATAGCAATCATACTGATCTAGAATTTTTAGACAGTCAAAAACATAAACTTTTGCGATTTTTTGCACATTTCAAACTGTATAACTCCCGTATGCTTCTTACTTGACGCACCAGACGTTGATAAGTTCCATAGACATCTTAAGTTCACTAATCATGTGTGCATAATAATATAGTATAATAGTCTTCAAAGACAATCTTATTCATAGAAAAATACCTCCTTGGACGACGTTCAATACGTATGATAAAAAAATTATAGTCACCATTCTGTCATTTTGGTTTGAGAAAAAATCTGGCTTTATTTTAAGTCCCTATCTAACCTGAACAATTTTTCAGTAGTTTCAAGTTTGTAAGTGGTTGTAATATAAAGTGTCAAACAATAACAGTATGTTTTCTTAAGGCGACTTTATTCGCCTTAACTCCCATACTAGCGCTGTTTGCTGATAATATCCTTATTGATAGGTACCTACTTGCTTATTATTTTTTATTTTTCAACATATCCCATACAATTTTCATGACTTGAACCTAAAACATTAATCAAAATCAAATACATACAAAAGTTACAAGCGTATAAAGTCCTGAATTTTACACATATTTTCATGAATGTTTATGTACCGTAATGTCCTAGAAGTGATACAACAAATCAAATAATTTTAGGTTCACAGCATGGTATATTTTATGCTATTCAAAAATATTTTTGATTTATTTCGATTTTTAGGATATTTCTCCTGAAATCATGCGAAGACCCAAAACCATTCTCGAGTTTTTTCAAGACACGAATTTTGTCTCGCGTTAGCTTAGTGTTCGGATAGTTCCATACGAGCTCAGGAAATGAACGTTCGGGCCAACCAATAACAGTCAGTCAGTGCTCTATAATCCGAAGTTGAATGTAGAATGAAATAGCAAGCATAAGGGACCCCGTGCGCGACTGACTTCAAGCCGCCGGCTACAGGCCTCTTAAATCTTTGTGTCGATAAATCACGCTACCTACATGTAACATGACATGTGATTTTGGCGGCCGGTCCATATTCAGTGTTGCTTAGCTCTTTATTAGAAACACTCTATTAAAAACCTTTTCTACTATTTTCTCTCACAAAACGACCGACACAATAGGTGCTTCACTTACTATTGTATCTTTATCTTTTATCCGAACTATTCCTTCGGACAATGAAAAAGAAAGATACGACATTTACTCTAATGAAATTCTTGATTTGGTTTGACCAAAATCTGTGTGTATGACGTTGAAAAGGAAATATAGACACTTACTCATTTGGCACAGAGATGGTTTTTCTTTGTTTCTGCTAGCGTACACATGTTGGCCTTCAAGCTTTATCCCATGGGATAAGTTACCAAGTAAATAGCTAAATCTATTCGAGAAAGATTTTTATCTGATGTAGTCAATTTTGTTTAACCTAATGTTCATCTAAGAAACATATATTAAAAATATTTACTGCGTTATATGTGTATTTTATCTTTAAATATTTATTTATAGTGTGCTAGCTCTACGACTGTGTATACATTTTTTTAAATCTTGCTAATGCTCCACCACCCTTTTAATGGTTTCGTTTGCTAAATTTTGTAAATAATAATACAAAATACGGTGAACGTTTGAAGTAAAGTTTTTCTCAAACATGCTCAGTATTGTTTGCTTTTCTTTTGACAATCGAAGACGGGAAGAACCAAGAACCTCTTTTTTATCAATTTTCGTATGTAAATCCATTTTTATTCTAAGAGAAAAATAAAGGTATCAAAATATATTTTTACCTGCTACGATAAACTTTTTAAAGTTCTGGCAATTGACAATCAATAATATTATATAAATAATATATTATATAATAGTAATAATAAAGTAGTCAAAAATTCGTGTCTGTACATTAAATAAAAAATATCTTGTCAAAATTTAAAATGAAATGGTATATTAGCCAAGACCACAATTTTTACAATTTTTGTCTGTCTGTATTAGGTATTATGTTCCATTTTAACTGGAGAACCACTTGAGGGATTTAAATGCGGTTTTCTTTATTATCATCATTACCTTTATTATTTTCCTTTCTTTAGTTTATTGTAAGGTGTGTTCACAAAATAATAACAAAGCCGGAAACGGGGCAGAGAGGGAATAAACGCGGGCGGAGTCAAGCCAACCGACGGTTCGTTTTTCAATGTAGTTTGTTTTTTATATAGGTATATTTCCAATTTTTCTACAGACATGTGGGTGTATTCGTTCTTTTTTATTTATTTTCCCTTTAAAATGTTTATAATTGTAAGCCCAGTATTAATAAAAAAAATATAATAAGAAGAGTACAATATATTGACTGATGGGTTAAAAACTTGTGACAGATTTCCTTGTGTAAGTGGTCCCATACTTTTCGATACAAATATTATAGTCTAAGAGCTAGCGACAAAATCGGTCATGTGGCTTCAGCTGGGATGAAACTCCGTTAGCTACTTCCCTGAACAACCTTTTCCCATAATCTCCGTGCTGACAGGCCGCGGGCGGTGGGTGCGGGTGTAGTGGGGTGGGGAAAAAAATGAAAAAAAATGTGGGCTCAGCGGCTTTAATTTTTTTTTCAAACTGTTGCTCTGTACTCCTTGTGCACCCAACAAAAAATTTAAATCGATCAGGTGGTGGGTAGGGGTTGCCAGCGTTAGTCAAAAGTACCAAAATAATAATAATTTTCATGTGGGCTTTGTATTGGCTTTTTTCTGACGCGAGATTAATTAATATGTGACACACTTCTTGGCACTTTGCTAAAACATAGTAACCAGGGTCTGATGATTGGACTGGAAGATGGGTACGAGATCTTCTCAACGGACAACAGCAGACTCTTCGAGTTTGGGCTTATTTGATTGGTATTTATTAGCACTTTGGTAAAAAATGGTGACCATGATCTGATGATGGGACTAGAAGATGGGTACGGGATCTCCTCAACGAACAAAAGCAGACCCTTCGAGTTTGGACTTATTTGATTGGCCTTGGTTAAACAAGGTGTCCGTTGCATATAGTCGTACAAAAAACCATATTCTTTTGTTTTCCTTATTTTCACAAAAATCTCTTAAACGCGGGCGGAGCCGCGGGCAAAAGCTAGTTATGTTTATAAATATGTCCCCCCCCGTGTGTATGTACCCGTCCGATTATTGCGATTTTGCGATTTTCCCGCCAATTTTGTTTTTGGATATATCTCCGAAAGTAATGATCAGATTGTAATGCGGTTTTCTTTTTATATAAACTAGTTTAAATTTCCAACAAAAAACAAAAAAAAATATTTTTTTCTCTTGGAGAAAGTTTTAGTTATATATGTGAATATATATTTATATACTACATAATATGTTTATTCAAATTTTATAAAATTGTAGAAAAATATAAAGAAAAAAAATATATAACAGATTGGGGAAAAAGTTTCTTCGCAGTTTACATGAAAATTCAAAACATTTTTAATAAAGTTTAATTACATTTGACTAAAGTATGTAGGTGTCATTTTGTTCGATAACTTTCTGCCATCTTGTGGGTAGAGACATGATCCCATTGCTATAGAAATTCTGGGGCTTCTGATCAAAAAACCGCGACAAGTGGTTTTGGCAGTCTTATCGTGATGTTAACCTGACACTGCCTAAAGAATTCTGAAGAGACCGAAACAAGTGGAAATCTGAAGGTGCAAGGTCAGGACTATACGGCGGATGCATTAATACGTCCCAGCCAAACTCTCTTAATGTTTGCTGAGTGGCTAAAGATGTGTGAGGTCTAGCGTTATCATGATGAAAAACCACACCCCTTCTGTTAACTAATTCGATCGACACGCTCATAAGCCGGCGGGTTTATGTACATACTTTTCAGCAGGTGTGCGTGTGTGCTAGCTTCCCACGCTGAGTTTTCGTCTTGATGTAGTGAATCGGATGTATGCGAAAAGGTCTAGTATTAGTGATTCGACATCGTATCGGATATTACGCTCTAAGTATTAACTAAACTAGTGCTAGGACGTCACAAACATGTTCCTGTAATATCCAATTATGCCGTTGTATCACATTACTCGCGTGATTGATGGAACATTCAGGTTCCAAAGCGAATTTATAAAGCTGACAGCATGTGGGTATTAACCTTCAAGCCTATTATATCACAGGGGAAAGATTGATGGCTTCTATGTTACAAAAGGTTTACAAAACATGACTGAGTACATCGTTATACAGTTTGCACGTACGCGTGCCGGGTTCGTGGGTGATCTACGCGGGATATGTACGTTGTCGTGTCAGATATTCACTATTTATTTACTTACTTACTTACTATCCGTGATCCCGAAGGCTTTGTTGTTTTGATTAGAAGTTACTACTGTTTATTCTACACTATTTTTATCGTTCTATTTATTTGTGACTTATTGATTGTTGAATACGATCTAGGGTTTTGTGTAAATTCTGTTCCCGGATCCACCACCCAAATGTTTGCCACCCATTTCGCTCGAAAATGAAAATACCTGGAAGGACAGCACCTAACCAACAAAACAATTACAGAATCGAAATAAACATTTTTTCATCCATGTCGTAGAAACTTTCGGGCATCGTCCCTGATCATGATCACTTACGATTTTGTTTGTATCAAGTTGTATTAAGTCATCAAGTCCATCAGCCTGTCATCGTCCACTGCTAGACATTGGCTTTTCCAATACTTCTCCACTCTTGGCGGCCCTCCGTCCTCTTCATCCAGCCGTAGTACGTAGTCTCCATTCTAACGTCTTTCGGCCCCAATGGCCATCACGTCGGCGATAGATTTGGCCTGCCCACTGCCACTTTAGCTCACTGATTCGGCATTTGATTTTATTTGTGTCAAGTCACAATATTAAATTGTACGTAAATGTGAATATTGAGATAATTAATATTATTTATTTCATTAGTGCAAAAATAATGTTGTATTTATTTTATTTCTAGGGACAATTTCACAAGAACACTTTACATTAGTAACACGAGAAATGTGATAAAGGTTTCGCGGCAAAGGGACAAACGTCACATCAGAATTCAGGTTAAACACTTAGCCATCCCAAAAGACAATTGTACGGAACCCAGCCTAGTGTGAATGTGAGCTCGAAACAACCAGATATCTGGGATTCCTAGGCAGAGGATGATATGAGGGGTCCCGGGTCTAATGTGTAATGAAGTCATCTGACCCTTTGTTAGATTATTCACTTTCCTTAGTAGAATTTACCTACCGGCTTCTATGTAGTTAGTATAGGAGCTCAAGTTTCTATGCCGGGGTCTACACGTGGAAATATTATTATTGGCTAGCCTTTCGCCCCCGGGTCCGCTGCTGGCGATTATTCAGTCTCTGCCCCGTTTTTGGTTTGAGCATTATTTTACCAACATCCCTTATAGCTTTTATGTTGACCAGAATCACTACGATAATAATACAGAAAACCGTATCCAAAATCCGTTGCGTGGTCTTCGAGTTAAAATGGAACATAATATACATTCGTGCATACATACAGAGAAACAATAATTCTAATATTGGTAGTTTTGGCTTCAGTACAGTACAATACTAATAAGTTACTATAAATAATTTAAATGCGATAAGCTATTTATCCACATCTGTAGAGTGATTCTCGAGTTGAAACGGAACATTCATACTCGAAAATACATACAAACAGACAGACAATAATTCTAAAATTGGTAGTTCAGTACAATGCTAATAGGTAAGTTATTATTATTGTACTGAATTTTAGAATTATTATTTGAAAAAATGTACAGACACGACCGTTTTACTACTTTGTTATTAGTATAGATACGTATTACGTATGCATATGCATACGTAATATTACATGGAAATTAAAAAAATTAAATACATTTATTTTACACACAATTTTTTATAATATTTCCATATAACAATGATCCCCACACTAAGCCAAACTTGTATAGCAGGGACCGTCATATAAGATTACTCGTACCAGAAGATTATTTCCTTTACCAACTAACACATTTCACTAACAACAATGACTAAAACCTAATTCTAACTGAAATTCAATTGAAATAAATTACAATGAGGTTAAATAGGTATTATAATATAATATTATAGTAAAGATTATGCAGGTAGATGAAACATTTATGGACAAAGAACTTTTATGTTTGTCTTGCGATGACTACTACTATCCATAATTTCTACTGGCCTTGTTGAAATAGCATTTGATCTTCTAATTTGATTAGTCTATAATTACCTAATGTCAACAACATTTAATGTAATCTGACATAATGTAAGGTAATGCCTGTGCTTAGGCGTTTACCATCTAAATTGGACTGATGATACCTTTGATACGCTGTATTTTAATGTGATCAATTATTCAAAGGTTAATTTAGTAATCGTTCTTGTACGGAACCATTCCATCAGGAAACTTTTATTATAATTGGAAGTAATTTGAATAAGTTTTTACGAAATCAGTCTATTTTGGAGTTTTGTTGTACAAAGACTTATTAATCGTTGAAATATAATATTTCTTTCAAACAATGAAGAAAGTTCCTTCAATTTCAAAATCAATATCAAGTAACAAGGTTTCCCCGCTAACGAATAACTATGTCACGAATGATAACAGAATGACGTACAAATTCAGATATCTATTTGGATTTCAAGCTATTCTGGGATTAAACAGACTACATTTGTTAAACGTCGGTAAATTAGTAAATATTATAATAAACATATACAGTATAATTTTGATTATCACCAGCACATACCTAGTGTTTCGCCCGGGAAGCCACACAAACGCATTGTATAACGTTATAAAATATACTAACTGCACCGAGCTAATTCTTCTAGCCTTCTCTACAAAATTTCTTCAAAGTAAATCTCTCCCATCTCTATTTCAACGACTGAACGAAGTCGATAAAAGTTTGAACATACTTACCGATGACCACATCCCGAATCAAGTATCAAGAGGAATCATTTGGATCTTCGTAACGGTGACTTACTCTTTGACTGAGTATATTCTGCACATGATGTATATAGAACACTCATTCAATGCTGTTAACCTGATCTTGTACTTGGCCGTTTTTGCTCATGATTCAGAACAGACGTTTTACTGTTCTCTTATAAGAACGGTGTATTTAAGGCTCAAGGTTGTGAAGGGACACGTCAGGAGGAAGTTGAAGTTAGAAGAAGAGATAGAGGTGGTTGAGAAGGGAACAGTTGACGCCGCTGAAGCCTTGGTCAACAAAGCGGACTTGGATGCTGGAGCTTTACACGTTGTTTATGAGACGTTACATAATTGTGCGGAACAACTCAACTCGCTCATGAACTTTCCGGTATGTCCTTATCATTGAGTATACTTCAGTAGATTACTGTGTGCTTTCTTGAGATCATAGTAGCAAATATGGTTAACAAATGGCAAATTATGGTAATGAGTACATCACATAGCAGGATTAAGTCGGGCCTTTTTAGTTTATTTTCAATGCTACACAATTTTTTTACAAAAATTGCTAATTTATTTATGCAAGACAGTTTTTTTTTATTTTTACGAGATAAGTAAATTTTTTTTTTATTTATGTCCCCAAAAATCCTAAAGTATGTGCTTTGATTGTGAAAATACCTTTCAGTTTCGCTTTGAGTCAATAGTTCCTCTAAGCATCAATTTATATGAACAACTTTTAGTCTACCACATTACTTTCTAAACGTGATGGTCGTCTCTCACTAACATTGTTTTAGATGCTGTTGATTCTGACCTGTTCTGGCCTCTCCACTACGCTGCTATCGATGAGTCTTATCAAAATGATTCAGACAAATTCGGTAAGTTTATTTATGAAATTATATGTTAACCTGAAGCCGGGATATTTCTGAAAACACCGTCAAAAGTATTTTAACCGTAATGTCGTTTCAATGCAAGATTGCACATAGTTTACCGTGTGTACTTATTTTACATATTTCCATAAAAAATTGCAATACTTTATAGACAATCATGTATGGAACTTCTATTTGGGTTCGGTACCTAAACGGGATCCTATCTCCGCTACTCTGCTGTCTGTCTGTCTGTCCATCTATCACACCCCTGTGACCCCTCTCCAGCTTTACCCGTAATAAGTAGAAAGTAGAAATATTCACAGAAAACGTGTCACTATGGCCTCTATCACTACAAATAATAAAATAAAAAATAAATTAACGGTAGTCCCAAGAAACCTCAAAAAAATTGCATTATTTTAACGTTATTGGATTAGGCTATTACTTAAAGACGGTGATACATACAAGTTTAAAATTTAGTCGGATTGTAGGATATACTCTGAAATAAAACAAAAAATAATAAAAAGAAGGGTTCCATACGCAGACGGTGCGATTTTTTTTGTCTGGCTCCATTTTTGCTCGTCATTTTTTGTAGCCTTGATGTTGCTTTGGCATATGTATATTGTTGTTATTTGCCACAATGTTTTTAGGGTTCCGCACCCGTTTTGCGTTGTGGTATGGAACCCTTTGTGCGTTTTTCCTAATAAAAGTTATTATTTTCGGCTAGTCACTTTAGGAACTTCAACGAGTTAGCGTGTCGCCAACGATCACAAAAGCACCAATATTTCAGCTCCGCCCCCTGATGCTGCTGTACTGCGGTGTTCGCTGCGTCAAGTACACGGCGCTCGTGATAGCGCCCTGCTATTACTGCAACATAACCATGGAACAAGTGCAGGTTATCCAAAGTATTCTACACGATGCTATTAATCTTGGGGAGCTCGGTAAGTTTCGCGGGAATTTAATAGCAAAACTGTTAAGGGTCCGTATAAGGCTAGATGCCCAACTTCAAATGAGCATATCACATTGTGTAACTTGGTTAATCGGTATAGTAAAAATTATATAGACAGTAAACTATATGGCTAATAGGCTGATCTTAGAAAAAACGCAAAATCTTTAAGTTCGCTTTGTAGAAAAATAATTACGAAGTCACCTCTCAATTTAATGTTTTTCGAGTGTTAAAGGGCCTTCCTTAAATCATACAGCCTTGAAATTTGTATTAAAAATAAGTTAACAAATGACATCGTCGGCTCATCTTAGAATATTTTAAAAATTGCATCTAGAATCAGAGTTATTAAATAAAAACGCAGATTTTTGTGAGTGCGTTCTTTTTGGTGGTCGTAACAGCCACGGCTGAGAGCGCGCTATTTTATACTAAAAGGAAACGTCGTAGAGTTCAGTTCTGATTGATGCAAAATGAGGTGCTCAATCTGACCTTATATGTAGCCTTAAGGTGCATAGGCACGCCACCGTCTTAGAACAATATCCGATTACCCTTTTCTCAGTTGTTTTTCGTTATACACCAAAGTATAGGATCTCTAACATCCGGTACTGATGTTCTAAAATTTTTCCAAAATTTTTAATACTTATTTTGTTTTAAATCAAGCTGGACAGACTTACATACAAAATTGTTTTCTTACCTTAAACCATAATTTTACATTTTCAGACTTTGTAAATGCCTGTATTAAACTATACAACGAAAAACAATAGAGAAACGGGTTATCAAATTTTGTACTCAAGCTGTGGCATACCTATGCGCCTTAAGTAAATAGAAGTATAGCTACTATATAGTTATGTTATGACCGCCTGAATAAATTGTTGGACTAGACAAAAACAACTTCAAGCTGAGATAGCTCTTAGAAATAAATTGAATTCATGTCAATGAATGTCTCCAAAATTCTGATAAATGAATAGCAGAGTTTACTCAAGTTTAGACCAATCACCACTCTAGTTATCATTCTCAGAAATCGAGTTTTCCCTTGAATATTTCATCAATTGTGCAAGGACTTCAGTATCTTATACATAAACTAGCCTTTGCTCACGGCTCCTCCCACGTATATCCAATCTTTGCCCCGTATTCGGCTTGGGCGTTATTTTATAAACACTTCTTATAGTCTGTTTGTTACTTAGCGCAACTACGATGATAATAAAAGAAAAACGCATCCAAATCTGTTGGGTGGTTCTCGAGTTATAAGCGTTTATTCAATATTTGTCCCGTTTTCGGCTTAGGCGTTATTTTATGAACACCCCTTATAGCCTATGTGTTGACCAGGGTAATTATGATAATAATAAATAAAAAGCGCATCCAAATCCGTTGAGTGGTTGTCTAGTTAAAACGGAACATACATATATACAAAAGAATAGAAAAAAAATCTAAAAAATGTGGTTTGCCCCAGTACAATACTGATAACCCATTCCATTTAAAATACACCGAAAATATTCAATGTACATACAGACAAGACCATTTTACTACTTTATTATTAGTATATAGATATATTATAGATTGTAGAGTTATTTTTAAGTTTTACTAACTTCTAGAAAGTAGATAATGATCGATGAATCCCGACGGGGTCTGGCGACCTCAGATAAACACCCGTTCTTATGGACCCTTTCTCCCGACATTGAGCACCTCATTTTGCGTCAGGTAAAACTGAACTCTATGGCGTTTCATTATTGTTTAAAATAGAGCACTTTGGGCCGTGGCTGTTACGACAACCGAAACATTGCGCGCTCTAAAGAATCACGTTTCGATGCCGCCCTCCATAGTAATTTGTATGGGGAAATCTCACGCAAAAGTTATGTCCTGTTTATGGATAAATACACGAAGTAACAATTGTTGTTTGGCAAAAATAAATCAATCACACCATTCTGTACACTCAGTTTCCAAAATGATCTGGGAAACCGTCAATGGGAAATACGCGAAGAGCAGTTTGACGTTATTTTTAGCAACTTTAGACTTTTTTTCTAGCTTGCTATGAATTCTATGCAAGGATCAAATCATCCATGTTGTAATACAACTCTTTGACAACTTGTGTGATAATCTATTTCTCATTAAACAAATATTTTCTGTCATGAATCAGAAATACGGTGGGGCACCTTTAAGTGGTACAGACCCTTAAGGAGAGTCCTTTATTCGTAGTTTTGAACTTATCTGTAGTAAAAAGAGTCGTGTCTGTACACTGAATAATTTTGCTAAATTTTGAATGACATTGGTTGTGCTGAGATTGTATTTGGATGCGGTTTTTATGTATTATCGTTGTAGTGGCCGTGTTCAACATACAGGCTATAAGGGTTTTGTTAAAAAAACACCAAGACGAAAACTTTCGTTACTACTTATAGCACAGACTTCTCTGTGACTTAAAGATTTAAAGATTTGCAATTTACATATTAACTACTAGCATTTGCCTAAAGCCGCAATAATATATTATATTATTTATGAATACAATAATTTCAAAAATTATAATACAATTATTAATAATAATTATCTACGGAATCGTTTTACTTTCGTATCTGATCGAGGCAGACTGCAAGGCCCTGTCAACCACAAAAACTTATCGATACCTACACATAAAACTGGTTTTTACTCAGACTCTATTACTGTGCAAGCTGCTCGATTATGGAATCGTCTACCAGGATCCCTTTAAATCTGTCGTACTCTTAACACATTTAAAGCTAAACTTAAACATTGTTGTGATAAGAAAACACTTGTACTTTTCCACAGATAATATTTAATTCTACACTACCCAACCGGTTTCACTATATAAGCATCATCAGGGGCTTTTTAATTACATAATTTTATATATAATTATTTATTTAAACAATCTTTCTGTTGCTAGATGTCCGTGCAATAAACGATATCTTATGATATCTTATGATATCTTATGATATCTTATGATATCGTTTATTGCACGGACATCTAGCAACAGAAAGATTGTTTAAATAAATAATTATATATAAAATTATGTAATTAAAAAGCCCCTGATGATGCTTATATAGTGAAACCGGTTGGGTAGTGTAGAATTAAATATTATCTGTGGAAAAGTACAAGTGTTTTCTTATCACAACAATGTTTGATAAATTCCACCAAGTGCCGACAATCTCAACTATCAACTTCCTAAACTTAAAGCTCACTACTTCAGTGAGCTACACTACTAATTTTTACTATATTTATTTTTGTTCATTTAATACAAAATTATCCATGATTTTTTATTATATAAGTGTAAATTTATGTATTTATTTATGTATATCTATTCTTCATATATTTCTTGTGTAAGTTTTAATAAAAATTTAAATTTAATTGAATCGACTCACTACACAACCCAAAAATTGTACCAAACCTTACACACACTCAACCAGCCAAAATATGACGCAATTAAAAAAGCCATATTCTCTTACCATCAGTCATCGAATTTATTTAACCAATCGTTCAAGCTCTCACACAAAATACCTTAGTAATACTGTACCTAAAATTATTAATTCATGCTACAGCAAACGCATACAACACATATATATTAATCATAGTGTATAATCTAGATAAAGCCGAACCTTCTGCATATATTTACTATATACAACACCTTCAGTCCTCTATTTACTCCTTGTATGATGGATAAAACAGATTATTTAATTCAAGAAATAGACAATACAAATAACTTAAATGCTATTCAATGTCAAAGTGATGAATTATTAAATTACCTCACTCCGGGTATACCTCACTTCTCAATCATCACGCAAAACATAAGAAGTATTAAATTTATATCACTGCGGTATAGAAAATCAGAAAAGTAAATCTGGACGTGAGGAGCTCTGAACCGGGATTCGAACTGGATAGCTCAGTTGGTAGAGCAACCGCCCGGTAAGCGAGAGGTCCCGGGTTCGAATCCCGGTTCAGAGCTCCTCACGTCCAGATTTACTTTTCTGATTTTCTATACCGCAGTGATATAAATTTAATTTGTTATCTCCTTGCGATGGATAAATCGCCAAGTGTTTAAAAATATAGAAATTTATTTCTATCATAGTTTCGATACGAGTAATGTGTATTCTTAACTACCCGATGCTGTAACAGGTGACGGTAGGGCAATAATAGTCTCAGACTTGTCTTGAATACACTAGCGCCCTCTAGGCGCCAAGAGGCTCACTACTAAGTGAGTACCTATACATATCGTTGCGGTGTGGGAAAGCACAAGCGTAAATTCGCAGGTCATGTTGAGAACTGGATAGCTCAGTTGGTAGAGCAACCGCCCGGTAAGCGAGAGGTCCCGGGTTCGAATCCCGGTTCAGAGCTCCTCACGTCCAGATTTACTTTTCTGATTTTCTATACCGCAGTGATATAAATTTAATTTGTTATCTCCTTGCGATGGATAAATCGCCAAGTGTTTAAAAATATAGAAATTTATTTCTATCATAGATAAGAAGTATTCTTAAACATTCAAATATCGATGACTTGGACATAAATCTCAGTATGTTGCAACAAAAATTTGACTTAATTGTTTTGACAGAATGCCGTATAAACCCTAATAAAACGCTACCCTTTAGACCCGACTATTTAACATATAACTCAACAAGGAAGGTAAACCAAAATGACGGAGTTGTGGTCTTCATTAAAAAATCAATTCAGCATTCTGTCAAAGAAATTCCTACTCACGGGGCATCGTGCTTAGAAATAGCCACAACAAAAATTAATATATTTTGCATCTACCGACCTCCTGATAGAATAAACCCTAAAAACTTTATTGAATCACTGGATACATATCTGAAATCGAACCACCTAAAAAATAGAAACGTTGTGATAACTGGAGATATAAATATAAACATATTGGAAGGAAACGATGATAAACATTGTATTACTTACCTCGACATGCTGCCGACCCATAGTTTACTTTCTGGTCATAGATTCAATACTAGAATAAACAGCTGTTTACACCATATTATTTCAAATTTAGATACAAAAGACTTTTCAGCTAAAATCGGAGTTCTAGACACGACAGTGACTGATCATAAAATGATCACCATGCACATCTATAACAAATCGAAACTCAATAAAGCACCAAAATTTAAAACTTTTACAAACTATCGTGACGCTGTCACAAACCTACAATCAAACATGACTGCTGTCCTAATGACCTTAACATTTTTTGTATGTATTTCCCGTTTTCATGTATGAACTTATTTCTTCATTGCATTATGTATATATAATATTTTTAAATTTTTATTCCTAGATTCCTCTATTTTATTTATTTTTTATTTATTTAAAAACTTACGACTATCATTTATTTATGCAGGTGTATATTTTATTTCCCGTATTATTATATTTTTTTTTTCATTCTAAAGATTTATTATATTGTTAAAATTAACTTTGACTTGTAGAAAGTATACTTTATGTATCTATTTTGCAAAAATAAATATTGTGATTTTGATTTGATTTTGACCATAAAAGACCCCGATATTTTAACTACCAAATTAGTTAATTTAATTACTGAGTCCATAAATTTAAATACAAAAACTGTCAAAATCCCGTGTAGTAAGAAAATAATCAAACCGTGGATTACACTAGGAATATTGAAATGAATTAAAAATAGGGATAGCTTACAAAAAAAAGTGCGACTGAATGAGGCAAATGAAATCTTAAAAATTACATATCGCAGATATCGAAATTTCTGTAACAACCTGATTAAAAAGCTGAAAAGAAACTGAAAGAGACATGTTAGAAAAAGCTAAATCAAACAACAAAACATTATGGAACTATAACAAATCTAAACAAACAAAAATCTTCTAATAAAGATCTTCTAAACTTAAAAGATAGTCCATGAATACATAAACTCATACTTTAACAGCGTAGGTAAAACAGTGGCCGAAGCAATACAAAATGATCCCATTAGATTGAATGCCTATATTTCTTCACTACCTTCTCAAGCTAACTCAATCGGCATAATTGTACCCGAACTCCCTGAAATTGAAACAATCATTACTCACCTTAAAAGTGAATCAGCAGCCGGCTCGGATAATATTCCTACGAAGTTTGTAAAAATGGCCATAACAGATGTGGTGCCCGTAATAGCCCATCTATCTTGTTTAATTTTCCAGCAAGGCACATTCCCACAGTTACTAAAAAAATCAATTATACACCCAATATTCAAGAGTGGCAACAGATACGATATTAACAACTATAGACCTTTAAAAATTAATCAATAATCGGCTTGTTAAATTTTGAATTCTTATGTTAAACTATCTAAAGCACAGTACGGCTTTCGTGAAGGCATTGGCTCAGAAGACGCTATTCTCGACCTTACTAAAACTAAAACTAAACATTTGGATGACAAAAAGGAAAGTATGTGTATATTCCTCGATCTAAAAAAAGCTTTTGACACCGTCTCTGTTCCCATCCTACTTCGAAAGCTGGAAAAGATGGGTATAAGGGGAACCTTCCAGGACATTCTTACTATCTTAATGGCCGCACACAGCGAGTTAAACTCGACAACGACACTTGGAGTACTGACATCTTCACCACCAATTACGGCGTCCCATAGGGCAGTGTTTTTGGGCCTACCCTTTTTCTTATTTATATAAATGACCTTACTGACTTAAATCTGACTAACGGACATATTATTTCATACGCAGATGATACTGCGTTACTTTTTCAGGGCGACGACTGGTCAGGGGCTTTCGCTAATGCTGAAGCCGGGTTGCGTAGAGTCATAAATTGGCTGGAGCTCAACGTACTGACACTAAATATGGCAAAGACAAGCTACATAACGTTCTTAATTTATGATTCTACGCAGCCAGGTAATGACTTTATACTTACTGCCCATACTTGTACTAACGTTAACAATGAAAATTGCAATTGTGTTGCTATTGACCGAACTGATTCCGCCAGATACCTTGGCGTTATTATTGACAAAAATCTTTCCTGGTATCCCCAACTTGAAGTAGTAGCAACACGGGCAAGGAAACTAATATGGTTGTTTAAGTATCTGCGTAATATCTCTAACAAACAATTTAATACATTTAAACAACCCTTGTTCAGTCTATTTTATTATAATGTGTAACTGTCTGGGGGGGCACATTTAAAACTAAATTTAAATGTATCGAAATTGCCCAGAGAGTTATCTTAAAGGCCATGCTGCGTAAAAGGAAACTATATGGTACCTCTAAATTATATAATGATGCAAATGTGTTGTCAGTCAGACAGTTATACATATTACAATGTGTTTTAAAGATCCACAAAAATATATCTGTAGACCCACAAATCCTTAACAAACGAAACCCTTTTTCAGTTGTTATAACCCCTTAGGTAAGAACTTTATTTGCCTCAACTCAATTTGGTACACAGTCAATTTATCTTTACAATAAGATAAATAGGCTTTTAAATATCTATACTATGACTTATTACGAATGTAAGAAAAGTATAACAAAATGGCTTAAAACATTAACTTACGAAAAAACAGAACTTCTTCTTTCAAAAGATACTTCCACATTTAACCATCTTGGCTGAAGTAAATTTAAAACACACATGTACACACACACCCCTAGCAGTTATTAGACACTGATCCCAAGACTTGTCGTAGGGCTAGGGAACCACCACCGATAAACACAAATACAAACACATATCCGCATCACTACACACACACCCTCACGTACATATTTGTCACACCTTTCATACAGAAAGCTAGTGGTTTCATTCAAACTTACTATGTTTTTTATATTGAATAATAAATAAGGTTTATTCTTATTCTTGTATAAGACTTAGAAATAACATTGACAAAGTGTAAAGATAAATCCATTGAAAGAGCGGGTCTCTCTTAATACAGGTCAATAAGACTTAATAGGAGAGTCCCAACCCCCATAATGTTATCCTTGTAATTTAAATAAAGAATTTGTTTGTTTGTTGAACTCCTTTATTATAGGATTAGGCATTACCTAATATTAACTCTACGTAGTTTCCTCTAGTTTTTTTTACATTTACATGTTCCCCTCTATATTTTTCTTTCACATCTCTTCCACCCAAAAGTTGCCTGAAAGATATTGCTATTAGCAATAAGTGCCGCCTTTGTACAATATGAAATTGTTTCTTAATATCCTATTTTATGTTTTTGTGTACATTAAGTGTAATAAATAAAAAAAATAAAAAAATACATTCTAAAAAAAAAACTTAACTAAATAATATAAACACAAAAGTTAAATTAAATAAAAGACTTAAGTCGTCGCTGTCACTGGGAAGAGTACCCAAGACACTGGCCGCATTACCTCGCTGGATAGCAAGGCTGATGCGTTGCACGAGATAAGCTCCAGCCCTTGGGTCCCCTGAAGCATCCACCAGACGCGATGCTATTTGTTTATATAGCAGTCGAGCGTCAGGCCCCCACGGCCCAAACTTCGAGGCAAAACAATATGAAATAGTATGGTTCTCTCACTTTTTGGAAATTCTTTTTATTTTATTTAAAATAAATAAAAAGCACACTATTTTTGAACTTGTCAGCCGGAGCGCCTGACGTAACAGCCAAGTTTAAGTGCCAGCTGATAAGAACTTTATTTTAATGAGGTTTTGTTCGATATTTCAGCCACCACGAATAGAGTTGCTAATTTTTCCGACGGATTCACCTTAGTAGATACGGGAACCCAAAAATGAATTTTACGAAAAGGTTTTAGCTTTAGTTTTAACTTGAGTTCTTTTCTACATTTCTTGAGAAATAAATAAATTTCATTTTTAATAAAATACCGATTCAATTTGATTAACAAAGCCCTATATATATTTTTCAGACGTGAACGAGCGGCGTCGGGTGAAAGCCTTTCTCCAACTAGTCCGTGACAACGACTTCTCTTACGTTCTTTGCGGGATCATAAAGCTGAACATGTCCCTACCTCTGAACTACATCAGCATCTGCACCACATACCTGGTCATAATCCTCCAGTTCTCTAAGTTTTTCGACTAAGTATTGTAATGGGAGAACCCGTATTTATGTATGTGTATTTTGTGTGACGTACTGTTTCCTTTTTGTGACATTCGCTCACATAATATAATGTGAGAACGTCGGTGAACGCCGCGTGGTCGTCCTAAGAACGACACTCGCCTTGAAAATGGCGAAATTGTCTCAGCAAAACAGTTGGCACAGTAAACAAAATAATACGTGAGTGTTAAAGCCGGTATTTAATAATAATTTAGCATGTTATGTATCTCATGTGAGTTTTAATAATATTAAAATATAATGGGTTTAATTGGACACTTTGGACAGGTATCTATGTATTATATACTAATAATAAAGAAGTAAAAACGTTGATCCTGTTAATTGTTGCCACTTGGTGGAACTATGAATACATAATGAAGAGAAAATTACTTGTACTATTTATTCAACGAAATTAATTTTAAAAGCCACGATAAGATCCAGCTTAATTGTCAGTAAACATATTGAAAAAAAAAAGATAAATTAAAGAAAATCTGAAATGAGTTTATATATATTTTTTAATTTTGCCAAGAACTTTATCTAAATACCAAAACAAAGTTCAAATTAAAACTAAGATCCGATTTCCATAAATAAGTATGCTCACACAAATTGAACAGGTATAAATATTATAACAACAAAATGTTCCCTTGATTTATTTATGAAGATTTTTTTTGTTGTTATTGCAATCGTTTATCTAGTATATTTTGGTTCCGCCTCGAATGAGGAAAAGACAAGTGCGGAACGAGTCGTGTGAGGTATCTCAAGGTCACCAGCTGTAATCGTCACCTTAACAAAGTCGCTACTTAATTCGCTTTTTCAATAAATACAGCTCGTGTTTCAGGAAGGGTAATTTTTGCTACGACAGCACCATTAGGGTCACAGTTGACCGTTATGTATGACAGTCCAAATAGGTCCAGAAAGACAGCCTCTGGCTAACTATATTTTTTACTTTTATTTGCTCGCTCGGGCTGTACACGAAGTAAATGAGACTGTATATTATTAAAATAGGCGTTACCTTGCGAAAGTCCATCACTTGGATATATGAATATAATTTGAAATATTTCGCTAAACAAGAATAATTATTGCAAATTATATTCATATATCCATAACTCTGTATATTATTATCAACGACACTGAAAAGTTCAAAAATTGGGCGTTGTTTATTTTATACACCGGGCGTGGACTTTGTGCCGTTTATTATTATTTCTATAGCAATACCCTTAATGTAAATATAAAAAAAGGATTTGACAAACGATGAACTAAGTGAGTCCAAATCCAACTTGGCGGTCACTGGACCATCACAAGATGACGATTTATCATTCCCATACCAATCCCTTTGAATTTGACATTATAAAAACCGGCCAAGTGCGTGTCGGGCCACGCGCAGTGTAGGGTTCCGTAGTTGCCCAGTGCATTTTATAAGTTGATCTACTAATACAGATACAGATTGCGCCAAACTTCTAGTCCGTTCGGAAGTTGCTCTCAAGTTGCTAGAGGGCACTAAAAGTTTGGCGTGACTTGTACTCATAAACCTGTAAAGTCTACTTAGCTGGGATAGTTTTCTTTTTAACTTCATTATGTATCCTATTTCTATGAATTTTTTCACATATTCATAAACAACCGTTTAGCCGGCAGGGAGACGACGACACTTAACTTTAACAAAAATTAGCTTTTTAAAGCTTAATACTTCGCCAACAGATCCCTAATTCGAAAAAAATATGATTTTGACACACTCACAATGTTTTTGAACGACCCACCCAACGATACCATACACTATAGGATAGACGAGAAAAAAATTCATCCCCAGTCTACGTACCATTAAAAAATATTTCTTTCGAGTTTTTTTTTTATTACTTTGTCGGAATATAAATATAATATATTTATATTCATATGAATATAATACAATATTCCTTTGAATATAATATATTATATTCAAAGGAATATAATACCCATGTCAAATTACAGCTTTCTGGTACTAATAGTCTCTGAGCTAAGCCGTGGACAGACGGCCAGACGGCCATGGCGAAACTATAAGGGTTACTTGTCCGGACTACGGAACCTTAAAAAGCATTGGACCTGAAGAATAGTATGGGCTAAGTGACGTGATTGTAAGATATGTAATTATTTGTTTTCAAAAAACTTATCGCATGAAATGTTTATAAAATTAGGTACCGAATAATTTCTTTGGACAGCGATTTATATATTTATACGTGCCAAATTATGTACTTTCCCTACAGTTTGCGCTACAAGCTTTTTGAAAACAAATAATTATACATTATTCGTTTTACTACTCCATAGCTTGTTTTTACGTAAGAATGATCTTTAGTTATACTTATACTTTTTTGGCCATCTCTTTGATATGCAATGAGTATTTTATGAAAGAAATCTAATTAACTATGTTAGCTATTCATCATACTCTTTTTGAACCTTTTTCTAATTACTTTTTACCTTAGCTTTTTGTCTCGTTTGTTTTTCTAAAATAAAAACATGCCTATTAAACAGGCAAGGTTACGGTTATATTAGTCATAAATCCCTCCTAAGATATAAAAGTAAAAGTTTGTTGTTTGTTGTCTAGGATCTCAAAAACTACTCGATGAACCGACATGAAAGTTTCATTATTTTATAGAGTAGGTAGGTAGAAATAGTTGTTTTCTGGAAGAAAATTGATATAAACTCCACGTGAATGTCACGTGATCAACAAACTTGTACACGGGCTCAGTTTGATACTGTTAAAGTAAATAAAAAACGCATTTAGACTTTTCTATATTTTAAGTAAAAGAACTATTAAATTTTGATCTGAAACGCGGATCAGCTTTTGGCTTAACTACAGTACAAGGACCAAGTCTTGCAAACACAGTTTGCTAAACCCCAAGTCAGGAGATGATATGATCAAGAAAATATTAAATAAATAACAAAATATATCGTCACCACATGAATCCCAGAGGGCGTCTCCACACTCGGCACACCCGCGTTTCACTGACGATTTTTACGTCCGAACGTGATGGGTGGTGAGTCCTATCGCCTTTCTTCGGGCACAAATACACGCTTTTTTGGGCATGCAGGTATCCTCACGATGTTTTCCTTCACCGTTCAGCAAGTGGTAAGTATTAGCAAGTGATAAGTATTAAATGATTGTTATGAAATTTAGGATGTATTGAAATGTTAGGTGGTAGATCTGATGCCGGGCTCGACTGTGGAGGTACCACCATCTTACTCGCAAATCCTCCCGAAGTTATTCGGGGGAGAGTAAGAGAACAGCTCTCAGGCAAAAAAACTAGGCGGCCCACCATTGCCTGGGACCGATGGATGGCGGTATATCCATCCCCAATTGCCAGGCCTTATATAAATCAGACTGGTGACGGGCAGCGGCGTCACTGGTGCAAGGGTTTCGGCACCGCGCTCACCAACCCGCCTGCCCAGCGTGTGTGAGTATGGGCATTTCTTCCAGGAGGACCGCCAAGAGTGGCGAAATCCTGGAAAGGCCTATGTCCAGCAGTGGACGAAACAGGCCGATGGATGGATGGATGGAAGTATTAAATACTCTGCAGACAAACTCTGAAAAACTCATTGGTACATGCCCGGCCGGGGATAGAACCTGGATCTCAAAGATTGAGAGGCCAGCGTTCTACCCCTGAGCTACCGTTAGTATAAGATAATATTCTAAGTCGCAAATCTGGATTGGTCTTTTGCGTTGCGGAAAACTATGTACATTAAAAAGATAATTTCGTACCTATGATTTACCATATTGATGAGAACTAAAAACATTTCAAACCAGAGGATTAGATATAAAACAATTGGCAGATTTCATATAAAGATTCATTTCTTTTGCATTTCGATATAAAGTTTTTGTGTATTTTATCAGATTTACTTGTAACATCAACGTTTTAAGCAAAATGTCGGACCACCGAGTTAATACAGTCCATTAAGCACAAAAGCAGGAAGGCGTGAAGAATTTTATTTGAATTTTCAAGCGGAATTCGTAGTGTTTAGACTTTTCAGATTTCGGTTTTCGGTTGAGACCGAAATGTTTTAAATTGAACTCACACGATCACACTACTGATCACAACCATCAATTTTCCAAATAAAACATATCTGCACAAGGTTTTTTTCAATCTTCCGTACATACAAAAATACATTCTGTTATCAGCCCGCTAATACTGTATCGTAAAATCAGTTGCCAATCCGAGTGCCTATCGTCGAAAACATACATACCTATCCGCTTGTCTAAGGATACGTTCGCACTTGAAATGACGTATCACAATTCGTAAATAGTTCAATACCCATTGAAGGTTATTTTGGAAGTTTATTAGGGTTCCGTAGTCCGACAAGGAGCCCTTATAGTTTCGCCATGGACATGGCGGACGTCGGTACGTCTGTCCGCGGCTTAGCGCAGAGAATATTAGTACTAGAAAGCTGTAATTTGGCATGGATATAAATATTAATCACGCCGACAAAATGGTAAAATAAAATCTTGAAAAAATTTTTTTTATTGGTACCTCTTATACAAGTAAACTGGGGATGATTTTTTTTTCTCGTCTATCCCATAGTGTGGGGTATCATTGGATAGGCCGTTCAAAAACATTGTGGGTGTGTGAAAACCATTTTTCGATCTAGGGATCCGTTGGTGAAATATTATGCTTTAAAATGAAAATTTTAGTTTGGTGGAGTTGAGTGGAGCCGGCTACACGGTTGTTTATAGAAATGTGAAAAAATTCAGAGAAATAGTATATATAATGTATTTAAAAGGAAAACTATCACAGCTAAGTAGGCTTTACAGGCTTACGAGTACAGGTCGCGCCAAACTTTTGGCCTCCTATAATGTATGGGACCAGAAGTTTGGCGCGGTATGTATTAGTAGACCAACTTATATGTACCGGGCAACAACGGAACCCTACATTGCGCGTGGCCCGACACGCACTTGGCCGGTTTTTTTAAATCTATTTTGGTGAATAGCTACCATAGATGGCAACCGACACTAAGTTACATAATAGGCCCGCAGGACTTGCAATACATTTTGTATGGCCAAGTCCATTTCGACGGTGGAAAGGCAAAGTTTACTAGCAACATGTTGGCCGTAATTGAGTTGTATATGTCAGCGTGAAATTGTAAAATCCGATAGTTTATAGTTTCACTAGGTTAGGTCATAGTTTACAAACAACCGTGAAAAATACCACCGTTTAATTACAATCTTACTAGTGAAATTATAAACTGTCTGAGTGAGAGATAATATATTAATTATAAACTCTGGCAGAGTCTAACAAACGGCGCAAATATACAAACCTCGGGGAAGAATGCATATTTGTACCGTTTGGCGTCGAAACCCTCGGGCCGTGGGGACCCGACGCGCGACGTCTATTCAAAGAGATAGCGTCGCGCCTGGTCGATGCCTCGGGTGACAGGAGGGCGGGGGCATACCTCGGGCCGTGGGGACCCGACGCGCGACGTCTATTCAAAGAGATAGCGTCGCGCCTGGTCGATGCCTCGGGTGACAGGAGGGCGGGGGCATACCTCGGGCCGTGGGGACCCGACGCACGACGTCTATTCAAAGAGATAGCGTCGCGCCTGGTCGATGCCTCGGGTGACAGGAGGGCGGGGGCATACCTCGGGCCGTGGGGACCCGACGCACGACGTCTATTCAAAGAGATAGCGTCGCGCCTGGTCGATGCCTCGGGTGACAGGAGGGCGGGGGCATACCTCGGGCCGTGGGGACCCGACGCACGACGTCTATTCAAAGAGATAGCGTCGCGCCTGGTCGATGCCTCGGGTGACAGGAGGGCGGGGGCATACCTCGGGCCGTGGGGACCCGACGCACGACGTCTATTCAAAGAGATAGCGTCGCGCCTGGTCGATGCCTCGGGTGACAGGAGGGCGGGGGCATACCTCGGGCCGTGGGGACCCGACGCACGACGTCTATTCAAAGAGATAGCGTCGCGCCTGGTCGATGCCTCGGGTGACAGGAGGGCGGGGGCATACCTCGGGCCGTGGGGACCCGACGCACGACGTCTATTCAAAGAGATAGCGTCGCGCCTGGTCGATGCCTCGGGTGACAGGAGGGCGGGGGCATACCTCGGGCCGTGGGGACCCGACGCACGACGTCTATTCAAAGAGATAGCGTCGCGCCTGGTCGATGCCTCGGGTGACAGGAGGGCGGGGGCATACCTCGGGCCGTGGGGACCCGACGCACGACGTCTATTCAAAGAGATAGCGTCGCGCCTGGTCGATGCCTCGGGTGACAGGAGGGCGGGGGCATACCTCGGGCCGTGGGGACCCGACGCACGACGTCTATTCAAAGAGATAGCGTCGCGCCTGGTCGATGCCTCGGGTGACAGGAGGGCGGGGGCATACCTCGGGCCGTGGGGACCCGACGCACGACGTCTATTCAAAGAGATAGCGTCGCGCCTGGTCGATGCCTCGGGTGACAGGAGGGCGGGGGCATACCTCGGGCCGTGGGGACCCGACGCACGACGTCTATTCAAAGAGATAGCGTCGCGCCTGGTTGATGCCTCGGGTGACAGGAGGGGCGGGGGCATACCTCGGCTAAAGACTTAGTCTCGCCATCCAACGAGGTAATGCCGCCAGCCTTCTTGGCACTCTGCCCGGCGGCATCGATTTGGACAAAATTTTTTACCTTTTGTAGAACAAGTTTAGTTTTAGATTAAATAGTTTTTAGTGTTTTATGTTATTGAATTAAGTATTTTTAAGTTTTATTTATGTTATTTAAGTTGATCTTTAATGGTATTTATTCATATAATTTATTAAATTATTTACTATAATAGTATAATATAAACTGTTTAAGGTGGTAGAGCTGATGCCGGGCTCGACTGTGGAGGTACCACCATCTTACTCGCAAATCCTCCCAAATTTATTCTGGGGAGAGTAAAGAGAACAGCTCTCAGGCAAAACCAGGCGGCCCACCATTGCCTGGGACCGATGGATGGCGGTATATCCATCCCCAATTGCCGAGCCTTATATAAAACAGACTGGTGACGGGCAGCGGCGTCACTGGTGCAAGGGTTTAGGCACCGCGCTCACCAACCCGCCCGCTCAGCGTGTGTGAGTATGGGCATTTCTTCCAGGAGGACCGCCAAGAGTGGCTATGTCCTGGAAAGGCCTATGTCCAGCAGTGGACGAAACAGGCTGATGGATGGATGGATGGAAACTGTCTGATTTTACAACCTTACGGTACACCATAGGATTCGATTCGATTCGGCTTCGATTAGTCTTTCTCCCAAGTTTCTGTAATAACTTTTGCTGTCGCTTAGTAACTCTATAATACGAGTATGTTGTTGATTTTTCACAAATCTTGGCAACCACGCGACGAAGATTGTTATTATAACAAAAAATGTTTGAGGTTTTCTTTCATAATTGTTTTTCTACTAAGTGAATTTTACATGTTCTCAATTTTAAATATTTTGGCTTTTAGTCGCTTTTTAACCAGTCGTTCTCAAAATGGGCGATAACGCACCCTTGTGGCGCTGGAGGCCTAGAGGAGGGCGGTAAGGGGCCCAGAATAAAATGGGGGTTGTTGAAGTGGTTCGAGGGGGCGATGGCTGATTTGTAATTTCATCTACTGAATATTTTAAAATTGACTGAAATTAAAACCTGACTACTACACAACATCAGATTCATCCTTCACATTAGATTAGTTTTAAAATTAAAATTCATTATATTTATTTTAATTTGAATGAATGATACTCTTAATGTTATAAAGTTGTGTTTTAATTGCTCTCATTGCTAAAAGAAACTCGTATAGATTGTACCAGACCAGACTAATAACAACACATTATAATTAAATTAACTAAAGCAATGAATGTCATTGTGGTTATTAAGATGTGGTAAAGTAAAAAAAGTGGGAGGCGCTGAAAAATAATTGACTTTCAAAGTGGACAGTAGATGAAATAAATTTGCGAATCTCTGTTTTAAACTGTTGCGTTTAGGTTTGGTTTTGGGAGAAGTATGGCGTTATATGAAGAAAGGTTGCGAATTGTAACTTTTCTGAAAATCACCGCAAATAACAAGATTTATCAAATCACACAAAATCGTTCACTCCATTCTTTATTCTTCTAATTTTGTAACATCACTAACCCTTAATACCAGGTATATAAATCGCTTTCCCAGGACTTTTGTCCCACATATCTAAGTATAAGAACAATTCTTCGTATTATAACCCGATCGTAAGAACGTGTGTGTCGACAGGATAGTGATCTGTCAGCTAGTCATGATGAACTAGACATGATTAGTGCGAATTTAGCTGCCTACAAAAGTCACATCAAGTTGTTTATTTCTTTAACTATCTGACATGTATTTAATTTTTTAGAGGGATATATTTTTTATTTACCTATACTGAATATTTTAAGAAAGATTATCTTAAATATGTCTATCTTAAAATAAAAACTTAAACTAATTACCCACAAATAAATAATAATCAAAATATAACTAAATAAATCTAAAAGATATAGATAAAAAATTGGGTCCAGGTCACTGCCCCTCGGTAGGGTGCCCAGAATGCTGGCTACATGACCTCTCTGGATGGCCAGACTAATTCTTTGGCCGAGGTAAGTACCAGCCCTCTGATCACCCGAGACGTCGTTCCCAGACAGCGTGTCTACGCATGTAGCGTCCCATACTAGCGGCCGCCCATGTTTCCAGGGAATTAATGACATACCATCGGGCCTCTTGCCATCATCTCGTGTGATCCCCGTCGGTTCTATAACGGACGGGGTGTTGACGGTGACAAGGGCCCTCCGGATGATGTTATTTAAGCTGGCACAGCGGAAGAGACGGCCGGCACTGCGTCGACATGAGAGTCCGTGGAGGCCGTATTGGTATATGATATATATATATACTATCTGACTGATGTAATTTCAATGTATTTATCTTGTCTTGCTGTATTTTATTAATAATTGTAATATTTTGCTTTTATAACTGTTTTTTATAATAATTTGTATGTTTGCGTTTTCGGGGTGCAGTAAAGCTCCAAACCTTTGTATGATTATATTATTATAAATAAACAATTAGATTAGACGGTTACTGTTACAGGTAGGGGTATTTTGTATATTTTTTTACACCAATGTATTATTATGTCAAGGCTTTTTATAACTCATACCTTAGTTATAATTAAATAAAAATCATTTAATTCAGAACTGGTTTCCATAAAATTACACGATAAATTACACAAAAAGAATAAAAAATTACAATTCACAATAAAAAATGTCAATACTCAGATATGTTAATAAAATTAAAGAGAAAAAAAGATACACTTTTAATTAATAAATATGACCCTATTTAGTGTGTAGTGTCGTCCATTGATGGCTGATAGGACACCCGCACCTGCCTCCCACTACTTTCAGAATGGTATTGTGGCTGCCGCACACTCTGTGCATGGGAGAAGCAACTCTTTTGAGCATAATTTCGTAAAAATGCACAGTTCGCGCCTCAGCAAACATGCCGGACGCACTGCAGCGCACAGGCAGCCCCATCAGCATCCTGAAAACATCATTGTATTGCACCCGTAGAGCGTTGTAGGTCTTCTGCGTGTATCTCACCCACAGGCCGCTCGTGTAAAAAGATTAACAGAACGCCTTGAAAAGTGTAATCTTTACCTGTTCTGTACAACGAGAAAACCTACGGGCGAGCATATTGCTTCTGACCGCCAACGCTCTACGTTCGCGCTCTGGTCATCTTTGAGGTCCTCTGTCACAATATGACCCAGGTACTTGAACTGCTTGACTCTCGTCAATGCAGTCCCGTACAGCGTTACTGGGTGTACGTCTTGTGGAGAGCTGTGGCCCGCGGTGAAAGCCAAGAGCTCACTCTTTTTGGTGTTGTGCTTCAACCCATGAGTTTGTGCATAGGTTTCACACGCGTGCAACGGCTTCCTGAGTGCGCTGATCGACGGGTTCAGCAGCACCATATCGTCCGCGTAACTGATGTTGTTGACTTTGACGCCATCAATTGAACATCCCGCATACATGCTGCTGAGCCCTCAGATCAGCTAGTCCATACAGGTTGACGAGCCTGGGAGAAGCCAACCCCCCCAGCCTCACCCTGCACTCCAATCTGTACTCTTCCGAGCGCTCCTCCCCCATCGGATGTAAATAGTTCACGTGGTTTTCATACCAGTGCCTGAAGATGCCAGTGAGCTCAGACGGAAGATTCACCCCATCCAGCTTGTCCCATAGCACTGGATATGACACCAAATCGAAAGCTTTGGACAAGTCTAAGAAGCATGCATAGACTGGCGTGCTCCTGTCCGTATAGTACCTGACAGTGCGCTTTAGCGCCAAGATGGCACTTTCTGTTGACAAGCCCGCCCTAAACCCGAACTGAGCGTCGTGCAGACTAATATGCTCATCTAAGCGCCTAGATAAGGGAGCCACCGCATGTTTGAAGTGTTCTATGCTAAGTCCATCATGACCAGGAGACATTCCCCTAGTCATGTATGCGATAACCTTCCCAACTTCTTTAGCTGTAAATAACAGCAGCCGCACACACGATGGCTTGCACCCCTCCACACCAGCAACAGCATTCAGTTCCTTTGCCTGCACTAACGGTTGCGCCGGTACTCTAAAGTCCAAGGTATTTATAAAGTCCAAGATATACACTATTTAATAAATAACATTAAGCAATTTAACCTTGATTAAAAGAACGTGTTACGTTTGTTTAGGCCTTTCTGCCACACTCAGAGTCCCTGAAAATTTCTATTAAGGGCTTTTTTCCTATTCTGGTTGAACATGTCACTTGTCAGTTAGTTATTTTTTCCCGTTTGTGATTTTAATTGAACACAAACTTCGTGAATAAGAAGCTAAACGAAAATATGTAAAAAACAGTTAGTAAAGGGTCTAAAAAGCTTTCAAAATAAGGAAGAATCACAATAATGCGTTTAACAAAAAAAAAAACTGAATTTGTGTTTGGTTTTCCTGTAAAAAGCAAAAATTTCGCTATTTGACTTTCTGCTTTCCAACGTCGATTCTTTTATTCGCTCAGGCATATCATTTATATTAGTATTTTGATATCCATCCATCCATCAGCCTGTATCGTCCACTGCTGGACATAGGCCTTTCCAGGATTTCGCCACTCTTAGCGGTCCTCCTGGAAGAAATGCCCATACTTACACACGCTGGGCAGGCGAGTTGGTGAGCGCGGTGCCGAAACCCTTGCACTAGTGACGCCGCTGCCCGTCACCAGTCTGTTTTATATAAGGCCCGGCAATTGGGGATGGATATACCGCCATACATCATCGGTCCCAGGCAATGGTGGGCCGCCTGGTTTTGCCTGAGAGCTGTTCTCTTACTCTCCCCTGAATAACTTCGGGAGGATTTGCGTATTTTGATAATTAAAATTATATCTATAAAAGGAATAAAATAATTTATAGGACATACATAAGTTACCCAATTTCAGATTCCAATCGTAAACACAACGTTATGAATATGCAAAGCATCATGTTCTCTTAGGCAACATTCTTTTTTGCCACATTTTAGTTACATTATTTTTCGAAAATAAAATGTTCAGTGTTTGAGAGGGGCTCTATTCATGTTATGCAGACGCAATTTGAAACATTTATTTGTTTCGAGCCGACCATTTACAGCGGAAGGGTGCGCCTAATGACCGACGGGGATGTTGCACGGAACATTATGACGGACACAATTAAAAGGATACGAATTTTTCATTTATTTATTTTTGATCTGCTTTTTTTTAATGACCGAGTGATTGCAAGAGATTGCCTTCTTATACAAACATGACGATTACGGTATTATTCGTTGCGTTGTTTTAACAAAGATCTCTTCATTGTACCGGGAAGCAAAGCGTTTTACTCAACAATATTCTTACCGTACGCTTTTAAAATTAAGCTGGTCATGCGAAATATTGAAGCGAACTTTATTCAAGTATTTTTTTTGGTAAGTAAAATAAAAAAAGTACTTCGATTCCTCAAAAGATTTGTAAACTATTATTAAAAAATAAATTACTTTCGGAAATTGTTTCGTTTTACTCAGACTTCTAAGGTTATTTTAACATGAATATAAATACAATTTTAAATAAAAGTAATATCATTTTATTAAACTCTCTGCATGCTTTTCTTTACCACTGTCATTTATCTACATCTACACTAGTCTACATCTACACTTATCTACACTTGTACACTAATCGACACTAATAATATAAAGAGGAGGTGTTTGTGAGTTTGGATGTAGAGGTAATCTCCAGAATTACTTATCCGATTCTGGAAATTCTTTCAAAAATAGTAAGCTACATTATCCTTGAGTGCTATAAGCTATAGTTGGTTCCTGGAGGATGGACAGTTTACTAGGGCCATATACTCAATAACTACATTCTCACGGATAATTCTGGAACTACCAAACCGATTTTGAAAATTCTTCGACTGTTGTCCTGAACGCCTATTCTGGCTTTATTTTTCATTCGCAATATAGATATTTAAGTAATGGATATACAATTTTCCACTAAACAATTCTTGTCGTGCTATTCAAAATGTAGACTCGTGCACCGCCCGCCCGCCCGCATAAAACATGCAACAAGCAAGCAATACGAGCATAAAAGCAAAGCAATCTTAAATAACAATCAAGAAAACTTATCGACACGTGTTTTTTTTGCTTGTTATAAAAGATTTCTTTGCTTTTATGCTCGTATTGCTTGCTTGTTGCATGTTTTATGCGGGCGGGCGGGCGGTGCACGAGTCTGCATTTTGAATAGCACGACAAGAATTGTTTAGCGGAATATTGCAAATTATATTCATATATCCTTAACTTAGTGATGAACTTCCCCAAGGTAATGCCTATTTCAATTAATTACACAGATATTTATTTAAAGTTGAATAAATGACATGTGATAGAAATTAGAGTGACTAAACCACATCAAATAAAAACTAGAGGATGTAAGGAATGCTCAATATAAGTTTTCAATAAAAAAAAAAATAATACTGTACAAAATCCCTTTTAAAATCACCCGCAATCTGCCTTCGTAAAAATTTTTGCGCACATGCTAGAATTCACGGCCTGGATTTCATACAATCTACGAATATGTGTATTATTTAGTCTTTACAGATTTCATGACATTTAAACAAATCATGAAATGATCAATTCTACGATATGGCCACATGACACATGTATACTTGTAAATTCATTTCATTTCATTTAATTATGTGTCGCTAGCAGTATTCTTTGGACTTCGTCTTCCGTATAGCACTAGAAATTGGCCTCAATACCAGCGGATGCCGTGTAAGCAACCTTGACTTAAGTAAACTATGTTACGAGGAAATATCAATTGTGTCAAGATAATAAATGTGTGGACAAAGTCCGTACAATACTCGTTCGTGGCGTTTTATTATGTGTAGAAAATATATAAGTACTTCTAACCAAACGAATTGTCGTCCGTGCAAATATTGTGTATATGTAATACACATTTTTAATTTATGAAGTAGCTTCTCGTTATCTATGTAGGTGATTTTTCTTAGCATTTTAATGGATTTTACTTTTCTTTTCCTCCGGAGTGATAAAATTTTTCTATGTAATGGCATTATAATTATTATTCCCTTCAACTCAACATGTTATACAACTTTTGTTTCAGGGCCCTTCAAAATCTTACAGTTTACAAGGTCTTTCCATCATAAACTAAAAAGGTGAATATGTACGATGAAAATTCAAAGTCTGATTTCGTTTCAACCTTTTCGTGGATAAGATATCAGGGAAAGTAATTAAATAGGTTTGAATAGAATTTGATTGTATAAATTATTATTAATACTAAGGTAGGTGGTAGAACTGGTGCCGGGCTCGACTGGGGGTACTCGCAAACCCCTTTAAAGTTATTCGGGGCAGAGTAAGAGGACAGCTCTCAAACAAACACAACCTAAGGGCCCATCATGCCGGGGACCAATTGATGGCGGTATATCCATCCCCAATCTCTGACCCTTATCCATACGTTTAACAGACTGGGAAGTGGCGTCACTGGTGCGAGATCTTCAGCACCGCGCTCACCAACCCGCCTGTCGAGTTTGGGCTTTCTTTTCAGGAGGATCCCCAAAAGTAGCAAAATCTGTGAAAAGACACTCAAACGTGTCCAGCAGTTGATTAACCAAGCCGGTAGATCGATGGAAAATATTCGGTAAAGTTCAGTCTACAAAAATAAATTATTCACAAGAATGTTCGTTTCACTAAATAGTAATTTGTTTAAACTATGCATATTCTCTCATTGTACTGGAACGTTTGCTCAAATCTCGTTATCGGGAATTGAATATCTTGGTAAGCTCTCTGATGTGGAGTGGAAGCCCATGAATACTTAAGCCCTCTTGTACCCAGCAAGTTAACCCAGGGTCATTCACTTTTTGTGCTGTTTCCTTGTCAGCTTGTCACATCAAAGCATAAAGATAAGGACGTAGCATAAAAAATAGTTAACATGGGTCTAGTTGCTACGTGCAAATAGGCCTTCTTCACGTTATGCGGGAAATCTATCACACTAATATTATAAATGCCAAAGTTTGTGTGTGTGCGTGTATGTTTGTTACTCTTTCACGCTTAAACAGCTGGACGGATATGGCTTTAATTTAGAATGGATATAGCTTATACCCTAACTTAACAGATAGGATACTTTTCATCCCGAAAAAAGCATGTCGTTAAACGAATAACACGCGGGCGGAGCCGTGGCAAAAGCTAGTTGTCAATATTTTTTTATCATGCATGGATAATTCTACTAGTTAACAGTATACCATTTATGTAATTTTGCAATTTCATTAAGCAATTAGGATTTTTCAGAAATGCAACTTTAGCGGGCAATAAGTGCAATGATTTGTTTTGCATTTAACACAGCAGTGAGCATCGAACAAGAGGGGCCTAACCACTCTAATTGCCAATTACGAGTATGAAGCGTAAATGAAAATGGCCCGTTTAACTACAGTCGGGCTGCAGGACGCCGGTCAGGGACCAATTTGACATGCTCCTGATTTGATTACTACAGAGAATCCATGTAGCGAAATTTTCAGCTGTAGTTATTCAAAATTTTATTCATACAATAGCCACTCTAACGTGCATGACACACTGTATTTTGCTGCCTTTAAATTTGGTACCAGTTTTGTTCATCTTCAACTTCCCTCGTATGGAAGTTTAATCAATGTATCTTTTAAAACCATTATAGATGGTTACTAACAACATACCTTAATAGATAGATAAGTGCTGGACGTTTCGACGCCTCTGTAGGCTGTCGTGGTCACAACGTCTTCGAATATTTGCCTCGATACTGTTAGTGTTGTGTGTCGTGTGTGACGAAAGAAACAATTAATTAACAAAAGACAAAGTGTGGGTAGGAAAAATAAAAATAATGTGTTACCTACCGCCGGCTCACCAAGGACATTTTTGCTGCTACTCTCGTCAGTTAGCTTGTGACCATGACAGCCTACAGAGGCGTCGAAACTGATCGAAACGTCAAGCACATATCTATCTATTAAGGTATGTTGTTAGTTATCGCGAGTAAGATCCTAATAAAAAGTTAATAATGTGTGAAAATCGCGAAAGTTTAAAGTTTACTAATATAGATGGTTTTCGGCTTGGCGGTTATTTTATCAATAGCCTTATAGCCTACTCGTATACGTTAAAAAAACATATCCATATCCGTTGAATAGTTCTCTAGTTAAAACCGAACACACATACAGACAGAGAGACAAAAATTCTAAAAATGGTAGTTTTGGCCGCTGTACAATTAAGCAATTTCAATGGAAATTTTGAAAAAATATTAATTATACAGAAACGACTTTCTTACGACTCTATTATTACTATTAAATATTTACTATGTAATTAATATTTACTCGGATGGACATTCGTCACCTCACCTGGTAAATAGGTTTTCCCGACGTCATTAATGTTTTGCATGCCTTTTTTCTCCTTTTTTTTCTAAAAACTGCCATTTGGGGTATTAAATGTAAAAGCTTTATGAGCAGACGAGCTTTTTCCCGCAGCTTTGCCCGCGTAGAATTAGTTTTTGTGTAATCCTAGACAATCTGCCAATATTTTTCGGACTGTTACCTACAGTTAACACAGCTGGTGAAATGTGTGTGTTATGCACCTTCATGTTTCCCATTTCGTATGTCTCTTTTAAAGCGTTTCAAAGGGAATTGATTTAGTGGATAAAAAGTAGTTTTTGTCTTATTCTAGATTTAGAACATTATTTGTGCAAAGTTTCAGCCCAATCGGTTCAATAGGATCGGCGTGAAAGGGTGACACATCACTTTTCTATAGAAACATGAAACCTTATTTTCATCCCATGGGAACTGATTTATGGGATAAAAAGTAGCTTATGTCCTATTTCAGGTCTAGAAATACATTCATGCAAAATTTCAGACCAATCAATTCAGTAGTTACGGCGTGAAAGAGTAACAAACATCCATCCATCCATCCAAACTTTTGCATTTATAATATTAGTGGGATGGTAGGAAGTAGGATGGGATGGGATACTAGGTATTATGAGAAGAACAGGTGCTTTTAAAATACAGGTGATCAATCTTTTAATTATTAAAATGTAAACAAAGAATCTCACACCTTATTATTTATATGCACACAAAAAAATTTTTCTTTTTTCAGCACCGAAACAGAAAACCGGTGCCCTAATAATGTCACTAATAAATAATAAATTAATACATAAATTCATTTATTTCAGGCTACAATTAAAAAAAACATAATTTGTTAGTAACAATAGTTCGTAATCTAATATTAGTAAATAAATAATCAATTAATTAATAACAAAATAAAAACTATTTAGACTGCTTGTCTGTTTGTTCTGGATATTCATGAACTCGGTCGAGGCAATACATAAATTCGAGTACAAGAATTTAATCGGCTTTTCTTCGACCTTCCATACAACGCGTTTCTTGAATGTTTTGAGGACTTGTTTTTTAAAATGTGGCGATATATAGACCTTGGATGAGTATATTTTGAGAAACGTTAAAATTATATTTAGAGAAAACTAATGGTTTGTACACAGCTAAAAACTTTCGTAGCAACACGTAGGCAAGTTTCTGTATTGTTAGTTGAAGTAATAATATTCAAAAACTAATTGCATTAATATAAAAAATAAAGGTGATATGATCTAATTTAATATATATAACTCTGAATTAAAACAAAATAAAATGGTTCACTAATTTATTTCCTGACAAACAACGCACAGACATTTATTCATCTTCTTGATGGAACCATAAATAAAGCAAAGCAGAGAATTAATTGGAAAGTAAATATCGCCGAAATTGCTATTGATATTATTTTATATTTAGTTCAAACAAGATCCTCTATGTATTTATGTTTGTTATTATAACAATTTTATAAATTATAGTTTTATTAATTTTCTTTCTTGTGACAAGGCGTACTTTAGTAGTTACTAAAACAATGCTTCAATTTAAAATATTTAATAAAAAGAAAAATACTATTAGTTATCTCTTTAGAATGACACAGGCACACAAAATAAAGTAATCATTAATTACTCGTTTGTCAAAGTTTCAAAACATTTTATCAATTAGGTATATTGAGAAAAGCTCTCGCTTGTTAAGTTTTTTTGTCATAAAAACATACTAGGTTTCTTTTACTTCAGACTTTATAATTTAATTAAAAATTTCACTCTTCTTACAATGCCCTCTGTAAAATATTTACCTGTAACTAGGACCTTTTTGTTTACGAAGTTTTACAGTTAGGTTTATGTTTCGAGTTTATAGACCCAAAAAGCGATTAATAAAATCGCCCACTCAGGTCTCAAAATTGGATTTGTTTCAATCTCAATTAATAAAATCGTGTCTGAATAGATTTTATTAATTAATACGGTTTCCAATACATCACCGTATGACAGCATGGCAATTCGTACTAAAAGGTATACCAGTGCGTTTGTTAGTGTGTATCTAATAGTAGATGATTATACAAGATAGGTAAGTAATCAATTTCACCCGAGATATTTGGGTGCACGAGCGAGTCAGAACAACAGTGCAGAGATTTTCTGCTTACCGGACTGGAGCTCTGAAAAAAGATCGCCACTGATTTGCCACTTGCTTCTCCACCATACGCGAATGGGAGGACAAGGAAGCCTATGGTCTATGCCTTGAATAGGAACAAAGGTTCGATTTAGACCAAAAAAGAGACTACTTGAAGTCCCGCTGTCATTTCTTACAACTATTTTAATGGTGTGCTGACGTGGCCCTGCGTGGGCGCACATTGGATTGGATGCGAGTCAATTGAGAGCACATCGGAGAGCTGAATAGCTTAGGTTGTAAACTTAATAGAAGTTACAGAAGCTTTCGTCGTGACCGAGAACTGTGAGGCTAAAAACTTTTAAAGATCGTGGATGTAATTGATCATTTACACCCGTATTGTATTCTCTACTTTCATCACTAATGCGAGGAAACAAAAATATGAATAACTAGCTTTTGCCCGCGGTTTCACCCGCGTTTAATTATTTTTTGTGTACTCCTATAAAATCAGTCAATATTATTCGGACTGTAACCTACAGAAACATAGCTGGTGAAATGTGTGTGTTATGCACCTCTGTTTCCCATTTTGTGTGTCTCTTTTGTAGCTTTTGTATGGGTACCAAGGGAAAAAGTAGTTTTTGTCCTATATAAAGTCTAGAACAACATTTCTGTAAAATTTCAGCCCAATCGGTTCAGTAGTTACGGCGTCAAAGAGTAACAAACATCCATCCATCCATCCATACATCCAAACTTTCGCATTTATAATATTAGTGGGAAGTACAAAATTATAATGCGGCACAGATATTTTCCTTTGCTGTTTAGCTAGACTAGTATAACTATTAGTTTGTGAATATACTGGATACTTAGATTTAAAATGTCCCCGTTTGACTTACCAGTTAATGAAAGTAAAGAAGCCCCGCTCTATTTTCGAATTTACCTACATCCCTAGAAATGTAAATCGAATTTGAACGCCGCATTTAGAGTTATACGACCTACTTTCAGAGCATTAGCATTGAAAATAATTTTAATAACAAAACACTATGGTTCAGAAAGCAGTAATAAAAAATAAAGTCAGATAACATAATATATAACTAAAATTAGAAGCTAAGTCAGTTCAAATAAGTCATATAATGAGGGAAATAACCACCATTTTAAAATTGTACAAAGATATCCGAATATTTCTGGTCTTATCCGGATATTTCTCGGTTAAGATTTCCAAACGTGATTGAACCCATGGACGAGGTTGAAAGCAGGCATGTAAGCGTAACTCTTATAACGTATTCCGGCGGGGCACAACCTTTCTTTCAGACGTGCTCGAGCGAGAACCTTCGCAGCGCGTGAGGTCGCCCGCTCTGAGCCGGCTTTTATTTATAAAATTGTTGTTGCGGGACTAGCATTCTTAGTTTGAAGTTTTAGGAGTCCGAGTGAAATCTTTGTGAGTATTATTATTCCACGATTGGATTAGATATGAGGTGCTAACGTCAACTTTACGCGAATGTATGAAATGACAGTTACCAAAGGTAGGATGTGCAAAAATACGTAAAAACTTTTTCAGTACTGCAAAATTATGATTTGGAGCAACTGTAATATTTAACCAAAATAATATTTCGTGGATATAAAATATAATGATATTGTTTAGAAAAATTTTCAGCTCGCCATTTGTTTTCATGATCAATCTCATGGGTTTAACAACTTGATCATCAATGCCAAACACAAATAGTGACAGATTTTGAAATAAAATTTCAAGATTTCATTTATAAAACAATTGTAAATAGATTCAACAAACAGTCAAACAACTAAATCAGCGATCATTTCATATTTTGTAGAATAAATATTATTGATCAATTATAACTTTTATTAACATCAGTAAGTTCATAAAACGCAAAAAATTGATTATTTTATTTTACTTAATGTGCTTAACGTACTATTATGCAAACGGTACTTTTGAATCCCAATCCAATCGTGGGACAATAATAATAATTAACACAGTATAATTAAGTACTAGTAGTTTCTTCGACAGTGTCCTTGAAATAAATACCTACGGCCGTTCGGTACGTAAACACGCTGTAGAGCTGCCCACTGACTGTCTTCGTGCCATAATTAAAACGGAAATAAACGCCCGGGAGCGTTTCACACTGTACGCCTCCGTTTCCTTGTAGACGTCATACTGATACTTATATATACTGTGGTGATAATGATCCGTACCGGACTATGGTACAAACTGCATGATAATTCTGGTATCTGAAATACTACTTCAGTACATTATTGATTAAAACTAAGACGTAGGTTATTCTGACAAAAATATTACATACTAATTGTATTTCTTAGGAGATTAATACCTCTACATTCCAGTCTACGACCTTGTTAGCATGCAAAAAGAATGGTTGATTTATTTCAAACGGTACACATATGCAACTAAATAAAAGAGCATCTGAATAGATAGTCTGTGCTAGGCCTCCTACAAAGGAGTATGGGATGGAGTTTATTATGCATTCCGTATCTTTGGATGTGGACGGAGGTTCGCGTTGGGACATGCCTATTTTCGTATATTAATCGGCAAACTGATAATATAACCACTGAATTAACGTTGTCTTTTTATGCCGTATTATACTAAGTTTTCAAATTTTCAAAATTTAAGTGAAACTTGAACGTTTAAAGTATGTTTATATAATTTAAATAAGCTGCGTAGCATGAAGCTACGTAACATAATGCTACGAGATATAGATAGAGCCTTCGTAGCATAAAGCTAAGTGATTTAGAGTTTGCGTAGCATGAAGCTAAGAGATATAGAGGCTGCGCAGCATAAAGCTACGTGATGTAGAGGCTGCGTAGCATTAAATCTACTTGACGTAGACTCAAAGAGTTTCGGGAATGTTAATATTTACAAAATTAATAATGTTCTCAAAATCACATATTCGAGTATATGCAGACAAGAAGTCGGGTTGTTTTTATTTGCAAAAACTTGTACATCATGTTTCTTCATATAAGCTTTATTTCCTTATAAGGGTCTTCATTTCCATTTTATCTAATTAAGATGTCTACTGTGAATTTATATTCTGTATAATTTTGCTCTTAACTCAGGACTTTTTGTATTTTATTTTTGATAACAGAAAACCGAAATAGCATATTTTTACGTCGGAAATTAACTAAGTATTTCAAAATAATGAGTCTATGTAAGTAATACAACGAATTAAAAAACCGGCCAATTGCATGTTGGGCCACGCGCAATGTAGGGTTCCGTAGTTTCCCGGTACATATAAGTTGGTCTACTAATACAGACCGCGCCAAACTTCTGGTCCCATACATTATAGGGGGCCAAAAGTTTGGCGCGACCTGTACTCGTAAACCTGTAAAGCCTACTTAGCTGTGATAGTTTTCTTTTTAAATTCATTATATATACTACTTCTGTGAAATTTTTCACATTTCTATAAACAATTGCTTAGCCAGCAGACGGACGCTCCACTCAAACTAAAATTTTCACTTTTAAGCTTAATATTTCACCAACAGATCCCTAAATCGAAAAAAGGTTTTGACACACCCACAATGTTTTTGAACGGCCTATCCAACGATACCCCACACTATGGGATAGACGAGAAAAAAAATTCATCCCCAGTTTACTTGTATGAGAGGTATCATTAAAAATTTTTTTTTTCAAAATTTGATTTTACTATTTTGTCGGCGTAATTAATATTTATATCCATACCAAATTACAGATTTCTAGTACTAATAGTCTCTGCGCTAAGCCGCGGACAGACGGACAGACGGACATGGCGAAACTATAAGGGTTCCTTGTTGGACTACGGAACCCTAAAAAAGCACTGTTTGGTTGAAAGGCTTTTAACACTAACACTAAAACATTATCCAATGGGCGATATTAAATCTTTTTTTTATTAATAAAAATAAACATGATTAACAAAACACTTGTACTCGTTTCACAATACTGTAGTATTTTAATCCCAACCGGTTTCGGTATTACACCATTATCAAGGGTTTTAATAACTAATTAATAACACATTTTAATTGTACATTGGTTTAACAATTCGACAGTTCGAGTACAAGTGTTTTGTTCATCATATTGTTATCGAAGTTTCACCAAGTGCTGACAATCGCAAGTATTAATCACATAACAAAAATAAAGTTCTACAATGTAGTCATTGTGAAAATTATTCCAAAAGACTGGTTGATTTACGTCCAGTTAGTTTATAGGGCAATAAGGTCATCAGATCTTGGTCTGCAGAGACGACGTAGCTATTTGCAGACATTATATTTCACTTGGTTAATGGTAAGATAATGATAAGCACGTTTTGTGTCTGTGGTGCGTTCTTGTAGCACGCCCAATGTAACGCATGCTAGAAAAAAAGTGCGTGCGCACGTATTACTACTACTACAACCATAGCAAAACGGACTACGCGAGATAGAATATCTTTACTACTAGAGGCTCTCTTGCCGGCTCTTTTATGGACACGCTTCATATAGTGACCGAAGCATGAAACTTGGTACAGGTGTGCCTAGATTAAGCCCTGCTCTCACCAGTTCCATCCGCAGAGTGGGATGTGGGCAGGGGAGTCGGAGTACGCTCCTGCCGCTCCGTAAACAAAAAATACTGTCGCGTCGTGATTTTACACAAGGGCGTATTATGTATCATTTTCGAATAAATGTCGTTATACCTTTTGCTACATTTAATTCACCCATTCCTGAAGACTGGGGTTGGAAGAAAGTTGAAAATGTATGGATGCCACACTGGATAACTGTACCTGTGGCTACTTATTTGTATATTTTATTAAATTATATATGTATTCCAATGTCGTTTTAATTTGTCATTTATTCGACATTCAAAGTGGGCTGAAATATATCTCGAAAATATTTTTTTATAGTGTATTAAATTTAATGAAAAGCTTATTAAGCAAAATATTTGTGTCGCATTTAAAAATTATTTTTTTTTTTCTCATTATCCATGTTTGCCGAGATTCAGTGTAGGAGCCAGTGCATCAGCTAGGCCTGCCAGAATTCCTTGAAATTGAGCCGAAAAGCTTCACCCTGCTGATACATAAACTGATCAATTGAAGGGAAGGTGGAACTCACCACACCACAATCCCTGTCTTTTTAAATAATTTGCTGTACTAAAAGTACAAAAGCACAAAAGTTGTACGTAAGAAGATATAAAAATTTTAGTCACACCATCCCATTTTATATATTTACTATTGTAGAACATTTTTTATTTTCAAATTAACTACTACAAAAATCCATCGAGTTAAACAGGTACCAGTTTCAGTTTTCGGCGTAGTTATGAAGGCTCGTCGCTATGGAAAGTAGATATCAAAAGTTCATAATATATTATCAAATTAATTCAGCGAGCTTTTGCTAGCGTACTTATCAATATAAAACCAAAGTAATAATTAATATTTATTCAATATTCAATGTTGTTTTAAATAGCCACTGAAAAATTTGCGGTTTATTAAATCGTTTTAACAATGTAAATAAAATGTAAATCATCACCGTAACTGTCCAATAATTGTGCAAATCGATATCAAAGTAATTAACTAGACATTGTTATTTTTAATTGTTTACCTGTTCAATGTATGTCACCACAACTTTCAATTTAAAATGCAAATTGGATTTTGATATTTTTTTCTATTTACGAAATAAAACTTGATATGTACATAAATTGAATAAATAAAAATATAATGTAATAGCATCGCCGTTCTTAGGCAAGGATAGGCAGTAAAACCTCAAACGAAAAATGCCGAGTGATATCTCTGTAAAATATAACATTTTTCTTGCGCCTGTAATGTAAGCAAAACACGTCTGCACGCATGGAAAATCGCTTCCACTGGCACATCTAGTCGTCTCGGGGTATCTCGGAGAACAGTAGCGAAACACCTCAGCCTTCAACGCGAGTAAAGAGCTTTACAACTTGCCGTCTTGGTTGTGAATTTACGATATGGATTTTCAAGAAGAGCTCTAGGCGCTACTTTATTCCACGAAATTAGATTTTGATCACAAGATAAGTTTTTTTTTAACAGATTCAATTATAAAACAATAAAAAAACTTCATCCAATATGGCGAATGGCCCAAGATAGCCGTCAAAATTTGTTGGCTGACATGGTTATTAAAGGTTTTGCAAAAAAAAGTTACTTTATTCAGCAAAAAGCACAAAATAAAATATTTAATAAAAAGCCTTTTTAAAACTTTTCGTATATTCATTGCCAAATCCATGTCAAGGGGGTTGGTATAGAAATAGTAAATCACCATCTTGTCGCGTCCGCTATATTGGATTAAGAATGACATCACGTAGCTTATTATGCATTGTCATCAAAACCAAACAAAACTGAGGTGCAATTATTATGTATGACAATTGTATTCAAATTGATTGTCATATGGCTATTCGGCTAAGCAAATTAGCCCGTTTGACAATTGAAATCGTATATTTTGGCTTTCAAATCAATACGATTGTTGTTGACAACCAAAAACGTACCTCAAACGGGCTAATTTTCTTAGCCAAATAGCCTTAAGACTATCGAATTTGAATACGATTGTCTTATACAATTGCACCTCAGGTTTAAAATTCAGTGGCAAAGTTTGACCCGGACATATAAGTAACATACTGAATTAACAAGTGAAGTTTGTTATAAGCGTTATGATATGAGCTAAGCAACTGACAGCCAAATGCAAGTTTACCCAGTCTGGGTTTACCCAGATTGGGCTTAAAATCTTCATGAAAATTTTTGATCAAAAAGCGCAAAGCCAAAATTGGTGATGGGCTTATGACGAGAACGACTTGAAATCAACTTTTTTACAGATTTTATAATGTTAACATGCTAAATCCACAATCTAACTTGTATGAATGTTCAGTCTGTAGACTATAGTGTCCCAACAGCTGCGTACATCTGAGGTCTATCAGCGCCTGCTCAGATTTGATGCTGATTCGCTCGCTCGGACTGTACGCACTTTCCATATTTAACATGCTAAATCCACAATCTAACTTGTAAGACAACCATGAATGTTCAGTCTGTAGACTACTGTCCCAACAGCTGCGTACGTCTGAGGTCCCTCAGCGCCTGCTCAGATTTGATGCTGATTCGCTCGCTCCAACTGTACGCACTTTGCATATTTCATTGCATTAGTGTTCCACAACATACCGACCGTGTGGCCTTACTGTTCTACACGAGCATATTCGCAGCATTTTTTGCTTCATGAAATCTGTATGGAGGAAAAACTAGGCTGGCTTTTTTGTATAGCCTGGGATTTAAACTGTATGAATTTTAGAACGGGTAGGTATTGTAAAAGAAATGTAATTTTTCGCAATTTTTGTTTGTTAATAGTTACTTAGTTATATAAGTGAATTGATACAATAAGGTAGAAAGGAGAACAATTTACGTTTGATAAAAATATGAAACTCGTGTATGTCATTTCGTAGTTAATTATATCCCTAGTAGCGTTTACAACGTATGAAGTCTAAGACATGCAAGTCCATAATGAAAAACAGGTCAAGTGCCAACCTAGCAGTTTCAGCCCCTGTAAGTGGTGTTCACTGTAAGCGGACCTGCACACTGTCACTGAACTAAACTTAAACAGAATGGAAGGAATGCTGTGTTTCAGGAACATTGTTTATGTAGTTGTTTGACAAGCTTGACGTATGGTGAGACGTGAAACGCGGTCAGACGTATGCATGTAGGCGCACAAATAGTAAACTCACCTTAAGTTGAACTTTAGATGTATCGCGGCTGCAACTTGCGATTATTACAAGTTTTGGAGTCCCAAGATAATGTAAGAATGACGCGCGTCGCTACTCTTCAACACGGCTTCACACCATCCACCCCCATCGCATCAAGCCGTGTTGAATCCAAAATATTAATCATGATACAATTCTAATTATCTAGGTAATTTATTAGTTAAGAAATATAGATATAGTAAGTGCTTTAGTTTAAGAACATATTATTGTAATGGTTTAGATGTGAATCTGTTATATTACTTTAATTATTTGAATAAATGAATTTGAATTTGAATAGAACAGATTTAATTTTTAAAATAAAATAGCTATTTATTTTGTACTTTATGTAAGAAATAGATTTATTTAGTGAATGTCTGTTAAAGTGTGAAAAAGTATGAAAAAGTACATTAATTCCTTAGAGGAGGAAAGTTGCGTGTTTGCCTGACGAGGTGAATTAGGAGACCGAGGCTTGCCGAGTCCTGCAATGTAAGGCAATAAAGAAATGCGTTTGCAAAAGAACAATACAATGAAATTAACTTAGTATTATAGAATATCAGTGGAACTAACATAAACTCGGTTGTACTTTTCCTTCGATTTAGCAGAAAGCAAGTTTTCAATGACGGAAAGGTTTCTTTAAAAAAAAATACTCTTCTCGCCGACATACTGATGCTGTGGTGCAGTTTTCTTCACTTCAACAAATTTATTGATATAATTTTACACACAATAAACTCGTTTTGCGAACGTCTTTTCAAAATGTTTTGATTTTTGTTTTTGGCTATAAATATTTTTAAAAGAAAGGAAAACTAACGTAACACCCGTACTGTGTCTTGCACTTTACTTAACCCCAAGATGGAATCAAAAATAAAATATAAAACTGTGTTGAAAAACGAGCAGTAGCTCTATTAGCATATTTCAATGATGCGAATGTGAGGCTGAAGTTTGTTAAGTGACAGTCACCGCACGGTAAAACTGGGTATAACAATTTTTTTATTACCCGATACGATTATATTACCCCGCGAGCCAAATTTTATAGTGCTACAATAGGTAAAAGTGACTTTAACTTTTTTTTTATTTAGCATGTCGTTTGTGGTTTATAAGGCAATAAATAAAATTAATTAATTAAAATGGTACACTAACTTTCGCCTGCACAGTGACTGTCACTCTAACGCATTTAAGTTCGCATCATATAAATACAGTGATTGGCCTGCCTGCTTGGCTGAATGTCATTTTTCCCCTTAGTATTTTCGATTTGAAAACATGTACATTTTCATGTCCTTATCCAAATTATTATGGGAATTTTTAAGCAATTTATTTAACTTCATAGAAATAATTCTGAAACAAGTAGATCATTTTCAGCTAGAAACAGTTTCATTTGTTGTTTAATTGTTGTTTCGCAATGAAAAATATATCAAGTGAAAGAATTTAGTATCGTAAAATTTTTTGTGGAAATAATATTTGTAAAAAAGTTAAAATAAACATTGAATATGAACAAAAATACTTTGACCTCGCGAGTTTTTTGAGCGGCCCGCTTCCACTTAGCAGGATAGTCAAGTGAAGAATTAAAGCATTGAAGCAGGACAAATTTCTCCTTTACACCCAACGACGTATGATAAAATCAATGTTTACACTATAACATTGGTAAGAATATCTTTGCGTTTCTTCCCTTGTCTGTTTTGGTGAAAATTCGTATTCATTTGAAATATATACCTTCCCGTTGAAATATACTCCATTGTCTCAATACTGAAATAACCTAAAGGGTTTATGAGGATGAAAGCCATGAATGTTCCAATTAGTGAGGTCGACTATTGTCCTCGTTTATTTCAAAGAGGTAGAAAGACCCTATGGGATATCGAAACGTACCGAGCCTTAATTAAATTACGTCATAAACGTTCATACTTATTCGTGGTACAACTTTGATACGAAATTTGGTATTTAGCCGTTAAAACCCTAAATAAGTTAGAACACGTTTTTACTAGTTAGTGCTATACAAAAAAAAAACAAAAGTAGGTAGCGACCACGAGCAAAGCGAGGAGAAGCGGTTATGTTGACATGTTTATACGTTTAGGAGCCGATCGAAGCGGAGCGCAGCGAGGCGACCCCTGATGTTTTGTATAGCACTAACTAGTTACAACGGGTTATAACTGATTTTGGGTTTTAACTGAAACATATCTATCTACACGAAGCAGGAATCATTATATGTTCGTTAGGTATATGTCAAAGTTGGTATTGAAATTCAACTTGGAGAGCTTGAACAAAACATCTTGGAAGTTGGAAGAAAGCTCTTGTAATAAGTAAGAGTATCAAGTTACATAAGTTAGTTTCATCAAGTACCGACAATCGCAGTATGAATCAACTTTGCCAAAACTTTAAAAGAACTTCTGTTGTAAATTGTGGTTTTTAGCAACGATATAAATTATACTCAATGGACACAAGGAAATAGTTTAGCAGTTTTTCTGAACCTCCTTCTGAATGAAATAAAACGACAATGGTCAGAATGGTTCAATAAATCTGTCCGCATAATACGAAAAAAAAAAACTTAGAACAGCCTCGACTCAGTACAGGAAGTCTAAATTTTATTTTGCGTATTTCACAGAAAGCGTATTTAAACCTTGGTCCTGACCGCTTATCAAGTCTCCAGTATGAATTTGACTACAATAGAAAGTCGCCTCATTTTTAACTACAACATAAAATACATTCTTTGAAATATTGTCGTATCCGTTGTAAGCACTTGTGCGTAAAATAAAATTTTCCCTGCTGCAGAAACAATCTATTGTGTAGGTGTCCTAAGCAACGTTGTAAAAGTGGCAACTGTAATCGCGCTTGCACATTCACGAAGAGATCGACACAGCACGTATATGACGTAAGCAAAGCACTTATAATGTTTAGGAGAGTGTACGACCCGGTAAAAACATTGCATCTCCCACTATTCACCCATTTCGCGAGATATGTGAATTACTGCAAATAAATAGCAAAAAATGTTATAAAAATTTCTGTTTTTAGTTTTTTGTTATCTTAAAATTTGGCCAAGGGTGAGTCGTACTCGCGCACGAAGGGTTCCGTACCGCCACACAATACGGGTAATTAAATTAAATTAATAAAAACATTATCACATCACACTAATATTATAAATGCGAAAGTTTGTGTGTATGTGTGTATGTTTGTTACTCTTTCACGCTGAAACGGCTGAACGGATTTAGATGAAATTTAAAATGAATATAGCTTATACCCCAACTTAGCACATAGGATACTTTGTATCTCGGAAAAAAGCACGTTAAACCGAATAACACGCGGGCGGAGCCGCGGGCAAAAGCTAGAAATAATAACAATATCGATGCCATTGCAACATCAAAGCGACAAAAAACTAACCGCTAAAATAATAGCGTCTGACAAACAATTTGGCACCCTTTGAGTACGGAACCCTATTTTTTAGGAAAATCCGTATTTAAAAATTACGGAGTTTGATCCCGAGAACCGCTCAACGGATTTGGATGCGGTTTTTTTATTATCATCGGGGCGTGGTGACCGTGGTCAACATATAGGCAATAAGGGGTGTTCATAAAATAACGCCCGAGCTGAAAACGATAAACGGAGGAGGAGCAGTGGGCAAAGGCAAGTATATGTATAAAGCGAAAGGCGAAAATTACAATTATTAGAATTTTCGTCTGTCTGTCTGTATGTATGAGTATGTTCCGTTTTAATTCGAGAACCACTTTCCTCCATCCATCCACGTGGTAGAGATCGAATAAAAGCAGGCGAAGCTGCGGGTAAAAGCTAGTATAAAATATTATTGTATAAACGCAACTTTAAGTCTTCTTGCTTCCAATAAATGTAAGAACTTAATGTACCTTCTAAATTAAAAAGTAAATATTTAGAATAACTTCTACAGTTTCCTTGGAAAAGCGAGGCTATGTGGTTGTTACCAAGAAGTAAGTAAAGTAACTTGAGGAAATTGTCAAAGCATCAAAGCTTTGATCTTAATGAGTAAGTGAAAATTTCATAGGGTTATATAATTGCCTTATTATTTGAGTTGTAATTGCTTGTTTTGGAAATAATTCGTTTTTCATTGGGAGTTGTGAGGTTGTATTAAATAAATAAAATATAATAACGTCTTTGTTGATATCACAAAACGTATTTGTAGAAACTGGCACACTCTCAGGAAGCTGCAACAAAGTTATCAAAAAGTAATTGTTTTTAGGGTTCAGTACCCGAAGGGTGCCAAACGGGACCTTATAACCGCCTTCGCTGTCTGTCTGTCTGTCCATCTGTCACACGGGTCTACAGCCTCAACCCTAATAGTTAGAAAGTTTAAATTTTCACAAAATATCGTTTTATTTTGGCCTCTACCACGACAGACAAAAAAATTAAAATAAAAAATAATCAAGGAGGGGTCCTCCAAGAAACCTCGAAAAAGTTGCATTATTTAACCGTTATTGGTTTTGGCTCTGATGGTAATACCTAATACAAGTTTAAATAAATGGCTAGACGTTAAAGACCAGCTTGGAAGGCCAAACCACAGTTTTCTGGTTAGTTTTTAACTTAGTTATACAGCGTTCTTTTGATAAAAGCCGTTTTATTAGCAGGATTTAGGGTTAAGATTCCCTTAATTTGAGATCTGAAACAAGTTGAATAATATAAAAAATAGCATTTATTGTGTATTTCTTTGTTAATTCCACCAAATAAAGTTTGGGGGTTTTTTCTGAAAAACGTATCATTTTTGGGAAAAAATCTTTTTGAATCTGGGGATATTTAAGAAATCATATCTGGCAACCCTGGTTAGTATATTTTAATCGTTGCGAGGATAGGTTGTGTGATTATTTTGTGCTTGAGACCAATACGAAAAATTATTTTTCTTAACCGAATATTAAAGAACCTTATCGACATACACACATAATAACTAAAACAAGCGTCCATCACTATAGTCAGATTGTAGGACACACTCTAAAGTAAAACAAAATATAATAAAAAGTTGGATACCGCACGCAGACTGTCAAATTTTTGTCAAACTCAAACTCACTTTATTCATAAATAATATTATTTCATATTATATAATGTGTAACCTATTACAATAAATTATATTATTACATTTCACACATTTAGTAAAATATATTAAATTCATTAAAATATAGAATGCTAGTACAATTTTTATTTATTTAACAATAATATTTTTTGAAATGTAATATTCCTTGATATTATAAAATGATTTTTATAGTATTGTAGGCGCTACCATTTAGGCTGCTAGATTTTTGGTGACATAACCTTGCTTTGGCATGTACAGTGGAGCCCGCATCAAGCGGAGCTTTGAGTATAAGCTGACCTGGGCTCCACTGTACATTGTAAATGTTTTTAGGGTTCCGCACTCGTACGTATTTTGGAGTGGTAAGGAACCCTTTGTGTGCGAGTCTGACTCACACCTGACCAAATTATTAAGAGTAATGATGAAAGCGCACACGGTTACTGAGGATGATCATCATGAATAAATCTACGAGTGTACCTCTTTTCCACAAAATAGATAGGTACAGAAGGCCTGCTCCCTACAACCAGCGATTTCGGGCGCACGCACACATAGACATAGTATAAATAAGTAATAGTATTATATCTTCATACAAACGGGCCGAAACGAATTCTACCAAAAACTCGTTTAAAGTCGGTTTACGGAGTTACGTACGCACGTTGTCACTGTGACGCTCCCGCGGATTTTCACCGAAGTGGAGCGACAACATCACAATGGCGTTTTAGTTTTTAAAACGTAGAAAAGAGTTTTAATAAGAGCTTGAGAGAATAGTTCCCGCAAAACCATAATTTATTCTTCCATGTTTGATACTAATACTACATGAAAAATAAGCCCTTCTGTCAACAATATAATGCACACTCTTGTCCCAATATAATCTTCAGAAGCCATTCCAATACTGAGAAGAAACATAAAGGGAAGAAAAAACCAAAGATGGCTCTAAAAAAAGTTTTCATGTAAAGAGGCGTATGGCTGTCGAACCAAATCTCGGTGCAAAATGCACATCATAATATTGTTTTTCTTACTTTTGAATAAAAAGTATGCAAAAATTTCATTTTAAAGCAATTGACGGAAATTTATTAGTAATCATTAAGTTTTCACATTTAAATTCTATAATTTTATAATTTACATTTTGATTGCATTCGGTTAACAAACTTATAGGCGTAATTATCGTTGTAGTCGAATTTTATCAAAATGTAAGGCATACAATACTATAGTTTTAATGCGAAAACCCTATTATTAGTATTCAATTTCCGCAAAATTGCTTTAAAACGCCATTTTGCATACTTTTTATTCAAAAGTAAGGAAAAAAATGTTATGATGTGCATTTTGCACCGAGATTTGGTTCGACCACCTTAAGTATATTTGAAAAAGAAGCATCCTAGAATATTATTTTTTTATTAAAACCTGTATAATCTTTGTGAAACTCTGAAACCAACAGATATTTCATACTAACATTCAGTTTCTTTTTATGATAAAATTATTATGTAAAAATTATGATGTAATAAGTTTGGAGTCTGTTACAAATAAAAACATATTTTGGTAAGTAGCTATTACGGGATTAGATTGAGATGGGTACTACACGGAGAAGACACTCAAGACAATAATATTTTCTCAGTAACTTTCCTATCTTCTGAAAATGTCAGTATAACGTAGGTAAGGGAAACTTATAGGCTACCTGCGTTATCGATGGACGTTAAATCTAATAATTTAGCCAGGAATAGCCCGGCACTATTTCACCTTAACATAGTGCAGCGAACGACCAGAAAATGGGCGGCAATATATCACGTGGTACCTGCAGAAGACTGTTTCTTAAATGACTAGCTATTTCTCAAAATCGTACACAAGTTGTTTTTTTAGCCTCGACTTGCGTCGAATAGATAGTTTTTAAGTACCAAATGACGTCAAATTAAGGCGAGGAATTGATAAACTTTTAATTTCAAATCAGCGCCTTAGGGGAGTGGAGTGAGGGGGACTTACTCCATACAAATATACGCTCACGAACTAGCTTATGCCGTAAGGTCGTATGCGGCAAAATAGTATTTTTCATTTAAAATGACAACTTTAGGTAATTTAATAAATCCATTCGGCCATATTGACTAATTTAAATAAAATTGAATAAGTATGATATTGAATTAGACATATGAGGACTATTTTTAAATAATTTTCTTGTTTATTGGTAATAATGAGTTATGTAATATGAATACGTATTGTCATGCATGAAATTTATTTTTATTAACTTTTATTGTTTAAGAATTTTTACTTTTTAATGTATAACTAAATTAATATAAAATTAAAACTAAATAATCCGAAAAACTTAAACAAACTAAATACCTAGAAATAAAAATATTATAAACTAAACTAAGTAAAAATTGTTAATTATATTCATTTATATTTTAAGAATTTAATCTGTGTATAAATTTAAATTTTTGCATGCCAGTCTTGGCGAAACATGCCTGTACCTTAATCAATTTAACACCTAAATATTATCATGTTTTAAGCTAATAAATGTTTTGAATTGAGTGGAGTTGAAAAAAAAACTTAGAGGCTTCATTCGCTCCCGTTTGTAAGTAAAATAGAAATCTCTGTTTTAAAAGAGGTTTTCTAAATATTTTTTTCTCTGCTATGAAAATTAATCAATAAACTAAATCTTCGGGCAAAATGATGTCAGAATGCTTAATCTAGTATATAAATTGGTAATTACATATGTTTTTTTATTGGTGAAAAAAATAGAGATCCATGTCGCTAAAATTTCCAATGCATCGCCTCGAATTGTTCTCGAGTTAAAATGGAACATACATATAGACATGGTCTAAGATATAGACAGACAGACAAAAATTTAAATAAAACCGGCCATGTGCGAGTCGGACTCGCGCAAGAAGGGTCCCGTACCATTATTAATAAAAACGGCAAAAAAATCATGTCTGTTGTATGGGAGTGCGCAGGTTCGACTCGCACTTGGCAAAAGAAATACATCGTCTGTGAAAATTTCAACTGTCTAACTATCACGGTTCATGAGATACAGCCTGGTGATAGACGGACGGATGGACGGACGGACGGACGGACAGCGGAGTCTTAGTAATAGGGTCCCGTTGGGTACTCATTAGGTACGGAACCCTAAAAATTGTAGTTTTGATTTCAGAACACTAATAAACTCTTTTTTTTCATTTTATCTGAACAGACACGACTTTTTTGCTCTTTTATTATTAGACTAGCCTTTGCCCGTGGCTTGGCCCGCGTTTGTTCAATCTCTGCCCCGTTTTCGGCTTAGGAGTTATTTTATAAATACCCCTTATAGCCTATATATTGACCAATGACACTACGATGGCAATTAAAGAAAACCGCATCTAAATCCGTTGAGTGGTTCTCGTCTTCTCGAGTTAAAACGGAACATACAGACGTACAGATATGCAGACAAACATTTTAAACATGGTAGTTTTGGCTTCAGTACAATACTAATTAATAAGCCATTCCATTTAAAATTTCGAAAATATATTCAATGTGCAGATCCAACTTTTTAATATTAGAATATGAAAACAAGTGCATAAGTTTACATAATAGGTGTATAGTAGGATTTTTTTAAATGTCGTAATCCACTTAAGATCTTATCTTTCAATGAATGGCATTGTCATCTTTTGTTAAGTTCGACCGCTAAATGAGCAGTGCATAACGAAACGCACAAACAACAAAATATTTTATGTTAATAGCAACTTTACCACCTAAACAAAAATAAACTGGAACTTAACAATATAACAATGCCATTCATTGGAAGATAAGCTCTTAAGCCGATCCCGACATTTTAAGAAATTCGGAATTGAATTTTTTTTTTTTGTTAAAAAACCGGCTAGGTGCTAGTAGGACTATCAGATGAGAGTTCCGCAGCATTCAAATAAGTTTATATCAGAAACTTATCCACAATATGTATAAACATAACCGCAAAATTAAGTCGGTCGACTATTAACTTGTTAACTTGTAAGGGCTATTCAGCTGTGAAAGTTTTCTTACTAATTTCGTTATACTGCTGCCGTGAATTTTTTCTCCAAAAACAACCGTTTAGCTTGACCTTGACTCAAACAAAAAATTGCACTTTAAAGTTTACGAACGGATCCCTGAATCGAATTTTTTTTTGAAAACACCTACAATATTTTTATAATAAATACATTTCCAACGACGACACCCAAAACGATGGGAAAGGTGCGAAAAAAAAATCATCCCCACTCTAAGCGTAGGGGAGGAACCATAAAAAAAAATATTAATTTGTGGGCGTTATTAACATGTATATTAATGACAAATTACAGCTATCTAGTACTAAGATTCTCTGTGCTAAGCTGCGGACAGACAGACAGACAGACGGGCGGACATGTTGAAACTAAAAGGATTCTATGCTAACTACGGAACCCTAAAAACAAACACTTGTGTTTTTAATAACCTTTTAATGCAGGTACAACTGCAATACAACGATGACATAATTTTACACATAAAATTACGATGTGTTCTAAACGCAAAAGTCTGAAACCCTAATTTTGTGCTTAGCCTTATCTTGTTCCTCGTATACAAAAATATCTTTACCCTTGTTTCATATTCATAGTACCAAAAAAAAGTCTGTAAATGGTATATTATTCTTCAGACATTTATAACAATGTTACGCGGGAGATGTGATGAAAATAGGCGCATATTTTTCATTCCAGATGTAGGCAAAAAAAACACGGGCGTCTTTTTCTCGCTTGGTAAAGCTTTTTGTGTGATGGGCCAAAATTCGTGTATCATGCATGACAATCTTTCTGCATGACGCAAAATGACAAGGCAGTTATATCAAGTAAAATGTTTTTCCTACCTTCCACCTTTATTTAGAAATATTTGGTTCGTAAAAATGTTTTTTAAACGTATAACTAATCTTGTGCCGACCTGCCTCTTTTCTCGTGTAACTTTACGAAGAATATTCTAAACAGAGCAAAAAAAAGCCATGTATGTTATTCCGTAGAATATTTTAGGACTACTTTTGTGTTTCACCCTCAGAACATTAAAACGAATGTTCTGTGGTTTAACCTTAACTTGTTTTTTTGACAACAAACTAAATATTTTTCAAATAAAATGAAATTTGGATATCTTGCAGTGAAACACAGTAGGTATTACTTTCTACTGAGCTTCATGAATAAAGATGCGAAAATTCAATCGAACAAGGCAGAATAAACTGAAAAAGTTTCGATGTTCTATCATTTACCAGTTCAGTCTTGACTTGAAAACTCAATCTCGAACAAAGTTAGGGAACGCAAAAAAACGTTCGCGAATTTTAATTATGACAGGCAGTTCGGAATTCGCCTTTTAAAATGAAATATAGATCGTATCGTCTTTGTCTTCAAATATCCCAGGACTGAACATTTCTAATCTTTTGATGTAGTTTCATACATCATTTTTTGATTATTCTTTTTTAGTCTTGTGTCCAGCTCGATTTTTATTGCAAAAATAATATCAAACAAAATTAATAATTAACAATACATGTAAAACCTGGTATAATTAATCATACATTTCTGATATAATTTTAATTTTCTATTAACATCGATTCTTGTAACAATGTGTGTTGAATGAGTACCGTCTTATAATATGGTGCTGGCAGAATACCAGCGTTGAAGCTTTACCTGCAACATTTTGCTGAGCCAGGGCCATATCATCCGAACAGTACTCGTATATGCGATATACATAACAATGTGTGTCTTATGTTTATTATGATTAACTTTGGTTTTTTTTATTCTTGTAACTATTTTATTATCTGTGCTGTGCACTGTGTAAATGAATAAACGTTTTCATCTACAGCTTGGCAAAAAAGAGTTTGGAAAAAATGAGGGCGCTTTACCACATAATTTAGTCATACCACACACTACGAGCGAAACTGTATACTACGACCAAAGTATTTAGTTTCATCTGTCACCGCGTCAAACTCTTTTTGCCAAGCTGTATCTTTATACTGATAACGGGTTAAACTGTTATCAGTGATCACAGTAATAACAATTTAACCCGTAAAATGGATTCGAGTCACCATCTTGCCAACTATTTATATTGTTTAAATCTGTTACAATAAGATCATAAAATATTACGGAACGTTTTGGTAAATTACATACCGGTGACCCGGTTTGTGAAATACGAAAAATGTTTCGTGCCTCTATATTTGTTCAAGACAATATGGACTCAATAGGAAGTCTTAATTTTATTTTGCGTATTTCACAGAACCTGATTTAATTGAACCTAGGTCCTGACCACTTACCCAGTCTACAGTATAGATTTGATAAACGAAAGTCACCTTATATATGTTGACCAGCGAAGCTATTATGTATCTCAGTGTCGGTTGCTAGCTATAGTTGCTATTCACCAAAAACAGATAAAAATGAACCTCAAAAATAACCTTTAATGAGTATTGAACTTTTTACGAATTGTGAAGTCATTTTAAGTGCGAACTTATCCTTAGATAAGCGGATATGTATGTTTTGGACGATAAGCACTTGGTTTGTCAACTGAGTTTACGATACAGAATCAGGGGGCTAGAGTACTATAATGATAAAAAATAAAACCGCATCCAAATCCGTTGAGTGGTTCTTCAGTTAAAACGAAACATACATACATAAAGACGGAATGAAATATATTCAAAAAATGATACAAACATGAAAACCCATTTCATTTAAAATTTTCATTGATATTCTTTTTACGTACACTACCTTTCTACCATTTTATTATTAGTAAAGTAAGTAAGTTGTATACCACTTGCTGAGCCGGGAAGGAAAACACTGAGAAAAACAAGCATGCCTTAAAATGTGTGTATTTTTACCCGAAGTACAGCGACTAGGGTCATCTCCTATCACGGTAGAACGTAAATCGTCGCAAAAAGAGGGTGTCCGAGTGTTGTCTGTTTCAGTGAGTCCACAACTCCACACTCGGAAACTGATACCCCCTTGAAGATATATGTCGCAATTATATAAAATAATTGGTATGTGTTTGTTAGTGTAAGGAGCAAGTGTTTACTGTTAATTAATGATATATCATATCAATAGCTTTAATAATACTGGCCAGACTGCAAACTACTCTAGAGCCCATTTAATAATATTGCTTGGCAAATACCATTCTATTATGAGCTCTTAGAGATATCAAAGCTTGAACTGTGAACTGAGATTGATTGAATTTATGCTAGTTTAATTTGCTTATCTGTTATGGCGACATCGGTAGTAAAAACTGAGATTTTAAAACAGCAGTACTCCAGTACTACAGTAGAGAATATATACGGATACAGAATTCTGAAAAAAGAATCCCGTTATAAAGGAGGTTTTTTCCAAGAGGATAGCAGAGCACAAAACGTGATAGAGAAAAAATTACTGCATCGAGAAAAAATTCAAAGCAAATGCTGTTTTTTCAGTTCAAAACAGTAGTCCGGCCAAACGAATGAAGTAAAAATTATTTTAATGAAAAACTGTTGTAAACATATAAACCATTTATATAAAACATAGATTTGCGTTTTTTGAAATGGTCTCGTGTCAATTTAAATAAAATTTTATTCACTAAAAACAGCATTATCTCACCTTTTCTTTGTTCACCGTACTACTCGTGCGCGCACTTTTTCAGATATATGTATCTCTTTCGTAGTGCGATGGACCTATTGCGCCTTAAGATCACATATGTCGCATCAATATCTTCTGGTTTGAATAGTTATTGTATAATTTAGTACAGTGAACTGAATTGGTTGGACCACCAAATTGTAACTTCTATTCTATTACTGCTCTAAAGGAATAACAACAATAAGTCGTTATTAACAACCTTATATTTATTAATCAATTTTGTTTTAATAGACAACTAAATACTGTTATTCTGGCGTTATGGTAAATACGTTTTAAATAGTCGAAGCAATTGGGCTGATTTGGACCAATCAGTCGCTCTTAGATTATACATAATTGCAGATGAATGTACTAATTTCATATCTAGGTGCAGTTAGCAAATGACAAATCAAATCTAATAAAATTGTGTTTGCGCTTAAAAGCATGCTACAGACAATCGGCTGATGACAGTATCAGTGAAGAGGTCAAAATTATAAATAAAAAAACATGTTGTGTTTTATATTGCCCTAAATTATATTTTGGCCAAGTGCGAGTCGGACTCGCGAAAAAAGGGTTCCGTACCACCACACAAAACGAGTAAGGAACCTTTAAAATACGATAAATAACAACAATATAGATGCCATAGGCATCACCAAGGCGTCAACAAAAGCTGCTAAAATGATAGCGCCTGTCATATAATTCGTCATCCTTTGAGCACGGAACCCTGAATTTTACTATTTTTTTCTTTTACTTCTAAGTATGTACAACAAACTGACCAAGTTTTAAACATATGTTAGGTACCTATTTTTAAGATAGAGCTGTAACAATAACCTTGAAAAAATTGCATATCGACCCCCTTTATTGTTCATATTTTTTTTAATGTTTATTATTTGTCATGGTAGAGCACGTAGTACTACGCATTCCTTCAGTTAAAATTTCAACTCGTTACCTTTTACGGCTGAAGCTGTAGACCGCTGTGACAGACGGATGGACATACAGATGGACAGCGGAGGCATAGTAATAGGGTCCCGTTTGGCACCCTTCAGCTACGGAACCATAAAAAAGCTTAAAAAATTGAAGCTTCTTTAGTGTCTAGTGTTTATAAACACTAGACACTAAAGAAGCTTCAATTTTTTAATATATATATTAGTATATATATATATATATATATTATATATATTAAATAATTATATAGCATACCTTATAAACACTAGACACTAAAGAAGCTTCAATTCGGCTTCAATTACAAACAAACGTATTTATTCTAGTTGGTATTTAGAACCCCATTTAGTTTCAGTCCAAGCTTTAAAACATTGGTTTCATAAATTACTAGCCTTTTTCCTACGGTTCCGCTCGCGCTGAAGGAGTATCAAACTGGAACAAACTGCGTCACTCGTTAATTTATTTGAATGTTAATTAAGATGTCTATGAATGAAATCCTTTCCTGTCTGTTATTCAGACCCGAAAGACCTGGAAGCGTTGAAGCGTCTGACCTGAACGTCTTTCAGGTCGTCGGTCCAGCGGGTGCGAGGTCAGCCTACGCTACGCTTTGCTGTACGTGCGGTCTACATTATAACGCCTTTCGGCCCCAACGGCCCTCATGTCGGCAAAAGATATGGTATCCACAAAAAATATAAATTTTATGTACGTATTTATCTCAATATTTATATTTTAATAGCAACAACATCTGTAATTGAAGTTTGATAGTAATTGGTGATAAAATAATGGAGTTATGGTGTTAGCTTTAGATATATGGAGCCTTGAAAAGAGAAATTAATTAATTGGACACACCATGTGAGAATCAATTCCAGATTTTCCGGGTAAAGAAAAGTTTTCATTTCCTTTTTCATTGTGTAACTCTGGTATGATTGCATGGGTGTAGTAAATACTTGAACATATTTGAAATTTTGACTAAAGACGATTTTGAAAGTTTGCGATTTTGACAGTTTGCTATTTTGACCGATTGCTGACAAACTGACAAACAATTCGGTCTCTTCTGAGTTCGAAACCCTAATTTTTATTATATGCTCATTTACTTCAAAGTATGATCGATGTCTTTTAGATGAAACAAATAATGTTAAAAATGCTACTTTTTCGTGGTTTTTTGTATGGGGCAGAGAACGATGTAAGATTCTGCACCGACGAGAGCTAGGCTCTAAGTACGTAACGTGCTGCATGCAGATTACTGGCAGTTTAGTGACTAAAATTTCAAAATCATTGTCTTTTCCAGAAAGCTTACCTATCTCGTTTTCATAAAGGTTTCTTAAGGAAAAAAACCTCGGTTGGTTTTGGAACACTAATGCAATGAAATATGCAAAGTGCGTACAGTTGGAGCGAGCGAATCAGCATCAAATCTGAGCAGGCGCTGAGGGACCTCAGACGTACGCAGCTGTTGGGACAGTAGTCTACAGACTGAACATTCATGGTTGTCTTACAAGTTAGATTGTGGATTTAGCATGTTAAACATGGAAAGTGCGTACAGTTGGAGCGAGCGAATCAGCATCAAATCTGAGCAGGCGCTGAGGGACCTCAGACGTACGCAGCTGTTGGGACAGTAGTCTACAGACTGAACATTCATGGTTGTCTTACAAGTTAGATTGTGGATTTAGCATGTTAAATATGGAAAGTGCGTACAGTTGGAGCGAGCGAATCAGCATCAAATCTGAGCAGGCACTGATGGACCTCAGACGTACGCAGCTGTTGGGACAGTAGTCTACAGACTGAACATTGATGGTTGTCTTAAAAGTTAGATTGTGGATTTAGCATGTTAAATATGGAAAGTGCGTACAGTTGGAGCGAGCGAATCAGCATCAAATCTGAGCAGGCACTGATGGACCTCAGACGTACGCAGCTGTTGGGACAGTAGTCTACAGACTGAACATTGATGGTTGTCTTACAAGTTAGATTGTGGATTTAGCATGTTAAATATGGAAAGTGCGTACAGTTGGAGCGAGCGAATCAGCATGAAATCTGAGCAGGCGCTGAGGGACCTCAGACGTACGTAGCTGTTGGGACAGTAGTCTACAGACTGAACATTCATACAAGTTAGATTGTGGATTTTAAAAAGTTTTCTTGTGGAATATTGGGACATTTTTTGTACACAAGTAATTTCAACATTATCTAAAATATTACTGCCGATTTCAGCTGTGCGCTCTTTAATGAGACATTCTTTAATTTGATGCTAACGTTGATGTGCCCCATAAAGCTTTTATCCACTCTTCGTTTAATCGTAAAGACATAGCAGTAGCTGTCGACGACGGTTTAGCCTGTTTAGCATCTGGGTCGGACCTATTTTGTTCTAGTAACTATTTTCGTGCAGTAAAAGTCTACTGTAGGTATTTCTTAAAATACTTCTTCACAACTGTGACGGCAAATTGTAAGGCTCTTTTCTGTCGTTGAAGACTGAGGTGCTTCGCTACTGTCCCCGTGACGACTAGATGTGCCACTGGAAGCGATTTTCTATGTGTACAGACGTGTTTTACTTACATTACGTGTGCAATAGAGATGTTATACTCTACTGATATATCACTCAGTATTCTTGTTTTGCGGTTTTACTGGCTGTCCTAGGGCGCTGTCGTATTACCTTTCTTTACCTTTGTATTATATATTTTCCGTAATATTTATGTTTTTCATAAATTCAGGGTAACTGCGTAAACGCAACAATGAAAAGAAATATAGTTAAAACAACAATGTCAGGTTAATCAAACACTTTAATGGCAATTTCCACAATAATAGTACTATTTAGTATATAATTTGCTATCAATTTAACTATAATTTGATTTGTGGGTTTGAAAGTTCGCGAAAAGTTTAACTGCGATTACATTATATTAATAAGTTTATAGATTCCTTATAACTGAGACTAGATTATATATAAGGTGACTTTTGTTTATGTAGCCATATTCATACTGGACACTCGGGAAGTGGTCACAACCAAGGTTCAATAGCCCTTTCTGTGGAAAACACAAAATAAAATTAAGATTTCCTATACTAATCGAATCGAGGTTGTTCTTGAACAAGTATAGAGAAACAAAAACATATTTTTCGTATTTCAGAAACAGGATCATTGAACCTTGTTTTTGACCACTTAGCGAGTCTCCAGTATGAATTTGCCTATTAAGCGAAAGTCACCTAATATACCGGGTGTAAATATACTGGTACCATTAAATGAAACCACATATTCTACCGACCCTACTGAACCACTTTTCCCAAGAATCATACCCGTGGACACCTGAAGCTGTCTACGGACGACGCTCTCTCTAAACTCGCCCGTTTGTCGGTGCGTTACGGTTCATGCATTTTTGTTTGTAACTCAATTATTTCCTAAAGGCTGTCCGCGGGTATGATTCTTGTGAAAAGTTGTTCAGCAGGGTCGGTAGAATATGTGGTTTCATTTAATGGTAGCAGTCTATTTACACCCGGTATATGTATACTTTGTAACAAATTCATCGATTTAAATAAGTCACGTATACTGTGTAGTCTAATTGTAACGTGTTTGAATACGATGCACATTGCATATCAAACGCCAGTCAAATTGATATTACAGTATTATGTCTAGGCGTCTGATGTTCAATCAGACGCTGTTGGGAACATTGCTGAATTAACATAACTACAAGTAATGACTCTACTCGTTGTTGCCACCCTTTGATTTTGGTTTTCCCCTTACTCCTTCTGAAATTCCCCTAAATTTAACACTTTCCAGACTTTTTCCCATACGCATTTAATTTAAAACACAATATAAGGTTTACTATTATTTAATTAACGATTAATTTTGTCAGTTAAATTAACATTAAACATCTAAGTCTTGATACGCGTTTAATTTTATAGAATCAAAGTCAAAATTAAAATACTCCAGGTAGAAAAAAGCAGTACCTACTTCCTGACTGTACAGCCCATTAATATTTAAAACTAAGCATAAACTTATATTTTACTTAGATTTACTATACAATGGACTTTACTATAGATTATCAAAAACAACAAAATGTAAGTAATTGCTTCCACATTTAATTCTGGGTTTATTATTAAGAGTTTTAAAATATAAAATATACAATGCTCACCAATTAAAATAATCACCCGATATTTAAAAGATTCTTAATATCTTTGCTGCCATTTTTTATTCGGGATGTAAGATTCAAAGTTTTAATAGATAATAATCGGCAATGTTCACCACAAATTATTTACAAATAATACTTTATATAATAGCAATAGAATGCAAGACAAAAATTGTTTTTGAAATGTGTCTTATATCGAATGATGTATTGATATAACAAAAGGTAGATATTGTACGTTCTTATATCGTTAACTGAAAAACGGACCTGTTTTTTAAACAAGCGCCACTGAACGACTAGATAGAGATAGAGCGACAAGCTTCGACAGAGGCGCGAGCGAGACAAGCCGCACAAAACAGGCCTATTAGGTCTATATTTACAGTGCCACGCGCGAGAAACAGGGTACCTTATTTTCCTTTTGTTTGATCTAAGGAATGATGTAATTTTTCGGAATGTATGCTCGTACAGATATTCTATCTCACGTAGTGCATTTGGCTATGTAGTACAGTACAGCCTGCGGCATGAAAACGGTCTACTACGTGAGATAGAATATATTTACTTCCCAACAAACAATTAAGCGTTGAATGGAGGTCATTTTAAAGCTTAGATTGCTACTATTGATTTAAAATGCATTCGGTTGTCATTAAAGGTGATACAGTTTACTTATGAAATAAGTTTAGCTCTTCAGGTTGTATTAAAACTGTAAATACAAAGCAGAATATTCTTTACAGTTAGTGTAGTAGCAATGGCTGCTTATAAACTTATGTAGTTAAAGCTTCTTTCGTTCTACAGCATTAAAAGCTGTTTAAAGATCTCCATAAACTCCTTTTAATACTTATTGCTATATATCTGCTATATTGGAGTTGCTTACACATCATACGGTTTCAACTTCAGTAACGCCATTGGTTCTGCAACGGAGTAATGGCAGTTTTGTACGATCCCGATATAAAAGTTTTGGTGTATGATAAAGAAGTTGTAACTCTTTAATGACACCATTAAAGGTAATGTCTTCGCTAAGTGCGTAGTTCCTCTCTTAGTGTCAACCAAAGACCGCACAATACTCCTGGCTACCGGCGTTCTAGATCATCCAATGTCATAATTGATTTAAGAGAAGACTATAGGTATACCTGTAAGAAAAATAAAACGCCATTATTGATCACTTTCTGTCAACATAACCTAAAAATGTATTTATACAAAATCATTTTTAAATAAAGATCCACCTAAATTTTCCGAATTATTTTACATAAATGATGTATACAATCACTCAAACTGACCAAAATTTAAAATTGAGTGTCTAAAAACCATTTTAGGTTAAAAAAAAAAATGAAAAAAAAAATGAAAAATGATTTATTACCAAAAAAGCACAAAAATATACATAAAAAATTTACACGAAAATTATATTAAAAAAGACATTATAGAATAAAAATAAACTTATTTAAATTAACTTAAACTAAAACATTATAGCTTTTTTGGTAACAAGAGGTACGCGATCAGCGTATGCTGTTGGACAACGGGGTTCCAAACAGCGCTGTTTTTGCAGCGTACCCCTTTAAAAAGACGACATAATGTTTTGTTAGATTGGTGCAAAAAGGCGCGCATAATGATAAATAAATTAAATTAAAAAAATATATTAAAAAGGAGACTTCCATAAAAGTTAAGTTCTTAAAAAAATTGCTTTAAACTAAGTTTAGTATTAAAACTAACAATATATTATGTCATTTTTTTATTGTACAAATATTACACAGATTAAATAAATTACATTACATCACACTAAATATATTTGTGACTAATATTCACAATTTCGGGAAATTGATATGTGCATGGCGTGGTATGTGCAACGAGCTATTTTCGTCGTATGGTATGTGGCTGTTTACTATAATATATAGGGGTAAATTGTTCAAGGAGTTTGACGTTGGCATCAAAGGTTGCTTACAATAATTTTCTTCTTTTTGCTTTTTATCACTTTGTAGTGATTCTGAGCAAGGGTGATTTGTTTGTCGAGTAGTAAGTATTTTAGTTTGAATTTAAATGAAAGATAACTTATTTTTCTATGAAGTGGGGGCGGTAAATCGTTCCAAATCTTTGATGCCGCAAATCTAAAACCTGCTCTGAAATTTGCTGTGTGGTGTTTTGGAAATGACATATTAGTGAGGACCTTACTTCTGGTGTATTTGTCGTGGCCATCTCCAAGCCATTTAAATTTGTTATATAAATACTCTGGACGCTGCGTGTGTACTATTTTGTGCACCATACCTGCAAGATGCAATTCCCTGCGGCCATCCATTTTAAGAATTTTTTTTTCGTTTAAAATAGGAGTAATGTATGAACGCTTAGGAATACCGAAACAGAATCTTGCGCATGCATTTTGCACTCTCTGTATTGCGCGACTAGTTTTGGCGAATAGTCTTGGTCCGTAAACAGTATCGCAATAGTTAAAAATTGATAGAACAATTGATTCTGCTAACAGGGTTCTAATTTCCTCCTTTAGGTAGTTTCTAATGCCATACAGAACCTTGAGTCGATAAAATGCTGTTCTGATTTTCAGGTTAATATGGTCTATAAATCTAAGTTCACTGTCCAAAAGCAGTCCTAGGTTTCTTGCAGTAGACACCCTCTCGACCATCTGGCCATCAACACAAATATCCGGTGTATGTTCGATAATCAGCTGACACTGTCGTTTTGTCCCTAAAACCATGTACTTAGATTTGGACGGATTGAGCACGAGAGCATTTTGCTTTGTCCATTTATATACAGCATTTAGATCCTGATTGATTTGTCGCACTGCTTCATCTGTATCTTGGTGTTGAAATGAATGATACAGTTGGGTATCATCGGCGTATAAATGTATTTGACAGTGTTTAATATTACTAGTTAGATCTGATGTGTACAGGATGAACAAAAGAGGGCTCAATATTGATCCCTGTGGGCAGCCTCGTGGGATCGTTTTAACTTGCGAATGCCTCACATTCCCCTGCTCATCTTCAGTAACAATATATTGCTGTCTGTTGGTTAAAAAAGAATGAAACCACTCACAGGCTGATTGCGAGATTCCATAAAAATTCATTTTAGCCAGTAGAAGATCGGGACTGATGCAGTCAAATGCCCGAGAAAAATCCAGCAAAACCAAAATACTGCCCTTTCCCGCATCCGCTGCAGTCAGTATGTCATCGGTCACGTGATTCAAAGCTGTCGCCGTACCATGTTGACCACGAAAACCTGATTGGATCGCCGGGAGAATAGACTTGCTTTCTAGGTATTTTGTCAGCTGGGAGCAGACGACCCTCTCTATCACCTTGGATAATACCGGCAAAATACTAATAGCTCGTAAGTCTTTGTAATCTTCAACCGTGGAACATTTCGGCAAGGGTTTCACTCTTCCCATTTTCCAAGCATCGGGAAAATTACGCTCATTGATTGACCTATTCACCATCGCTGTGATGATAGGTAAGGTGATTTCCAGAGTCATGGTAACCATCTTGATAGAAATCGCATCAAATCCGGTAGCATTAGTTGTAATGGTACGAATTATCTTAAGGACTTCGGTTTCAGAACATTCCTCTATGTTAAACATTTTATTTACATTCTTGTGTTTATTTCGCTTGTAAAAAGCTAATAAATCTTCCTCGATTTCTGGATTTCCCGGAATATTCAAAAAGAAATCATTTATTTTATCGGGATCATTTAGATGCTGTGGAATGTTTGACACATTTTTTTTATTCACCATGCTCGTAGTCTGTTTTAGATAACACCACATTTTTTTTGGTTTATTTTTATTGTTATTTACATAATGTGTATAAAATGCAATCTTTTCTCTTTTTAGTGCTCCGGTAACCTGATTCTTAAGATCCTTATAATACCTGAAATGCGATTCTTGTTTTGTAGAGTTAGCACGGCACAAGGCTTTGTCTCTCAAGGTCATCATTTGCTTTATTGTGTCAGTGATCCAAGGACATGGATTTTCTTGGATTTTGATTTTTCGTAAAGGACCATGTTTGTTAAAAATTGTGGATATGAAGATATTAAACATATTTACCATGTCGTTAATATTATTCGTGTCATATATATCGTTCCATGGGATAGACTGAAGGTCATTGAAAAAAATTTCCTCGTTAATTTTATGCAACGAACGAGCCCAAGTAAACAAAGGTGTTCTTTTTGGAGATTTTAATTTAAATTCACCGAGAACAAAACCATGGTCGCTGAGAAGAGGGTTATGATGCACAGAAATGGATTTACACAGTTCAGGGGAATCGGTAATGAAAAGGTCTAGTAAGGTTGCAGATTTGTTTTGTATACGTGTCGGCTCTAGGACCAATTGATGAAAGTTTTGTTGATTCAAAAATGCAAGTAATTCTGGTGCTGAGTCTTTATCAGGTTGCAGCAAATCAACATTAAAATCGGTTATTAGCACTTTCAGTTGTTTTCCTTTTTTTTCTTAATGTCATTATATTTTGAAGGCGCGTCAAAATTGAGATGACAAACATGATACACAATCACGTAAAACTCGCAAGCGCACTAATAATAAACTTTTTATTTCAAGAATACCGTTAATCAGTATTACTTAATTTCGTTATGAAAGTTTTGCAATGTCCGCAGATAAACTGATGCAATAATTTGATTATTATAATCGAAAAATGAATATAATTTTTTGATACCGAAAATGCTACAAATGAGTTATATTATAAGGTATCAAAATACCGATGTTAGTTCCATCGGACCTCGTTATAGGTAATTTATATAACTTGAGGTTTCCATAAACGGTAAAAAGGTACAATAAGGTTTCAAGCGGAAAATTGACGATCTTATAACACCTCTTATACACTTCTGCTAAAGGATATATAGAACCACTATAAATGGTTTACACAGGCTTAACCTGCAAATTTTGCGGCAAAATCAAGATTATAAAGGTGTTATTACACTCTATAACTCTCTTATAAAATATACGCTAAGTCTTTAATGTCTAAGAAGAACCAAAATATAGGTCTACTAAAGCTTGCCTTAACGCTAAAATGTTAGTTGGGTTACCACTTGCTGACGGTGAAAGAAAACATTGTGAAATAAGCAGTGAACGAAAAAAGCCAAGTCTGAATTCCCGAAACGAGTCTTTTCATACCCCGAAATACGGCTATAAGGCTCACCCGTACACGTAAGAACTGACAAAAAAAACAAACTTTACTGTAGGCCTACCATGAGTTTTGCTTACTATACACGTTATCGTCTGCGTAAAATATTTTGTATGAAAAATGCTGGTTCCTGTAGTAAGCCGCTAGGGGCGCTGCACAATTTCTCATATAAATATTTTATTCAGACGTTAACGTGTATAGTAAGCAAAACTCATGGTAGGTCTACTGATAATACCTATATATGAGGTCCAATTCGAAGTGAAAAAAATTTAATAGATGATAGAGTATACCTAATAGACCACATTCCACCGAAAGAAAATTTTATTTCGCGAACTTATTTTTACCTTTCCATAGAAATTTAGTTAGCTGATAGAATTACTTTGTACTAGGAAGAGAAAAAAATTATTGAGCAAAAAATTTTTTCTTCTGGAATTTGTTCAGTTATAAATGTAATTATAAGTGTCGCACCGGTTTATGAGCGCTCGGCAAAAGTGGTGGGGGACTAGCGCATGTGTTCACTCGCGCACAAAATTACTAAGTGCGATGGAGAAACAATGACTAGCGCAGTCAAGGTCACAGCTCATAAACCGTTGCGGAACTTGTAACGATCATACATGATCTAGCCTAGAATTATTTTCACTTAGGACTTTATAGAACAACTAGCATTTGCGTGGTGCGCGGGCTGCAAGCAGCCTGCGAGATATATTGTGCCTATGCTTTTTTTATATGCGTTTTTTTTCTTTGTATCTGTGACATATTGGACTCGTTCTACAGTGAATTTAAAGGCAATCGGTAGAAAATCCGTGATTTACAGAGGATGGGATGTGTGTCGAGTGTCAAAACCTGTAATCGGTTGGAAGATGTGTCAAAAAGAATAATTGTAAAGGTTTATGGACTCGGCCGCGCACCTGCTGTACGCGACTTCGTCATACGTCTTGAATGTCTGACCTCCGGAAGCATGCGCTCAGCCTGCGGCTTCAAGTATGTCAACGGCTCGGCCTGCGGCCTCGCTTATTGTAACACAAAGAGCGACCTGAAAAACGTGTGGAAACTGAGTTTCAGGGCGATCGGTTGAATAAATGCGATTGACATTTTTTTGACAGTTGTCAAATGTCAAAATTTATCATCGGTCGGAAAGAACCCGTGATGCTTATCATTCGAGTTCAAGCTCGGAAGCCCTACCACCATCCATTCCGAAGTTACAGCAATTAAAAAAAAAATGAAAAAATGTCAAAAGATGTCGAATGTCAAATTTTTTTTTGCTCAAATTCTGGCCGTTTGGAAGCCATTTACTATATTGAAAACCTCGTAGCTGTAGCTCCAACCGTTCTGGAGATAATCCAATTGCGCGGATTGGGCCGATTGGGCCGATGGGCCCGAAATTTTTTTTTTGGATATTCGGGTAGATCTCGTTGAGCCCTTTTAAACGAACTCCCGGAACAGGGGTCTATCTTCATTGGTTTGGGAGATATGGGCCGAAAAAGTTTGGAAACTTTGAAAAGAAGGAGATTTTTTTTTGGACCCCAGGGGTCCGTCGTTGAGTGTTCCAAGCCCCACCGTCGCGGAGATATGGCCAAAAGAAAAATTTTTTTTGAGCCTCGGATAAAATTTTTTTTAAATGAAAGAAAACTTTTTTCGGAACCCCGGGGTCCAAGTTTGGGGGGTCCGAGACGAACCGTCGCGGAGATATGGACGAAACAAAATTTTTTTTTCAAACACTTAAAAAATTTTTTTTTTTGGACACGGGCAATGGTTCTGAAAATTTTGGGGTCCAAAAATGTCATACTCGACCGAATATTCAGTAGGAATTATTTCCCATACGAACACGTCAACTTTCATTGATACTACCAAAGATGGGGGGATTACGAAAAACGACCGAATACCCAGTAGGAATTTATTCCCATACAAATACGTCAACTTCCATTGATACTACCAAAAATGGGGGGGGGGGGGTTCCGAACAAAACGACCGAATACCCAGTAGGAATTTATTCCCATGCGAATACGTCGACTTCCATTGATACTACCAAAAATGGGGGGGGGGGTTCCGAAAAAAACGACCGAATACCCAATAGGAATTTTTTCCCATACAAGTACGTCAACTTTCATGGATAGTACCAAAAATGGGGGGGGGGGTTATGCAAAAAACGACCGAAAACCCAGTATGAATTTTTCCGATACGAATAAAAAGAAATCCATGGATAGTAGCAAAAAGTCAAAATTCCTACTGGTGGGTAGGCGGGCTGGCGCAGCCAATGGCTTAATTAATTATTGTGCAATGATTTTTGGAATAATGCGGAATGAAATTTCACATACCCATCAAAAAAGCCCATGGTGCTTGTTTCGCGTAAATTAGTTGTACGTGGGACGCACTATAAGTTTCCGGAATGAATATGAAAAAATACTATTAAAGGTACAAAATTAATTTATTGTTTTTCAAAATAATCTCCCTTGGCGTCTATGCACTTTTTAATTCGATCAAACCAGTTTTGAAAACTTTTGTGCCACTCCCCTGTGGTGACCTCTGAAACGTGTTTTTCATACTCCTCGACAGCCTCTTCTGGTGATGAAAATCGTTGACCGCGTAATTGGTTCTTAATTTTTGGGAACAGAAAAAAGTCACAAGGTGCCAGGTCGGGACTGTATGCAGGATGACTCATGAGTTCTACATTTTTCGTCTTCAAAAAGTCGTTTGTCTGTCTGGCCGTGTGAGAACTAGCATTGTCGTGGTGCAGGATGATACGGCGTTTACGGTTATTTTTACGGAGTTCGTCAATAACTTCCGGCAAACAAATGGTCGTGTACCAGTCACTATTCACGGTACGACGATTCTCTAAAGCAACAGTAGCCACGTGTCCAGTTTTATTAAAAAAAGAAGCAATCATCCGCTTAGATGCACTTTTCACGCGCGCCACTTTGGTTGGTTTCGGCTCATCTTGAAAGACCCATACGCTCGATTGCTGCTTTGTTTTGGGATCGTAGCAATAAATCCATGTTTCGTCACCTGTTACTATGTCCTACACCAAATTTGACGCACCTTCGTTGAATCTGGTAAGCATGGCACTGCACCAAGTGACGCGGTCCGTTTTTTGAGCCTCGGTCAAGTTGTGTGGGATCCACCGCGAGCACAGCTTTCTCAAACCCAAATGTTTGTGTAGGATTGATTGTATTTGACTCATGCCTATTTCTAAGGATGCGCGAATTTCATGGTAAGTCACATGCCTGTCTGTTTCAATCATACGGCGCACAGCATCGATGTTTTTGTTGGTCACAGCGGTGGACGGCGACCATCGCGAGATTCGTCACTGAGATTGATACGACCACGCTTGAATTCTGCAAACCAGCTATAAACAGTCGTCTTGCATGGTGCTTCATTGCCAAAAGCTGTTTCAAGCCGAGCGATGCTCTGTTGAGCTGTCAAATTACACTTAAAATCGTAGAAAATCATACTACGAAAATTTTCCCGAGTTAAATCCATGTTGATGCAGACACACAATTTTTTAAATGGCGCCACAAGGTAAAAGCTAAAGACAGTCAGATGAAACAAACTGCATTCTACAGCCAAAGAGTTCTATTTTCAAATGTTGCAATAAATTTTTAAATATTGTTTATGTAAGTGGCCAGTTCCGGAAACTTTTAGTGTTACCTATGTAGAACAAAACAGCTGGTTCAAGTTATTTGTAGCATGTTACAGTTTCACCTAGAAGCTGTTTTGAGATTTGAGTGGGCGAGGTTATCGATCACCGTTTGGGTCGACAAACACGTAACGTGAACTTAACAACTTTTTAAGTAAAAAGTTCACGACGCCAGGTAAATATTTTTCAAAGGCCCTTTTAAGACGCTTACAACTTTTACTTTTTATATAATTTAATTTAATTCTCATGTTCAGGTGATGGTAAGATTTTAGTAAAGTAACCTGAAATTTTAGTAATCTGTCTGTTGATATGACAACAGCAAAAGATTAAAGTGAAATAGTTCTCAGGGTTTTACATTGTACCTTGAAAAATCGGACGTGGGTGGTCTCATTATTATAGGTAACTATGTATCAATAGCAGTTTAATAAGTACTCATACCAAATATTTCTTCTTTTTCTCTACCGAAAATATTAAAAGTTATTGGTATTTTATCACTCTGTCTTTTTATTATTTGTTTACTATAGAAGAGCCAACGAGAGATGGCCCCTATGACAGCTGCGTTTAGTGATGGGGTGTATTTTAATTTCTGCATAAATAAAAATCAAGTGGGACTAGCGACTTGAGTAAATAAAATATCGATTTATCTGACACGTGATACAACATGCATCATAATAATACAAATGACAAATGTGCATTTGCTTACATTAACAAAGCAGCCATAAAATCTAGAAAACTGGTTTACAATATTTTAATCATAAAAAGATATAGTTTGTAAACAGACGGATCCGTACGATTAAAGAGAATAGAACCCGTTATTTATTGATTACAATTCAGCCACTAACATTCCACATGATCCCTTGTGGTTTGAAAAAATCATATTATAAAATCAAAAAATGATGATCGAAACGAGTAGTACATCACGTATTAGATTATTTTAGTGACACTTACCCATAAACAATTACGAAACTTGGTAGGCATTTAAACGTCATAAGTGCCATCTCTCGTTGGCTCTCGCGGCTTAGCCTTATTTTTGTGAAGCCGAAGAATGAAACTGACCAATTTCAGTCACAGATGTCAGGAGTGACCGATGTCAAAACTAACAGATGTCAAATTACTGTCTTATAAATCCTCTACCTGCCAATGAAAGGGTGCGGTTATGACTTTCAACAGAATAATCGCGTTCAGCTACCGTTGTAATGTCGGTTACGAAAATAAACCAAATAAACACATTCAACCAGCCTCCATCCATAGTCCTTAGCAAGGTCGTTCGTTGGGGCCTGATGTTAGACGCACAACACTTTTGGCAGCCAATTTTTCCCAACGATTTTTGACATTTGATGAGTGTCGTGACCGAATCGTGGGTGTTTGTAGAAAATTGTAGTTTATTGTGGACTCATAACCGCACTCAATGTCACGTCAAAATCGATTTAGATGTTTTAAGGGTTAGCACGAGCAAACAAACAAACAACGGGGTTTTAATAACCCGCAAATAACCAAAATTTCGAAAGTACAGACATATACTTAAATTTTGTTTATTTTTAAGAGTTTTCGGTTTTCTGAATCATTTTAAAACTTTATAATGGGCCGATTTTAAAATTGACACCGAAAAGTATCATTGCTTCAAACAACAAATTTATTTTTTAATTAACATTAAAAAATCCGAATATTCCCGTTATTTAGTTATTCGAAAAGAATTAATAGACCAACTTTTTAGATTCTTTACATGGAGTTTAATAGAGCGTAAGTGTCAAGTTTTTGTTTTAAACGGTACCTTTAAACGGAACCCTGAGGGTACGAGTTCTACTCGCACTTGACCTCTTTCTTTTCTTTCATAACCACATGCAATTTTCATCGGAAATTGGAAATTTTATTTCCGCAAATTTGTAAAAAAATATTCAATTTTAAAAAGGTAAGCGTCGGCAAGAGGCTGCCGCGACCCAGCAGTCGCTGCTCGGCATTCGCTGCCCGGCAGTCGCCGCACTGCTTTATAGGGATTTGTATGACACCGTCCGACGCAGGCGGATGAGCGGTGCGGCCGGGGGGCGTAGCCTGCGCACGACCTCGGCCGCGCCGCTGAGCCGCTCCCGTAGCAGTATGGCAGCGCCAGTGTGACCAGATTTAGCATAATTCTGCGATTTTAGCAGAATTCGATCCCTAATTTAAGGCTTAGCAGATTGTGTCGCAGATCTGAAAAGATAGCAGATTTTAGCAGAATCTTAGAAATCCTCCGCAGAAAATTAGCAGGATTAGGCATTGACAAATTACCTGTGCTTAATTTGGGTAGTAGTGCTAGGAATATTTTAAGAATTCTACCATTCCTAAGTAATGTCCGATTTTTCTTACTCTACTGGTAACCCTCAAGTAAATTTTAGGGGAGTTTCCCTAAAATGTATTTTTTTTCGAGTTGTGTGTGTACATAGATTTAGTAAAGTACAGTTTGTTTATGTGTAGTAGTCGTCAATAAATTGTGTCGTGCGCGTGAATTGTAAATTAAAAATGAAAAAAAAAATGACCAGAATTATCTTTCTGAGTGGGAGAAGGATCAAATGTTCTCATCTTGGTTATCAAGACCCAAGGATGACAGCAATGCCGCTTTTTGTAAAAAATATGATAAAGATGGCTCAAAGCTCAAAGATAAAATGATTAGAAGTTGTTATTTAATATTTTTAATAATTATTTTTGCGTTTTTATTTATATGTTCGTGAAAATTATGACTTAAATCATTAGCAGAATTTTAGCATTTCTTCCAAATAAAATAGCAGACTTTAGCAGAATTTAGGCAAGCAGCTGGCATAATGTTCAATTTAAATCTGGTCACCCTGGGCAGCGCTGCTTGCTCGCAGCAGTCGCAAAAATGGCGTCTTTTAATGATGCAAACGACGAGTATTTAGTGGAGCTTATTGCTAAATATCCAGAGAATCATTCTCGACTGAAAGCTTATAAAGACATTGTTGTAAGAGATAACATATGGGAGAATATTGTGAAAAAAATTAAGAAAACTAGTAAGAAAACCTATTTTTATTCGTTTACATGAACAGTAGGTATGAAATACAACACAACCCATAGTTTTTAGTTTTCACTACTGCACGTGGTAGTCGGCAGTCGCCGCCCGGTCGCGCCTATCCGAATGCTTACGGCGGCAGCGGTCGGTCGCGGCGGCCGGGCCGTGGCAGCGTTTTGCCGAATGCTATCTTTATGTTTTGTCTCTAATCAAATCGTTTATTTTGTAAAATAGATACATAAAGTATAACGTATACGTTACGGGTCATATCTAATATTTACAAAAACAATATTACAAATATAATACGGGAAATATATAACAAAATATATATATTTAAGTTGGGCTGATAAAATTATACATCTGCATAAAATAAAGAGATTTAGGAATAATAATATTATATATACATAATGCGATTGAATAAACAAGTTGATAAATTAACTAAATGGACCATAAATAAATACAATGCCTAACCAAATATATGTACTAACATAAGTAAAAAATTAAGTACCTACATAATGCAATGAATAAATAAGTTGATAGATAAATAAACTATAAATTGTAAAACGACTTTTATGTATTATGTATGTATTATATCATTGTAGTTGATGCTTGTGATTGTTGGCACTTGGTGGAACTTTTGATACATTTTAATTAAAAACCACTTGTACTTGTCCACTTATTTCTATTATTTTCCTTACTGGTTTCGCTATTATATCATTATCAAAAGTTTTTGGGTGTTAACCTACAATATATTAATATTAAAGCCGATTTTGAAGGCTTTAGTTTTATTTTGACATACATAAAATTAAACTAAAGTAGGGTTTAAAAGAAGAGCCATTTTCAAGTCACCATTTTATAAACGTCAAACTAAAATTTTAGTTTGACAGCCATAATTTACTCAACTTAATGATTTTAACTTGTGTTGGTAATTTCAAGGCACATTTTAGAGCTGTCATTTGATGAAATTTAAAAATTTGGTTTGTTTTAAGAGCATTTAAAAGACTTGATAATTTTAGTTGATGTGCCCTTCAGAATAGCAATATATAGTTCTGTCACTTAAAATTACGTTTTTTAGTAAGTTTCTTAGCTTAAAATTAAAACCTTCGGCTTTATTGGATACCAAGCGATTCATATATTGTACCTAAACACCCAAAAAACCTTTGATAATGCTATAATAGCGAAACCGGTAAGGAAAATAATAGTTATAAGTGGACAAGTATATAATATATATCATTGTAGTTCATCATAGAAATTTAGTCGTTATGGAAACGAAAACTGGTGACAGTACTCGCATATTATTATAAAAGAAAACACGAGTATGAAAGTTTTAGAACGCAACGAATTCATTTACCTACAAAATTTGTAAAAGAAAAGGCCAGCGCACCAGCCGTCTGATATAAATTACACAAACCATTTTGAGCTACTTTCGAGCCCCCAAAACCCTAATTTTAATTATTGTAATTTTCGATGGCTGGTTTCTGATATTTCGCCTTTATTACAAATATTGCAATACATACTAAAACGTTTTGAAATGCAATACTAGTGTACCCAATTAGGCAGGTTTCCAGTGATAAGGAAGGAATGCGGATCTAGTTCTGAGAGCTAAGTAGGAGTTGCCTATCGAATAACTTTACTACCGCGTGAATCGAGTTAAGTCGGGTTTCAGGAAACACGACTTAACAACAAAAATATGTACCAAAACAATATTCGGTGCAGACGTTTTGGTGTAGTGTGTAGGACAAAACACGCGCTGGAAACCCGGCTTAACTCGATTCACGCGGTAGTAAAGTTATTCGATGGCAACTCGCACTTAGCTGTCTGAACTGGTATACAAAATATCAGGTAATAAAGACAGACATAAAAAAAATATACGTTATGTTTTCGAGTGTGGACTGTAACTTGCATTTCACAGTTCACACCCGGAACACCTCTGACACCCCCTCGGGGATTCTTGTAGAGACGATTATTTGTTTTATTTATTTTAAGTCTTGAATCAATAACAAACATACATCAATCAATACATAATAATAATATAATAAAACAGTAATACGAGGGAACACGATGGATGCGGAGGACGGAGGACCACCATGAGTGGCGAAATTTGAGAAATGCCTATGTCCAGCAGTGGACGAATACGGGCTGATGGATGGATGGATAGATGGACGAGGGGAGGTTGATATAAAATCTCCTTTGTTAAAAAAGTTTTAAAAATGTTACTGGCCACTATATTCTCGTATTGTTTATTTATTTCTTTTTAAGGTTCCGTAGTCCGACAAGGAACCCTTATAGTTTCACCATGTCCGTCTGTCCGTCCGTCCGTCTGTTCGCGGCTTAGCTCGGAGACTATTAGTACTAGAAAGCCGTAATTTGGCATGAGTATACATTTTAATCACACCAACAAAACGGTAAAATAAAATCATAAAAAAATATTTTTAAGGGTCTCATACACGTAAATTGGGGAAGAATTTTTTTTTCTCATCTATCCCATTTGTCGACTTAGGGATCTGCTAGCGAAATATTAAATCTTTAAAGTGCTATTTTTTGTTAGAGTCAAGTGTCCCCTCCCTGCCAGCTAAACGGGTGTTTATGGATATGTGAAAAAGTTCACAGAAGTAGTATATATGTTGCAGTCAAAACTCTTAACCAGTCAAAAGTACTATTGACTAGCAAAATCAGTCAAAATGACTGCAAATTTGCGGTTAAAAGTACTTTTGACTGACGCTCTTCGTCAAAAGTAGTTTTAACTGCAATAAAGCATCAGTCAAAGGCACAATTAACTTGTTAGATGTGAATAAAAAAGATATTTATTAAATGTGAAATCGTTTATTACGAAAAATTTGGCATTACAATCAATACAAAGAAGACATACACTTAAAAATTGTCATTAAAACAGGTAATCGGAAAATTCACAGGTTATAAAAACACAGTACCTATATTACGTTAATCGCTTTTCTTAAATAATTTTTAACTTTAATTGAAATAAAAAAAAATCAAAACATAATTCGTGATTGTATAATGAGAACCTTGTAAATTATACAGGCTGTAATCATGACGTGCTTAATAAATTAAACCACATGCTCTACTGATCATCCTGAACCACTTCCATCAAAAAACTTTTGACAAAAAGCGAAAAAAAAAATAAATTTCCCATAGAAAACGATAAGTAGGTATTAAAAATTTGTATGGGGAGGTGAATTTTTATTTCGCGTTTTTTCAAAAGTTTTACTATGAAAGTGGTTCAAGATGATCAGTAGAGCATGTGGTTTAATTTAATGAGCACGTCATGATTACACTCTGTATATGTTTTACTTATTACACATTATTTATGCATCGTAAGCAACATACGTGTTTTTTTGTAATAACTTTACAAGGCTGTCAGTCTACAATGACGAATTATTTATTCAATGAACTCAAACTATTATGGCACTTTGAATTACACAGCAATCCTTTTTTCTTGCACAAACATTTGTTGTTTTTACAACCCGTAGCACATACACATCGTGCATAACCTTGTCCTGTTCCGATAACAGCGTTCTTTGCAGCTGTTCGTAATGTAATTGTTACGTTGGGCTCCTCATCCTGCCGGATAAATTTTTCTTTGCAGCCATCAAATTCGGATCTGGAAAATAAAATGTTAAAAACAGGTTAAAACCTACAGACAAACACACGCACACGCACAAATGCACACACCCTCACACACATGCATACACACGCAACACACCCTCACGCACACACGCGCACACACACACAAATTTATTTATATTTACAAATTCACTAAGTAGACGCACATTAAATTTGAATTAGTAAGTAGGTACCTGCAGTACAATTTCTCCAAAATTCCACTCTTTGTCCCAATCCTGTATAACTGCTCACAAGTAACTTCTAATACAACTCCAATTAAATTACGAAGGTCTGCCTTTCCTTTGTCTACGTCTGGAATTGGTATGGTCACACTGTCTCCGACTTTCAGTGGTGGATGAGATTGATCGCTTGCTGTTTTCATTCTCTTTGCTTGTTTTACTAAATTCAAATGCGCTTTTTCTCTTGCTTCCAATATCATTGATTCGTTTCGGTTGTGTTCAAATATTTCTTCTTGTTGTTTGTTTTCTTCTTGTTCTTTAACTGTTTTTTTTGTTTCATTTTTTTCTTGTTTGTTTTGATTCTCTTCATTATCATCGAAGTTTTGATTCATTTCCGTGATTGCAACTAAGTCTTCTTCATTATGCAATCCATTTATAATTTCCAAAGGTAGATTAGATGTTGTTAGCCCCACTTTAGGTTCCGTTCCAAACATTGCTTGATACGGAGACTGCTTTATCCCCGAGTGTAATGCTCTGTTCTTCATGAATTGAACAAATTTAAGTCCATTAGACCAGTTAGTGGTTTTATTGTCTTCCATCCAAGATACTAGCATTTTTTCAACATCTTGATTAGCCCTTTCCACGGAACCTTGACTTTGGCTATGACGTGGTTTCCCAGTTACTAGTTTTAGTTCCGGCCAATATGATGTTAATTCTTTTATAACTGAGTTAACAAACTCTCTGCCATTATCCGAGTGCAAAATACATGGTGCTCCAAAGGTCAAAAAAATATCCATTAATTGATATGCAACTTCAGTAGCCCTTTTTGATGTCAGTGGTCGCAAAATTACAAATTTAGTCAAATGATCCTGATAAACCATAATAAATTTATGCCCGCAATCTTCTTGCGACTGCATGTCAATAAGATCGACTTGGCAGCGGCTGTTCATTTCAGTGTGCAAGATCGGTTTCGAAACCAGACCCCTCCTTTTCTTGCTTTTCTTCCTTTGGAATACTTCGCACATCGATAAATATATATTAATCATTTCTTTTGTAACATTAGTGTATGTACTTTTTTGCCGTTTCATTCTTAAGTCTATCGCGACCACCATGCCCTATAGAAATATGAGCAGCATCAATAATGTCGTAGATTTCCTCAGCCGGCAAAAAATATTTGACAGGTTCTGTGTTTGTAACTAATTTTTTTATACCACAAACTTCAATTATGTTAAAGCGTTTTAGTCTACTGTACTGTAATGGTGTTTTCCTTTCATAAAATTTCGCGTCTTCCACATCCATTGCAAACTTTTCAAATTTTTCTTTTGTCATTACATTGAAATGACTATCTTTCATATCTTCTATTGCTAAAATTCTTTGCAAAAAGCGTTCCTTCTTTTCGTAGTCACTCATTTTTGTTCTAATATCAGCACATTCTCCACTAATAATGAGTAATATAAAAGTTTATATGTGCGTTTGTCGTTATTTTTATCGACCACCTTAACTTTTTAAGAGTTTTGACTGATACAACCAGTCAAAACCACTTTTGTCGGAATCACTTAGTCAAAAGTACTTTTAACCAGCTCTATTGGGCAAAAGTACTTTTAACTGTTATTTTAGTCAAAAGTATTATTGACTAAAGCATTCGGTCAAAAGTACTTTTGACTGATTTTGCTAGTCAATAATACTTTTGACTGGTTAAGAGTTTTGACTGCAACATATATAATGAATTTAAAAGGAAGACTACCACAGCTAAGTAGAGTTTACAGGTTTACGAGCACAGGTCGCACCAAGCTTCTAATCTCCTCTAAACACGGGGCGATTCTTATGAACCAAATATATGGGCCGTCCTTCAGAAGAGCGACTTCCGAGCGGAAGCTTCCAGTCCGCATATTATGTAGGGTAACTACGGAACTACGGTAGCTAGGGTAACTACGGAAATAAATACGGCAAATGGGTAAATATCACTTATTGTCTGATTCAAAACTATGAAGGAAATAAATTGCTATATTTTAATCACTTGGCGATTTATCCATCGCAATATTACAATACTAGTTGGTCGGTTTCTTTTAAATATTTATGTAACGAGTTCTATTGTACTATATGAGATAAAGATCTAAATACGATAACAGTCATAAATTAATGACTACATGGGGTTTGATTTATAATTTTTCAGATAAATTCATTTCCATTTATTAAACATTCTACTCAGGTACAAACAGCGTCTCTCAGGTTGAATACATATTCAATGGATACTTATAAAGGAGGAAAATGCATTAAACATATCGCGTATGTTGCATTTCTCTCTGTCTATTTTCACGCTGCGTCATTGATTCGCCACAATTTCGCGTTTCGTGGCATGCCAAGGGTGAAAGAAATTTGAACGCGTTTGTGGAATTAGCTGTAGGTAAATAACATTGGACAAAAATATGCGAAATAATGTTTCGTAAAGGTATGAAGAAGCGTATGATGAATAGCTTACTTAATTAGATTTCGTTCATAAAACACCCGCTGCATATCAAAGAGATGGCCCAAAAAGGCCCTTCTTAAAAATAAAATATCCGTCGAGGCACGTCGTCGGCTGGTCATTTACATCGCCCCAGAATGTCCTCCACGACGGATGGCTTGTAATAAAGCTGAATGTTATCTCACTAATATTTTCCTTTGCCTCAAAAATTGAGCCAGTCTGCCATTCTCGAGTAACATCTCGGGCGGAATAGAACGGTTATGACGTCACCGAACACCGCATCTACCTACCTAACGATATTCTGATTGATTTCTGATTAGCTCCACTTTAAAGTTCACGCCTCAACTTTCGAGCGTCGTTGAGCTTTTACAACCTTATTTACTTCGTATTCAGCTCTGGTCCATAAAGCAGCATGCAAATTCAGAAACTGAAAGAATCCAATTTTATTTTATTAAATTCCCGAAGCCTGTGTTCTACGAAAGTTAATCAAGAAGGAAACGTGTTTCGTCCAATTTGTAGACCTATTCGGACCTTCATAACGGTCAACTGGGACCCTAATGGTGCTGTCGTTACAAAAATGACCCTTCCTGAAACACACGCCACTGTGTGTACACGCGCTGTATTTATTGAGGAAGCAAATTGGGTTGCTGCCCCATTTAGCAATAAATGTTGCTTCTGCTAATAGGACGAAGAATTCAACTAAGTGGTTAAACAACAAACACTTTTCCAACTAAAACATCAGCATATTAAAAATGTTAAGTTTTATAAATTAAAAAGATACATTTTGAGTAAAATTCATTGCTTTGGTACGTACACTGTAAAAAAACATAGGTTGATTTGAACAAAATTTCGATTATTTATTTATTTCCAGTTAGAAAAACCCTACATTTTTTTACAAATAATTCAGTACAATGAAACCATGTTTGGTTTGTCTTGGTCCTGGAGGTAACGATACAAAAGAATTAATTATAATCTAGATTCTGGGTGACGAGATAAAGGCACATAAAAAATACTTATATAATGAAAAATGTTAACATTTATAATTTTTGATCAAGCATCTGAGCCTGACAAGCAGTTGATTATAATAACACTACACACTTGTTTGTTCAAATTGTGCGGCTTGAACAAGTAGACGTAATTACCGTCACTACAATTTATTGTTTAATGTAGCCTACATTTTCAACTACAATATTATGTTAGGTCGACAAACATTCTGTTGAATACGAATACTGAGACGCTTTTTGATTTGAACCTTAGTTGCAATTATTGTATTAGCTTTATTGAATCATATACGTTTTATTAAATACGAATACTGCAATATTGTTTAATTTCAACCAAAACTTAGTTGAAGTTATCATATTAGCTTTATTGAATCAGACAATTTCTATCGAATATGAATATTCAAATGTTGTTTTATTTGAACCCTATCTTAGTTGAAGATTTGATCACTCCCGTCGGTTTACAAAAATCAGTTTAATATACTGGTCTGTCAGTGAGGGAACTTTCAGATATTATGCAGAATAGAACAGATACTACACTTTGATCTTACCAAGAGGCCGGGAAGCGATACCGAAGTCTGTTAGTCTTCTCACAAACCCCTTTCCCTTTCTGGGGCGTGGGGACACAATGTCGGGGCAGGTGCCCCCTACTAAGTACCAAAAGTCGTCTTGATCACACCAACTATAAATAAAACAAAGTTTTATAACAAATGAAACGTTCTTAACATTTTTGTTTTTAATATTTATATTCTTTATTGATGCAATTAATGCAGCAACTATAAACTAATAATTTAAAAAACAACGAAATATAATTGATTTTTTTATCATTGTTATTTTAAATATTTATAAATTCTATTGTTGTGATTTTATGTCTTTAAATTAAATAAACTTTTACGAATTAAAATTAACACATTACCCTTCTCAAATCAATCAATTGGCGCATTAACTAAGCTACTTCCATTATTTTGTATAATAAGTGCTTGATTTAATTAAAAAAAGCTTAACTAAGAGAATATCCCTCTTAGTTCGCTCACATTTTTTACAGTGTACTTACATATTTTTAAGTGCTTACGTTGAAAATATTGAAATGGGATCGCACTTTGTATGGGTCATTACATTATTTTTACATTTGGTTGTGAAAAAATGTGTTTTTAATTAATATATCCAGTAGTATGGCCTATTTTCAGTATGTCGAAATAGCCTTCGCGATCGTAAAAACCTATTTTATCTGTCGAAGTCCATACATTTTAGCTCAACTCTAAGAAATCTCACTTCGATTGTATTTCCGGAATTGCCCCCCAGTTCTCGTCATTATAGCGATATTTTATATACCAACAACTTAATAGTTTTTTATACTTACGTACTTACTTGAGTCGAATCACAAAGAGTTATCAAAATCGGTCCAGTCGCTTTTGATGCTCGAACAAACAAATAAACAGAGAAAACACGGTGATTTAGATTCGAGGACACTTAAATATACCAAATCGTAACATTTTTTGTAAGTAAATGAGTATTTTCAGTGTAAAGACACACTATTTGCCATAGCAAAAACACTATGTTCATGGTATAATTTTAATATTACAGTTTTATTATAGTGTGTAGTGAGTATTTAACCTGGATTATTTGTGAGATGGATAAATAAAAGCTCTTTTCGTGAGAGGTGCCTTTTAAAAAAATACGTGATTTTTACTGATTCTAGTAATTTTCCTTGAAATATTTAAACGACCGAAATGCTAAGAAACTTGGTAGTATTTTTTGTGTAGAGTAGATTTTTATGCGAATGCCTACTATTAGAGAGAACTTAGAATGATAAGGAACACAAAAATAAAAAAGGGATCTATAGTTTTGGAGGTTTCGCCTTACATCACGGAAAAAAATAACCCTACTAAATTTGTAGCGGGGGTGATGAGTCCTGCACTGACTATCCACAATCTTAAATATTGTGCACTTCCCCTGTTAAATAACGGAATCCCTAAGGAATCACTATGTTGTTTGTCTATCTGTCTTTCCGGGTGTCTACGCCTTTTTCTCTCAAGAAAGGCTTTCTTTTTTTCGGTGGAAAGTTGCCTACTGGGAAAAAATTCACTTTGAATTGAAGGACCTTATTTAACCGATTTCAAAAAAGGAATTTTGAATAAACATTTTGTTTTGATTTATTTAATTTGTTACCTTATTAGAGGTCAGCTAACATCTCATGTTATTTAGATAGCTTTATGTGTTAAATCTCATGGCAAAGTCTAAAGACATTCACGAACTAAACATGTGTTCTGAAAATGCTGAATATTAATTTTATAATCCAAAATCTTACAAAAAAATATATTTCTCTGAAAGCTTACGAGATTGCTTTATTTCAATTTTTTTTTCATTCATCCATCCATCAGCCCGTGTTCATCCACTGCTGGACATAGGCCTTTCCCAAATTTCGCCACTCATGTCGGTCCTCCGTCCTCATCCAGTCGCCACCCACAACGTCTTTCAGGTCGTCGCGTCGGTCCAGCCAGCGGGCACGAGGTCGACCTACACTACGTTTTGCTGTACGTGGTCTCCATTCCAAAGACTTATTTTTTTTTTTACCAAACTTCCCAAAAAAAACCCTTCGATGTATTAATGACGGAGATTTTACACCAGTGGCCACATGAAATAGATTATATTATACCAAGACCACCTCTGTGGCAGAGAGGTAAAGCGCTCGCCTGCTAACCCAGAGGTCGTGGGGCCTGCGTGCTTTGGAACCGGAAGGCACGTTACGCTGTTGGTCCATTTGTGCCTGAACTACGACAATAGAGCTCACCGCTCAACACGTTTGGGACGTCATAACCGTCTCTGAAAAGTGGGTGTACCACACTTGGTACACACAGTTCACAATGGAACCATGACTTGCATTTACAGTTGAGAATTCACACTTGAGAACACCTCTGCTACCCCATCCGCTATTCATGTCGTGATGATATGTTTATGTTTTATACCAAGCAGAAAGGGATTAAAAAAACCGGCCAAGTGCGTGTCGGGCTACGCGCAATGTAGAGTTCCGTAGTTTCCCGGTACATATAAGTTGGTCTACTAATACGACCAAGTTTGGCGCGTCCAGTACTCGTAAACATGCAAAGCTGTGATAGTTTTCCTTTTAAATTCATTATATATACTACTTCTCTGAATTTTTGCCACATTTCTATAAACAACCGTTTAGCCGGCAGGGGGGGAGACGCTCCACACTAAAATTTTCACTTTAAGCTTAATATTTCGCCAACGGGTCCCTAAATCGAAAAATGGTTCTCACACGCCCACAATGTTTTTGAACGGCCTATCCAACAATATCCCACACTATGAGATAGACGAGAAAAAAAAATCATTCCCAGTTTACGAGTATGAGAGGTACCCTTAAAAATTTTTTTTTCAAGATAATATGTTACCATTTTGTCGACGTGAGTAATATTTATATCAATGCCAAATTACATCTTTCTAGTACTAATATTCTCTGCGCTAAGCCACGGACAGACGGACAGACGGACATGGCGAAACTAATGGGTTCCTTGTCGGACTCCGGAACCCTAAAAAGGGATATTACGTTGATTTGGAGATCGGAGTTTGGGACAAAGGTTCTAAAATCCGGATTTAAACTCTTTGGATGGATTACATACATATACTCACGCCTGTCTCCCAGAGGGGTAGGCAGAGACTACGGATTTACATCCGCTACGATCCTGACACAACTCTTTTGCTTCTTGTACATCCATCAATCTAGTCATACAAGCTCTTCTATTCTGGGTACTTTTTACTTTTAGTCTAAGAGATAGTGACCAAATCGGTCATGTAGCTTCAGCTGTATTGAAACTCCGTTAGCTACTTCCCTGAACAACCTTTTCCCATAATCTCCGTGCTGGCAGGCCGCGGGTGGTGGGTGCGGGTGTAGTGGGGTGGGGAAAAAAATGAAAAAAGATGTGGGCTCAGCGGCTTTAATTTTTTTTCAAACAGTTGCTCTGTACTCCCTGTGCATCCAAAAAAAATTTTAAATCGATCGGGTGGTGGGAAGGGATTTCAACAATTTTTTTCGATACCTTCCCACCGATATTTTTGCATGGCTATTTTTTGGGGCTCACATATTAATTAATCTCGCGTCAGAAAAAAAGCCAATACAGCTGAGCCCACATGAAAATTATTATTATTTTGGTACTTTTAATTAACGCTGGCAACCCCTTCCCACCATCCGATCGATTTAAAATTTTTTTGGGTGCACAGGGAGTACAGAGCAACTGCTTGAAAAAAAAAATTAAAGTCGCTGAGCCCACATTTTTTTTCATTTTTTCCCCACCCCACTACACCCGCACCCACCACCCGCGGCCTGCCAGCACGGAGATTATGGGAAAAGGTTGTTCAGGGAAGTAGCTAACGGAGTTTCAATACAGCTGAAGCTACATGACCGATTTGGTCGCTAGCTCTCCGTCCATTTGCCCTTATTCAGTGTCGCCTATTTGGTCGGCATACGTCCTATGATGGATTATCTTCGAATAGTTATTTAATCAGTGTTCTCAACAATGCTTTGTATTTTTTGAGGCTTTATATCTCTTACCTTATACTTCTAGTTTTCGGCTAATGAGGGCAGCATCTCCCGTTAAATTAGTACCAGTATAACTAGAAATAAATAAAAAAATGTTTTATTTATTTTCCCAACAAGAAAAAGCTTTTAATTCGTCAGTTCGTTTTCCCGCCATCTTTATCATTTAACTTTTTGCTGGCAACGGTTTTGCAGTAATCCATCCTCCATCCGCCTATTATCCTTAATTTCCATTTTAAAGTGGAGATTTTGAAGCGGTGCTGTTCCGATGTAATGCGCTGCGAAACTGGGCTCAAATATTCGTAGCCTAGCGTCTAGCGGCTAGTCTAGCTTTATGAAGCGAACAAGGCGTTCAAACAAAAATTGGAACGCCTCATTTATTAACCAGCAACCTGGTTCCGCATGGAATGAGACCAGTAAAATAGAAGACTTCATGGCGTAGTTCACACCCGAAAGCAACTACAGAATATATTTACTTTTAGAGATAAGCTTGTGCTTGTACAAAATTTAGACTGTCAATTTAGTTAGTGTTTGTTTCCTGTATTAAAAAGACTTGTCAAATCGACAGCCATTTCCATAATTAAAATTAGTTTTTCCGTGAACCATGATTGGAAAAAAAGTGCTCTTCGGGTTTTATTCTCATTTGCAAACAACGTTATTATTATTTTTTATTTGTATATTTTAGTCGCTTACCTCCATCACATAAAATAAAATAATTTAAGAACGATCGCCGCTGGCAGATAAACCGATTAGGTTTCCGACAGCGGCTATATAGCACAAAATGTTAATTAAGAAAATGATAAATAAATAAACTAAAAAAAAAAAAAAAAACTTGTGGGTGCTTGTTTCTCGCGACGACCTTAAGGCGCAATATGTCTATCGCACAACGAAAGAGATAAACAAAACATCTTGAAAATTAAAGTGCTTGTCCAAGTAGTACGGTGAATCAAGAAAAGGTTGGATTCTGCTGTTTTTTAGTGAACAAAACATGAATTCACACGAGAACGTTTTAAAAAAACGCAATTATAATTTTTAGGTTATAGGTTTGTATTTATTTATAGGTGTTGTTTTTTTATATTTTATTAGTTTGGACGGACTACTGTATTGAACTGGAATTTGCTTGAACTTGCAATTTTTATTGATGCAGTGAACTTTTGTCTCTCACATTTTGGACTTTGCTATTGTCTTGGAAAAGGCCTCCCTTATTACATGTTTTTGTAGAACCCCATCTATTGTAGTATGAGATTTCTAGTGTTTTAAAATCTCATTTTTAGTACCTATGTTGCCTTAAATATAATGCTGCCAGCCTTTTGGGCACCCTTCCCAACGATGGTAGCGATCTGGCCAGCATTTTTCATTTGTTATAAATATTTAAATTTTTAGGTTGTATTTGTTAGGTTCTTTATTTAAGATTATTTTTAGTTAAGTTTTGTAATATTATTTAAGGTCTTAACACATTTTTAAATCGTAATAAATTAATTTATAAACTATTACTATGCTATCATACGAAATCTTGTGATGTTTCGTTTGTTTAAATCCAATAAAATATTAACCATGCATGAAAAAATAAAGTTACTCAGAAACATACTTCACATGAACGCTAAAACAATAACTAAACGCCCTCTTGTTTTGTGTTTAGTCGTGTAAAAAAAGATACTTTATGGTACTAGAGCTGAATGCCCAATTGTCTTTGTTTTATTGGCCCAAAACATTGTACACTGCATACTTCAATCAAGTGCACAATTTATGCTGTGAGCATAGGGTAACAAAAGTTCATGGTACACCACAAGATAAAAAGAATTAACAGCGATGCTATTATATAATACCATTAGAAAGCTTTTCCTGACCGAGCGAGGTGGTAAAACCGCATTTTTTAATTTCGTTTGACCCAAAAAGACTCGTGGCGTGACTATTAAAACTCAATAAGCTGAAATCAAGGGGTATTTTTAGCGACTTGACCACTGAAATATTGTCTGAAGAAAGTCAAGTAACTATGAAGGGATGTATAAGGTGACTTTAATTTATGCAGCCAAATTCTTATTGAAAACTTGATCAAGGTTCGATGACCCTTTTTGTGAAAATCGTAAATAATTCTTTTCGTGTTCCTTACAACGCAAGCCCAGCCCAAAGGCAATTACTATGGGACGTCAACATTTTATTTTGCGAAATTAGCAAAAAGCTTTATCGATCCGTGTTACTGTTCACTTACCAAGCCTCCAGTATGAATTTGGCTGGATAAATAAAAGTCACATTATATTATGCATAAACAATAAATGTTTACAGAGTTCACGTCAATATGAATATTGTTTTCTTCATCGCACACAATGTACTGATTACATAAGTTCTGATATGATATGTTAGAAAATACGCTTCATTTAACAACTGATAAATAAAAACCAGCCAAGAGCGAGTTGGGCTCACACAATTAGGGTTTCGTACACAATTACTAGACACAGTATTAATATCATCGTCACTTAAACGGGCCAAAACGTTTTTGGTAAAAAAAATATTTAGCTCATGCACTGTCGAAAAAACCTGCAGTTTTTCGGTAGTTTTGACTCAATATCTACCAATCCCAATAAATCTAAATTTTTGCTTTTAACCCAGGAGAACAGGGACGGAACAGTAATTTTTAGCAAGTTTGGATTTCAGTTAGAACACGGGACCAAATATTTTTGCCATCTTTAGAGTTAGCTCTTTCAAATAATACCTCACAATATATGTGCAAAAATTTTTTTTTTATTAGACCAAACTTGCCCCCCATTTCAATATAAATATATTTTTGTAATCTTGACTGATGGTATAAGTATATTTGCGCGTCAACAATGATCACACTAATATTATAAATGCGAAAGGTTGTGTGTGTGTGTGTATGTTCGTTACTCTTTCACGCTGAAACGGCTGAACGGATTTGGATAAAATTTAGAATTGATATAGGTTATACTCTAACTTAACACATAGGTTACTTTTTATCCCGGAAAAATTGATGTCATTAAATCGAATAACACGCGGGCGGAGCTGCGGGCAAAAGCTAGTACCTATTTTAATAAGTAATTTTTTTATCATTTGCCTTTTTAAATAAGTTTAGTTACGAGTACGTTTGCATTAAATTATTCTAAGAGTAATTAATGACCAATGACATACTTATAATTATTTTCTTTTAAGTAGTAAGATATTACTTGAAATTAATGTGACAAATGCTGACGTTTTTTTTCAATATTTGTATTTTTTTTGGTGTGCACCTATTTGTTTATTCTTTTATATTTTTATGTCAAATGACACATTAAAAAGAATATTTGTAAACTTACTGAATTTGGAACAAGATCTAACACTACGCGAAATTTTAAATTTCACCGTTACAAGTTCTTCGAGAAAATCCTGTGTGACAGACAGCCGGACGGATGCGAAAGTGATCTTATAAGGGTTTCGTTTTTCCGTTTAAGTTATAGAAACCCAAAAATAAACTTCTCGAAGATTTTTCGTACTTTACTACGTACCAGAAGTTCTTCTGTAATTTTGCATCTTCAAGCAAAACTTCAATATAGCCGCCAATGCTAGTAGCGACACTAACGATCTCCAAAACTTTGCTCTATGGGTAAATTTTTGACGGAAGTCTAATAAAATATCTATAAAAAAAAAAACCTCTTTAACATGGTGCTTTTTGTAGGGTGTTCAGTACTGTACCTTTCCTTGATAACCACGAAAGTATAGAGCTTGGCCGAAAGCCAAATTGCAAGAAGCAACCCGCTTTGAGTGCCGACACTTTAATACTGAAAACTTTATGAAAATGAAGGAGCATCCATTTTATAACGTTCACGTAAAGGTATTCTTAAGTTTGGACAAGCAAAACACTCTTGATGAAGTACTTGAGTGTTGTGATATCATAATATTAAATTATGCAACTGTCACGTCATACAGCTCATTCAGACACGACTGTAATTTTGGACACGTGGCAATTTAAGTTTGAAAAATCTGTGCGTGTCTGTATACAAAGTTTTTTAATCATTAATCTCAATTTTTTAGCACAGTTTGTGTGTAAGCAGACCGCAGCAGCGGTGGGCGAGGCACAATAAATAAATTTATGGAGCCTAATAAGCTAATAAAACTTGAGGTTTTGGGGAACTTTTAGTGCTGCGTTTTTGTTTGATATTTTATTTCACGTCGCTATTAAACACATAAAAACCGGCCAAATGCGAATAGGACTCGTAGCCTAAGGGTTTTGTACATACCGTTTAAAACACAAACTTATTTCACGTGCAGTTGTAATTGACCAACTTAACTTGACACTCAGGACTCATAAACTAAGTATGATGTATAGGTAATTAAGTTTATCAAACCTCATATCATAAAATCCTCATTACGAACTCAAAACTACTGGCATAATAAAAAATATTTTTCATTAAAGTCTCTAAAAAAAATAAAAAATAAAATTAAAGTATAGGTCTTCGAACAACACAATGCTATAAAAAAACTTTTTCTGAGATTACAGTACATGTGATACTAACTAGGAAGGCAAAGGGAACTTATCCCATGCAGCCATGCCTGAGGTTAAATATCAAACACCAATGAGGTTTTTATATATAATGTTCTCCAAGACATACAAAACAGTAACGAGGTTTAAAGTCAACTTTATGTCGGCCAGGTATTGTCTATGGCTTACGGCGCGTTGAACTCGGTTTGTCAATGCAATGGATGAACTGTTTGTGGTGCTACAGTTTCGAGGAAATTTATTAATTAGATACTTATTGTGGTTTTATGGATCAAAAGAATTATTTTGCCCTAAAATTACTGACAGCAAGGATGGTGATGATATTTGACTCCACCTAACATTTTGGAAATAACGACGGTAATTAAGAACAATTAGAACAAGCTTTTACAAGAATAATCAAAAATGGCTAACGACAAATTTACAAAAATTATGAAAACAGGTTAGTAGGCATGGCCCAGCAAACAATTTGGTCGTGTAGCCAAGCGCCAATACATCTACTAATTTTATAAACGTTTTATTACAGTAACGTTGCTTACAATTTTTTTTATAGTGGTACATAATCGGTCCGTTTTCGTTTTATAAATTTCTTGGCATATAATAATGTCTTAAAACGCCTTTTCGTCTATATTATAAGACATTTATAAACTAGTCCTCACAACGCCGCCTATAAGCTTCGTTGGCGTGTAACGGTCACGGTCGTGTCGGTTATAAAACGTTCATACGTTCAGTGGTCGTCTATACGTCGTCGTGATGCTAATCATTATAAAACACGCAGGTAATGAGTTACAATTGAGTCTTTTATATGTCCAGAGAGTTTATACGCCCGCTATACGTCACCTACGACTCGTTTTTTAACCTGACACTCGTGTCTTTTTATATACTAGTTTCATAAGCTACTATTACGACTTCTTGAATAATGAAATATTTGTAATGTTCTGATATTTACGTATACGTGTACTATATAGGATAGGACTTACTTCTGAACGGAATTCAGCTGAAAGTGCCCATAGCTGGTTTTGATGAGTTTTTTAAGAGCACTATGGGGCCTTCGACTTCTGTACGAGCTCTCATGGGGCCTGAGAAAAATGGTCTTGCTTGACACACAGACGAGCGACGAATTAATCCTATACAGGATGAATTTTTGAGACGGGACAGTAAGGGCAGGTACCTTAACCGTTATAGTTACAGGAAAACGCATGTAGGAAACTATCCATAAATTTTCAAGATATTCTGAACTGCATTTACAGATTTTGGAAAAAATGTACAGTCAGCAAGAAAATTGTCATTTTAAACAAAAACTTTTTTTGATGCCAATCGATCCCGTTTCTTATAAGGATCAAAAGTCTCTACTGGACCGACTGAGGTTTGAGTACTAAAAATGTCAGAAATCGCAAAAAACTTTTCCCATACATTTCGGAAAAAGAGTCTTTTTGTTATGGGTAGATCCGCTTGAATCCGCTATAAAGAATACTGGCTGAAAAAGTAGGTAAGTAAAAAAAAGTTATCATTTCAAACTTCGAATTCCATTATCTCTACATCTCTACAAGCGCTTTCCTGTAAATATAACGGTTAAGGTACCTGCCCTTACTGTCCCGTCTCAAAAATTCACCCCGTATAATGATTCCGTTTTTTAGGAATCCGTACCCAAAGGGTAACCAACGGGACCCTATTACTAAGACCCCGCTGTCCGTCTGTCTGTCCGTCTGTCACCAGGCTGTATCTCGCGAACTGTGATAGTTAGACAGTTGAAATTTTCACAGATGATGTATTTCTGTTACCACTATAACAATAAATACTAAAAAACAGATAAAAATAAATATTAAATGGGGCTCCCATACAACAGACATTTTTGTTTGCTGTTTTTATAGATAATGGTACGGAACCCTTCGTGCGTGAGTCCGACTCACACTTGGCCGGTTTTTTCATTTTAAGGTAAGGTCTAAGTGAAATATTGAAAGAATATTTCAAAATTGTTTTATTTTTATTGACTGCGTTCCTAGGGAACAAAGACTATGTCCCTAAGGGACTGCCCCTCTCCAGAGAAAAATTTATAGCCTATGTCCAAGTGAAGTGTCTAATGAGGAGGTAAAAAGCAAAACGTCTTTTACTATTACATCAACAAAATAACTGTTTAAATCGGTTCAGTTGTTCCAGAGATTACCCGCTTGAATTTAATGAATGTTCATGTTCTCAGCAAACTGCCTAATCCCAGGGAATAACCTATATCTAAGAGTCTAACCAATACAACAGTGAAAGAATTTACAAAATCGGTTAAGTAGTTTCACAGATTGCCCGCGCCCATCCCCAGTGAACAAACTATAGCCTATAAAACTCAGGGATAATGTAGCTTTCTATTAGTGAAAGAATTTTTAGAATCAGATTCGTAGTTGTGGAGATTAGCTGGGGGGCAATTCCGGAGAAACAGTCAAAGTGAGATTTATAAAACTCGAGCTAAAAATGCATGGAGTTCGACTGATAAAATGGGTTTTTACGGTCGAGAAGGCTAATTCGATAGACTGAGAATAGGTCTACTGCTCCTATATCTAAACTAACAAATTCCAAACATCGTACTATTCCATATTGTGAAAGTGTAGATTCACAATGTTTGAAGAAAGAGATGCATATTTTATTTATTTGGTAGTCATAATCTGAGGTTGTTGTTATAATTACCTAGTTAGGCATTTGAAATTCTCTGTAAATTATGTGCAATATGTGTTTAAACATCAAACACTGAAAATTTTTACATTTATAATTTTAACATTCAACATTTTAGGCCTTTTGACTTTTGAGTCTCTGACGCAATTTTCGAATGCGTCTTCTGTTTTTTTCATTCGCCGGCTGAAGTATAAAAATATCTTATTGGGCCAAACTGTATTGGATTTTTTGGAATCCCTAGAGACCAGCGCCGAAAGAACCTCATTTGTACGTCACTCTTGATTAGCAGGATATCCCATTAAATACTTGTTTCTCACATACCACGTCTTATAAAGACAAGGGTCCCTAGCTTATTGGGGCAAGACGTCACTAAAGTTGCTTTTGGAATTTAATTTGTGACTCATTCTGGCATTAAAATAGTCTTTGATTCAAAATGTTTATACGGAAAGAACGTTTGTAATGTAAGTGTCTATCAAAATCTGCGTTTAAAGATATTCTGAAATATTTGTACCAAAATTGTCTAGTACACAATATTATTATAATTATAACAGTAAGAAGAACGTTGACTGCGGACAATGACAATGAATAAAGTGATAACAGAGTAATTTAAACAAACAAACAAACAAATACTCTTTATTGTGCACCGAAAAAAATACATATTAATAGAAAAAATAACAAATGTTAAAGACACAATTGGCGGTCTTATCGCTTAAAGCGATTTCTTCCAGACAACCTTTGGGTGGAATTATTGTATGGGAAAAACGCGAAGGCGGTGTACACAAAAGCAAACTATACAAAACAAACCCTACACACAAATACTTAAATAGAATATAGAATAGTTATATAAACTAATATATATTCTGATCACATACATAATTATATAATATAAATAATAGGTAAACTATATGAAAGGAGACATATAAAAACACAACAGCTGAGTTAGATGCAGAAGAATCAAGTCAGAAAAGGAGAAAGGAGAAAATTATCTTTTACCAGTCTCTTGAAGACAGGCAACGAGGGAGCACGCTTAATGGTGATAGGTAAATCATTTCACAGACGTATAGCTTTAACACTCCAAGAGTTGCTATAAAATGTGGAAGAATGAGATGGAGTGGCCAGAAGGAGAGTTTCAGAAGATCGTAAAGTACGGTCAAGAGTAGAGTGAAGATATTTAAAACAGTCTTTGAGGTAAGGTGGTGTTGAAGGATTAAACAGTGTAGTATACAAAAGAGAAAGAATATGAAAATCACGTCTAAGACGTATTGGGAGCCATTGAAGCGGTGACCTAAAATGGACACGTGCAAATTTACGAAGGCCAGTAATAAAACGAATAGAGAAGTTTTTAAGACGCTCCAGTTTATCCATTTGCTCTGAAGTTAGGTCAGGATAGCAAACTTCTGCATAATCTAGGATAGGTAGAAAGAGGGATGTTGCAAGTGCAGTTTTTGTGGCTGTTTGGGGAAGGTTCCTAAGTCTTCTTAATGAACCTGCAGAAGCAAACATCTTCCGGCTCACTTCTTCCAGTTGTGGTCTCCAGGACAAAGTTCTATCAATTAAGACACCTAAGTTCTTCACCTCACTACATTTATTTATTTATGTAATAAAAGTTCTTGTGTATCACACTATCAGACTAATCACACTAATATTATAAATGCGAAAGTTTTAGTGTGTGTGTGTGTGTGTGTATGTTTGTTACTCTTTCACGATGAAACGGGTGGACGGATTTGGAAGTAATTTAAAATGGATATAGCTTATACCCTAACTAACCACATAGGCTACTTTTTATCCCGGAAAAAAGCATGGCATTAAACCGAATGACACGCGGGCGGAGCCGCGGGCAAAAGCTAATATTATATAATAATGAAAATGCCAATACATATACTAGACCAAACTTTTATTGGCTTACTTCACATGCTAAGTCTTTTTCATCACTAATGCTCTGAAATGTAGTCGTATTTAACTAGAAATGGGAGTTGTAAATTTAAAAAATGTACACATAATAAAAAAGAAAGAAGAACAGAGTTTGGGGTTACATAATAATGTACGAAGGCGATTTTCCAGCCAACCTTTCGAACATGGCTTCCTTAGAGTCACTAACTAGTGTCAGTCGTCTAGCAAAATGGCAATGGAAAATATCTGTTCTGCCTAGTGTCTTTTTATTCTATTTAATGGTAAAACCAGAAAATATTAAAATAACATTACTTAAATAAAATTAAACTTAACTAAACAATCTAAAATCTTAAAATTACCTACAACGTACAAAAAAAAGAAAAATTATGCTAAATAAATATTTTCTCTAAATCACCGCCGTCGATCAGCAGGGTCCCCAAAAGGCTGGAAGCATTGAATGAAATGAAATGAAAAATGAAAATGAAAATTATATAATATATAATTAATTATATATAATAATATTTTCTTTGAAAATAATCTACGCGGCTGGACCCCACGGCACACCCACACGGTTTCTACTCCAAAAGGCGCAAATATAATATAGTCCGAGCTTAGATCTGCATACTTGCGCCTCTTGGAGCTTGCGGCCGTGGCTGCCGCAGCGCCAGCTTTGGCAGCAGTCGCTTGAATATGGGACGCCGCCAATGTGTCGACATAAGTGGCGTCCCGTAACAGCGACCTGCCATTTTTCCAAGGAATTAGTGTCATTCCATCGGGCCTCCTGCCATCGCTGCGCGCAATGCCGTTCGGCTCCAGTATAGCTGGGACTGCAGCGGTGGCAAGGGCCCGACGGATGACATCATTCAGACTGGCATGCTGCGACAGCCGTCCAGCACTTTATTATTTTATTCTGTATTTCATTTCTATAAATAATATGGAAAAATACGACTTTCATATAACGTGAAATGAAATGTTTAAAAGACTTTTATCTAACCTCATATCGTAAAATCCTCATTACGAACTCAAAACTACTGGCATAATGAAAAATATTTTTCATTTACGTCTCTGAAACACAAAAAATAGTACATTTTGATGCAAGTGCGAATAGGTTGATAATTAGAGTCACGATTGAAAAATTGATTGAATTGAAAAAACAGCCCGGACGAGAAATATCAACACTTTCGCACGTGTATCAAACGACGTTTTTAATACACCTGCGAAAAATTACATGAAATACTAAAATAACAACAATTTTGTTGCAAATTAAAACAGATACAAGTTGACTGAAGAACACGCAGCCTAGTTGGCGCCAATCTGAACTACAAAGACCAATGTCTCTTTCTAAAATCTTTTTAATAATAATTTATAAGATAGCTAAAATAGAATATAAATTATGACTTCTAGAATAATTTTGAATTGTTAAAACATCTTTTACAATTTAACATACTTAATAATAAAATACAAAAGTTTGAAAACACTCTCTTATAGCACGAAGTACAACATTTTACGCACGCTAAACAGGCACGTAATCTACATTAAACTTATTGTGTGTTTGCATCACGCCATATTATGACAACATTTTGCAGCCGTAATATGTTACTTGCCATATTATGCCTTTTTTTTTGTTTTTTTTTGTCATATAATGGTGTGTGCCCTCGTTTTAGAATTGGTCTGTGGTTTGTTTTAAATGATCCCACAGGTTATATATGTGCAACAAAACCAGTCGGTTCAATGAAAATAGGCTGAAATTTAGAAAAAAGTCGAATTATCTGTGCCGTGGTGCCGCAAGATGGCGGCAAATGGAGTGTTGAGTGTTGTGCAGTGTCGTATGTGGAAATTAAATATGTGTTAAAATACACACAACAAACGAGGAAAACATGCCTAGGTAAGTGTTTAATCGATTTAAAAAGGTGTTTTAAAGATTTTTACCCGTACTTTTGAATACGAAACCTTCAAAATACGGGTAACCTTTTTCTTTGTTTACCTGCCTTCCGTTCGATCATACTACAATTACTTTCCATGTGTTTTAATGAAAATACTGCTGTATTTTAGACAAATTATCTAGGAATGCAAAAGTATACAATATGTGTAGTATTTTTAAACAAGAAAGCCACAAAAACCAATAAACTAAATCACTTGACGCGCGGCCCGCACCGCCCAACAGACGTGACACTTGTCACGGTTAATTTGGACCTAAATTAATATGTGATTGTACAAGAACAATGGGCGTTACTTCAAATTTTCGACTGATCGATTATGTGCTTGCTGGAGAACTTTGGGCCGATAAAGATATTTATTAGGGTTTGATTTTTTTTGGGCCCTTACCCTGTTGTAACATTAAACAACATTAAGGAACACTTAATGTCCGGCTTAAACTCACATTTGACCAAAAAGAATTTTTTTTTACAAAAAATTGTTTCACACCAATTTTATCAATGAAATTTCCAATAGATTGCAGCTGAAAAATATGCAATTTACGTACTTTTCATATTATTTTTTAAATGTCAATATTGCCTCTGAAATAAATAAATAAAGCGACACCGTTACCTCTCAATTTTAATTTTAGGTTAGGTTAGGCACGCTAGCATATTAATACGATAAGCCACCCTGTTCTATAACGGTCCCATTGCGGACCATTACCCGCCATGCAGGCGTATATACATCGCAGCAGGTATCATTATACTCCTAGTGGACACAGCGACGATGTATATACATCGACTATAAGTATAAGTTAAACTAAAATTAATAAAAATAAATAATAAAATTTCTTTTTTCCAGCCAGATTTACATATAGACAATAAAAACAGGGCATATTACACACACATAACAAACCAAACAATAATAATCCAAAAAACACAATAAGAAATAAAAAGAAAACTGAAATAATGAACTTTATAGTACACAAAAGCTTGCGTGATATTGTCGCCACTTCTTATGCACGGGGCTCTGAGTCCACTTGGTGAAGCTACGTAAAATGGTGTTATTAGTGGCTTGGAGACGCGCGCGTATTGATGCTGACCGCGCATGCAGCAGCGCGGGTAATGTTGGCGTGCAATAAAAGGACTGTTATACGATGCTTATACGATAGGGAGACGTATAATGTGGGCCTAAGTCCCATCCTAAAGACGTCTTTAATGACATTATAAAACAAGGAGAACGGGACGAGGACGTCTACCGGACCATTAGATAGTTCACTGGGTACTTGTTGAAAATGTTGTTGCAAACAAATTTTTGCAAGTATTTTTATTTTCTCGCATAAGTGATGAAAAGTAGAGTTTTCAACACGGGTGTAAGTGACCAACTATACCTTCGAACTATAAGGACCTTAGCTCGCTCGTGCGCCTAAATTTCTCGGGTGCATTTGATCACTTTACTCCCATGTATAACAATTTACTATTTCTACTTGTGTTTCTTGCCATTGTATCATACATACTTACCAGTTTTGGCTTGACAAAGGCTGAGTAGATACGAGTATCTTACTTAGGTGAGGGTGGCGGGATAAAGTATCTCCGGCTACCAAAACTTCGGACAGTAGGGTACACGTAAAATAAAAAAATATGTCCGTTTCAAATCACCTCGGGTCATTGAGACCCAGCGTCATTGACACCATGCTAATAATATTTAGTCTATTTTGGCTGAATAGTCAATTAAAATCAAATGGTCGTCTGCGTGCTTCAAAAAACATGTTATGTTGTTAGTTCCCAATTATTTCCAGCATTGCGTCTCCAGGACTCCGTGAGTCTTTATACTTTAGAGTGTGGTGGCACACACTCCGGTTCGCTGAATCTGTTTGTTTGAGGCCCTCTTACCTAGACCTTGAAATACCGTTATTGTAAACGTTTAAAGATGACGACTCATGAAGATAAAAATAAACTGAAAAAATATTTATTTTAAATTATTGCGACGTAACAGATTGGCATCTAAGTCCTTACAATGATATTATTCTTAACCTAAATCATTTACTTTCATATTTTTCTGTAACATTCCCATACACACATCCATCAGATAATCGACTCCATCCACAAAAGTATTACTATCTGGTGCTTCAATACATATGATCATGCCAGATTCGCATAAAATAACGTTATTTATCTCTAATTATTTCCTATCGATATTTTGAAACATTATTTTTAAACCTAGCAAGCAGCAAGTCTTTTAAGTATACGAACATCATTTACAATTTCTATAAACAAAGCCTCGGGTCTAGGGTAGGGGGCAGGGGCAAATTCAAGCCAGGCACACAAGAAAAAAAATTGACCAGGTCTTGAGCTGAAATAACTCATATTACTTGCGCCGCTACGACAGACAACGTCGTTTTTGCAGAACAAATGGGTCAAAGATTTTATAAATTATACAAATGAAAGTCACCTCTTATTTTAATTTGCTTCAATAATGGCTATAATTTATCCGAAAATTCGGTAGTCTTTTGGTATAGAAGTTACAAAATCACAGTTTAACCCAGATCCCGCTTAAGGGTATGGCATAGGCTGGGACAAAATGTCACTATCCATCCAGTACAATAAGGCCAATTTCAAAGACTTTTTAAAGTTTTAGTAACATTGACCTCTTATGAGAGGTACCTTTAGTAAAGGTAATTATTAGTTGGCTAATTGACCTATTTGTAGATAATACCAAAATATTTTATAGCAAAAATAAATATGATTGAAGTAGATTAACTTTATATTTTTACTAGCCTTTACTCGTGGCTCCGCCCGCGTTTATTCAATATCTGCCCCGTTTTCGGCTTGGGCGTTAATTTATGAACACTCCTTGTAGCCTGTATGTTGACCAGGGTCACTATATCTAATGATAATGAAAAACCGCATCTAATCCGTTCAGCTAAACAGGAACATACCTACATACTTAAATACACAATGAGTATAATGACAGAAAACAAAAATTAAAAAAGATGTGGTTTTTGACTCAATACAATACTATAACTCATTTCATATAAAATTTCGCGAATATATTCAATGTACCGACACGACCTTTTTACTACTTTATTATTATATTATAGGTAATTAAGATTAATAATTAATTAATAAAACAAAATTAAGGCAATCCCGTTATTGCGGTCTTGTAAGGAACATTTTAAAACCAAAAACATAGGACTGTAATTTTTTTCTAAGCAATACCATATATCGGTAATTATGACTAAAATAAAATAATACTATAGCCGCACGTGAAAAATAATATTTTCTTGTAAGTCCTGAACAATTTTATTTCTTGTAGGAAGATTCATCAGTCTCTCGCGTTTAATGAAATTAGTAATTGCTTCAGCCATTGTTGGGACGATGCGAGTGTAATTCCAATTCAGATGGAGAATGAGATCCATTATGAGAAATGAGAAAAGAATAGATGAGGCATTGTGTACTGAGAGAATATAGTTTTTTGGTGGGTTTAAGTTGCTGGCATTTACAGAAACTTAGCTAGTGTACACTGCACATTCACTTGTTGTCAGAGCTACAACCGTAATTTTTAAAGTGGATACTTCTTAAGTTGCCTTTTTACCCAGTCAAAGACAATCGGAGATATCATAAATTATGTCATCGATGGCAGCGAAATTGCTGTCAACAAATGTGCAGATCAAGTCAATAACTTATCCCTTGTCAAAGTACTTTTATTTGTCAAGAACTAAATACGAAAATGCCTTGATCCGCGGGACTTCCTTCGTGAAGTTTGTACCGGAAGTGACGTACAGGTCCCCTTATATGAGATGCGAACATAAAAGTATCCACTGTAAAACTAGGTAAAACTACTCAAAAGAAACAGTACTAGAAAGTATCCTTTCTAATTTACTTCAGCTGAGGTAGGCCAACCATTTTGAATTCTTTAAAAAGACTTAAACCGCAAATTGAGAAAATAAATGTAAATATTAAATATTAAAATTTTAAACTTTATTACAAATAAACAAAGGTTAATTAAATCCAATCTGAGGGCACGGCAGTGCCCCCCGCCAAGACGAGCCAAAAGCGGGCGGGGCACTACGTACCTTTTCTTGAAGCGTTTCGTCGTATTTTCGGACCCCCATAGCTTCGGTCTGGATAATACTAGAGATACCAAATTCTCATGATAAGATGCAGTAAGCAGTCTTATTACAAACGATAGGTTTCATTTGTCTAGTTTTTATTATTTAAAAAAAATATATTCCCATCTTCCAAAAGTCCTAGAAATCTGAAATTTGGTATGAAGGCTACGATTTGCACACAACTAACGAAAATATTAAAATATCTGTTAATTTTACCCTCCGACCCTCCAGCCCATAAAGGGGCCAAGGTGACAAAAAGCAAAGCCCTGAAATTCTTGCGCCTGACAAACAATTCGACACCCTCTTGTCTTGTTATATTTACTTGACCGCGGTTCTGTTCCTGTAATCTTTACATAATACATAATCAATCATCCATCACCGATTACCATGACTTTATATATTTTCGGTCTTCTAGTTTCGGAGATAAAGAAGGGGAGGGGACATGATAAAGTTAAAAACTTACTTTTTTTGGGGATATTTTAATGGAGACCACCCTTGGGTATTAATTTTATTTTAATTTTATTATCTGCCATGTTGGAGGCCAAAGTAACAGGTAGGTAATCTGTAAAATTAGTAATCCAGTAACTACCCAGTGACTACCTAAAATTTGTAAAATTGGTCTACCATGTTATACGCATTGGATATGGGTGTGTAACGTATATGATGTGTGTGTTAAGTAAATAATAATCTATAACGGCTGAAACTGTAGACCCCTGTGACAGACGGACACACAACGGAGGCTTAGTAATAGCGTCCCGTTTGACACACTCCTGGAACCTTAATTAATTTTATCTGTGATCCAACGGGTGAGGGGATGGAAAGATCTCAAACAAGTCGCACGCGCTTATCGTCGTCACCTCCTCACAATGCCACGTTGCTGCCGTCGCAACCCTGATCTATGCTCATTGCAAATAATGGGCCAATAAGAATAAGAGCCAAAGATTTAAAGGGGGCTATAAAAAAGTCATAGCTGAGGCGCAAGAAATGCAGCCTGAAAAAAAGAAGAGCATCTTACAAAAATAAATGAAATCCCGTCAAAAACATTTCATGTAAAGGTCGCCAAGACACAGAAGCTCATAACGCTTTCACGGTTAAAAAGTTATCAGATCTCATGTAAAGCCAAGCCCTTAACTCTACAAGGCCTAACTTACAAGCCCTAATTCTATAAACCTATATCTTTGTCAAAAAGTATGGCTTGGCCGTATTGCATGACATAATATTATAAGTTCATGGGAGTGTCCGTCTGATGGCCGCGAAACGGCCAAGCCATACTTTTTGACGAAGATGTGGTTTTGTAGAGTTAGGGCTTGTAGATTTCGGCATTGTAGAGTTAAGGGCTTTGCTGTACATGAGATCTGATAACTTTTTAACCGTGAAAGCGTTATGAGCTTCTGTGTCTTGGCGACCTTTACATGATATGTTCTTGACTGAAAATATCTGTCTGTAAAGCCCCCGTATTCGTGCAACATTGTCGTTTCAAAGTATTCCGAACGCGATCATAGCACAGATAGTAAGTAGGTACCTACCGATTTACAGTGCAGCAGTGTTTGTTAAGGGTGCACAAGCAAAATTTCGCACTCCAGTGATAGGTCTCTTGGCGTAGTCACATAGGTAATGCGATTTGCAGTTGTTATTTTACGACTAAAGACAAATGTGTTTGCAATTAGCATAGAATTTTCCTAATATTCTTTATGCATGTTCCTTTCGCTACAAGCGCTAAGGCACGGTCAAGGTGAAATAATAATTCAGCAAAATATGTGCGCGTGAGACCACCAGTGACACAGGTTCCCCGTACGAAATCCGGCGGGCGTCTGAGCCGCGCGCCCCACGCAGGGACCCCCTGCCAGTGCCATGGAAAACAGTAGTTTTCATTAATGAAAAACTGACACTAATCAATTTCAATATTTTATTATTTTAGATTTTTTAATAGCTCGTATTCGTGTATAACTTTTGACGTAGTCCCTTTTTGGATTGGGAAAGTTTAAACACATTATTCGTTTTATTTATGTTTACTTAATGTAAATAAAGATTTAAGGTTTTTTTAATAACGGCAAGCATCAGTCAATAAATGTCATATCATATTAAAAGGAATGACAAAACTAAATCATTTTAAAACACACAAACTTTAATAATATTTACAAAGTAATTAATGTTAAATTGGACAACGACCCAGTGACACGTATTGCTCGCTCAAGCGCCCAGACGAAAATGGACGAGTCCACGGAGCTGGTCCTCTCTCCACCACTCGATTCTTCGATGACGCGATGTCACGCCACCACTCGATTGTACGACGACTCGATATCACGCTGCCTCGTTAACCACGCCCACTTCAGCTCCGTTTTATCCCAACAATATATTTATTTTGAAATTTTGTGATAGTCATACATAATAAAAACGATTCAAAACGTCTTCAAACGCAGTTTAGATGATAGAGCAACCTTAAATGAAAAGTGTGCATATTGGGCTATAATATAGAGCAAGAACATTGGGTGTTGTATTGTCGTCGGTTTCGTAAGAAAAATGTTATCCAAAGCCGATGATGTTATAGACAATCTTCAAGTGTATGTGGTGTTATTGTGTTTGTATTACTTTTTAGAGTTCCGTAGTCCGACAAGGAACCCTTATAGTTTCGCCCTCTCCGCCTGCCCGTGGCTTAGCTCAGAGACTGCTAGTACCATAAAGCTGTAACATGACACGGGATATTAATCACGCCAACTGAGTGGTAAAATAAAATCTCGGTTTTTATTTTATTTTTATATTTAATTTACACGTAAATTCGGGATGAATTGTTTTCTCATCTATCCTATTATAGTGTGGGGTATCGTTGGATAGGTCGTTTAAAATTATTGTGGGTGTTTGAAAACCATTTTTAGGCTTGTTATAGTCAAATACCCGCCCCGGCTAAACGGTTGTTTATAAATATGTGAAAAAATCACAGAAGTAGTACAAATAAATAACGAAGTTAAAAGAAAAAGTATCACAACTAAAAAAGGCTTTACAGGTTTACGAGTACAACCCGGTCACAATATCTGTGCACCTGACCTCGTGACGTCATATCGGCGGTCTGGGTACGGTGTGAAAAAAAGTTTTTTCGAGAAATGTGGAGGTAAAAAAAATTTACTAACCTTTTCAAATCAATTTATTATTGATGAAGGGTTTGTTATTAAAAAACAATCATTTTGATTACAAAAACATTTATTATTAAACTCAGTCACTATAAATTATTGACTCTATGCCTGACATTGTATCTTCCTCACTCTCACTTTCTGAACTCGCCGAACTGTCTTCCCCTAGTGATATTAAAAGTTGTGTGATGTTGTCATCTGCTAGATGATCCTTTTCCCAGTATTCTCGCTGTAGTCTCTCCACGTGATTCACTTCTTTTTTCCAGTCAGTGGCGTGGATTTCTTTTTTTACAGCATAAAAACTGTTGATGATATTTCGTATTGCGCAAATTTCAAAATCATCTACTTCGATGCGTTTTTTGTACTGTTTACGCTTCTTACCCGGTGTCGATAATTTTGGTTCTGGGTGGGTTTCTAAATTATTACTCGTACTTGGAGTCGGACTAGCGCCCGGCGAAGTAGGTGGTTGTACTTTGGCTTCATTTTTAATTTTCATTAGAGTCCTCTTTGATATGCCAGTTGCAGCACAGGTTCGTTTCACCACTTGGTCTACAGGTATGGTGTACTGTTTGTTTGCTTTCTCCGATTCAAAAAACTTGAGCACTTTCAAGATTAAATTTCTTGATTCGCTGTGTATTGTTTTTCCCATGACTTCAGTTTAACAGCTACAACAATTTTAATAACAACCAAACCAGTCCAAACTTAACAGTAAACAGTCTAAACTTAACAATAAACATTAATAAACAAAACAACAATAAAGCGAAAATATCAAAATTATCGGGACGTGTAGCGGCAACGAAGATGCTAACCGTACTGTCGCACCGGGGAGTGCGCGGAGAGGTGACAGGGGAAGCGGGAGAGGCGCCACATTCCAGCGAGGTGCACAGATACTGGGACCGGGTTATACAGGTCGCGCCAAACTTCCTTTTCCCTCTAAACACGAAAAAATGTATGGGCCATTCTTCGGGAGAGCTACTTCCGAGCTGACTAGAAGTTTGGTGCGATCTGTATTATGTAACTTATAAAATGTACTGGGCAACTACGGAACTTGACTGGTTTTTTATATGAACCCGACTGCGCTGCAGAGCTTCTGTCTATATTGCAGCCGCCTTTGTATTAACGCATCCGGGTCAAACTTGGTACTGAATTTAAAAATAGTTCCCTCAACCCATGGAGCTGAAATTTTGCACACACAACATTTTGGTGACAATGCATGATAACGATAAGCTATGTTATTCCAAATTCAATATGGCTACGCCCACTTGACACGATTATAAAATGAAAGGTTTTGACTACATAGCAAAATTACGTTTACAAGAAAGCACAGTATAAAATAATAAGTAAAAAACATTTGTCAAGCTTTTATGTAAGCCTTGGGCTAAAATGAATACAATAAGTTTAGGGAGCCGAAATAGTATTTAATGTTTTCAGAAAACTTGTCGCAAAAAATGATTATGAAAGTGGTTACCAGTTATTTCATTGGACAGTGATTGATTAATTAGTACTTGCCGAAGTATTTTTTTTTCTTTACAATTCACGTAACAAAACACGCTTTTTGAAAACAAATAATTCAACATAAAATATAAATATTTAATAACTTAGAAAACTCGTACCCACTTTTTCATAGAAAAACCTGATATAATTTTAAAAAAGGAACAAGTTTTAAAAATGTTATATGATTTTAAAATTAAGGCTAAATCAAATTATATTATGTGTTTATCACCTTTTTTTGTACAAATAAGAAAAGCAAAATTACAAATAGTGATCAGCGAAAATTCCTTAAAAAGTAAGTTAATAAAATTAATTATTGATATTTCACAACATGTTGTCAGAAATTTAAATTCAGATTTAGCGCAAAATGTTGTATAAGACTAACAAAAAAACTCGTTTAAGTAACAAAATTATTATTGTACTGGGCAATCCGTAATGTTGTTTAGTGTCAGCAGAAGATGTTATTTAGTGTTAACAGGCATCATTACCGAATAATTAAAAATAATTGTTTGTATAAGAAATTATGATTTCAGTACAGTTCATTTTTAATACCCACATTCTGTGTCTTTTTTTCATGGAGTCCTCGTCCAAGCTGCAAGATGGAACTCATTAAAACTTCTTTCTGAAGTTAGATACAAATCGCGGCCGGATCCGTGACGTCTTTGCGATGTAAATAAAACTTTGTTCATTTTAAACTCCAATGCCGACGTGTTTTGTACCTCTCCTCCTGAAGTTGGGCACGTCCGTTTTGTTCGGGGAACTTCAGGAGTTTCGGATCCGATTTCATTTATATTACCCAGTACAGGACGCGTAAATACAAAAGCTGCTGCAACACAGATAGAAGTTGCTCTGTGGCGCGCAGCGGGGTTCTTTTAAATAAAGTAATACATAGAAGATTACATCATACACACTTGAAGATGGTTTGTAACGTGATTGGCTTCAAAAAACACGTATCAGACGCACACCTATTTCATCAAACACTGTTGCACTGCAGATTGGTAAGAACTTACTTACGGTCTGTGCTAAAATCGCGTTCGGAATATTAAGGAACGACAAGAATGCGGAGTCTTTTAAAATAATATTTAAATCTTGATTTTACCTTTGTTGATTTTGTAATACTGCTAATTACCGGACATAAGTTTTGCCAATAGCATCGGTTGAATTCTTTTCCAAGAATACAAAATGGAAGGCCTCAGCTGAAATAAAGCAGTAACAACTTAACCACAATATCGACGAAAATATTAAATTGAATAGTCTCATTCATAATGCTTATATTATTATATATCAAAGTAATTACTTTCGCGAAACTGCCACCTTCGATGGGAAAAAAGTATTCTTCTTAAATATAAAATACGAGTTTAATATGTTTTTGAAATATAATCATTTAAAAAAATATTTATAAAGTACCTACTACTATTACTAAACTTTATAATTACATTTAATATAAATATTTAAAAAGCGGATAGGACTCACTTTTTTAACTGTGCGAGGGGAGGGTCGACCTTTCGATGAGATTATGACTCATCATCATCAGAACACATTGGGAGTACTTTTGCCCACGGCGGTCAGTCGAGTACTCAGTTTTGCATGTTAAGCGAGTAATACTTTGAAAATTATGGTTTACCTAGGTCTTGTGGAACATTCTAGGTGGTAGAGCTGATACCAGGCTCGACTGTGGAGGTAACACGCATCTTACTCGCAAATCCTCCCGAAGTTATTCGGGGGAGAGTAAGAGAACAGCTCTCAGGCTAAACCAGGCGGACCACCATCGCCTGGGACCGATGGATGGCGGTTTATCCATCCCCAATTACCGGGCCTTATATAAAACAGACTGGTGAGGCAGCGGCGTCACTGGTGCAACGATTTCAGCACCGCGCTCACCAACCCGCCTGCTCAGCGTGTGTGAGTATGGGCATTTCTTCCAGGAGGACCGCCAAGAGTGGCGAAATCCTGGAAAGGCCTATGTCCAGCAGTGGACAAAACAGGCTGATGGATGGATGGATGGATGTGGAACATGACTAAAATTTAGTCGAAAGTTCAAAATTACTGTTCAATCATATAGTCTTGTCAATGGTTTCAAAGTAATTTCAAAAACTGCTATTTCTCTTCAGCAATAAAAACCATTAAAAAAAACCAGACCTCAATAGGTCTTTTTTCTGTTACCAGCCTTCAAAGTTTTTGTAGATTTAAAAAAATTTTGCTCTAATGAGTTGTAAACAATGACACAACGCCCCAACAGGGGTAAGAAAAAAAAATCGGCTCCATTCTCATGTATGGGACGAGACCTCTGAATTTTGTTCAAATTTAGTTTTTGAATCCAAAATTTAGTTTTGGGTCAATATTTTACACAACATATCTAAAGTTCAGGTGTGTAACTCATTTCGTCTGCAAGCCAGAGACCCGTGACGTACTGTCGGACAGACAGCAGAGTGATATTCAAAGGACTCCGTTTTGCCCTTTGAGCGCGGTACCCTAAAAAGTGTAATTTCATGGCACCCTATTTTGCACGCACAGATATTGTAATGAATAGTAAAATAATTGCCAATATGTGATACGAAACAAAGGCAACTACAGTTTACCGGATATTGCGATTAATATCGTGCGGCTGGCGTTAACGCCCAACTGGCAATGATTGCGACAAACAGGTAAGTGGAGGATTGAAACCGGTTCGGACCTTGCAGTTGATTTAAATTTTTTATTTATTTCTTTTTTGTGCTCTATACAAAAATTTAAATACAGTAAAATATCTTCCTGGTTCCAGTCAACTTTTGGGACAAAAATGGAAAGATACTCATTTAATTATAAAAATTACTTCACACCAAAAACTTTCCTAAATTACAACTAATGAATCGCTATCGTTACTTACCGTGTGTCGTCAAATCGGTGCAAATAAGGGTCTAAAAAGCCGGGTAGTTCCCGTTTGTCCCCACGTCCTGTCCCGACGTGGGGACAAACAGGAATAAAAATTCTAAAAATTCGTTTCTGTCCCCGAATTGAAATTTGACAACAGGTCTTAATATTTTGGTCAGACCTCAAAATTGAATTACCTTAAATTGAAGTACATTATCATTTATAGTAATTATTATAGTAAGTAAAAAACTTAGCTAATAAAAAAAATTGTATCACTGGTTATTTATATGTTACAGACAACGTGATTAAACAGCGATTGTACATAATGGCTAGTTATTATATATATTGTATATCTCGTGGACATATTCGTCAGGTTGGCCATATCATGAAAAAGGAAAAAGGAAATTTACTACAGTCTTGCAACAAAAAGTCAAAACAGGTACGATTAGATAAAATAGGTCATAAATTCGGGAGTCTAGTGAAGCGGAGCGAGCTGACTTCTTTACTCTTTACAAATTTCATGGTATAGCCGATCAGATAATGAAATGGTAAATTTTACGATAAGGCCACGACATTAACATTATATTTGTATTTTATTTTAAACGATCAATAATAAACCATACGCTTCTTTGTCACTAGTTTATTTATTTTCTTCTAAACTTGGGGTCAAACTCATACATTCAACTCGACAAAAACCATTGATATACTATACTCAATAATTTCAGGTTTGTATTGCAATATGTTAGTAATCATTAAACAAAGAAACAGTTTAGGTGTCTTTGAAAATGTTTCTTAAGCTACAAGTATATCTTATAGTCCTATTAATTATTTTTGCGAGTGAGTGTGTTCTGTATGACAAATACAATGGAAAACAACTAAATGAAACTGAAATAACTGAGTATGCAAAACAAAACTTAACCACGTAAGTTTTTAATGTTTTCTCTCTGCACTTTGCAGTTATACCCGTAGGAGAGGACGGTATGAGCGGTCGTTTCTTTAGTAGCCGATTAGTATAGTAACGAGCTTTTAAGAACCGTCCTGTTTAACTTTCACTAATAATATCACTTTTATAAATACGATGACTTTGTTGTGCGTCTGTCAAGGCCCCCTTTTTTGGGTCCTGTGAGAGATATCAAGTTGAATACCTCCCTACAGTCTGTGGCCCTGTAGTGCTGTTAAAAAGGCTGTGCTCTTTACATAATTCATTTCATACAACTTTGCTTACCGTGAAAAGTTGACTTCGAAACTTGAAATTTTGTTTACAAATAGGTCTATAGCAAAAATGGAAAATTTGCCAATATTAAATTACTCAGAGACCGATTTAATTAGACCTCTTGGATACATGGAGTGTAATGGACCGTGAGTGTCAAGTTCTGTTGGTCAAAAATAACTGCACGTGGAATAAGTTTTTGTTTTGAATGGTATGTACGGAACTCTCAGGGCACGAGTCCAACTTTATTTTGTTTTACTTTTATTTACTTTATTTTACACCAGCTCTTGCCCGTGGCTCCGCCCGCGTTTTATTCCGTTTAGCGACATGCTTTTTTCCGGGATAAAAAGTAGCCTATGTGTTAAGCTAGGGTATAAGCTATATTCATTCCAAATTTCATCCAAATTCGTCTAGCCGTTTCAGCGTGAAAGAGTAACAAACACACACACACACACACAAACTTTCGCATTTATAATATTAGTGTGAAGTGTGATAGTGTGAGCTGATGCCGGGTTCGACTATAGAGGACTAGAGGTACCACTATCTTACTCGCAAACCCATACGAAGTTATTCGGGGGAGAGTAAAGGACAGCACTCAAACAGGCTCACCATGCGTGGAACCGATTGATGGCGGGCCTGAATAAACAGACTAGTGAAGGTCAGCGGCGTTACTTCTGTGAGGGTTTCGGCACCGTGCTCACTAACCCGCCTGCCCAGCGTGTGTGAGTATGGGCATCACTTCCAAGAGAACCCTCCAGCGGACGAAAACATGCTGATGGATGGATGGATGACTTGTAATAAGCGTATCGTGAAATTTAAGTCATTTTGTTAACTAAAACTGGTGATAGTAGTCGTCCATATGAACAACTTTTACTATGAAGCCAACATTGAAATCGTGAAAAAAATATCAGCTGTTTCATACATTTGGGTCGAGTAGGTATTTAAATTTTCTATGGAACAGGTGATATTTGTTTCACGATTTCAGGGTTCGTTGCACAGTGAAAGCTATTCATATGGACGAGTACTATCACCAGTTTTCGTTAACACAGGTTGTATTTTACCTATATGACATAAAAATACATTTTTCAACAAATAAGTATTTTGCTCTTTATAGCTTTTTGTTTTTTATTTATTTTACATATATATTTATAAAACACACAAAAAATACAAATTCAAGATATATTTCTGGTCCGAGTATATATTTAATTTTATTTAATTTAATTGTAAAGCTTTAACTAGAAAGGGCTAAGCGAGTAAATGTGTCTGAAGGACATTTATCGAATAATATAATATTTATTGATTTTTGATTAAAAAAAAACATTTGTACTTGTCCACTTATTTATATTATTAATTATTATATTATAAGCATTTTGAAAATGCTATAACAGCGAAACCGGTAAGGGAAATAATATAAATAAGTGGACAAGTACAAGTGTTTTTCAATCAAAAATGTATAAAAAGTTCCACCAAGTGCCAACAATCACAAGCATCAACTCCATAATATTTATTATAGCACACCGTGCGTAAAATGACCGCTTTACGCACGCTGTGCTTGCGTAAAGTCGGCATTTTCCGCACTTGTGCTATAAAATATTATACGATACTCGTGCGAGAAACTTTTTCTCGACTCGTGTGATTGCAGCACTCACCTTCGGCTCGTGCCGCAAACTCACACTCGTCAGAAAACGTTTCATCGCTCTCGTATTGTAATGTACTATTGTTCTTTCTACATGTTTGTATGATATTTTAAGGCAATGCGCCATGGAAGTGAAGCCCTGCACCCCACATGAAGGCAGCCGAGTGGATGGCACCTGCAACAACTTCCGGTTCCCGAGTAGAGGTTCAGCGTTTGGTCCCTACCTGAGACTACTCGAGCCGGAGTATGGTGCAAGTACGGGCCTAAGTTAATTTTGCACCTTTATCCGTAAGCGCTAAATTCTACAAGTACCTAATGACCAAAAATATCCAAAAAAGTATGTGCTCCAAAAAAATTTTCAATTGAAAAATGACAATATACTCACTCGTTTATTAAAAAACCGGACAAGTGCGAGTCGGACTCCTCCACCGAGGGTTCCGTACAAATTAGTAAAAGTTGAAAAAATCTACAAAAAGATTTAGTAACCCGATTATGACCGCTCATACCGTTGCTTAACGATGATTGTGTCATGATTTAATTACAAATGTATAGTTTTAGAGTATGGGCATTTCTTCCAGGAGGACCGCCAAGAGTGGCGAAATCCTGGAAAGGCCTATGTCCAGCAGTGGACGAAAAAGGCTGATGGATGGATGGATGGTATAGTTTTAAGATTTTTTCCCATACTTGTCTGGTCACTTAATAAGTTAATACCATTAAAGTTGTACACTTAATTTACTATGTAATTGTAAAAAAATCAAGACATTTTGAAAAAACTGTCGATCACAGATCCCATGCTGTTTTTATGTGCATTTTACTTCCAAGTGATTTTTGTTCTCTAAACAAAAGAAAATATATTTTTAATTTATAACTAAATCTTCAATGTTTTTATCTTTCAAAAAGAACGGTACTAGGAATTGGGCAAAGGCACAGTGTACGTTTACTGTGGCGAAAGAGTGTCACTAAACACATTATATTAACCGACTTCAAAAAAATAAGAGGTTCTCAAAGTACATGTATTTTAAGTTCCAATTTTTTTTAGTTTTTTCCTTATTTTTTCTCTTTTTTGAGTATGTTACTCCATAACTCTGTACTTTCTTAACCGATTTTATTGATTCTTGATTTTTGTTTTGAAGAGTGTGGTTTTATTTAAGTTTGATCATGATTTGAGGAAGTTCTTCAGAGATAGACAGTGGAACTTCTGAATTAATGATAGCATATCATTATTGATATTGAAACAATCGCGTTTTACTTGAATCCTAACTGCAGAATATTACTTGAGAATTGTCAGAATACCCACCTAACCTTAGATCTTAGCCTCATCAAACTCGAGATTGTGGCAATCACTTTGTGTTAAGGTGCTGATTGGTAGGTTTGAAAATTACATTATGCCCACCTGTCCGAGAAAAAAATGACAGCACATAGCGCACCATTCGCTATTGAGATAATCGCTTTATGTAGGGTTGCTGATTGCTGGATTCTACTTAAACATTGTCATAATATCCCCTTGAACTTTGTTTCATATGAACAGTGCGTTTATAAGACCCACTCATATTTCACATTTAAAACCGTAGACACAAAAAATAACACCAAAGAAATGTAACCAACTTAAAAATTCAGTGTGTGATAAATAATTATGATTATACTAATCGACTACTAATCGAAACCAGGCGGCTCACCATTGCCTGGGACCGATGGATAAGGGATTATCCATCTCCAATTGCCGAACCTTATATAAAACGGACTGGTGACGGGCAGCGGCGTCACTGGTGCAAGGGTTTCAGCACCGCGCTCACCAACCCACCTGCCCAGCGTGTGTGAGTATGGGCATTTCTTCCAGGAGGACCGCCATGAGTGGCGAAATCCTGGAAAGGTCTATGTCCAGCAGTGGACGAAACAGGCTGATGGATGGATGGGTAATAATCGATGGTATCGAAATAAAACGTTTGCTGACTTCATTGACTTCGTTAAAAGTTCATTTTGCCAATCGGACCTTTTGATTTGTAACCATTTACCGTTCATAAATCACTTTATATTTGTATCCATTTACCGTTCATAAATTACTTGATATTTGTATCCATTTACCGTTCATAAATTACTTGATATTTGTATCCATTTACCGTTCATAAATTACTTGATATTTGTAACCATTTACCGTACATAAATAACTTGATATTTTTAAAAAGGCTGTGAAAATAATCTGACATTTCTATATTAGTACTTGTTTAGTTTTGTTCCTTCTCACTATTTCACAACGCGTCACTAAATAAAATTACAGTAACAATGTAACATTTAATGGTAATTCCTGTAGTCAAGCAGCTAATGATGCGGGATGAACTCGTATTTAATATTAAAACATGCGTTTAATTATCATTCACAACGAGTACTTTGAATATCGCGGTATATTTCATCAGCTTTTATTTTGCATGAGAGAGAAACTCTCTCACACATTCCTTACACTCTATACCCAGACTTGGACGAATTCGTCCAGTACCCACACTATAGTTATAAAATTGACTGACGCCGACCCCAAGTGGATCGAAATAAATATACCGAAATAATGAACCTTGGTCCTGACCACTTAACGAGTCTCCAGTATGAATTTGACTATATAAACGAATGTCACATAGCCCATGTGCATTATTTACCGCCGGGAATATGTACGGTCTCTTGTCAGTCACATGACATGTCGCATCGCGTAGGATGGGCATTTTTTCGAAATTTGAAAACCAAAACAATGAAATAAAAAATATATATTTTTTTTTACGATGTTGAGTATTAGTGATTCTGTTTCATAGAGTTCAATAAAGCTGGAGGGTTCATTTTAAACCTGTATGAATTTGGATTATATAAACGAAAGTCACCTTATTTTATTCAAAATAAAAATAAATTACATCTCACACATATTACATTTACATTTACTTCTGTCTTCATTCATTTACATTTAGTTCTGTCTTCATTCATTTACATAATAGGTACAAGAAACATTACTCACGCACGACAAAAGCACTTGCCCTCTTTTTAGGGTTCCGTAGTCCGACAAGAAACTCTTATATACATAGCCATATCTTTCTGTCCGTCTGTCCGTCGCTTAGCTCAGACTATTAGTACAAAAAAAGCTGTTATTTGGCATTGGTATACATACATATCAATCACGCCAACAAAGTGGTAAAATTAAAGCAAGAATTAGTTTTTACCTACACGTAAATTGGGGATGATATTTTTTCTCGTCTATCTCTTATTGTGGGGTATCGTTGGATAGGTCGTTCAAAATCGTTGTGGGTGTTTAAAACCATTTTTCAATTTAGGGATCCGTTGGCAAAATATTAAGCTTTAAAGTGCAAATTTTTGGAGTCAATTATCCCCCCGCCTGCCGGCTAAACGGTTGTTTATGAATATGTAAAAAAATTCACAGAAGTAGTAAGTATATATAATGAAATCAAAAGGAAAGCTATCACAGCTAAGTAGGTTTTACAGGTTTACGAAACTATTTGTCGCGCCAAACATTTAGTCCCTTCTAAACACGACAAAAGGCTGTTCTTCGGGAGCGCAACTTCCGAGCTGACTAGAAGTTTAGCGCGATTTGTATTAGTAGACCAACTTATAAAATGTACTGGACAACTACGAAACCCTACATTGCGCGTGGACCGACACGTCCTTGGCCGGTTTTTCTACAAAGATTTGGAGTGCAGGGTCAAGGGAAAATGTTATTGTTAAAGAGTCATTTCATTATTATTATGTACTAGCTTTTGCCCGCGGCTCCACCCGCGTGTTATTCGGTTTAACGACATGCTTTTTTCGGGATAAAAAGTAGCCTATGTGTTAAGTTAGGGTATAAGCTATATCCATTCTAAATTTCATGCAAATCCTTCCAGCCGTTTCAGCGTGAAAGAGTAACAAACATACACACACACACACACACACACACACAAACTTTCGCAGCTATTAATTAGTGTGATAATTTATAGATAGAACAATCAGAACGAGCAAATCTGGTTTACCCCTGCCTCTAGCAAGGAAAGTTCGAACTACCCTGCAATCAACAGGCCGCGTCGTCGACAAATTGACATTCAACATGGCTGCCGTACATCTAGCGGGCTTCATTGCTATCGATATTAGTGCCATGAATGGGATTCGTAAGTACATGAGAAATTTTAAATTTTCTGTAGGAAATAGAAAAAGAAAGAGAAAAAGACTACAAATAGGTAAGATGTGTTCATATGTCAGGAGAAAAGTATTAGGGCAATCATGCGGATAAAACCTCGTGATACCTGTAAGCCTCATTTCATAAAATTAATAATCCTTACAAGACCGTTCCTATATGTCTTTGAAGTGTCATGTTTCGTTAAATCAAATTTAAACTGATTTACAAAATTTAAAAGTCAAATCAATAAATCAGGTAGCTTCACTCAAGACAAACACATTATAGAAAAGCATTCTTGGCATGGGACCTAAAATTTATAACAAATTCCTTTCATGACATCCAAAGTTTTGCTTGTTCAAATTAAAATTAAAAGAACTAGTTATTACTAAAGCCTATTATAATATTGACGAATATTTTAATGATGATTTATCTGACATTCAGAAATACAGAAAACAATGTTTGTTTAAAACTAAACGATTTCACTGGGTTATTATGTCTGACTCTCTGTTTGGAATAATAAACTAATGACTTATATTGGTTTACATGGACATTTCGAACTTTAACTTGTATTTTCTTATTAGTTTTTCGTTTTCCTTTTAATGTTTTGTTTATTTGTGCATGTAATTATTTCGTGCGCCTTCACAGGTAGGACGAAGAGAGACTTTAACTTTATAACATCTTATAAACCTGTGTTCAACGAATAATAAAAGTTGAAGATGTCCTAAGGCACCCAGTTAGAATGAAGTTCCTTTCGCTACTAAGCGCACGCAACGCACGTCCATTACTGCAATCATAAACCTATACGTAGACATACGCTTGTAAACACACAAACACACATATAGCAATAGTGTCGTGATGGTCGAAGTCTTTCACTTTTTTTTGCCTAGCTACAATTCGCCAAGTGTCTAGCTGGAGTGTAACGTACGAAAAGGAACTTCGTTCTAATAGAATAGAACTATAATATTCAGTAAACATCTGTCTCTACTTGAAATTAGCCCTTGAAATTTTACCCGATGCTAAACTTTGTTAGCATACAACCTAATGGGCAGATAGCTAACCAACAGAAACTTTTTCAGTGGATTACATCCGAGTCAGACGCAACTGTTGCCAGCCTGAGGGTCAATCGGACCCACGTTGTATTCCGATAAAGGTTCCTGACGACGACCCCTACCTCAAAGTAACTGACATCCGATGTCTCAACTTCTCTCGGGCGCAAACTTTCCAAGATCTCGGCTGCGTGCCGAAAACTTTGCATCCTGAACAGGTGGGGTTATTGCATGTGACGAATAAGTGTTTGAAAGAATCGTGAACTTGGTATGAGTTTGGTCTTACAGTTATATGTTACACACTATTGTCACAGTCACGACACATATGTAGGTGTATATTGGTATCTTACACACACTTGTTTACACACACTTGTAAACATAAAGTATAAAAGCCCGCGGCTCCATCCGCGTGTATTCAATCTCTGCCGTGTTTTCGGCTTAAGCATAATTTTTCAAACACCCCTTATAGCCTAGGTGTTGACCAAAATCACTACGATGATAATTAAAAAACCTTATCCAAATCCAGTGAGTGGTTCTCGAGTCAAAACAGAACATACAAACAAACAAACAAAAATTCTTAAAATGGTAGTTTTGTCTTCAGTACTTACAATACTAAAAACCCATTTCATTCCAACTTTGTAAAAATATTCAATGTACACACTTTTACTACTTTATTATTGCATAGATATAGAGATATAGTTGTATTATATTTAAGAGTATATCCACGAAGGGATATCAGAGGTTTTATAGAGTGTGAACTGTTACTTCAATAGTACGTGTCGGGTCTTAGGCGTAAACAGACGGACGCGAGTAATGCCAACCTGCAACCGATATGGATAGACAAGCGGACAAACTGACAGTCAACGGAGTCTCATTATAATAGTTCCTGTTTTACCTTCTTGGAATGGAACCCTAAAAAGAGTGAACGGCTGTGTTGCGCACAAGGGATGCCGTTTTCTTTATACTCGTGGTAGAAATACAGTCTGATATCACAAGCACAGCAAGATGAAAAGATAAAAAGCAAATAATAATGATATATTACAGATAAATTATCAGACCCCAGTCCTAGATCTGTCTGTAGTATATGGCACTGATGAAGCTGCTCTATCTAGACTTCGGGACGGTAAAGATGGCCTACTCAGGTTGGAAATACGGGAAGGTAGATACGTGCCTCCAGGTGATGCTGGCAATGATGTCTGTTTCCAGAACAGAGGGAATGAAACCACTTGTTATAGATTCGGTAAGATAAAGCTCAGCGTTAGCTGATATGTCTATAGTCTGTCAAAAAAGTGTTGAAATGAATATTGAACTTTAATGAACTTTATTAAACTTTAAACGTTCAAGTAGGATAATTTAGGTAACATAGTCATGAAATGACAACGCGGTAAACTCGATTTGACTGATTTTGTACTTGTTTGTTTGGTGTAAAAAGGTGAAAGACAAATAGTTTCTTCAATATTAATTTCAACAATTTTTTGACAGACTGTACAGTAAGCTTAATAATGTTTTGGTGTTTACCACAAAATGTTGATTTTAGATTATATATTTTTAAATATTACCTGGCATCACGAACAATAAGTTAACTTTAGTAAGTAAAGCATTGAGTTAAACACAATTAACAGGTAGTTTTAATACAAATACTTAATTTAAAAAATTCAACAGGCAATTCCATAATCGGCAACTTTGATTTGCGATTGGCTACATTCACAATATTCTTCACGCGTGAGCACAACCGCATAGCAAAGATTCTTAAGAAGATCAATCCTTGCTGGAGAGACGACCGAATCTTCAAGGTGGCCAGACAAATTAACATAGCTACCGCTGCCAATATGTATATGTATGAACTTCTTCCCGTTATTATGGGTAAGTGATATTACGAAACTATATTCAAAGTTGGGAAATTTCATAAAAAAAGTCAAAATCTCTGGGTTCATTTCCAGCCACTGTGAAATAGTTTCAGCACATACATTTAAATGAACTTAGGTAAATTGCAAAGATGAGGGCTTTTGGAAAAAAATATCCACAACAAAAAGAATCGAGCCACTTAAATTAAAACAAGGTTTTGATCAAACAGACGACAAAATAGCTCTCATCTTTTATTAATGAAAATGTATCGTCTTTTTCTCGAACATTTGAGAAGATGATATCTTGCCAAGCACCGCACACGTAATATGATCAGTACATATTCGGGTTTCTTCTAGAATATAAAGGGATTTGTCTGTTAACATTCTCACTCTATCATTGACTTTCATTCTGCACAAGGTTCGATTGATGCAATCAGCAAAGATAGACGTTGGATTAAGCTAGCTAGTGCTAGAAAATGTCCAGGTATTCCTACTGATTGAACCATATTTCTTTGTACTTCATGATATCTATCTGGACTTGCTTCGTTATCATCTTCATCATGTTCTTTTTCTTCCTTTGGACGTATGTCTTGATTCTATTCATTTTCAAGAAATTATTTGTCATTTTATTCAGAATTTGACTTTGAAACCTAATAATTTGGTTGCTTTTTTAGTTCAGTTGCTTTATCTTTGCGCTGACCCCTTTGAAAACAAGGTCTGCAATTTTTTTTCCTGTCATAAGTTTGAAATATAAAAAACTTGACCAAACACCTAAACACATTGCTGAAAATGAAACAAATCACAATGATAGCTATGATAAAACAATGTAATGTGCAATAGGTAATATTATCTAATTAACCTTGACTTAAAGTTACAAGAACATTGTTTGTCGGAAATCAACTTCTCTGATTTATCATATCAAGACTGACGAGTAGGTGAGATGAAACAGCAATTTACATAAAAATAATAATCTTTGGACTTCGAGTATATCGTCGGTCTGAACTTAAGTTCTTTTTTATTCTAATCTTGACAACATTACTGTAAATCAATGATTTTGATGTAAAAGGTTTCTTAAGGACGGACGTCAAGAGCGCAGCAACTCAGTTGTGGGCGTGATTAAATGTATTATTTTATTACCAGTATACTTGTGAGTATATTATTTCATTACGCTATAAGATGCACGCTCGAAGGAACTTGCAAAGGCAAATCGCACTGATTTCATCGCGAGCACAAAATATAAAACATGTGTCAAAAGAAACAAAATTTTAGTTATACAGTAAAGGTTTTCAAACGTATTATTCTAGCAAAAGAGGTGTGTCAGGATCGTAGCGGATTGAAATCTGTAGTCTCTGCCTACCCCTCTGGGAGACAGGCGTGACTATATGTATGTATGTACAATGTATTAATCTACCTATAATTAACATTTTCGAAATTACTATTATTTTTTTCGATTTTACTTCGAACAATAATAACACATTCGACTACACTTTTGTTAAAAAACCGTTAAATTTACGTTGGGCTCAGCCTAAATATTATAAAAACATTCCATACACATCTCGCAATTTTGTGTATGCGTTTATATGGAGGTGTGCGCCGCGCAAGTTGTGTCGATTTTTATTCCCATACCCCAGAATTTTTAGTTAGACATGAGGTCATCTTACCGTCTGGAATTACCGAGAAATGTGAAATTTTAGTCAGTAATTGAAAACTCAAATTATGATTTATGAAAACGATAGCTTGGTCATCCTGCACTGATTTCTCGGGCATTCTAGGGGAATCAAGGTATAAACGCGCTCGAATATAAAAAAAATACAATTATTATGCCTAAAATTCCTTCAAAAATAGTCAAAGGAAATCATTTGTTGTTATAATACCTTCAATATAACTAAGTTTCAGCTTTAACTAACAAAACCGGATATTAGTTTTAAATTGGATCTAGTTTTGGTATTTATTTAGTAAAAGTTTTTGATGTAAATTTAAAATTCTGTCAAGGCACATCTTTCCAGGTATTTTTTCTTTAATGGCGTTTGAACAAAAATTGCGACTTTCAAGGTCACCAGCAGGTATAGCCCCCTTAAACTTTTTTATATATGAGGTCGCTTTTACGTTCGAATTAATGACAGACAACACCTGTAGGCAAAAGAACTTGCAAAAAATATGTTCCTGTAAGTTTCCTTAGTTTAAGGTGATTTATTCAGTCTGCAACTACGCTTACATTCACTGTTATAGATGGAAATGAATGGACTGTATTGCGGTGTGTGATAATATAATTATTGCAGGTATCATTTATTTTTTTATAATTAAAATAATAAATATTTCGACCCACTCGGGTCGTCGTCAGTCAAAAATGGAACAGTAGATAAATATAACCATAGATACAAACTAGACATAAAAAATGACAGACTTAAACCTATTTTCTTAACTTATTTGTCTTATTGCTCTCGTCTGAACTGCTTGTGTAAAAAAAGAAAATATATGGTATTCGTGTTTGTGGTTGAGACTGGGTGTTAGAAATGTGTACAGTACATATGTCTGTCGGTCAGTGTTGTTTGTTTAGTCCGGCTCCGTAGTGGACACCAAGTGATCAAATGTAAGGCGATTCCCAAGTCCTCAGTTCAATGTCAGGTAAAGGTGGGTGAAAAGCTTTAATGACACGGACGGTGAAGCAATTGATAAATGAATGGGAATGAGAACGAACATGTGTAGGTATAGGTAAGTTGTTGTGTGGCATTGAGTGTGTAGTATGTCGATGGTATTCATTCTGACGTGGAGTGCATTTTTATAATTAAATGACATTATAATGACAATACACGCGGACAGAAAATCTAATCAGAATACAATAGAGACAGCTCTAAAAGAAATAACATTATAATTATGATTTATATCAAAGCCCAAAGCTTGGAATACTCTAGACATAATTTAGAGTGCATCACAAACTAAAAAACATCAATTGAAAACAATTTTCAAGTACGGCAACTAAGCTACTGACTGCGCCATTGAGGTACCCATACTAGACCGTTGAAATTTTCCACTAAACCTGTTAACCGAATGTTTATAACTACTTGATACACTAGCTAGTAATGCACTACCTGAACGCTTACGAGGGCGTTATATGAGATTTCACGCCTTGTTCATAGGAACGGAGATGGCGCTTTCGTTGCTACAATACCTGTTGCTTCACACAGGTAAGAAATTCGCCTACGCGTAAGAGTTCAGTGTGTGCACTATCAAGCAGTTACAAAAATTCGGTGTATAGTTATGATGGCAAAATTCAATGGCTTAGGATAAGTACCGCGGTCGCCCAGTCCGTAGCGCACTTGACGTGTAAGCAAGCGATCGCAGGCTCAAATTCTGGCCCGAGGAATTTTTATGCCTTACTTAAAATTTGTTTCTATTTTTTTTTTTTAGTTTTTATGCTCTAAGAGTTCGTGACATTCAGAATAATGTAACTTTAAGTATTATTTTTTTAAGGTTACAAGAACATGGTTAGCTATGACCTCATCTCGCAGCAATTTGAACAGATAAATGAGTACAATGAAAACTCCGTACCCTTGCTATACGCAGAGTATGTTATAGCTACAAGATATTTTCACACTTTCATCGATGGAAGGATTAAGTAAGAGAAAAACTCGTTTATACCTATATACTAAGTATTAAAGTTGAATGAACGAATTTTTACAAAAAATGAATTTATTTCAGAATGTACGATGAGAAATACCGCTACTCGGGGGACCTCTCCATAAGTAGTACCCTATTCAGGCTAGCATTGATTGAAGAGGGTAATAATTTCGAAGAAATAAATAGAGGTACATTTTTTCAACAAAGTTCTAAAATGGATGATATACAGGACCCTGAGGTAAGTGGCTAGCTACATATAAAAAACTATATATTAGAATTTTGTATAAAATACATTGCCTTTAAAAACTGCTTCCAAAAATGTTTATTAATTTATCCAAGATAAGAAACATCAACCAAATAAAAGCAATAATACTGGGTGTAAGAAGCATAAATTTGTGCGAATTTATTCATACATATTTAGCTGACTTAAAATTATCAAAATTAAATGTGTGCAAATGCGACTTTGGTTGTTCGACGACAGATAAGCACCTACTCAGATTGGTTCTTTTTAATTTTCTTAAATTTTGCGATCCAGGTGATTTAGCCAGTGATTTCGTGATTAATATTTATATACTTTAACAGGTTTAAATTTAGTATTAGTTTACACTCTGTACAAAACCTGAATAATTATTATTCTTATTCACAAAACGAACCACCACCACTTCCCTTCCTTGAAAAAGGGAATGTTTGCTAAGTTTCTTGCCCTTCTTCTTAGCAATACTAATCGAATGGTGTGGATGGTTAGGCAATATGTATATATGGTATTTTTATTCCTATATTTCTCTATTTTATGCAGGTGTATAACTTTATTACATTTAAGTAGCCCAACCTTAATATTTTTTGTATGTATTTCCCGTTTTTATTTATGAACTTATTTCTTCATTGCATTATGTATATATAATATTTTTATTCCTAGTATTATAATTTTTTTTATATTCTAAAGATGTATTAAAGCCGATTTTGAAGGCTTTAGTTTTAGTTTGACAGACATAAAATTAAACTTAAGTATGGTTAAAACGAACTAAAACTTATTATTCTACAGTTTGGTAATATAAACAGATGTGTACTGTATTTAAAAACATCAGTCGAGACGTAAACACTTCAAGCAAATAGATTTTTATGCAGTAATTTATCCAAAATTTGCATGAAAACCTGATGACACATTTAAGTTTTTATTTCTAGTTGAATCATTGAAAATGCGTAGATAGGCATCTCCAGATAAAGCTAGCGAAAAGTCTAAGAGACTCGTCCAACTCTTCCGAGCTCAGATTTAAAGCAAAATTTTCATCGCTGGCATGCTACCTGAAAAACAGTCTTCGTTGCTTGTTAAAGCACTAAACTCTGGAAGTCTCAATATTCTAGCAACAATTTTTTTGGTCTACTGTCCTCTGCACCACATTTATTAATCACAAGACAGATGAATTTCATTTACCGGGAAACAACCATTAAGCCGAGGTAGAACAACTCGATAATGAACAGATCGACTTTTCAGCTGAATGTCAAGCAACATGTTGGTGAGTCAAATTGAGACGATGAGAGCCAAAGTGGCCTATCTTTTCCAGTTTTATTCTGGAAAAGATAGGTTGTTCTGGCTCTCATTGCCTTAATTTACTAATAGAATAGAGAAATGAAAAAAATTTACTCAACAGATTTAATTAATAGGTTAAACACAAATAATAAAACAATAGATCAATCTAGATTGTGGCTCAGACCTAGGTATCTGACTCATGGTTTCTATAGTCTTCTGCCATGTTCGGGCACACCAGCCTTGTATAAACCAGGACTCAGTTGTCACTCATGATCTCTACTCATAAGAAACCGCAGCAGTTCACCAGTGGCTGCAGATCCATGCGTTGCACTGAAAATAAATACATTAAGTTTAATTTATAAGAAAACTGTTTTTGAGCCAACTACACAGAGTGCATTCTGCGTTTCAAACAATGAGGATGCATATTCTCCTTAACTTTTTGCGAAAACTTTTTTTCGCCTTTCCATAGAAATTTAGTCAGCTGATACCACTTTGTACTGGGAAGTGAAAAAAATATTTGATCAAAAAAAGTTTTATTTTCTTGACTGTGATCAGTTATCGATACATGATCTACCCTAGAATTATTTTTACTTATTATTGTAGATATCATAGGTGGTAGAGCTGATGCTGGGCTCGACTGTGGAGGTACCACCATCTTACTCGCAAATCCTCCCGAAGTTATTCGGGGGAGAGTAAGTTTTAGTAAGCGAAATTAGCGAAAAGTGTTATCGATCCGTGATACTGATCAGTTACCAAGCCTCTAGTATGGCTTATATAAGGTGACTTTAATTTATGCAGCCAAACTCATACATGAGCCTCAGTAAGTGATCAGTAACACGAATCGATAACACTTATCGCTAATTTCGCAAAATAAAATCTTGACGTCCCATAGCAAGTGACTCGAGGCTGGGTTTGCGTTTGTAAGGGACACGAAAAGAATAATTTACGAATTTCACAAAAAATGTTATCGAACCTTGTTACTGAGTACTTACCGAGTCTTCAGTATGTATTTGGCTGCATAAATTAAAGTCACCTTATACAGGCTGTAAATGCAAAGTCAAGAATCCCTTTAGGGTATGAAAGTATATACGATGTCATTACGATGTCATTCTGATGTCATTACGAGAAAAAAAAATATACCTTGAATTTTCACCAAAAATTCCATCATTTTTCTAAGCTATGGCTACGCAGCTCATCGGCCTCCCCACACACCTAATTGTACCCCGCAACCCGCACCCCTCATCCGAGTGGCCAGCGACCAGTGAGGGTGTCCACGCGATTAGTGTATTTTGAGTAAAGAAAATCGTCTTATTATGAGGTACTGGTACTTTATTTAGAGATTCCAGTATTTAAAATAATATATTTACCGATCATACTAACACACCCTTAAAGGATTCTTGCCTTTGCTTTTACACCCGGTATATCCATCCATCCATCCATCAGCCTGTTTCGTCCACTGCTGGACATAGGCCTTTCCAGGATTTCGCCACTCTTGGTGGTCCTCCTGGAAGAAATGCCTATACTCACACACGCTGGGCAGGCGGGTTGGTGAGCGCGGTGCCGAAGCCCTTGCACCAGTGACGCCGCTGCCCGTCACTAGTCTGTTTTATATAAGGCCCGGCAATTGGGGATGGATAAACCGACATCCATCGGTCCCAGGCAATGGTGGGCCGCCTGGTCTTGCCTGAGAGCTGTTCTCTTACTCTCCCATGAATAAATTCGGGAGGATTTGCGAGTAAAGTACCACATATATCCCTTTCTAATATAACTGAATAATACTTGCCTTATTTTAATCTTCCAGATCTCGGAATCGTTCTACGGTGGAATAGAAAAGGCTCACGACCTACCATCAATAGACATACAAAGAGGCAGAGATTTAGGGCTCCGGGGATACAACGATTACAGGAAATTATGTGGACTGAAACTCGCTAAGACCTTCGATGATTTTCAGGACGTTATTGATGTTGAAGTAGGTTTTGTACTTCATTATATTCAAATAGCATATTTCTTAATACACCTGCTCAAAATATGATATATATATTTTAGACGTCATAATTTATATTATCTTTTAACTATCTTGGAAATTATTGTTAAAAAGATTTTAGAAAGAGACATTGGTCTTTGTAGTACAGATTGGCGCCACGCAGTCTGGTTGGTGTTCAGTTGCTTTTGATTTGCAATAAAATTGCTTTTATTTTATTGTTTAATGTAATTTTTGCAGGTGTATTAAAAACCGTCGTTGAAATCTTTGACTGTTTAAATCTTTTCACACTTGCATCAAAATGTACTAAATTACATTAACACGTAATAGTAACATCGCTTGTCAGTACCCTGATTACGTCACTATGCCACCAAGCGACCCGTCGTGTTCCGTCTTGACGTCACGAGTAGCCGCACCGGGGGACAGGCTACGGATAGTTCATTCATCCGTTACCGACTTCCGTAGATTTTGCGTTCGGTGAAAGACTGAATAACGCCTTGCCTGCTGCGCTGTCACTCTCCCAGTTTCTGGGCGAGCGCGCTTCATCCTAGGTCTTATCTACCTTTCCATTCAAACGCGGTGATGGTCAAGCAAAAGCCCGTTTAAGTGAAAAATAAAACCGGTGAAGTGCGAGTCGGACTCGCGCACGAAGGCTTCCGTACCATTATCTATAAAAACGGCAAAAAAATAATTTCTGTTGCATGGGAATGCACGGGTCCAACTCGCACTTGGCCGGTTTTAGTATTTGTTGTTATAACAGCAACAGAAATACATCATCTGTGAAAATTTCAACTGTCTAACTATCACGGTTCATGAGATACAGCCTGATGACAGACGGACGGACAGCGGAGTCTTAGCAATAGGGTCCCGTTGGTTACCCTTTGGATACGGAACCCTAAATATGGAGCTCCTTACTTTAAGATTTACTTATACTGCGAAGATATAACTTGGTCATTTTAGAAAGTAGACGCCCTGAGGAAGCTGTACGAGAACGTATCCGACGTGGACCTCCTAGCTGGTATCATGAGCGAGGGCCACATCTCTGGAACCTTCGTGGGGCCGACTCTCTTCTGCATCATGGCAAAACAGCTGCAGCTGATGAGGCAGGCTGATAGATTCTGGTTCGAGAGAGGAGACCAGCCTCATAGCTTTACACTTGGTAAGCTTCAGATTCCATGCAAGGTGATTTATCCATGCAATCAGTTTATACCTACAGAAGTTTTGGTAAATAAATCAAAATGGTTAGGCCCCTGTACGCGTTGGCTATGCGTTGCGTTTGTGCGCTCAACAGAATGAAAGAGACAAAGCTATGAATTCCATTCCATTTACTCGCATAAGTTTTTCTCTTTCATACTGGTAAGCGCGCCAACGCAACGCATTGGTCAACGTGTACTAGGGCCAAAATGAAGTGTTTTAACCATTGACCTCGCATAAACAACTAGACACACAGTCTCTAAGAAAAGTTTGTCAGAAAGTGTCCGAACGTGCGACGTGCATAGTAGCAAAAATCTCCAACCAAATTAAGACGTTATGTCGTTAACATAAGATGCAATGTCAGTTATGCAATCGTTATTCCAATTTGTCACCCCATAGCGGTGATAAAATGCATCGCGGACACTTTTTGAGCGAGATTGTGAGTCTTGTTGTTTATGAGACGTCAATGGTTTTAACTTATCTTTTATACCGTTTTATACTCTCATTAAGTAATTGGTCTATCTAGTAAATTCCGGGATAAAGAATTATTGTTTTTATTGAGGCCACAAAGGCACAGCTATCTTAGAAATAGTATGTTTTATAGGGCCTGAACAGATTCATAGTGATAGAACTCAATGTTATCTACATGACACTTTGATTTTGTGTATGAAATATGGAATTGTTTTCGAAAAACGATTTTTTTGTGCGAATAAAATAGTTTTTCGGTTCTCCTGTAAAGTTGAGTTCTTTGGGTTGAATCTTTTTTCACCAACCAAGGCACAGATTTATTGAAAGTCTGTTCATTTGAATGTCTAGAAATAGCTAATAACTGATTTTAAATACCTAGCATAGTTTTCATAGACAAAATCTTGCAAAAAACGGTCGCTTTTATCATAAGTTTAAATTTTAGCTACAAATAGACATAATAAATATACGCTCCGCCCATTCGATAGTTTTGGTGTGAAGAAGAGCAAGAAACTAGCTATTTCTGAACATTCCATCAAAAGACTTTCAATATTATTACAGTAAGATCTTCATTTTCTAAAATGGCATCACTTTGGCATCTCGACGTCCGTGAAACCTGAAGCTGTTTAACGAACGACGCTCTCTGTAAACTCGCCTGTATATCGGTGCGTTAGAGTTCACGCATTTTTGTTTGGAAATCAATTATTTCCTAAGCTAAGGGTGTCCGCGGGTATGATTGAAGTGGTTCAGTAGGGTCGGTAGAATATGTGGTTTCATTTAATGGTAGCAGTCTTTACACCCGGTATATTTATTTGTTGGTTGGTGTATCTAAAGCACTGGACGGAAATTGCAAAATATTTTAGTTTTCACTTGATTTATACACTGAACACTAATTGTATTCCAAATTTGAAGCTGATGATCGGTCAGTCTGTCAGTCAGTCAGTCAGTGAGTGAGTGAGTGACAAAATTGAGAAAGTTTCACTAGTTATAATTCTTAAACTACTTGTTCAAATTAAATGAAATTTGAAATATACCGTGTTAATACAAAGCCTGCTTGGTCACTGAAAGTTCAGGCTTCAAGTTTTATACACAACGAAGTTATAGGGGGGTCGAAAATGGCCTGAACTGTTTCGAGAAAAGGATGGCACGGCCGTGCCGCTTTTTAGTTCGACTTGGCGGGGGCAATGCCGTGCCCCCAGACTTTCAAGTTTCATCCTGTCAGTAATAAGATTTAAATAATTTAAATGAAAATTTAATAATTTTTTTGTGCATATTGCTCATATAAATATCCTGTAAAAAGAATATATACTATTTTGGTATATTTATGATTATTATTATTATTGATGATTATAGTTACTCCCGAAATTCACGATCTTGAGAGTCTAATTGCTGGAGACCAGCTCAAATAAGATATTTTGTATTTTTCTTATGTCCATTGGACACTAAGAAAAGCACAGAAAAAATTCTAACCACCTAATAAAGGATTTTTATCCTCGGGTGTGAAGGGTTAAACAAAAAATTAATATCACTTGTGTAATTTTGAGCCTCTGAAACATAAAAGTCAAATAAGTAAGGATCAGGAAAATTTAGAACTTGAAAATTACCGAACTGTTTTTTGTTGGTCTATACACATAATTTGAAAATTCCGTAACAAATGTTCGTAAAATTTCACTAATATTGGAATAACATATCTACTCGTTTTTTTCCCATTTGAAGTATCTTAAACCCAAACAAAGATTTTAAGTATTTTTTTATTCTGTACACGTATTTAAACATGTTGTTACGCGACGAAATGTTATATTAGAACAAGGTTTTGTCTTCGTACATTTTTATTCGTTACATTACGTGATGAAGGTAATATTGTTTATTCAAACATTATTTCTGATACCTTATTCAAAAGGGATTATTTCACTATGTCTCGTTACAATTCTAACACAAAGCGAAATTTTACAAAGTAATTAGAACTTTGCGGAGTTTTTAAGTGTGAACTCGTTTGAACTTTTGCTAGTTTTGCAATTTTCATTATTATTTTGTGTTTTTGTTCGAATTTGTTTAACTTCAATTCTCATTACGTTGAACAACTTTAACTTTCTAATGTAACTATTAGAGTAAAATACGTTTTAAATGGAAATGTTGATAATTTATATTGAAACTAGCTTTTGCCCGCGGCTCCGCCCGCGTGTTATTCGGTTTAACGACATGCTTTTTTCCGGGATAAAAAGTAACCTATGTGTTAAGTTGGGGTATAAGCTATATCTATTCTAAATTTCATCCAAATCCGTCCACCCGTTTCAGCGTGAAAGAGTAACAAACATACACAAACACACAAACTTTCGCATTTATAATATTAGTGTTAAGTGTGATGAGATATCATAGCCATGTCTTAATTCACCACAAACGATTAAACACCGCGCTAATTAGACACCTGATGTATGAAATAACAAAGCCTTGTCTTATTCACCACAAACGATAGGGACCGCGCTAATAAGACACCTGATTTTCAATGATATTGATCTATCCTACAGTAACCATGCATTTTCCGGGATAAAAAGTAGCCTATGTGTTAAGTTAGGGTAAAAACTATATTCATTCTAAATTTCATCCAAATCCGTTCAGCCGTTTCAGCGTGAAAGAGTAACAAACATACACACACACACACGCACAAACTTTCGCATTTATAATATTAGTAGGATATTAGGATGTCGGATTTAAGTGAGGTGGATCGCGATCTCTCATCGTTTTGGGCAAGTTGGTAGAAAAGAGGTGAATAAAACAGTTTCAAATTTTTCCAACAACGATCCACTCTTTCAAATTTCAGAAATCGCTTGGAACAAGCTATGGCTTAGTGATTTCTCAAACAATGGCAACGGTTCCCAGGAAAGCAGAGCACCCGGTGACGATCCGACACCCGACAAAACTATGTTTTCGGCTTTTTGCCACCCAATATACATAGACTCCGCTGAATGCTGATGCGCTTCCGATTTTACCATAAACACGATATGTGACGCTATATAACTTCCGTACTAATGACAGTTGATCCGACAGACAAAATAATTTGGTCAAGTGCGAGTCGGACTCGCACACCAAGGGTTCCGTACTACGACACAATATGGGTTCGGAACCTTAAGAACATACATATTAACAATATTGTATACCTACATGAAATTTAAGTAATTTTTTTAATGAAAACTGGTGATAGTACTCGTCCATATGAACAACTTTTACTATGGAGCCAACCCTGAAATCGTGAAAAAAATATCAAGTGTTCCATAGAAAAGTTAAATAATCGACCCAAATGTATGAAACAGCAGATTTTTTTTTCATGATTTCAGGGTTGGCTTCATAGTAAAAGTTGATCATATGGACGACTACTATCACGAGTTTTCGTTGGCAAAATGACTTAAATTTCACGTTGTATGCTATACATAACATTAAGGCGACAAAAAACAAGGCGCTAAAATAAATAGTACTACCTGACAAACCATTTAGCACCTTCTACAGAACCATAATTTTAATATTTGTTATTTTAGTTAAGTGTATGTATAATGTGTGCAAATTTGAAACTTGTATGTATTACTTAAGATAGAGTTCAAACAAATACTCGTAACGTCACAAAAAGTTAAATATTTTCGAGGTTTTTTGTATGGGGACACTCCTTGGGTTTCAATGTTTTTGAATTTTTGTTTTTTGCATAGTCATCTAATGTCTAATATAGTAGCAGACCTAACATTAATAATAAACGCATAGAGTCGACGCGAGGCAATTTTGACTCCGTGAACTTCGGGCTCTCTTAAATGTAAATATTGCTTGTTTCCAAACAAAATATATACTAGAGATTAGCTTAGGAATTAAGAAATATGTTCCAAGCCAGCCAAAACAACCCATTTTTATACGTTTCTTCATACCATGAAGCCTACATATAGCTTATTTTTTGTATGGAAACTTGGCACGCTATTTAATCCTTATGTTTGGTCTGCTACTTTCTAGTAATTATATGTCTGTGGTTTTTTGTCATGGTAGAGGCTCTACACCCCTGTGAGAGACATACAGACAAACAGACAGACGGTGGAGGCTTAGTAACGGGGTCCCGTGTGACACCCTTAGGGTACATAACCCTAATAATAGTCCCAAAGTGACTATAATTGCCAAACACTTTTAGTATTTATAACTTGGTGGTCATGCCTGACTCATGCACGATAAAACTACAGATGGTTCTGAGCCAAAATAATATTATGCCGACTGACGTAGAGATGACATTTTCCTAAGCGTTAATTTATTTGAAGTTGATGCTTGTAATAGTTGGCTCTTGTGGGACTTACAGTATAGTCTGTCCAAAAAGTGTTGAAATGAACATCAAACTTTAATGAAATTTAAACGTTCAAGTAGTATAATTTAGTTAATGTATTTATGAAATAACAACGCGGTTAACTCGATTTAACAGATTTTGAACTTATTTGTTTGGTGTAACCAGGCGAAAGAAAAATAGTTTCTTCAATATTTATTTCAACACTTTTTCGACAGACTGTACATTTCGATTGAAATGCTATTATAAAAAATTTGTTACAAGTTCCCTTCGAAACGTTATTATAAAAACTTATTTTGGTTTCCAGCACAGCTAATGGAGATCAGGAAGTCAAATATGGCCAAGTTCGCGTGCGACAATGCGGAAGGCGTCAAGTTTATTCAGCCACATGCCATGCTGAATGTTGGACCTGGGTAGGTAAAGTTTAGTGCAACAAAAATTTTAATAAAAAAGACCAATGAGACCAAATCCTCATCGTCAAATTAAAGCAGCCTACCGATACATATTGTGGCCTCCCCAAGATAAATGGTTCGGTCTCATCATCAGAGCAGGCGGGCTGGGGTTTGCTTATACCCTGTTTTACAGGTGACTGCCAAAGATTGGTCATCATTGCTTGTCTCAAGTGCACCATAAGGAGCTGAGGAGAACATGCAACGACGCTATAAGTGTTAAGAATGTTCCCCTCGTTTATTGATTTATTATTTGTATTTGTCATGGTTATTGAGACAACATCATGATTATTTATTTTCTGAAAACTAAAAACATCGAAAACTACAGAAATACATATGTATATCTGCGATACAATTTTACACATTGATGAGGAATATTCACTCACATCGTAAAAACAAAATATTTTAACGATGTTCGTGAATATTCCAATATGCTAACAAGCGCAGCTTTGTTCTTGTTAAAAATATTTTTATGGTTTTGGGACATCTTAATTGTACTTTTTAGCTTCGTTGTAATTTAAATTTAAGTTCAAGTAGGTATGTTTTTCTTAGGAAACGAACTTTTATTTTGCTACTTTAAAGTTTTTCCGGTCTGCGTACAAATTATACAACCGATTACATGTTTTTTTTCATATTTCACAGCAACGAGCCGGTTCCGTGCACTCATATTTTTGGACCGGACTTGTCAAAATGGCGGGATGACAGCTGCCACAAGCAAAAGCAGCGCGTTGAAGTCAAAAAACAGGCTGCGTCTTTTATTAATAACCCATTATTTCAGTTATAATTTTAATGATACCAATTTTTTTTGTTAAGCCATTCTTGTGATTTCATTATCATTTTAATAATAAATTGTACTTTAAACCAGTCTTTAAATACAGTCCTTACTAGCATTGTCACATAAGTAATAAATCCATTTTCTTTATTTTATTTAACTTTTGTAAATGACAATGCTATAATTAAATTAACTCAAACCAAACCGATATAGAGAAACACTTTACCCACGCATGAAAGTACGCCTCACACACACGATATCATTTTTGTGCGATTTAGTCTGTGGCGCACAAAAAGTCCGTGGCGGATTTTTCGCAGACTTAGACCCTGCGCAGACGTGGTGCTATCCAGTCAGAGTACTATATTCTTTGATCCAGTCCGTTAGGCATTTTTTGCATTAGACTTTCCGGGTGTAGTTTGTGTTATTTAATATTATGCTATGTTGTTCATTTTAATTTACGTAAGCCACACATTGTCTGTCTTCTGTGAGAGGATTCTGTCAATTATATCAGGAGTTTTAAAAATATAGCCTACTCGGATTTGCGGTATGATATTCCAAACAGGTTCCTTAAATATTGATCGAGACCGTACATTGTCCGCGATGTGAACTTGACAAACTGAACTAGTAACTAATACGGAGTAAAAGGTAGTTGCTCTAGTTATTCGTCACACTCTGTTGATTTAGCGTTCGTGACTAAGAACTCTTGTAACATTAAACAAAGTGTTTTCACAAGTAAAGTACGAGTATATACGTATACCTACGTAAGCTGACCTAAGGTTGAGTAACTTTCAGAACAGTAATCACGAAATCGTTCACCTTGAACAGGTCCAAGTTACCCTTACAACTTTTTGCTTCTAAGAAATCAGATTTCGGATAAGACAAATTAAAAGCATTTTCTTCTCAAATTCCTAGAAAGGGATGAGGAATAACCGAAACCATTTTGTTTCAAATGAAGATAACAACAAAACGAAAACGATATCATAATACAATTACCTAGATTAAGATAACCCGGGGGACCCTGGAGTGATAAAATAAAAAGCAATTCGCAGTGAGTAGTGTAACAGCGTTCATTTATTCAGGAAGGGACGACTGCAAGTTATTTTCAGAGGGGAATTAAAAATAAGAGAGCAAGCTTATCTCGGTGAGCCCGCCGCGCAATTACAGGCTAGCTAAACAACTCAAACTTCGTTCTTTAGGGCTCCGTATTTCAGCGGAACCACGATGAGACGCGTAAAAAAAGAGAATTCAGAGGTTAAAAAAACTTATCAAACATGCGTCTTGTTCTTATTAGAGGCCTGCCCTCTTATTGTCCAACTTCAATATATATCGCTATAGCCATCAAAGGTGTCGTGATTGGCTAAAAATTATGTGTGATGTCATTATGTCAGTATATTATACGTATATTGTGTATATAAATATAGCTGATACAACAATTCTTCAGCATCCATAATTTATTACATTTATTGTATTTATTACATTTATTCGGAATCGGCTACACACACACAAACACACCCTCACACCCCATACACCCTCACACACCTTTAGAGTATATTGCATGCAAATTTAAATTTTGAATTATATTTGTTTTTCTGTTATTCTACCATGTAACACGTGAATAGTATAGTTATCGCTCTCCTATAGGAAGGCGTTGGTGACTGTATAACAATTTATATTACCACAGTTACCAACGGAACATTTTCATGTTAAATTTATCCCAATATACAAATAATTTGTTAAAGATCTATGTACTCAAATATTTTCCCTGTTTTTTGTACAATTGTATATTAAATATAATATTATATATAAATTATATATAATATACAATAAATAAATATGATGATGATGATGATTTCTAGCCAATCACGGTGCGTTTAAAGGCGATTGCAATGGATGTCGACGTTAGACAATAAGGCCCCTGGTTGTAGTTAACACAGATGATAAAGAGATATGCTCCCGATAGTAAACATGTTATCCTACTCCTACTAATATTATAAATGCGAAAGGTTGTGTGTGTGTGTATGTTTGTTACTCTTTCACGCTGAAACGGCTGGACGGATTTGGAAGAAATTTAGAATGGATATAGCTTATACCCCAACTTAACACATAGGTTACTATTTATCCCGGAAAAAATCATGTCGTTTAACCGAACAACACGCGGGCGGAGCCGCGGGAAAAAGCTAGTGTTACAATATTTTCTTTTGAGACAACGACGGCATTTTCGACAATGGTATTCACGGGGTAAATTCAAGGTTGAAGGGAAGTCACACTATATTATTATTATGTTGTTGCATGAATTTGACCATAATAGGGTATATAGTGACAATATATATTATAATAGCTCTTACCTATGGAGTTGCCGAAATTTTCTTACAGATTCATGAGTTCATAATTCCTGTAAATCAATAGCTATTTCCATCATTTGTTTTTTGTTTGAAAGTTGATCTTCGTATAAAATTTCGTTTTTATTTTCAGTTTGATTACTAAAATGAAGTCTTCAAATACAGTTTGTCTTAATTGTCATCCGTTTTCAGTGCCCCCGCCATGTCGAGCTAAGAATCGGCACGGCCGGCCGTACTATCCTTTTCTCGAAGCAGTTCAGGCTATTTTCGACTCCCTATAACTTCGTTGTTTATAAAAGCGGATAGAAGCCTGAATTTTCAGTAACCAAGCCGGCATTGTATAAAACACGGTATATTTCAAATTTCATTCAATTTGAACCAGTAGTTTAAGAATTATAACTAGTCAAAGTTTCTCAATTTTGTCACTTACTCACTGACTGACTGACCGATCATCAAAACTCTATGGCACTTATAGCAGACATAGAAGCTTTAAATTTGGATTACAATTAGTGTTTAGTGTATAAATCAACGAAAAACTAAAACATTTTGCAATTTCGATCCAGCATAAATATACAGGATTACAAAGTTACATTTGCAGTTGTATATAGAAGAAGAAATGAAATGAGATGCCATCAAAATCAAAACTTGTAAAAAAAAACAAGTCTCGCAACTTAGGTCTTCTACCGTAAAAAGTTGTGAGATCCATGCAAATCCAAGTCGGTTAATTTATTCAGTCCCTATTTAAGGGACCTTCTGTCTTTAGTTATTATATAATTTGCGAACCTTTCAACATCTTACAGAAACCATTTCAATTTTAAAAATCTCTTATGTTTATTAATAGATTGACTTGGCAATCGCACTATATAATCTAATTTAATTTATTATGTATTACTTTTGAGATACATTGTGTTTTCATGCGATGGCCAAGTCAATCTGTTTATTTAAGATATACAAGATTTTTAATATTGATATGGTCTTTATAAGATGTTGTAAGGTTAGCTAATTATGTAATAACTTGGGACAGACTGAATAAATTAACCGACTTCGATTTACATGGATCTCACAACTTTTTACGGTAAAAGAACTAAGTTGCGAGACTTATTTTTTTAGAAGTTTTATTTTTGATGGCATAACTTTTAAAAGGTGACAATTTTTGACAATTAAATTGTTATTTCTGTGAGCTTAATGCTGTCTCATTCATATCATTTTTTTATAATATTTGGATTTTTCAATCCTAAAATAAATGGAAAAACGTTTGTACTGAAAACTGAGTTTTCTTCAAATTCTCCATACAAAACCTATAATATTTTTGGGAACGCCAGCGTGTTAGTCTGATATTTGTGTTGATATTATTTACTTGCTTGAAATTATGGGCACCTCTGTTAGAATTTTAGATACTACTAATACTAAAAAAATCTTAAATCTCACATGCCCAAAATAACTTATTTTTTACGAATACGGAACCATTTTATTTTAATCTTCTTCAATGATTTTGTGTCGTTTTTTGTGAGACTCCCTCCTAGGAGAATGAAGGACTTAGAAACAAGGATTCTCTTGCTTTTTATTTAATTTGGTTAAATTATACTGGCTACTTTTAAAAGAAGCAGCGATGTAAGAAATCCTTAGAGAATTTTGCAGTGGAGCTTGCTAGTTATTTCATTTGTAAGTATGAGATTTTAAAGCTGCTTCTTTGATCCTATATTTAATAGAGTTCTGCTTTTATGCGCCCAGCACGCCTAGCATATATTTTTCTCTTCTGCTTGCGCTTTCATACGTAATAACGCGGTATATTTGCGTTACAGCACAAGTATGACAGATTATTCGTATCATGGCAATATTTTAAAATTAATAATATTGTAAAGTATAAATAAGAAATACAAAAAGTCAAAAATAGGTGCGACGACGAGCGAAAAAGGTAGAGCGTGTCGGTGATTATAATCATAAATTTGGGAACGAAGCGGAGCGGAGCGAGGCAACCCCTTTAGTGAACAGATTTCCCAGATTACATAATATGGCGGATCAAATCATGAAGTGGTCAGTTCTACGATATGACGACGATGTTATATAACTTTATGTCTGTTCTTAATTATCGTACTCACGAAATTGTATGAGTTTGTCGCCTCAACTCAATGCTACTTGATGAATTTACAGTTTAAGTCTTTGAATTACATAAGGGGGCTATACTTGTATTTTTATTACATCTTTACATCTAGGTATATACTATAGATCGACTTCTTACGAAACATAAACAAGGGGCCACACTGTGGTTGTGTAGAATTTGTAAATCAGGGAATATATATATATAGTCATCTATTCTGGTCGTAAGGGATAACGTTGTGACTTTCTTTTATGTAGCCAAATTCATATTGGAGGCTTGTTAAGTGGTCAGGACTAATGTTCAATGACCCTTTCTGTGAAATACGCAAAATGAAATTTATAGTTCACAAATTAAGTCGAGCTTATTCAAAGTCAGTACCAGGGGGTAGGTCTTAAAAATAAACCTTTTACTTTTGTTTGCCGTTTGACAATACTTCCCAAAATTTGATCCTTGGAAGCGACACTATCAGATGGTGTAATAATTGATTGATAATGTGATTACCGGCTACGGATTTTTTTTTTCAAAAATTTAATTATAAAGTTTTAGTTTTCTATACCCTGATATAATTAGTTTCGGATTTTATTATCTAAATATATTTGTTCATGTGTGAGCATTGAGTGATTATTACGTATGGTAAGTACAGTCTACTTCAATGTGTGTATGCTTAAATGTTTTCTATAACACACAAAACAAGATAATATTAAGGGCAGAACGGTGAAAAGTAGAATTACATCAACAATTCCCTTAAACTACTTCGGAAATGTCACGGGTGAAAGTAAAATGCCTATTACAGTCCAGGTCTAAATAGACAAAGATAAATTTAATTATAAAGTTTTAGTTTTCTATACCCTGATATAATTAGTTTCGGATTTTATTATCTAAATATATTTGTTCATGTGTGAGCATTGAGTGATTATTACGTATGGTAAGTACAGTCTACTTCAATGTGTATATGCTTAAATGTTTTCTATAACACACAAAACAAGATAATATTAAGGGCAGAACGGTGAAAAGTAGAATTACATCAACAATTCCCTTAAACTACTTCGGAAATGTCACGGGTAAAAGTAAAATGCCCATTACAGTCCAGGTCTAAATAGACAAAGATAAATTTAATTTCCCATCTCCACAGCAAAATACACCTCACTCACGATACACCTCAATACTTCTTTTTTTTGTTTTATTATGTCTGTCAATCATCTACAGCATTTGAATGTTTCGTCACATATTATAATTTATTTTTATTTTTATTCCACTGATGCCAAAAATTTACGACATATATCTGGTCATCGTGTTTTTTACATATATAAAATTATATAATTATAAAATGAAAGACTGAATAAGTCAATAAAAAACACATGTTATTTGAAAAATATTTAAGGATATTCGAGCCTCGTAGGTTAAAGTGTAACAAAGATACATACACATAACCACACCTGTCTCCCAGAGAAACAGGCTGAGACTATAAATTTCTATATAGGTACTACGATCCTGACACACCTCTGTCGGAACAAAGATTACCACAACAATTCACATTTCACACGCCAGGCTCTCTAGTTCCATTACACGTTAACTTCAACTCCTTAATAATCATCATTTAAAGCGATTTATTCTCGTCCCGAAATATAATATATATTGAGACAAGTTGAGACAAGCCCCAATTTGAACAATTTAGTCAGTAGATCCTTGAGAACGTGTTGCTAAGGGTAATGGTAAACCATAAATTTTGTGCCTTTGAGCAAAGCTAGGTCGATGTCGTTCGCAAATCGTAGAACTCGGCTTATTATGATTTCCTTCGGCAGAACGTATAAAATCGAAAATATTTTGCTAAAAGATTAAAATATGTGCGATGACGATGACGGGAGCGAAGAGGAGCGTATTAGGTTTACATTTAAATAAATTTGGGGAGCGGAGCAAAGCAAAGCGGAGTTAAAAAGAATTGTGATATATGACGAATTCAACGAAATGCTGACAACAAAACATTTATACAAGGTTACATTCATTAACTAGCCAAGTTCATACTAGAGGCTCAGTAAGTCTCATTATTACGGATCAATAACATTTTTGGCCAAAAATTTCGACTTTCCGTAATATAATCGACCCAGGGCTGAGTTTTATTTTGTGAGTAATAAAAAAAGAAAACGTATTTCTCCAAAAAGCGTTACTGAACCTTGATACCGATTTCTTGCCGAGTCTTCAGTATAAATTTGGCTGCGTTATCACCTCACAAATGGGCGTCGATGGCCAAATCCGAAACTAAAGCGAATAGCGAAAAACGCTAAAAAGGTCTCGGGGCCGATTTTGATAAAAACCAAAACTGCGTCATGAAGTTTTAAAATAATTTCCGTAGCCGGGAATTAAACCTACTGATTTAAAAAAACACGCTGTATATTACTGCACCAGCCGTTAGTGTCACTTATAATAATCAACAAAAATACATAATTTGCTTATGAAATATTCATTAATTTTAAATTAATTTTAATCTATAGCAATTTAGCACTTTTTACGTACTTTCCTGTTAAATAATATTGTCCTGTTCTACAGATATACTTGAAATTTCATTATTTTGTGGTTTCGGTTGTCTATAATATAGGAGCCTTTATATTTCCCCTTCGCATATTTAATGCATATATTTTAAATTAATTAATATTTTGAAACATGTGAGTGATTTGTTTATATCAATAACAATTTGTTGTCTTTCTTAAGTTGACTTATTTACTTTTTCGTAGTTTGAAAATTATGTAAATATCATTTGGATAACTATTAAATATTGTTCTAAATTTATATATAAACAAGTGACATCATTGTCAATATTTAGGTTGACGTAAAGGTACTTTGCTGGATGAAGAGGATGGAGGACCGACATGAGTGGCGAAATTTGGGAAAAGCCTATGTCCAGCAGTGGACGAACACGGGCTGATGGATGGATGGATGGAAAGGTACTTAATACAAAATGTTCATAAGAAAAATGTTTCACAAATGGCGATAATCAATCGACACAGGAACACAGAAGAGGAACTCGAAAAATGTTGACTTGATCTTTTAGTTTAAGAGATTTCTGTTGTAGTCAAAGAGACAGATGCAATAATGTAATTTTTTATTGCTACCCTGAAAAAAGTGAAAAGTAAAATGTTTAAAAGAATCGTTCAAATTGAAATAATTCACAAAGTAAAACGAAGGAACCCACCCCCACCTGTGGAATCTACGAGTTGAGCTCAAACGCTTTGCCCCAGGGTACGCTATTACACAGTTATAGCTCAAGCGCCAAACTTTAACAGTTCTGATTCCGAATTATTAACCCGAAGCGTTCAACCGATAGTGTGTCCTTAATTCTGTTGATTCGAAAAGTGTCTTAAGTACACTGGACTAGCTTTTGCCTTCAGCTTCACTCCCGTAGATGTGTTTTTCAATTTGTTAGTAGTATCAACAGTTTTGGGCTAGGTGGTTATTTTATGAACGTCCCTTATAGCCTTTACTTTGACCAGGGTCACTAAGATGATAGTAAAGGAAACTACATCCAAATCTCTTGAAGGTTCTCGAGTTAAAATGGAACAGACAGAAAGATAAAAATTCTAAAAGTTGCAGTTCTGTCTCAAAACAATACCAATAACCCCATTACAATCAAAATTTCTCAAAACTTTCCATGTACGCAATACATTTTTACCACTTTATTATTAGAGGTTAGATATAGATAAATTAATAGATATCCATCTGGATTTTTAATGAGACTTTGTACATTTGCTTATTGGTTTGAAAGGAGACCCGAAGTTATGTCCTTGGACAAATTGCAGACTGCCGGCTCTACGCTAAATATTCGCCTAATTTGAGACACTCTGAAACAGGTAGATAAGTTCAAATATCTGGGAAGTACCTGGTCAGTTAAGCGAGATCTAGACGCTGAGATCAACAGACGTATCGGCGCCGCTTCTGCAGCCTTCGGAAAGCTGCAGTCAAAGCTGTTCCGCTCACATGACATCCGGAGGTCAACCAAGATCGCTGTTTACATGGCCATTGTTCTACCAAACCTGCTATAAATATATTCAGCTGAGATATAGTAGGACGTGGTGCTTACATATACCAAAGACACATCCGTATTTTAGGTAGGTTCTATCTCGTCATTGAGAATTATATATCATTTATATGATATGTAGTTATGTTTATGTAAATATATTTGTTTATTGCTTAATAGTTATTTTACCCTAGGTCGTGTTAGTTTTAGGTACTAATGGATAAGCTTTCTAAAAAATTACTCTAGTTGTTCTTATTGGTTACTTTATGCTACGCCTAAATAGATCGATCGGTAGAAGCACTGGCTGTCATGCGGACAAGGCAACTTAGTTTGGCAGACAGGGTTACAACCTTATGGGTACCCACACATAATGATGAGGATGAATCGTTCCGTTCCCTTTCTCTTATGCATTAATAATAACAATTTTACGGTTTTGGTTTGTCTGAAAATGTACATTTTCTTAATTTGTGTGTACAAAACTTTTGGTGTAAAATAAATTATGTCTTATGTCTTATGTCTTATGCTAATTCTCATGGGCTGAAATATAATGTTCTAAAATCTGAAATGCTGATTGTCAAGGCTAGCAGAGGTCCGGAGAAGGTTCCAGAGGTTAAACTGAATGGTTTGCCGTTACGGATAGTCAAAAATTTCAAGTATTTGGGGCATATTCTGACGGAAGATTTGAAAGATGATAGTGATAGAGGAAAAGGCGAGCTCTCTCTGTCATGTGCAACATGCTCGCGCGCCCATTTGCCAGACGTACACATGAAGTCCACCTTGACTTCATAAAGCATTTTGTCAGAATCTGTACACCTGTCAACCATGGACCAACTACACAAGGCGAGCGTACTGTTAGGATGGGCCGGATAAGAGTCTTTTAAAAAAAAAGATAAACTTTCACAATAAAACTATTTATTTTAAGAAAATTCTTAATTAAAAGTAAACGTCTGAATGCGACGCGGGCTGTGGCGAACTGACTAGCCCCAGAGCGGTCAGAGACTTTTGTATGACACATTTTGCTGACTCTAATTTGAATTATTAGAAACGGGGTGAATTCCTATACGTAGAAAGCCTATAACAACCCCCTGTTTAAGAGTAAACTTACGCGATTTGAACGAAGTTTATGACAATTTATTCTATTCTCAGTCTTGGTTGAGAAACGGGTTCTTCAATCATTTCGGTTTGATGATTGGAAGAAGAGCAGTTATCAGAATTATCTGCTTTATAAGCCTTGCGAAAGTGTTTCAGACATTTACTTGATTTACATGTATACAAAATTAAAGTTAAGCATATAATAATGGAAAATCTACTTAAAATAGGAAAACTAACATGATTATTTAGTTTATCGTTAGAAACGATAATTGTTTTAGATTTATCGATCAGTTTGTCAGACATTAAATTTGTTTAAGGATTTTCAAATCACTAAGATCGATATTTGAGAATTTCGGGATACTGAGGTTAACATTCAAATGTTTAAATTTATCAAAATTACAGCATTGATCTTTAATCAGGTCAAAATCAGAGCTAATTCTATTTACTTTTATCTTAGGACTAACTCTACCGAGTAATTTAACATTCTTACAAAATACAATACATTCAGGTTTAATATGAAGTATACCTGTACCCAATATGATTCTTTCTATGAATTCATTGTTAAAATCTATAGAAATCTTGGTCGGTTGGGATTGTACAAACAACCATTTGTTGTCGTTAAGTCTATGCCAAATATCCATGTTTCCATATAAGAATTTAGTTTTACATTCTCTTGGTAGATTTGTGGTTACTTTTGTTATAATATCAATTTCACATACGGAACTACTTGTGGTTGTGGAAATAGCTAACTTTTTACAAAGAAAAACTTGGTTAAAGATTAATTTACAATTATTAAAATCGTCAAAATTAACGTATGTTGATTTGTCTTTACTAAGTCCCAAGTATTGTTTGGTAGGAATCATTAAAGCAAATGAATTTGGTTCACTAACGTTATGTGGGACTGGAACTGGAATGACTTTGAATAAACTATACTCCATAGAATATACTAAAGGAAGTTTATGAACAAAAATAATCTTATTATCTGGAATATATAATATAAGTTCTGATATATTTATCAGTATATGAATGTTATTTAATTCCAAGTTTACAGGAAATTCTTTAAATCTAGGCAAAAATCTAACGCTATCTAACATGTCATTAAACAACTGTTTGGGTGTAATGACTGAAGGTGTCGAATCATATTATGGCATTCTATTTTATTGAATGCTTCACTATTTTGACACAGAAACTTAACTGTACCGAAAACAGTTTTAATGTTTTGAATGTGTAGGTCGATAAAAGATATGTCCACCGGAATAATCAAATGGACATGGTCGTTGATTAACTTTGCTGTACCAACAGGATCAAAGTACATACCAAGGTTCTTGGATATTGATTCGATGGTTTCTTCATTACAATAAGCCAACTTAATACTGCAGGATTTTAGGAGTCTGTAATGACGGAGAAACATTGAGTTAATGATAAACCGTACATATTTACTTTATTCTAACCTTACAACTTCGGGTCCAGGTTTGACTTCGTCTAAATGATGTTTGACGTGTCGTCTATTAATAAGAAGTGAGAGTGTGTTATGTCCATGTATTTTAATGATTTCATAGGGACCTTTCCATATGGGTGCAAGTGCTTTTCTAGATTTCAGGTGATTTTTCAAATAGACATAATAATTTAGTCTGTCTTGTGTGTTGGTCATAATAAGTTTTAGATCTTTCCTTAGAATTTTGGATATGTTCGAAAACTTTTTCTCGAGAAAGTTTTCAGCGATGGTGTAGCAACCTGATATACTCTGGATATGTCGCTTCCTGGCAAAGTTCATAATTTGAGTCGGGAATAAATGGCTTATTACCAAAAAGAAGTTCATATGGTGTAAGCTGAGTGGTTGTATGGACATTGCTGTTATAAGCCAACATCGCAGTATAAACATATTTATGCCAATCCGTTTGATTCTCGTTTCCATAAGACTTCAAGTACTCTTTTAGAGTACTGTGACTTCGTTCGAGAGCGCCTTGTGTCTGTGGGTGATAGGGCGAAGCCCACAAATTTTTTATTTTCAAGAACTCACATGTCTTTTTGAATAGGTCGGCTGTAAAATTAGTCCTTTGATCAGTCAATATCATTCTAGGGATTCCAAAGATTGATATAAAGTGTACTAGACACTCGCACGTTTCTTCAGCTGTAACATTTGCAATAGGATATGCTACTGAATATTTGGTGAGATCATCTTGTATAGTGAGGATGAATTTAAGGTTTAAGAGTCCAGCTTCCGGTAATGGACCAACAATGTCAAGACTTATTCTGTCAAATGGTTTACTTGAAGTTGTTGTAATTTGCATTGGAGCTCTGTTTACTTGACGAAAAGCTTTATTAGTCTGACATGAGCTACAATTTTTTACATAAGTATCGACATCGCTGCGCATACCCTTCCAGTAGTATCGTTCTTGTAAACGTTTCAACATTCTTGAACAACCAACATGGCCAGCGATGGATAAGTCATGGTTCACTTTTAATTTTTTTTTTTATTTCACTGGGTGAGGGATAAATCAGAGAGTTATGATAGATATGAACACATATTTCAGTGTCATTGAATAAATAAAGGACCATGTTGTATAGTTTTATAAACTGATGATTATCGAATGGATTCTTAGAATCTGTGATAGCAACAATCTTTGTGTTGCTGGTGATAAGTTTGTTTCTCAGTTGTTTAAGAGTTTTAAATAAGTCTTCATATGAAGATTTCTCAAAGTAATACACTTTGGGAAAAAGGAAAAAATATTCTTTATTATTTTCCTGAAACGTTATATAGGAATACAGAGTCCTCTTTCTTTGTACAATCTCTGAGGAATTTTGCAAATTAGAAACAATTTCTTCAACATAAGGATTTGAATCGTCAACATCAATAGAAGTTGGTATGATAACAGTTTTGCAATAATTGCAAAAAAGTAAAAAAAAAGTAATTATTACTTTTAAGAATACTCTCATTATGTTCTTTTATTACAGCATTTGAAGTAAAGGTTGTACTGGAAACAGCTTTTAAGCATTTTGAATAGGTTTGGTCTTCTGGTTGATCCAAATGAGGGGATTCGTTGGTTGGTAATTTGGAAGAGGATCAGTGTTAATAATGTCGTCCAGACTAGGAGAGTTCAATGAAGGATTCAAAAATGTTGGATTAATATTATCATCAGATGATTGAAGAGGAGAAGGTTGAAAGAGTATGTTATCTTCTTGAGATGTTTGAGGTGGTGATGATAGGTAGGTCAGCTAACTCAAGTAAGTCTTGATTATTATCGGAGGAGGTACTTGCTTCTGGGTGTTCGTTATCTACAATGATGTCTGTACTCTCTGTAGGAATATTATTTGGTGATGTAATTGGATTAACTGAGACTGATTTCTGGACAGGGTAGCGGGAAAGAGCCTCTGCATTACTGTTTGTTTTGCCTTTCTTGTATTCGATTGTGTAATCGTAGTCAGCCATTTTAAGACGCCAACAAACGAGGCGTGAATTTGGATCAGAACATTTAAAGAAGTATTTAAGGGGTTGGTGGTCTGTATAGATTGTGAAATGAAATCCGTACAGATAAGGACGGAATGTTTTTGCACCAAATATTACTGCAGGGCCTTTTTTTCGGTGACAGAATAGTTGTACTCGGCTCTGTTCAGAGTGCGTGACGCGTAGGCAATAGGGCGATCGTGTCCTGGTGGTCTTTGGGATAATATAGCCGAAATGGCGAAATTGCTGGCATCACATGTGAGTACAAACGGTTGACTGAAATCTGGATAGGCAAGTATTGGAGCTGAGACAAGTTTATTTTTCAGGGTTTCAAAAGCCAATTGTTGTTCATTTTTCCATTCAAAATGAGCTTCTTTTTTAAGAAGGTTTGTAAGTGGTTTTGCCATTTTGGAGAAATCGGAGATAAATCGTCTATAGTAAGAGACGAGGCCAGGGAAAGATTTTATATCTTTTGCACATTTAGGAATCGGAAATTCCGTCACAGAGTTGACCTTTTCTGGATTAGGTTTAACACCTTCACTGCTAATGACGTGATCAAGGTAGGCTACTTCTTTGCGAAGAAATTCACATTTGTCCGGCTGCAGTTTGAGATTGAAACTTCTAAGTTTCTGGAAAACAGTAGTGATTTTCTCTATGTGTGATTTAAGATCTGGAGAATAAATAACGATGTCATCAAGATAGACGAAGCATCGCGTGCCTTGAAGGCCAGATAGACAGGTATTTATCAGTTTTTGAAAGGTTGAAGGGGCATTTTTAAGCTCAAACGGCATACGATTAAATTAGAAGTGACATTGAGGTACGGAGAAAGCTGTTTTGCTTGCGTCATCAGGTGAGACCAATATCTGATGAAAGCCTGACGCAAGATCCAAAGTTGAAAAATATTTACTCTTTCCGAGTTAATCTAAAATTTCCGTAATCTGTGGGATAGGATAAGTTTCACCTATCGTGACATCATTCAATTTCCTGTAGTCGATGACTACTCTCCATTTCCGTTGTCCTGTCGCATCAAGTTTCTTAGGGACCACCCAAATGGGTGCTGACCACGGAGAAACTGAAGGTGAAATAATGTTTTTGTCAAGCATTTTATTTATTTGCTTTTCAACCTCTTTCTTATGAACTTCTGGGAATCTATATGACTTGGTGTGAATTGGATTATCGTCAATTGTTCTGATTTTATGCTCAAGAGCTGTAGTATAAGCTCAATTGGTCATCAGGTAAATAGAAAATATCCGAAAACTGAGAACAAACCTCATTCAGGGATAATGCTTCTTCTTTGTGAAGATGCGAAGTTCTCAAATTGTTTAATACTTGTCTGGTTCTTTTTGAAACATTTAATTTGAATGAACTAGTATGAACAGGTACCGATGGTACATCGTCTATTGATTCGAGTTTTAGATTAAGGTTTGATTCGAGAGTTGAATCGATGATTGTAAAAAGACACCATTTGCAGTTGATCAAACTTTAGGAAAATCAAAAAAAAACTGTCTGGCATAAAAAAATGTATGAAATGATACTTGGTACTGACAATAAAATATAGAGATTTATGATACAAATTGGTTTATACAAAAAAAAAACTAAAATAATTATTATTTTCTTTTTAATGATTTTTTAAAAAATCCTTTTTTGGTGGGTTTTTACAATCATCTTGTAAATAGTGTGTTTTTACACACAATATTTGTATTAAAAAACAGTTTTTCCACAATAATTAAGTTTATTTTATTAAAAACTAACTTCCTTAGTCACTAAAATCATCTTGTTGGCTAACAACCACAGTTGGCCAGTCAATCAGCTTGTTCGATAACTACTCTAAATTAAAGATACCTATTTGTTAAGAATAGTAATACCGGAATGATGTAGGGTTGTAATGAGTCTACGCCAAATTCCACAATGTCAATCACTCACCTTGAACATCTCCAGTATGACTCCACCAGCTGGGGTTGGGTATGAAGCTTCTCCAAGGTCTGACGAAATGGTTGGCACTGCTAGGCTTATGTTCACAAATTGGGATCACACCAAGGTTAATCGATGCGCACGGCGCAGATATCGGTCGCAGACTAAAAGTTCATCCGCGGTGGCGCTGTTGCGCTAGCTCAAAGCTACCAGTCAAAGGTTCACTTCAATGTTTGTGAAAAACAAGGTAGAATAAGGCATATATCATACATAACCTCTCACCGAAATCATAGTATGATTTCTAGAAAAAATAAAAGATTAAGTATCTACAACTCTATAAAAAATAGAAGACTCTACATGGAGGATGAAGTTGACTCTACTTATTTATTAACAGAACTAATGATAAATAACAATGAAAATAAACAATTTTAAATTCTAACTATTGAGAGTAACCTAAATTAAAACTATTAGGAACTAGTCATTTATTGATTAGGAAGAGGACATAACTTATTAACTGGTCTACGGTAGAGACCCTTTGGTGTTCTCACTGTTACAACGCGGACAATGTTATCTGCACCAGGGTGAACACATTCTACACGTCCAACAGGCCATTGCAAAGATTTGGTAAAGTCAGATTTGATCAAACATAGATCATTTACTTTTATGTTTGGCGTCACTGTAAACCATTTTTGTCTTTGTTGGAGAGTATGAATATAATCATTAGACCATATTTTCCAAAATAATTGGGTCGATTTCTGTATGTATTGCCAACGAGACAATCTGTTGATCGTTAAGTCGTCTAAATTAATTTCTGGAACGGCCAGAAGATTTTGTCCAATCAATAAGTGTCCTGCGGTTAAAACTTCAAACTCATCAGCTGAGTCTGATAAACTGCATAAAGGACGAGAGTTCATAACGGCCTCTATTTTACAAAATAAAGTCGTTATTTCTTCGAACGTCAAAGATTTGTCACCTATAGCACGAATGAGGTGGTACTTGGCAGATTTTATTCCTGCCTCCCAAAGCCCTGCTAGATTTGAACCTGTCGGAACATTGAATTTTCAATTTATTTGGCGCAAAGTGCAGCCATTTAAGATTTCATCACGGACAGATTCCTTTGTGAGAAATTGGTAAACTTCCTTTAGGTGTTTGCTAGAAACTTTAAAGTTGGTAGCACAGTCAGAATATAGACAAGTCATTAATCCTCTACGAGCTACAAACCTATCTAGTGTAGCGAGAAAACAATCAGCTGTTAGATCAGTCAAGACTTCCAAGTGGACTGCTTTTGTTGAAGAGCATACAAACAAACAAAGGTATGCCTTATACACTTTAGCGTTTCTTCGGAGACTTTCCTTTATGTAGAAGGGCCCACCTAGGTCACAACCCACATGATTAAATACCTTTTCAGGTTGTAAACGAGTTGTTGGAAGGTCACCCATAGGTGGTTGTAAGGAAACAGGTCTGCATTTAAAGCAAATTAAGCATTTTGAAAGAATGGATCGAATTATACTACGAGCACAAAGAATCCAATAGAATTTGCATAAAATACCTTGCAAAGAAAGACCGAGGTCCAACATGCAAATATTTTTTATGAACATATTCGATGATAAGTTTTGTAATGTGACACTTTTTTGGGAGCAAAAGTGGGTGTTTTGTTCCAAATGGTAGGGTCAATTGCGAGATTCTACCCCCCACCCTAAGAAAACCACGGGTGTCAATAAAAGGAGAACATTTCCTAAGGGATGGAACAAACTTTCCATTCTTCAGCATCTTAATTTCAGATGAAAAGTGGTTCTCTTGAACACATTTTTTAATTGAGTCGTGAGCATTTTGAAGCTCTGAAGTTTTCAAAGGTCCTACACAACGATCCTCCGATTTAAGTTTCGAGTTTTTTATGAATCGAAGGCACCAAGCAAACACCCCTTGAATTTTGACAAAAGAAGAAAACTTCAAACATAAAGGTTCTTAGTCATTTTTTACTTCAAAGCATTTATTTTGAGGTTTTGAATTGGCCTTTTCATTATTCTGTGACATATCAGAACTTGAAGTCAAACAAAAAGTATCAACGTTTGGTTTTACTTCTGGAATATTTTCAGAATTTTTTATAAAAAATGTGCTGACTGGCCAATTTTCGCGGTTACAATATAGCCAGTCCGGTCCGTGTAACCAAGTTGCAGCAAGCTCCACCAGTTGCTCAGGCATAACACCACGTGACGCAACATCTGCAGCATTATTGTTGCTGGTTACATGATACCATTTGTTAGGCGGAACCACACTAATAATATCAGCCACGCGACTTGACACAAAAGTTTTTAATTTATATGGTGGTATTTGAAGCCATGACAGAACAACACTTGAGTCGCTAAAGGCGATGATTTGTAAATTTAAATGTTTGAGGTTCTCTAAGACACATTTTACTAACTTTGAAAGCAGCACGGCCGCCATCAGCTCAATTCTAGGGATTGAAAGTGGTTTAATAGGCGTAACTTTAGATTTGCTCATTAGTAGTCTAACCTTAACATTTCCAATCGAGTCTGTACTCCGGAGAAAAAGACAACTTGCATATCCACGAGAACTTCCGTCACAGAATGCGATTAGCTGTATTTCTTTAAAACCGGTTATGAGTAGGTGACGCTCGATACGTAGTTCGGATAGCATGAGCAAACTAGTGATGAACCTCTGCCACTTGTCACGGACATCTGATGGTAATTGTTCATCCCAGTCAAGGCTAAGCTTCCACAAATCTTGCATGATACACTTTGCTACAAAAGTACAGGGAGCAATAAATCCAATTGGATCGAAGATGCTGGCCAAAAGTTTCAGAACCGATCGCTTTGTGGAAATTGCATCAGCTAGATTGTAATTAAAGGCAAAACAATCTTGATTTGGAATGTATTTAAGACCAAGCACCTTAATAGATGATGATAAGGTATCATCTTGAAAGCTTATATCAGATGTTTGTTGTGTCTGTACTCGGGTAAGTAACTCACAATGGTTACTTGACCATTTTCGCAACTCAAAACCACCTCTATTCAGAAGAAGATTGAGTTCATCCTGTAACGTACAGGCTTCAGCGAGCGTTTGTGTCGACCACAATAAGTCATCGATGTAAAATCCTTCCATTACAACAGGCGCGGCCCGCGGGAAAGATTCATGTTCATCATGAGCCAGCTGCTGTAAAGTACGCACGGCAATGAAAGGTGCACTGCGTAAACCGTACGTATTTGTTTTAAGCTCATATATTTTTAGTGGTTTAGAAGGTGAGTCACGCCATAAAATATGTTGATAACTACCTTCACACTCACTTATCCAGACTTGACGGTAGAATTTTGATATGTCAGCAGTAAAACAAACATCAAACAACCGAAAGTTTGAAATGATTTTAAATATATCTTGATGTAGTTTTTTACCCGTCAAAAGATGACAATTTAGACTATACGAATTACCATCTGTTTTTGCCGATCCGTCAAAAACGGCACGATCAGGCGTCGTTGTACTAGACAATCGCACGACAGCATGGTGAGGTATGACGTATTTAGATTTTTCGGAACCAGAATACACTTCCATGTGCCCTAATGACTCATACTCGTTCATGAAGTCAACATATGTCTTATATATTTCAGGCGTTTTTACAAGACGACGTTCCAACTGCAGAAAACGTTTCAATGCAGTTTGATAAGAATCCCCAAGCGACGCGCCCGAAGGTTGAAGTAACAACGGTGAAACATACCTACCAAATGAATCGCGATAGTGATTTTCTACGTATATTTTTTCTGCGATCTCATCGAGTGGATCTTGTGGAATTTTGCACGGCGCAGATTCCACCTCCCAAAAGGATTTCAAACGGTCTTCGAGACACGTTTCAACAGCGTACGACGCTGAGCAATGATGTGTAGACGCTACCCTCATTACATTACTGGATTGGTCGACCTCCAACTTCCCAGTGATAACGTACCCGAAAATGCTGCTCAATGCTGGAGGAATACAGTCAGCAAAAATAATCTTTTTTCCATCATAAATGTGAGGAAATACATCACCAGCTAAAATAATGTCAATTGGTGATGGTTTATAAAAGTTTGGGTCAGCTAAATTAAGACCACTATAATTTTGTAAAACCTTTTTAGGAATTTGAACAGTCGGAAGGTCTGAAGTGATTTTCGGCAAAACTACAGCGTCAATTTTGAAATTACACTTGCTACTATTGCGAGGTTTTATTTCACAAGTTACCATGCCGTTATTTTTTAATTGAACGCCGCCTAATCCAAAAATGTTTAAAGGACATTTTGTTTGAGGCAATCCTAAGCGTTTTAAGCAATCAAGTGACAAGAAATTCGATTGTGCCGCAGAATCAATTAAAATACGACACGGTTGTTCATTTCCGAACGCATCCGTAACATCTACAATCGCAGTTCCCAAGATAACGGTATAGTTCTGCGTCGATGCGTGATGATTCAAGTTCAAGTTCACGGTGACGTCATCATCAGCTGAGCTCACGGAATCACTTGCATGCACCAGCGGCGGCGCCTGTGACTGCGAAACGCTTGCCGTCACGGGAAACGCTGACGACCTTTCACTTCCGATTGACTGATTAAAGTTTTGTTCCAGATGTAACAATGCGTGATGAGGTTTTTGACAAATGAAACACCTAAACTCACTGTTACAATCACTGGTAGAATGATTACTTTTTAAGCAGTTATGGCATAATTTTAACGCATTCGCACGGTCAATGCGCTGTAAAGTGTTCAATTTCCGGAAAGATACACACCGGAAAATCATGTGATTTTCTGTGCAATGTGCACATGAAAACTTTTGACGCGCTGAAGAAGAAGCGTGTGAATAATTGTTTTTATTAGTATTTTTAGTATAGTTTTTATTGTTATATTTCACTTTAGGTGCGTCCTGTTGCACAATTTCAGGCGTCGAATGATTTAAAACATTAATATGTTTTTCCACAAAAGCAATGATTTTTGAGAAGGTAGGTTCACCATTTTTCTCTAGTGTTTGTTCAAATAATCTTCTACTTTGAGGATCTAAGGCCCTTAAAGCGATGTGACAAAACACATAATCTGCCAAATCATTGATTTTTATTGACTGTATAGCCTTATAAGAATTGTCAAACGTTTCGAGAAATGTATTTAAATTTCCAGCTGACTCCAGAGTTAAGGGAACAAAGTTCAACATTTTCTTTAAATAAAGTCCGGCAAGCACTCTGTTGTCATGATACTTTTTAAGCAGAGAATTCCACACTAAATCATAATTGTCTGATGTCAAAGGAAGACTTGTAACAAGACTACGAGCAGGCCCGGAAGTACAGGAAATCAAATAGTGAAACTTGTCTATATTTGCGATGTCAGCCTGGCTGTGTACCAAAGAACAAAACGTTTCATAAAATGTTGTAAATTCTTCAATCTTACCGTCAAATTGCACTAATTCAATTTTCGGTAGGCGAGGACGCGGTTTTAAGTTAGTTTGTTCCATTTTAACGGAACTTTCAGAATTATCAATTTGTAATTTTGATTTTATAAGTTTTATTTGAAAGTATATTTCATCAAAGTTATTTAAGTCAATCGTTTTTAATGACGCATTTTCGTCCAAAATGCATTCATTTTCATAGATGTCAAAAATAAGGTCATTGTATCTTTTTCGAATATCATATATTTCTTCGACTTGAAGCAAAAACATGTCCGTCTGGTCAGGGTAGGTAGTAATCTTTTTACCGAGATCATGAATTGAAGTTATTTGTTGAAAATATCTTTGCTTCAATGCCGTTAATCTTTGCAATGCCTTAGTCGCACTTGCTATTGGGTCTTTAGGCGCCATTTTCTTGTTTACTTCGTTTATAACTGCGAGAACTTTCCAATATGGCGTAGTACAAAGGGACGAAAACTACGTTTTCTGTAGACTATTTATGAAGAAAACTTGATGAATTTAAAGTTTTTTACAGTTTTAAATAGGAATTATGATCCCTACAATCAGATTGTATGAGATAAGTACTTTTAAGCACTCAAAAAAGATTTAAATAGATTAAAATCCATAGGATCTAGGGTTCGAAGGGCCAAAAATATGTTCGATAACTACTCTAAATTAAAGATACCTATTTGTTAAGAATAGTAATACCGGAATGATGTAGGGTTGTAATGAGTCTACGCCAAATTCCACAATGTCAATCACTCACCTTGAACATCTCCAGTATGACTCCACCAGCTGGGGTTGGGTATGAAGCTTCTCCAAGGTCTGACGAAATGGTTGGCACTGCTAGGCTTATGTTCACAAATTGGGATCACACCAAGGTTAATCGATGCGCACGGCGCAGATATCGGTCGCAGACTAAAAGTTCATCCGCGGTGGCGCTGTTGCGCTAGCTCAAAGCTACCAGTCAAAGGTTCACTTCAATGTTTGTGAAAAACAAGGTAGAATAAGGCATATATCATACACAGCTCATTCCAGAACTGCAACCTTTGCTCTTCTGGAACATAATCTATACATTTTTTATGTCACTCATCTTCTTCGTTTTGATGGGAATTTTTCCTGAATATGCTGGTTCTTCTGGGAGGGGTTCCACCAGATTCTTGTTTATCTTGAGCAGGGACGTGTGCACCGTCAATCCATTGATAAATTCACGGCATTTTACTGGGACATCGCCGCATACGTTTACAAAGTTGTATAGTTTCTCTATACAATTAGCCACTAAAAGGTGATCCGATATATTTTGGTCAATAATGATACCTTCTTTTAATTGAGGATTTAAAATAGAGCATTCAACTACCATTTCTGTTCTTGGAACAATTGTGTAAATAGGTTCGGAAAATTTTATTCTCAAAATAACCTTTCCAATTCTAGGTGTGTCTTTGTTATAGTCAACCATGCATTGTAAATCATTTAGAAGATCATTTCCTATGATTCCGTCATAAGATAAATTTATTTTGTCCACTAAGTTAAATTTTTATGTCGGAGAGTCATCCAAGTCAGGAAATAAACATAAGTTGAAATAGCCCAAAGTCGAAGTGGAGAGCCCTGTTACGTCAATACCTTTCAACTTTATTTTGTCTTGAATAATATCCGGCATTGGTTCAATACATTGCCTTTTAATCAGACTTACAGACGATCCTGTATCGACCAGAAAAGTTAAAGCGCGTTTAGCGAGGTGAGTCTGTAATTTTACGTAAGGCAAATATTTTATTGTTGTATCAGTTGACACTGTAAAAGTGAGTTTGTTATTTTGTGTATGACTTCCTATTTGGGGCTGGTTACCCTGCTGTGTAGTCAGTGAATTAATTGTGTGACTTCCTTTTTGGGACTGGTTAGCCTGCTGTGTAGTCAACGCAGTATACCTTATATATGACTTCCTGTTTGGGACTGATTACCCTGTCGTGTAGTCATTAGATTGGTAATGTGACTTCCTATTTGGGACTGGTTACACTGTCGTGTAGTCATTAAAGTAGAGGTGTGACTTCCTATTTGGAACTGGTTACCCTGTCGTGTAGTCATTGTACCAGAAACCTGTTTTTTAGAAGGTTTATGGGGTATGGCATCGTTTTGGAGAGAAATGTCTCCCGACCGACGCAATTCGGGAAACTCTACTAGTTTAAATGTTCGTCGGTGACAACGTCATCAACGTACTCATATTTAGGTTCATTCTGCGAATTATGAGATTCCGATTCGTTATCGGATTCGATAAAATCTACGTTATGAACGCGATGGTTTGAGGTCGAGGGACGCTCTGTTTGGTTTTGTTGTTGCTTGCGACAATATTCAACTGTGTGTCCCGTCGTTTTGCAAAATTTGCAGAAAAAACGTTCAGGTTTACTTTTACCACCTTCGTGGTGAGGTTTCACGGGGTCCTTCGATTGAGAAGGCTGCTTAGAATTGTTGGACAAGGTCACATTTTTGGAATGCGAAGATGATGCAACAGTCTTGCGAATGGATGCTTGATAGATCTTTTCTTCAGACACAGCTAAATTAATTGCATCATTCAAAGACTTGGGGTCGCGACATCGAACAACGGTTGCGACTTTCGGGTGAAGACCCGTAACAAAATTATGCAAAGCCAAATCTTGCATTGCGGCGACACGGCCTGCCAGTTCACCTTTTTTGCTTGTAGGAATAGAAATATTAATTTCTGTTAAAAGTTTTGATAGACAAGATTCGACATTATGGGCAAACTGGTTAACAGTTTCGCTAGAGGATTGACGGCAATCCTGAAGGTCGGAGAGCAAGTGTGAATAGTGTTTGCGTTCGCCAAATTGAGCTTTTAAAAACTCTTCAAGCTGGGTCCAATTCTGAAACTCTTTAATGGAACATGCCGTTTCAGCTCGACCTTCCAATTGACTCAAAATAAATTCAAATAATATCTCTTGTTGGTTTGGGGAACAAAGGCTTAGCGAATTTTTACAATTATTCAAAAAGGAGTTAAGCTTTTCTCGAGAACCGTCAAATTTATTTATAAACTTAATCAAAATATTCAAACCTATCTGACTTGTTGACAGAACTGGCTTTCCTTGTAGGTCAGTAGTTTGACTACCTGTTCCCGTCATTATGAGATGAGGATTGTTTACTTAGTATTTAGATAAGAAGGTTCGAGGTTGAATTCGACGAAGCTTATCGCGAAATGGAATGTAACTTGCTCTCTGAGCCTGTAACGATGAATTGAATTACAATAACAAAGTAATATAATAAAGCTTTAGGAAAGCTTTTCAAAACTTTTACCTGCAATAATAAAATAAAATACCATTTTTTTCTCTACGCTTATCACTCGCGAAAGCGGAAGGAAATAAATTGACTCACAGTAGTGATAGGTCCATCTGGAACTATGATAATTTGTCTCACGTCTGGAGCTGGAGTACAGCTGGAGCTGTTCTGAGAAATGTGGCTCGCTGTAGAGCTGGTCACACAGCTGGAGGCTGTGCTGAAGTATGTGGCTCGCTGTAGAGTTGGTCACACAGCTGGAGGCTGTGCTGAAGTATGTGGCTCGCTGTAGAGCTGGTCACATAGCTGGAGGCTGTGCTGAAGTATGTGGTCACTCGCTGCTGGAGCTGTCCCGTGTACTAGACCCTTTACAGGTCAGGTTAAAATCCTCCAGATTAACACCGACCGAGTTCGTGCCGCTCACGGTCTCCTCGCGGTGACGGTTTCAAATAGGAACATTGATCTTGCATTAATAGCGGAGCCAAATCGTAAAATTGCTGAAGCTGCTGGCTGGGAGAGAGATAAAAGAGGAGACGCGGCTATAGTCTTATTCAATAAATCTATAGTAGTTGAAAAAACCTTCAAAGGAAACGGCTTCCTAGGCGTACGATTGACTGGAATCACTATATACAGTTGCTATATATCACCAAACTGTAGTTATAAACAGTATGAAGAAGACCTTGATGAACTACGGGAAAGTATGAAATGCCAAGAGGGTCCAATAATAGTCGCAGGAGACTTTAATGCCGCCTCTAAAGCATGGGGAAGCAAAAAGAATGATAAGAGAGGACGGTACTTCCTAGATATGCTGGCAGACCTGGACTTACTTATTGCTAACTCCGGCACTGAGCCAACCTTCGTAAGGGGACCTAAAACGTCTAGACCTGATATAACAGTGACCAGTTCAGACGTTGCAAGCAAGGTTACCAACTGGCAGGTCCTAGATGAAGAAACCATGAGTGGTCATAAATACATTACCTACCAAGTAGGGAAAAAAGAAGCAGTTACGAGAAAAGCCGAAAGCAATGGTTGGAACCTGCGCTTGCTGAATCGGGAGACATTCCAAGAGTCTCTGACAGATGCTGATATAAGGAATACCGAAGACCTCATCCGAGCCACGAACACAGCCTGCAATAAAGCAATGCCTAAGAAAAAGCCCAGTCACAAAAAGCCGGTATACTGGTGGAACGATGAAATAGCAGAAGCCAGAAACAAGTGCATTCAATGCAGAAGAAAATACACCCGGGCTAATGTGAAGAAGAAAAACTCACCAGTCACTAGCGAAAAACAGGAGGAGAGTAGGGTTTTGTACAAAACATCTAAATTGACTCTTCAACTACTAATTACAAGATCGAAAGAAAGACAGTGGAAAGATATATGTGAAGATGTGGACAAAGATTTGTGGGGATTGGGTTACAAGATCTTAGCAAAGAAACTGCGCGGAACTCCCCCATTGCCGATCGACCTGACAAAGATGAAGGAAATTGCAGAAGTGCTGTTCCCTGTGCATGCAGACTTCCCACGAAACATCCAGAAGGCTACGGAGGTACCGGAAATCACAAACGAAGAGCTGCACTCTGCATGTGCTCGCATCAAAACAAAAAAAGCACCAGGACCAGACAATATAGCCCCGGAAATTGTTCACCTGGCTGTTAAAGTCATCCCAAATGAAATAAGAGAAGTAATGAACCAAGTCTTGCAGTCAGGAGAATTTCCGGTGGTATGGAAAATGGCAAAACTTTTACTGCTCCGTAAGCCCAACAAACCCGCAGATGATCCAACAGGACATAGGCCGCTCTGTTTATTGGACTGCTATGGGAAGTTGCTCGAGAGATTGTTGCTGAGCCGAATTGAGACGCTGCTCCCATATCATGGAGGCTTGGCAAACATGCAGTTTGGCTTCAGAAGTGGTCGCTCTACACTCGGCGCTATTGAACAAGTGATACGGATCGCTGGTGAAGCCAGACAAGGTACGCATCGTACAAGAAAACTATGTGCTTTGATAGCTCTGGATGTGAGGAATGCGTTCAAGTCTGCTCCATGGGAAGTAATAACGCGAGAATTCCGGGATCGAGGGTTTCCAGCTTACATCTGCAATCTAGTGAACAGCTACCTTGACAACCGTAGTATCACTATGAAAGATGCGGCTGGAAAAACAGCCAAAATCAAAGTAAGTAGTGGGGTACCACAGGGATCTATTCTGGGCCCGACACTGTGGAATATCCTCTACGATGACGTTTTCGGACTCTGGCTGGGAGATGGAGCCCATTTGGTAGGCTTTGCGGATGACCTGGCACTGCTCATCACCGCCCGCAAAGAGAACGAGCTTATGGAAGTCGCTAATGAAGCACTCAAGGATATAAGTAACTGGATGGGGAAAAAACGGCTAAAACTGGCCCCTGAAAAGACAGAAGCTATTATGCTGAGTGGGAAAAGGAGACATGGCCCGGTATCATTCGTAGTGCAGGGTGTAAATATCCAGCCTAAAGAAAAAGTAAAATACCTTGGCGCATGGCTGGACAACAGTCTTTCCTTCCGAAAACATATCGAGGAGATCGCAGAGAAAGCTGATAGACAAGTCTCATCATTGGGGAGACTGATGCCCCGAAAAGGTGGACCCAGAGCAAGCAGAAGAAGAGTGCTTGCTTCTGTGGCTCACTCAGTTATGCTGTACGCGGCACCCATATGGGAAAAGGCCCTGCACGTAACAAAATATAGGCAGATGCTTAGCAAAGTGCAAAGGAGGATGGCTATATACATCTGTGGCGCATATAGGACCATCTCACTGGAGGCAGTACTGGTAATATCGGGTCTCATACCTATTGAAAGATTAGCAAAGGAGCGGAGTAGAATTTATTACAGAGAAGAAGGGAAGTCACCAGCAGAGGAGCGTGTTAGAACCATAACTGAATGGGAGAGCCAGTGGAGGGAGAGAGGAAAGGGAGCATGGACAAGAACTTTAATCCCAGACCTAAAACAATGGCTGCAGAGAAAGCATGGAGAAGTGGATCGATGGATTACTCAAGCTCTCAGTGGACATGGCGTCTTTAACACCTACCTGAGTGCAATAGGCAAAGCGGGTAGTGATGAATGTCCAGATTGTGGTGAAATGGACACCCCAAAACATGCAGTTTTCGATTGTGTAGCATCTGATATAGAAAGAGTGAAAGCACAAGGTGCAGATAAGGTGATAACCCCTGATAACCTAATACCACGGATGCTGTCAAGCAAGGATGAATGGGATAAATGTGCCAACATGCTCAGAAATATAATGAAAAAGCGTGAAAAAGACGAATGGGATAGGCAAAAAGAAGAAACGACCTAGATAACAGCCACCTTGCTGATGCAATGCGTTAGCGGTTCCGGCAAGGAGGAAGTAGAGTGGGAGGAGGTTTTAGTCCGTAGGTCCCTGGACCTTCAGGGGAGTCGGGCATGCAATGTTGCTCTTGCTGCCACTCTGGCTGCAATGGCACATGGTATCCATGAGGATTTCCTCGTCCCAATAAAAAAAAAAAAAAAAAAAAAGTCTTAGTGATGAGTACGCCCGTCGTATTAGACTTCACTTTTGATATTTTTTTAATTTAAACTTTCATAAAAAGGTTCCGGCCTTTATTTAAAAATATTTCACGAAACTTTCACTGGAGACGTCCTGGGATTTTACCATCCCTTTACGCTGCCACCACTGTTAGGATGGGCCGGATAAGAGTCTTTTTAAAAAAAAAGATAAACTTTCACAATAAAACTATTTATTTTAAGAAATTCTTATTTTAAAATTCATAATTAAAAGTAAACGTGTGAATGCGACGCGGGCTGTGGCGAACTGACTAGCCCCAGAGCGGTCAGAGACTTTTGTATGACACATTTTGCTGACTCTAATGTAGGGGGTTATCTGTGCTCTAATGTGAATTATTAGAAACGGGGTGAATTCCTATACGTAGGAAGCCTATAACAGTACTCTACCCTCAGAATTCAGTATAACGATGCATTTCGTATAATTATGAGGCAATCAACATTTTGTAGTGCGTCGGGCATGTTTGCTGATGAAAGAGTATTGAATTTCTTTGCGGTTATAAGGTTTAAAATAGCAACCACCTGGGATCAATTGAGCAGATCTGGAAACGTTATTCTGAATCAACTGTATATAAAGCAGCTGACAATGTAATTTCTCAAATTTTCATTTTATTGTGTTAACGTGACAATTTTTAATGTTTACTATTTTAATGTACTATGAGTCTATTTGCCAGAAACAAATGGATATTATTATTATTATTATGGGAATTTTTGATCTCATCTCTCTCTCTTGCCAAAATGGCCAAAAGAATTTAAAGAGAGAGGGACGGTATATCCCCGGCAGAGGCACAGTCGACCGGGGTTCAGAGCCCCAGGGAAAGAAACAGGTGAACAATGCGAGCAGTATCAAGCAGTACCACCTTTTGCATCCGCGCTGAAAGCGAACTGCCACGGAACCCCAACCGCCTTAGGTTGTTTTCGAGGCTGGTTGGTATTAAGCCGTTTGTGGACAAAACAATTGGGATGATTTCGGTGGATGCCACACCCCACATGTCGGTAACCTCGTGAGCCAGGTTGAGATACTTTCTTTTCTTCTCGGTTTCGGCTTTTACAAGGTTCTCATAGTGCGGGATTGTGATATCCACCAAAAACATCCGAGACTGCGCCCGGTCCATCAGCACGATGTCAGGTTTATTCGCGAGAATAGTCCTATCCGTGATGACAGACCAGTTCCAGTAGAGCTTGGCACGGTCATTTTTGAGTACTGGCGCCGGCGAGTACTTGTAATACGGTACCCTTTGATCCACGAGGCCGTACTTGTAGACGAGTTCTTGGTGAAGGATTTTGGCCACTTGATTGTGCCTGTGTAGATAGATACTCAGTGTTGGCAAGAGCAGAACAACCGGAAATAACATGTCGAAGTGACTCTACAGGGTGAGCACATGCCTGGCAGATATCCTGGGTCCCATCCTTAATGATATATTTCCGGTAGTTCCGCGTCTTGATCATCTGATCTTGTATTGCACAGACAAATCCATTGGTTTCCCCAAAGAGGTCACCAAAGCGCAGCTAATGCAGAGAGGCTTTTTTGTCCACGTGAGGCTCGTGAAGAGCCTTGTAAAACCTCCCGTGCAATTCCTTTCCTCGCCACAAAGACTCTCGTTCAGCGGTACTTAGTACCACCGGTTCGCGCCATTCCTCGCTAGCTAAAGACAAAGAGGTAAGTCCTTTATCACATGCCACCACTTCACTATGGATTCCATCATCCGTTTTTGCCAGGAAATAGTTCCTGAGATAAAACATACAGATAAAACATACAAAATTCCTAGGCATAATAGTGGACTCTGCTCTCACTTGGGAACCTCACATCTCAGCGCTTTGTGGTAGACTGAGCGGAGCTTGTTTCGCTCTCCGTCGTCTGTCCGTAATACTCCCAACTAAAGAAGTACGCTCTTGCTACTTCTCACTTTTCCACTCGGTGCTGTGCTATGGGTTGGAGCTCTGGGGAGATGCTGCCGAGTGTAAACGTCCTTTCATACTGCAAAAAAGGGCTATCAGAATACTTTCTCATGTACCTCTAGACGAACACGCTAAACCTTTATTTATAAAGCTGAAAATTTTAACCATGACTTCACAATACATCTACAACGTTTCAAAGTTTGTAAGAGAAAACCCAGTTACTTTTCCTACAAAAGCATCTTTCCAATCCTACCTAACCCGCCACTCTAATAAACTCCATATACCTAAACATAAATTATCTAAATCCACAAAGTCCGTCTATATAGCAGGATCAAAAATATACAATGCGCTTCCTGATGCAATCAAATCTTGTAAAGAAACCACAACATTCCTAACTAAACTAAGAGCATGGCTAATTGAAAAATCGTTCTATAGTATTAAGGAATATTACACTTCAACAAATACAAAATAAACTAAAAATTAATTAAATTTGGGTTTCGGAGAATAATGTAAAATGTAAAATTCTATAATCATAATGAATATAATTTGTTAAAGATTTAAATGTTAAGTATAATATTTTTAACGTTAAGTATAATTTATTGTAATAAAATAACGAATGTCATATCATATAACCTGACCTAACAATTGACCTGTAAATAATTTTATTTATTAATAAATTGAGTTTGAGTTTGAGTTTGAGTTTGAGACTGCATATCTCGCGTTTGTACATGGTCTTGGCGCTTAAGAAGCCTTGACCACCACACTTCCGCGGGAGATACAGTCTCATAACCGACGATCTCGGATGATGCATTCTGTGAAGGGTCATGGTTGTGCGGACTTTTTTATCTAGGGCGTCTAGTTCAGTCTGAGACCATCTGAGTACCCCAAATGTGTACATGAGAATAGGCATGACCCATGCGTTATAAGCTCAGGCTCTATTTCCACCCGACAAAAAGCTTTCAAGCACTTTCGTCAGGCGACCATAAAATACCTCACAAACGGCTTGTTTCACTTCATTCACACCTATAGTTTGGGACATGCCCAGATACCGGTATGTTTTAGTTTCGGAGAGGGATTTCAGCCGATTGGAGCCGACATTGACTCCATCGGAGCGAACAACATGTCCCCTCTCTACATGCAAGACGGCAAACTTTTCAACCCCCAGCTCTATTCTGATGGAGTTCCTGAATCATCGGTGATCTTCTGCAACTCCCTCAGTCTTTCAGCCGTGGGACCAAACAGTTTTAGGTAATCCATGTAGAGAAGGTACGGCATCCGCATTCCTTCCCTCCGAAACTGAAAGCCCATCGCTGATTCCTCCAAACGTTGACTCAGAGGGTTCAGCGACAAGCAGAACCAAAGTGGGCTCAGACAATCACCCTGGAAAATACCCTTTTTTATCCGTATTCGGTCATCGGCAGCCGTCATTCGCTCACCTGTGAGACTAAGGATCGTACTCTATTGCCCTATACATGCTCCAAAAAAGTGTCGAACTGTACCGTCAACTTTGTACAGCTCAAGGAACCTTAGAAGCCAGGAGTGGGGGACCGAGTCGAATGCCGAATGAAATTTTGATTTGATTTCATTTTTTGATTGCGTCTTGTATAATATACAAAGACATGTGATAGGGCGGTATTTTGATGGATCCGCAGTATCTTAACTTTTAGGAGCTAAATGAGTGACCCCAGTAGTTAAGAAGTTTGGGAGTGTGCCAACGTCAAGGGCCTGTTGGGATTACTTTGCGAGGGTTGCGTGGGAACGCCAGAATCTCCTCAGCCAGTAATGCTGCAGGCCGTCTGGTCCCGGACTTTTCCAGTTACGTCCTCCTCAGAGATTCTGACTGCGTTCATAGGCGTGATTGTTGCACATCTTGCCTTGACAGCTTCGATCCACGGGCCCTCCTGATGAGTGACAGGTTGTAACCATAGGCTTCGCCAGAAGGCGACTACATCAGCCTGCTCTGGTCGATCACCTGTTGGTCTCATTTCCGGACGTTTCGAAATTCTGTAAAACTTCTTTTGGTCACTCTCGAAGAGACGATTATGGTGGTGTCTTTTTACCATTTCAGAGTATCGCCTTAATCGCTTTCCCCAGGCAGCCATCTTCTGCTTCAGGTAGTCGATGCGCTCCGTTATGTTTTGGGCAAAGTCTGGTTGGGACATATCAATGTCTTGCCCAGCAAACATTATTATTATGTAGGTACACTTTTCAGTCTCGGGCCCATAGGGGCCCGGTCATTTGAAAGGCATTCATGGGGCCGAAGCCAACATTGAAGAGGCCTTAGTAGCATTTAATCTAAATGGGAGATGGCCGCATCCATGGAGGCCTCTACCTTAATGCACCATTGGGATACACTAACGGACAGTCCCCCATAGTTGCCTAACGATTGCCAGGAAGGAAGTGACTTGGAGTGGGCTATGAAGGTGGGATGATAAATAGGCTGGATAACAGGGCTATGGAGTGAGATAACGGACATCTGCCTCAAAAATCTCTCACAAATTTAGGTGTGGCAGACGGTGACGGTGATAATTATTTAAATAAATAATACTCCAATATAAATTCAGAGCTTTTTATTAGCGTCCATCTTAGCCGCAAACATAAAGAGAGATCAAGTGAGTGAGCAGTGTAACAACATGTTGGCTGTATTCCAAAATTACAGTTGCGTTCATACATTTATCATTATCTAACACTCCGCCTCAATTGAAAGTCTCTACTTTAAATTGTTTACCTTAAAATAACTTAAACAAAAGTGAAAAACTACTTTACAGAAAATATCTTATTATTTATATATAAAACGACATAGTAAAACAAATTATGTCCCACAACTTCTTTGTTCGATTGTACTTCAAATACTACAGTTTACAACCTTTAAAGAAAATTATGCTTAGTTAACGTTACATTGACATTTAAGTTTGATAAACTTTTCTGATCACAAAGCTTTTGTGAAGATATCTGCTAAATTATCATGTGTAGGAACATAGTCAACAATCAACTCTTTTTTATAAACTAAATCCTTAAGAAAATGCATTTTTATGTCTATATGTTTTGCTCTTTTACTGTCCTCATAAGATTTTGAAAGTTCAATTGCACCTTTATTATCTATGTATAGAATACACTTCACTTCACTCATGTTACATTTTAGATTAAATTCTTGAAACGGTCCTTTTAAATTTATTAAATCACAAGCACTAGTTGCCGCAGCTATAAATTCCGCCTCTGCTGTGGACAACGCCACACAGTTTTGTTTCCTTGAGAACCATGAGACTGCATTTCCTTTATAGAAGGTAACTGATCCACTAATACTTTTTCTGTCTGAATGGTTTCCTGCCACATCTGCATCTGAGTAAGTTTCAATAGTCAGTTCTCTTTCATTCTTTGTATACAATAATCCCGTGTTCCTAGTTCCTTTTAGATATCTTAGCACCCTTTTTGCTTGAACCCAAAGACTCTTCGTAGGGTTATCCAAGTATTGACTCAGGAATGATGTCGCATATGAAATGTCAGGTCTAGATATTGTAGCAATAAACATGAGACTTCCAATGAGACTTCTGTAAGGTAAATAAGTTGCTCTCAATTTCTTCTTCACCATTCACTTGAAATCCTTTTATTATGGGGGTTTTGTAAGGATTGCATTCAGTCATTTTGAATTTCTGTAACATTTTTTCAATCTGCTTTGTCTGATTTATTTTCAGGGTGTCTTTTTTTCTAGTTATTTCCATACCTAGAAATATTTTAACTTAACCAAAATCTTTTGCCTGAAATTCTTTTCTCTGCTTTTTTATAATCTCTTCGATTATTTCAGGTTTTCCTGTCAGCAGGATGTTATCAACGTACAGACATAACCAAATATTTTCTTTAATGTATAAGCAAGAATCATTCTTCGAGCGTTCAAATCCTTGTTTCTTAATAAAATCATCAAATCTATGATTCCAGCACCTGGGACTTTCACCTAGGCTATATAGTCCTTTGATGTGTCTGTTTCAGTTTCTACACCTTCTGGCTTTTTTATAAAAATGTGTTTTTCGAGTTCTCCATCGAGAAATGCTGTCGGAATATCTGGTGTCTTATTGGGTATGAATTTTGTACAGCTTCAGCAAATACTGGTCTTACAGTTAAGGTTCTCGCCACTGGTGAGTAGTTTTTGCCAAGATTGTCATTTTCCTGTAACTGATAGCCTCTTGCTACGAGACGTGCCTTCTTAGATCCATTTTCTTTTTATCTTAAATATCCATCGGGTCTCTATTATCTGTTTATCTTCTGGTACTTCTTCTTTCTCCATTTCCACCCAAGTTCATATTCATATTCATTATATTTTATTGCATTCCATAATGTATATACACAGGTGAAAAACATTAATATTATTAGATCATTATGGACCTTGTCCAGGCACAGCAATATAATAGAGGACGGCATTTTATTATTCTAGATTTATTATTTCTGAATATCCTACCATAAACAACTTATTATGCTACATAAAAATATTTAAAATTGTTGCAAATTAATAGCTACCTACCTGTTATATGGAAAAGCAAGGTATCTTATATTATTATTATGTATTATTAATTATTTATTATTATTTTCATTATCATTGTTATTATTAAAGACTGATTATTAAGTTATTAAAATATTTAAATTCCCAGTTTTATTTGTCAGTTTTCTTTTCATATATTTGTATTTTATAATTTATCATTTAAATATTCGTTGATAGTGTAATAACATTTTGTGGTCAATAGCTGTATTAGTAATTTAAAAAATTGAATATCATGTGCTTCTTTTATTAAATACATTGGTAATTTATTATAAATTTTTATAGACATGGATAATGGTCCTGAGAAGTGCATTTTTAGCTGAGAGGATGGTAGTGCTAGTCCGTGTCTAGGTCTCAGGGTACGACTTGTTAGATCTTCGCGTTTTTTATAAAACTCGGGGTACTTTTGGGCGAACTTACAGGTTTCAAGTATATAGATACAAGGTAGTGTGAGAATTTCGTGTTGTATAAAGTGGGGTCTACAGCTGTTGGTTGTTTTTATATTTACTAATATTCTAATAAGCCTTTTTTGGAGAGAAAAAACGGTTGAAGCATTAGTGCTGTTTCCCCACAGGATAATGCCATAATACCATACGATAGCCGTTTTTAGATCGGTGGACTTTTTTACTTCGCGGAGTGCATAAGCGAATTTAGATAATTTTGAACATATATTTTGGGTGTGCACTTTCCAGTTGATATTTGTATCTATATGCAATCCAACCAGCGAGAAATCATTTACTACTTACTACTTCGAGTGTCAAATGTGAAATTTATATGAATTGGGGTTTTTTGAAAGGGGTGAAACGGTATTAATTTTGTTTTTTGAAGTTAATCTCTAGGTTTTGGTCGTGTAGCCAATTTATGGTGTCGGTGAATATAGTTTGAAGTTTGTTATTAAGTTCTATGTTATTAGTGCATGATGTAAGTATGGAGATGTCGTCGGCAAATGAGACGCAAGGATCTTTTATTGTTTTAGGCAAGTCATATATATAAATTAGAAACAAAAGGCATCCAATTACACTACCTTGGGAAATTGAGGCATTTATGTTTTTACTATCAGATCTAATTTTAGTTATTTGTTTAGAATTTCTGTCAAAATATTCTATTTCTACAAATTGTTTTCTGTGTTTTAGGTATGAGTTGAACCATTTATGAGTGATACCACGTATTCTTATTCCGTATAATTTATCTAATAGTATGTTATATTGCACTTTATCATAGGCTTTTCTCATGTCCAGATGGACACCCACCGCATATTTTTTATTATTTATTAAGTTTAGGGCTGCTTGGATATATTTATAAACTGCCAAGGTAGTCGAGCGCTTCTTTCGGAAGCCGTTTTGGCATTCGTCAAGAAGGTTATATTTTTCAAAAAAACTGTAGACACGTTTTTGCATTGCTGTTTCAAAGATGTGAAGCTGTTGGTAGAAGAGCAATGGGGCGGTAATCTGTTTTTTTCATAGTTTTAGTTTTCATCTCCTTGTGAGCATTAAGTTCTTTTTTTATAGCTTTTCTCCATCCTTCATCTTTAATCGCTTCTTTAAATGTTTTTGGTTCTTCTTCAACATGTAATAAGCAACATGCTTCATATACTTCATAGTCATTCAACATAGATGGTGGTTTAACTGTTCTACTACTTCTAGTTCTAGTAGGTTCTATGTCCTCATGTTGCCGTGTGTTATTTGTTACTGGATCCTCATTTGTTGCTGGGTGTTGTTCTATATTCTGTATACTTATTTCATTTTATGTATCTTTAATCATTTCTTGGCTTTATTCCTCATTTTCATATCTTATTCTGTGTATTTCTTTTGTTAATTTGTTATCATTTTTGTTTGCTTCTTTTTCATTTTTATATGTTCTTTGTGTTTCATCAAACTGAACATCTCTTGAATGTATTATTTCATCATTTGTTGGATTCCACAATCTACTACCATTTCTTCTATACCCTCCCATTCTGCATTCAGCTGCTCTATCTTTCAGTTTATTTTGTTTTGCTAAAATAACTGCCCAAGCTTTTGCTTCATGCCATAAATATTTTGGTAGTTCAGTTTCAGTCATCATTGTTCGGGTTTTGTTGCACAGTGTGCGGTTCATCCGCTCAGCTACACCATTCTGTTGCGGTTAGTAGACTTGAGTATATTCAATAATGATGCCTCGTCTTCTACAAAATACTTCTATGCGTCTATTTTTAAATTCACCTTCATTATCACATCTTATTCGCTTTGTCTTGATATCAAACTGTGTTTTCAAGTCTCTTATGTACTCTATTATATTGTTTGTTGCTTCAGATTTATTTTTCAATAGATACACTCTGGTCATGTGCGAGTAATCATCAATTATGATTTGAAAATATTTATAGCCTTCATTTGATTCTGGACTGATCGGTCCTGCTATGTCGGTATGAAGCAAATCTCCAATCGCTCTACTTCTTGGCTTCTTGTGCGATCTAAATGGTTGTCTAATCGCTTTACCTTTCATACGTGGTTCACAAACATCATTTGATATGGGTAATTTCATAATTTTAAGTCCCTTTCTGTTGAGGTGACCCAAACTTCTTGTTTGTCTCCTAGTGTTGCATCTAATATGTATAGTCCATTTCTTTCTTGGCATTCAAATACTGTACCTTTACTTATGACACAAGCTCTATTCTTCTCGAAATTTACTTTATTTTCTCCAATTTCTACTATTTTCTTCACTGAGAGGATATTGTGAAAAATTCCTGGTACTAACAACGCTTCAAAGTTTATTTCTTTTCCATTTATTAAAATTTTTATCTTACCCATTTCTTCGCTTTCATTGTGACACCATTTGCTATTTTAATATTGATATTTCTGTTTAACTTCTTGATTTCTGACATGTGTTGTCTCATTTTTTTATTCACTAGATGGATAGATGGGCCCACCAAGCAGTCACCAAATGGCGACAAGCAGGCAACATCGGTGCGGACGGTTAAAGGGTGTAGAGAGGTGTGCACCGCTTTTACCATCGCGAGTCACGAGTAACGCGACTCGGAGCGGGTTTCCCCGTTATTATGCAGATTGAGCACTTCCACCCTTTCGAGCATATAGCTCTAACGCTCCACTTTGGCCGACCAACGAAGGCAAACCAGAGACGGGGACGAGATGTTGTTGTCCCCTGGAGACCTCAAGTCCGTGGTGTTGCTACTCACCAACAGCTCGCCACCTGCAGTAAGCCAGGGTGTTGAGAGGTGTTGCCCCGGTTTCTGGATCACGGATAAAATCCAGTCAGCTGTTCCCCGCTATTACGCCATTAGACACTTCCACTCTCGAGCTTCTCAAAGCTTTAACGCTCCACTCTGGACAGCCAATGAAGGCAAGCCAGAGTCGGGGACGAAATGCTGTCGTCCCCAGGAGTACTCGGGTCTGTGGTGTCGCTACTCACCAACAGCTTGCCAAAGCTGCCTTGTGTTGACTGTTGCACTGTACGTACCAGAGGGCGAAGGGGTCGTCACACCCCGACGCCATCTAGACGCACCAGTGGGCGGTGGGGTCGTCACATCCCTACGCCGGTTCACATCCCTACGCCGGCTTATTATTATTATTATTAAAAGCCTTCGCGAAATTTAAAATATAAAATAAATGGTGTGATCGCATTCGGAACACGGAGGTGCTGCGCCGTGCTAAAATTGGCGACATTGAATCGTATATCATGTGACGGCAATTGCGCTGGTGCGGCCATGTCTCGGGCATGCCTAATGAGAGGCTGTTGAGCGTGTCTTCTACTTGGAGCTCCGAGACGGCAAGCGCAAACAGGGAGGCCAGCTTCTCCGTTTCAAGGATGTATTGAAGAGACACATGAAGGTGTGCGATATACCCCCGGCAAAACGACCAGAATTTGTTTATCTTGCGCAAAAAAAAGTTTGTAGCTTTCAAGCACAAAGACAAGCAGATCAGACCAACAGAGATCACCAAACGAGACCAACTCAAAGCCCTACCACCTGTGGCTATTGACTATCGAGAATGGAATTCTCAAATGTGGCATATATGCGGACGAATGTTTTAAGCCAAAATTGGCTACGTCAGCCACATCCGGGCACACTAACGAAGCCCATCATACCAGCAGCAGTCGCCGTGGCCGTGTCGGTATGAAGACCATCATCATTGGGGATTTGAAAACCAAACTGTTTTTAATAGTCATTCATTCCAAATAAAAATAGGGTGGAAAATAATTAAACAATTTTCATAAAGAGAAATTTCTTTATTTCATGAAATAAGTAAAACTGTAACAAAATTTTTTGAAAAAGTCGTTTGTCTCTATCGGGGATCGATCAATGTCTTGTTTCCTTTTAGTAAAATCTTCAATATTTAATGTACAGTCAAGAGCGCGTCAAGTTGTATGTACACTTGCAGTACGATGTTAAACATTATAGTGAAATATATAAGATAAGTACTAAGTCCAATGTGTATAGCTTGATGTGCTCTTGGCTGCACATTACCGCCACTCAGCGCTTTTTTTCCACAATTTTCTTGAGCTTTTCTGTTGCATATGTTTTACCACAATTCGCCATCGTAATTGGTTGCAGATTTATGAGGAACAAAAAGTCAACTTAGAAAGAAAGGACTAAATTTAAGGGATATAGGAACATAGCTAATAATAATAATAATAAAATCGTTTATTGTGAACACTTAAACATAGTTACAAAACATGTTCTCTAGTCCCTACAGTAGGATTTCCTGGGTTGTGGGTAGCTAGTCTCTAACGCTTACATAACATAGGTTAATGTTGAATTATAGTTTTAACGTTACAATCGAATAAATATCCATGCAGACTAAATAAAATAAAAACAAAACTAAAAGTACATGCTCAACTTAAAATTGGTAATTATAATATTAACAAGTCTAACCAATACAAAGAGACTGTGATGTGATTGGGAGAGTATGTATTTGTGTAAAAAGTGTTAATGTTTGAGTGAGGAAGTGTGTGTGTGTGTGTGTGTATTCCTTTACTCAGAAATATCTGTGTGTATTAAAGTGTAATTACTGACACGAGTAAAACAACGAGTTAAATTTATATCATTGCGATACAGAAAATCGGAAAAGTAAATCTGGACGCGAGGAGCTCTGAACTGGGATTCAAACCCGGACCCCTCGCTTACCGGGCGATTGCTCTACCAACAGATCTATCCAGTTCTCAACACCACATGCGAATTTTCGCATCTGCATTCCCATACCGCAAAGATATTAAATAGATGTTACTCACTTAATAGTGAGCCTCTTGGCGCCTAGAGGATGCTAGTGTATTTAAGACAAGTCTAAGACTATTATTGCTCTACCGCCCACCTGGTATGGTAATGAAAAAACCAGCCAAGTGCGAGTCGGACTCGCGCACGAAGGGTTCCTTACCATTATATATAAAAACGGCAAAAAAATCATATCTTTTGTATGGTAGTGCGCGGGTCGACTCGCACTTGGCCGGTTTTAGTATTTGTTGTTATAGCGTCAACAGAAATAAGATACATCATCTGTGAAAATTTCAACTCTCTAACTATCACGGTCCATGAGATACAGCGTGGTGACGGACGGACGGGTGGACGGACGGATAGCGGAGCCTTAGTAATAGGGTCCCGTTGGTTACCCTTTGGGTACGGAACCCTAAAAACGAGCTACGGCTATCAATCATACTATAACATACCTCCGAAATAAGAGGATACCTCTCTTACTTTTCTGGAACTTTTATTTGGAAAAATGTCCATATTTTACACATAAAAATCCTTTGTGCCTTATACTCGTATAATAGCGCAGTAGAGGAAACTGTTGGCGGCCGCGATGCGTTAAACATGATTTCGGAACTTTACCCATAAATACGAGATGCATGAAGCCGAGCTTTTGTCATGCCCCCGAGAATACGCTTTTCGGGAGAAGTTTGCAGTATGACGTTAAAAATTTGATTTAGGACCTTTCAATTTATTTACGAAATTTTTGTTTGAAATGGAAAGTTTTAGTTCTATGTTTGGGTTACTTAAATTAAGTTGCATGGTCGTCAATTGTGGAGAGTGACGACGTCATCAAGAATAATGTCACATGGAATTCGCGTGGATGTGCGTGGATGTGAGTGGATGTCGTCAAATGCGACTAAGGGATTTTACAAAGGTATGCCAACAATCTATGTCTCCAGTATTGAGGCTCATAAGGTTATTGGATCTAGGTCCCGTCTGCAGAGACTACGCCGACGCAGGCACCTATTTACTGGTGGAAGAACTCGGCCGTTTCTTGATACCACCCTTACAACCATTGTTATTATTTATTTATTATTTGTATAGCATTACAGACTACACATCCAATGCACTATACAATCAAAAACACATAGAATATAAAAAAACAATACAAAACAGGAGAAAAAATAATAATTATTGAAACAAAAATAGTGCAAGAAATAATCAATATAAAGATTATGTATAAACATTGTCATTGAGATTTTATCCTCACAAAACTTTAAACATTCTCGCTCTACATCCGTCAGCTTATCAAAAAAAAAATCACACCCTGGTGCTGATACCGAGAGTGCATTGAGCTTTGTGACTGCACGAACCAGTGGAGACTCATTACGCGCCACGAGTGGCGTGCATAGGACTTTTTGCTGGAAATGCAATGAGAAGGTCAAGTTTGACAAAAAAATATGAAAAAATTTAAATGTCACTTTGAAAAATCATTATTTGTATGACGCCAGTGTAGGCACTGCCTACATTAGAGTACATGATTTCATACAAAAACATGTTTTTTTTCAAATTGGTTTTAAATTTTTTTCATGTTATTTTTAGCGTCTTGACCTCATTGCTTTTCCAGCAAAAAGTTCTATGCACGCCACTGCGCGCCACGGAGGTGCCGGCAGATGTTGCCAATAGTCGATGCGAGCGTGCACTAAGAAACTTGTTGGGCATAATTAATTTACAAATGTATGCCAACAATCTATGACCAAGGTCTAAAAATTTACAATGTCACCAAGCGACTCGTTGTGTTCCAAAATGTCGTCTTGATTAGCCATACCAGAGAGTTTCACGCGTAGTATTAGTCAGTCGTTCGATACAAACATCCGTAAGTTTTCGCGGAAGGGAAAAAGTTTTATAGTACCACTGCATAAACCAACCGGTTGAAATTGAAATTTTACATAATGGACTTACTTGTTTATTTTGAGGAAAATACCAGTTAATACAATAATGATACAATTTTCCTCTTAAATACTCAGCACTTGAACGAGTGACATAATATTATTAAGTTATTCTGTAAATACGACTATTTCAGGCAACTACGAAACTATGACATTAAATCTCATAAGCACATTAAAACATTCCGGCATAGTAACTATTAATGGCAAACGACACACGTTAGATGTTTGAAACTAAGTTTCTAAGTTATCATAAAGTTAATAGCTTATATTTAATCTAAAATGATGCTTGGGAGAAACACGTTTCTCCAGATAAGAACGTTGAATCTGAAACTTAATCCTTGAAGATAAATTTATGGATTTAACTTTTCGCAGATTTGAATCTTGGGGCGAATCGAAATTCAAATTCTTGCCAAATCTTCGACAAAACCTTTTCGTACAGTGAGACAGTGTGGTGTAGGTATATACTTGTATATACAATGGCAGCTCGTTGAGATGGAGCAGTAAATGGGGAAAATATAAACAATAAGAGATAGGGAAGTTTGCTCCAAGGATACCCGTCATCAATTTTAGAGAAAATAAAATAGCATTTGCAGCATTTTGAAAATTGCTCTTACCTCGCTTGATAAAAAAAACAAAACAATTTTGCAAAAAAAAAATGTCTTCCTGTATTATGAGATCGATAACAAGTAAAAGATAGTACGAAGGAAAGAAAATTGCAAAAAAAGTTGATGCCACAATACAGGTGGAACTTTTTTGCAAAACGAGCAGGTTCGATTCCCAACCTTAGTAGGCCATTTAAAAAAAGTCTTAAATACAGTATTTATTTGTCTCCAAAATCGATGACGAGATTCCCCCCTATAACTTCGTTGTGGATAAAACTAGAAGCTTGAATTTACAGTAACCAAGCAAGCATTGTATAATCACGGTATATTTCAAATTTCATTCAATTTGAACTAGTAGTTTAAGAATTCTAACTAGTCGAAAGTTGCTCAATTTTGTCACTCACTCACTCACTCACTCACTGACTGACTGACTGACCGATCATCAACACTCTAAGGCACTTCTAGCAGATATAGAAGCTTCAAATTTGGAATACAATTAGTGTTAAATATATAAATCAAGGAAAAACTAAAATATTTTCCAATTTCGGTCAAGTGCTCTAGATACACCAACTGCATAAATAACTTTGTAATCCTATATAAATATATTGTTGTAAGTAGAAGGTGCCGAAAGGAAAAAAAGTAGGACTATCTACAAAAAGAAACGAGGTAAATAAAAACAAAGCTTGTTGAAAAAACCAAGTCTCGCAACTTCGTTCTTCTACCGCAAAAAGTTGTGAGATTCAAGTCGGTTAATTTATCCAGTCCTTACTTAAGGGACCTTCTGTCTTAAGTTATTACATAATTAGCTAACCTAACAACATTTTATAGTGACCATATAAATAATAAAAATCTTTTATGTTTTCAATAAAATGATTGACTTGGCAATCGCACTAAATAATCTAATTAAATATAATGATATGTATTACTTGTGAGATACATTGTGTTTTTATTTTAAATATAAAAGATTTTTAATATTGATATGGTCACTATAAGATGTTGTTAGGTTAGCTAATTATGTAATTATGTATAACTAAAGACAGAAGGTCCCTTAAGTAGGGACTGAATAATTTAACCGAATTGGATTTACATGGATCTCACAACTTTTTACGGTAGAAGAACGAAGTTGCAAGATTTGTTTTTGATGGCATTTATATTTAACCAAAAGCTGAAAATGGGTACGACGCGACCAGAGCAAGCAGGAGCACGCAGGTTTACATGTAAATAAACTTGGGAAGCCGAACGAAGCGGAGCAGAGCGAGGCGACCCCCCTAGTTTCAACAGAAATACGATATTATACCTGGACAGATTATATGATATGCCGAATTGTACGATTACTCTTCGTAAGTATTAAACTCATTAATTCTTTTTGGATTGGTCAAAATAGAAGCCATATTTTTTTACATTAAGAACAAAAATATAAACTAGAAACATCTTGATAAAAACACTTGTATGGTTTTACTGATATACTTATCCATGAAACAGTGAAAGTATTTTTACCAAAATGTTGATGATGCGGCAAGTGCCGATAATCAAAAGTATTGATCAAGTCAACTAGAAAAAAAAATACATTCATTTATTTAAACAAACTACAGTAAGCCTTAAAAACTACACAGTAACACAGATTTTATGTTGATGTTGGTTATACGGAACGGCTATCATTCATGTGCCCTGGTTTACTCATTAGTAAAAACTGTACATAGTACCTAGTCGGTTCTTAAATACTGTCACTGGCCATTTATTTAAAAAATAGAACACCTAGAAAAAAAAATGAAATGGTGTTTGATTTTCAAATATTTTTTGATTAATAATCTGCCAAATCACAATTACATTCATTCATTTTTTACGATGGAGTGGACTCGCAAAGAGGACCGAGTAGCAGTAATTGCATTGCATCGTTGCGGCCATACACCGAAGACGATATTCAACTTGCTTCAAAATTTAAAAATCACGAAGAGGTTCGTGTACCGTACCATCAAGAGGTACAATGAAACCTCTAGTGTCGATGACGAGAAAAGAACTGGCAGACCTCGTTCCGTTAGGACTCCAGGGGTCATCAAAGCAATCAAGGCGCGTATTGCAAGAAATCCCGTCCGCAAGCAGAAACTGATGGCTTTGGAGATGGGATTAACCAGAAGTACCGTAAAAAAAGTACTCAATGAAGACCTGGGACTACGAGCTTACCGAAAAAAGAGTGGACATCTTCTGAACGAGCGTCTGATAGCTATGAGAGCCAAAAAATGCAAAGTTTTGCTAAAGTGGTACGCAAGAAACAGACATCGCGATATCCTGTTTACAGACGAGAAAATTTTTAACATCGAAGACAAACAAAATGACAGGGTGTACGCTACCAGCTCTGCGGCCGCTGGAAATGCCATTCCCAGAGTGAAGCACGGCCATCAACCATCATCAGTCATGATTTGGTTGGGAGTGTCCTACTGTGGCCCTACTGAAGTGCATTTTTGTGAAAAAGGTGTCAAAACCAGTGCAAAAGTGTACCAAGACACGGTTTTAGATCGCATAGTAAAAGATCTGCCCCAGGCACTCTTTGGAGGACGGCCATTTGTGTTTCAACAGGACTCCGCACCTGCTCATAAGGCCAAAACAACTCAGGAGTGGTTCGAGCGCCAGAATATCGAGCTAATAAGGCATCAAGATTGGCCCTCATCTAGCCCTGACCTCAATCCACAGGATTACAAAATTTGGCAGGAATTGGAGGAGAAGGTCTGTTCTAAACCTCACAAAAATTTGAGCAGCCTAAAGTCATCATTGATTAAAGCAGTGGCCGATATCGACATGAATATGGTCCGTGCTGCTATTGATGATTGGCCGCGAAGATTGAAGGATTGTGTGAAAAATGGTGGCAATCATATTGAATAAATTTTGTGTTTTATGTAAGCTAATTAAATAACCTTTTTTTTTTTTTTTTTTTTTTAATATCATGACTAGTTTTTATTTTATAGCCAATTTTGTTTGTGACAGAATTTAAGCACCGACTAGGTACACCAGTCAGAAAGCTGCAGAAGTTTCTACCACACGTGTACAAGTCATTTTAATGTAAAATAAAAAAAGTCAAGTTCGAGTAGGACTCGTCCTCAAGGGTTCCGTACATACCGTTTAAAACACAAATGTAGGTATTCCACGAGCAGTCATAAAAGACTAACTTATGACACTTGCGATATGTATCCAAAAAGTTAAATCAACTTCGTCTCTTATTTCTTCTTTAATAATTCAATATTGTAAAGTTTCTAAGTTAACTGGAAGTAGCCTAAAGCTTTTCATGGTGAGCCAATTTGTATGAAATTGATTATGTAAAGCTAGAAGCCTGATTTTTTTACAGCACTATAGGGTCGTACATTTCTGGAGGAGGTATTATAGTTTCAATTTAATATCTCTAACGCCCGAGAAAAAGGGTCTTGCTTGACAGACGGACAACAAAGTGATCGTATAAGGCAGGGGTCCCAAAGATTGCGCCGCGGCGCCCTGGTGCGCCGTAGAAAGTAAAGAGGGGCGCCGTGAGTCAATCCTCTATCATTATCCGAAACCACAAATATTCACGGTACCTATTTTGAGCGCTCGCATCGGTAAAGACAATAGGTACCTACTTACTAAGTTACTACTACTATTTTTGTAGGTACCTATTTCTTTCAACTGTATCTTTTTCAAATAGCTACTAATTCAATTATATTATATTTAATTATGTAATTGTATTTTTCAAATAGCTAATACTTAATTTGTAACTGCACTGCGGGCTGAAAAATATTGGGAACCCCTGGTATAAGGGTTTAATTTTTCTATTTTTAGGTACTGAACCTGAACCCAAAAAATACTTTAAATTGAAGAGAAAAGAAAAAGCAACGAAGACATGTTTACCCATGCCGTTGAAGAGTAAAACTAATGTTACACATTACACTATCACGACATGAATCCCTAAGGGGGTGTCAGAGGTGTCTCCGAGTGTAGTGTAAGTTCCAGTCTACATTCTTACACCCACGATTCGGTTCACCCGGTTTTATTTTCTTCAAGTAATTTTGAAGGTAAAGCTGTGGAGAGAAACACAAAGAGATCTGCCTGGAAATTCCTTTCCGTTACATTACCCGAGAAGCAAATTTATTTAAGTTCACAAAACCCTTCAGGGAGTTTTCTTTGCACTGCAAGTATGTGAAATCTTTTCATGAAAAGATTTCAGCAAATTATTCTTAGACGTGTCTATTAGAAGCGTGATTTAACTTTGATGTTGCATTCGATGTCGAGTTCAATTGAATTCACGACTATTTTAAGCGACAGAAATTCGAATTCATTTGCAGGTAATATTGTTTTAAGCGAGATCTATTTTTATTTTTAAGGATTCCGTACGAGGAGGGTGCCAAACGAGACCCTATTACTAAGCATCTGCTGTCTGTCTGTTTGTCTATCCGTCCGTCCGTCTGTCAGTCACGGGTCTACAGCTTCAGCCGTAATATGCAGTCAGTTAAAATTTTCACTGAATACGTAAGTCCTTTTCAATAGAACTTTCACCTCTAGTAAACGAACCGCCATATTGGCACTGTCTATGAATAGATGAACTTACTAGTGACGGGGTAGTTGTTGAAATAGTATTTTGTGCAACTATGTCATTATTTCGTTATTGGCTGCACGAGTGTCCCAATGACTAATTTTATCTACAACTACCAAAATAATCGTGTTCTCTTAATATAATTTTTAATACTTTCAAGTTATAATTTAACGAAAAATAAAAAAGAAAAGCGCCCTTTTTTTGTGCCGTTTTTAGTGTTTCGTACACTCTGTTGCCCGTCTGTCTATCTGTCACTGGGGTCTACAGCTTCAGCCGTAATAGGAAAGCAGTTGAAATTGTCACAGAATATTTTTTATGGCCTCCATCATGGCAAATAATAAAAATATATTGAAACCCAAGGACGCCCAGAAACCTCGACAAAGTAGATTTTTTTAGTTTTTCTAAAGTAAAACAAACAATAATAAAAATTAGGGTTCCACACTCAGAGATTGCCAATTTTATTGTCAGGCGCTACCATTTTAGCAAATTATTTTTGTTACGATTGCCCAAAAAGAGTGTTAAATTTTCAAGGTTAAATTTACAATAACAGTATTATGATATCTGTCATTTACACGAACATCACTAACGTTCAGAGACAGTAGCAACTTTCGATGAAAATAAAATTGACATTTCATCTTGACGCACACACATAATTCAAGATTTTTGCTTATTTCACTAGTTCTTATTGAACATTTCATATAGTGCAAGACAAGCAATAAATGGGTCCATTTAAGGGAGAATTAATTTCTGCGAAAGATGATCGAGAAAAAATTAGAAAACAGTTTGTTTACTAGAGACGAAAGTTCTATTCAAAAGGACTTTATTACTGTGGCTTCTACCAAGCAAACAACAAAAATAAAATAAATAGAAAAGCATTTTTTCAATTTTATTTGTTTTAACGGAAATACATGAAAGTTAAAAATTTAGTCAAATTGTTTTACAATACCCTTACCAAAATCAATAAAAATTTGGATTCCGTACTCAAAAGGCGCCTAATTATTTCTCAACTGTTATCATTTTAGCGCCTTGTTTTTTAATTTGCCTTGATGTTACAATGGCATCTATATTTATCTATATTATGTTTTTTTGGTTCTGTACTCGTATTGTGTGCCGGTACGGAACCCTTTGTACGCAAGTCCAACTCGCACTTGGTTAGATTGTTATTCAGACTCATGTAATGCGTGTGCGGTGTTCCCCAATTAACGTGAGACTTGTGATGCATAGCACGATCGTTAGCGTAAGCCGAGGGCCACGCGCCACGACGCTCTAAGCTAATCCGCTCTGCGCTGCATGCGTCGGCGCGGCGTCAAGTGAATAAAACAAATGTATCAGTTAGTATTACAAGTTCACAGAGTTACACTACAAAACTCGGCGATAAAAGCTGTGAGCGATTGTGCACAAGCGTCTTGTCTCTGACCACAATTTTACTGGCGTCGGTCACGCGCTGCGCTTCGTTCCGAGCTGACTTGCCCGTCACCGTGAAAAAAAATTGCTGTAGCCAAATTCACACCAGAGACTCGGTAAGTGGTCAAGACCAAGGTTAATGACCCTTTCTGTGGAATACGTATTTTAGATTTCCTATACTAATTGAGTCGAGCTTGTTCTTGAACAAAAAACCTATTTTTCTTATTTCATAAACAGCGTCATTGAACCTTAGTCCAGACCAGTTACTGAGACTGCAGTATGAATTTAGCTATGTCAACCAAAGTCACCTTATACAAGGTGACATTAATTTATGCAGCCAAATTCATACTAAAGGCTCGATAAGTGCTCAGTATCAAGTTTCGATGATCCTTTTTGTGAAATGAGTAATTTTTTTACGTGCTCTCTGCAAACGCAAGCTCAGCCCCTAGCCAATTATTATGGGAGGTCATCATTTTGTTTTAAGAAATAACAATAGAATTTGATTTATCCGTGATACATAATCATACGGATCACTTACCAAGCCTCCATAATTAATTTGGCTGCATAAATTAATGTTACTATAGGTCAAAAATTGTTAATAAAATAACCAACAAGCCGAAAACTGATGATAATAGTTTTTAAAGACACATTTATTCAGAGAAACGTCCACGGGAGCAAAGCTGCAAGTAAAATCTAGACCTTAATATAAATTAAAAAATGTATAGTGTTCAGCACTCGTTTGCCTATCTCTATTTCAATAATACACTTCTAGGCTACTCTGTTACTTCACGTTACACCCAGACGCTGTGAGCAAACTCGCACAAGCACCCGTGGCCTTCTTTTACGCCGTATACCAACGCTTCAAGCGAATTCGCCCCGGAGCGTGAACGCTCGATCGATCGATTTAATAATATGTATTCGTTGATCTACGGTCTTATGTACGTTACGATAATTATTTTATTATTATCGCACATTATTATTAATATTATTACAAACACCCAAAACAAAAATCCCCGGAAAATAGGCTAGCTAGTTCTGAATATTTTTTAAATAACTATATTTCTAATTTAAATATTTGTAATACCTACAATATTATGGCTTCCCGTCGCCAGAACTAAAAATATTTATAACATCAATAATATACACAATGAAAAATTATTAACCAAGCATTTCTATGCTATTCTTTGTAAATTGAATGAATAAATAAACATTTTTTACTCCCACGAAATCTTTGAATCTCGATTACAATTGCTTCGTGTCAACAACTTTCTTCTGTTGCCGCTTGAAAGTGAAAACCGGTCAAGTGCGAGTAGGGCGAGTACTTTCACGTGCGCGAGCGCACTGGAGGTTCCGTACTATTTAAATAAGACTTAAATTAATTAAATAAAAATTACCAACTTAGCAGCTAAAAAATATATAAACTAAACTGCAAAATTAAGTTGATCGAGTATTCGGGTACGTAACTATTAAAACTCGGCATTATCAGTTAGTGTTGTTTAAATACAGTATATGGCACAAAATATACAGAAAATTACAAATTACTAACTAGTTTAGTTTTTAAAATAGACCCCGTAACAAAAATGGTCTATACTGACAACTTTGATGGCCCCCGATTTCTTTATATAAGATGAATAAAAAAATAAAATATATTTGTACTTCACTCAATAAGTTCTAAAAAAAGACAACCCCACATGTCTACCGATCCGATAACCGTTCTTCATCAATGAAATATTGATGATAAAAGACATATTTTTTGTAGTTTTTTTGGAATCTTTGCAATTAAAGTATAGAACAACTAACTATATTTTAATTTATCTTTCATCCTACTATCTTAACTTGACAGTGGATATAATACCGGCAATCTGTATAATCCGGTATTGTATACAAATACCTAGGCAATGTATACAATGCCTAAAAGAATAAGTTAATGTATGAAATACTCGTATTATTTATTTAATACATTGCCTAGACATTGTATACAGTACCGAATGCGCAGCCGGTAATGTAAGGTATATAAAAGACGTGAGCAGGAGCGGGAAATTGATTAGGGCATGTATTTAAATGATCTTTTATGAACAAAGCTTAGCCTTTTGGTTAAATGGTATTTCTGGGTGGTCATAAAAAAAATAACCACGAAGATTATTTTGCTAAAGCAAAGGAAATATTATTGGAATGATGTTGCTAAAGGACCTTCGAGATCTTCGACATTCTTATTTCTTTCAGTTTTCTTTACAGGAATTGGTACAAGCTCATAGAACCCTTATGCAAATAGAGTCTACTTTTCTTCAAATAGGCCAAGTTTATTCTGAAACACGTTTTCATGTAAATTTTAGGCTAAGATCAAAGCCACTGGATTTAATTTAAAGTAAACTGAGGCACACGGGTACAGGTTGGGTTGTTTTTGTTTTTCCAGCGTTAGGTCCATTTCAACTTTGGTGAAAACACCTTTTTACGGTTCCGTAGTCAGACAAGGAACCCTTATAGTTTCGCCATGTCCGTCTGTCCGTCTGTCAGAGAATATTAGTACTAGAAAGCTGTAATTTGGCATGAGTACACCTATTAATCACGGCAACAAAACGGTAAAATAAAATCATATTTTTTTTTATGGTACCTCCAATACACTTAAATTGGGGATGATTTTTTTTCTTATCATTCCCATAGCGTGGGGTATCGTTAGATAGGTCGTTCAATTACATCGCGGGTGTGTGAAAACCATTTTTCGATTTAGGAATCTGTTGGCGAAATATTAAGCTTTAAAGTGCAAATTTTTGTTAGAGTTAGTGTCTCCCCCCCTGCTGGCTAAACGGTTGTTTATAGATATGTGAAAAAATTCACAGAAGTAGCATATATAATTATTTTAAAAGGAAAACTATCACAGCTAAGAAGGCTTTACAGGTTTACGAGTAGAGGTCGCGCTTAATTTTTAATCTCCTCTAAACACGGGGCGATTCGTATCGGCAGGAACAAAATGTATGGACCGCCCTTCGGAAGAGCGACTTCCGAGCGGAGTAGAAGTTTAGTGCGATCTGTATTAGGAGACCAGTTCGCATATTGTGTAGGGTAACTATGGAACCCTACACTGCGCGTGGCCCGACACGCACTTGGCTGTTTTATTTGTATTGTTACATTAAGCACACCTATTTAGACTCGTACCGTTGGTCTTATTGAATTTTTAAGTATTATAATGGTGATAGTGTTTTTTCTTTTCTGGTAAATTAAAGTTTTTTTTGTTAACCCCTCCATATTGTTATTAACTTAGATTTGGTGATAATGATACGTTACTAATTTTCTTAATGTTGGTAAAAAAGGTTTGAAAAAATTCGAATACCTACATAGAGGCAGTGGTCCTATTGTGACTAATAAAAATAAATTACCCAAAAGTTACGTAGTTCCTGGGATAGACAACAATATTTTTAACGTTAAACATACCTATATTAGGCAGAATTATATAAAGCAGGTCGTTATGAGCGCAGAAACTAAGTTGCGGGCGTCGCCAAATATAATGCTATTTAATTTCGCATTTACGTATACGTGCACGCTCGATGAAACTTGCGAAACCATTACAATTGCCCTGATTTCATCGCAGGCACAAAATTTAAAACGTGTGTCAGGAGAAACAAAATTTTGACAATACTGTGATGGGTTTCAAACATATCATTTGTCAAAATTAAACTGGATTACATTTTTGAAGCGAAATTAGAATTTTCATTTTTATTTTATTTATCTTGACTACACTTTTGGTAAATACCCGTTAAATTTACATTTTTAGGGGTTATTTTTAAGACATGATTCAAGTTTCCCGATATTTAGTTCCAATTTGGCATAGATCTAGACTATGTCACTGGACCCTGACTAAATTATAAAAACATTCTGTAGAAACCTCTCAATTTTGTGTTTTGCGTTTGTATGGAGACCTAAGTAGCTTTAGTAGTTCTTATTAGAATATCGGTTTTAATTAATTAAGTATGCAAAGTAACAATTGGAAGCTTACTCAAATTTAAGATATTATAATAACAAATAATTTCCATTGATAATTTTTAAAGAATTTAAGTTATCATAATTTTATTGTAATTAATTATTTGGGTATATTTTATCGCGTTTACTACTTGATTCCCCTTCGATCAAGTGACGGAGAGATCAATACGGGACGAATCATGCGAGTGAGTGAGACGCACGCACCCGGTGTCACCAGCAATAATTGTCGCTTTAAGAGGCCGCTCCGTATTTTTCGTCTGTTTGATGCGAAACATTATTTTAATTATTTTTCTTGTCATTGCCGCCATGTTTTTGTAAAAATCAAGGCCATACACCAGTCTATATTGGCCATCTAAATGAAGACCTAAAATTTATTTGATTCAATTGTTTCTCCTCTGCGCGTTATTTTGATACTTCGATAGTATGAATAACGATTCGGAGCGAGCTCGTAAGTAATAAAATATCTTGCAAAAGAGAAACAATTCAATAAAATGAATTCTAGGCTTTTATTTAGACGGCCAATATGAAGTGATGTATGTCCCTAGTTTTTCCAAAAACATCGCGATAAAGGCCAGAAAAATATTTAACAATTGTTTTTGATCAAAGTTATCGTCGTCGCGGACCGGGCTCTTAACAGCCATTTTGCAATGCACGCTGATATAACCATTTTTTCAATGTTGTTTCCGTCGATATTTGTATCAACAAACTTCGAGTTGCTATTAACTAACTAATGCTGTGTCTTTGTCACATTAAACCATCGAGATAAGGAAAAAGTACTAAAAGTGTGTTAACCTAGCCTAATTATATTACTCGAGTATAAGGTAAAGCTATCTGATTAAAATGCCTAAACTGGGGAACAAAATTAATCCTTAGTCTCTATAGAAACTTCATTTCTATCGAGTTTCTTTCTACTTATTTTGTATCCGATTCCTCTGAGATTGAGTGCTATTAGGTCGAACACGTACAGAAATACTGCTACCTGCTCGTGTACCTACTGATCTCATGTTAAGAATCCTTCCTACATCTTTAGTTATTCTAAAGAAAGATTAAGTGTTTCCCACCATCGAATGGTAATCACTCGAAGCGTTACTAACTTCGTGTTGTTGCATCTGTGAAACTGAAATGGGCAGCACACCAAAATTTGGCGAAACGTCAGTTTGTTAAGTTGGTAACAAGTAGGAGGAAAAAGCGGGAACAGAGTCAAATTCGAAAATAAATTTTCATCATGGATGTTAAACGTAACAGTGTAATCGCCTTGTATTTGGCTGGAAAATTACAACCTACCATCGTTCGCGAGCTCCAGCATTTACGTGTGAATAAAATGTTAGTGTATCGAACCATTATGCGTTACAATGCAACTGGAAGTATTACTAAACGACATGGGGGTGGTCATCCAAGAACAGCAACATCACGGGAAATGGTTCGAAAGGTGAAGGCCCGAATTCAACGGAATCCACGCCAGAGTGCTGCAAAATTGGCCAAAAGTCTGAACGTATCCGAGTCCAGCATTCAACTATTGGTAGTTGCTGTGATTGGTCGATTCATGGACACAGTAAACGCTATTGGAGCCGTCGTCACACTAAAACACAGTTTCCATCCTTCCATCAATAGCTTGTGTGCGTACACTGTTGGAAATAAGCGTTTCCCAAATTCACAGGAGACACATCCACATTGGTTATATATCTTAGCCTTTAAGCACTGCGGTATTGACGTAAATATACGTATTGAAGTAAATATGTGACATAATTTTCCGAATGCTGCCCAACCCAAGCATATTATTGTATCAGCGTCTGCATCGACGTTATTAAGGTTCCGTATCAAAGGATAACCAACGGAACCCTATTACTAAGACTCCGCTGTCCGTCTGTATGTCCGTCTGTCACCAGGATGTATCTCATGAACCTTGATAATTAGACAGTTGAAATTTTCACACATGATATATTTCTGTTGCCGCTATAACAAAAAATACTAAAAAACAAAAGGAAATAAATATTAAAGGGGGCTCCCATAAAACAGACATGAATTTTTTGCCATTTTTATAGATAATGGTATGGTACGAAACCCTTCGTGCGCGAGTCCGACTCGCACTTGGCCGGTTTTTTTTACCTACCTGTACACACAGTTCATCGTGGACAAATTTTTTACCGCGAATCAAACTCTGTGTTTATTTCGTTCGCTAATGTACTGCTTGAAAAACTATTTCTATCGATTCACACACATCACTTACATGAAAAATAGTTGTAAAAAAAACAGTGGATCGACTACTTAATTACCTATATAATAATTTACTGGATAGTGTTCTACTCGGAACGAATCTTTTTTTGTGCTTAAGATTTTGAGATAAAATTCAATAGGGGTAATTTGTCCGTCTCCTTCTGCGAAATTATTAATTGGAATAAGTTCGCAAATCTCTTGAACCAAATGAAGAGAAAATAAAGAAAATAATTTTGCTATTACACAATTTATTTGAAAAATAACAGGAAAAATAAAGCCGTCGATACATTTGTTATTTTGAAGGGTAATTATATTTTAAGTTTATATTCTTTCAAAGCCCTAATGCAGATGGCGCTAGCTATAAAATAAGTCGTTAAAAACTGTTTTTACTACAAGTATAGTTTTTATCGTAACTTCCTGTTTATAATATTGAGATGTTGCAGCGTAAACGGGTTTCCTAACATTCCTCTGAGAACTCAAGTGACATCCTTTCACGATATTCCCTATTCTCAGTTTTCAATTTACATCGACACTGCATTCTGCTGGAACTCTTACATAGAAAATATCAATTTTAAACCTCGCATGTGTCAGTTGCCACGTACTCGTACATTTGAGCCTTTGTGAGATATCAAATATGATACGAAGCGGGCTCAAAGTTTTACTTTCATACAATGTTTTGTGGGACAAACAGTGACAATAAAATACCAAGTTATTGCGTTGGATACAAAATAAAATTGATTTTTGACTCATTTGTAGGCACAAGCCAGAAGCACAAAATAAATACATAGAGAAGGCCAGCTCCATACAACCAGCGATTCTGGGAGCACGCACACACATGTTGGTATTGACATTGGCAAATCATCGAATTCAACAAATTATGATTTCCCTCGGAAGATCGTAAAGTCTTTCAGAAATCTTTTCGAAAATCTTTCACAAAAGTTAAAAATAGGGGCGACGACGAGCGACGCGACGCGACGCGACGTTGGTTACAATGTTAGAAACTCTAGTTTTAACAGAAATATTATCTGCTTAGGCAGGTTATGATATGCCGAATTCAACGATATGCAGACGACATTATGAACAGATAGGGTTGGGCAGATTAAGTGTCCTAGTTTGAAAGGGCAGTAAAAGTCTTAAATATACATACAAATTTAAACCCTATACATTTTTTGGTTAAGTACAATTTAAAGACACAAAATTTATTCATAAGCTCAAATCGCTCCTCTTTTGCCTGAACAACTACGAATTCTTCCAAAAAATTAATTGCACGCGGAACGCACTACCTCCTCTGATATGTCATCCCATATCTTGAATGAATCCAAATTCTGGTCCTATGTCCTCCCGATCTTGCTAAGCATTATAACAACACGTTTTGGAAAAAAATATTGTATGGATACTAAAATAGTCTAGGCCCAGTAATTTTGAGGCAACGACGAAGGTAAAACTTCTCAAAAAGGGTTTTAGTCATAAAATAAATTACCTAGGTATGTACTCTTTAAATGCAGGACTAAAACAAACGAGGTCGTTCAATTTCTAAAGTTGTTTAAAACAATGAATCCTCTTACAAGTAAGAACAGAGTCATAGCCGTTAAAATCGTGTACAAATAAGACCTGCAATAGGAAGCCTGTTATGTGGCATCAAATGACTTCGGAAATGTACTTTTGTTTTTTTTTTACTGTCATGTTTTACTGGTGTTTCGTTTTGTTGTGTAAACCGCTAAATAGAAACACACCAACAGTAAAACAAACAGATAGTGTAGTAATCACGGACCTCGAGTGGAGCAATCAAGATATGGTAATGACCTTCCTTGATATTCAAAGCGAGGACAGAAGACCCTCCTATGGATTAGGGCTAGTGATGGAAATAAAAATCCAATCTCGGAATGTCTATCTAGATTGAATGAAAAATCAAAGAACTTAGTACAGTACACGCATTACGTAAATCTAGATGTAATTGGTTCTGTACTGAATTGAAAAAACAATCTTAATTTTAAGTAAATTAGATAGTTTTCTTTGCATTGTATGTATTTTATTGTTGCTAGTCGAACTGAGACGAATATTGATACGAATATATTATATTTATTTAAAAATAAGTTGTCGTCTTAAATAAACAGAAAGGTTGAAGATATTTGAAGAGCAGATTCAGTAAATGTAAAAAAAATACTTTATAAATTTCAGCTGAGTAAGCATAGCAATGAAACGGTTGCTTTTTTATGACGTCTAGGTATTCTCAGTTCTAAAAGATGTTCAAAAATATGACTATACTCTTTTAGGGTTCCGTACCGAAAATTGCCAAACGGGACCCTATTACTAAGCCTCCGTTGTCCTGTCTGTCCGTCTCTCAGAGGGGTCCACAGTTTCAACCAAACAGGTAGACAGCTGAAATTTTTATATTTAATAAATATATTTAATTTATATACAATTTTAGAATACGTGCGTCCTTCCTGGGAGTGTGGTGCTGAGACGTGGTCTCTTACAAAGGGCTTGATCCACCGATTGAAGGTTGCTCAGCGAGCTATGGAGCGGGCTATGCTTGGGTTTCTAGAAACGAGGACATGCGTCGGAGATAGCCCGTCGAATCAGTAAGTTGAAGTGGCAGTTGGCAGGTCATATTTGTCACTGACATGATGGCCGTTGGGGCCGAAATGCATTAGAATGGAGACCACGTACAGCAAAGCATAGTGTAGGCCGACCTCGTGCCCGTTGGACCGACGCGACGGTCTGAAGGACGTTGCGGGTGGCGGCTGAATGAGGAGGATGGAGGACCGCCAAAAGTGGAAAAATTTGGGAAAGGCTTATGTCCAGCAGTAGCCGAACACAGGCTGATGGATGGATGGATAACGTGTTACTATGGCCTCTATACTGACAACTAGAGACATAAAAGCCAAGGGGACCCCATAAAATAAATCTCATAGCGCCATCTGAGATGACTGACTTGTTTGATAGCTTGTACCGCGAGTTTCATTGATAAGATGATAGGTGGCGCTAAAATCTTAAATACGGTATTTTGTTATGTACCATGATGATTTTAGGGTTCCGTACCCGTAGTAAGGTACCCTTTATGTGAGAGTCCGACTTGCTCTTGGCCAAATTATTAATCTGGGGGCACGGCAGTGCCCCCCACCAAGACGAGCCAAAAGCGGACGGGGCACTACGTACCTTTTCTCGAAGCGTTTCGTCGTATTTTCGAACCCTCATAGCTTCGGTCTGGATAATACTAGAGATACCAAATTCTCAGGATAAGATGCAGTAAACAGTTTTATTAAACACGATAAGTTTCATTTGTCTAGGTTTTATACTTTGAATTTTATTAATACCTAAAATACGTCGATTTCGTCACTCACTGATGATCATCAACCCCTCTAGGGTACTTCCTGAAGTCCAAAAAAGCTGAAATTTAGTGTGCAGGCTACGATTAGCACACAAACAACAGATAAATTAATAAATTTATAACTTTCACCCTCCAAACCCTCTTAAGGAGGGTCCGGTTCTATATTATTAAAAAAATATATTCCCAACTTCCAAAGTCCTAGAAATCTCAAATTTGGTATGAAGGCTAAAATTATCGCACCTGACAAATTTGACACCCTCTTGGATAAGGGACCCTTATATTAACTTGACAGCGTTATTGTTCGTGTAATATTTACATAATACATAATCAATCATCCATCACATATTACCATGACTTTTTATATATTTTTCGGTCTTCTAGTTTCAAAGATAAGGAAGGGGAGGGGACATGATAATGTTAAAAACTTACTTATTTGAGGATTTTTTTATGGAGACCTTAAAATTTTATTTTTATTTTATTAACTGCCGTGTTGGAGGCCATTGCAACAGGTAGATATTCTGTAAAATTAGTAATCCAGTGACTATCAGTCGCTATCTAAAACTTGTAAAATTTGTCTACCATGCTATACGCATTGGACATGTGTCTATAACGTATATCATGTATGTGTTAAATAAATAATCCCATCAAAAACATTTCATGTAAACTAGGTCGCCAAGACTTAGAAGCTCATAACGCTTCCACGCTTAAAAAGTATGTAGATCTCATGTAGTGCCAAGCCCTTAACTCTACAAGGCCTAACTTAACTCTACAAACCCTACATCTTCGTTAAAAAGTATGGCTTGGCCGTTCCATGGAACTATTGCATGACATAATATTGTAAGTCCATGGGAGTGTCTGTTTGATTGCCGCGAAATGGCCAAGCCTTTTTTTAACGAAGATTAGGTTTGTACAGTTAGGGCTTGTAGAGTTAGGGCTTGTAGAGTTAGGCCTTGTGGAGTTAGTCCTTGTAGAGTTAAGGGCTTGGCTCTACTTGAGATGTGATAACTTTTTAACTGTGAAAGCGTTATGAGTTTCTGTGTCTTGGCGACCTTTACATGAAATGTTTTTGATGGGATTTATTTCTTCTCTTACTTTTTCACAATTATAATGTTGTTCGGTCTATTATATATCCACGGATTAGACACATAGACACTGTCATCCGTGATTGTAACATTTTACTTTTGTTTGTATATTTTCTTCATCCTCAACACTACTTTACCACAGTTTAAAAATTTTACACTGTGCAGCAAGGGCTAGGTCCGGCACAGTCTGTGCTACAACTTCATACACTTGATGACTTCATAAAAATTATTGACAAAAGTGAAGCTTGCATTTCATATAACAGTACAGCGGCAAAACCAAAAAAGTATTGTGTTTGTATTATGTTAGACATTCCGAAGCTGAAACGCTGAACGTTCAATATGGGCGGTGGTTTAAGTTACAAATCATTGCTGAAGCTTGAATTGGCTTGTAGGAGCTAAATAGACAAGTACGTAAAATAAGGTGTCGAAAATAAGTCTAAGGCAGAATTTTTACACAAACAGCTTGGTTTATCATAAAACTAGCCTTTGATGATAATAAAAAAAACCGCATCCAAATCTGTTGAGTTGTTCTCGAGTTAAACTGTAACATACATAAATACATACGAACAGACAGACAAAAATTATAAAAATGGTACTTGGCTTCACTTCAATACTAATAATAATAACCTAAAATTTTGAAAAAAATTGAGTGCCGCTGCTTTTTTACTACTTTATTTAGAAGATAGACGTATTAGACATTTTTACAAATACGCGTAGGGATGTTTCCAAATAATGATAGGACGATAATATTTGAGATCCAAAAGTATGGTGGCATCACTACAGATAATGAAGATGCTTATGGTCAGTCCCTGAGATATCTAGCTGCTATTGATGGCTGTGATAATTGCTTACTGTGGGTGTGTCTGTATTTGTTTTGTGTGTTTTGTTGTGAAGCCTTTGTGTGTGTGGTTAATTGTTATTTTAGAGTGTAATTCCACTATTAATGTTGTGATAAAAGATTTTTAATAGATCAGTTTATTTATAGTAATTTCACGTTTATACCTATGTTTAATAAAATATTTAGCTTTGGTATACCTAACTTTGGTAAAAGTTCGCCGTACAATACGCGCGTTAAAATATTAGTACAGTTTAAGGTTTTGACATATGTAATGTAATGACTAATGTAAGAAAAGAACACCATAGCAAAAAGTTATTTTTCTCAAAAATACATTATAATATTACCATTACATACTGTAAAGACCTACCAAAAAATACTTCATCCTGGCTAGCTATTAAAAGTGTCCAGGAAATCTGAATAAGTGTCCAGGAAATTCGTATGAAAATCCATTTTTTTTTTTAAATTTATTAACTTTACATTAAATATTTAAATGGACCAGTGCTGCTGTAAGATCACATGTGATCTATCCCAGCATCACAATACGTTATACAGAGAAATTAGCCAATAACCAGTGTGCTAACTAAAGTACAAAAACTTTAACACCTATTTAATTTACTCAAATAAACCAACATAAGCAATAAAATTATACAATAACCATAAAATTGTGCAAACTAAGGTACAAAATCTTTACATTTATTTAATTTACTCAAATAAACCAACCTATGCAATAAATTAGTATACAAAGAATTTAGCCAATAACTAGTGTGCTAACTAAGGTACTAAAAACTTAAGCACTTGTCACTCAAATAAACCAACTTAAGCAATAAATTATACAAAGAATTTAGCCAATATCCAGTGTGCTAACTAAGGTACAAAAACTTTAACACTTATTTAATTTACCTAAATAAACCACCTTACGCAATAAAGATCAAGAGCATTAAAATAGGTATAACCACGAATAAGCGCTACTAGGTACTCAGCGTTTGACAGACGAAATCACGTAGGCTTTTTCTCTCTCTGTGTAACAGAAGGTTTTTCTGTCTTTGTGTAACCAAAGTAGCCAATATTGGTCTTCCTTCCGTGGCAACAAAATAATCATTGTGGCGCATAGCGAGCACACACAGAGAAAAATAAATAAATGAATAAAACGCAATCAGTCAATTATGCTACAATATACTTACCATATATACCATATACCATATGTTCACAGAGTAAATTCCATATGTTTTCTTTTTTAGTACTTAGCGTTCCTCTAGATGGCGTTGTCCATGAAGGCTAGAAGGCTGCATGGCGGTAAATACCTTTGCTCAGCTGGCAATAATAAAAAAAAATTCGTAAAAGCGGGAATTTATGTTGCTATAAATTTTAGCTGAAAGTATTTTGTGCAAATAAATTACAAAATGAGTTCAGAAGCGGGCCCTGATATAGATTGTACCCCACTAATGCTTTGCTGAAGAAATCAATAACAAATAAACATGACTAATTGCCCAAATATGAGCAAGTAAGTAACTTTTATTATTTCCTATAGTATGTTCGATTTATCATGATATGGGTGACAGATCGTAATTTTCCGTTTCACCTATACTACTCACACCATCCTACATACACCCAAGTGCAAAAGAAAATATTAGGTTTTAGAAATAATGTATATCATTATTGCAAAAATACAATAAATTATTTATCTATAAATCGAAACAATAACCACAATGTATTCGTTAAATTTAACAAAAAAAGATTCAGAAAAGATAATGTCTTTTTGATACATGATGCGTGGATCGGAACGCTAACCCATAGGTACGGACACTACATAATCGAAAATACATCGATGAATCGGTGCGGCCATCATAGGATCGCGTCGTCGGTATGAGTGCATCTTGTATGCGGTTTGTGTTTTCGTTGCGTTTGGTTTACGTGCTATTTGTTTTGACGTTTGTTACAGTTTTTGTTGATTTTTGTTTTATTTTTGTTGTTTGTTTTTGGTAAAAAGCCAAGAAAAACAAAAATAATATTTGATCTCTCAAGCTCGGGAGTTATTGGTTCGTTTAATTTAATTAATTTAGAAATTAACAAAAAGTAGTTTGGATAATAAAAGATCAATCAAATAAAAAATCGATTTGACAGCCCCTGTTAACGTTTCCGATACTTAAAAAAATCGATTCTGTTTCGTTAGGGCACATAACTATAACTGCCAACTTTGAACTGCCACCCATATCATGATAAATCGAACATACTATAGTCAGTTTATTATGTTTGTTATATTATAACTCGTTATCATGAAAAACATGAAAATGTCTCATTTTATTTTTTGAGAAAAGCACCACCTTTTCTTGCTTCGACCATGAATTAGCAATCCTGTAGCCTTAGCATGAAAACATTACGGTTACGTTTAGTTTGAACGTAACGCGGTTTTGTATGGAATTCTGATAAGTTCCGCTACTGACCGCTAGGGGCGGTTATCAGAGTTCATACAAAACCGCGTTACGTTCAAACTAAACGTAACCGTAATGATTTCATGCTAAGGCTACTGGCCTCGTTTATAAAACTCCTCGCCCTACGGGCTCGGACTTTTAACTTACACGTCCAGGATTGTTTGTTTCCTGGTCTTAGCAGTAATGTACTATACCAAGTCTACTATTCATACTCTGTTACTCATTGATAGGTTCACAGAAAAGTTTCATGTAAACCTCTGGTTTTGAGTGGTGTTTTTACTTTCTGTCAAAACCAGACATAAACTGACAAACGAGCGAACACAGTCACAAAAAACTTGCTTTTTTAGGGTTCCGTACCTCAAGAGGTAAAAACGGAGCCCTTACCGGATCGATTTGTTGTCCGTCTGTCAGTCGGTCCGTCCGTCCGTCAGTTCGTCCGTCTGTCTCTCAAGACCCTTTATCTCAAGAACGCGTAAAGGTATCAGGTTAAAATTAAAACTATACCTATATACTCAAGTTTACAGTCCCTTGAAGCTGTAAAAAAATCAAACTTCTAAGTTAACGATAACAAAAGATACGGCCGTTAATTCCGAAAAAAAAGTATATGTCGACACTCTCAAGGGAATCAAAATTTATAGGGTATTTTCCGTTGACCTAAAACTATGAAATTTGGCAAGTAATATTGTCTTATACTACAAATATAGTGAAACATCTGAAAACTATACATTTGTAATTAAATCATAAAAAATATAGTCTTTAACGGAACCCTTGGTGGGCGAGTTCGACTCGCACTTGTCCGGTTTTTTCTCATTTTGGGTATTGAATCCTAGAAAATTTAGCCTTCATACAATCATTTGTTGGCCGTCAGTCAGTTTTTTTAAATCTTATACTGAAAATCTAGGTCCATGATCCTAACAAGCAGAAAAATAAAAGTTAGACTAGTTAGTATATTTCGAAAGAAAATCGAGTCTTGTGTTTAAAGGTGGATTTTTTTTTATTTTTTGCGTTTTCTTTCAAACGGTCCGATTATGCTGTGGAACCCCAAGAGTGTCGTCCTTATTTTAGTTCCTACGTAGATTATTTAGAATATATTTTTTCTGACAAATATTTTATAGTTTTGTCTTTACTACTTAGAACCATTGAATTATGATTTGAAGTGAAGTGTTTCTATAAGTGTTTCTATTATTATGTTGTAAAATTTTACTTTTACCTTTTTTTTGTTAGTTCTTAATTTGTGTTCAGTCTGTGCAAACCTGGAAACATTTAAATTATTATCAAATTTTAGTTAATTAAATTCATTATTGACATTTTAAAATTTATATCCTATGAATATTTATTGTGTCCATTGTATTTTAATGTGAATTTAATAAATGTATGAAATGAAATGAAAAAATTTAAACCAATACAATTATCTTCAGTACCAACCAATGCAATTAGCATGAATGTATTAATCAACAAACATACAAGATTCAGTCTAATGATTGGTCAGCTACATCAAGCCGGCACAATTCCGTTTGATGCTAATTCAATCGTTGTAGTGGATTACATTGTCCATCGGTTGGGCTTTAGTGGAAAAATGTATGAGCTTCAATTAATGAGGCAAACTACGAGGTAATACGAGGTAAAACAAAACGAGGTCATTTTCACCCTTTTTATGCCCCCACGTGCACAAAACAACCATTTAAAATAAAGAACTATTAATCATTTTACTTTTAACAGTTCTTTACAGAAACTTAAAAGTGTTAAAATGCTTTAAACTCCAAAATCCACTGGTTCGTGCACTCTCTGATTGGTCAAAAAGTTTTTTTTTCAACATGGGCTTGGCCATTACCACGCCTGGTGGAAAACGTCGATAGTACCTAGGATAAAGCGCGCTCGCCTAGAAACTGGGAGAGTGACAGCAGGCGAAGCGTTGATCAGTCTTTCCGTCATACTACGCAACTGCCTGTAACCAATCCCCGGTACGGCTACTCATGACGTCATGCCGGAACACGACGAATCACGTCATGGCTTCGTCATGAGGATGGTGACAAGCCACGGCCGACGCCTACTACCAGTAAACAGGTCGTTACTGCAGACGGAGCCAAGATCAAAGGGCTACAAATGAAGACATAAAGTGACAATATTTCTTTTAATAGTTGACGTTGCCACACGAAACAGTAACATCCATATATTCAAATTCACATTCTTTTTCGCACACAACAGTTATTAACAAAGGAAGTCTTAAATTTAAGGTGCTATAAGCGAGCTTATCTCTGAATAGATTTTTACCAGCAAAATATATAATAGATGCTAAGGATATGTTAGTTAAAAGTGCATGATCATATATCAAGTTACGAGTGTATAAAATCTATTATTTCCCGCTCCAATAAAGATGCCTGTCCAATTTAAACCCGGTATATAAACGTGTAGGCTTTATTCGTCAGGTAACTGATATGATGAGAGAATCTGTGTGATGGGTCCAGTCTGACTGAAACAAGGTAAGGGTTGCGTGTCTCCCGTTCAAAGAAACATTCACGTTCTTGTTCGACTTTGTATTAATAATTCAAGAAAGTTTTCTATGTTTGACAGTATTCTATCCGTTTACAAAATCGACAAAAACAAAATACATTCTTTATTGTAAGGGGCAAATAAATCGGCCTCTGCCGAATGCCGAACTGCACCCTGACTCCTCAATTTAATGTCTCCAAAAGGCTTAATTAGGTCCTTGGCTGATTTCATTGTTGGCTCGGCTTCAAGGCTCTTTTCGTGTCAGGTCTACTCGTCTGTAGTGTCACTTGTTATGGTATCTAAAGCTTACGATAAAGTCAACAAAGCTTTTATGTGCCAACCAGGGTATTTTATTTTAAAAGTTTGAAGTTTAAGGGCGCATACTACAATTATTTTTTACAAATTTCCACAATAATCAAAGTTTATGTTGTTTACAAATCAGTTTATGAAAATCGTCAGCTGAACTTTAAAATACGTAACTAATAATAAATGAAGACGTTTACTTTTCAGCAAAATTTAATTTGAGCTAGTAATATAGTATTCATTTAGAAATTATTGTGTTTAATTGTCTGGGCCTTTAGCATTTTAGTCGCAACTTTTAGTACCTATTTTTATTCTTGCGGAAGTTGTCACTAACTTGCACTGCTCATTTTGCTCATTTAGCGGTCGAACTTTACAAAACCTATAGATGACAATGCCATTCATTAAGTGAATTCCGACATAAAAAAAAATCCTACTATAATAATATTTTTTTAGATTTTTCATTTGCTTCTCGGAGCTTTAATTACTATCCTTTTCTTAATACATGCATGGAAAATCATGCCATTACAAATGGACTGTTTGAGGTAAATATTGTTTAAATATTTATTTATTCAGGTTGACAAACATTTACAACACCGATAAAGTACATCAGTATAAACACAAACAAGCCTAAAGAATAAAAAAAAGAAATAAACATACAGTAGCTATTCATTACATTACAGTTAGATTATACATTAAAAGGTAGAGTGCCTTAATTAATCAATTATACAAAAAATACAATCTTTAATGAGATAATACATACGAAATGTATTATTTATTTGTCACAACAAATGAAACCTTATTTTTATAAGAATGCAAGCTTTCCGAGAAAATATCAATGTCACTCATCAATTGATTATATTTTTTTGGGGCACAAATCATATATCGAACCTTGGTTGCGAGACGAAAGCCTGGGGACCTTAACAGAAAGGCCTTCAACAAGTGATAAACAGTCTACTTTATTATTCAAGATTTTGAAAAGGAAGATGGCGTCAGTGATGGTACGGCGGTCATTAAGAGAGGTAATATTATGACGATTTGCAGAGGATTCGTAGTCAATGAAAAATTGTCGTGTTCTATAGTATAGAGCCTTCAGAAATTTTATAAATATTGTTAAGAGAAACAGGGTGCATTTAAGCAAAGCGGGATTTAAAAAGAAAAACTTTTTTGTTTTACATAAACCTTAGACCATATACCTAACACGGGACTAGGCAAGCGCACTTATCCCCCTCTGCCGAAGTACATGAACAATTTGTTTATGTTTGCTTGTGTGCTTGTTTTGTGTTTGTGTTGCAGCTTTTGATTTAGTGTGACATATCAATTTTTCGCAGGAGCCTGCGTGAATGAGTAAATGTGTGTTGTGCGTGTTTGCCTCCCCTCCCTTGGAAAACGGCAAAATAATTTCAGTACTAAGAGCTTGCCAGGTCCGTGTGAAATCGTCTAAGACATAAACAGAGTCAGTAATATGCATTATTTTTCCTTTTCGTGCTTTTGAATACGAAATTTTAAAAGACGAATAAGGCAAGTATAGATACACAATTTTTGTAAAAAAACAATAAAGCTTTTTTTAATAATAATTATAAAAGCTCATAAATCAATATATTTCGGCCCACAGTGCGGGACTGTTATCAGTCAAATAGAAGAAAGTATTTTATTTTATTTCACTCTATCGCATACCGTTGTCCGAAATATATCGAGTTAAAATATGTTTAATTTTTTATAATTTATTTTAAATTTGTCATCAACGGCGATCTTCAAAATTTGAACACAGAAATAACTTTGTATGTATTAAGACTTCCATAATATCACTTTACGTTATTTCCAAGTCCAACGAGTACGGTGCGAGTTCACTATAATCGAAGGATCCAGTATGAATCTTGAAGAGTTCACTATAATAAATTGAGTTTGAAAGTTTGAACTCTTCTTTAACGTTAAGCAATACAGCTTCATTGTGCATTTAAAAACATTTGTGCTTGAATTTTATCGCATGATATTTATCAAGCGAAAAACGTACATGCATATAGCTTTTTTGCTATAAATTACACATTGGATATTTTTTAAATCACAATATTTTCAAGACTTCGGAACAAGGTAATACGCTAATGGCAAACACCAAAACGGTATTATCTGATATTCCATTCGCGCTGAAAGCCGAGGCCGTGATGGATCGACCTCGATAATTCGGCCTCGCTTTGATTTACCTATTTTCACACCATTTCGGTTCGGTAAAGGTACGAGTAATTAATAGGAGAATCCTGAACAAACCGGGTTCTTAATCACACAAGCCTTCACGTTCGATAGTCGGTGTTAATATCTCTGATTGGCTTTTAATACAAACATTTCATCCTGAACCCTATTCATTCCCATTAGCACTAAAACAATTGAAAAAACGTAGATCCAGGATGGCTATTCTGGTACGTCAAGAAAAATTTGCTAAGGCAGATTTCGGGTGTTTTTAAAAGGCGATGATTTTTTTTATTGAAAACATACGAAACATTCAATATATTTAATGGATTTTATTAGATGTGATTTAGTCTCTTCACTTTACATCGCATGGCATTTATTATACAGTAAACAAAAGTCGAACGACTGATATTGCGACTAAAAAATAATGCAAGAATAGCCGTTCAGAACTTTTTCGGTGGAAAAAGGTCTATTAGCGATACTCTGTCTAGTCTTGATTTTTTTCACTTTGAATTTTAGGGCCTTATGTAGGTTTACAAGGTGACATTTATTTTTGCAGCGGGATTCATACTGGATCCTTCGTAAGTGATCAGTATCACGGATCATAAACATTTGAAAAGTAGACTTAGTTTTCCGTGGTATTGACTCGGGGCTGGGCTTGCGTTTGTATAGGGAACAGGAAAAATATAATCCGCACTCCCCAACTCACCTGACCAACATGTGTGAGTATGGGCATTTCTTACAGGAGGACCGCCAAGAGTGGCAAAATCTTGTAAAGGCCTATGTCCAGCAGTGGACGAAATAGGCTGATGGATGGACAAACTATTTACTGAGTCTTCAGTATGAATTTGGCTGCGTAAATAAATGTCAATGTCAACTTTTCATTTTCAGCGACATCTTGACAGCATTAAGGGTAAATATCAGCAAAGATGCCTTCAAATTACAAAGACAACTCTAGTGCATGTTCTTTACGTAATTTGACGACAAAATATGATATTCTGTTAAAAGCACTTTGTGTGATGGAATATCTTAATACACTAAGAAAATTATATGTAAGTACTGGTAAATACGCTTATATACCTATATAATAATTGCACATACTTTGTGTAAAATTACATAAAGAAATATTGAAATACAAAATCCAATGTTCAAGTAAAAGTTTATTGATAGGTAAAATTCATTAAAGATTATGTTTGAAAAGGAGTTTAATGATTAAGGGAGGGTGTTCAGAGAAATCTGTCCTGCTCCAACGCTTTCAGTTTACACTTGACTATCCTGCTCAGTAAAAGCGGGCCGCTCAAAAAACATTAGTTTTCATTATTTAGTTTAACAATTTTACAAATATTGTTTCTTCAAAAACTAGACAATACTAAATCCTTTCACTTGATGTATTTTTCATTTCAAAACAATAATACAACAAACTGTTTTTAATTCAAAATTATCTACACGTTTCAGAATTATTTTAATTGAGTGAAGTTAAATAAATTGCTGAAAAATTATCAAAATAATTTGAATAAAGATATGAAGAAACTTAAATAGAAACATTTTGCTAATATGCTGTTGTAACTCGTACCTAAGACCAAAACAAATGCTCAATTCTTCTGCAAAAAATTTTAATTTTCATTTTTAGGGTTTCGTAGTACCTGAAAGGTAAAAGGAACCTTTATGGTGGGACTCCGTTGTCCGTCCGTCCGTATGTCACAGCCTCATAATTTTAGCACCGTTAAAGACATAGACTTGAAATTTGCCACAAAAAAAGAATTCACTTGCCTATATAATACAATAATTAAAAAAAATGAAATTGTTTAAAATATTTCCAATACAAAAGAGAGAAAAAAAAATCTTAAAAATACAAGATATACATAATCGAATTGTAGATATTAAAGATAAAATGAAAAAAATTACGGTTATAGGTCATAACTGGCCAATTACAGAAAAACTATAGCGATTGAAAAAAAAGTTGATAACAAATGAGAAATGTAAAAAAAGTATAATAAATAAATAAAAAATATATAAAAATACAATATGGAAATCAAATTTTAGATATTTAAGAGCTGATTATAAAAGTATATAATTTTGCTATATTTACTGGCATCGATTTCGAGAAATCTTTAGATAAAACACAAAAATGCATGTCCCCCCCCCCTTATTTCCAAAACTCTGAACCAAAAAATATGAAAAAAAAATATTTACGTAAATTATTACGTAAAGACTACAGGAAAAGATAGCGGGTGAGAAATTCACAATAGCAAAAAGACAAAATGAAATTTTTCATCCACGAGTTTTATTTCGAGTACGGTTTAGAAATATTTGAGTCTCTCTTTTGTGGTACAATCAATTCTTTTTTAGTTATCATAAACAGTTATGGGCAAGATTTTAAATACCTTCTTCCTGACTGTTCCCAAAACTGTCGAATTACGGAACCCTAGGTATGCGAGTCTGACTCACACTTGACCGGTTTTTTGAGTTATCCAATATTTTAATTATTATCAATTATTATAATATATTTAGGAAGAATATTGCAGCGAGGACAAAACTGTCTTAAAGGAGTTTTCTAAGGATTCACATAGTTACGATGATTTCCAATGTGTTATATGTGACTGTGAAAAAAATAATTGGGGGTTTGTGAAAATGGATCGACAGTGGATCCATTTCCTTAAGTTTTATAATTCACCTAGCACAGACTGTACTTACATAATATTATTGTGTATTATTACTGTAATTATACATTAGTACTTATATCTACTTGTATAATTATAACAACAAGCAGGTACAGCCTTGTTCATTATTTATAGCTTAGCGTAAGGGGATATTGATGTCTATCGTACAAGTTTTTAACTAAACTTAGCTTAGGCATCAATTGTCAATTTTTTTTGATTATATAAGTGTCTATTCATTTGAGAAAATGGTTTGTACCTAACTCTTCTTTAGCTCAATAAACGATTTTTATTATTTTTATTATTATTATTATTATTTACGTATATTACACAAAGAAATTACCTACTTATTTAATAATTAACTATAAGTACTTAATTAAATTGTGGAATTATGTACCTATTCGCTTATTGATGTTTATAAAAGCCGCGGTGCAGATTTGCAGAGCTTGTGTTCATATGAACTTGTTAATTTGTCAATTATAAATACACTAGTTTGTTTTCAATTTAAGATCTTTTACTCTATTGTGAACTCTATCAAAGTGAATAGCTCTGTGTAAGCCATCAAAATACGTTTTAATTAAGATTATAAATTTATAGAAACTCAAAATTCGAAAGGGGGTGGTTTACGGAAAACAGGAAAAATCGGCATGTGGTCTACGGGACAAAAAAGTTTGGGAACCTTGAAGTTAAATATCTTAGTTCAGCCGGTTTATGCATGTAAGTAGAAAAAGAAAAATGTTTTAAGGAATGGGCTTAATGCATGACATCAGATTTTTAATGAATCACCTGCCATTCTTCCATTCCCTTCATCACTATATATGACTATGATCAATGGTAAAATACATTGAAAAAATATTTTAAAAAATGGTGGGTATCATGCTAAATAAATGGAAGGAAAATTATGACAAGAAGTTGATGGAACTACCTTATAGCTATCATTACAACAAATAATATAATTTTAACGGATAGAAAAAAGATTTTAACGGAATCCTGATTATAATATTGTAATCCATGTACACGAGGACCCCAAGTAGGTACCAAAAGTTGGTAGGGTAACTACTAGAGTATTTGCCGTTCTATATTAGTTAATCCGATCAAAGAAACCACTTAGTAACCTCTATTTGATTATCTTACTTTGAGCTTTCTGAGGGATTAATTAAGTGAAGGTTTACATAGGAGTACGTTAGTAGTAAGTAGTTTATATTCAAAATATTTTATCGTACCTGTGAGTATATGTAATGGGTCAGGGAATAACATTACATTATTACAGTTTTTATGGTAGTTTTTTGAGCGTCAATTTTGTTTATGAATTACTAGCTTTTGCCCGCGGCTCCGCCCGCGTGTTATTCGGCTTAACGACATGCTTTTTTCTGGGATAAAAAGTAGCCTATGTGATAAGTTAGGGTATAAGCTATATCCATTCTAAATGTCATCCAAATCCGTTCAGCCGTTTCAGCGTGAAAGAGTAACAAACACACACACACACACAAACTTTCGCTTTTATAATATTAGTACGATGATTTTTGTAGCTTGATAGATAGTCATAAGGACACTGATAGAAGATTGACGCTTTTAGAAAAAATACATTTTTTTTATTAGTGCCCCTTTTGGTTGAATCAAAGTCACCTTAGGTTATATTTCCGTGGTAATATTTTATCACTTGTCGATCTTGCTGATGATTTATTCTTTGAAAATTACTGCTTAGGCAAACTCTATACCTATTACTTTTGCTTTTTTAATTTAAGGCAACATGGAGCCCTATTGATGTCACTCTGCTGTCTGTCCGTCCATCCGACCGGACGGGTCTCTAGCTTGAAGTGGGAATGAGTTACAGACCTGAAATTTTGATATGTTATGTAAAATATTGACTTAAAACCAAATACTGAAAATTCAACTTAATTATTTTTTTGGGGGGCCCATACATGAAAAAGGATTTTTTTTTGCCCTGGCATTTAGGATGTCATTGCTTAAAGAACAAAAAATATTTGTATATTTTCAAAAATATGTATTATTATTTTATATAATACAGGGTGTCATCAATGACGTGCTCATTAAATTAAACCACATGCTCTACTGATTATCCTGAACCACTTCCATAGAAAAACTTTAAAAAAAGCGCGAAATAAATATTCACTTGCTCATACAAATTTTTAATACCTCCTTGTCATTTTCTATAAGAACTTTTAATTTCCGTCCATCCATCCGTCCGTCCGTCCGTCCGTCTGTCACCAGGCTGATTCTCATTAACCGTCATAGATAGACAGTTGAAATTTTCACAGACGATGTATTTCTGTTGCCGCTATAACAACAAATACTAAAACCGGCCAAGTGCGAGTCGGACCCGCGCACTCCCATCCAACAGACTTGATTTTTTTGCCGTTTTTATAGATAATGGTACGTAACCCTTCGTGCGTGACTCCGACTCGCACTTGGCCGGTTTTATTTCGAACATAGAATAGTTTTATTTGATATGGCTAGAGGGTTCACTTTCAACCTGTATATTTTCACATTTGATTAACAACATGGCTACTGCAACATGCATTTTATAATGTCAAGGAATATTACAATTGCCGGGGCTTATATAAAACAGACTGGTGACGGGCAGCGGTGTCACTGGTGCAAGGGAGCACCGCGTTCACCAACCCGCCCGCCCAGCGTGTGTGATTATGGGCATTTCTTCCAGGAGGACCGCCAAGAGTGGCAAAATCCTGGAAAGGCCTTTGTCCAACAGTGGACGAAAAAGGCTGATGGGTGGATGGAAGGAATATAAAATTTCAAAATATATACTTATTGTTAAATTAATAAAGATGGTACTTACATATATAGTCACTATAACTTTAGTAGGATGCAGCTTTTACATATGAAGACAGTAAGCATACCATAGTGTAACGGACCTCATAAGTTTTGGTGAGGAAACAACAACCAACATAGAAAGTAATAGGAAAGAATACTAAAATATGATGACGGTTATCATATATACGATGCTTTCCTACCACTGTTGACGTGAAATCCATTTAAATGAATTAAATGTATTGTAATTGGGTAAAATTGTATAATTTATTGTAATAATGTGTAATGTGAATGACCTGTAAATGATATTATTTATTATTAATTGAGTTTGAGTTTGAGTTTCCACGTAAACCAACTAATGTAGCAGCAATACTTATTCAATATAAAAAGCATTTAAAAATGCTATCATAGCGAAATCGTTTGGGTAAATTAAATAATACAGTGTTTCAATCAAAATGTGCTTAAGTACCAACAACACATTAACCTACATTGCTGCTTAAGACAAAAACTCGGTTATGAACTTATATTTATTAGTTAGTTCCTTTTAAATCGATTTTACAACGTGATATTTTATGAAATTCAGAATTTATTGCAGTATTATGGGTAAAGTTGGAATTTTATGTTAAATTTAGCGTGGCACATTACGTCAATACATATCATATCACGACTTTGGTTGCTTTTATAGAGTATGTTTCACGAAGTAAAACCAAGAAAGAAAGAAGAAAGAAAAGAGCTTTATTTCATAAAACCACAGTAGTTATCACAAATAATAAGTAATATTAACAAATTAGGCATATTCTATGGTTAAGAAAAGGGAGTCCAGCTCAGCTTAATGCCACAGCCAAAGCCATAGCACTGGTTTTCTGCTGGATCCTACATAAATAAAACTAATAACTAATCTAAATATAACTAAAATCTAAATTAAATTAAATATAAATTTAATAAAACGTATACTGTAAAATACATACAAATAGTGAAAAATAAATAGTAATATGAAATAAATATACAAATAATAGTGTTATACTAAACAAGATGCATAATTTATAAAAATACTATATAAGTTTACGCATTAATCTTACTGAACATCAAGGCATCGTTATTTGTTTTTCAATTAGATGGCTCTTGAGTTTAATACGAAAATTAGCTTTCGTCATGCATTCTCGTGTAGGTGGAGACAGGTCGTTCCATACTTTTGAAGCCCTATAACTGAAACTTCCCCTAAATCCAGCTGTTTGGTGTTTAGGAACAATTAAAAGATATGTAGATGCCCTAGTAGAATATATATTAACATCAGAAGACCAATGTAGTTTATCAAATAGATATTTTGGGTGTTTATGTTTAACAACACCAAACAACAGAACAGCAAAATGTAAATCCCGACGTGCAGCCATCTTTAATTGCTTACATTGTTTGCAACCAGTGTTTTATTATAAAATTAGAGGGTCTTGGTTGTCGTAATAACTCCTTAAAGTTATGAGAAAACAGATAAATCGTATACGTACATAAATTAATAAATTCGAGTTCGAGTAATCACTGCGAAGTAAAACCAGTGTTTTATTATAAAATATGAGGGTCTTGGTTGTCGGAATAACTCCTTAAAGTTATGAGAAAACAGATAAATCGTATACGTACATAAATTAATAAATTCGAGTTTGAGTAATCACTGTGAAGTAAAACCAGTGTTTTATTATAAAATTAGAGGGTCTTGGTTGTCGGAATAACTCCTTAAAGTTATGAGAAAATAGGTAAATCGTATACGTACATCAATGAATAAATTCGAGTTCGAGTAATCACTGCCAAGTAAAACCAGTATTTTATTGTAAAATTAGAGGGTCTTGGTTGTCGGAATAACCCCTTAAAGTTATGAGAAAATAGATAAATCGTATACGTACATAAATGAATAAATTCGAGTTTGAGTAATCACTGCGAAGTAAAACCAGTATTTTATTATAAAATTAGAGGGTCTTGGTTGTCGGAATAATCCCTTAAAGTTATGAGAAAACAGATAAATCGTATACGTGTAGTTATAAATGAATAAATTCGAGTTCGAGTAATCACTGGGCCTTTTCAGTATGTGATGCTTAAATACACTAAATGTCACATAATGTACAGAAAACTTGAAATTCCTAACTATGTGGTTTAGTTTTTGAGATAGACCCCGTAACAAAAATGATCTAAAACTGTCAACTCTGATAGCCCAACATTTCTTTATAAGAAAAGCTTTTGCCCGCGGCTCCGCCCGCGTGTTATTCGGTTAACGTCATGGTTTTTCCCAGGATAAAAAGTAGCATTTGTGTTAAGTTAGGTTATAAGCTATATCCATTCTAAATTTAATCAAAATCTGTTCAGCCGTTTCAGCGTGAAAGAGTAACAAACATACACACACACACACAAACTTTTGCATTTATAATATTAGTGTAATAACAAAAAAAAAATTACTGAACTCAATGAGTTCTAGATAATAACAACCCCCATGCCAGGGTATGAAAAACAACATTTTTTTCGGCTTCTTATTTTTCATTAAATATTCAAAGATTCAAAATGTTTATTTGTAAAATAGATACATATAGTATACGTTTTACATGTCAAATCTAATCTGTATAAAAATAATATTTTATGATGAAACAAATATGATACGGGAAATTTAAGTTGGGCTACTAAAGTTATACACATGCATAAAATAAAGACTTATTGGAATAAGAATATTATTATACATAATGCAAGATAAGATATGATAAGATAAATTCATTCAGCTTTCTTGTTGTACAAAAGGTGTCTTAAATAATAAAAGTATTAAACAAGAACCCTGCAAGGGGGCTGCTGAATTAAGTATAGGTACAAAATTAACACATATGTAACAACTTACAAGTCTTACAACTAATTTGCTTATTTGTTAAGAGTAGACTCTGCTTAGAAACAAGAAAATAATCGTTTATATATTATAAATAAACAACATCTTAGGAACAAAAATATCAATAAGATTTTATACTCAGACAAAAATAAAAAATCTTTTATCGGCCATTTTTGGCATGGTCATTAAAAAACTCTTGTAGCGAGTAGTAACTTTTTTTGATAAGTATTCATTAAATGCATTTTTAAATAAATTAGTTTTTTCTAAGGATTTTATTGAGTCTGGTATAGAGTTAAAAATCTTTACCGCCATATGGTGGGGACCAGAATGTACTAGCTGCAATTTTTATGAACAGGAGTGCTAATCTTTTGCGTGGTCTTGAACTTTCAGGGCGTGAATATTGAGGAAATATTTTCAAGTTATTTTAGTAGTTATAGAGTAAGTTATTTCTTACAAAAACACATGCATCAGAAATATATAATGAAGTTACTGTAAGAAGTTTGTATTCAATAAAATAGGTTCTGCAACTGGTCATTGAGTCAATGTTGGCGAGAATTAGAATACACTTCTTTTGGAGAATGAATAGTTGTTTAGCTTGCGTACTATTACCCCAGAGGAGGATACCATACGTAAGCCAGGTAAGTTAATAGTTAATAGATAAATAAACTATAAATAGATATAATGCCTAAATCCGCCCATTCGATTAATCTTGCTAAGAAGAAGGGCAAGAAACTTAGCAAGATCATTTCTTTTTTTATCAGTATTTTTTATATTTGATTCGGTTTTGGGTCAACATTCTACATAACATATCTTAATTTCAAGTCTGTAACTCATTCCGTCTGTAGGCTAGAGACCCGTGACATACCCGGACGGACAGAGGGACAGACAGCAGAGCGACATTATTGAGCCCCATCGTGTTGCCCTTTGGGTACCGAACCCTAAAAAATACTTATTATGCCGCCTCTTTACACAATTATAGAGGAGAATTGGGAGAGAATCATTGGCAGCATGGCGCCGCATTGGCATTGAACGACTAAAAAAGGTAATAATCTATAATCAGCCCCCTGATTCTGTATCGTAAAAATATCGGTTGCCAAACCCTGTGCCTATCGTCGAAAACATACATACCCGCTTTACTAAGGATATGTTCGCACTTGAAATGACGTCACAATTCGTAAATAGTTCAATATCCAATAGTTCATTATTTATCTGTTTTTGGTGAATAGCAACCATAGTAGGCAACCTATTCAAAGATACGTAATAGACCCGCTGAAATCAAATTATGCTCCGTTAATAGTAGTTTATGCTATGAGTGCGGTAATGAGGCAATAGCTTACGGGGACGATTTGAAACACGAGCGATAAGAATTTCTTCCAGGAGGACCGCCAAGATTGGCGAAATCCTGGAAAGACCTATGTCCAGCAGTGGTGAAACAGACTGATGGAGAGTAAGTTATTGCCCTTACCGACGTGTATTATACTATGTTTTTCAATGCTCATAGTGAGTAAATAAATGAAACGTAGTTATAGAAATACAAAAACAATAAATACTCCAAATGAACTTTAGGTGGGCATTCTTTTTCTTTGCACGTAAGTTGCCAACTTGACGGAAATAACTGCTTCAAGTTTGAGTGTTTGTAGACTGCTTTCAGTCACCACATACCTGCTTGGTGTTGCTGTCAGTGGTAGATGGTGTCGTCTGACGATTAACTGAACGCAGCCTACGCACGTACCAAACTGAAAGCAGCTCATTTCTGTCAAGTCTATCTATGGTACACAAGAAAAGACTGGAAATTTATTTTCAATCATAAAAAAAATATCCCTAAAAGACTAGTGTGGTAAAGTTAACTTCGAAAACAGTTTTGATGAATATAAAATTGGACCTTATGAGAACTTGCATTGAAAAAAATTTCGTCCCGTGAGTGATGTGCAAGTTCTCAACATACCCCTGTAAGAGATGCGAACAAAGAGTTGTCCACTTAAAAATCCCAAATTATCAACTTAACCTTTTAAAGTGTCTGAAAATATCCGCAATGTTAACGCTTTTTCCACATTTTGCAACACCACACTCTATAATTAATGCAAGCTGGTTAAGAGCTTGCAGCTTTTCTCTTAAAAAGCAAAAATATTTAAAAACTGGTCAAATATTATTTTAGCTGACTACATAGCCGCACTTTACAAACTTTATTCTCTGCAGCGCACTTAATTATATAATAAAGAGGTCTGTTTTACTAAATTATTCCTAAAATAATAGGATTTTCCCTGCGCGTTCGTAGCTTGTAATCGTTCCGAAACTTTGTTCGTTCTACCGAAAAGATTGTGTTAATCCTTAGTGGTCAGAACTACGTCCCTAGGCCTGGGTCTCCCGGGACCTTTCAGTTAAGATTAGGCCCTCATACAAAGTTCAAATTAAACGAAGCCCCCAGATAAGGGTGTGACTCAACAAAGGCTTTTATATTGTTTAAGTGATACTTAAACTCTTTGTGTCGTTCATATATTATTTTAGGCTTTTCGTTCTACCTGCGTAAACAAGTCTGTATAATTGTACCTGTAGTTTTTGCAAGTGGTTGGATATCAAAGAACTGTTGTATACTTGGACACATAAAAGGCAAGCCACAAACATTGTTTAGAAGTTGTGTAATTGATCAAGACTTTTTAAATCTTTTAGATATGACTTAATGTTAAGGCGTAATAGGTCAATCGCACAACGAACGAGATAAGCATATCTGAAAAAGCGCGCGTCTGTGCAGTGCGGTAAATCAAGAAGAGAGTGAATAGTGCTGTTATTCAATGAATAAAATTCACACAAGAGCGTTTTTAAAAAATCACTGTTGTATCGTTTAGATAATGGGTTTATTAGTATGTTGTATACAGTAATCATTGTTATTTTTACTTTATTAGTTTCAATAGACTGCTTGTTTGAAATGAAAAAATAGCCTTCACTTTGCATTTTTTTTCGACCAAACCAATTTGTCTCTATCGCGTTTTGGGCTGTTACATCGCCTTGGAAAAGGCTTTGTTTATAACATGTATTTATTTCAGAACCATATCTATTGTGGTTTGAGTGTACTACTTGTTCAAAAACTCCGCTTTTACTACCTACGTAGTCTTAAACATTGAAAAGAAAAACCGGTCAAAAACGGATTGTGTCCTGATTACTTATTTATTTTATTTATTTTTTTATTGTATTAAAAAGTAACATATACATTTGGACAAAGGTGTGACAAAAACCTGTGAGGGTTTATCCGCACACCCCATGATTCCGTGTATTCCGTATAAAACACAAATTCATATCACGTGCAGTTACAGAGTACCAACATTAATTGACACTTACGATCAATTAAACTCTATGCATCCAAAGAGTATAATTAAGTTGGAAAATTACAACTTTTATAGTAATTAATTATAGGTAATTTTCAGATTTTGTCATATACAAGGAAAGGGTCTTGAGAGACGGACCGACGAACTAACACAGACGTACAACAAAGTGATTTTAAAAGGGTTCCATTTCTCCAATTTGAAGTACGGAGCCCTAAAGAGATTAAGCTTTGCCTCGTAACAAAAAATAATAATTAAACCTCTTTAAAAGCGTTAAAAGCGTTCAGGGGTCAGCCTCTAGCTATTGTCCACCAGAATTAACGTTTTACCCCTAAACTGTTAACTTAATGAACAAGTGGACAAAAGCTTTATGACACGTTAATTTTCCGTTATAATATTAAGTAAATTATCGTGAATTTTGTGGCTTTGTGAAACTGAAACGTTGGAGCTCTTTGTGTGACCTATTTTACAGTCGTATTTTTGTCACGTACCAGTTTAGTAATTTATTGTTGGATTTAATAATATTTTCGGTGCTAAACTATTTTAGATTTAAAAATGGAATTTTGTTTTAAAGGTACTTGTTAGTGTATAAATAAAAAATTTTGGTTTGTTTTTCTTGGAATAAGTAAAGTAAGGTTATGTTATGACTATTTATTTACATATTAATGCTTTAAAATATGGAAAGTTAAAAATGTAATTGCAATAAGATTATAATTATGTATGTATGACTCATTGTGAAATCCATCGCTAAGAAAAACTTGTAAGAGAGTGCATTACAAGCTTCAAGCAGAAACAAATTATGATCGTTCTTGTGAATTTACCTTACCGCACAGGAAACCATACATGCTATCTAAAGTTTCAGATTTTCTGACAGTCTTATAAAATATCATATATTTAAAAATATATATTCGACTGATGCCGGCCCCATAGTGGGCCGAAATATATTTCGAAAATCAATATTTTTTTTTATTATTAATACAAGTGAAAAGAAACTAAAGGCTTTATATATTTAAAAATTAACTCGAATTATAAAAATCATTTCTTAATAAAAACGGAACGTAATTATTTGTCTATGACAAGTGCAATAGCTGTCAAAACTATTTGAGGTCATGTGTAACGTGTCCACGTAGTGAAGTACAAACACAAAAGTGTGAATTTCATCGGTTTAATAAATATAAGCCGATAATGGATAAGTTTTCTTGCTTGTTATTTAAGATTGCTTTGCTTGTATTGCTTGCTTGTTGCATGTTTTTATGCGGGCGGGCGGGCGGTGCACGAGTCTGCATTTTGAATAGCACGACAAGAATTGTTTAGCGGAATATTGCAAATTATATTCATATATCCTTTACTTAGTGATGGACTTCCGCAAGGTAACGCCTATTTCAATTAAATATAAGCCGGTAAATTTGAACTTCAAAGAAAATCAAAATACATTCTTTCAACATTTTAAAACATGATAACGTCTGTTTTTTAATTTTTTATTTACTTTTTTCATTTTGAATCGATTATTTGGCTAATTAAATCAACATTTTAAAACGAGATTTTATTTTATTGCATCTCCTTGATAATTCATGCAGTAAAGGGTTAAAGTCTGTATATAAAAATAGATCAGAGTCGCCCAGAAAAACCGATCCGTTGATATATCACTTGACGACAGCGCCACCTTTTTTCCATATAATTAGGCGTGAAATGTAAAAGGCCCTCTTGAAGCCTGACCAAAAAATAACAAGAGCGCCACATTTCGATTTAGGATTGCAACACTCATATTCACACACACAACAGCACATTCAGACACATAAAAAACGAACTAGACCACACTTTCAAAGCAATCGACATAATGACGTTTTAGTATTGCCAGTAGAGAAACTTAGTTCTGTCGGTTTTCTGCAATAAGGCAAAGTTTTTTATTTTCTCGGTGGACAGACTTTTTACTTGTCCGCGACTGGCAGGGATACACGTTAGAGTCCTGTAGATTTGAAAAAAAAAATGTTTCTGATAGATTTCTCTGTACGAAATATGTTGATCTTAAACTTCGCAAAATAAAGTATACCCAAATCAATTATATTTACGTTGATTCTGCGTATGACGTTAACCTTTTTCAGTAAATGCTGGCAACTAACTCAAAGCTCAAACACATTCTAACTCTACGTCGTTTTATGAAGACATAGAGTAGCACAGCAACACGTTTCACTGCACACGACAACTTTGATGCTGTATTCAAGCGGAGTCGCCAGATTATAAGGTTTCATCCGTGGCCTTTGTGCTTCAAAACAGAATATACACAAAGACTTTTCTGAAAACAGCGCAAATACTTTTAAAAGTCGAGATAGTGTTCCACACAGCGCTTGTTTAAATGACCTGCTGCCCAATCTGATCCGGAAGCTATACTGGTTTGTATGTACACGTAAATTTCTGTGTTATTTTTGTACCTCCCGTACGTAACATCATGGATTTTGTCTATGGTAACATGGAGTAAAAGTACGTCGGTACTATAAATTAATTTTTTGGTAAAAGTTAACTTTAGAATTGACGCCATTGAAAAAGTCCCCCGGATCAGAGCATTTTCAACGTCATTCGTACACATGTAAGTTCTTAGGCAGGAGACGCCTCTTGTTATATTCATTCTAGATGCGATACAGCTTATAGTACGTTAGAAGCTTGCGTATTACGATTAGGTATACCTTCAAAGCCGCAAGCCGCGTGTGTTTGTCAAAAAGGGCTGCTTCAGTACATGCGGACGGATCTCCCGCAGCCGCAAGCCTTTCAAAGTTGTTTTAGGATTCTTACGCAATTAGTTCCTTATGCCAGACTCATTTTAGGACTAAATCTCAAAACAATATTACTTTTATCTTTTTAAAAGCACAGTTTTAGTTTCTGTATTCTCGGAAGGATTTCATCTAAGGCATAAATCGAGTCCTCGTATTTTTATACGATTTTCCGAACACCGATGTGGTTTCCTACTCCTGGCACTCCAGACTAATATGGGAGCAAATCTCATTTTAATGACCAAGTCGAGTTCTGGGGCGATGACGATACAATCTTCTGCGTCGATTTACTTGCAGTAGGGTGTCCACAATGTCGATTTATTAGAGTACTAGCTAACATCTGTGGCTCTTCTCACGTAGAAACAGCATGATTTTGTATCATAAGTGTTTTTGAGGGTGGAATTTTGTATTAGAATATTAATATTAGTATTATAATTAGTATAGAAAAATATGTATATCAAAAGTCAGGTGATCCAAAATCAACATTCCTCATTGTACGAAAACCTACTATAGTGCAGTTTTCCCTTTCCCCAAAATGTGACACGAGACTCTTTATAGCAAAATCTGTATTGCAAAGGTCTGTATTGGCACCTGTAATACAGATCTTTCGTTTTAGCTCCGGTGCCAAGAATTTATATTTGTATAGTTCATACTTTTAGTTTATCTAAAAAGATTTATGATATTTTAAATGTAAAAACTCTTTGACTTATTTTTATCATCTACACTATTATAGTATCTGGTTACATAACGTGTTTTTGTACACATGTAAAATTATATAATAACAAAATGAAAGACTAAATAAGTGAATTAAAAATATATGTTATTTGACTTATTTTTAGTAACTTTCTGGTCGATAAAGTTACTATTATTAGAGTTGATGCTCGTGATTGTTGGCACTTGGTGGAACTTTTGATACATTTTTGATTGAAAAACACTTGTACTTGTCCACTGATTTATATTATTTCCCTTACCGGTTAAGTTGTTAAAGCATTATCAAAGGTTTTTTGGTTGTTTACGTATAATATATGAATCGCTTGGCAAGCGGGTAGGACAAACAATTATTATATTATGAATGATATGTATTGCTCTAACTCAATTTGGGCAGTCAAACTTTGATGTTAAATAAAGTATCAACTTCTCTTATATTGTTGAAATCACATGGTGCTACTGACCGATCTGATTATGTGAAATGAGGTTTGTTGCGAGACCAATTATACCTTTTTTTTAAATAAAAAGTAACTCGTAGGAATACTTACCTAATTACCTCACATAGTTATCAAATGCGCTGCGTGAACTGTAATAATGGTAGCATTACATGTTTACTGTATTGTCAAGAAATACAATACAGTTTGTTCAGTATGCAGGAACATGAGCGAGCACTCGACATAATATAAACAATTTTTTTATGAAAATAACAATTATTATTGTTTCACGTTTGGATTGGGAATGAGGTGCTAACGTCAACTTTACGCGAATGTGTTAAATGAAATTTATCAAAGGTAGGATGAGCAAATATACGTACAAACTTGTTTAATACTGCGAAATTATAATGTGGAGAAAATGTAACATTAAACCAAAATAATATTTCGCGGAAATAAAAAAAATAATAAAAAAAAAATTGCCCGCTCTGCATTTTTTTTCATGATCAATCACTCATGGGTTCATCAACTTCATCATCAATGCCAAATAGTGACATTTAATTTATGAAACAGTTGAAAATTTATTCAGCAAACAGTACAGGCAATTTACGGCTTCTCCAAAATATGAAATTATCGAATCAATACAATAATATTGATCAATAAACTTTTACGGACATCAGTGAGTATAAAAAATTTTAAAATTTGTTTATGATTTTACTTGATGGGCTTAAGTAACCTAAGTTATAAATTCATTTGTACTATTATGCAAACGGTACTTTTGAATCCCAATCCAATCGTGGAACAATAATAGATGTCATAAAATGTTTTTTTTTTTTACTCAGAATGTGCTTGCGCTTGAAAAGCATCGATAAGACCTAGAATAAAGCAAACTTGCCCAAAAAGTTAGAGAGTGAAAGGAGGAGAGACTTCCGCAAAATCTACGGAAGTGGGTAACCACTCCCCGGTATGGTGTCTCATGACGTCACGCAGGGGCATGACAAGTCACTTGGTGACATGGTTTCGTCATGAAGGCGGTGACGGTGACAAATAAGTCACGGCCAAAGGCTACCACGAAAAGTGAAAGGATTTGTAAGTTCCAATTACTGCCAACCTGTGACTAATATTACCTATGAGTAACTAGTATTATCATTTTAAATAAATAAATCAAGTTGTTTTGGTATTATTTAATAACCGACTTCACCAAAACACAAATATTTCTGCGCGCAGAGATAACTAGCAACCTGATCCGCAACAAACAAGATGGCGGCCCAATATCTGTCCTACGTTTGTTTGTAAGGGATTTGGAAGCGTTAGTTTGAAGATCCCGAAGGAGTGGTATTCGAACAATGCAATCTGCGCCGGACACAGCTACTAATGGGGACTTGAAGTGGAAATAACAGTGCACGAGGGGACGGGCTGCTTTAATTGAAAGGTCTCACATACCAATTTTCGGGAATTCTAACGGGAATTGTGGACTTTTCAACTGCAACACACTAGAATCATAAGTATTAGAAACCATGTCTATACTTAGGTCGGCCTAGGCTATACTGGATGAAATGATTATGATTATACCTTCTGCGTATGGGAAGTTTGGCCTAAGCAAACTAGTTTCTCCTAAAATCGGGTTTAGCTGGGACTACATATTTATATTTTGTACTAGCTTTTGCACGCGGCTCCGCCCGCGTGTTTTTCGGTTTAACGACATGCTTTTTTCCAGGATCAAAAGTAACTTTTGTGTTATATGTATATCCATTCTAAATTTCATCCAAATCCATCCAGCCGTTTTAGCGTGAAAGAGTAACAAACACACGCACACACACACGAACACACACACACACACACACAAACTTTCGCATTTATAATATTAGTAGGATACACTATGTAAGTATAATAGTATACAGGGTGGAAAGATCGAATGCCACATGGATGGCAACTACCTTAAATATTGTAAATAGCACATTCTGTGTAAAGGAGACTTTCCTTTGTTTTTAAAAACAATAAATTCTGCGTTTATGGATTTATGAAAAATCGCTTGCCTCAGTCGGGACTCGAACCGGTCAAATGTGACAAAAAATAACGTGCCGTATTTTATGATGCAGATTGAAAGGGTTACTGATAAGGTTCATTTTTCTCTAAATAACAAATACAATTAAAATAACGGAAGTCCATGAAAATTGAAAACCAACAATTAAAACACACAAAAAACAATATTCATTTAATAAACTTACTAAAACCTTGCTAGCTAAGCAGTTGTTTTCTCGTATCCAACGTTAAAAGAGAATCTCACTTGATTATTAGTTTCACATCGTTGGGTTGGTCGTTGAGAGTGGACGTGTGTTGGATTTTGTCCTAAATTTAAATTTTTAATTCTCTGATTGGTTGATCGACGATCCTCGGTACCTCTCTTATCATCTTGAGGAATACTTATGAGTGGAGTTCACCTACCCACCGGAAAAAGTGCGACGGAGAATCTCGCCGTGTTGTGATTCGATCCTGGGACCTGTGGCGCTGCCGTGATTGATGGACGGAGCTCCCACCACTACACCAAGCGGTTCGTGACGTAAGTGACAAAAATAGCACTTAATACCCGCACTGTGACGTCAAGATAACTGGTTACGTGACGGAGTCGTGATACACAATAGCGGCGCTACGAAGCTTATACATTGATAATATTCTGCAACGCATCGACTTATTGGATGACAATACCTACCCTACATATATTTTTTTTATTTTTTATTATATAATATATTACATTAACCGGAACGGAGTATAAAAATCATGGCTAAATGTCTGGCATGTGAAAAGCCGGTAAAAGTAACCGAACAAAAAATATGCTCTGTTTGTGATAGCCAATATCACTATCTTCGTTTGGGCTTAGCGATAGAAAATTTTCTAAAAGAATCCAAAGCTTATAAATCAACTTGGAAATGCCCCAAATGCAAATCTTTGGAAAAGAAAGGTGATAACTCACAAATCCCGGTAGGAACCAAAACCCAACCCTCACAACCTCGATATTCTGAGAGTTTTGATTATTAACAACTGAAAACTTACATAGACTCGAGTTTAAACTCGCTAAAAAGTGTACTTCTCGAAGAAGTAAAGCAAAAAATTGAGGAGCAGTCAGCCACCCTGTCTGCTAGTAATGCGAAACTCGAAGACTCCTTGAACAGTTTCAGCTTAAGATATGATGAACTCATTGGCAAACTTACCTCTATGGAAAAAACTATCTCAACACTCAACGAAAAAAATCAGCAACTAACTAAAGAAATTACTGAACTTACTGGACAAAACCAGCTGAAGGGCAAAAATCAGTACAAAATCGTAATTTACAGCTAGAAGCAAGACTCGATGAGTGTGAAATGCGTGCGAGATCCAGCAACGTAGAGATAAGGGGGATTCCAGAAAAGGATGGTGAAGACATATTGATTGTACTAGAACGCCTGTGTCTTTTTCTGAAACTGAAGTATGACAAGTCTGAAATCTACACAGCTTATCGAGTTGGTCGAAAGCAAACAGCGGACAGGCCGAGGAATATCGTGGTAATTTTCAAGAGTTTCTATGCGCGTAACGACCTTCTCCGTAATGTTAAGGAATACAACAAAAGCTGTAAAGAAAGGAGCATGTGTCTAAAAACTGACTACCTAGATTTGAATCTGCCCTCAGCACCGTTCTTTGTATCTGAGCATTTAACGCCCCGACTCAAAAAAATATTAGGGAAAACAAAAGAAACCGCAAAAAAGAATAACTTCCTTGCATGTTGGTGTACTAATAACAAAATATTTCTAAAAAAAAACATTAATTCAGACCCTATTATTATTGAAAATCTAGAAGCCCTCAATAGCATCTGACTAATATTAACTAACATTTATTATTCTGCACGATCTACCTTATGTACCCTGCAACCCCAAAAATATTTATATATTCTTATACATATATATTTTTACTTCAGACGAAACAAGCCTACACACACAAATTATGAAATCTTCAACATAAACTACCGACATAATCCGACGATTAGCTATATCAGTAAAGTTCGATTTTATTACTCAATATAATAATGATCTCCAAGACTTCCAACAAAAAAATGAAACGATTCTAACAAACGACTTTACATTATGTGGAACAGTATTAAATAAAAACATTGATAATTCTTTACTGATAGCGTGCATTAATATACGCAGCATACATAAAAACTTTGATCAACTTATGGTCACATTAAATTCACTGAATATTGATTTCGATGTCCTGGTTTTGACAGAATGTAGAATAAAACACCGTAAGTCGCAAAATTGTTTACCTGGCTATACCTCAATCGCCACTGAAATTAATCCTATTCAGAATGATGGAGTAGTTGCGTTCATTAAAAATAGCATCCCCCATCAGTGGAAGGAAATAGAGGTTCTCGGGGCTAATTGCCTTCAAATAACTCTACCTGATGACACAACTATAATCGGTTTGTATAGATCCCCTTCTTCTGATAACATTGATGTGTTTTTAGAGACCCTGGAGGAGCCTCTGCAGAGATGCAAGAGTAAAAATTTGATATTAGTCGGTGACACAAATATCAATATTTTAGACATAAATTCCATGAAGACTCACGATTATTTATCTCTCCTTATTAAACATCAACTTATGGTCGGAATCGACAAACCCACCCATGACAAATCTTGTATTGATCATTGCATGCTGCGAACTCAATCACAAAAGGAATATCAATGTGTAGTTCTAGATACAAGCCTTACCGATCACTCAATGATCTTCTGCTCGTTGAGTGATTGCTTACCAAAAACACAAAATATTTATAATAATGAAAATCGGAATATCGACTATTTACAGCTCTATAAAGACATACAGTCTTGTAGTTGGCAGACAATTTATGATTCTCGAGATGTCAACTCCGCTCTAAGAATTTTTCATGAAATTATAACAACTTGCATCAACCAAAACACCACCGTCAATGCTCGAATACCAAATCGTAAAATAAAACTAAAACCATGGATAACTGATGGCCTAGTCTATTGCATAAATAAAAGAGATAAACTACACAAATTAACTAAAAAACATCCCCATGGCCACATCCTAAAAAATGATTATCTAAATTACAGGAAAGTTTGCCATGCTGTGATAAGAAAAACGAAAAATAGATACTACAAAGAAAAAATTCATAATTGCAACGGTGATTCTAAGAAAATTTGGCAAGTGATAAACGAAGCATCTAACCGCGTCAAAAATAATAGAAAAGATATTCAAGAACTTATTGTGGAAGGTCAAATAGAGAGGATTACTGAAAATCCTGATCGTGTCACTAACTCCCTTAATTCTTACTTCTGCTCGGTTGGCTGCTCATTAGCTCAAAATCATTTAAAAGTCAATAAAATAACTGAGCAAGAACTTAGCCAAAAAGTCCCTGGCTCCTCATCAGACAAGTCTTTCTATTTGCGTCCTACTAATCCCGAAGAAATTGAAAAAGCTATATCTAATCTAAAAAATACCAACTCGAGCGGTTGTGATAGATTAACATCAAAAATATTTAAGTGTATAAAAAATATATATAATACATCCTCTGACATCTATATTTAATTTAAGTTTCAGATCTGGTGTTTTCCCCGACGATTTGAAAACAGCAATAATAATCCCGCTTCATAAAAAAGGCTCCAAACAATTGATGTCTAACTATAGACCAATATCCCTTCTTCCAATTACATCCAAGCTACTCGAAAAAATTGTCAAGGCAAGACTGACACCATTTACAGAAGAGATAATATCAACAAGTCAATATGGTTTTAGAGTCGGTACCGGCACTAATGATGCTCTAGCTGCTCTTACACAGCAAATAAATGAAAATTATGAGGCCAAAAATAAATCACTAGCAATATTCGTCGATCTAGCGAAAGATTTAGCTTTTGATACGGTCTCCCATAAAATTTTGTTACAAAAGCTAAGATCCCTTGGTATCACTGGCGCTGCATTCCAGTGGTTTTCTTCATATCTCGGTGGTCGCAGTCAGATAGTTAGAGTAGGCAGCTACTTGAGTGCTGCTAAAAGCGTTGAATTCGGTGTGCCGCAAGGCAGTGTGTTAGGTCCAATTTTATTTAATATATTTTTAAACGACTTCTGCTCGCTCTTGGATACATGTAAGACAATTTGTTTTGCCGATGACACCGTGTTAGTTTTTGCAGCAAGAACATGGACAGATACTTTCAAACTAGCAGAGGATGGTATCAGAAAGGCCAAGTCATGGTTTGATAGTAATCTACTCACCCTTAACGATGACAAAACCGTCTACATGTGTTTCTCTCCGACAAAAGCGGGCCTGCCAAACGAGGACCTTACTCTGAAGGTACATGCTTGCTCAGCTGATACTATTTGTCAATGCAAAAATCTCCAACGCATGTCCTACGTTACTTACCTTGGAGTGAACCTCGACGAAAATCTTAGATGGGAAAAACATGTTTCTGCAGTATCGGCTAAAATTCTAAGACTAGGCTACGTTTATAGGGAACTCAGAAATATTTTATCCGAAAAGTTACTCTGGCATATTTACCTGGCTCTTACACAGTCACTTATGTTGTATGGGATCATTGGCTGGGGAAGCTGTGGGTCTAGTGTTATGAATAAGTTAATAATAGCACATAAGCAAAACTTGAAAATTATTAAACGCAAACCCCGCAGATTTCCCTCTAGTGAAATCTTTAAACTATGCAAAGTCTTGGGCCCCAGAAAGATTTTTATCTGACAAACAGCTGTATATATGTCTAAACATCTCCAAGACTTTTCTTTGTTGATTTTGAATAGAAAGTCTCGAATAGATACAAGGCGAAAATACATAGCACCTTTTAAATCAACCCTCTTCGGACGAAAAAATTTTTATTCTATTGCGCCTCGTCTGTACCATCTATTACCTGATAGTGTCTCCAACTATATTGATACTGACACAGAACCTTTCTTAAAACGTAAATCAGTTTTAAATAAAAAGTTAAAAGAATATTTATTAGAGTTAAGTGAAGATGAAATTGGAGATCTCTGGCATAAACTGCTCAATTGAAAACGCTGTGTAGGCAAAAAAAAAACAAAAAAAACAAAAAAAAAAAAAAAAGAATTTTAGGTGTGGTTACCCTAACTAATTTATATACATGTGTAATTGATATATTATTACTAAAATTATTTATAATTTATATACATATACATATTAATATAATCATATAACTAGATACAAAAATATATTACATACTTATATAAGTACTTAATAATATTACTTGTAAATTTGCATGAGGCTGTTATAGCATACAATTGTTTTCTTTTCTTTTTTACCATTCATGTAGTGTTTTTTTTTTCTCGTCCAACCCTCTCTTACTCTCTATGACCTTATAGTCATTAAAGTGTCGCATCAAAGTTGATGGTCCTGTAACAGGCCTTTGGCTCATTAGGGCTATCACAGTCGATACATTCGTCCCTGTCGGCCCAAACACGAGTGCTCCTTTTTAAACACGAATGCATATGTCAATTTTTTTTTCCTTAAATAAATAAATACAAATAAATACGTGTACGCATCGGGTTTATACGGGACCAATAATGGTTATTGTGACGATTGTACATACCATTATTGCTAAAATTACTCTCATCTGACCATATTATGTAATCCAAAAAATTTTCGTCTGGAGCCCATTCCGCCTGGATATGTCGACGGAATTGTAACCTTCGGTCAGTGTCCTACGGAAGCAATTTTTGCACCAAACGTGAAACATTTATACTTGTATTTTTTGAGCACGCCAAGTACACGAGTATGATTAGTACCAAGTATTTCAGCGGCTTCTCCACTCGATGCTTTTGGGTAAGCTTCAAAATAAGTTAAGACACTTAAATCAAAATCTGAATAATCAATCCGCTGTTGTGGTCGCCGAAGGCGGCTCTCAAATCTTCCATGGGTTTTTAAGTTTTTAACCATTTGTGGCAAAACCCACCTGGATGCTATTTGACTGTGTGGATATTGTTCCGCATACCATTGGAGTGCTCGTGTTACATTTTTTGCATTAAAAAAGTACGCTTCTAATAAGTCGAACTATTATTAAATTTAACTACGTAAAATAGTAGCTCTAATATTTGAAAATGGAATAAACACAATTCGAAAAAAAAGAAAAGAATGCGTTCAACAATTCGGGCAATAATTATTTTGTTTCAAATTTAAGAAATGCACTTTTAAATACAAACACGGCTCGTTAAAATGTTCCATTTTTAAATATCTACCTATCCAAGCTACTATGATGACTATAGGCTGTCCGAGTTATCATGATATGGGTGACAGTTCGATATTTTCCGTTTCACCTATACTACTCACACCATACTACATACACCCATGTACAAAAGAAAATATAAGGTTTTAGAAAGAATGTATATCATTAGTGCAAAAATACAATAAATTATTTATCTAAAAATCGAAACAATAATCACAGTGTATTCGTTAAATTTAAAAAAAAAGATTCAGAAAAGAATAATGTCTTTTTGATACTTGATGCGTGGATCGGAACGTTAACCCATAGGGACTGACACTACATAATCGAAAATACATCGATGAATCGGTGCGGCCATCATATAGGATCGCGTCAGTATGATTGCATCTTGTATGCGGTTTGTGTTTTCGTTGCGGTTACTTTACGTGCTATTTGTTTTGACGTTTGTTACAGTTTTTGTTGATTTTCGTTTTGTTATTGTTGTTTGTTTTTGGTAAAAAGCCAAGAAAAACAAAAAAAAATTTTTTAGGTTCTCAAGCTCGGGAGTTATTGGTTCGTTTAATTTAATTAATTTAGAAATTATCAAAAAGTTGTTTGGATAATCAAAGAGCAATCAAATAAACAATCGATTTGATTGCCCTTGTTAACGTTCTCGATACTTAAAAACATCGATTCTATTTCGTTAGGGCACATAACTATAACTGCCAACTTTGAACTGCCACCCATATCATGATAACTCGAACGTACTATAGTTATAATGATAATAATTGATGCAATTCTTGTAGGTTACTAAAGAAGTGGCATTAGTAATCGCAACTAAACTGATAGCTAAACATAAGTGTAGCTCATCATTGTCATGACTGTCATTTAAACATCTTTATTTTCCTTGCATTCCAGAGATTACTTTTTGTTCTTGAATTCGATCACCGATCTTAGTTGCGGTGCATTTCACGTGACGGGTGAAAACAAAATTCAAAGGTAAATGTTAATTTTCATGGCCTTCCGTTATTTTAATTGTATTCGTTATTTAGAGAAAAATTAACGTTATCAGAAACCCTTTCAATCTGCATCATAAAATACGGCACGTTATTTTTTGTCACATTTGACCGGTTCGAGTCCCGACTGAGGCAAGCGATTTTTCATAAATCCATAAATGCAGAATTTATTGCTTTTAAAAACAAAGGAAAGTCTCCTTTACACAGAATGTGCTATTTACAATATTTAAGGTAGTTGCCATCCATGTGGCATTCGATCTTTCCACCCTGTATATGTATGATTTTATTATACATAGGTAACACTAAAAGTTTCCGGAACTGGCCACTTACATAAACAATATTTAAAAATTTATTGCAACATTTGAAAATAGAACTCTTTGGCTGTAGAATGCAGTTTGTTTCATCTGACTGTCTTTTGTTTTTACCTTGTGGCGCCATTTAAAAAATTGTGTGTCTGCATCAACATGGATTTAACTCAGGAAAATTTTCGTAGTATGATTTTCTACGATTTTAAGTGTAATTTGACAGCTCAACAGAGCATCGCTCGGCTTGAAACAGCTTTTGGCAATGAAGCACCATGCAAGACGACTGTTTATAGCTGGTTTGCAGAATTCAAGCGTGGTCGTATCAATCTCAGTGACGAATCTCGCGATGGTCGGCCGTCCACCGCTGTGACCAACAAAAACATCAATGCTGTGCGCCGTATGATTGAAACAGACAGGCATAAGACCTACCATGAAATTCGCGCATCCTTAGAAATAGGCATGAGTCAAATACAATCAATCCTACACAAACATTTGGGTGTGAGAAAGCTGTGCTCGCGGTGGATCCCACACAACTTGACCGAGGCTCAAAAAACGGACCGCGTCACTTGGTGCAGTGCCATGCTTACCAGATTCAACGAAGGTGCGTCAAATTTGGTGTGGGACATAGTAACAGGTGACGAAACATGGATTTATTGCTACGATCCCAAAACAAAGCAGCAATCGAGCGTATGGGTCTTTCAAGATGAGCCGAAACCAACCAAAGTGGCGCGCGAGAAAAGTGCATCTAAGCGGATGATTGCTTCTTTTTTTAATAAAACTGGACACGTGGCTACTGTTGCTTTAGAGAATCGTCGTACCGTGAATAGTGACTGGTACACGACCATTTGTTTGCCGGAAGTTATTGACGAACTCCGTAAAAATAACCGTAAACGCCGTATCATCCTGCACCACGACAATGCTAGTTCTCACACGGCCAGACAGACAAACAACTTTTTGAAGACGAAAAATGTAGAACTCATGAGTCATCCTGCATACAGTCCCGACCTGGCACCTTGTGACTTTTTTCTGTTCCCAAAAATTAAGAACCAATTACGCGGTCAACGATTTTCATCACCAGAAGAGGCTGTCGAGGAGTATGAAAAACACGTTTCAGAGGTCACCACAGGGGAGTGGCACAAAAGTTTTCAAAACTGGTTTGATCGAATGAAAAAGTGCATAGACGCCAAGGGAGATTATTTTGAAAAACAATAAATTAATTTTGTACCTTTAATAGTATTTTTTCATATTCATTCCGGAAACTTATAGTGCGTCCCTATAATATATTATGTACTAAACTTAATACAACGTTTAATTTCTATTTATCTCTCATCCGTTGCCGGTCATAATTTCCCTGCATGAAATAGAAGTAATCGCCATCTGTTTTAACCTCCTGATATTTTTGCTTGTACTAGCCAAAGTATATCGTCATGACATGAATCCCCGAGGGGGTGTCAGAGGTGTTCTGAGTGTGAACGTTTCACCGACGATTATTACGTCCAACGTGATGGGTGGTGATTCCTATCGCCGTTCTTCGGGCAAAAATACACGCTTTTAAGGTCATGCAGGTTTCGTCATGATGTTTTTCTTCACAGTTCAGCAAGTGGTAAGTATACTATGCACATATAGGTACATTCCGAAAAACTCATTAATGCTTGCCCGGTCGGGGATCGAACCTACTAGCCAAAATGTACTTGGTATCAAGTATGTAATTACTGGTTATTATAATAGGTTGGGGAAAAACTCTTTTCGCAAATAGTATGTATGAACTTATAATAAAATCTCTTTGCCATTTGTATCTGGCTGGTTTTGGCATTATTAAAAAGTTTAAATTTTAAAAAAGATAATTCTAATTTCAAATTAGGTAAAATGTGTGATTTTCATTTGTTTTTCTAACTGTTAAGATGAGTGAATCTAATGAAGAAATTCGATACATTTTAAAATTTTACTAAAAAGGTAAAAATGCAACGCAAGCCGCGAAAAATATTTGTGATGTTTATGGACCTAGTGCAGTGTCTGTGAGAGTAGCACAAATTTGGTTTAATCGTTTTTAATCCGGAAATTTTGATGTCAAAGATGCTCCTCGCTCTGGGCGCCCTGTTACGGATAAAATGGATGCCATTTTTGAAAAAGTGGAGCAAGGTCGGCACATCAGTAGTTACGATGTAGCTGAAGAACTAGGGATTGACCACAAAACAGTTTTGGCGCATTTGAAAAAAGCTGGGTACACAAAAAAGCTCGATATTTGGGTGCCTCATGAGCTCACTGAAAGAAACTTAATGAACAGTGTACTCATTTGTGATTATTTATTACGACGTAATGAAACCGAACCATTTTTGAAAAACCTGATAACTAGTGATGAAAAGTGGATCACGTACGACAAGAACGTGCAAAAAGGGTCGTGGTCAAAGGCTGGTCAGGCTTCACAGACTCTGGCGAAACCCGGGTTATCTCGCAACAAGGTAATGCCGTGTGTATGGTGGGATTGGAAGGGCATTATTCATTATGAGCTGTTACCGCCAGGCAGGACCATCGATTCTGAACTCTACTGCGAACAACTGATGAGATTAAAGCAAGAAGTTGAGAGAAAGCGGCCGGAATTAGTCAACAGAAGGGGTGTGGTTTTTCATCATGATAACGCTAGACCTCACACATCTTTAGCCACTCAGAAAAAATTAAGAGAGTTTGGCTGGAACGTATTAATGCATCCGCCGTATAGTCCTGATCTAGCACCTTTAGATTTCCACTTGTTTCGGTCTCTCCAGAATTCTCAAGGCATTGTCAGGTTAACATCACGAGAGGACTGCCAATACCATTGGTCGCGGTTTTTTGATCAGAAGCCCCAGAATTTCTATAGCAATGAGATCATGTCCCTACCCACAAGATGGCAGAAAGTTATCGAACAAAATGGCACCTACATACTTTAGTTAAATGTAAATAAACTTTATAAATTTTCATAAAAAATGCAAAGAAACTTTTTCCCCAACCTAAACAAAAACTATATATCACTGAATAAGATTATTGTATAGAAAATAAACAAGAAGGTAAAAATTATTAAGTTATGTAACTACATAACCCATCTCTAAGCCAGCATGTTTTGTTTTTAATAGAAAATGTATATGTAAATCCCCGAAAAAATAAGAAATAACTTCAACTTGTTTATACTGTACCAAAGATAGGTAAAAAGTATCAATATGTACATAAGAACAAGCAAAAAAAGAAAGTACTAACATCTAAACATTTAATACGTTTATTTGATTTTTCTCTCTCTTTGATTTACAGGATATGGACGTGATCAACATTTTTGGGGCTTTTTGAAGAGCTAATAAACACAAACCATAGCCACTTTAGTCGAAGTCATCCCTCTCCAACCACATTCAATAGCCTTTGTGTTGAACACTTACCTTTTGTTGTGCGACACAATCATGACAGAAGGTTGAGATTATGCTGATTTACGAGGACCTCCTGAAATTCAGATTCCATTTTCACGACTCCAAATTATGGCGAGTATAAATTCAGCCCGTTATATTAACGTCGAATAATTCCGTTTTCCTCTAACGTCCCCAAGAAAAGGTAACGAAGCGTTGACGCCGTCGGTTAAATAAAACCTTTTCTGTGACGGGCGCAACTCAGCGAATTTTAAGGTCACTAAGTTGCTTCGTTTCAAATTGAAGCGCTGTAAATTCGAAATTGAATTCCAATATCTTTTGAGGCGGGGGCAACTTTTTGTTTTCGAATACGGCAAAGAGGCGGAATGCGGACGGGGATTACATGGTTTCCCAATTAATACAAAACAAGGAGAAATAAAAGGTTAGAGATATGTACCCAGCAGGGCGTGTAATTAAAACATCACTTGCCCAAATACTAGTAGAGTAGGAAACGCAAGCTCTCTGCTGTGCACACATTCATTAATTGCACTAAGAGTTTGCACTTTTGAACGTTTTAAAATCACAGGTAAATGGACTAACTTCGCAGAACTAACATCAGCAAAAAGCTCTTTTACATTATTTCTTGAACACTGTAAGGATTCGCAAGAAATGTTTACCAATTCACGTGTTGTTTATGGGATGAAAGGTAACTTCTACATACGAGAATCATAACCAATGCAGCCACCAGAACCAATGCATATACCTACGTCCAGGGATTCAAATGGAAACACGCGTACTTCTTTACACTTTTATTAAATTAATTCAAAGAGATGAAACCAAACAATTAATCCCATCCGTCTCCGCGTCTCTCTCTAACTTCAGGTCACATTCTTAAAACAAAAAATAAAGCATGGCCAACTATCTACGTACAACTTCAAGGTATTACCAACATTTAACAATGAAAATAAATTAGAAACAAATGTAAAGACAAGGATTTGAAAAAAAATCTAATTGATCTTTTCTACTTTGTAATGCACTCTAACAATAATATTTAGGGTGTTCCAAAGCCATTAATTTCGCAATAAAAACATAATCTAAGTTCATTATTACTATTGTGTTTTAATAAGATCCACGACCACATTAAATAAAGAGCTCCAAATGTTTTTTTTATGATTCGGACATAAAGTTTAAAGCAAAGGCTGATTTTTTTTAAAATAATTAGCGAGCTTATAATTTAGAACCCACCTAATACTATATCTGCTATCGTAGATACTAATGATAGTATTGGAATTTTCTCACAAAATAGTTTTAACTCGTAATAAATTTTCTTTGTGCTGACGTTTCTGCCAGTTTCTATTAGTTGGAAGTTAAGCCGGTCTTATGTTATTGAAAACTTTAGTACCTACCCTCAAAGATGAACTACCTAAGCGGGTTTTAATTGATTAAATTTATAATCTAAGGAGATTCGGGTATTCATACACAATGCCTCAAAAAGGGCAAGGGTATATGATCCTTTCCTGAAATTAAAAGTTTTTTTTTACGGTTTTTGCAGTAAAATAAATTGTACTGGCGCCAAAAAAAAAGTTTTCTCAGAACGTGCTGTATCTACCTATAGGTTATTAATTAACGCCACGTATTTTATATTTACCATGACAGTTCTTTTATTGTTCACATAAAACTTCAGGTGAAAAAAGGACTTGTGTAGATTTGTGTGTTGGCAGTACCATAGCTTTTAGAACAAATAACTTGGGAAAATTTAACTCGAGCTACTTTAATATATTTTTTTCTGGGTAAACAAAATATTTTTATCTAATAAAAACATAATTATTTTAATTGTGGATTTATTGCAAAAATACAAAATTTTATTTTTACACCAATTTTTTTTTTGTTTTGTGGACTCGTTGTAGAGATTAGGTTTATTTTAAAATTTTACCGTCAACATTTTTCATGATAACATTATGTCTTTACTTCTTTCGTTGCTTGAAATCAAAAATACTAAAGGGCCGACCACACAGAGCCAAGTTCTGCGTTCCGCGGTCACTGTAATTTATGCGACGACAGCTACATATACACAGAAAGCTTTATATACATACACTACACCGTCCCCGTCGTAGGAGACGTAACTCCTGCCACGGGATCCGCCCTAGATTCAAGGCCCTCCGCCTCAGTACTTATTCAAACACACTAAAATCCCAGCCCACACTTAGGGTCAACGACGTCTTTATCTCAGAAATCTTGTTACACGATACAAGCACCTGTACCTGGTCGCTTCTCTCCAATTGAACACTCACCAACAACACCCGAGCCGAGGGCCCTCAGGTATATGTGGATTAAAATTTTCTCTGGAGGTGAACGTTATCGGCGTTCCCCCATCTTGTCCGGTAAAGTTGTGAAGGCCAGAAAGCCAACAGCAAAGTTATGTCACCAACAAAAAAGTCAAAGAGAATACGCGTTCTGATTGTATGTGTCACAGTAAGATTGTTATATCCGTGATATAATTATATCCCTAGATGCAATCTAGTGATATAAATATCGTACTAAACTAATCTAGTTAAATAGTTACATACATATTACAGCTCAAACCCGAAATCAGTTAGAACGCGTTTTAACTAGTTAGTGCCAATAGTACCCTACAATAATTCGGGGGTCGCCTCACTCCGCTCCGCTTCGCTCGGCTCCTAAGCGTAATAACATGTACACCTAACCGCCCCTCCTCGCAACCTATTTTTTTTGTATGGCAAACGGGTCCTAACTTATTTCGGCTCTCTTCTGCACTAAAGGCTTGCCACCAATGCCATCGACCAATAGATAACAGTGTATTATGTTACGGGTATTATGTTTATAACTATTTAACTATGTAGATTAGTTTAGTACGATACTTATATCACTATATCAATAGATTGCATCTAGGGATATAATTATATCACGGATATAAATACCTTACTGCGACATATGGACCGCAGAACGCAGAACGCGTTATGTGTGGTCGCCCCCTAAGATTATTCTCATAAAATATTTAACAGACCTCGAGGCACGTAGTCGCGACATCGTTAGAATACGACAGGGCGAGATCAAAGAAAAAAATCTTAGAAATAATGGTGTTAATCAGTTATACTTCAACATACAATCGGGAAAAGTTTAGTGACCAACTTTTCAATCTCAAAAAGGGCGAAAAATTGTTTAGCGGAGATTAGATCAAAAAATACAAAATACAAACAAATAAAATTTTGTATTTTGCCCATCTTTCTTTTCCAAAAAGTGTTAATTCTGAAAAAATGGAATGAATGTACCCATATGTAGTATTACATGATCTTAATGGTCCTTATAACAAAATATTTGAAAGGAATATCCATTATGTGCGTTCCAAACTAACCATTCGAATCGTTATATAGAAGTTTTAACACCAAGGAAAGAGAACTGCGGATTAAAGATTCATCTTATTTATTCTTTGAAAAATAAGTGCCTTGTTTATGTCGTTCCCTGTACATACGCTTTTCACTAGGGCAGCATACTTTCTAAGGCTTCGTTGAAGGGTTTTGGGGGCAGTTTTGCATAATAATAATAATAACACGAAACCCAAGCCTTTAAAACGCCACGGCGCCGCTTTTACCTTTTGGCTGTTAAATACCTGCGTAACCCGACTCAACGGTATATCGACAAGCGCGTACAATGTTTCCAACCTAATAGACTAGGTTCCGCTGCAATAAAGTGACCTCACCTGAACATACATGAACTGAACTACAATGTAGTGAAAGTACCTACGTACTTAAGAATAATAAACCACATATGGTTGCCGTTCCATAACCTGGAAGAACCATGAAAAAAAATTGCAATGTTGACCTCAGTATTAACCCTATAAAACTACCTCATAAGATACATGACCGGAACTTTGATGTAGTAAAAGAGATCCCTATGGATACCACATTCAGGTATGGTTACCATCCCCTACCCTGGCACGTTTTTCATTTAGCCATGTTTTATGGTGCCATTGATAATTATTTTTTACCTCATCGGATGACCTGAATGAAACCGGTGCAGGATTATCTTGATTTAAAAAAATGGTTGCCATGCGTCAGCCTGGAGGATTTCTTTTTTCAGCCACTTCAAAGTGCAAGACTATGCTGCTTCTGAAAAAACTTACCTCACAAGATACATAAACGGGATTATCATGTAGTGAAAGTAAGTACTTAATAATAATAAACCACGTATGGTTGCCACTCTGTAACCTGGAAGAACCATAAAAAAGTTAGCAATGTTGGCATCAATATTGACCTTAAAATTACCTCAAAATCAAAAAATAGATGACCAGAACTTCAATGTAGTAAAAGAGGCCCCTATGGAGACCACATTCAGCTATGGTTGCCATCCTCTACCTTGGCAATTTCCTCATTCAGCCGTGCTATATGGTGCTATCGCTAATTATTTTTATCTCATCAGATACATTTTGAAACAGGTGCAGGATGAAAAATCTGAGCGTCCCATTAATTTAAAAATTTTAACCGTTAGGTAGTGGCTATTCTTAAGTTCAGCTGGCTAAAGTTAGCATTAGCTAGTGCCCAAATCTAAACTAAAGGTTAACTGGCTACTTTTAAGATTATCATCATACCTAAGATTAGCCGTAGACCCAGAAATTGTTACGCCACATATGGGACAAAATATTTTTTTTGGTCTAGAAATTTATTGCCGTTTAAAAAGTCCTCTTATTCTCAGACAGCCAACAATGTTATAAAGCAAAAAATAATTTTCAAAGCAAAATCTAAATTCCTTTATTTTATTTTTAGATAAGTATTGTATAACAAAAGGGATCTCATTAATAAACGGCCAAGACATCTGCAACAAAATGTTGAAGGCACTCAGATTACCAATTACTAAAATCTAATACCAATTTAATAGCAGTAAAGTTACAGTTAACGGCAACCTCTTTAGACATCTATCAAGTAACTCCTTTAATTTGTAAACAATAGCTGCCGATACAAATTAATTTAGTCTTGTGATTGAGTCTGGTATTGTACCATTACCAACGATTCCGAGAAGCATTCACGACCAAACATGTTGGTTACAAAGAAAGATATTATTATCTACCTACGTAATGTTTCTTAACTTCTACCGTAGACTCATTTCATTTCTAAAGTACTGTATTACGATAGCTTTCTTCACTTTCTACTATTTATTCAGAAATTTTTACAGATCATTACTACTACGCTCGAGGGGACGTTGAGAATGGAAATCTGCTCGTGTTTTGTCTTATTTACTCTTTTATAGACTCTCTGTTTATTTTTGGAAGATCGCGATATAAATCAATCAATACGACGTATAAAGATTCATAAAGATAAAATCGATTGCTAAACAAATTGCCAACAAATAATGAGCCCAAATAGTTCTTTAACCTAATTATATATGACCTAAGTTTTGCCAACATAAATTACAGTACTGTGTCAATCGGTGTACCTTTAAATCAATCTTGATAAAGGAGATAACATAGTTATTCAAATTTTAAGTTGAACCTATTTAAATCCAAGAAATTCGCAAATATGCCTCATATAAAGAATTAAAAATGTGTTTCGTTCCACTTACTGCAAGTCAACATCATTCAAAAACGACGCAAGCTACAAATATTATCGCCAAAATCAACAGGAATAAATAAAGTTAGCGCCAATAGGTAAGAAGACAAGAACTTAGACACCAACTTGCTTGTCCGTGAAAGGGATCCAACGTGTTGAACTGTAGATGCTTTCCAGGGAAATAATTAAGTGGGCACTGTCACTGATTAAATGGAGATTGATTTCATTCAAGCCACTCATGTTTACTGTGGTGGGTGTTGTGACGTAATATATTATCTCTAAACACTCGTAGACTCAAACAAATTTAAACAATAATGATTCTCGAAAATAGTTGTTTAGACATACATACATAGATGTATCAAAGAAACGTTTCTCGTGATCATGACTCTGTCGTATCATAGCGAACTAGCCTTTCACCCGCGACTCCGCCCGTGTTTATTTAATCTCTGCCCCGTTTTCGGCTTGGGCGTTATTTTTGACGTAGCCTATACGTTGACTAGGGTCACTAAATTCTAACTAAAGACAGACATACATTCTAAAAATAGTAGTTTTGGCTGCAGTACTATGCTAATAACCCATTTCATTTAAAATAAAAAGAAAACATTTTAGATACACGGCCGCAAGACCATACTAAATAAATAAAAATATGAAGAAATTTCCTGAATAAACAACAATTTATAAAAAAATATACTTTTGAATACTTTTAAATTTTTGCCATTTTATAAACACAAGATTCGGTTATTAATCGTGTAAAATAAAAACATAACTTAATAGATATGTGTCATGTATATGGTTTAGCATCCTTTGGTAAAGGAACATGATTCACTACTTTGAAAAACGGCCTAGGTACCTACCTACCTATATATAGGTATACAGTCTTGATGGCGTATTTACTTAGTGCTCTTCAAATTTTGTCCGTTATTCCTTTAGTCGATAGTGCTTTATCTTCCTCAGCCTTTGAATTTGCTTAATAGAGGCTCGATAATACTAAACTTTAGTCTTGTACGTAGTAATACTTTATATTCTCTGGTCTTGCTCTGACGATTTTGTTTCTCAATTGTCTATCCTGCTCTAATCAACGGCCGCGCACGCAAATCTTCGGTTTTTATTAAATTGCGGCTCCATTAGGACATTGACTATAAAAATATGTGTGTAATAAAGATGTTTTTTTTAGTAAGTATCAGCGTGTGAAAGGTTTGTTTTAATCGATTTTGAAATATATGAACTGAATCGCTTTTTTCATGAAATTCATACTTTCTTAAAAGTAATTTAAATTTTTAGAAGATTAAAAGTATGTATATTTATGAAGTGTACTAAGTAATGGTGTTGAACCATAAGCAAACTCAAATTTTTCCAAATTTTTATCTTTTTCCTGGACGGTACTGAAACCGATGCAAAATTAAAGTTTAGCATTAAGGAGCCTATCCATTAAGAGCACGGTCTGCGACGACGACAATTATGATGAAAAGCAATATGTTAAATATTTTTCTGACCTTTATTGCGATGTTTTTGGAAAAACTAGGGACATACACCACTTCATATTGGCCGTCTAAATGAAGGTCTAGAATTTATTCAATTGAATTGTTTCTCTTTTGCGAGTAATTTTGATACTTACGAGCCCACTCCGAATCGTTATTCATAATATCTAAGTACCCTAATATCACCCCAAGGAGAAAAAATTTAGTCAAGTAAATTTTAGGTCTTCATTTAGATGGCCAATATGGACTGGTGTACGTCCTTGGTTTTTAAAAAAACATCACAGCAATGACAAAAAAATAATTTAAATAATGCTTCGCATCAAACGGACTAAAAATATGGAACGGGTTCTTAAGGTACGCTTTTATTTTACGCGATTAGGATTCTAATTCGATACTCATATATTTGAATACATCTTGCTATACATTGCATGAAATTCTAGATTTTTCTCAGTTGTCCAAATACATGCCAAAATTCAGCACTATTGGTTCAGCCGTTTATTAAATTATTCTAAGGTTGGATGGACACACAGACAAAACTAAAAAAGAATCTCAAGAAGATACCCATCCATCCATCAGCCTGTTTTTTCCACAGCTGGAGGACATGTATAGGTTTTTCCAAAATTTTGACACTCTTGGCGGTTCTTCTAGAAAAATTACCCCTACTCACACACACACACTGGATAGGGCGGTTGGTGAGCGTGGTGCGGAAACCCTCGCACCAGTGACGCCGCTGCCCGTCACCAGTATGTTTTGCATTATAAGGCCCGGCAATTTTGGATGGATATACAGCCATCAATCGGTCTCAGGCAATGGTGGTTTTACCTATAAAGCTCTCCTCCTACTCTCCCCCGAATAACTTCGGGGTGGTTTGAGTAAGATGATGGTACCTCCACAGTCGAGCCCGGACCAGCTCTTCCACTTTAAGAAAGTAATGAACAATTTTGTGACTCCCTTGAAGTCAAAAGAAGCGCTCTACCCACATTCAGAAGGCATCAGAGCGTTTCAGCGCCATGCGCATTTTTGAAAAAAAGCAATTTGCAGCTTCAGCATTTTAATTTTCATTGGATAACAGTTCAGACATGAATAAAATACAGCACACTGCACACAGTAAGACTTGTTCTGAGACAGCAATCGTTTTTTGTATCTCCTCGTCGCAAGTCCCGCTTCTTTGCACGTATTAACTCTTAAGCTCACCCGATGCTTGATGCCTGCCTAGCCGTGACTTTTTATGAAGTGTGATAGTGCGATAAAATGTAAGTGGCGATGTATTGTTTGACAGCCTGTACTTACAAGCCCAACAATCCCCGGCGCGCTTCAAGACCACGCCACGCATCTTAGATTTAAATGCAAAATGGCCCAAGTAACACGCAAGTTGTATAAAAGCTGGGTTGACGTTGATTGTTATTTTTAACACTAAAAACTGTTAAATCACCTTATAACATAAAAACAAAACTAGCGTTTTCGTTACAAATTTAATCATCATTATGAAAACTAAAATTCATGAAAATTTAAAACTTCGAAGCAAAAATTCGAAAATTACACAATTACAGTAAGAGCGCAAGGCCCGACTCAATTTAGTTACAATTTTGAAATAAATGATTTTATATTATACATTATTACATTTTATGTTTATAACATCAGAAAACCCGAACTGCAACATATACAGCCTAAGATTTTCAATCCCAAACTATAAAAATAACGAAAAATGCTCAAAGGATTTTGGTTTTGATGATAACCAAAACGGCATCATAGGATTTTTGAAAAAATAATTTCTTTCGCCGAGAAACAAAACTGTGGATTTAAAAAAAACACTCTGTAAATTGCAAATCTATGGCACCAACCAATAGTGTCGCCTATAATGATTAAAATCTGGGAAGTAATGTCAAACGGCGAACTAAATAAAAGTGCTCATGTTTATTAAAATAATTCGTATTTTTAAAATTTTATACATTACACTTCCCTAACTACTCTTGGTGCGTCTTTTCAATACATAGAACACTCGAAGATTGTGCAATTATGCATCGTGCTTGGACGTCCAAGGCATTGTATGATGAGATGTCAAATTCGGCTATGTACACAAATACAAAAAAAAAAATACAAAATATTATTTAAAAACAATATAATAATATGTTTATCGTCACGACATGAATCCCCGAGGGGTGTCAGAGGTGATCCGAATGTGAACTGTAAAATGCAAGTCACAGTCCACACCCGGTACACCCGCGTTTTACCGACGATTATTACGTCTCAACGTAATGGGTGGTGAGCCCTATCGCCGTTCTTCGGGCACAAATACACGCTTTTTAGGGCATGCAGGTTTCCTCACGATGTTTCCCTTCACCTTTCAGCAAGTGGTATGTAAGTATGAAATACTAAGCACATAAATTCCGAAAAACTCATTGGTACATGCCCGGCCGGGGATCGAACATGGGTCTCAAAGATTGAGATGCTAGCGTTCTACCTCTGAGCTACTGCCCTTGAAAAACAAGCTGCAGGTATACAGTACGCAGGCCTTATCCATTTAAGTTTATAAAAACCAAAAATATATTGGAATAGCAGGCATAATTTCTGACAATCAATAAATGAATGTAACAGAAAGAGAGTATTTTCTTAAAAATAAGCCTTTTACTTTATTTTGTCATTTGAAATTACTTCAAAGTATTTGATCATTATAAGCGACACTATCAGGTGGTACAATAATATACGGTGTGTTTTTTTTTAAATCAGCGTGTCTATAGTCTCGGCCAGAAATATTATTTTTTCAAAAATGTAATAATGCAGTTTTGGTTGTCACCAAAATCGGTCCCGGACCTCTTTTGAGCATTTTTCGCTATTCCGTATAGTTCCATATTTGGGCATTCTGGCCCACCTGAAAAACACCCAGTTTTAAAGCCTAAATATGAAACAAAAAAAAATTTTTGAGCACAACAATCAATGAATAAATTACACAAAGGGATGTCAAAAGTCGATGGGTATCAGTTGGAGCAGAACTCGGGGGAAATTAGTTTAGCTATAGTCCTGCAGCTGGCACGAACACTTTTAGGTGTCTGCAGCCCTCAAGCGTATTTCATGCTGTCCGGAAACACCACGCTACCTAAAATATCTTTGTCTTTTGGGAAAAACTAGGAAGTATCTGGATATTATGGAGTTTTGAAAAGTACCAAAAGTGAACATGGCTAATTTATACATAATTATATTATGTATATGTGACTAGCCACAAACATACATTAGTCGATATACTTTCCAAAAATATGGTTTCAAAGCTTTTTAGAAGAATTCATGTTCATCAACCAACAGGACTAATACCAACGTATAGGTACTTTCGAAAATGTATTTTTTCTTGAATAACGCAATTATTTTCAATTAAACGAAAAGCACACTCATGAAATCAAAAATTACGTAAACATTCATGTGAAGTCGTGGCTAAAAGCTAGTACGTTATTTAGATGGCATTATTGTGTTCTGAAAATTTTTCGTGCCAACTGTAGGACTAGTATGTTTTATTATTTTCACGGGTATTTTTTTGCTTTTTTACTTTTTTCATTCGAGTCGGAGTCTATGTACGCGGTTAATTCGTTCAAGTTATGTACATAATAGGTGGTAGAGCTGATGCCGGGCTCGACTGTGGAGGTACCACCATCTTACTCGCCAATTCTCCCGAAGTTATTCGGGGGAGAGTAAGAGAACAGCTCTTAGGCAAAACCAGGCGGCCCACCATTGCCTGGGACCGATGGATGGCGGTTTATCCATCCCCAATTGCCGAGCCTTATATAAAACAGACTGGTGACGGGCAGCGGCGTCACTGGTGCAAGGGTTTCGGCACCGCGCTCACCAACCCGCCTGCCCAGCGTGTGTGAGTATGGGCATTTCTTCCAGGAGGACCGCCAAGAGTGGCGAAATCCTGGAAAGGCCTATGTCCAGCAGTGGACGAAACAGGCTGATGGATGGATGTACATATGTTAGCGATAACAATATTTTTTTAATATTAGGATTGGCCTGTTTTAATTTACATATTTATGTGTTAAAAAAAGCTTTGTCAAAGTTTTAAAATCTTTACTCAACCACAGATTAATTTAAATGTTATGTAATTTTGGATAACTTTTATATTGGTTATCATTATCAACAAAGAAAAAAATTTAAAATTTTTGTCTATGTGCGTATGTGCGTTTTGTCTCTCTCAGAACTATAAAATGGCTTGAATATCCCCTTGGCATATCATATATCTTTGAACAGTTGCCGTGACTCCGAACCCAACGGATCTACTAACCCAAACAGAATAAAGATACCTAGAGCATACTAGCCTTTGCCTCAGTACAATACAAATAATTAGTCTATTTCAATTTACAGACACGACTTTATTATTTGTGTAGGTAGAAGTGCGGCATCATTGTTTTCGGCAGTTCCTACCACAGCACCAGCGGCCCTGCAGCTTTACTGGACATAGAAAGCCGTCAACTTGTCCACGCAAATTGCGTCCCACAATAGCAGCCCCCCACATTTATAGGATGTTAAACTCATGCCGTCATGGTGATAAAGATGAAAGTGTACTCACCGCTGCCGAAGCCTTTGCGTCTACCAAAATATTCCTTGCACAGACACCACTTTTTAACTACTTTGTTAGTAAGTATAGATTTCCCTTTTCAATTTGTTTCTTAGGGAACTTATATTTTTCAGTGTGATCAGTATATTATGTAGTTGCTTCAGGTCTTGTTCCCAAAGGCACAACTTATGATTGTTTTTCTTATTTTTGAATAAATAGTACTTAATTCCGTGACTTTTTGAATTTCCCGCCTCTTAACAAAAAGGGCAATACTGCCCCTCTCAACAAGCATCTATCAATTGACTCCTGTCAAAATTTGAACAATCTGCGTCATTTAGGTTGCGTTTAACAGGCATTGAAAGCAGACTACTTGCTCACAATCGACCACAAACGCAATCGGGTGACCATTTCGCAGGAGTGTTTGGCGGTGTTCAACCGCAATATGGACGAGTTTTGGCGCCGTTTTGTAACCGTGGACAAAACGTAGATCCACCACAATACACTAGAGGTAAAACATCAGTTAAAACGGTGGGTTTCTCGGGGTGCATCGGCGCCAAAGATGGCCAAGGTGGGTTCGTCAGCCCATAAAGCCATGGCGACCGTTTTTTTGGATGACGCGGTATAATCCACATTGACTACCTTCAAAAGGGTAAAACCATCAATAGCAAATATTATGCCAATTTATTGAGCCGATTTAATCAGGATTTGAAGAAAAAACGACCGCAACTTACCGCGAAGAAAATTATTTTGCCCGAGGACAATGCAAGAGTGCAGTTTCCATCTCAAAAATCCATGAATTAGGCTACGAATTGCTCCCTCATCAGCCCGATGATCATCCGATTTAGCCCCGTGTGAATATTTCTTGTTTCCAAACCATAATAAATGGCTCGGCGTAAAAAGATTTGACTCCAACGATGAAATCATCTCAAAAACAAATATCTATTTTGATGACCTCGACAAATCTTATCTTTTGGAAGGGATAAAAAAATTGAGAAACGTTGGACTAAGTGTATAGAGCTCAAAGGAGACTATGTTGAAAGAGAAAATGGTTTTTTATTCAAAAACCTGTGTTTCATTCAAAAAGTCACGGACTTATTGACCCACCCTCGTATCAAATAGATGTGATCTTTGGCTCTACGTGACAACAGTATCATGACAATTATGTTTAAGCGTGTTTATAATTGTTGTGCAGGATCATTTACTAAGTAATTCATCAAAGAACACAACTTTGTTAGAAAAGCCTAATTGACATTACTTGACATCAAACTTTTTTTTACAACGTGCTTACGCTTGGGTGCCACCGCGTCGATGGGATCCAGGATAAAGGACACTCACCAAGAAATATTTATTTTAAATATTTATTATTTATTCATTTCTAATAAATAAAAACGATCAACGAACGTTTGGGAACGAAATCCGGAGCAACCACCTTATAACCTGTCTATTTAAACCCGAAGTAATCTTTGAATGGGCTTAATAAACAAACTTTTTAAACCAACAGATGGCTGCGCTATTGCCTTGACCAAGACTGTATTATGCTTTGGTCCTAAGCTCACTTTTAAAAAGAAAATACTGGCAGTTATAGATCCACCATTTTGTCTGTTCATTTGATGATTGCAAAATTATCATTGAATAGGTACGAGATGCCAATTTTAGTCAATTCTAGAGCTCAAAAAAGCAATTGATCAGCATTTTTTGGTACGTAATCAACTGCTTGATTGGGCGTCCGTTGTGGTATTGAATAGCTTATAACTATTGGAAACATTTTTTTCTTTACATCGTTGCTTAAAAGGACACATTTGAGAAAATAATATTGTTCTTGCATCGATTAATGTGAGGATTATCTTTGAAAAAATACCGTTTGTTCGGTGGCACAAAAGCACAAACAGAAAATAGCTGTGAAGAAAACTTGCAGCGGTTTGTAAGTAGAGCAAATTAAAAGATTTATTTCATTTTCACGGATTTTATATTTAATTATCCGTCAAATTCACAAAACACCTGTCTAATGTCTAATGTTCCTCACGTGTTGACGAAAATCTGTTTTAGATAGGCTTAGTACAGTTATGAAATTTTTTGCATTAATATTTTAGAATCTCTCAGGTTTATTATTAAATTTTATATATATTTTGACCCCACAGTGGGATCGTCATTAGGCGAATGGAAAATAAAATATGACATATATAATAACCTAGGTGGTAGAGCTAATGCCAGGCTCGACTGTGGAGGTACCACCATCTTACTCGCAAATCCTCCCGAAGTTATTCGGGGGAGAGTAAGAGAACAGCTCTCAGGCAAAACCAGGCGGCCCACCATTGCCTGGGACCGATGGATGGCGGTATATCCATCCCCAATTGCCGGGCCTTATATAAAACAGACTGGTGCAAGGGGTTCGGCACCGCGCTCACCAACCCGCCCGCCCAGCGTGTGTGAGTATGGGCATTTCTTCCAGGAGGACCGCCAAGAGTGGTGAAATCCTGGAAAGGCTTATGTCCAGCAGTGGACGAAACAAGTTGTTGGATGGATGGATATATAATAACGTAAAAAACACTGACATCTATAGAAAAAATGAATTAACTTAACAACTCATTTCCAAAAAAGTTTCTAATTCATTTTTTCGATAGATGTCAGTATTTTTAACGTTATTTTATTACATATATTATGTCATATTTTATTTTCCATTCCCATGATGATGACCCCACTGAGGGGTCGAAATATAGCGCATTTTATTGAGTAGTTTTTTAAATTTTCTGAATAAATAATAAAAATTAGAAGCCAATGACTGGTTTCAAAGAAAATATATTAATTATCTTATTATATATATTATATCTAAAGATAATGTAAGTTCGTCCATCTGAACGCACTTGCATTGAAATTGAAATGGATCAAATTCTTGAAACTGATTTCATTGCTTACCAGAAATTTTATTAAGATACTGTTAAAAGATTAAGAAACTAATGGAAACGACATCATTTCTTCAGTACTTATTTATTTATATGTGCACAATTAACAAGTAGCTTTCAATTAGAATATTTTTACAACTTACAATGTATTTTTCAGATTACAACGTTTCAAGAATAGATGTAGACAAGTTTTTTTTGTTCAGTTATTATTAAGAGACTTTAAGCCCCTGTTCTCGTTAATAATAAAATAATATAAAGAAATAATAAGGATACTCGTACATTTCAAAAACTATTTGTTTTTGTCATTTATTATATTCTGAGAAAAGCAGGTCTAAATTATATTTATTACTTTCAACGTTTTGTTAGATGGGAGGTCCTTTCATCTGTCGATTACCAGCATCATTATAGTTATCAACTGCTAGACCGATTGAGTTAGGTATAAAATATTATTTATTACAACGCAATCTTGGATAAAATACGTACATTGTCTCATTTTAGCCATCAAAACTTGACGGCATGATTTAAAAGTTAACCAATTTATCATTTATAAACAGATAGGTACGTTTCCGATTTTATAAAAACCTCACAGTTATGCGTCCTATTTTTACCTTGCTAAGGTAAATTCGATTATTATTAAACCCACCCTTCAAATAAAATAAACCTATAGAAATAACATATTATTGACAGATTTCAAAGGAGTAAGAGAGTTTGATTTAGAAAATATTATATTTACACATGACATTAATATATTAAGTACCTAAAGTATCACACTATCACTAATCACTTCATTTTGTAAGCAAACACTTTCTGAAGACCGTTTTCTGCGATTATATCCCATGATACCTGTTTATATAAATAATTAATTTGTCTAAATTTAACATTTACTATATACCAACATACAAGATAAAAATGCTATCCAGGTCGTTATTTACAAATGTTAGAAACATTACAACATATTATACTAATACATACTTTTTCTAATACATATCCCTTAAAGCTACATATTACATGGAAGCACACACAAATACCTTTAGATATTAGATACGTTTTTTCATGAATGTTCAGAAAGATATCGGCAAAGTAACAGATAGCACATTATCTATATCTATTATTGTATATTTATAAACACTGCTTAAATTGCATCAGATGTAACATTTAAGTGGCCTATAGTGCACAGTTTCACAATTTAGTAAATCTAGTATTAAGCACCATATTTTCTGAATTGTAAAACTTCTAAACTTCCAATTAGACTAAAATTCAGATGCTCCAAAGTCGCAAAGTAATAAACAAAAAATCACTTGTACTATACCACATGTTATATGTATTCTAAGTTCCACCAACTTCCAACAATCTTCAGTAACAAATATACTTGCTTGGGTCAGCTTAGCTCGAGCTAAGTATTATAAAAAATTCGGGTCTCTGAATTTTAGTCTCAGATATTTTTCTTAAGTTTCAATCACACAGACTTTTGTAAAGTTTAACAGTTATATTTTTACAAAGTATTATTCCATCCTGGTGTTTCGCTTCAAAACAGCAATCTGTGAACAAAGTATACAGATTATTAAATCGAATGGATAATCGTGTTTATTATTCTTACCACACTGTAAATTTTGTAGTTGTATTATATAAATGATTCTGAACCCAGGCAATAAAGCCGGCCAAGTGCGTGTCGGGCCACACGAAATCTGGTGTTCCATAGTTGCCCGATAGTTGGTCTACTAACACATATCGCGCCAAACTTCTAGTCCCATACATTTATTTTAGATGAACAGCCCATACATTGTCGTGTTTAGAGGGGATTAAAACTTTGGCGCGACCTGTACTCGTTAACCTGTAAAGCCTACTAAGCTGTGATAGTTTTCCTTTTAACTTCATTATATATACTACTTCTGTGAATTTTTCCACATATCCATAAACAACCGTTTAGCCAGCAGGGGGGACTTTAAACCTTAATATTTAATATATAATATTTCGCCAACGGATCTCTAAATCTAAAAATGGTTTTCACACACCTATAATGTTTTTGAACGACCTATCAAACGATACCCCACACATTGGGATAGACGAGAAAATAAATTTATCCCCAAGAAATTTTTCGAGATTTTTTTTATTTACCATTTTGTTGGCGTAATTGATATGTATAGGTATACCCATACCAAATTACAGCTTTCTAGGACTAAATCATCTCTGAGTTAAGTCGCGGACAGACGGACATGGCGAAACTATAATGGTTCCTTGTCGGACTATGAAGCCTTAAAAAAATCGGCCTAAAACGAGGAGGGCTCGCACAATTAGGGTTCTGTAGCAATACTACAGTGAGTGACCAATGGACTAATAAAACATTTAATTTTATACATAGGTAACACTAAAAGTTTCCGGAACTGGCCACTTACATAAACAATATTTAAAAATTTATTGCATCATTTGAAAATAGAACTCTTTGGCTGTAGAATGCAGTTTGTTTCATCTGACTGTCTTTTGTTTTTACCTTATGGCGCCATTTAAAAAATTGTGTGTCTGCATCAACATGGATTTAGCTCGGGAAAATTTTCGTAGTATGATTTTCTACGATTTTAAGTGTAATTTGACAGCTCAACAGAGCATCGCTCGGCTTGAAACAGCTTTTGGCAATGAAGCACCATGCAAGACCACTGTTTATAGCTGGTTTGCAGAATTCAAGCGTGGTCGTATCAATCTCAGTGACGAATCTCGCGATGGTCGGCCGTCCACCGCTGTGACCAACAAAAACATCGATGCTGTGCGCCGTATGATTGAAACAGACAGGCATGTGACCTACCATGAAATTCGCGCATCCTTAGAAATAGGCATGAGTCAAATACAATCAATCCTACACAAACATTTGGGTGTGAGAAAGCTGTGCTCGCGGTGGATCCCACACAACTTGACCGAGGCTCAAAAAACGGACCGCGTCACTTGGTGCAGTGCCATGCTTACCAGATTCAACGAAGGTGCGTCAAATTTGGTGTGGGACATAGTAACAGGTGATGAAACATGGATTTATTGCTACGATCCCAAAACAAAGCAGCAATCGAGCGTATGGGTCTTTCAAGATGAGCCGAAACCAACCAAAGTGGCGCGCGTGAAAAGTGCATCTAAGCGGATGATTGCTTCTTTTTTTAATAAAACTGGACACGTGGCTACTGTTGCTTTAGAGAATCGTCGTACCGTGAATAGTGACTGGTACACGACCATTTGTTTGCCGGAAGTTATTGACGAACTCCGTAAAAATAACCGTAAACGCCGTATCATCCTGTACCACGACAATGCTAGTTCTCACACGGCCAGACAGACAAACGACTTTTTGAAGACGAAAAATGTAGAACTCATGAGTCATCCTGCATACAGTCCCGACCTGGCACCTTGTGACTTTTTTCTGTTCCCAAAAATTAAGAACCAATTACGCGGTCAACGATTTTCATCACCAGAAGAGGCTGTCGAGGAGTATGAAAAACACGTTTCAGAGGTCACCACAGGGGAGTGGCACAAAAGTTTTCAAAACTGGTTTGATCGAATGAAAAAGTGCATAGACGCCAAGGGAGATTATTTTGAAAAACAATAAATTAATTTTGTACCTTTAATAGTATTTTTTCATATTCATTCCGGAAACTTATAGTGCGTCCACGTACTACTGAAAAAAAAACTGCAGCTATAGCAGTGCTTAAAACACCTGCAGTTTTCCGGTAATCTTAACTCAATATCTACCAAACTTATTAAAATCTAAATTTTTGCTTTAGAAACCTGGTAAGACAGGGAGGCAGTAATTTTTATCAAATTTTGAGCTACCTATGGTCTTCATGGAGACCACGGAACATAAAACCAAGCTTTTTTTATAATCCTTAAATGTAGCTCTTTAAAATGGTACTAAACACGATATCATTAGATAAGAAATTGACCCCCATTTTATTCTGTGACAGACAGACGGACGGACACGAGTGTATCTTATTTCCGTTCCGTTTTCCCTTTATTACGGTAAAGAACACTAAAAGAGAAAATTAAATTGCACATCATATTATTTCTTTCGTGATTCTTCATAAACTGATTCCTCTCTATATGCCTCATTTACCGAAAAAATCGTTTTTTATTGAAAAAAATTTGTTTGGAAAGCAATTAGCGTAAGAAAAAATAATACTCGATATTCTTGCTTCTGAAAATGAAGTCCATTATTTCATTAAACTCTAGTTTTTGCCCGCGGTTTTAATCACGTGGATGTGTCTTTCAATTTAATTGCGAATAAGATAAATGGTGGTTGAATCTTTGAGTAGTATCTGTAGCTTTCTGCTTGGCGGCTTTTTTATCATCATCACTAATACGTTTTATGTTGACTAGGGTCGATACAATGATAATAAAGAAAACCGCTTCCAAATCCGTTAACAGATAGACAGAGAGCAAAAATAAAAAAAAATGTCCTCAGTTTAATACTAATAAATATAATCCTATCCTACTAATATTATAAGTGGGAAAGTTTGTGCTTGTGTGTGTGAGTGTGTGTGTGTGTGAGTGTGTGTGTGTGTGTGTGTGTGTGTGTGTGTGTATGTTTGTTACTCTTTCACGCTGAAACGGCTGAACGGATTTGGATGAAATTTAGAATGGATATAGCTTATACCCTAACTTAACACATAAGCTAATTATTATCCCGGAAAAACGCATGGTTCCTGTAGGATAAATCAATATAATTGAAAAATCAGGTGTATAATTATCGCGGTCCTATTCGTTTGTGGTGAAATAAGCCAAGCCTTTGTTATTCCATACATCATAATTAGCGCGGTCCTATTCGTTTGTGGTGAAATAAGACACGGCTTTGTTATTTCATACATCAGGTGTCTAATTAGCGCGGTCCTTAATCGTTTGTGGTGAAATAAGACGAGGCTATGTTATTTCATCACACTTCACACTAATATTATAAATGCGAAAGTTTGTATGTGTGTGTGTGCATGTTTGTTACTCTTTCACGATGAAACGGCTGGACGGATTTGAATTAAATTTAGAATTGATATAGCTTATACCCCAACTTAACACATATAGGTAGGTTACTTTTTATCCCGGAAAAAAGCATGTCGTTAAAGCGAATAACACGCGGGCGGAGCCGCGGGCAAAATCTAGTATAATATATATTATACGTAAACAACCAAAAAACTTTTGAAAATGCTATAACAGCGAAACCGGTAAGGGAAATAATATAAATAAGTGGACAAGTACAAGTGTTTTTCAATCAAAAATGTATAAAAAGTTCCACCAAGTGCAACAATCACAAGCATCAACTCTAATAAATAAGCCGTTTCATGTAAGGTTTCACGAAAATATTCAATGCACAGACGATTTCTTTACTACATTATTATTATAGTCATAGATGTCAAATAACTAAAACTAAAAGCTTGAAAGTTAATTTTATTTGATACTCTTCTCTTAACTAGTTATAACTTTGAATTATAAATTATAAACTGATCAAAAGTTATTTATTAATTCTGTAAAAGTTATTAATTCTGACAGCGACAGTTAAAAAGAGTGGCATTTATGAACTGACATGTCACTATTGCGCCAAGAAATATATAGGACAAACAGGTAGGTCATTCGACACACGAGTTAAAGAGCATGTGAGTAGCTGGCGTCGTAATAAAACATCTAACTCCAAGAAATATATAGGACAAACAGGTAGGTCATTCGACACACGAGTTAAAGAGCATGTGAGTAGCTGGCGTCGTAATAAAACAACTAACTCCAATTTTGCCGATCATTTAATCAGCCCAAATCATTCTTTTGACATAACAAAAAACTTTAAACCTCTCCATATCTGTAAGAAAGGCAGAAAAATGACCGCCTTAGAAGCATTGGAGATAAATAAAGTAATGCATAAATAACAAAATAAAATTCTAAATCAACAGTTAGATGTAAACAAATCACCTCTGCTTTATTATTTTAATTAACCTTTTAACATGCACAATTTTTATTTGACATGTATATTATTAATATTTAAATTTGTTTCGACATTAAAATAATAATTCTAAATTAATAAGCATAGACTTGTGTTAAAAATGACTTAAATTCCCCATTTTCGGGAATTTATTTTACTCTGACATCACTGAAGTTTTTATTGATTTACCTACCCATATTTATATTTTCGTTTCGACATGATCATTGTGTACATTTTTAACGGCTCGTCGTAATGTTAGTTTAATTTCCTGAATTTCTGTATCCCTTGAGAATGGTGTGTTAACCGAAACCGGTCGGGATTAACGTGTAAACCTTAAAATTAAAAGCAGTGAAACAAGTACAGGTGAATTTAATTGTGATGAAAATATTTTTAAATAAATCAAAGGGGTGTCCCCATACAAGAAACCTCGAAAAAGTTGAATTATGTAAACGTTATTGGTTTTGGCTCTGAATGTAGGACATACTAAAATCGAGTCTTTAATTTTAGTTTTAGTGCTGACAAATATATAATATAGCTTCTGTTGTTAATATTAAATAATTATTTTGGAATAAAGAATGCATTTTCGAGGTTATTTTTTAAGGGGCGCTGCGCCACCTGGGCCAATTTTTTTATTTTAAATTAGTTTTTCTATGATAGAGGCCATAGTAACAGGTATTCTGCAAAAATTTCAACTGCCTATCTATTACGACTGAAGCGTAGACGCCTGGAATAGACGGACAGGCAGACAGAAAGCGAAGACTCGGTAATAGGGTCCCGTTTGGCACGCTATGGTTACGAGAACCAAAAAAGGCATTAAAATTATAAGGCATTAAAATACTCCAAATAAAAGAAAAATAGCTCGAATATAAACTAGTAGGGAAGAGCTTTGTGAACCAAACGGCGCGGGTGATTTTTATCGCTCCATATCCAGCGGAGCTTGGTCATTAAAAGGAAATTTGCGCTCGAACAAAAAGCAACGAGTAAACCAAAACTCCAAGATACGAGTAACTCCAAATTCTTATGGGTTTTAGTTTTGTTGAAAATTATTTAGAAGCTAAAGGCGTACTATATAAAACTAGAAAACACAAATATTAGAACGTGAATCTAAAATCATTTTATTATTTATTACATACAATGAAAGCATGACGTACGATTACAAGATACTACGAAGAAGTATTTAAAAAAAGTGTAAGCTATAATTTAGATTACAGATACATTTTTAAGAAAAATGTTCTTGTATCTTGTTTCTTCAAAGTCTCATCTTCACTTTATCCGTAATGTTTTCTCTACCAAGCTGTACTTGTAGTTTTATATTTCAATAACCTTACTGATTTGTAATAAAAAATAATATTAGATGGAAACCTAAATAAACACCTTTTCCATAGAAACTTATGTTTCTTCCACTCTAAACAATTCAAGATCACACTGAACAAAAGAAAAAACAGAACTACAAAGTAAAATGATTTTATAGGTAATCCAATAAACATCTCGGCATGATGTACAAAGACACCCAAATCAATATCCTATTTTCTTTCCATTTTGTAAAAACAATCCCACTACACGATCTACGGATAGAATGTATGTTTAACAAGTAGGCCATCCATAAACATTACACTTACCCTAACAAAAAGTTTCCACTGAGTATCACAAACCGAAGGTCCTTTATTGTAATCCATTGACATTGAGAAATTAAGCCCTTCTATTTTTTAATTCTTCTTCTGGTCCTCTCGTTTTGTCTACGTTGTTTGAGATATGTTTTTATTTCTATAAAACAGTTCTATACACATATATACAAGGTTTTCGGGTGGCTTAGGGCGTGTTTCACGTGATAGGTGTGCAGGAGTCTTCGTGGCACTTGAGGCCAGGTTCACAGGTTCCTCTGAATCCTCCACATTCTTCTCCCAACGTCCGCGCGCAGACTTTACAGCATCTGGAAATAAAGTCCATATTTCAGTGAAAGTTTCAAGGGGTTCAACACAGATTTCCGTTGAAATTGTTATCTTGTTACCGGTCTCACCCGACTTAAGGATTAACTTATTTGGTTGTAGGGATTCTCTGCACGCTACGAGTATAGGTATTTGATTTGAGCCTCTTTACTGCACAGCATCGGCAATGTTTTGTTTCACTAGTATGGATTAAACTACACATAAAACATGCTATACTAGAGTCGGTATCTTATCAGTTTTTTGACGTTCTATTTTACTGCGACACTAAGGGCATGAGTTATATCAAAATAGTCTCTATTGCTTCTCATTAAAAGTCTGGGCAAGGTCGTCCAAATTTTGGGAACATTTAGTAGTTCATCAAGATTTGGCTCTATACAAGATATGTATGTAGAATTATTGATTTCGATAACAATTGATTTACAATAGACTTCCTTCAAGATCATGGCTCGGATCTACTCATCAGGTTAATGATTATTAGTTACCCGATGAAACGTCAAAAAACTGTTTAGATACTGACTTTAGTATAGATAAGTAATACAATGCACCGTTCCATTTAAAATATCTATATGGATTCATTATTTTTGCGTAATTGCAATAATATGTTCAAGGACATTAAGAACAAGTGGCTTAAGTTATTGTAGTACGTCCCAGATACACCGTGACGTGGTTCTTGGACACGATTTATTTTCCCTATAGGTTCTTTATCTGAGAGTTTCCCCGAAAATTTGTCCCTTGTTAACATAGAAGCAGCATGTAACCTAGAGCGGTATACTACTACTTTTGTATCGGTTTCCAACTGGCGGATGGCTGGCATGACGGTATGAGAACCATTTAGGCATTTTTTGCTCTCTATTTTATGGCAGTATTATTATATAATATGTGTGCTGCTCTCACCAAAATGTCAGGTTAAGATTTCTGGTCTTTATAACATTTTCGTCCAAATCTATCTGAAAGATTGAATCCATATAGACTACAAAAATAAAACCGAATCTGAATTTAAGTTGTGTTAGAGTAATAAAGGTTTGAAAAAATATGTTTGGATAAAATCCCTTATGATGATTTGTGAAATTTATGTTGACTTCGTGTATAAAAATTTGAAGGAAACTTAATTAAGGTATGGGACGTGTAGTATGTAGTCAAGACATATTAAAATCGTAAGCAGGGTAACGATCCATCCATTTCCATACACGGTTTCGGTTAAAATTATAGGTAGTGAATCAAAACAATCAACTTTTATTTTTGTCACTCAGGCAATGTTTTTCATTTTTTCATGTATAATTTATCATTTTTAATTAAAATCTTCAATATTTAACTGTATTTTTATGGGGCAAATATAAACTTATTCCGTATTTTAAATGTTCTTACTGAGAATAAAAGCTACGCAAAAACTAAATTTTAAATCTCTCTGTTTCGGGCCGAGCAACTTTAATATCTAAATGATGTTTCCTTTTTATGTCCCCTATAATGTTAACTCTGTTTATTTATTTGCGTATAAATACAAGGAACGAGTAACATAACTGGTAAAATAATAGCAAAATTTATAAACTCTAAATAGATCCTTTTTGGGTTCCGCAAAATCCTTCTATCGGCTTAGGGGCACTGAGGAAAAAAAGCCTTTCTCCAGTTCGCTCTGGCCCTTTATCGACACTGACCCTTTCTGCTTCTTTAAAGCAATTATGGGAGGTCGTTAGATGGCAATTTGTCATTTCCTTGTCTGTTATTTGATAATTCATCCATACTGAATATAAAGGCAGTTATATACATTCATTTTCAACGCAAACTTTTAATGTCCATAAGTATAAACGGCAACACATGAATGAATTTAACCGAATAATTTGTATCCCAGTAAAGACATTAGCCAAACACACACAATAAAACGGATACCTCATAAAGAAATATCTGTATAAACTACACCTTGAGCTATTTTTTTTTCTTCGTTTTTCAATGTCAAAAGGCTCGAGACAACACTCTCAGTATAAACTCTTTCAGTCAAAGTCCGGGCTGGTATTAGGTATATTTCGTATTTCGCTCGATTGGTCTGTTATAGTTAAAATAACTTTTGAAACTTGTTGATGAGCACCCAAGGATAAAAAAATGAGTTGTTGCCATTTTTTTTATAAAAATCCTTTTTTTGGGCCACGTACCGCTGGACCGACGACCTGAAAGAGGTTGCGGGTGGCGACTGTATGAGGAGGGTGGAGGAACGCCAAGAGTGGCGAAATTCGGGAAAGGATTATGTCTAGCAGGGGAAGAACACACACTGCTGAATGCATGGATGGAATGATATACATAATTAAGGCAAAACTCCACTCAACGGATTTGGATGCAATTTTTAAAATTATCATTGTTCATAAAATAACGCTCAAGCCGAAAATGGGGCAAAGATTGAACAAACGCTTTTACCTCTGGAACCACTCAACGGATTCGAGATGTGGTTATTGTTTTACTATCATTGTGTATAGTGACCCTGTTCAACACGTAAGCTATAAGGGGTGTTCATAAAGTAACGCACTATCAATCAAACATTACAAAAACATATCTCTTCATACTACGATTTTAATGAAGTTATACGTCAATATCGTCATCACAATTTATCCTTAAAAGTTGATGACTATTCCATTTCTTAACTCCCACATTTGTGGAAAAATATAAGCTTATAAAAGAAAAGCGTTTATTTTGAATGCTATACTAATACAAAAATCAAATACACTCGATTAATAAATAGTTGTAAGCTTATAAAACTACACAGACTGAGATAGTTTTTAAGATGCAGCAAAAAAAAGAGTGTCTGACTCAGCAAAATGCCACAGCAGAACTGTGACACTGATCTCACTGGTCAACAAAATTGTAGAAATTTTCTGTCACAGAAACGATTTATTGAAATTATTTTAGAAATTTGTATAATGAATCCGAATATAAACTCAGATTTTCTCTATCACGTCGTAATATTTGTCTAAGACAGACTAAATTTTGAAAAATCGCGTGTTTTACTACTTCTGGTGGGGCTTTACGCTTAGCACAATTAGTTTTTCGGCTTTAATTTTCATTAATACTTCTTCTTAGTGGTTCTTTTTAATAATATGATAAAAATATTCACGTAACCAAGCCTAGTTTTCGATTAAATGTCTCAAAACAATCACACCCAATGTTTCATGTTAAAAACTTGGTACGAAATGTATGGACCGAACAAGCTCTCACAAAATATTATTTTATTTGAAAAATAAGGTTCAATCGCGAATTCTGCTATTTTCACCTTGATAAGTATTGATTAAGGACTTGTAATTATGAAAAATAAATGTATAAAATACATTTGTAATAAGTAAAAAAATTGTTCAGAAGCATTAAAGAAACGGTAAATTTCAATACTTGAAGTTGATTTCACAAAACTGAGACCTGATAGAAAAAATCTGAGTTCAGATTTGGATTCAGCACACAGTTTTCTGCAAGAATTTCAAAATATCGTTTCTGTGCAGAAAACTTGTTGACCAGTGGATCTTTAGTCAGAGGCCGCGAGTTGTGACGCAGACGATGGAACTAAATCTAATACATAATTTAAACAAGATTGTCTCTGTGTTTGTGAGACACAAACATTTACTAGTTTGGGCTGCAAACTCGAGTAAAAAATATATTTTATTGTATAAATAATATAATATAATACAAAAGTAACATAAATACACCCACATCAATAAATTAATAAGTTAATATATGTATAAAATAATAAATATTAGACAAGGAAGTATAAACATAGTTGAATTTAAAAAGCTTTCTTAATAACCTAGCATACATTAATTTTAGTTTTGAATTTGAGCTTGTAATAAATATAGTTTAAGCTTTAATTGTTTTAAAAGTTGACTTCGTCTTGGAATTAGCTAATGATGGTGGAAGGTTATTCCAACACTTAGTTGTTGCCAGATATCTAAAACTGCACTTTAAAGCTGCTGTTTTATGCGTTGGCGTTCGAAGCCTATAAGCATTGGCACGGGTGGTGTATATTGACGCAATTAAGTTTTTCATACAAATATTTGAGAGTTTGTTTTGTTACAACATCGGGTTTGATTATATCACACAGGATCTCATTCCTATTTATTCAAAAACCACTACCCCTAGTCTTAATATCCTCTTCGTTCTTTCAGTCTAACTCATAAAAGTACAAAAGTGAATAAGAGCCAAACTGTGTCCTGGATTGCCAGAATAATAAAGATGTTGTTACGGAACCCGGAAACTGGCGTTAGTACTAGCAAACGAAATCAAAATCAAAATCGCAGATATTTTTGCACGATTTGACATTTGGTTCGCTCATACATCACTTGGTTTTCTTAAAAATTTTCTAGCTATTATGTTCTCTGAATGGCATGGAAAAACGAAAAAAAGAAAACGGAATGGGATGGAACTGACAGTCTCCTACTTGAACGGCACAAGAAAGTCTTACCATAACAGTTACTTTCTTTTATTTATTCGTATGGCATTAAAAATAATATATAAATTAACATGTCAGGAAAAAAGAAACAGCAGTAATATAATTATAATTGGATGTCCAGTTGTTTTAGCCATTTGAAGGCGTCGTCAGTCAGGGATATTAAGTCTTCAGGGTTTCCGGGATAGGACCTCAATGGACACTCATGTAGAATTTGATGTACTGTTTGTTTCTCGGCACCACAATCACATTGGGGAGATGTTGACCAACCACATAGATGTTTATAAGAAGCGCTGCGTCCATGTCCAGTGCGAAGTCTGTTCAGCTGACACTATTCCTTTCTAGGTAATTGAAAACCACTTTATTTGCTTCCAGGCTTCATCGAGTTTCCGTATTTATCCTGCATTTTAGATTTCCAATCTTTGAACCATTCGGATTTCCAGTCGAAGAGGTTTGTTGCGAGGTCTTTAGCAAGACAAAGAGAAGAGTGGCGAGACTTTAATCTTCGTGGTGGTGGGTGTAAATACTCCGTTCGGATGGAAAGTCTGCTGTTTTTCTCGATCTTCTGGATTTCTCTCATCAGGGTAAGTTTCCTTCTTGAGTCTGGAGGTACAATGTTACTCAGAACTGGGAGCCAATGAGTAGGAGTGGAGGACAGAGTTCCTGATATGCATCTCATTGCTTAGTTGAGCTCTATGTCCACTTTGCTTGTGTGTGCGCTCTCCAGCCACACAGGGGCACAATATTCGGCAGTACAATATACCAAAGACAGAGCTGATGATAATCTGCGTTTGCTCCCCAGGTAGTACCAGTCAATTTCAGAAGTATATTATTTCTGGTTTTCAGCTAATGTGCGACTTTTGTGAGATGTTCTTTATATGTTAGGCTTCTATCTAAGGTAACGCCCATGTACTTGGAATGGCTATTGTGCCTCAGGGCAGTTCCACCGAACTGTTATTTTCTTGTCCTCTGTGCACGGAACACTAAAAAGTGGCAAACAGACGAGTTTTTTCTTCAATGCGAGTGAATCCGAGTACAATAGGCAATTAAAATCGTAACGCTTCGTTTTGTTGTTTTCATGCTTAAGGCGACGCATTGGAAATTTCGGCGACATGGATCTCCATTTATCTCAGCAATATAAAAAACAAGTAATTACCAATTTATATACTAGACTAGATTTAAGCATTTCATTGACATCATTTTGACCGATGATTTAGTTGATTGATTAATTTTCATAGCAGGGAAAAAAACCTCTTTTAAAACAGAGATTTCTATTTTACTGACAAACGGGAGCGAATGAAGCCTCTAAGTTGTGTATTTAAATTAGTCTACAAATACACTTTAATATGGCCAATTGGGTTTATCAATTACTTATAGTTGTCATTTTAAATGAAAAATACTGTTTTGCCGCTTACAACCTTACGGCATAAGTCAGTTAGTGCGTGCATATTTGTATGGAGTAAGGCCCCCTCACTCCACTCCCCTAAGGCACCGATTTGAAATTAAAAGTTTACCAATTCCTCGCCTTAATTACGAATGTTTTTCGAGACCAATACCAAAATATAACTTGAACATTATAGTAATTTTCAGCATACCAATACCCTAAAACGATGTAGAAAAAGTTTACTGTTATATAACTTGGTGTCGTCCTATTCAGCAGTTCAGCTACCTAGTGCTAAGCATGAGTAGCCCAAGATTAGCCCACTGAGGAAATAGCCTCAGCCTCTGTTGCTGTTTTAATGACAAACTTCGACGACAAAGTTTCGAACAAACTGTCCAGTGGCTTGGGGGTAACACTTCGACGAAGTGAAATGGAATTTGTTTTAGGATGAGCTATACTAGCTTTTTTACCGACAAAATTGAGTATGTATGTAGTATAAGATGATTATGGTTATTACAAAGTTCAATTATGTATCTTAAGAGTATGGTATACCCTAGGAATAAATGTTATTACCCGTCCAACACAAAAAAGCCAGTGTCAAATACTTTATTAGCTTTTAATAGAGGCGATTATTGGTTAGCTAATTGACCTATTTGTCTAGGACGCGTAATACTAATAATTACGCCCGAAACAGCAGATCGGAGGGTTTTTAGCTAATACTGAAATATTTTTTAGGGAAAAAAATACTCGATTTAGGTAGAAAACCTTTACATTTCTATTACCTATATTATGAAAAAAAAAATCAAATTGATCTCTTAAACACGTTTGAAAACCAAAAAAAAGAGGGTGCAAAACATTTTTTTTGACAAAAGAATAAATCTTAGTACATTGTTCATAAGTAGATCCCCTAGATAAAATATCAATAATTCAAATATATTTTTTCCAATACTAAGATAGTCCTACTTTCGTCAAAAGAACCCTTGAAAATCGGTCTTTTTTCATATTCTATGGTCAAACAGCCTTAAGCAGTGTATTTTTTTTAGCTATTTGATTTAAATAGGTACTTCCCATTTGAATAAAAAAAACTCCACTCAAGGACACTTCTTATAAGGACTCAATATTTGATTTAAATACTCCACTCTGATGTAAGGACTCAAAAAAAAGTTAATATTAAAGAAAATTTTAAACAATTTGAAACATTTTTATCATCCTAACCCATTGACAAAGTAAACAAATAATAACAAAAAGAAACAACTATTCTAGGTATTCATATATGTTTCAACAAATGATTTATATTTGTGTTTGAGCGTTGTTTTAACGTGGTGCCAGGTGTGTTGTTTGTGTGTGTGTTTAAATGAAACAGGACAAAAGAGAAGAGGTAACTAACCTGCATGGATCCCACACCACGATCCCGAGTCCGGGGCAACCACTCGGCTCTAACGCCTCACACTCCCTAGGGTTGCACACGCAGTCCCACCCCCTCACCCCTCCAGCTAACACTACCACAACGACCGTCATGACCAGCCACCGGACACCACTGCTTCCACTTGACATACTGTCTTCACATCACAATCGACACTGGCACACTGAGCGGGTTATACCGTCCTGATGGGAGCATTGTCTTTACACATTCGGGGAGAGCTCGTGGCGGGTTCGTGACGAATGGAGACGATTCTGGAACAAAAAAGAGAATTGCTTAATATCCTAGTTCCTGGTTAAATGTGCTTTTTGTTTTTATTTACAGAACGATATAAAACATCGACTGACCACAAGTTGTTCTAATTTTTTAAATTTGTATATACCTATATAAGGTGCAATTAAATTAAACTACCAAATTCCTACTGGAGACTAAGTTAGTGTGATCAGAAACAAGCTTAAATTACACTTTCGGAGAAATAAAAAAAAATTTTTTGCTTCCATACTGCCTAGACTAGGAATTGTACTTAAACTAGTCCAACCAGTAAGGGAGCAAAAAAAATATTTTTCGAATTTGGCCAAAAGGATTACTGAACCTAGTTCCTGAACACTAACCGAGTCTCCAGTATGAATTTGGTCGGTTGGTTAATTTCACCCTATATGATCCTATAAATAAAAACACTGCTACGACATAATACAAATACGTGTTTTGGAGAGTGAACTGTCACTGGAATGGTCAACAATCGTACACCCACTTTTCAACGCCGATTTTTTCGTCCCGACGTGATAGGATAGTCTAATCATCATACTACAGGCACAAATACACGCTTTGCAATGCATGCAAGTTAAGATCACAGTGTTTTCCTTCACCATCACCAACAAATAAATAATGTTATCCAATATGAAAGTTCAATATGGATCATTTGACATCAAAATTTCCATCCCGTTTTGTTCGTAGAAAATGATTTGAATGTGTTCAATTGGCATAATACCTAATTATTATAATTTGGATTATTGAAAGGTAAAACAGATATATCTTAATCCGCCTAATGTAAGCGGAATTAACCTAAGTACCGATTAATTAGTATCTGCCAATTCATCAGCACTTTACCGAATCACGCTCCGACGGGAATTTGCCAGGTTTATCGATAAACCTGGAAAACTCGCATTCACTCCATTGACGTCTCATAAACAACGAGACTCACAATCTCGCTCAAAAAGTGTCCGCGATGCATTTTGTCACCGCTATGGGGTGACAAATTGGAATAACGATTGCATACAACTGACATTGCATCTTATGTTAACGACATAATGTCCCAATTTGGTTGAAGATTTTTGCTACTATGCACGTCGCACGTTCGGATACTTTCTGACGAACTTTTCTTAGAGACTGTGACCTATTCTCGTGCAGCAAACCTTAAATTTAGAGTTGAAAAACCTAAAATAATACAAGCTCATTTAACTTTTATCCATCTGCGTTGAAGCCTATTTTGCAATGAAAAGTTTTAGGTTATGGCAGCTCTAAATCTAATATTGGCTACACGAGAATAGGTGTCATTGTGTGTCTAGTTGTTTGTGAGAGGTCATTGATTCACTCCCACTAATATAGGTTGTTTATCTCACTATGACGCGCGAATCAGGCCGTTATAAGTCTTAAGTCGTTGCAATAAGGGTTCCGATAGGTGTCCTCGTGAGTTGAACTATATCTGAAGTTACGTACACACATTGATATACTTATACATCAGCGGAATAGTTCTCGATAGTAAAAAAACGCAAAAAAACATATCGTCACGACATGAATCGTCGAGGGGGTGTCAGAGGTGTTCCCGAGTGTGAACTGTGAAAATACAAGTCACAGTCCGCGTTCGGTTCACTCGCGTTTCACCGACGATTATTACGTCCCAACGTGATGGGTGGTGAACCCTATCGCCGTACTTCGGGCACAATTACACGATTTTTAGGACATGTAGGTTTCCTCACGATGTTTTCCTTCACCCTTCAGCAAGTCGTAAGTATTAGGTAAAAACACAAATACTATGCACATAAATTCTGAAAATTGATTGATGCATGCCCGACCGGGGATCGAACCTGGGTCTCTAGATTGAGAGGCCAACGTTCTACCCCCTGATCTACCGCCGCTTTCGATAGACAGATTAGATAGTTTTGATACTTTTCGATAGTACATTTGAATTATTTAAATTTCTAGCCTTTGCCCGCTTCTCTGCCCGCGTTTTTTCAATATTTGATAATAAAAAATTCGCATCCAAATTCGTTGAGTAGTTCTCAAGTTAAAAGCGTTTATTCAATCTTTGCCCCGTTTTCGGCTTAGACGTTATTTTATGAATACCCTATAGCCTATATGTTGATCAGGGTCACTAGGATGATATTAAAAAATTAAACTGCAGCATTGTGATTAACAGCATTTGCCTTTATTATAATAAACTGAACACTTAATCCAGGCGTGGGCAACCTTTGGGAAGTCGCGGACCAAACAATAATATATGCATGAGCTTGCGGGCAATAGGTTGATGCATAAATGTATAGTATACGAAAATAACGACGCAATCGGTGAACGGCAGGTTTAATTTATACTTTTTAGATCAAGTTTCATAATGAACTATAAAAGTAACAATGTATTTTTTTTTCTTACCTAAATTTCAAGGTTTTTTTTTCTTAGCGTAGGTGTCAGAGAAAAACTCATTCTTGGTGATAGCTTTTTAGCCTAAAATTATGTCCATTCAATTTAAGAGCTGTGCTCTTGTCGGTGAAGTCTTCTCCATTCACTTCTGCACTCCGCCTTCTCTGTAACTTCTTGACACGACACGACATTTACTTTTTCTTTCACTTGATCCACGAATGTTCTGCAAAAACTATGTATTGTAATTTATTTTAATTGTGGTGTCTTTAAGTATAAAAATAAAAATATAATATATTATTATTTTTTCATCATTTCCAATTAATGTGAAGCTTGAGCCTGATTTTCAGATACCTACAAGACTACTAACTTATACTTGGGTGAATTCCACTTTAATACACAGGCGCGAATGAAAAAGTAAAAGCCCCATTAAATTCCGTATGAATTTTTAGTCCTGTCTGTTTTTCGTCATGAATTCCCACCAAAAATTAAATCTTCCATTACTTAGTCGATGTGAGTCTTAACGAGTTAGGTAATAATAACATAGGCCCACGGATATCTAAAGAAAGAAAAGACATTGTTAAACTTTCTGTAGAACACCAAGTAGAGTTGGCTTGCATAGAAATGAGTAAATACATAATTCTTTGTGTCTACCGACCCTCAAGACAAGATAATAATATTTTTGAAAAAACAATGGAAGAAGTGCTAAAATTATTATTTGATTCAAGGAAGAAAGTTATAATAAGTGGAGATTTTAACGTAGATCTCCAAGAAAATTCGGTTATGAACTCGAAATTAATTCATTTATTCAAATCGTTTAATTTGTTTAATGTTTTCTTAGAACCAACTAGAATTGCTCAGAATACAGCAACATGCCTGGACAATATATTCTGTGATTGCGAGTATTCAGACAATAAGGTTATCAACCGTTTGCAGTCCGATCACAGTGGCCAAACTATATCCTTCATGCAAAGTGTGAACCAAATGCCAAAGGAAGCTTTTTGCAGGCCGATTACAACTCGCAAAGTAGAATGTTTTAAAGCAAGCTTAGAAGCTAAATTACCACAATTTAATCCTCTACAAGATGATCCAAATAATCTCTTTACAGATTTATTTAACATAGTTTCCAAAGAGTTTGAAAATACCTTTAAATTGAAAAAAGTTTCAAACCCTAGTAAAATCACTTTCAGTGACTGGGCGACACCAGGTATTTATAAAAGCAGAAAACATTTACATGAATTGTACGACATAAAATCTTATATTAATAATAATCATGATTTTTTGGAATTTTTCAAAAAATACTCGCGTATTTTCATGTTGGTGTGTTTAAAAGCAAAAAGCATATTTCTGAATAATAAACTTAAAATCTCCGATAATAAAATAAAAGCAGTATGAAATATCATTAATACAGAAACTGGTAAGAGTAAAAGACGAAATAATGAACTTCAGCTGAATATTAACAATGAAACTGTTACAGTAGACAATGAAGTTGCAAATACCTTTGAACAATTCTTTACTGACATCTCCTCCTTGACAACTAAAGATTTGAATTCAAGTCCATTACTTGCACAAGATCTGTTGAGTAAACACGTGCCAGAGTGCCGTTCTGTATTTGCTTTTAAGTATATTAGCTCATTCACTGTTATAAAGGCATTCAAATTTCTTAATTTAAAAAAAAAACAAGGACTTATCTGTTAAAGTTGTAAGTTCCGTCATTGATTTAATAGCTCCTTATTTGGCTTTAGTTTTTAATAAATGTATAGATGATGGTGTCTTTCCCGATTTAATGAAGTTGAGTAAATTGATCCCCCTTTTTAAATCAGGTGACAATGAAGACCCTTCTAATTATATACCATTGTCAGTTTTACCAGATCTGAGTAAAGTTTTCGAAAAAAAATATTTAAATCAATTATTGTCTCATTTTAACTTCAATAAGTTGCTTCATTGTGAACAATATGGATTCACTAGAGGGAGGTCAACTACAGATGCAGGAGTTGCTTTAGTCAAGCACATATTTGATGCTTGGGAAGAAAAGCAGGATGCATTCGGTGTTTTTTGTGACCTCTCTAAAGCTTTTAATTGCGTTAATCATGAAACCCTTTTATGCAAATTGGCTCACTATGGAGTTAGGGGCAAATCTTTGGCGTTATTAAAGTCATACCTTAGTGATTGAATTCAAAAGGTAGATATTAACAGAGTGAAGTCAGCTGGAGCATCAGTTACAATGGGTGTCCCACAGGGCTCCATATTGGGGCCTTTATTGTTCTTAATATACATAAATGACCTTCCTTATTTAGTTAAAAACTTATCTGTGATAGTGCTATTCGCTGACGACACGTCACTTATTTTTAAAGTTAATAGACATAAAGATATCCTTGATGATGCGAATGTAACTCTTTCTATGATTCTTGATTAGTTTACTGCGAATAATTTAGTTTTAAATGGGAAAAAGACAAAATGTATAAAATTCACATTACCAAATGTAATTCAAGTAGATGCTGATCTACTTTTGCAGGGGTCCAAGCTAGAGTTAGTCAACAAAACGAAGTTTTTAGGCATTACTATAGACTCTCGCCTTCAGTGGGCTCCCCACATAGAAGGCCTTTGTGGTAGACTAAGTTCAGCCGCATACGCTGTTAGACGGATGAGGCAAATTACTGATGAGGATACTGCTAGATTCGTGTACTTTAGTTATTTTCACAGCATTATGTCATATGGTATGTTGCTGTGGGGTAGAGCTGCGGATATAAACGCAGTCTTTGTTTTTCAGAAGAGAGCAATTCGAGCTATTTACAATATGAAGCACCGGGATTCATTAAGAGAAAAATTCAAAGAAATTAATATTTTAACAGTTCCTTGTGAATTTATTTACCAAGTTATTAAATATGTCAGAAAAAATATCGATGCTTTCCCAAGGCTCGATGAGCATCACTCTATAGACACTAGGAAGAAACATAAACTGGCTTTTCCAAAAATACCACTTATAAAAGTAGGCACCTCTTTTGTAGGACATGGTATAAGATTTTACAATAACCTTCCAAAGGAGGTCCTTTGTTTTTCAGAAAATAAGTTTAAATTATATATTAAGCAGGGACTTTTGAGAAAAGCATATTATAAAATCAATGACTATTTGGACGATAATGATGCTTGGTGTCATGAGAATATTGATTCTAGCCATAATACTACTGTTCGTTAATTTTCTAACTGATTTGTGTTTTTCAAATCACTTGTTTTTATGTGGACTAATATTTTTATTTTGTTTTTCTATTATTATTTTGACATTTCTTTTTACATATTGACATGAACATTTTATAACTTAAACTTAGCATTTATTAGTTGATAAAATCTGACTATAAAAAAATAATAAACTATATGAGACAGGTAGATGATGTTTTGCTTAGTATTTTAACTTAGTACCTCATTAGCCAGGTAGACTAAGATGTAGTTTTTTCCCTTCGTGACACAATTTCCTTCTGTCTTTTATATTTTTATCTTTTATTTATTAAAGTTTAATACATTATTTTGTATAATTTTGTGCAAGTTAAAAAGACTGTAATAGTATTAAGCCATATTGGAAAACAAAATACTGATAAAAAGACATGATCTTGCTAAGTTTCTTGCCCTTCTTCTTAGCAAGATTAATCAAATGGGCGGATTTAGGCATTAAATCTATTTATAGTTTATTTATCTATTAACTTATTTATTCATTGCATTATGTAGGTATATACAATATTTTAATTTTGTACTTAAGTTAGTATATATTTGGTTAGGTATTATATTTATTTATGGTCTATTCAGTTTATTTATCAACTTATTTATTAATTGCATTATGTTTAATAATATTATTATTCCAATAAGTCTTTATTTTATGCATGTGTATAACTTCAGTGGCCCAACTTAAATAAAGTTCTTTCTTTATATATATTTCCCGTAAGTATCATATTGGTTTCATTATAAAATATTATTTTTATACAGATTAGATTTGACATGTAAAACGTATACTTTATGTATCTATTTTACAAATAAACATTTTGAATCTTTTTGAATCTATAATAATAATAAAGTAGTAAAAACATCGTGTTTGTACTTGAAAATTTTCACGAAATTTTAAGGAAATGGTTTGTTAGTATACAGTACTGAGGCCAAGATCACAATTTTTTGAATTTTCGTCTGACTTGTCTCTGTCTGTATGTATGTTCCATTTTAATTCGATAACCACTGAATGATTTGGAGGCGGTTTTTTTATTTATCATCGTAGTGACCATGGTCAATACAGAGGCTATACGGGGTGTTCATAAAAAAGGCTCAAGTCAAAAGATTGGGCAAAGATTGTATAATCGCGGGCGAAGCCACAGGCAAAGGCTATGAATAATATGTAGAGTACCCTGAGCGATGGATTTCGTTATCACATCACACTAATATTATAAATGCGAAAGTTTGTGTGTTTGTGTGTATGTTTGTTTCTCTTTCACGCTGAAACGGCTGAACGGATTTGGATAAAATTTACAATGGATATAGCTTATACCCTAACTTAACACATAGGCTACTTTTTATCCCGGAAAAAAGCATGTCGTCAAACCGAATAACACGCGGGCGGAGCCGCGGGCAAAAGCTAGTAAATCATAAAATCCTAATATCACAGTAATAACAATAATGCAATATTGCAACGTTAAAAGCGTAGTTACAAAAGTTAACATGAAGAGAATGAGTAAAGCCCCGAGCCCGCACCTAGTAAGAGGTGTTTCTAATTAAACCGAAGCGCTACAAGCTCGTTACTTAATAGTACTTAGTTATGTCGCAAACGTTACCTTATTCAATTGAAACTTCAATAGGACGTAGTTTAGCAAAAACGTTCCAATCTACAAGACGGAAAACAGTGAGTTATGTATACCAAAGCGATCAACTGGTGCCAAATTTTCATAAATCAAAAACATCCCAAGCTATTGGTTATATGTGCGAAGATATTATTCCAACCCAAATCATAGAATCACCTAAAACAAAATAAACTTAAAAAGTCAATATCTCAAAACTAGCTTCGTGTGGTTTGGAATGTTTTTGTTTTTTTTAAAAATTGCAACATTGTGATTAACATCATAAAAGTTGCTTTTTTTGTAATAAGCTGAAACTAATTCTAAAAAGTAATATAGTAAATTCCGTATACAATTTTGTTAACTCTCGAAATCTCGTCATGAATTCAAACCAAAAATTCGATGTTCATTTGCTTCGTAAATATGAGCCTCAAAGTGTGAAGCAATAATATAATAGTAATAACTAATAAGTAGAGTTATGCAACATTGCAACGTTAAAAGCTGTAGTAACAAAAGTTAACATTAAGAGAATGAGTAAAGCCCGCACCTACAAAGAAGTATTTCTAATTAAAACGAAGCACTTCAAAACCGTTACTTAATAGTACTTAGTTCTGTTGCAAACGTTACTTTATTCAATTGAAACTTCAATAACGAAGTAAAACTCCGTTTCCTAATTAATTAAGCATCATTTTGTTTATTTGTGGTGAGCCACAGCGAAGTTCATAGCTTTGATCAGTGAGTACCTATTCGGCGGATAGATTAATAACTGGTAAACAGCAATAATTTAAAGGTCAATTGAAATATAAGCAGTGGCGGTTGGTGAGTCTTAACACTAGGGGTTCACTTCACTTCACTCCCTGTCTCAGTTACTGTCAGGGATTGCAACATACCTACCCAATAATTGATATCTCTCCGTGACTCTTCATAGCTAGGTACCTAAGTGAACTTACCATTTTTGTAGAAGTTTACATTGGAAATCTGCATTTTACTGTCTGCACTTTTTAGAGTTATCATTTTCAAATAATTCACATTATAACTATACACAAACAAAGCGTCTTCACTTCACACATTATCACCTATTTTTTATACACTTAAGGAACCCTTAATTTTTTTTTGTTTCCAAAGGACACTCCTGTACTTACTGAATGTCTGGAAGAGGGCGGCCTTTATTTTTAATATCAAACGTCGTTCAAATGTTTTACTGTTATTTTTAATAAATTGAACACTAAATGCCATATTTTTTAGTACCGACAAGCTCCTTGCGTACATAGCGCTCACTCGAACAGTTTTTTATTTCGCGCACTAATATGTCACCGAACAATACAGTGCAAATATGACGCAACACTAACAAAATAATTAAAACAAACTAAGTTCGGCTACACCAAGCCAAGAGCACCGCACCGAATTCAGTATAATTTTCATACAAAATGCCCCGTCTCACGCTTACGGACCTCAGTACCTCTCTTTCTGTTCTACGTACTAATTTTGTATGGGACATTTTTTCCTTAGGAGCGCTAGTCCCGAGCGCACGCTCTACCTACTCGGGCCGGACAACTTACAAATTATGGGTTTGCTTACACAGCTATGTTTATGTTATTGTTCTTTGTGATAAGCGTAGTGTCCACTTACTATTTTTTGTACATTGCTGCGGTCCTGCTAAGATTTTAATAATATACTGTGATAAGATAAGTAAAAATTTATTAACATAACTTTATGTGGGAGTTCACCGCTCAAGCGCTCTTTAATACAAACCGCCACTGAATATAAGTACGGCATATACTTACACAGCTTTCTTGATAAAGCATTACAAGTAATAGGGATATAACCTACTCATACACTCGTACATATGAATGCCTATAATGCCTAATAATGAATGCCCGCGGGGTTGTCAGAGTGTATCACAAGAAGGGTCAAGGCAAAAAAAGATGAACGTCCAAAAAATTAAATTTCTGGTTTATGGTTTCAGTGTAAAGAGTATGTGGTGTAGATAGGTTTCAATTCATTTTTAAGGCTAAAAAAGATGGGCATCACAGAAATAATGAAGCTTAAAAATTATCGCCCCGAGAAAGAATGTGAATGTCACGCTTCACAGACGAAAAGAGGTGAAGCTCAAGAAAAAAAAAATGAAGGTTTGTCTATGCTATGACTGTCATTTCGTCTATGCTATGACTGTCATTTCGTCTATGCTATGACTGACGTTTCGTATTATCAATAACACCATTCACTATAAGAAGTGCCCTGAGTTAGGAAATAGTAACCCTGCATATAATGTTGCCAATGGCACAACACATTAATAATAGGTATTTACTTAACTGCGTTTTTTTATATTTAAATTAGACTAATTTTTAATGAAAATATAATTTACAGAATGAAAAAATCAAAATTATCAATTATTGCTTTGTATTTCGCAAACAATACGTATGATCTAATGGTATGAATATCTATACATGTATCTCTGTACTAAAACCGTATTTTTTATTTCGTGTTCTAGCTCGACGATGTTTGTTCTAAATCGTCGAGCTCCCGTTTTTTAGGTTTTTGACGATTTTTACCAGGCGACATAATGTGAACGCTTTTTTCCGATATGCCTGCAAAAGTAAATGAATAGCTAATTATTATTTGCCGATAAAATTGGCTTTATGTTTAAAGCTGGTATCCCTATTTTACTAACCCATCATGACACTGACACGAGATAGAACCTGATAGGGAGGAATCACGGTGCATTGTTTGCATTTTCTCTTTCACAAAAGTGTACCTTCAACACAATCTCTTTTGCACTATTGTTCAACGGCTTTGGCAATAATAATACATAATAATTTTGAAAAACCTGAGTGACAATAATATGACAGCAAAAGCTTAGCAAGCAGTGATGCCGACATGAATCCAAGGGACAAGTTATGATGAATAGTCTCTTCATTATTAATTGTGTTCATCATCCTCAATAAAAGAAAATTATGTCACAAAATCCATGCAAAGAAATAATATGACATTCATCTATTAGCTTCTGATACTCATCTTTTTTTGCATTGATTCTGTGCCATAAATTATTTTATTTGTAATAAATAAAAATATTGAGATGATGGGCCATGTTTTTTTAAATTTAAAGCAGTCTATTTTTATCACTGATATGACTTATTTATTTAATTATGACATCTAAGTGACAAAAGTGAAAAGTCATTCCAAACTAAACTTTAATTTTCTCAGGATATTGTTTTACGGACATTCATTCTTTTTTGCCTGTACCCTTCTAGCGTTAACTGTGAAATGCAAATCATAGTCCACACTTGGTACCCCCGTTTTCTTCACCGACGATTATTATGTCCCAAACGTGATGGGTAGTGGGCTATATTGCCATACTTTGGGCACAAATAGACCCACAGCACACAGGCTGAACAAAATGAATGTGCACCACGGATCAAAGACCACGGGGATTAAACTCACGACGTCTGGGTTAGCAAGCGAGCGCTCTACCACTAAAATAAGCATTGCATTATGAATAACCAGCTCTTAAAGTCTAATTATCACGGGATTATTAAGCGTTGCCGACTGATTTTCCTTTTTAAATTGCATATCATAATAATCATAATTACTAGCATAAAAGTTGCTTTTTGTGATAAACTTAAAACTTATTCTAAAAATGAATAAAGTAAATTCCGTATACAATTTTGTTAACTCTCGATTTCTCGGCATGAATTCAAACCAAAAATTCAATGTTCATTTTCTTCGTAAATGAGCCTCAAAGTGTGAAGCAATAATATAATAGTAATAACTAATAAGTAGAGTTATGCAACATTGCAACGTTAAAAGCTGTAGTAACAAAAGTTAACATTAAGAGAATGAGTAAAGCCCGCACCTACAAAGAGGTATTTCTAATTAAAACGAAGCACTTCAAAACCGTTACTTAATAGTACTTAGTTCTGTTGCAAACGTTACTTTATTCAATTGAAACTTCAATAACGAAGTAAAACTCCATTTCCTAATTAATTAAGCATCATTTTATTTATTTGTGGTGAGCCACAGCGAAGTTCATAGCTTTGATCAGTGGGTATTCGGCCGATAGATTAATAACTGGTGAACAGGCGGCATTATTTAAAGGTAAATTTAAATAAAGTTACATATAATTACAACATACATACATACATATAGTCATGACATGAATCCTCGAGGGGGTGTCGGAGAAGTTCGGACTGTAAGCTGTGAAATGTAAGTTACAGTCCACACTCGGCACACCCACGTTTTACCGACGATTATTACGTCCCGACGTGATGGGTGGTGAGCCCTAGCGCCGTTCTTCGGGCACAAACACACGCTTTTTAGGGCATATAGGTTTCCTCACGATGTTTTTCTTTACCGTTCCGCAAGTGGTAAGTATTAAATACTATGCACATAAATTCAAAAAAAATAATTGGTGCTTGCTCGACCGGGATCGAACCTGGATCTCAGATATTGAGAGGCCAGCTTTCTACCCCATAGCTACCGCCGCTTTTTAATTTAAATACAAGTACAGTAAATATGTACACAGCTTTCTTGAGTTCACACTCGGTACAACAGCTTTTCACCCTCGGTTATGGCGTTCCAAACTCGATGAGGTTAGCCGTAGCGCCATGCGCAAATAGACCATGTCTTCTGAAGCAGGCAGACTAAACACAAATTAATGTGCATCGCGGGAATCGAAACCACGATCTCTGGGTTAAGAGGCGAGCGCTTTTGATTCGGCCTCAGAGACATCCATCCATCCATCCATCAGCCTGTTTCGCCCACTGCTGGACATAGGCTTGTCCAGGATTTCACCACTCTTTGCGGTCCTTCTGGAAGAAATGCGCATACGCACACACGCTGGGCAGGCGGGTTGGTGAGCTCGGTGCCGAAACCCTTGCACCAATGATGCCACTGCCCGTCACCAGTCTGTTTTATATAAGTCCCGGCAATTGGGGATGGATAAACCAGGCAATGGTGGGCCGCCTGGTTTTGCCTGAGAGCTGTTCTCTTACTCTCCCCCGAATAACTTCGGGAGGTTTTTGCGAGTAGGATGGTGGTACCTCCACAGTCGAGCCCGGCATCAGCTCTACCATCTAAGAGACATATTAGACCTCAGAGACATATCATCGCAATACCTTTCCAGTGGTGTTAGAGGTGTTGCCAAATGTAGACAGTTACTGGGACAGTTCACACTCAGTTCACACAGTCGTGCATCGCCTCTTAACACCGAATTTACATTCCTTCATAATATAAGGGGGGCGAGCCTTATCGCCGTACTTCGGCCACAATAAAATCATGCTACGCTTTAGGATGCGTTTGTACCTTAGACCATATAACACGGGACTAGGCAAGCACACTTATCCCCTTCTGCCGAAGTACATGAATGTTCATGTGAGTTTGCTTGTGTACGCGTTTTTTTTTTGTGTTGTAGCTTTTGATTTAGTGTGACGTATCAATTTTTCGCAAGAGTGTGCGTGAGTGAGTAAATGTGTGCTGTGCGTGTTTACCTCCCCTCCCGTGGAAAACGGCAGAATAATTTCAGTACTAAGAGTCGCGCTTTGCCAGGTCCCGTGTTAAATGGTCTAAGGTTTGTACGTACTATGCTGCGGTTTTCCTGTAATAAATCAAATCTTTTTCTTTACACTTGACCCTAAGTATGTCGTTGATCGTTCATTAACTTTGAAAATTCTCAACTTTTAAAATACGTTGAATAATAAACTAATAACTTAGAAAGGTTTATTCGCTTTAAATAAGTGAAGTACCTTAATTTATTAATCAAAACCTTTCAAATCACTTAGTTAATCGAAACAGTCAAGTGTACTTTGTACCTGAGCCATAAAATTAAAACATGAATACTGAAAGCTCATCAGTATAAAACGACCGTTAATGAGCACTTTGGGCCCCTATATACATACGTTGGCCAATGCGTTTGTCCGTTAGCCAGTGTGAAAGAGACAAACATATGTGAGTAAGTGGAATGCACTGCGTTCTTCTCGCTTACTCACATAGCATCCTTCCTTTCGCTCTGGCTAGCGCACCAATGTATATAGGCTTCATCCACTATTTTATAAACAGGCGTACCGCCGCAAAATAAATTGACAATCCTGCAACAGTAGGCATTTAAGCCTCGCACGACGCGGGAGTTGTTCTACTATTCTGTTTTTACTATGACTCTAAGTGCTAATACAACCGTCGTCATTTCCGATGATTCCGGTCTTCAGTAGACACGACCTAAAAATTGCCAAGAGTCGGATGGTTATTCCTGGCCGCTGACCGCCACGTTTGGCGGCCGCCTGGTTTTGTTGACCAGCCGAGACACACTACTAATACACTAGTAATTCCCACTTTACAATGCACTATGTACTATATAACAAGACATCGATCGGTGCGGCGACGGAAGCGTTCGAGCCGATGGCAGTCATGTATGTCGTTTAGAAAAACCAAGGCTAACGTGATTAAAATACTCGTATATTTGTAAATTATTCATGAGAAAATGTATAATTACATTGTATACGTATGCACCCTTCATTAAATTAGTTTTTCTGTGATTTGGGTCGGGTTCCGAATGGCGCTGACAGCACTAAAAGTACCATCAAACTACTCACGCCGCACGGCTATCTTGAAACGGAATGACGATACACGCGATGTAAATAATCAATTATGTCTTGACTCGGAACGCACTATTGGACTGGCCTTTCATTCGGCAAAAATTACATTTTTTGGAGCAGTCACATCGCGCGTCGGTAGTTGCAGCGGCGAGCTTCGTGGCGGCGCGGCGCGGTCTCATTCCGTTATTGTTGATAGCCTCGCCGTAATTGCCCTTTCATCTTGAAGCAGGTAAATTTTTGTGACCTTTTTTTCGGCAGTCCTATCACATAATAGTCAATACCCTCTTCGTCATGTCGAAGAGATCGTTTATCGGTAAATTTTTATGGAATTGAACTAATCGAGTTTCAGTAAAATGTATCTCATCCGAAAAATTGCAATTTCTTTTTTTATCTTCTCTCATCACGACCCATTGTCGTTTCAGCTGTCTGGTTTACACTTATAACTGGGTCATATATTATAGAGGATTGACTTTATTTTTTGACTGGATTTGGATTGACCAATTTATTTTGCGCATCAATCATTAGATTGATGAGGATTAAAATAAGATAAATAGATAGGTGACTAGGATAGAAAAAGAAAAGCTCACTGGTAATTCGACCTAAGTAGAAGCAATATGAGAATTGATGTTATTGAAAAAGATTCCCTAGGAATAAGCTTTATAGAAACGATGGAAAAAAACAAGATATGTATAAAAATTAAAGAGTTATTTAGTTTCAAAGCGCATGGAAATTAGTTCCCTGCACAGTAAAATACCCGTTTGCTGTTACGTGGCATATTTCATGGACTCCTAGATTAATTCCTCAGTGTGCTGAGGATCGTTATGAGAGAGGTGAATTTCAAGTGTTTTTGGTCATTTTCCATTTATTAAATTAGAGTATGAACTTTATTGAAATCGTACTTATTAACTGGTTTATATGGAGACTGGTTTTGTCCGCGGTCAATCTGATAAGTCTACGTAAAATGTACATTACTTTTACGTTTTTTCACGTATAACCTTTCTCTATTGCAGCATGTGATGGAGTGAGGCCGACTGAGTTAATTTAGACCGCGTGACGTAATTGCAGATTAACGGGAGGCGCGGCGCGTCCATGGAAGTTGGAAAAACCTCTGTACCCTTTAATTTTCAAATTATTTTGATCAGATTTTTCGCTAAATTGTCTTAAAAACCTAACTTTATTAATAAGGTTTAAAATCTACAACAATACAACTGCAGGTCTCATTATTAAATTACTACCATATTATGCAGGCTATTCAGGACTTGGAAAAGATAAAGTTCCTAAGATGTTTTTAACTGGTTTGCTTTATACGTTGATTATTAATTGAGGAAAAACAATTGAGTTCATTTGTATTTTGTCAAAAAAGAGCACAAAAAATGCAGATTTTTGAAGCCCCATTTACTCACGATATTTGCATATTATATTGCTGTTACTTCATTAGAAGAATATTATTAGTTTTAAAATAGAAAATTAAAACAAGCTGTCATAATTTTTAGTAAAGATATTTTGATGATTCTTTAATTGAATCATAATTTCCTTAATTGGGTATTTTAAAGGTTTTTTTTTTACTTTGACTCTCTTATGAGAACAAGTAGGAAAATGACTAAGCCTGTAAAGTGTATACCTAATGAGAGACGAAAGAGATGAGTAATGGATAGATATTTACATTAGTAGGTATACTAGGTATGTAACCAACAATAGTGCTGCGTTTGCAAGTAATGGATGAACAGTAGTGCTGCGTTTGCACGTTCGCAAATACAACAACAGATGCCACAAAAATAACAAAAAAGGATTTTTTATTTTGAGCCTCTGTATTTTTTCGCTTAGTTTAAAGTAAAGGTTTTAAGATGATTAAGCCCCATCACAAGTCCCCACTCGTAGCAGAATTGGTCCATTTATCTGAGCGGGTAGCTGCCCGGAGATTTATGTCTTGTCCCCGCCCCGCAACCCCGCTGCCCGCGAGATCCTTTTACAAGTAATAGATTTTGGGACATTTTGCACTTTCTTTCCTCGAAATGTTTGAAGAATGTTTGTTTTCTTAGACGAAGGTGGAACGGAATGGAGTTTTAACAATCCGAACAGTACCTAGAGATGACAATCATATTAATGAGTAGGTTTTTACGCGACATATAGTCCACATGAATCTTCTAATACCCGACACGGTGTATAGCGCACGGACTTCACAGGCCTGTGGTATAGCGTCATCTAGTAGTCCATTCCATGAACCAGTACAATCTGTTTATTATAAAAGGTATCGTAATGTATAGATACCAAAAAAAAAACTATGCCAAATTACTTTTTTCAGTTTTTCAGGCAAATATTAAGCTAAATTAAAATTAAAACTCTTCCTAAATCCGTTCGGTAGTTTTTCTGTAAATCGCAAGCATAGTACATACAAATGGAAAAACGATCAATTTCTGATATTTTCTAAATTATCTGTACTATTATTAAATATATAGTTTTATATTTTTTTCTTAGAAAATACTTCTCCCTGCCTAGAATTAAATAGGTTAATTTTTTTCTTTGTCACGTAAACTTCAATTTATTTAGTTAAAAATACGGAACTATGAAATGGATTTTAGCTGAGGATATGAGGTTAATGGGCAATATTTTGACTATGATCATATCACCAATTACTCCCTACAGAAGTGATGCATTTGAGGAAAGCGTAGAGCAAGTAAATTCAGCATGGTGCATCATTCATTCAAATTTTGGAACATATGATGAAAATGAAATTCAACAGAAATGTAAATACTACAATTATTCTATTAATAGGAGATAGTATTGATGTAACACAAAGTAACCTATTAAAATACTTTGCATTTATGTTAAAACTTAGTGTCCATAAAATCATACTCTGTGAATTCCCTTACTCAGAATCACTAACGGGGTCACAAAAAAATAATTTATATAATTTAAATATTTGCATGCACAAATTTTCAGTTAATCACAGTGACAAAATAGAATATTTTGACACGAATTCGTACATTCGAGATTTTGTTTTGACAAATGGTACTCTATACCTTCCAATTTTTTTTAAAAAACAATTGGCTACTAAGTTAGCTGGCATTTTACCACGTAATGAATCTGTTACAATGTGTGTAACAGGATTTTTTTCAATACCAGTCATAATTGATGGTATTTGTAATAATAATTCTTTTCATAGTTTTGTCCCTGACAAAGTTAGTACAAGTACTAACAAAATTGTACCAAATCCTTTTTAGATTTAACGACAACGGGAAAGCCTTCTGTATATAAACTAGTACATCAAAACATACAAGGCGGCTTCCTCGGCAAAATACTTTCAATAGAGTTGTTCCTAGAGGAATCAAAAACATATATTTTGTGTTTAACTGAGCACCATTTACCGGAACATAATATGCAATTTAATGTTAATAATCTTAGTGTCCTTAGCTGCTATAACAGATTAACTGTAGAAAAAGGTGGTTCTATGATTCTAGTCAAGAATAATATAAAGTCAAAAGAAAGAAAAGACATTGTAAAACTTTCTGTTGAACACCAAGTAGAATTGGCTTGTATAGAAATGAGTAAATATATAATTCTTTGTGTCTACCGACCCTCGGGACAAGATTACAATATTTTTGATAAAACAATGGAAGAAGTGCTAAAGTTATTATTTGATACGAAGAAAAAAATTATCGTCAGTGGAGATTTTAACGTTGATATACTAGAAAAGTCGGTTATGACCACGAAATTAATTCAGTTATTCAAATCATTTAATTTGTCTAATGTTTTCTTAGAACCAACTAGAATTACCCAAAATACAGCAACTTGTCTTGATAATTTATTCTGTGATTGTGACTACTCAGACAATAAAGTTATTGACCGCTTGCAGTCTGATCACAGTGGCCAAACTGTAACTTTCATACAAAGTGTGAAACAATTGCCCAAAAAAGCATTTTACAAGCCTGTTACAACTCACAGACAAGAATGTTTTCAAGCAAACTTAGAACTTAAATTACCACATTTTAATCTTCTCCAAGATGATCCAAATGCTCTCTTTGCAGACCTGTTTAACATAGTTACCAAAGAATTTGAAAATACGTTTACATTGCGGAAAGTTTCTAACAGTAATAAAATCACTTTTAGTGACTGGGCAACGCCAGGTATTTACAAAAGCCGAAATCATTTATACGAATTGTACGACATAAATGACTTTCAAATTAGTGTGTTTAAAAGCAAAAAGTATATTTCTGAATAAAAAACTTATAATGGCCGATAAAAAAGTAAAAGCAGTATGGAATATCATAAATACTGAAACTGGGAAGAGTAACAAACGGAATAATGAACTAAAATTGAATATTAACAATGAAGTTTTTACAGGAGATAAAGAAGTTGCGAAGGCCTTTGAACAATTCTTTACTGACATTCCTTCCTTGACAAATAAAGGCTTAAATTCAAGTCCAAGACTTGCACAGGATATTTTGAGTGATCACGTGCCTCAGTGCCATTCTGTATTTGCTTTTAAGCATATTAATTCACAAGCTGTCATTAAAGCATTTAAATCTCTTAACTTAAAAAAACCGAGGACTTATGGGGCCTATCTGTTAAAGTTGTTAGCTGTATTATTTAATTAATAGCTCCATATTTAGCTTTAATCTTTAATAAATGTGTAGATGATGGTGTCTTTCCTGATTTAATGGAATTGAGTAAATTGATCCCTCTTTTTAAATCAGGCGACAATGAAGACCCTTCCAACTATATACCGGTCTCAGTTGTACCAGTATTTAGTAAAATTTTCGAAAAAATTGTTTTTAATCAGTTATTATCTCATTTTAACTTGAATAAGTTGTTTCACAGTGAACAATATGGATTCACTAAAGGGAGGTCAACCACTGATGCAGGAGTTGCTTTAGTCAAGCACATATTTGACGCTTGGGAAGCAAAGCAGGATGCGTTCGGTGTATTTTGTGACCTCTCAAAAGCTTTTGATTGCGATAATCATGAAACACTTTTATGTAAATTAGATCAATATGGAGTTAAGGGTAAATCTTTGGCGTTATTTAAGGCATACCTTAGTGACCGGATTCAAAAGGTAGACATTAATGGAGTAAAGTCATCTGGAGCTTTAGTCAAAATGGGTGTTCCGCAGGGCTCCATATTGGGGCCTCTATTGTTTTTAATATACATAAATGACCTTCCTTACTTAGTTAGAGACTTATCTGAGATAGTTCTATTCGCAGATGACATGTCACTTATTTTTAAAGTGACTCGACATAACGATATTCTTGATGACGCGAATTCAACTCTCTCTCTGATTCTTGATTGGTTCACTGCAAATAATTTAGTTCTAAATGCAAAAAAGACGAAATGTATAAAGTTTACTTTACCAAATGTAATTCAAGTAGATGTCAGTTTATTTTTGCAGGGGTCCAAGCTGGAGTTAGTTAACGAAACTAAGTTTTTAGGTATTACTATAGACTCTCGTCTTCAGTGGGCCCCCACATAGAAGCTCTCTGTGGTAGACTTAGTTCAGCCACATACGCTGTTAGACGCATAAGGCAGATTACTGATGAAAATACTGCTAGATTAGTATATTTCAGTTATTTTCACAGCATTATGTCATATGGCATAATGTTGTGGGGTAGAGCCGCGGATATAGAAGCAGTCTTTGTCTTGCAAAAGAGAGCAATTCGGTCTATTTATAACATGAAGTACCAAGATTCATTAAGAGAAAAGTTTAAAGAAATTAATATATTTACGGTCCCATGTGAATTTATTTATCAAGTTATTAGATATGTCAGAAAAAATATTGATAATTTCCCGAGGCTTGGTGTGCACCACTCTGTTGAAACCAGAAACAAACATAAAGTAGCTTTTCCAAAATTAAGACTTGCCAAAGTAGGTACCTCTTTTGTAGGACATGATATAAGATTTTACAATAAGCTTCCAGGGGAGGTCCTTAGTTTGCCTGAAAATAAGTTTAAACTATATATTAAGCAAGGACTACTTAAGAAAGCTTATTATAAAATCAATTATTATTTGGACGATAATGAAGCATGGTGTAATAAATAATAATAATCTTACTCAAAATTGTTAATCATAATTAGCATATTTTAATACTGTATGATTCCTCTAAAGGCTTAAAATTAATTAATATGTAAACTTACTTTGTTAAAGGTGATAGACAATATGAGACGGGTTGACTAAGATATATTTTTTTCTTGTGACTAATTCCTGCAGTCTTATATTTTTTATGCCTTTACTTGAGTAGGTATGTATATGATTTTGTATAATATGTTTTATTTTGGAAAAAAAAGGAATGTTTGCTAAGTTTCTTGCCCTTCTTCTTAGCAATACTAATCGAATGGTGCTGATGGTCAGGCATTATGTATATTTAATATTTTTATTCCTATATTTCTACATTTTATGGAGGTGTATAACTTTATTACATTTTAGTAGCCCAACCTTAATATTTTTTGTATGTATTTTCCGTTTTTATTTATGAACTTATTTCTTCATTGCATTATGTATATATAATATTTTTATATTTTTATTCCTAGATTCCTCTATTTTATTTATTTTTTATTTATTTAAAAACTTACGACTATCATTTATTTATGCAGGTGTATATTTTATTTTCCGTATTATTATATATTTTTATATTCTTAAGATATATTGTTAAAATTAACTTTGACTTGTAGAAAGTATACTTTATGTATCAATTTTGCAAAAATAAATATTTTGATTCTGATTTTGATTTGATCAGCTAATCAAATTGTTTATACGTTAATATTTCTATGTGTAGTTTACCTATTTGTTTTTTCCGTTAAATTAATAAATAAATTAAAATTTAAAATTATTTATTATTCAGTTAGTATAAGTTTTGCATTCACTATAATAACTTCTGTAAAATAAAAATATATATATATTACTGCTATAACAAGATAACATGTTTTATTTTCCGATGTCAGGGGAAAAAACTCCTACATCAAATACTTTTTCGTAAAATCCAGAAAAACATTGAAAATTCACTGATTTTGCGTGCCGGCAGCCGCAAGCCGTGCAGCACTCGAAGCGAGCGTTATAATGTAGACTTTCTTACAACATACTGAAGTTCAAAATCACTCACTAAGATTATCGTGCACCATGGGTAAAGTCTTAAATACATAATTTTGCCTTCTTGTGAAACAATCTCCTATGACTGCCCTAAATTTTTATATCAATCTCTAATCAATAATAAATATCAATTTACCTTGTCACAATCGAACCAATTAGTCCTAACTATATACAAATACCTATCTACTCAGCTCATCAATCAATTTGTGAAGTGAGTTTAGAAAAGGGGATCTTATTGGGGTATTACGGGGTTGGGGAGTTTTGTCTGTCAGTCAAGCTGCAAGGTGTTCCCATGTTGCGGAATACCAATAGGACACTGTACACACACATTAGTTGTATTGATTTTCCGCAACATGGCGAGGGTGTGTGAGTGTGTGTTATTAAAAAAGTGGTGCCCCTGGAACAGGTTTTTCATTTTCCTGGTCATGCTTTTTCAATAAAAACAAATGCTGAAATTGTATGTTTCTAGTAAAACGTCACATCAATAAATTAAGAACATATTTTTATATAACATTTTGGAGCTGTTTATTAGTCGTTGGCATATTCTATACGTATAGTCGCAGAATTTGGAATATCATTATCTGCGTAGGCAGAAATCATAATCTGTTTATGTTAAAACTAGGGGATCACCTCGCACCACTTCGTTCATCATCGCACCTATTTTTTACTTTTGATGGAAAAGTTTCTATTGTATAAGTAACGATCTTGCTAGGCATATCGTGTATGCCGAATTCTACGATTAGCCGACTACATATATAAGGTGACTTTTATTTGTACAGCCAAACTCATACGGACGCTTGGTAAGTGATCAGTAGCACGAATCGATATCACTTTTTGCTAATTTCGCAAAATAAAATCATGACGTCCCATAGTAATTGACTCAGGGCTGGGCTTAGGTTTGTAAGGAACACGAAAAGAATAATTTACGAATTTCACAAAATATATCATCGAACCTTGTTACTGAGCTGTTACCAAGTCTCCAGTAAGAATTTAGCTGCATAAATTAAAGAGTATATAAGGTAACTTTGACTGTTAAAGCCAAAATTATACTGAAGTCTTGGTAAGTGGTCGGAACCAAGTCTCAATGACCTTTTTTGCTAAATACGAGTAATATAATTTGTGTCCCTTTACTTGTTTAAGAACAACCCCAAATCAATTTTAAAGGAAATCTAAATTTTAATATGCGTTTTTCACAGAAAGTGAAAGGTTTTTCACAGAGCCTTGTTATTGATCACTTATAATAGAGTCTCCAGTAGGAATTTAGCTATACCATCTTATATTTTATATTGAAAATTCTCTCACTTTTGTAATGGTTACACTCTTCACTTGGACATAGGCTATAGGAGGACATAGGGTCAGATATATTTTTTATGCAACCAAATGTCGAAGTCAAATACGTATTTACAGAAGTTATTGGTATGTAAAATATTTGCAGATCCAATAGTGCTGTCCATAAACTAATCAATGTGAACAAAACTGTGGGCTGGTAGTGTATGAAATTAAATAAATTATTAATTCATTTATCCATTCATTCATAACCATTTATCATGTTACCTCGGGCCAACATGTTTATATTTGCACAATGCACAAGAATCTCATTTATTTAAATTAATTAAAAGCACAATAAATTAAACAAAACAATTATCGAAATAAATTTCGGCCTACTTTGTAACCAGCATCAGTTTAATCAAAAAGAATCTGAGAACTCGTACGTATGTTTAGTTATGATTCAAGACAAGAATGTGGTGAGTCCTTGTTGGTTTAACGACCAGATGACAAGGTTCTTGTTTAACGTAATTATCTCACGTCTTCGTATTTACTGTTACTGTGGAGTTGTTTATTTTGGGAATACGAGTAAATCTAAATATTTGAGTGATGAAACTGTCTAATAACGTACTTAAGAGAGCTATATTTGCTGGTGACCTTTCTTTAAAAGCCACAACTAAGGATTATAATTTTGAATTTTTATTAAGAGCTTTAATACCAAAATAACGTCCGAATTAAGACTAAGATCCGATTTACTTAATTAAGTAAGCTATGAAATAACTTGAATGAAACTTAGTCAGATTGAAGATATTATCACAACAAATGAGTTCCCTTGATTATTTTTGAAAAATGTTAGGTAGTCATGATAATTGTAAATAATTATTTAGGTATATTTTACTGCGTTTGCAACTTGATTCCCCGTCGAGTGACAATAGATATCCAAGCGAGATAAGTTGCGCGAGTGAGTTTAACGCACTAACCCGGGGTCACCAGCAGTAATTGTTGCCTTAATTCATAAAGATCTTGGTAGCTCAGTTGGTAAAGTATTTGCTCACGTTCTAAATGACATCAAAAACCAGCAATTTTATCAATGTTTAATTTTTGGTAAGAATATGCATAAAGATTTTTCATCGTAACGCTAAGGTCGCAGTGAAACTGTAATTAATCGCTTGTTATCTACACTTTGTCAAAGATACGAGTGACTCTCTGCAGTAGTAATGATGTCATATTCGCTACGACGTAGCAGTGCTACGAAGTGGAAGTCTACGGCATGCAGTTTCGCGCTTGCTACGTCGAGTTGGGCGACGCGTGCCGTGCACTGCACTACGAGTACAAAAGACTCACGAAGTCCGTTTGGCTTTAGTTGTAGTAGTGACATGTACAGATAATCGCATTTTGTGTGTGTTGGCGTGTTTTGTAGCGCTCCCGAGGTTACGCACACTACAAAAAGTGCGTGTGCGTGCACTACTATCCCTAGCCAAATGGATTTGGTGAGAATATTTAAAAGTGGCCATAGCGAATCACCCCTTAAAATCTTTTAAGGGGTGATTCGCTATGGCTATTCACATTTTGATGGACATAAAAATATCTTTTCATAAAATTTCATTTCAAATTGGGATAGGGGCTTATGGAATCAAGTTTCGATACGTTTTGGCTCCATCCATATTTCCTTTTTAATATCAATAACAAAGACACCGGGCATCTCGCAAGTACTCGATCAATCACGTTCAAAACAGGACTATTTTACCCCTGAAACTTCAAGGGGTAAAGACATGTTTTTGACCATTATTACGTATTTTAGAGTGCTTTTTAACATGAAACCCTGCAGCTTAGGTAAGCACAATATTAGCATTTGCCAGCTGCTTCACTCGCATGGAAGTGTCTTTCAATAATTGTATCTGTTTAAACTATTATCGATAGTTTTCGGCTCGGTAGCTATTTTATCAACACCTCTTATAGCCCATGTTGTTGCCCAGGGCCACAAATACTATACGTGGGACGCACTATAAGTTTCCGGAATGAATATGAAAAAATACTATTAAAGGTACAAAATTAATTTATTGTTTTTCAAAATAATCTCCCTTGGCGTCTATGCACTTTTTCATTCGATCAAACCAGTTTTGAAAACTTTTGTGCCACTCCCCTGTGGTGACCTCTGAAACGTGTTTTTCATACTCCTCGACAGCCTCTTCTGGTGATGAAAATCGTTGACCGCGTAATTGGTTCTTAATTTTTGGGAACAGAAAAAAGTCACAAGGTGCCAGGTCGGGACTATATGCAGGATGACTCATGAGTTCTACATTTTTCGTCTTCAAAAAGTCGTTTGTCTGTCTGGCTGTGTGAGAACTAGCATTGTCGTGGTGCAGGATGATACGGCGTTTACGGTTATTTTTACGGAGTTCGTCAATAACTTCCGGCAAACAAATGGTCGTGTACCAGTCACTATTCACGGTACGACGATTCTCTAAAGCAACAGTAGCCACGTGTCCAGTTTTATTAAAAAAAGAAGCAATCATCCGCTTAGATGCACTTTTCACGCGCGCCACTTTGGTTGGTTTCGGCTCATCTTGAAAGACCCATACGCTCGATTGCTGCTTTGTTTTGGGATCGTAGCAATAAATCCATGTTTCGTCACCTGTTACTATGTCCCACACCAAATTTGACGCACCTTCGTTGAATCTGGTAAGCATGGCACTGCACCAAGTGACGCGGTCCGTTTTTTGAGCCTCGGTCAAGTTGTGTGGGATCCACCGCGAGCACAGCTTTCTCACACCCAAATGTTTGTGTAGGATTGATTGTATTTCACTCATGACTATTTCTAAGGATGCGCGAATTTCATGGTAGGTCACATGCCTGTCTGTTTCAATCATACGGCGCACAGCATCGATGTTTTTGTTGGTCACAGCGGTGGACGGCCGACCATCGCGAGATTCGTCACTGAGATTGATACGACCACGCTTGAATTCTGCAAACCAGCTATAAACAGTCGTCTTGCATGGTGCTTCATTGCCAAAAGCTGTTTCAAGCCGAGCGATGCTCTGTTGAGCTGTCAAATTACACTTAAAATCGTAGAAAATCATACTACGAAAATTTTCCCGAGTTAAATCCATGTTGATGCAGACACACAATTTTTTAAATGGCGCCACAAGGTAAAAACAAAAGACAGTCAGATGAAACAAACTGCATTCTACAGCCAAAGAGTTCTATTTTCAAATGTTGCAATAAATTTTTAAATATTGTTTATGTAAGTGGCCAGTTCCGGAAACTTTTAGTGTTACCTATGTAATAAAAAACCGCATTCATATCCGTCGAGTGATGTTCGAGCTAAAATAGAGCATACACATACAGACAGACAGACAAAATCGTGAAATTTGTGGTTTAACCCATTTCATTAAAAATTTCGCAAAAATATTCAAAGTACAGACACGACTTATTCACAACTTTTTATGAAAACAACAATACCTATCACACAGACAAAACAACAAGTAAATAGACTCCTATACGGTTTCTCTTTTTAAAAGGTACTCCTAAAACATGCTACATTTTAAAGCATTTTAACAAAGTAACACTGCAAAATATTCATTTGAAATGAAAAAGTTTCAGTCTCTCTGTAATGGCCTCATCTGTGGAGATTGTATAAATTATAGTCATCGTTCTTTGCGACACTTGCACTTACATTGTACAAAGTTTTGATTATACTTGGAACAGCTTGGGAACTATTCCCGGGGAATACTTACGTAAGAGGAAAACTTGTGATATGTAACCTTTATGATTTGCATACATGTTAAATGCAAGTTACATGGATAAACCCAAATAGGTTTTAAAGACTCGAAAAGATGTTGCCTACGATAGGCTGCACCACTTCTCACAAGTCGTATAATAAATAGCCGTACAGGGGAGTGTATACGGGGAGTTGCGTAGTTGCCTGTCGTCGCTCTCTCAGATCTGGACGAGCGCACTTCATCCTAGGTTCGATAAGAACTCAGGCGCGATAATTAGGCAATGAAATCTCGTCCTAGCGATATTTTACAAGATTAGTCTCGGGCGTAAATCGTACGAGATCTCGCGAGATTACGAGATTACGCAGAAGCGCATTACACGTGCTGCCCAACTAGTGTAGAGGAAAAAGGAGTAATTCCCGCAGCAGCTTACCTGGTTTGCAAATTTAGAAGCCATTGGTCGGACGACACATAAGACGTTTTGTGCTCTTTGAGGAGTTATTTTCAAAATGATGACAGCTAAGCGTTGAATGGTTTCTTTTTCGTAAGAATATAATAAATAATACCTTTAGATTTCAAATAAATGTTTGGGTTATACTTGTTTTTTTTTGTTATTTACCTATAAAGTAATCTATTTTTGTGCAAAATCGAAAGATAAATCTATCTGAACCATCAGCCTTGTTCCCAAACGCAAAATATATGACTTTCTAATTTTTGAATAGAAAGTTAATATTACATCACTTTAAAGTTGTTTTACACGATCATTAATTTACAACTTATTGCATATTAAAAAAACACAACTTTGTTAGAAAAGCCTAATTTACATTAAACTATTGTCGCGTAAGTGCTGTGAAGTTTAATAGTACTTATGATAGCGAATTGTTGGCTCGCAGGTTTTCACGTTGCTCGCGTAATGTTAAAATAACAACTTAATTTTGTACAACTTTTTACGTGCAGCCTGTGGGCTAACTACATATACTCAAAAGTCTTATAACGTCCTCCGAGTGCAATATAATAATGCCTTTAGGGTTCTGTTGGGGTTGCCTCGCTTCTGCAGCGCATCAGGGATGTCCGCGGACACGCGAGTAGATTGTTTCTATGCAACAATGCCCAGAAGATGCGCTTCCTTGGTGCGCAGGGTGCGGGCAGCACCAACAGCATTCTGAATATGAGCGCAAGCAGACTGGACTGCCCATACATGAGTCATTGCTGCGGTATCTCGGGTGAGGGGCGCGGAAATGACCGTCATACCGCCTTCCCAGTTTTTTTATTTAGTTTTTATTTTGAATTTACTTACTAACATTTTTTCTAGTTTTTTACTGACAAAGTGAGCTTTTTTAATATATAAATATTATATTCTATTCTTTTGCCACATTCTCAGTATTGTGATTTAATTAGAGACATAACAATGAAAAAAAAATTCAGAATCATCACAATATGATAAAGAAAACAGTTTTCCGATGCGATTTTCTACACTGCGGAAAAATGTTGCAAAAAACGTGAAAGTAACTGAGGTTTTGCGAGTTATTAAGTAAGAAACTTGTGTAGTGAAAGAAAAGAGACAAAAATAATTTAAATCTTGTTTTTATCTAAATACCCGAGCAGAACGTGTTCAAAATTAAAGTATGAAAAGAACTATAGGTACTCCATATTGCCCTCTTGTGTTCCCAACGTATTTCTCAAATATCCCAGCTGAGTCGAGACCTAAATTACGGTTGCAAATGTGCTAAATTATGTGAACTAGAACCGGGAGGAGCCGACTTGAATAATAAATACATCGTTTGCCTTCGCGAATGTTGCGGATGTTCTATATGTTTGAATTTTTAGCGTTCCGTTACTCAAAACAAGTGAAGGTATGGGGATTTTTCAAACGGAATGTAAGCAAGTCTCACCGAGATGTCCTTATTATAAAAACTCTATCGAGTGTGTGTGTTCAGGTTTCATATTTTATCAGTATATTTTTCAACTATTTCCCGAAATTTGTACCATTTTCACAATTATTTACTTTAATCAGCTCTCTCACACCAACAATTTCATAAACATGTTAACAATATTTTCTCTCAAATTTTTTTTCAATTTTATTTGATGTAATAAACCTATGTTGAGAATTATTAACTTGATTCTAGCAAACACCCGGCATCGTTGTTCACGCGGTGGCGTGAATCACGTTGCACATTCTCATTATACATGTTTATTTATCATTTCACTATTACCCAGTTTTGGAATTTGATCAAATCAGTTGATTAGTTTTGATATTTGATCACATCACTAGATTTGTTTGGGGAAATGATAAAGTCGAGTTGCCATTTTATTTTCTGTTTATTATTAAACATAGGGTAAACACAAATCAGTTCACCACTGAGCAATCTGAGCATTTACAGTTTTTTGGTCATCTAAAGAAATCGTAGCCACATGACCACTTGCAGGAGAAAATGTGGCCACCATTTTTTACAACACTTCGTCCGCGTTTTCCTTCGTTGGAGGTTCATCATCTGGAAACACACAAACTGTCGAATGCTGCTTTGTCGGTGTATCATATTGAATAATCCCAATCTCGTCCCCGTAATAATAATAACAATCTCGGCTCGTAAGTACCAAAATAACTCGCAAAGGATAAACCATTCAATCAAATTATTTCTAGGCCTTCATTTAGACGGCCAATATAAAGTGGTCCATGTCCCTAGTTTTTCCAAAAACATCGCAATAAAGGCCAGAAAAATATTTAAGATATTGCTTTTCATCAAAGTTGTCGTCGCGGACCGGGCTCTCAAGTATCTTTTCTTTTTGTTTATAAGTAACTTTTGGGTCTTCTTTAATAATTTTTTTCACAGCTAGGATGTTTCCTTCTGTAACAGACGTGACCACATAATCATTCAAGGAAAAGGTAGCTAATTTAAATTGAGCAGGCCATCTGAAAACTGTTGCCCGTGACGGTACATAGTCCCCAAATGCTGAAACTGATCGCTCTCTGCACTCAAATTCATTTATCCCAACCCAAATCGAAAGAAAAAATAACCGGGACTTTAACTTTTTTAAATATTTAATCAAATTCCTTTCTATGTTCAAATTTTAAATAAACTATCCTCAAATAAAGTTCAATACAGTAGTGTTACTTTTATACATTTTAAATAAATATATATATTCGGCTATAGTAAGCTTATTTTCAGTTTAAGGTGACATAGGTTGTAAAAAAATGGATTTTAAAACAGTAGAACCCCCTATACTATAATATATAAGGTTGTGATTTTTTTATAGAGTAGGCCTTTTCAAAAATGATAGCTTAGCTCAAAATGGGATAGAGAAAAATTCGTTTCATGGTAAAAAATTGCAAAGTGAAGGCTGTTTTTTAGTTCAAAGCAGTTGTCTGTCTAAGCTAATAAAGTAAAAATAACAAAAATGACCGTTGTAAATATAGAAACCCAAATATTATCTAAAATATACAATTGAGTTTTTTTTATAACGCTCTCCTTTGAATTTATATTAAATTTTCTTTAGTAAAAAACAGCATTATCTAACCTTTTCATGATCCACTGCACTACTCAGCTGCGCACTTTTTCATATTTGTTTATCTCTTTCGTTGTGCGATGGATATATTGCGCCTTAAGACCCTTAGGCACAAAAAAAAACAATGAATAACATATTTTCGAACTATACTATACTATACTTTGGGGCCGGCATCAGTCGATTGAATAACAAATTATAAAAATTATATTACATTAAAATATTTACATACAACTTACTAACCTAGCTACTTGTAACCAAAATTATTAAAAATAAAATAAAAACATTTTGGTTGAAACCTATCTTGCGGGCCCCGAGCGTAGCATCCCGACATTTATTTGGAATATCAGGGATGCGTACCCAAAACCCGCAAGATGGCACTCCTATTTTTGGCACAGACCGGTCTCCCCTTAGACCAGGGTGCCATTAATAACAGTGCCATCTTGCCCCTTCTACAAATTTTGAGCATCTCAAAACATTCCTAGTGACATTATGTAACACTAGGTGACTAAAAGCTATCGATGCTATATTACATGATCCAAAAACAATATGTGCACCAGATTTACTAGTAAACGCCTGAACGCTTAGCACATGGAATGTTATTAGCTCATTAGGGTTTCGTTTGAACTCGACCGCATGTTTCGTTGCCAAATACAATTTATTCTAACGATCTTATTTCAGTTACAAGCGTAATTTAATAACAATTTTGGTACAGTTAGCATCGGCATTAAAACAGTGAATGTGTTTTAAAACTTAAAACATGACAGAATTAAAATTAATTTAGGATCTTTTAAATTATTTATTTTAACAGAAAGTTGATTGTTGTAATTGCCGGCACTAGGCACTATTAAATATTATACAATTAAAGACAGTTTTGTCTGTACTACGTTTCAATATTGTTTCTTGACGAAACCCAAAAAGGTAATTTTAGTAAATCTATCGAAATGTACATCTGAGGAACTCCTTTTTAAACACAATTCAGGGTTCATTACCCTCTATGTAGGGTAACGTACCTTATTGTTATTCCATTGGCGAGCAAACTACCGCCTTGGACTGCACATAATTTAGCACATTTGCAACTGTAATGTAGTCGGTGATTGCGTTGAATACGGTTAGCTCGCTGCCTCCTCTTGGGCGGATAGGCCTTGGGCTTGCTCTTTTACATTACAACGTAGATGGTTGGCTAGATAAATTCGTGTTTAATCGTTCCTGTACAGTGATAGAATAGTCTACGAAGAAAATAAATGTGAATATGATTTTCAGGGTAAATCAACGTTTTCGACTACAAACCTGTCACCTAAATTGCTCTATCACGTCGAGATTCTTAGAAATTCAGATCTTTGATGAACGATAACATATCATACTTGTATCTCCAAATATCGACTTGATGGAAAATTTCCCCTGAAAGACTTTCCATAAGAAGGGTTGATTTACTAAAAAAATCATACTCAATATATCTCATGCTGCAGAACAAGTTTTATAATTTGTAGATACATACTATTTCCGTTACGGCACTAAAGTGCATAATTATTCCAAGTTATTTTTTTATTTTCTGAATGGTTACACAGACTTATTCTATGTATGATAGATTTCCTCTATACGTATGGTTGTAAGTCTGACGTGGATAAAGCAACACTGATATTTATGCTTAAATAATTATAAGGCTTAAAAGCTACTACTCAGATTAATCCAAATATAACCACGCAATATACGAACGTTGCTAATGACTACGTTCAAACAAGCACTTCCTACCCCGATCTGCTAAAGTTTCGGAAATTTGCGGATTCATATCCATTTAGCAATTAAATAACACAGCCACAAGTTCAGCCATTTTTGGTTATCGCCATTATAACTTTGGCAAACACGCAACTTTTAATTTCATTCCATTTCAATTTTAATACTCCGGCTTTTAGGTCTAATGATAAGTGATTCTTGGAATCATAACCAATTAATACTCGTATAAGCTCACTTCCTGCGAAACCTTGTCAAAATAAAGAAAACTTACAGTGTCGTAAATCTACGTTTTTCTTACATAATCGACAACATTTCACTTTAGTTAAAAATTTGTTTTTAATATTTATATTGAAAGTCTGCGTAAAAAAGAAGCGTACGTATTTTTATTTTGTTTTTCCTGCATAATTTAATGTTTTCTTATTCACTCATTCTAAAAGGACGTAAGTCGCATCTGAGGATTTCAAAGTCAATGTTCATTGCCAATGGATTATTAAAAAAAAAGCTTGGCATGTTTATGTCTGCTATCACGTGGCATGACAGTTGATTTTTTTTAAACAAAATTAACTTAAAAGCAAAGGAGATTGTTTTTAAAATCCTGTGTTCACCATATTTTTAGTTTTTTGAAAATATCTCTTTATTTAATCACGATTTAATTCAGAAAAATATATATGATGCTGAGAAAGCCCATATCTCGAAATGGTTTTTACTTTTGCATCAATTATTAATTTGTAATGTTGTTGATTAGTACGGATGTTAGTTGTACTGTTCAGTGTGCCAAGGTCGTCTTATTGATCAGCAATCGGTACACTTTATTAAAATAAAAACTTTTAAAATTACTCGATATATATGTCGACCCGCTTGTGAAGACGACAACAAGCGGGTCAAAATATATATTAAATCGAGTAATTTAAAAGTTTTGTATTGATATATATATATATATATATATATATATATATTATATTAAATATCATTAAATTAAAGTAGAAATTAGTCAAATAAATATAATTTATTGAATTCTTATAATAAAAAACAGACAACATAAAGAACGTACTAAATAAAAAATGCAATAAATTTTAAATAAAAAATTAGGCTATGAGAATGACGTAGTAAAGTTTTCAGTTTTGAATTGTCAAAGAATTGTGTCGAAGTAATCTGGCCGAAAAAAAGCGTCATGAATATTCGAAAAAAACTATATTTTCGTTAGATATTTTCTGTTACACCTATATTATAATTATAAGTATATAACAATTACTTGTTTAGTTCAAATGTAAAATAAATAATTACCAACATAAACAAAAGTGTAAATTAGTATGTATTGTACCTATACACACACTGTAGAAGTTTATGCTCTAGAAACAAAGTGAATGTTTCCATAAAAGCGTTTTAGGACGGCTGTGTTCACAAAATTATGGTTAGTAAAATAGCCCAAACTAGTTATACGTTTTAGGTGTAACAAATAGCCAAAATTTGTTGCCCCAAACCGCAAATTGACCTCTCTACTGGAACTTGATCAACCCCCTATTAATTCAGCAATTGAATTGTACAAACTTTGAGCAAACTAAGCACTTTAATTCGGAACAGTTACGAGTACGTCTTTAGTTAACATACTTCTAATGTTTTGTTATACTTTATGGCTTTTAAATATTAATTGTACTTTATCGCTCTTAAATAATGGATAGAAATTAAAGCTCCAGCAAGTAACTCACAAATACCTAGTTCAAAAATTTTAATTTTCTCTATTTATACCAGTAGTTTAACGACAACTTGCGCGGGAAAAAAAGCTGAAAGTTGCGACTAAAGTACTGAAAGCTCCAGCTAAAATGTGAACTCGAGTCGAAGATGTTGGTAAACGAAACGCAAGAATTAAGTGGAGAAGTGCGGGACATCTGACTAGAGAAAAAGATGAACGGTAGACTAGGGTAGTAACAGAGTGGACACCAAGGCCAGGAAAGCGTTGAGTGGGTAGACCGAAGGCCCGATGGCGAAACGATATTGTCAGGGCTATTGGTGAGCAATGGATTAGACTGGCGAGAGACCGACGAAAATGGCGTGGATAAAAAGTGGCCTATGCCCAACAGTAGGTGGATCCAGGCTGATTGATTGAATTTATTTGATTGAACTCCCAAGAAGATTCATGTCGTAACAATGTATTGTGATGGTGTATTGATTAAAAGCTGGTGCAGACAGAGCGTAATATTTTTAATGTCTCCATAGCTTGGTATACTTAGTTGTCAGTAAGTTAGTAAAGTTGTCGTTAAGTACCTAAGTATTTTTGTCGGAAGTTCAGTATTTTATTTGGAGGCTTATTGTAAGTTGACGCTGCACAGTTGGTATAACAGTGAGCCGCATTTCGCTGGGGATTTCATTTGTTTTTCGGAACTTTCATTAGTATCCAATATTAATTATTTTAGAACTGTGCGTAAGACTTTTTCATAAATACAGAATTTAATTTCATACATTTTTCAGTCTTTCTTTTGCACAGTAAATACCAAAAGTGCGTGAGCGACAATTTCTGCGATATATGTACGTCAGTGAGCAAAGCAATGTTTGTATTGTAGGACGCAAAACAAAGGTACTCGTTTAAAGAAAGACGGGGCGGTCATAATCAAAAAGCCCGCACGTGTTGGCTGTAAGGCTTTAACCCGTGCCAACAGTGCCCCGACATAAAGGAATATTTGCTTTTGGACAGCAGGGAACTGGGACCGACAAGAGCACACCTTTGTTATTTTCATGTCACGTGACAAGGGAGGTTCAGACAATTACTTTCATTTGTCTGGCTAAATACATACTCGTCTCAGAATTTGTGCTTTTTGACAGGTGGTTAGGTGTGCCACACATAACGCAAAGTCGACTCAGATGTTTCGTTAGATAGTCAAAAAATATAAACATATTTTGAGAATACATTTTATTTCTAACATGAGATAAAAATTGTAAGTCATCCAGTGAGCTTATTGAATTTATGCTTTTATAACATTTTACTATCTTTGGCAATTGAGGCAGCCAGAACCAGAGTGTTCTACCTTTTCTAGACACAACTGATTTTGATTGTATCTAGAAAAGATAGGCCAGTCTAGTTTTGGCGCCATCCATTTCTTCATTCGTTATGACGTCGGACACGTTGGTTAAGTTTTGCGGAAGTGAAAATAAGTAATTTCTAGAAGTTTTTATTTTAAGGCTACACAATTTTCCTACTCGCACTTTGCCAGTTTTTTAATACAATACATCGTATATGTACTGTTATTATACGAGTATACTCCTAAATGGAGATAGTATAATTTTTGCATTAGGAAGCTTGGAGCACAAGAAGATATCATCAATCATTTTAATACCTCCTTGGAAGACGAGCAAAAACTCTACGTTGAGTTTCTTGCCAAGTTTTTCCTTAGTTTAGCTTAGATATTACCTAGGTAGCCTTCATGTCCTCGGAGGCAAAATAAATGTGTATGCAAAATGTCTACCTTTCCAAGGTGAAGTACGGAAAGAGTAGGCATGACATTTTTAGGTAAATTGGTTACCGAAACTAAGCATGAGTACATACAATATTTAATATATAAATAATAAATCTTTATTGTAAACAAATAATTACAGCACACAACTTATTTTAAATATAAATGTAACAAAGCAGATATTTCCCATGAATAATAAAGGTCACAAAGAAAAGGGTATCTAAATTTCAGGGTTCGATAAAACATGACACATTTTAAAACAAATTTAATTAAAAAAATATAAGTGTTACGATGAGTTTCTAACAAATGTATAATTAAGTTATTTTAAGTACAAAGTTCAAGGGACAGGGTCGGGATGACAAGGGCTATGGGTCGTCCTTGAAATATAGGCAAATAAATAGTATGCATGTCTATCTTTTCTTCTATCAACAAATAAAAGTAACGTCGTAATCTTGACGTCTAGATTATTTTTATGCATATAACTGTCAAATTTTCTCTTGTCAATAATTCCGCTACGTGTACTTTCAAACTTATCTCTGAGGCTGGTTAAACTGGTTTTAAATACATCATGAAAACAGATTTAATCTTAGTTTATTTGCGTATGTATGGATATCTTCAAACATATTCAAAGCGTTTTATTTGTTTATGTCATTTAAAAAATCGATTTTAAAGTATCCTTAGTTATAATTAATAATATTATATAATTATAATTAATATATTATCCATTAAATTATCTTTAAAAAATAATAAATATGCTAAATGGCACAAAAGTCTGTAATGCAAGAGCCCGAGTACATACACAAAGTATTTTGTCACTTTAGCTGTGCCCCTGATTCAAAGTAAACTTCAGTTGGGAGGGATAGGTACGAAATTTCAAAGCATGGCCAAGTTTTCCTATACTTTTAAATGAAAATTTTTTGCTTAATCTGCCATAGCGTTGTTGACCTGTATACCACGAACCAAGAAATATGTATACAGACCACCAAGCTACGCTAAAAGGGTTTCCTTTTGTATAAGAAAATCTAAATAACATCACTTCATTACGTCGACAACGCTAGATTTTTGCGTACAAAGCTTTGTAAAATCAAAAAAACTCCAATGCCGAATTCCCGATAGGATAAAGTTCCAATTTGAGGAGTACCCATCGATACTCTGTATGTTATTCTCGTGAGGCTCCCCTTTTGTAACGACACAAACAAGTAAATTCCAAAGGGATATAACAACAATACGGCATTCTCCGTACATAAAGCTTTGATTACTTTTAGATTTTCAAATTAGGGTATGAAATTTTAGTATTTTCGAAATTTACGTCCATAGCTATTAACAGGATTGAGGCCATAACACCTTCACACAAACATACATACATATGTACTTTCATAAAATCTCATAAATAAATAAGATATAAAATGCATATAATATAATGCCAGCGCCAGCGTTGCCGCAGTTTTAGAGCAAGAGGCCCGACGGCATGACGCTCGTTCCGTGGCAGAACGGCCGGTCGTTGGTATGGGATGCGACCTGCGTCGATACGTTGGCCCCATCCCATGTCCAAGCGACCGCAGCCAAGGCCAGCGCTGCGGCGCTGATGGCAGAGTCTAACAAGCGGCGCAAATATACAAACCTCGGGGAAGAATGCATATTTGTACCGTTTGGCGTCGAAACCCTCGGGCCGTGGGGACCCGACGCGCGACGTCTATTCAAAGAGATAGCGTCGCGCCTGGTCGATGCCTCGGGTGACAGGGGGGCGGGGGCGTACCTCGGCTAAAGACTTAGTCTCGCCATCCAACGAGGTAATGCCGCCAGCCTTCTTGGCACTCTTCCCGGCGGCAACGATTTGGACAATTTTTTAACCTTTTTTAGAACAGGTTTAGTTTTAGATTAAATAGTTTTAGTATTTTATGTCATTGAATTAAGTATTTCTAAGTATTATTTATGTTATTTAAGTTTCTTGCATTGAAAACAATATAATGATTATCCATCTAGATATAATATGAAGGAACTACATAAAAATGTAAAACACCCAAACCCGAGACTTTCAAAAAGATATTTTTATTTATGAAATATCTGTCAAAAGACTAGAAATTTAAGCCAGGTCATTCCAGGCTCTTCTGATTCGCAGGCTATCTGAGGTATGAAATATGATACAAGTAAGTCAGTTTATGGTAACTATATACTATTAACAAAGAAGTAACAAAGTTGTGTCTGTAGGCCTACCATGGGTTTTGATTACTATACACGTTAACGTCTGCGTAAAATATTTATATACTAGCTTTTGCCCGCGGCTCCGCCCGCGTCGAAAAGATTTTCGTGGAAATAAGGAAAACAAAATAATTTGATTTTTTGAACGACTATATGCAACGGACACCATGTTTGAGCAAAGCGCCAATAAAGACCAGTCAAATAAGCCTAAACTCAAAGAGTCTGCTGTTGTCCGTTGAGGAGATCCTGTACCCATCTTCCAGTCCCATTATCAGACCCTGGTCACCATGTTTTACCAAAGTGCTAATAACGACCAATCAAATAAACCCAAACTCGAAAAGTTTGCTGTTGTCCGTTGAGGAAATCCTGTACCTATCTTCCAGTCCCATCATCAGACCCTGGTCTCCATATTTTACCAAAGTGCTAATAAAGACCAATCAACTGAGCCCAAACTCGAAGGGTCTGCTGTTATCCGTTGAGGAGATCCTGTACCCACCTTTCAGTCCCATCATCAGACCCTGGTCACCATGTTTTACCAAAGTGCTAATAAAGACCAATTCAAATAAGCTCAAACTCGAAGGGTTTACTGTTGTCCGTTGAGGAGATCCTGTAACCATCTTCCAGACCCATCATCAGACCCTGGTCACCATGTTTTACCAAAGTGCTAATAATGACCAATCAAATAACCCCAAACTCAAAGGGTCTGCTATTGTCCATTGAGAAAATCCTGTACCCATCTTCCAGACCCATCATCAGACCCTGATCACCATGTTATACCAAAGTGCTAATAAAAACTAATCAAATAAGATTGTTGTGATAAGAAAACACTTGTACTTTTCCACAGATAATATTTAATTCTACACTACCCAACCGGTTTCACTATATAAGCATCATCAGGGGTTTTTAATTACATAATTTTATATATAATTATTTATTTAAACAATCTTTCTGTTGCTAGATGTCCGTGCAATAAACGTATATTGCATCGTTTATTGCACGGACATCTAGCAACAGAAAGATTGTTTAAATAAATAATTATATATAAAATTATGTAATTAAAAAGCCCCTGATGATGCTTATATAGTGAAACCGGTTGGGTAGTGTAGAATTAAATATTATCTGTGGAAAAGTACAAGTGTTTTCTTATCACAACAATGTTTGATAAATTCCACCAAGTGCCGACAATCTCAACTATCAACTTCCTAATCAAATAAGCCCAAACTCGAAGGGTCTGCTGTTGTCCGTCGAGGAGATCCTGTACCCATCTTCCAGACCCATCATCAGACCCTGGTCACCATGTTTTACCAAAGTGCTAATAACGACCAATCAAATAAGCCCAAACTCGAAAAGTTTGCTGTTGTCCGTTGAGGAGATCCTGTACCCATCTTTCAGTCCCATCATCCGACCCTGGTCTTCATATTTTACCAAAGTGCTAATAAAGACCAATCAACTGAGCCCAAACTCGAAGGGTCTGCTGTTGTCCGTTGAGGATATCCTGTACCCACCTTTCAGTCCCATCATCAGATCCTGGTCACCATGTTTTACCAAAGTGGTAATAAAGGCCAATCAAATAAGCCCAAACTCGAAGGGTCTACTGTTGTCCGTTGAGGAGATCCTGTACCCATCTTCCAGACCCATCATCAGACCCTGGTCACCATGTTTTACCAAAGTGCTAATAATGACCAATCAAATAACCCCAAACTCGAAGGGTCTGCTATTGTCCATTGAGGAGATCCTGTACCCATCTTCCAGACCCATCATCAGACCCTGATCACTATGTTTTACCAAAGTGCTAATAATGACCAATCAAATAAGCCCAAACTCGAAGGGTCTGCTGTTGTCCGTGGAGGAGATCCTGTACCCATCTTCCAGTCCCATCATCAGATCCTGGTCACCATGTTTTACCAAAGTGCCAAGAAGTGTGTCAGGATCGTTGCAGATGGAAATCTGTAGTCAGATTAAACTCATACAGCTTTCTCGTATGGGAAAAAATCAATACATAAACCTGGCTGTAATCACTTTTTCAAGCTAAATATTAGCAATAGGTGTGTCCGGATCGTTGTAGACATAAATTTGTAGTCAAATGAAACTGATATTGTTTTGCCGTATGGGAACAAATCTTTACTTAAACCATAGTATTTCATATATCTATGCTTAAACCTGGCTGTAGTTACTTTTTCAAGCTTAATATTAGCAAGAGGTGTGTCAGGATCGTTGTAGATGGAAATCTTTAGTCAGATTAAACTGATGCAGCTTCCTCGTATAGAAAAACAACCGGTTTCATCACTTTTTCAACATTTTTAACTAACCATTTGGTCAAGGAACGCCGATAAAGCAGCTAAGCAGCGTTTTTCTCCCGACATGGTTCACAAATATTGAATTTTCAAACTGAAAACTTATTTTTATTAAAATATAATATAACGTATGTTACTCAGCAATAGTATAGCTTTATATAAACGAAAGAATTTTTAGAATCGGTTCAGTAGTTCCAAAGTTTACCCCAAACATGCAAACAAACAAACAAACAAACAAATATTTCCACTTTATATAATATAGTGTAGATGTACATGTAGATAGTGAAGATGAGAAATTGTGCAGCGCCCCTAGCGTAAGCAAAACTCATGGTAGACATTTGACATTTTTTCAAAATTTTGTTTGAGTTGAGTTATTAGTAATAATACTGAAGCCAAAAGTGAAATTTTTTGAATATTTGATTGTGTGTCTGTCTGTCCGTCTATCTGTATGTGTGTTGTTATAGGCCTCGTTTTATCTAGAGAACCACTTCAAGGATTTGGACGTTTTTTTATGATCGTCGTACTGACCCTGGTCAACACATAGGCAATAAGGGGTGTTAATAAAATAACGCCCAAACTTAAAACAGGGCAGACATTTAATAACAATATACATTTAAGACATATAATATTTTGTAATAACGTGACCTAGGATAACCTTAAAAATGCTTTGCATCTGTAATCATTTGCACTAAATTAAAAAAGTATTTCTAATTAACAGATTAAGAAAAATCACTTTGCGGTACGAAAATTACAAAGTGTTGTAGAAAATTAACAGACATAATATCACTTTACAAAATTTTGTTTTCTAACGGCTCCATCGTGTGTTGTTCTAGAAATATGTCAATGTAATTTTTTCTAATTTGTGCTTTCAAATCCAATAATTATAACCAAATCAAAACTTGTTAAATCAGGTAACCCGACTTCGTAGACATTAAATACGTATATCACCCAAGGATAAGGACAAAGGAAGAAAAGATTTGAGAGGTAACCATATGGCCCAAGTGGGATTAATTCTAAGAAGAAAAAGAAATAAATAACGTAAAACACCGAAAGCGTAGGCTTATCTCTAAAATACATGCCTGGAGATTTGGATGGACTACATAACTGTTTTATGGACTAAATATGTTGATATATTGTAAGAAAAAAAAAACCGGTCAAGTGCGAGTCAGACTAGCATACCTAGATTTCTGTAATTCGACAGTTTTGGGAACAGTGAGGAACAAGAAATTTAAAATCTTGCCCATAACTGTTTATGATGACTAAAAAAAGAATTGATTGTACCACAAAACTCGTAGATGAAAAATTTGATTTTGTCATTTTACTATCGTAAATTTCTCAACCGCTATATTTTTCGTGTAATCTTTAGGTAATCCCAAATTACCATGATCTTTTTCATTTTTTTTCGGTCCACCAGTTTCGGAAATAAGGGGGGGGGCATGCATTTTTTTGTGGTTCTTCAAATATTTCTCGAAATCAGTGACAGTAAGTATTGTAAAAGTATATATTTTTATAATCAGCTTTTTAATATCTAAAATTTGAAATCCATATTGTAATTTCAGAATTAATTTTTTAATGATTTATTTTTTTTATATTTCTTATTTGCTATCAACTTTTTTTTAATCGCTATGGTTTTCCTGTAATTGGCCAGTTATTGCCTGTTATTGTAATTTTTTACATTTTTTTCGGTCCAACAGTTTCGGGAATAAGGGGGGGGGACATGCATTTTTTGTGGTTTTTCAAAGATTTATCGAAATCGGTGCCAATAAATATAGTAAAAGTATATATTTTTATAATCAGCTCTTATATCTACAATTTCATACCTATATTTAATTTTTAAGAATTGATTTTTTATTTTTCTCACTTTTGTATTGGAAATATTTTGAACCTCCCGAAGTTATTCGGGAGAGAGTAAGAGGACAGCTCTCAGGCAAATAAACCAGGCGGCCCACCATTGCCTGGGACCGATGGATGGCGGTATATCCATCCCCAATTGCCGGGCCTTATATAAATCAGACTGGTGACGGGCAGCGGTTTCGGCACCGCGCTCACCAACCTGCCTGCCCAGCGTGTGTGAGTATGGGCATTTCTTCCAGGAGGACCGCCAAGAGTGGCGAAATCCTGGAAAGGCCTATGTCCAGCAGTGGACGAAACAGGCTGATGGATGGATGGATAAGAATAATAAGTGAAAAATTATTAATTAATTAATTTAAAATAATTACTCATGTTTGAATGGAATTGAACATTATTAAAATCATAATATTCAGAATCGGAAAGTTGTCAAAATTTTGGGCTTGATTTTGGAAGTTCATTGTGAATAAAGTATTTTTTATTAATTTGGTTTCATAAAAAAAAACACAATGTGCTCCCGAGTGTATATTGTGAAACGAAAATCACAGTCCACCCACACTCTGTACACCCACTTTTCATCGACAATTATAACGTCCTAAAAGTGATGTGTGGTGAGCTCCATCGCCATACTTTGGGCACAAATGGACCAACAGCTTAACGTGCCTTCCGAAGAACCCTGACCAAACACAAATAAATGTGCAACACGGTACATAAACACATTATCTCTGGGTTAGCACTTCCACTCGGTCACACGCCTGTGAGACATAAAACAATAAAATCATAAAACTGATTTGAAAATTGTGCAAAGAAACAGTTAACTGATTTAATATCCTCAAAGTAATTTCCCGTTACGCTAACTTCTATTTTTCCTAAATTATTTACATGTTTCTATTATTTTATTATATTCAATTAAATAATATATTATATTATTTTTAAACTTTTTCTCTCTCGGAAAACATGAATGAGAGAAAAACAATCAGGTTTGTTTTAAAATGATCTCTACGCTAACAATAAAGTAATAATTAGTCGTGTCTATAAATTGAGTATTTTTTCGAAATTTTAAACGAAGTGGTTTATCATTAGTAATTGTACTGAGACCAACACTAGAATGTATAAAAAAAATGTTTTTGTATTTGGAGAACCACTCAACAGATTTGGATGCGGTTTTATTTATTATCATCCATCGTAGTGACCCGATACGCAATATACTGATTGTGTAAGGAGTTTTGATAAAATAACCGCCAAGCTGATAACTGTCGAGAATTGAAAAACACTTCAACGCGAGCAATGGTCTATTATACCGGGTGTAAATAGAGTGCGACCATTAAAAGAAACCACATATTCTACCGACCCCACTGAACCACTTTTCCCAAGAGTCATACCAGCGGAAAGCCTTAGTTTAGGAAATAATTGAGTTCCAAACAAAAATGCGTGAACCCTGACGCACCGACATACGGGCGAGTTTAGAGAGAGCGTCGTCCGTGAAACCTGCAACTGTTTGAGGTCAACGCTCTCTCTAACCTCGCCCGTATGTCGGTGCGTTAGGGTTCACGCGTTTTTGTTTGGAACTCAATTATTTCCTAAACTAAGGCTGTCCGCGGGTATGACTCTTGGGAAAAGTGGTTCAGTAGGGTCGGTAGAATATGTGGTTTCATATAATGGTCGCGCTCTATTTACACCCGGTATATACCCTATAGGATATATTATTATACTCGTATATTATCTTACAGATTCGATTTTTTATGTAAGGGGCAAAAGAAAAATGCTCATTTGTATTATAAAACTTTTTATGAGTTTAAGGTGGCTATAGCTTGTGTCTTTTAATTTTCATCGCCTGTTAAATCATTGTAAAAGAAAAGACCGCAGTTCAGTGTACCTAGCATAGTCGACTATATCGAGCTTAGACAGCTCGATATACACTGTCTGTCCCTCTTTAGGTTGATCAACAGAGTGAGACAGAGCACTGTATCAAGCGCTATCGAGCTCGATATGGCTTGCTATGCTAGACTAGCTGATCGTGTCATGGATCCATCGCACGTAGACTTAATCTGTTGGTAAAACTTCCCGCATTTTCGCAAATCGCCGCTTAAAGCATACGGTTTCTACAAAAAATAGATTATCTTCTCATGTTATTCTTTCTGTTATTCCTTTCTTAGATTGTTAAGTTAATTACTTACAAAGAGTACCCATTCATTTACACCAACATCCTACAAGCTCAATGTCTTTTTTCATACATCCTATTTCCTTCTTATTTTATTTTTATATTTTATTTATATAGAATAGTGATGAAACAAAGCTTATGTTAAAACAACTCGCCAAACAACACGACGCCGCACTAATTATGAATATTTTTATCAAAATCGCAAAAAATAATTTTGCAACAATGCAAAAAAAATTGCGTTTAGTTTTTCTATGGTTTTTTGTACACCTTTAGATCGTTAAACAAGTTTTCAGGAAATTTTATCAGCTGTCTAATGGTGGTACTCACTTCTATACAAAATCAAAAACAAACGTTGGAATAGCTAGGATATTAGTCATCGCCGGCGCTCTTGTTTATTTTTTAGTCGAGAACTTGGCAAGATAACACTCTGCAGGAATTTTGAATATTTGTTTTGTAAGTCTATAAGCTATGAGTTTTTTGTTACTCTTTTAAATTGCCTTTCGTCTTTTAACTTAACGAGTTAGAGCGAACTTTCACGCATCGAAAGTATTTACGATTTAGAAACCGTAAGCTTCTTATTTTACTTGAATACTTATACTTACTTACTTTTCTAGAATAGTTCATTTTAGTTTAATTATTAAGTCTTAGAACCATTTCCAATGAAATATCAATGTTATTAAATTTATTTATCACACACTATTTATTTCGAGAAACTATTACTTTATTTACAAAAATTCTAATAATTAAATTTTGTTGACAGGGAATTATTAATTTTGTAAAAAATATATAATATTAAGCTCGTTTGAAGCATTTCAAATATCTTAGCCTTAGCATAAGATGTTTAAATTGCATTGTGAACTAGCCTTTCGCCCGCGGCTCCACCACGTTTATTTAATCTCTGCCCAGTTTTCTGCTTAGGTGTTATATTATGAACATCCCCTGTAGCCTATAATTATGGCTACAATGATAATAAAGAAAACTGCAACCAAATCCGTTCAGTGTTTCTCGAGTTAAAACGGAACATACATAGAGACAGACAGATAGAAGGACAAAAATTCCAAGGATGGTAGTTTTAGTACAATATAAATAAATTAAAATTATGAAAATATTCAATCTGCAGACACGACTTTCTTACCACTTTATTATTTGTATAGATTGCTAGCTTCTGCCCGCGGCTTCACCATTTTTTTTTTTCAGAAACAAATATGAGCTCTCTTTCTCCCCCTCGACTGAATATAGGTATTTAAAGTGACAATATCCCAAGCAAAGCAATAACGACGAAGTTCTCCGTAAAACTTATTTGATCTCTGGAATGAGAGTAGTATGGTTTTAACAGAACTCAAACCGTGTGTGAAAAGATCTAATTAGGAGACAATCAGAAGTGGCTAATAAATATTTAATATTGTTTACAACGAAATACTATACCTACCGCATTATTTATTTTGTAAACAAAATTTTTTTTTCTTCAAGTGCTAGAATCTCCAGGCTGCTCCCATTGTACCTATTTGATTTTATTTATCAGTTACATATTACAGATACACCTCTAAAGTAAGGCCAACGAGACGATTTAAAAAAGGTACACAATCGGACCTTTACTGAGTTATCTCCATTCTTATCTCTCGTACGCAATAATGGCGTCAATTGTTCAACATAATGGCGTCAGTCGGTCGACGACAGCTGTCGCTGCGTGGATCGTGGTACAGGTAAGCAGTCAATACCGCAGCTACTACTATTTTGAATTTTGTGTTTGGATTGCGTTTGAAGTGATACGTATTCTTTCGTTTATGTATTTGTTTAGTTTTTAGTTATTATTAAACCGTTACTGTCAGTTTTTCTTGTTGATTTTACTGTTATTGTAAGTGGTTGTTGATTTTAATTATGGAATCACAGCATGGCAAACAACCTTTGAAAGATATCAATTCACCACGCAAAAAACGCAAAAAGTAAGTAAGTCAACTTATTAATTAATTTTTCCGGACTGGAACCACTAATAAAAATTAAATTTTTAGGGTTCCGTACCAAAAAGGTTTTTTTTAGGATACCGCACTCAAAGGGCAAGCGGAGCCCTATTGCTGTCACTCTGTTGTCTGTTTGTGTGTTTGTCCGAATATTTTACGGCTCTCTAGCTCTAAAACGGAATGATTCACAGATTACCTGCAGATTATGTACGGAATCCTAAGAGGACTCGCACTTGGCTGTTTTTTATAATGACAAGTTAAATTTTCTATTCTTTACTATTTTTTATTTGCAGCGGACGTATTTTAAAAATGTTTTGAACCCCTGAAAGTGTGTTTACCTTTTTTAAATCGTGCCGTTGGCCTTACTTTGTATCAGAAAAGTCTTATCTACTTACTTACCACAAGTGGATAATAAATAATTAATATTGTTTACCACGAAATAATATTATACTTACCGCAGTATTTCTTTGTAAACAATGTTTTTGTTTTTCCTCCAAGTGCTAGAATCACCAGACTGCTCCTATTGTATTTAATTTTATTTAATGGAGAAACAAACGCGTTTGTAGGGTTCCGTACCTCAAAAGGAAAAAAAGCAACCCTTGTAGGATCACTTTGTTGTCCGTCTGTCTGTCCGTCTTTCCATGCGTCAGTCTGTCTGTTGAGACCCTTTATCTCGGGAATGCGTGGAGGTATCAAATTGAAATTAAAACCATATTACTCAGGTCTACAGCAGTCCCTTGAAGCTGTGAAAAAATTAATCTTCTAAGTTAACGTAAAAAAGACACTCTCAAGGGAATCAAAATTTATGGGGTATTTTCCGTTGTCCTATTTTTTTACATGTACTTACTTATAACTTGCAAATATTAGTTCATAATAATATCAGGTACATATTACATACAACTATCTCAGAAAAATCCTATAGTTACTCCCGCGCCGGGCGCGGCTGGCGCGCTCCCCCGCACCATACGCCCGTCTACAATGCCGTGTAGAATTTTCGAAGCCCTATTAACTTTAATTGAAGAGTATGTGTACCAATTTTCGAGTCAATGGACCCAGATTATAGAAAGTTTTACCAAAAATTCAACCCCCCCATTTCACCCCCTAAGGGGTGGAAGTTCAAAAAACCTTTTCTTAGTAGACTCCTACTTAAAACTTACCCTCCAAATGTCATGTCTCTGGGACCAGCGGTTTAGTCTGTGGCTTGAGGTATCAGTCAGTCAGTCGGCACTTTGAATCTAACATATATATTACGTATAGAATATCATTTACCTAATCCTACCTACTTACTAATAGATAAATCCTCCCGCGTCGCACGTGGTTGGCATGCGCCCCGCTCGTCCTGTGCTACCCCACGCGTCCGTTTACCATGCTGTGTAGGATTTTTAAAGCCCTTTAACTTTAATTGAAGATTGTGTATACCAGTTTTTGAGTTAATCGACCCAGAGAATAAAAATATTCACAGAAAATTAAACCTCCCATTTCAATGGGTGGGATTTCGAAAAACCCTTTCTTAATGGATACCTACTTTTTACAAAGAACACACCCTCTTAATTTTATGCTTCTAGGACCAGCAACTTAGGCTGTGCGTTGATATATCAGTCAGTCAGTCAGGACTTTGAATTTTATATAGTACATACATAGATGTTACAGGGATAATTTTTATTAGTGTTTTTGTCGCAGGCATTTGGATAAATCAGGCAGAAGAGAGGCGGTAGCTTAGGTTAGAAGGTTAGGTTATTTTTTTTATGACCACCATTTAAACCAAAAAACTAGTCATTTAGTTAAGTCACTGAATTTAACCAGACATATTGATGATTTTTAGGCTCAGCATAATGTGATTATAAGCAACTTGAGAAGTGAGTACAATATTGTATTGTATGTAAGCTTCCTAGTAAAATTCTACTTCGGCTCACAAAAACAATATACCGTAATGACCAGCCATAACGTATACTAACAAAATTCTTCCTAGGCTTCCTCTTCTGCTTATTGCAGGCCTAAAAACATTGAGTGAGAGGGATGCCAATGTATAGAATAATCTGTCTGGCTTATGCTTGGAACATATTTGTTAATTCCAAAACTAATCAAATATTTATATTTAAAAGAGCCCGCAGTTCACTAAGCTAAAATTGCCACGCGTCGACTTTATGTGTTTATTATTAATAATAGGTCTGTTACTACATTATACGTCTGTGACGCAGAACGCAGCTCAATGTGCTCGACCCCTAAGCGAACACTTTTTACTAAGGCGTCAATCCTAAAATCAGGAACCAATTAATCAGTACCTTTTAGTCAACTATCTAGGTACAATTATATATACATATGTAAAATTCAATCAACCGACCAAATTCATACTGAAGACTGGGTTAGTGATCAGAAACTAGGTTCAGTAATCCTTTTGGCCAAATTCTAAAAATATATTAATTTGCTCCCGTACTGGTTGGACTAGTTTAAGTACAATTCCTAGCCCAGTCAGTAAGGAAGCAAAAAAAATATTTATCGAATTTCACTAAAAAGGGTAATTAAATCTTGTTTCTGATCACTTTGGTCGGGTGATTGAATGTCACCTAGGACCTATATGTATTTTTTTCAGTGATTTCTGATATACGAGTACTAGTCTTCGGCTTATCGCACTAATATTATAAATGCGAAAGTTTGTGTGTGTGTGTGTGTGTGTGTGTATGTGTGTGTGTGTGTGTGTGTGTATGTTTGTTACTCTTTCATGCTGAAACGGCTGGACGGATTTTGATGAAATTTAGAATGGATATAGGTTATACCCTAACTTAACACATAGGCTACTTTTTATCCCGGAAAAAGGATATCATTAAACCGTATAACACGCGGGTGGAGCCGCGGGCAAAAGCTAAATAACTAATAAAAATGCAGCCAGTGAACCATCTAATTAATTATTAACGAGGTAATGCGGCCAGTGTCTTGGGTACCCCGCCCGGTGACAGCGACGACTTAAATAAAGTCTTTTATTGGATTTAATTTGAATTTGAATTTTTATTACTGTGTTAAGTTTTTTAGAATTTAAATGAATTATAATTTCAGTATAATTCATAATTATATTAATTATGTTTTTAAATATTATTATTTTATGTACCTAGACAGTTAAAAATTAACTGTATTTTTTTTGTGTAAATAATATTTTTGTAAGTAAAAAAAAATATAACACCTTTTGTCACTACAATAATGGCGACCGCAAGGGAGTTCAGAAAACGGCCTCAATTCGGAGAAACTTTCAGTAACACCGTCGTTAAGGTTTGATTGTTACACGAGACCCTTAATTAGTTCCAGAGGGTCCCGTACGATCACCCCTAGAGAACATAACATATTCTCTGTTTTTATAGGCCCCCTCTCAATGTTTCTTTTTAAAGAAAATTCTTAAATTCTGATTAGTTTTTCGTGTTTGTAAGACAGAAACGGTTTGTAACAAACGTTAAAACAGAATGTACATACATACGAGTACATAACATATGTAAAGATTGTTTTATTTCAGTTAAAGCTTTTTAGGGTGACCAACGGGACCCCATTAGGTACTAAGACTCCGCTGTCCGTCTGTTCGTCTGTCAACAGGCTGTATCTCATGAACCATGATAGTTAGAAAGTTGAAATTTTCACAGATGATGTATTTCTATTGACGCTATAATAAAAAAAACTAAAAAAAAAACAGAATAACATAAATATTTAAGGGGGCTCCCATACAACAAACGTGATTTTTTGCTCGATATTGATAACGGCAACAGGTAGACGCTTGAAATATTCACAGAATATTTAGTCATAAATTCACTTTGAAAATAAATAACTATATTAAAATAAAATAAATATTTTAGGGGGCTCCCATACAACAGACATTATTTTTTGCCATTTTTATAGATAATGGTACAGAACGCTTCGTGTGCGAGTCCGACTCGCACTTGGCCGTTTTTTTAACTCTATTTTTAGTATTTAGGTACTTGTGTTTGAAACTAACAAGGTGACATAAATTTATGCAGCCAAATTCATTATAAACTCGGTAAGTGCTCAGTATGAAGGTCCGATGATCCTTTTTTGTGAAATTCGTTTTTAAAACAAGTTACTCGTATTAGTAACTGTCTACATGAACGAACACAATTGAGATCGCATTACAAACTTGAAAAGATAAATTGTAACAAATTTCAACTGAGAAATGCACTCTGAATAATGTTAAGAATTAAGAATAAGAATCCAAAGCGATGGATTTCACTATAAATCATATAATCTAAGCCACAGGAATTCCATTTCAAAATAGTCTCCACTTCCGTTTACCCTTAAAAATAAGTACGAAATTTTCTAGAAAAAATATTTTAAAAGTATTAAAAGTTATTTCAAGAATATAATATAAATTATAAATAAAACTTACCTAAATTAAAAAGCGTAAAACTAACCTAAAATCCATATTAAACCCGTACTAAAAATAAACTAAACTAAATGGAAAATCCTATCCAAATCGCCACCATCGTGTGGAAGGATACCTAGAAGTCTGGCAGCGATTCCATATTTCCAAAGAACATTTTGATTAATTTTATATAGATGTTATTAAATAAATTAATAAATATATATATTTAAATTACCCAGAGAGGTAACGCGGCCAGTATTTTGGGCACTCTCCCGCAGGGCAGTGATCTGGAGGCAATCTTTTTTTTGTGATTGTTGTGTGTACAGGTTTGTGTTCTTTTTTTTTAGGTTTATTTAATTTCCGTTATTAAATCTTGTGTTTTATTTATAGTTAGTTTGTTTAAGTTTTTGTATCTTGTTAGCATAATACCATTAAAATTTTTGAAGTTGGAGATGAGTGTATCTTAAGGAGTACATTATCAAAATGTAAACGAAAATATTCATAATGGTGATGCGGACTTTCAAAACAAAACAAAACTGATGCGTGCTAAAATGCCATTTATCTATTGACTACCACTTCAAACGTTAGTGTTGTTACATCATCACATCAATGATCGTCACACGATCGCACTAACGTGAACGAGGGTGGTGTCAGCACTATCGGTTCTGTCAAAGCGTTCCAAACCGATGCACCGATGCAAAGGTGCGATGTCCACGTATAAAATACAGTTTTATTTATTTTATATGTTCACTGACATATCTCCTTTAGCTATCAAATGTACGAAAACACATATCTAGAGACATCTCCGTTTTTATTCGTATCTTTCTGTCGGTATATTTGGAACGCGGTGCCAGATATAATTCTATATTTTAACCCCCGTTCCTCTATTAATGTATGAAAATTCTAATAAAGGACGTCTGTAGCAAATAAAAACAAACACCTACTCTATGAACTTTAAAAATCAATAGTTTTTGAAACTGATACATAAAGAAGTTATTATATCACGATCATGAGTTTGAAAAACGAGCCATAGGCTCCTTTAATACCTTCAAGTTAAGTCTCTGATATACCACGTATCTAATAAAGAAAAAAAACTGGACAAGTGCGAGTTGGAATCGCTCACCGAGGGTTCCGATAAAGACTCACATCTTGTGATTTAATTACAAATGTATAGTTTTCAGTTTTTTTTATATAATTGTAGTATAAGACAGTATTACTTGCCAAATTTCATAGTTCTAGGTCAACGGAAAATACCCTATGAATTTTGATTCACTTGAGAGTGTCCAAATGTACGTTTTTTGTGGCATAAACGGCCGTATCTTTTTTTACGTTAACTTGGAAGTTTCATTTTATCACAGCTTCAAGCGATTGTAGACCTAAAAATATATAGTTGTAATTTTAACTCGATAACTCCACGTGTTTCCGAAATAAAGGGCCTTAACAGATAGACGGATGGACGGACGGACAGACAGACGGATAACAAAGTGAAGGGCTCCGTTTTTTCCTCTTGTGGTACGAAACCCTAAAAATACAATTATACTATAGTTTTCCTAACACTTATGACTTGCATTTCAAAGTTCACACCCAGATATCCCCTCGGGGATTCATGTCGTGACGATATATTTATTTTTATTTATTTATTTTCTAAACAAGATAATGCCATATAACTCGATATTAACTCTGTTTCTGTTTTTTTCTGGGCACAAATGTCTGACAGCAGTGGTCGAGTGACACTGAGCAACGAAAATGAGGAACTATTTTATAACAGCAAAATCAATAAAATCTTACCACAGATTTTACCAAGATTTTGTGGATTGAAAGAGTGTGAAACTGCACATAACTAGGTTTTATAACACTCGTTTGATAGTATTAAGAACCCGATCAAGCGCGAATAGGACTCGCGCACTGAGACTTTGGCACCATTTAAGTAAGTCAATGGACTAAAGTGGTTTGAATAGTAATTACAACATCTACAAAATAAATAAAACAAAACTACAAAATTAAGTTGGTCGGGTATTCGGATACGTAACCCTAATCCTATATTAAAAATCAGCGTTTTTAGAATTTGTTGTTTAAAAAGAGTAATGGCACATATTATAGATAAAATTCAAAATTTCTAACTAGTTTAGTTTTTGAGATAGACTCCGTAACAAAAATGGTCCAAAATTGACAAATTTGATGGCACACCATTTCTTTGTTTTTGAAGATGAAAAAAAAATGTATTGTACCCTACTTAATGATTTCTAGACAATGATTTCCCACATGGATGAGAAAAAAATATTTTTTTCGGGTCCTTTTTCATGGGACCCCCTGAAAATCAACTTCATTTAATTTTCAATTCAGTATTCGGTTTGGGTCAACATTTTACATAACATATTCAAATTTCAGATCTATACCTCATTTTGTCTGCAAGCTAGAAACCCATTTTGCGTTTTGGACGTTGCACCCTAAAAACTCGCCTAAAATACCGTGGTTGGTGGAACGTTGGGGCTTGGTTGCTTTGAACTAAAGTGAAACATTCGAACGAAAATAGCCTCTGACCACTTTATTGGTTATTAATAAAGCTTTTAACTGTAGGTTAGTTTAGTTTTATAGTGAGCTTGCAATAAAAGTTAGTTGAAAAGTACTTCACACTAGCTTTTTTAGGGTTTATCTGGAACTCTGCAAAACTAAAAATTTTATATACTATAAAATCAACGTAAACCTATCTTATGTGGAATTTTAACCAGTTTTCATATCTCCATATATGTATTATTTGAAACTTTCTTCATTACTTACATCAGTTACCTTGGTTTTTTTTAAAGCCAATAGCACAAATTATATGTTTTAATATTAATATTATATATATTTTAGTGTTATATATTATAGCACTAAATCAGATATTTATAAAATTTCAAAATAAAATAAAAACTCATGTTTGTTTTCTTCTCAAAAGAAACAGTCTAAAACGTGGATAAGATTGAAAAATCTAAATCAGATAAAGTTGGAGAAACCAGCGAGCCATCATTAACAAAAGGGCACAGCTGGAAGTTCTTATAAAAATGTACAAGGGCTCCGAGTAATTTTACACTTTCTGTATTGCCACCTTCACTTTGGGCCGGAATGTTTCTGAATTTTACTCGTTTTCTTACTGATGAAGCCGTACTAAGCAAGAAATTACGTCAGTAATTTCAATATTTTGAGCGGGGTTTATAAATTAATTTACAAAAATCTATTACATTTATTTCCTTGCACAATTCTTTATAGAATAGACTTATACAGAAAATATAAATGAACTAAAGAGTCTGGCGGGTAATGAATATTGTAATAAAATATAAAGTCATTGGTACAATGTGTATTGAAACGATAACAAATTTAAAAAGCTTCATCCCTACTATCCACTATCTTACAATACCCAGTAACATCTGTCCTCGAATATAAACGTCAATTTCAACATAACCTATACCAATTTACATATAATATACTTCTTATGATATTTTAAACACGATCTTTAGACAGCATTGTTTGTTGACAAACGAAAGTATAAAAATTAGTACGACTATTTTTTTTGTAAACCAAAACATGTTTGCTAATGTAATTGAGGACCAAAATGAAAAAAAGGTAACAGTTCAAGCCTAATCTCTGTTTTTCGTGCGTAAAGAAGGCTGTCATGCAATCAGTTAATTAGAAGATAAATTACGATAGATACACATTGTGCTACAATACACTTACGAAAATTACTTTGTATTAAATAATGTTCATGTCATTCTTTATCATTAACGAAGTACTTTCAATATTTGAAGCTAGGCAGCATTTTTTTAAGCTTAAGCATACCAGAGTAGATATATTTTTATAAAGTTATGAAAGCACTTACAATAATTTTGTGGTTGAACTCCTAAAAGTGCTTTGGATCTGTGAACAGTAAACGTGTAAGTTCTATGTTTTATAAACTTGAATAATCAAAAATATTGACTTTTATTGGTGAAAACTTTGCTACAAACTCCCTTTACAAATCTTGGAAGGCCTACGAAACGCCGCGGATGTCTACGAGTGGCTACGGACGCCTACGAGCGTAGCCGTCTGAATAAATAAACACTTACGCTACAACTTAACATGAAATGTGAGTCACTCTCATACGTACAACATAAACCTTCGGATTAAAATGTTATTAGCCTAATAAATGTTTATTTGGGCTTTCTTTATTTGTTTCAATGTTCTTTATTGCCTTTTGTAAGGCAATGGTGACGAATTTTAGACCATTTAGCCAAAGTAAAGATTGACTATTTACACGATAAAATATTCTTGTTAAATATTGGGGTTACTGACATGTAAAATGTTAGTTTTAGATAGTTACTTCGGAATTATTTGGGCTCAGAAGCTCCAAAAGCTGCGTCACATGACACCACTCAACAAAATTCAAAAACATTCATCATTGTCAGCGTTGGCGTCTCCTAAATACCTAATGTAAATATTCCGCGTTAAGTGCTGTGTAAGGTCAGCACAAAAGAGAGGATATTTAATAATAAATGAAGCGAGTAATCGTGAAGGGAGTAAAGTAGGGTTACCATGGAACCGTATTTCCGAGGGAATATAAGGATTCATAAAGGGTAATACGAGTAAATTTTCTGTATTATTCCAATTTAGTTTTGTTGTAACACATGCTACATACCATACATATTCTATGTTGATTAAACTCAAGTAGCTTCGTAATTTGTGGCTTATTATAAATACCTACTCGTATAAAATATACTGACTAACTACCTATAGTGTCCTGTAACCAGAACGGAAACTCTGGTACGTGCGAAAAATTGCTGAGGCAGATTTAGGGTGATTTTAAAAGGTATTTTCTACGGCTACGGGTGTTGATTTCTTATTGAAAATGTATATGAAGCGCTTTTTATTATATGAGATTTAGTCACTCCACGTTACTTCATATGGCATTTATTATACTGCAAGTAACAGTTAAACGATTAATATTGCGAGTGAAAAGAATAGCCAGCCATCCAGTGGGCCTATTATGTAACTTAGTGTCGGCTGCCATCTATGGTTGCTATTCACCAAAACCAGATGAAAAATTAACTTCCAAAATAATCTTCAATGGGTTTAGAATTATATACAAATTTTGATGTCATTTCAAGTGTGAAAGTATCCTGGATAAGCGGATATGTATGTTTTCGACGATAGGCACTCGGTTTGGCAACAGATTTTACGATACAGAATCAGGGGACAGGACGATCCTTCCGAAACATGTGAAAATTAGCGAGGACTTAAAGTGGGCATTTATTAATGCTATTTTTACACAAATGTATGTAGCTTTAATAAAAACACTTTCCCGAATTATTGACATGAATTTTCAGGAGATATTTAGTAGAAATATCATCACGTGGCATTTATGACGCGATAAACAAAGTCGTATGAAAAATGAAACTTGTGAAAAAAGTTGCTACAGTAGCCACCCTGTTTGAAAAAGTAATATAATATACACAGACTTAGTGAAAAAAAAACCTCACGACGCGGCGTATTTAACCCTTTAAAGCCAACACTGACATCCGCAACAATAACAAAATTTTAGATGTTCTCGGGGCAGCAGGATTTTACCGTTTTTGCAAATGGGATGCGGCGGAATCAGCTTTAAATTACGGCTGAAAATGTAGGGCAATGTCAGGTAGAATATTAACCGTTTTTATTGTCGCAGGGTAAATCTTCAGCTTCAGTGAGATAAACAAAATTTTAATAATATTTTGACGCGTGCTCTTATTACGGTGTCTAAATTCGCGACGCGGTTATGAAATGTGATGAAGTAGATATGTATTTTTCCTTTTCTCAGGGAACAGTAAATATTTAAAAGGTAAGGGAGAAAAATAAAAAGACCCAAAAGAAGCAGAAAAATTTAAGGCGGCTATGTGAATTTGTAAAATGGTAGCTTTAAGGGCGTTATAAATAATGTTGTATTTGTATGTTTATACATAGCTCGACTTTGTACAATAATGTGTGTTCGTTACTTTTGTATGTTGTTTAATTTCTTGTTTCTTCATTAAAGTGTCTATTCATTCATACATTAAAGTCACTTGGATACAAAAACAAGATCCTGCAGTTTAAATAAATAAATGTTAATATGATTAATTGTAGTCGTGGACTTTTCTTTACATGCAATAACAAATTACTTTAAACGTTCTAGATTTTCAACTTTGGTCTTTACGATCGTTTTTCAATTAAGTCGTGATCTCATGACACGATGCATAACAAAATTACCAAAATAATAAATCTGTAGCGAGGTCGTATTGGAAAATTTCTGGGAAATGTATCGTTGAATTTGTTTGTTACAAAACACAGAGAGCTGAATCGTATATGATAAAAGGATTACTTTACTTTCATGTCTCTGGAATAAATAACACAAATACGATACTTATAAAATAAATGTATATAAACATGTCCGTAATGGGCACCAAGCGACAATACGGACATGGACTAAATAAACAGCACTAACTTACAGACAGACAAACCTCATCGAGATTCAAACACTCATACTAACATTCTTACATCCCCTCTCAAACACACACACACAAAAAAATAAGGTTTAATACTGATTGTAAATGTCATTTCATTACTATATCAACTGATGCCGGGCCCAGTAGGGTCCGAAATATATCTTGAAATAATATTTTTTAATTCTTTTGTGTGCATATATACTTCAATATATTAAAAAATACGATACTTATTGTTATAACATCGTATGAAGACTGTCAAACTGATTTATCAAAAAAAAACGGACAAGTGCGAGACTATAAGTATAGTTTTTATATTTTTCCCTATACTTGTAGTATAAGACGGTATTACTTGCTATATTTCATAGTACTAAGTCAACGAAAATTTTTGATTCCCTTGAGTGTCGAAATAGACATTTTTTGCGGCATAAACGGCTTTTTTTACGTTAACTAAGAAGTTTGATTTTTTTCACAGCTTCAAGAGATTGTAGACTTGAGTATATGGTTTTAATTTCAATTTGATACTATTAATAAATAAATAAATAAATAAATTGATACCTTCACGCGTTCCTGAGATAAAGGGTCTTGATAGACAGACGGAATGACGGACAGATGGACAGACAGACGGACAACAAAATGATCCTATAAGGGCTCCGTTTTTTCCTTCGGAAGCACGGAATTTATTATTAACAATTGAATGCACTTTAAAACTGACAAAAAGATACATGATGTGCATGTGGAAGGTAAAGCTCGACTGGGCCGCGGCAAAAGGACGATGACTACCAAATTGGTGATATACTGGAGATAGGCAAAGACAAAACCTCATAAAGAAGACGGAAGAGCAGGTATAGAAGAGCTTGTGAACTAGATTGATGTCTGCGAAAGAGGCAAAAGAGGTTTTAATAGGATCATGATAGAAGATTGAAATGTGTCGTCTCTGCCTACGCCTCTGGAAGATAAGGGTGAGTATACTCTATGGTGTCATATACCTAAGGAAAGAAGAAAAGTCTCCTCACATTAAAATTTCATGTGAAGAAGACATTAATAAATTAATGGTTAATCAATAAATCATTGAAAGCGCTGAACTTTATAGTGATTAGGGTAACTTTTATTAACACTAGTTTATTTTTTTTTTTCATTAGGGTGGTCCACAGTTTTATGAGGAAAAAAAAAGTTGTTGAATCTTGCCTCCACATAGCTCCTTTTTGTCATATAGTAATTTCTGTACCAAATATGAAGTTGATAGGTTACAGTTCACTGGTCGCCCAGAAAGTAGACTTGTTCAATAAACACAATTTTTCGAACGTGAACTTGTCTGGATTTCTTGCTGGCATCATGTCATGGAGCTCATACTTTTAGCTATATTTTCATATTAATCGGCGCTACTGGGGGACTGAAAATTTGACTGTTTAATAGATTTCAGAAAGAGTGGCCCTCCATTGATAACACTGATTATAGCGCAGGTGATATTCGCCTGTTTCAAAATCCTCCATTCAATGGTTTAAGAAGAAATATTGGAGTCTTACCGAATGTTCTAGAAAAACAGCATCCAAGAGAAGATTGTTCGGAGTTTTTGGGCTTGTCTCTTCTATTTCTTGGTGGCAGAAACGGAAAACAAACATTTAGAGCTTCTGGATCCACACATCACACTCGGTGGATAGATGGCCAATTGGCCAAAGCCATTTATGCCCTAAGGATATACCTATTTTGGAACCAATTTCATTTGACGGTTCGAGAGGCAAAAAGTATAGAAGAGCTACCTAGCTCTATTTGTGAGCTTAATTTACGTGTATTAGAGCCCCATATAATGACATTGAGTTCTTGGGTATCCTTAAAACTTACCCTAACAAGATAGTGAAAAAGCTTATTCTACTTTAGCGAGGCATCTTTCGTCTTTATCGGAGCACTTGATAGACTTTGCATTTTTTTTACGATAGAATGTCTACGAAAACAAAAGAAGAAATTGTTGAAAACCTAAAGCGTCCAAAAATAACTAATTCTCTACGACGACGCATCAATATGGCAAACAAAGTGATCTATCTGTGGAGAATTTTGTCACTGAAAGAATAAGCAGCTTCTTTGATGATGTTATGATTCATGTAAAAAGTAAAAGTGAAGAGTTTCTGAAAATATCACCTGAGAAATGGCCATGTGATCCAGTTTTTCAACGTTGCTTGAAAAGTGCAGTAAGATGCGAACTTTTAATGATACCGCTGAAAGGAGCACCAGTTTTATTCAAAAATACAACCAGTTACTAACCACGGACGACGAACAGATGCAGTACATACTCCGCCTAATATAAAAACACAGAAAACATTTTCCTGAAACATATAAAGTATCTCTTATTGCATCATCAGTCAATACTGTTTAATTTCATACATTTTTCTTTTACACTTACTTTCCATTGTGAGCGACCTGTAAATGATGTTCTATTGCAATAAAATTTTGTATACTTGTCATTTATGTGCCCGACAATAAAAATAGCCTTGTGAAGAAACAATATTCAGAACTTAAATTTTTTGGACCACCCTTGTACATGTATTATATTCAGCAAAATTTAAAATAATATAATGTTTCTTTATTTGTATGTATGTTGATTAAAACTTATTATGTCGCCTAGCTAAGTAGGTGTCATAGTAGTTTATACACACTCATCTTCTAACTATATGTATAAAATTCAAAGTCCTGAGTGACTGGTATATCAACGCACAGCCAAAGCCGCTGGTCCTAGAAGCATGAAATTTGGAGGGTGTATTCTTTGTGAAAAGTAAGTATCCACTAAGAAGAGTGTTTTGAAATTCCACCCCTAAGAGGATGAAATGGGGGGTTGAATTTTCTGTGAAATATTATATATATTCTGTGATATCTCAAGGCACAGACTACACCGCTGATCTTAGAGACATGCCATTTGGAGGGTGGGTTTTTTGTGAAATGTAAAAATCTATTAAGAAGAGGTTTTTCGAAATTCCACCCCTTAGAGGGTGAAATGGGGGGTTGAATTATCGGTAAAACTTTTAATTATCTGAGTCCATTGTCTCGAAAATAGGTATTCTTCTATTGAAGTTAATAGGGCTTCAATAATCCTACACGGCATAGATGAGCATATGGCGCGCATGGTGGCGCAGTGCGTGCGGGGGAGCGCGCAAACCGCGCCCCGCGCGGCAGTATGGGATTTTTCTGAGGTAGTATCTGTAACATGTACCTGATATTACTATTAACTAATATTTGCAACTTATAAGTAAGTAGGGTACCGTTAAAGACTATATTTTTTATGATTTAATTACAAATGTACAATTTTCAGATTTTTCTCTAAGCTTGTCGTTTATGACGGTATTTGCCAAATTTCATAGTTCTAGGTCAAAGATAGATAACCTTTAAATTTTGATTCCCTTGAGAGTGTATACGTTTTTTGCAGCATAAAAAGCCGTATCTTTTTTTATGTTAACTTAGAAGTTTGTTTTTTTCACAGTCTCTTGAATATATGGTTGTAATTTCAACTCGTTAAGTCACGCGTTGCCGAGATAAAGGTTCTTAACAGACAGACAGACGGACAACAAAGTGATCCAATAAAGGTTCCGTTTTTTTCTTTTGACGTACGGAACCCTAAAAACTCGCGTAAGTTTCTTTATTAAATAAAATTTAATACAATAGGAGCAGTCTGGTGATTCTAGCAATTGAAGGAAAAAAAAATGTTTACCAAGAAATGCTACGATACTATTTCGTTGTTCAATATTAATTATTTATTATCCACTTCTGGTTGTCTCCTAATTTAATTTTTTCACATACGCTTTGAATTTTGTTAAGACCATACGACTCTCATCCCAGAGATTAGTTTAGTTTTAACTTAAAGAACTTAGTCCCATTCTTATTGCTTTGCTTGGGATATTGTCAGTTTAAATACCTATATACAATTGAGAGGGGAGTAAGAGCGATCATAATATATGTTCGTGAAAAAAAATACGTCATTAACTTAGAACTTAGCTCATACTGCCTTGTCTGATATTTTAATATGTAAAACCAACGAGGTTATTAGATAAGCCTTGTGATCCGACTAAGGAGGTTACAATTAAATTTATTTCTCGGGCATGCATTGTCTTTAGAGGCGCACGCTAGGGTGCATGCGCATCACACGGTAGTTTATTACACGAGTGTTTAAATAACCTCTTTACAGAGTACAACATTTCGTGAACTACTTTATTATTCTAGACTAATTGTAAGTAGGAAGGCAAAAGGATCTTAGCCCATACATTCATTTTTAATATCTAATAAATAACAATGAGGTTTTATAAAATACTAGCTTTTGTCTATGACTTCGCCCGCGTTAAAGAAGTTTTTGTAAAGGCCTATTGTCAATAGTTTTGGCACCAATAATTTCCACCCATGGATGCTAATTATCATTTTAAACCAGTTTGAGAATTCGAGCGATGATATTTTTTATTTTTGTTTATACGAGTAGTTGCCTCTCTTCGTGAGTCCCTGATTTAGCAAACATATACCAATATGAAAGTAGAACACTGATTTTCACTAAACATACACCTCTTATCTTCGTGAAACCGCTCCGGGCTACACCCTACGCGGGGGTATGCTTTTAGTCTCGCTAAATTACTCTAGTTGGGTATTATTTGGTGGGAGAGGTATCTTAGGTGCAAAAAACAATTTCATATTGTAAGTTTAAAATGCACTGATTTAAAATAGTTTTGCTGCTACATCTCATCAGTTACCTTGAACACAACAGACTAAACAAGAGTCAAAACATCAAGCACATATTATTTTTATTTTACGCGATTAAGACAAGAGTTAAGACAAAATCGCGAAAGATTAAAGTTTAGTCAGTACTACATGTTTTATTAAATGAATTGTAAATAGAGAGTCAGGTTTAAGTAGCTTTTAAGAAATAGTTGACTTTTTTAGGGTTCCGTAGTCCGACAAGGAACCCTTATAGTTTTGCCATGGCATGGGTATATAGGTACATACATATTAATCATGTCGACAAAATGGTAAATCGAAATCTCTAAAACTTTTTTTTTTGAGGGTGCCTCCCGCTCACGTAAATTGTGGATGAATTTTTTTTTCTCGTCTATCCCATCCATAGTGTGGGGTATCGTTGGAGAGGTCATTCAAAAAGCATTGTGGGTTTGTTAAAATCATTTTGCGGTTTAGGGATCCGTTGGCGAAATAGTAAGGCTTTAAAGTGCTAATTTTTGTTAGAGTCAAGTGTCCCCCCCTGCTGGCTAAATGGTTGTTCATGAATATGTGAAAAAATTCACAGAAGAAGTATATACGTATAATGAAGTTAAAAGGAAAACTACCACAGCTAAGAAGGCTTTACAGGTTTACGAGGACAGGTCGCGCCAAACTTTTAATCTCCCTCTAAACGAAAATGTATGGGCCGTTCTTCGGGAGAGCGACTTCCGTGCGGACTAGAAGTTTGGCGCGATCTGTTAATATGTACTGGGAATCTATGGAACCCTAGACTGTTCCGTGGTCCAACGAACCCTTAAAGTTTCGCCATGTCCGTTTGTCCGCGGCTTAGCACAGAGACTATTAGTACTAGAAAGCTGTAATTTGACATGTATATACATATTAATCACGTCAACAAAATGTTAAAATAAAAAACCTCGAAAAAAAATTCGTTTTTAAATTTAATGTTACCTCCTATGCACGTAAGTTGGGGAAGAATTTTATTTTTTCGTATATCCCATAGTGTTGGGTATCGTTGGATAGGTCATTCAAAAACATTGTGAGCATATGAAAACCATTTTTCAATTTAGTGATCCGTTGGTGGAATATTAAGCTTTAAAGTGCTAATTTTTGTTAGAGTCAAGTGTCCCCCATCCTTGCAGCTAAACGGTTGCTTATGAGTGTGTGAAAAAATTCACAAAAGTAGTATATATAATGAAGTTAGAAGGAAAGCTATCACAGCTAAGTAGGCTTACGAGGTTTACGGGTACAGGTCACGCCAAAATTTTAGTCCCCACTAAACACGACAACGTATGGGCCGTTCTTCGGGAGAGCAACTTCCGAGTAGACTAGAAGTTTAGCACGATTTGTATTAGTAGAACAACTTATAGAATGTACTGGGCAACTACGGAACCCTACAATGGGCGTGGCCCAACACGTACTTGGCCGGTTTTTTTAAGTAAATAAAAGCTCTTTATATAAGCAAACATTACATTTTTACGTTAATATGTTGTCCATTTAGAGAGCTTATGTTCTTTCACTATAATTTAATTATATTTTTACCAATCTATTTATATTTATTTCACTATAATTTAGTTACTCTTAAACTGAATAGAATCAAATATAAGACCGACACAGTTTGGTTTCAGAAATGGATTAGGAACAAGGGAAGCACTGGTAGCAATACAAGTTTTGGTGCAGAACTGTCTAGATTCTAGACTCTAGAATATCAAAAAGACAGATACATCTGCTTTATCGATTTCGAGAAAGCATTCGTGCGACAACGTTAACCATGGTACGCACTTATAAAATGCTTGAACCTCACCGATATTGATGCCAAGGACAAGAGACTTCTCAAATCCTTGTACTGGAACTAAACCGCTCACAAAATATTGAAAACTTAAAATCCCGGGATATATCAATTGAGGAAGGAGTAAGGCAGGGTTGAATTTTGTCTCCTCAACTCTTTAACTTGAAGGCTTCAAGGGAACAACAGGGAAGTCCATCTGAGTACTTTTCGAGATTTGAAAGTGCATACATCTTTTTATTGATACTATAAATACAACTGAAAGTTTACATACTTAAATAAATTCGTACTTAATATGAAATATACTTCATTTAATTTTTACTAATTTATTACTTTATAAAATACAAAAAAATAAAATAAAATTTGCGATTATTTCGCTTTCAGGTCAATGAATAATCATCTTTTCGGCTGTTTCACATCCAGGCCACTGCACTGCTATTCTTGACCATTCACCGGATGATCTCAGAGAACTACTATGCCTGAACGCCAAGGTACCTAATACAATATGATCTTAAAATGAACATCTCAAAGACAACATTCATGGTTGTGTGCAAAAACGAAGTAGTAACTGAAGAACTAATAAAAGCAGAGACAGGATGTCATGTTACGTGTTCTTGGTTCTAATATACGGCACAGAAGGCTGGACAATAAATAAAGTCACTCAAGTTAAACTAGAAGCTTTCGAAATGTGGTTGTTTAGAAGAATGCTTAAAATATCCTGGATGGACAGAGTGACCAACGAAGATGTTTATAAAGAGAATGAACAGGAAGCGAGAGCTACCCGCTACAGTCAAAAGAAGAAAACTAGCATATCCGAGACATGGTAAAAGACACATTAAATATAATCTAGTAAAAACCTTAAAGAAGGAAAAATAGAGGGGAAACGGGGAAGAGGTAGAAGAAGAACTAAGTGGATTACCGACCTAAAGGCCTGGACTAATATTGAGGAAGTGGCAGAGAACTGCAAGATCACTAAAGATCGGACGAATTTTAGGGAGATGGTAGCTGACACCCGTTAGGGCATGGTACAAGAAGAAGAAGAAGAAGAAACTGAATTTACAAAAAGGGTCAGTTTTTTAAGAAGGCTACTTAACCCTCTTAGTTTTCATTATCTCTAAAACACGTGGAAACCTAATCATTGTATTGTCTACTGATATGTTTTAGTTATTATTTAAAGTGTATATCGCTTATGGCTTGTCGTACCAACCAAATTCCCAAAATCCCTTGAAAATGGTGTATTCACCGAAACCGATCGGAAGTATTATTATAAAAATAAACCTGTAAAACTAGTACAAGTGTATTTAACCATGATGTTTTCGAAGTTTCACCGAGTACCGACAATCGCAAGTATACCTTTATATTATAATAAGACGATGTTTATCATAGAAAAATGAAATAATACGTATTTGTAAGTAGTTTGATAGCTTTTACCTAGATAAATTCAAAATTTTGATGTATTTAAAATTTTAGAAACTCTATGCAAAGTTCTGAATAGTTCTCATGTCCCCTTAAGAATCAAATAAATCTACCGTAAAAAAATACAACACTGACATAATCAGGGCGATTGAGACATGAGTGATTTTATACTTGCGATTGTCGGCACTTGGTGAAACTTGGAAAACATCACAATTAAATTCACTTGTACTTGTTTCATCGTTTTTTATTTTAAGGTTTACACGTTAATCCCGACCGGTTTCGGTTAATACACAATTCTCAAGGGATACAGAAATTCAGGAAATTAAACTCACATTACGACGAGCCGTTAAAAATGTACACAATGATCATGTCGAAACGAAAATTATTATTAACGGATTAACGTGTAAACCTTAAAATTAAAAGCAGTGAAACAAGTACAAGTGAATTTAATTGTGACATGAGTGATTGTTTATAAAACGAAAAAAACAGAGTTTCAGAAATTTCAAGAATAAGCTCCGCGGGTGTCCCAATGGCTAAGTGTATCACAGTTGGACACAATACTTTATCTACGACCATCTTACAATTTTATGAAAAAATTCAAAAAGAAATCCCGGGATAGGTGTGATTGTTTTTTTTTGGTCTTTTAAGCTTAGGCAAGGGTCTTAACTATTCAACCTAATTGTCGGTAATTTACGGAGTAACTCTTAAAAGATGTTGTTCTTCGGAAGCATTCGAGGTTACATGGCAGAGAGAGACACACTATGCCTAACCCAAAGCAAGCACAGCCCAACTAAACACACTTTTTTGTTATAATAAGTATGTAATATTTTTAATATTCTTGTAGTTGGTAATTTGTGTGCTGAATCCTAATCTAGACTCGTAATATTTGCCTAAGACATATTGCTTTTTGAAATATATTGTTTAATTACTACTTTTGCGAGTGTAGATGTATTCAGTATTCCTTTATTGCACTCATGTTGTAAATTTTACAATACAGTACAGGTCTGAAATAACATTTTTTGTAATAAACATGAACCCTGACAGGGCATAGCAATTTGTCAATGGTTTTGCGGCTATTTTCAATAATACTTCTTCTCAGTAGTTTTTCTTAACTGTAAGATAAAAAATTCATGTCAGAAAACCAAGTGAAGTTTTTAATCGAATAACACAAAACAATCTAACCTGATTTTTTATAGAAAAAATTTGTAGGAAATGTTTGGACAGAATAAGTTTCACAAAATATTAATGTTTTTGAAAAACAAAAACACTGTTGTCCTGTAAGCGGTATAACAATCAATTGCGCCAATCACTGCGCAGAAACTCGTTGTCACAAACAACGTATAGTTACTTGTAAAACAGTTAGTTCCTGATGTTTTAATTAGCTTGTTCTATTCTTCTATTCTGTAATATTTATTTATTTATTTGTAAGATACCAACAGATATTACTCTATAAGACATCCAAGCAGTATCACAAAAGAAATAAAAGAGTACAAATCAAACAGGCAAACACTGCATGCAGTTACATAACATATGCAAAATGATAAGGGAGTTGATAAGATACTTTCTTAAGGTGGTTAAACCGAATGTCGGTGCAAAATGCACATCATAATATTGTTTTTCTTACTTTTGAATAAAAAGTAAAGTTTTATTTCCTCATTGTAATTCAAAAAATGCCAACGGTAAATTCTTGTGGCTTTGGCGTGGTCGGAAAAAAAGGTTCAGTAATATTCCATGTAAGAAGTCACATTTACCCGCGCATCAATGAATATTTCACTACGAAATTCGTAAATCGGCTATTCCCGAATATGTTATTTCCCGGGAACCAGATATGTTCATATTAAAATATGTAAATCCCGGTATTACCACGTCCAACCACATTTTCCTGTTACTCACTATGTAAATGCAGTACGCATAATAAATAACGCTCATATACATACATATTTTATCCTATTTTTTAAATAAACTTTATTTTTATTGAAGAAAACGGAAATCGTTGTTGTAAGTTCTGTTTTCTGACACAACGTCTTCGTGTCTTTTAAAATACTGGAAAAAAGAATCAAAATATATTATGTGGTAAGGATAGAGACATCCATCAACTCTTCTTTGTCATCCGGTAGTTTTTTTTTTAAATATAAATAGAAAACGATGTAAATGGAAAAAAGTATTTACTATATTTTATTGCTGTTGGTGTACAGTATACAAAAGTGATGGGTATACAGGTTGAACCAAACGAATACCCCCTGGGGGGAAAGTACCTTAAATATTAAAGATAGCAAACTTTACTTAAGCAAACCTTTATTTTATTTTTAAAGTTAAGGAAACCTGCATATAAAGAACATTATGATACAAGTGAGCTGCGTTTGCCACTGCAAGTGACACTGACAGGAAAGGTCAAGCATAAGAACCAAATTCTTCTGAGTAACATAGTATCGTAAATTAAAGGAAGACTATGAAATTTTACATTTTAATAACAAAACTTATTTTATTATTTTTATTTATTTATATTATTAACCACAAAACAATCTCTTACATTTAAATAGTGCCCTGCAAAACTGTATAAACAGTTTGTCTGCAGGAATGAGATTTTCAATATTATTAGAAGTACGGAACAGACGCAGGAAAAACATATTATTCATTTTCTTGAACAACATTTTGAAATGGCACATCGACACAGTAAATCATGTTTTCCTGCGTTTTTTTTTTGTACTTCTAACAATGTTGAATTTTTTGATATCTTTTTAAGAGCTTTGTTACTAAAATGGTAAAAAAATAATGGTCTTTACGATACAATGTTACTGTAAGAATTCGGTTCTAATGCTTGATCCTTTCGATCGGTATCATAAAAATACAGCTTTTTTTTACACATTTGTCCGTTTCTGTTCCCGGCTTAAGCAAGTGATTTTTTTAACTCTTTGAATGCAGTTTTCCATAACTTAAAAATAAAATAAACGTTCCTTAAAGTAAAATTTGCTATCTTTATGGTAATTAACAACTATATAATCGTACATATCAAAGCGACATCCAGGCTACAAAAAATAAATCAAGTACAATGGAGTTGGATAAAAAATATTATTCACCTTTCTAAAGTATTCCGTAACTTGAAACCGCTAAGAAACCTATCAGACCATTTCAAAAATGAAAATGTATAGGTAAATACGTACATTTCTAAAAAAAAAATGCAAATATAACAAAATAGAGATTTCTCTTTGTATAACCAATACGTGTATAACAATCCTGTGTTCTTACCAGCCAGTATTTTTAAACTCTTTTCGAATATGTCATGAATATGTACGAATATGGAACTTTTTATAGCTCTTTTAGTCGTCTTTGGTGTGCGAGGTGTTCCCAAGTGTAAACTCTGAAATGCAAGCCACGGTCCACACTTGGTACAATAGTTTTGCACCGACGATTATAGCCTTCCTTCAAACATGATGGATGTTAAGCCCTATCACCGTACTTCGGATAGAAATTAGCACACAGACCGAAGACATATTAATGTAAACCGCAGGGATTGAAGCCACGCTCTCATGGTTAGCAGGCGAGCGCTTTCCTACTCGACCACAGAGGCCATTGTAAATGTATTAAGCTAAATATTATTACCAAAACTTGTTTTGATGACTTGCGTAACCCTCAATATAGACTCGGTTGAATTTCTGACACTTTCGTATTTTATTATTCTTGTGTCCAGCTTTGTTGAGAAAATTTTAATTAACGAACTTTCCTTTGGGTGTTCAAACAGTTAAAATGTTCGCTCAAAAATAGGTAATTTTAACGAATTATACATCTTTGATGCCATGACAAGAGTTTTTAATTAATGAAAACGAGGTCTTGTACAAAAAATTTGAAGCATCAGTTGATTTCTTAGACACCCAGACTGCTTAATATTCGAAAGGCAAAGTGCTCCAAAGCGCTTGAATTGTTTTCTTTGGAAAAAAACTTACCATCTGAATTGTAAAGCTTCCCCGTGACGTGTTTAGTTAGAATTGTACTTTAGATACTCAGAGTAAATATGAAAAAGGGTATCTTTAATATAAAGTTATGTTCAAATTAATCTGTACTCAAGAACTTTGGAAAAAGAAACAAATCCGCGAAAATTTAACAAAAATTTGACCTACCCATACAAAATTCACAGCAGGTACTCAAAGTTAGTGAGGAAACGTGAAAATATTATTTAATTTAGTTCCATTGTGCAAATTTTTCAGTATGACTATAGTAGATTATTTGGTTTCATTTAAAGGTATCTTTAAATTCATTTACATTCAGTATAGTATTTTTTTTAATATTTCACTATAACCGCTGTGATGTTGTACACACATACCTTTTACTTTAAAACTTTTGTTAGGTCAAAGTTAAAATAATTAAAATTTTAAATATTAGATTGTTAAAGGAGAACCACGCTAAAAATTCCATCTTGTAAATAGCCCTTTATTGCTGTAAAAATTTATTAAAATAAAACAATATTAAATTGTGTTTTTTAAATAGTTTTGGCAAGAAATTCATTGTGTTCTGTTGTTCTTTATTTGTAATTGTGTTTTGTCTTTAATTAATTTACTAATTGTTTACTTAATATTATTCTAGTATTTATTTATAAAGTTTTTATTTGTATTTATTGTGGTGTAGAGGTGGTAGAGCTGATGTCGGGCTCGACTGTGGAGGTACCACCATCTTACCTGCGGACCCCCTCAAGTCATTCGGGGGAGAGTAAGAGGACAGTTCTCAAACAGGCTCAACCAGTTGGCCCACCATTGCCTGGGACCGACTGATGGCGGTATATCCATCCCTAATTGCCAGGCCTTATAAAAAACAGACTGGTGACGGGCAGCGGCCTTACTGGTGCGAGTATTTTGGCACCGCACTTACCAACCTGCCTGCCCAGCGTGTGTGAGTATGGGCATTTCTTCCAGGAGGACCACCAAGAGTAGTGAAATCTTGGAAAGGCCTATGTCCAGCAGTGGACGAAACAGGCTGATGGATGGATGGATTGTGGTGTAATTTGTGTTAGGTTTTAAGTAGGTAGGTACCAGTGGCGAAGGGTCCATATAACACGATTCCCATCGGCTTGTGTAGGAAATGGCATCCATAAGTGGCGTGCATAGAACTTTTTGCTGGAAATGCAATGAGAAGGTCAAGTTTGACAATAAAAAAATATGAAAAAATTTAAATATCACTTTGAAAATTCATTATTTGTTTGACGCAAGGGTAGGCACTGCCTACCCTAGAGTACATGAACTAATACAAAAATAAAAATTAACAAATGGGTTTTTAATTTTTTCATGGTTTTTTTATCGTCAAACTTGACCTTCTCATTGCATTTCCAGCTAAAAGTTCTATACACGCCACTGGCATCCACACTACATTTCTTTAATCCGCGCTCTTCGCTTTGTCAAAAATTTCCATAAATCTCATTACTACAAATACACTTATCTGACAGGGAGTTGCAAAGTTCAATAAATTATAATATAATTTAAGCCAGGCAAGGTTCATAGGAACATAGAAATTATCAGAAAGAAAATTTTCTGGAACGATAATCATACATGCTGAGAAAACTTACCCAATGTTGGGATTTATTTTAATATATTGATAGTAAGTTAATAGGTCGTAGTTTCGGCAGTAGAATATAATTATTTAGAATATAGTTATAGTATTAATATATTCTTTCAGTCATTTTTTTTTTCATTTTTCTGTCTTCATAATATTCTATAATACAAGGAAAGTGCGGTAGTAGATGTAAATTGTTGTATTTGTAATTTAGAAAGACTGCCCGATCCCATTTTCTTTTGTATTCTAAATAAAAAAATCTAAATTATTATTATCATCTTATTAAATTGTACAAATGTAAATAAAATGCTCTCTTTTATTCTATTTTTATGTTAATCCTATATTTTTATATCTTAATGTATCCTAAGGAATACGTCCCCATATTTGAGCCCAAAGTACGGCGATAGAGCACACAACCCATAACGCTGCGAAGTAATAATCGTCGGTGAACGGGGGTGTACCGGTGTGGACTGTGACTTGCATTTCAAAGTCCACACTTGGAAACCCCTCTGACACCCCCTTTTCATGTCATGAAGAAGTTTTTGTTATTTTTAATTTTAAGAAACTGAATAAAACATCCCCTTTCTCACATTCACCTATTGATTATACAAGTATAAACAAAAACAGTATATACATATATGTGTACTAATATTTGTTTAGCCCAAAATCAAACTGGTAGTATAATATCAGAATAACGGCTGACAACAATTTTCAAGGATCCCAAGGTTCCAATAACTCGAAATTCAATAAAATATCAGTATAACCTATTGGATCGGATGTCACAAACAATTTTCCCGATAAATTTTATGGTATCGTTATAGGCAGTACTGTTTATTTTATGTTTATATGTACGAGTGTGTATTGTTACAGGGAATAAAAAGCTAGAATTTATTCCATCTGGGGACAAATCACAATTTACAATAATCATACCAGAATTTGTTTTTCAAAATTACGTAAGCAATTTGATTTATATATCGTAGTAAGTGGCATCAAAACTTGTTTTCTATGTATATTCAGATAATTTTCAATTGTTTTTTGTCACAACGCTTACACAAATTATCTTAGAACAAAAAAAAACAAATTAATTATAGTTACTTCATTATTTATGTTTTTATAAGAAACTATTTAATTTATTAATAAATTTCCTCATGACAACTCACTGATTATATTCAAGCCCATAAGCATCGTGATTTATTGTAATGTTAATAAAAGATTATAAACTAAAAACAAGAATATTATTTTTATTTATTAGTACGCAAATAGTATTCTAAATGTAAAAGCCCAAGTAAAAATATTTATTAAAAAATATTTTTCAAAAATTTCAATACATCTGATTGTACAAAATAATGTAACTTCGCAAGGTGTGCCGAAGTTAAAGCCTATCCTTTAGTATGCCGAAGTTCTAACCTTTTTGTTTTGTATCGTGTTTTAATGCACATCAAAAATATTTTATACAACACACGAAAACAAACCCACAATTACTTTAAAAGTCGGTACATACAATTTTAAATATTCTTTGTTTTAAAATTCCACAAAATATCGTTTAGGTTACTCCTAATGAAATCAGCATGAAAGTAAAACAATCATATTAATATTTCAGAAATAAAAATCATTGAACAGTAGTTGATTGAAATAGGTGTTACTTTACGGAAGTCCATTACCAACTTATTAATAATTTGCAATATTCCGCTAAACACTTTTATCATGCTATTCAAATGCAGACTCGTGCACCGCCCGCCCTTCCGCAAGCTTGCTTGTGCATGTTTTTGCGAGAGGGCGGCCAGTGCACGAGTCTGCATTTTGAATAGCATAACAGTGTTTAGCGGAATATTGCAGATTATTAATATATCCATAAGTTGATGTTTAAGCAGATTTCAAGAGAGCAGTTTCTCGAAAATCCAATGTCCAGCAATCAAATCCATACAACTTAAATAACAATAGGTAATAAACTAAAAATCCTAAAAGGAAAAGAAAAAACAGAAACTAAACCTTGAAATAAAATATCTAAGCCCTGATAATGCTATAACAGCGAAACCGGTAAGGGAAATAATATAAATAAGTGGACAAGTTAAAGTGTTTTTCAATCAAAAATGTATCAAAAGTTCCACCAAGTGCCAACAATCACGAGCATCAACTCTATCTAAACCTACTTTAAAAATAAAATTACCGTGCAAATAAATAATTATTATTTATATATAATACGTACGTTTAAATTTGCAATCTTTCTTATTTCATGTGTAGAAATAAATATGTACTAATTTAATTTGAGTAAGTCTGTTATGCGTACGACGTAACTATTCCTATACTAATAATAAAGTAGTAAAAAGTCGTGTCTGTACATTGAGTATTTTTTCAAATATGTAAATGAAATGGGTTAACTATTAGTATTTTACTGAAGCCATTATTACCATTTTTAAATTTTGTCTGCTCTGTGTATGTACTCGAGAACCACTCAAGAACTGGATGCATTTTTTTATCATCGTAGTGACCCTGGTCAACCTATAGGCTATAAGGAGTGTTCTTAAAATAACGCCCAAGCCGAAAATAAGGCAAAGATTGGACAAACGCAGGCGGAGCCGCGGGCAAAGGGCTAGTAAACTATATAATTGGTATATCGTCTATGATATACTCAGAATTCTTACGTACCAGATTTCTGCAAAATAGCCCATTTAATTTCAGCGAACAAGATTTAATAAAATCATACTAAGTACGAGTATAATGTCAGAGGTTTCAGAATTTGACGACAGCAAAAAGAAAATGCCGAGTGCTGGAAAATACTTACGTGTGGGCTTACAAAAATTACTCGCCAATTGTATATTACGCTTCCACTACAGTTAAAAAACTTTATAATTTTGTAAAAAGTACTTTTTATAATTGTAATGTTACATAGTAATACGCTAGGTATAGATGATTTAGTCAATTGCAACACCTTACATAATTAATCCTTACGAAGATTTATAAGAAATACGCGCTGCGTACGAAGCCAAATATTTTTTGAATCACAATATTTATGTAAGAAAGAAAAAAAACACACATTTAAACTAAAGTTTACTAATGTAATTCAAATATGTAATTATATTTAATTATTATCATGTAATTTTATCCAGGCGATTTGTGGTAGAAAATTCAAGGTGGTATAAACTCCATATAACTCATTTAAATGTACTAAGTCAAAATAATTTGGCAAATGTCGTAGGCATATTGATACAGTTTAAAAATTTCACTGTGATACGAGTATTGCATTAAAATGTTAGTGTGTATCGGACTTCAACTAGGTACAGGAACATAAACTATGCGACAATTGCACAAAAACCTGCTTTATCCGCGATAGATTCACATAAAATATTCCAATACAATCTTTCATTTTCCATTCTGTCCCCAGATGTGTCCTGTTTTAATAAAATCAAAAATTATTTAATTTATTTGTATGATAGAATTTGTTCCATAAAAGCAATCAAATGGATTAAACTTTTGTTAAGACCTATTTTATCAGTTTTAGTATCATTCAAAAGGATTTATTTTTTGTATACGAGTTTCTATGTTGTTATTAATAATAATCTATTGAAAAAACTGCTTAAGTAAACAAGACGAGCCAATATTTTTATTTATTTGTTATATTCAAATTCAAATCAATATATCGTGAAAGCCTGATGATGTTATAAAACGAAACTGGTCGCAGACAACAATAAAACGGTGGAACAGTTACCAAGTAATAATTTATTTACAGTATTAAACACAATAATCTATTGCCTTGATAATGCGATCAAATATTTTTTTTTAGATAGCAGGTCTGGTATTTAATCTAAATATTTTGAAATTCATAACAGGATAAATCGATCAGAAAATTTAAATTCATATTATTTTAAAAAGTCTTGGCCAATAATCTGTCAGGAAAAGGTTCCAATTCCGTAAAGGCACATTTCTGTTCGGTCTGCTTGCTTCAAAATGCACGTTAAGATGTGGGTCTATATTTTCGTCCAAAATACGTCATTCGGGCTCACCAATCGCAATTATAGGTATATTGTTTTTCGCTGTGATGTAAAAATAATCGGTGAAATGTGAATGTACGATTCTATTCTCTGAAATACTTTTGATACCCCTGGACGATTCATGTAGTGACGATGTATTTTTATATACATTTTCTCATTTACCATTATTTATCTTTTTATATTTAGTACAGTTTAAAACTTGGAACCAAAACCAAGTATAATAGGTGAAGATTTTGAAACAAGCTCTGGTTTCAGCCTACTGTTACTGAAATAATGTCGCGCAGGTACTCGTAATCGGCTTTGTAACCAAAAGCGAGGGGTATTTCAGACCATTACCGAACACCCTTTGATGAAAGCCTGAACTTGTGAATTATTTAATGAGCCTTCAAACCCCAAACTTGCCACCAAAAATGTTTACAAAGGCATCACATTTTACGCCGCTTATTTAGAAACTGACCTATCAATAATTAATTAACTAAGTGTTAGGTGGACTTGAAACCAATAGAAATATTTTAATGGCGTTTAAAATTGGTATATTTTAGTTGAAATCGCTGTTGATTTTGTCCCGAATAGTGAAGGAAAAAGTTGTCGAAGATAAGTCATAAAAATTACGATACCTTTTGATTCCCGGTTCGTTACATCCCGTTCGAGCGAAACGATGGCTTCAGATAGAGTCGTCACAAAACAAACAGCACTGCCGGAAGGTTATATAATTGGAAGCTCGGTCGCGTGACAACTCGTCGAGGCAGAGGTTCGCACACGGCGACAGGACTTACCCCTCCAATGGCCAAAAGGGTACTAAACATTTTCATGAGCGCTCGGTTGCCGGCCAGCTATTCAGGTTTGGTAGCAAATGCGCAAGTCACGGTGGTTAACTTATCCGCCTTCTTTTAAAATTCGAATTGCTGTATTATTCTTTCTTTAACTCTAAAACCCCACACGGGACGCTAACTGGCGACTGTCTCCGTTACATTACCGCAATCCCGGTAATTCTTTACATTTTCTGCAACCATTATGAATGGGACGATTTTCATAATGGTGTGAAAGCAGGACAAAGTGTTAATTCTCATTTCCGCGTACGTACTTCTTTACTCTTTTTCTGTAGATCGTGATCTAATTTTTCATTTGAGAGAAAATGAAATAATAGTTCTTTATCCATCAACTTTTCTAAATAGTAAGCGTCGTCGGCTTTATTGTAACAATAAATTGTTAACTAAAAATTGTTCCCGATTAGACTGTTAACTTACAAAATTACAGCAGAAAAATAATTATAGTTATATTGTTTTTCCCTTTGTTTTACTTCCAATTTAAGGATCTTACTCGTAGGTATGTAAAAAGATTTTAAAATAAATGAACGGGTATAAGTACGTAATAATTTTAAAACGATGGCATTACTAGTAACATGCGCTTGTTTAAAAAACATGGCCAATAACTTTTACCTTCAATCACTATAAAATTATTTTAATTTCATGTTAAGGGCAATAAATTACTTAGAAATCAATTGTGTCCACTATGCAGCCAACATCAGTCATATTTATCATATTTTAAAATAAAATTGTATATCAGCGTTCTCAGGAACACGAAAAAATTTAAACGTGCCTGTCCAGTGTCCAATCTCCACGTCTATAGCTCAAAAAGGTGATGATGAACTCGAAAAGTTTCCGTCAATTATATCATAGCTATAGATTTATTTAATTATTTATTAAGGTTTATCGGCAGCAGACATATTAAATATTCTTACAGCTAATAAACTAAACGTATGAGTATCTATCAGATATTAGATATACAAAGAATTTGTATTTTTGTATGCATACAATATTTAATGAAAAAACAAAAGTTATAAAAATCATTTCATAGCTAAGATGGAAACAAATTTAATTACATCATTATTATAACAAATACTAATTTGATCTTGTGCTAATTATTACAGTATATGTATAGGAAAACTAAGTTTACCTGCTAGTTTTCAGAATAAACAAGACTGGGCTACGTTGCGCTACCTTAGTGAAATTGCAAATCAGCAGTTGCCGAGACAAATTATTATTCATGCGGTTCTATTATTGTGTGAACGAACGTTGAACCCACGGGTTGAACCCATGCTTGAGTAAATTTTGTGCTCTGCTTCGAAACTCCAGCAAGGTTCAAATATGCACCATTGTAAATGTAGCTCTTAAGGCATCTAAGTCCCATAAAATGAAAAATATGGCTTTTGTATCTTTATTGTTTTACCAAAATAAACATTACATATGCATTCTTAAGGAATTCCATTCAAATATTATGACGTATTTTGCGTTTCTTTATGATTAAAGATGGGTTGTAGCCCGGGTTATAGCCCACTGTGAGTTATAACCTGAGTTAAAACCCAGTTACCCGGTTATAACCTATGTTTCTGGATTGAAATGGGTGAAAACTGTTGTTATAACTGGATCTCCACAAAGAGTCTAGAATAAGTTGACTATTCAGTCAGATATTGATCAAAAATCTACGGTATTGAACGTAAAATTTGCAATCATAATGATGGAAGTTGGCTATCGCAAAAGCTTCAACCTCCATCAACTTTCGCAATATAAGTGCACTGTACTCATTAAGGGTGTTCAAGATGCCTGCGCTCGTTACTATTACCGTATACCTCCCCGTACTCATATTACACTTTACCGGCGAAGTGGGTATAATTTGAAAATGAAGGGGCGTCAGAACCTCCATCTCGCCATTTAATTATTCGGTAAAATACATGAGAAGTGTCCCAAATACCTTAATGAGAAACTTACATGGTGCGGTTCGAGACGATTACTATACCAAAGCTTCCAGATATGACCTTTCAATACTTAAACATTCGACTTTAATAGGTGGTAGAGCTGATGCCGGGCTCGACTGTGGAGGTACCACTATCTTACTCGCAAATCCTCCCGAAGTTATTCGGGGGAGAGTAAGAGGACAGCTCTCAGGCAAAACTAGGCGGCCCACCATTGCCTGGGACCGATGGATGGCGGTATATCCATCCCCAATTGCCGGGCCTTATATAAAACAGACTGGTGATGGGCAGTGGCGTCCCTGGTGCAAGGGTTTCGGCACCGCGCTCACCAACACGCCTGCCCAGCGTGTGTGAGTATGGGCATTTCTACCAGGAGGACCGCCAAGAGTGTCGAAATCCTGGAAAGTGGACAGCAGTGGACGAAACAGGCTGATGGATGGATGGACACTTCGATTGCCTTTCGCGGGAAATTCAGGTACCAGCATCTCTAACATGAGGGGCCATATCGAGCTCGATAGCGCGTGATACAGTGCTGTCTCACTCTGTTGATCTACCTAAAGAGGTACAGACAGTGGTATATCGAGCAGTCAAAGTTCGATATGGTCTACCATGCTAGGTGGATGGCTATTCTGGTACTATTTTTCACTCGTTTTATCAGTCGTTCGACTTTTGTTTACACAATGATAAATGCCATGCGATGTAAAGCGGAGTCACTAAGCCTCATCAGATAACAATTATGGAATACTAGCTTTTGCCCGCGGCTCCGCCCGCGGGTTATTAGGTTTAACGACATGCTTTTTTCCGGAATAAAAAGTAGCCTATGTGTTAAGTTATATTCATTCTATATAAGCTATATTCATTCTAAATTTCCTCCAAATCCGTCCAGTCGTTTCAACGTGAAAGAGTAACAAACATACACACACACAAACACAAACTTTCGCATTTATAATATTATGTGATGTGATATGTGATGTGATGTGATGTGATGTGATGTAATGTGATGTGATTATGTGATATGTAATAAGGAATGCTCATTACTGGTTTTCAAACAACAACAAAAAACACACATCCGTAAATAATCCCTTTTAAAATCACCCGAACTCTACTTTAGCAATTTTTTTGCACGTCTCAGAATAGTCATCTTGGCCACTAAACGCTAGTAAATTTTATATACCACCAATTTGCAACTTCGAGTTGCATTACAAACGGTATTTTTGGATCAAAAAACAGCATACTTAATTGTAAAAATTACGATAAATAAGCCCGTTTTCCCTCATTATAAGTGCATCTACTTAATTTATATCTTAGTTTGTATCTACTTATCTAAATTACGTATATATCTATGTCCTGAATGAAGTATATTTACCCTACCAATACAGAAATCCCGTTAATCCTCTAAAATGTATTGTATTCTATTGTTTACTGTTTGAGAAGCTTCAGTGAGCTATATAATCTGTGTCGGTACAGATATTGACAAAAAAGACATTGAAATAACGTTCATATCAGTGTGCATTACGAAGTGGCTGTTACGTAGATCGCACAAAATAGAAAAAATAATACTTTCTATAATAATAAATTAGATATTCATAAGTTTTAAACATCATTATGTTCAATTTTTGTATTGCTTGTGTGTGTATATGATGTACATGGAACATGCTGAAAAACAGTGCCGTTCAGATGAAAATTGTGTCTTTTTATCTGACGGCAAATGCTGAGCATGCCACCATTTGCCAGAACTTCATAAAAAAGAATAATACTTTAGGAAAAGCATATACAATATAAAAATTTATTCATAACATTTCATTTTAACTATTTATTTTATATTTTGTTATACTAATCTAACACTATAATGATGTCTTTTTTGTTATTTATAGGTATAAGTTTAAATAGGTACTTTTATGTTATTGTGTATGGCGTGTTTTGTTTTATTTTTATTTATTTTTTTAATTAAGTTCTGTAAAATTTTTACTTTTTTGTTTTCTGGCAATAAATATCATTTTCTTTCTTTCTTTCTTTCTTTCTTTCTTTCTTTCATGTTACCGGCCAAACCCGATTTTAGGACAAACTAGTTTTTCCTAGTCTAAAGTAGGTGCGACACGAGCGAAGCGAGGAGGAGCGTGTTAGGTTGCTTGTGAATACAAATTCAGAAGCCGCGCGAAGCGGAGCGGAGCCAAGCGACGTCTTAAGTTTTAACAAAAATAGGATCTTACCATATATGAACTAGTTTAGGCTAGGGGATACGGTAACATTATATGAGGTTAAACCTAGTCTCTTTTGAATTAAAAAAGTTTAAGCATGTTATCAATTTTCTAAACTATGTTAAAGAATTTAAAAGGATTATTTGCTTAATATTAGTTAAACCTTTTAAGATTTTAAAACATCAAGATTACGTAACTTGAGTCAATAGATGTAATATATATATTTTTAAATTTTGTAATATTCCTATGGAAAGTTTAAAGCGCTTCAAAAACGTCTCCTAACGCAGTTTAGCTTATAAAGCCCCTGAATATGCTTAATCGACGTAGATAATAACAATGCCTGGTACTGGCAGAATATCAGTATCACAAATAATTCTGTGGCTTATGCTGACTGAGCCAGCAGCGCCATTAGGGTTTAAATGTGTTGTATATTCTTATGTTTAAGTTCTCCTTGTTTTGTTTTTGGTGATTTTTTGTGTGTTATGTTATTCATAACCTTATGAGGTACTATATGAATAAAGTTTTTATCTCGCCACGTGTTATGGAGCTAAAACCTTCGCTTCCTATGTTTGCTACGGCGTAGCAACTTTTTTGTTTTCCCTCTTCGTAGACCCTTCCACGTCGTAGTCCGAACGCAAAAACGTGTCAGTAGCAACGATGTTAAGGCATTTTCTGTATATTTTTGTAATTACAAATTCTATTAGGATACGAACAAAGCTTACGTTTCTACCTACGTAAACGAGAAATACTCGTCGGTTGAGATGGAGTAACATGGAAAATATAATGAGCTTATTTCCCTGCGGAGTTTAATGTTTTCTCTGAATGTTGAAGAATTTACCATTTTTATTCATATTAATTTTATTTTTCTGAGGTCACAACCATATACAAGTATATTGCTTTGTCATTGTGTTATTTTTTTTTCTTGCAGCAGATAATTGAATTATTTAAGTTATACTATGATAGTTTAAAAGAAACTGTGCAAAGAAAATAAATAGTTTTAAAGTCCTAACCATTGCATTTTCAGGCGACGTAGGTAGTAAAAAAATAGATTTTAAAACAGTAGCACTACAACAGATAGGTTTCTGAAAAAAAATATAAAGTGGGCCTATTCTAAGACGATAGCATAGCCCAAAACGTGATAGAGAAAAACTGTCTGTATCTAAAAAATGCAAAGTGAAGGCAAGTTTTTCAGTTCGAAACAGTAGTCCGTCCAAATTTAGAAAGTAAAAACAACAATAATGACTGTTGTAAACATATAAACTTATTATTCAAAACAATAGAATTGCTTCTTTTTTAAACGCTCTTTGTGAATTTATATCAAATTTAATTCATTCAAAAACAGCATTAACAGCCTTTTCTTGATTCACGGCACTACTCGGACGCACACTTTTTCAGTTATGTTTGTCTCTTTTGTTATACAATGGACCTATGGTGCCTTAAGCCGATATCTGCCACATGAGTGCATACGTTGGACTACACGTAAAGGTTGCTTTTGACAGAAGTATAACCACGGCACGCACAACGTCTGATATGTCTGAGCTGTAAGCCTCGAATCAATATAGTTTAACCTTTATCTATTGACTTCATCACATATTTATTACGAGTACTACTCTATTCTATCTATTCTACATATATATATAATACATATATAATTTTTTGTGTTTGCTTTTATGTATTTGTTTATTACAATATAGCGCTAGGAATCACTCATCATCAGTAACTCTATGTAATTTACTCTACTTTATTTGACATTAACATGTCCTCTTTGTATTTTTCTTTCTCATTCACTCTTTCATTTTTCATGTGATTTCGATTCCTGCAGTGCACATTAATATTTGTTTGGTCAGCGTCCTTCGGAATAGACTTGCGCAAAGTGTGTCTTTGATGGGAGTAATCACATCTTATGTCTTTTGTCTCTGGGACATATTATATCTATATCATATCTCATATCTTTCACTTCTATGGCTTCTCATAATGCTTTTAACTAACCTATCTCCTACTTTTTAAATTATGCCTTATCTGAAATACGTAAAGACTACTTTTGATTGTGCTAGTAAGCCAATTACCGTTGTTTAGTGACCGCTGCTTCCACGAATCCTTCGCGTCTCGCTCATAGACAGTGCGTGCAAGCTGGGAGCCAGATTTTTGCACTTTTAAAGGCCATACAATAGAAAGTTTATGCGAGATTGCGAGCAAGGGCGAGGGAGCGAGATTTGTTTGATATCTTTGGCATATAACTGGGACACAAGTGAGGTCGCCTGACATATGTCTTATTATATCTTGCTCCGGAGTTACCCAACTCTACTTCGGAAGATATATTATATTAAAGCTGTTAGTCCATTTGTGCCCAAAGTACGGCTCACCAACCATCACGGTTTGGGACGTGATAATCGTGGCAATTGTGGACTGTGACTTGTATTTCGCAGCATCCTCGGGGATTTATGCCGTGACGATATGTTTTATTTTTTGTAGCAAAAGTACTTTACAGTAACTATTTATATCCCGGGTAATTATTGTAATTGAACTTTATACAATACTAAAAATCATGGTAAACTGATACGTAAATCGGAAAAGTTTATGGAAGTCTCTTTTGCTACAGATAATGTGATAATTAATAAATATTCTGGTATGTATCATCAAATTTATGACTGCTGTTTTGGCAATTTTTGTCCGTAAAGTAATTGAATTTGAATGAATAATGTTGACAAAGTCATTATTTTCCGTGAACGAAATGTGGAAGATTTAAAACAAAAAATACAGTGTTTGTAAATGTGATAGATCAACCTTCGATACAAAAAATTATACACGAAACATATAAGTACCCAAAATTTTAAAGGTCTTAAGCATATATAACTCTGACATGTAACCTGTAACCAATATTTACTCAAAGATAAGATATATACCCTCTGCACGACGACAACCAATAACACCATTTTGTTTATGTTGACATCGGTCCGGCCTCACACCGCCTTAGATAGGACTTGGCAAACCTTGAGCCTCTTACGCCGGCCACCACCCAATATCAAAACACCCTGCTCCCCCCACCCCTTACCACGTAAGATCCCAAAGGGGCAGGCGCAGTGAAGCGTCAGATGTCTCTAATTTACGGCTGCTTTTGGGATCTTTCGTGAAACCGATACAAAGACCCCAAGGGACCGATCCCTCTCCTGAACGTATCATACCGTTATGATAGACCACCGTTCCTTACAACGATTTTACTTATTTTGGACCCCTAAGCTTTAATGTATATTCGCCTAACTTAGTTTCTGAGTACATAAATACGGTAATATAAACTGACGAGGTTCCAAGACATAACGTTACTCCATTATACTCCATATCAAAGGAATTATTTTATTCCAGAGAAAATTACGCTAGCTCCGAAATTAGAAGCGGAAATAATGGCGGTATAAAACCAAGTTTGCATTTGACTTTTTTATGGTAGGCCAGTAAAATATGGCGAGCAATATTACAATGTTGCTAAACTTATTGCATTATAACTGTACAGACAAAGCTTGGCACAGAACTGTTCGGATGTCTACCGGAACTCGTAAATTCTGCTTTCCGAACGGATCATGACACAAAGTTATTTTTTTTGTTTTGTAACGAAATAATTATAACGCCCAAAAAACATATCTTAGCTAAGAATAATGTATTAGGTATATAGAAATAGTTATTTGTGCAACAGGAAAGCAAAGTTCGTTTTTGTTGCGGGTTCAATGAAAGTAGCAAATGATTCTACGTTAGGATCCTGAGCGTAATCAGAAATTTAAAGGCACGACAAACAATTTACTTTGCTCTCGTTTGCAACATACAACTTTTCACCTCACTAGAAGGAAATAAATTATGTAAGAATTAAGCAAAATTGATTTTTGTTTTGCTCACTGAATAAGCGAAATTGACTTTTGCTCACTGATTGTAACAATTATGGTTGTAAGCAACAAAGGCGCGCTTCTTGAGCTAGTGATACGAAAAACTGATTTTTTATCATATTTTTTTTATTAGGATTTTCCATAGTCGCAAGTTTAGGATGTTGTAGGAATTTACAGTTAATTTCACAGATTTATGAAAAATACCCTGGTTTTAGAAGTAAATAAAAATGTATTTGAAAAGTCAGTTGCAGTTGTTATATATTATTTGTCTGTACATAATGTGCATACAATGTTTCAGATCTGCTATTGATCGTCGTAGTTATTTCTTGTGATTTCATTAAAAAACAAATGATCGTTTCAGATGTTAGTAGAGAGCTGGCTGAAAATTGACTAAAACTAATTATTCTAGTGATCTGATCACGCCAATAACGTTTTACTATTTTTTGTCACAAAAAAACCCTTTCTGCTGTAAAATCCCTAGTAGCATTTATTGTTGGCGCACGGTTGGCCCACATAGCTATCGTTAGTTGGCCAACAGTTAGGTTTGGCCACTATTTTTTAATTGGGCCTACGTCTAATTGCCTACTGTGGCCCTACGTATGTTACTAACAGTTACCTAACAATAGGTTCAATTGATTTTAATCGTGTCTGGAAATGTTGGCCTCCTTTCTTGCTTTCAATACCTCAAATTTTGTTTACGTAAAAGGTCACTCGGGGTTATTCCTAGCCACAACCTTGGTCACAAGTAGGTAGGTAAGAACTGAATCTGCATGTGTGTACGGCAAGATCAATATTGCAGTGACTATTTAACTTCGACATCCCATAGTTAGACAGTGACAAAACGATATCGCGATGTAACTACCATCAGCGCCATATAGTTGTAAGTTTTTGAAACTTTTACATGAAACAACCTATGTGACTAGATACAAAAAAAGTGTATTTGTATGTAATCACATAATATGTATAATTGTTTATCACTAAATATATAAATACAATAGAGTTTTTTGTAATTACTAATAACTAACCCAGGGTTGGAATAGCACCGAATGACTCAATAAATGGGTACCTGATTAATGGTAACAGAAAGAACGTGACGCTGTGACGCTTGCTTGAGCACCCGCGCGCGCGCTGCCTATCTCCTCTATCCCCGCATTTGTCCGGCAAAATATTGTACATTCTGTGACCGTAGGGCCTAAATAGTGTTGTCAGCCATTTTTTTCGTATTTAATTAACGAAGTAAATAAAATCATACATCGAAACAAAACGATAAAAGTGCTTGAAAAAGTGTCCCTATTTCAATTTCAATTGGTCAATATTTCATACGTACAGTTTATAAAATAGTCGTGTTAATACAAATAAAATCGTACGGTTTATGACATTGTGCCTACGTCGTTAACAATGCTTCATCCCAACATTGTTCACCTTACGGTTGCAGAAATTACGGTTGGCCCATTGTTAGTTACCGGGTGGCTATATTGCTAATATTAGTATCATTGGGCCAATGTTGGCTCTATGATGGCCAACTAACTAACTATAACCCAACGGTTTGCCGATCGTTGGCGAATGAACGCCAACGGAAAATGCTACTAGGGATATTGGATTGCTAAAATTTGTAAAAAGTTGGTAAGGCAGGAGGGGAAGTATTTCTGCTACAAATAGCCTTATGTATTTGTGAATTCAAAAGATCTCGTATGTTTCTTTAGAAAAATACGTTACTTGATCAGTGGTAAAAGTTTTGAGAAATACCCAGTATAAGTAATATAAGTAATTATGACCGTTGATCAGTCAGCACTCGGCACAGGTTGCTTATCAGTTAGAAACCAACCATGAAATTTAGTCGGCTGACTTATTACGACAAATATAAAGAAGTTCGTCAATTCTGCGTCGACTTCAGAACATAACCATCACTTTGTCGTGTCTCTCACAACGAATGTGTTAACAAATTTTCTTGTGAGTTTAATTATTTTGAGTTTGGCAAAAATACTTGTATTGATTAAAGCAGCAATTTTAGTTGCGTTTTTTTAAGGTTAAATAAATAATACGGTTTATACTTAGATCTTTGCCTTTCTTTAATGAATCGCACGAGCGAAGATAACTTGTATGGAATAGACGTGTTTTATATGATACAGCTACGAGTTTCAGAAAGTGTGACATATTCTTGTTAAGGTAGTGATCCTGTAAGCAACTTTAAAGTGTGATTATAATTGTTATACAGGATCAATTACAAATTAAAGACATTAAGTTACTGTCACGTGACACCATAAAGTATGTTTATTTATTACTTTATATTTATAAATAAGAAAAACAATCATAAGTTGTGCGTTTGGGAACGTAACCCGTCGCAACCACCTTAAGGGGCTATTTTGATAAAAAAGGCACTTTTTGAAGTTATATACCTGCTTTTCAGATGAAGCCACTAATTTGATAAATCAGTATATAAATTTCGGAACCTTTTTCTAGTTTTGTTCAGTACAGAAACGCGATTGCGTAACTTTCGCTCGATAGAAATAATTATTGAAATGAGGTCTTCTTCTACACTTTTTTTCATAGTATAACAAACAGAAATAACATACAGAACTGAACGATATTTTATTAGACAGATTTTAACGATATCTAAATTTTCTCAGTTGGGAATTTTGATAGCTATTTTAGTTCATTTTATATTAATTTAAAACCGACATTTTGCTATTTTTTCCGGAATCCGTCCCTCTCGCACTGCGGGGCGTTCCGCGTGGAGTAACAGTGACCTTTGCAAGCGCAACATATCCTCTTAAGTTGTAATATCTATTTTGTTATGTACAATAAGTCCTCGCGAAGGTGTCACGCGCCAGAGAGTGTGCTGTTGAACCCGATGAAGATCACTCACTAGTGATGAAACACAAGTTTCATCGAATCGTTCTTGTAAAATCAAAGGAGTTTTAGCTGTAATACCTATTTAGTTATTTATTTATGTATGTACATAATCACAGAGAAACATATAGTTTGTGGGTAGGTTTTTTCAAGTCGATTTTGAGTAGTTTAATTCTCCTGCTTACGACAAATATAATTCAGGTTTAAACCTAACAAATAAAGTAATTTTTTAATTTATTAAAATCATGAAATTTTCCAGGATACTCGTATGATAACTTGCAATAAGCAGTGAAAAAGGTTATAAAAATCCAAAATAATTTCTTTTAATCTCTACCTACCTAGCTGTTGACCATTTTTCTACACGCAAATTTTACTACAACGCTAACAGTATTTGAAAGTCTCAACGATCTTTACATTACAACCTGTGCATCATTATTATCAACTAGATTGGACAGGACTTTATCCAATCACACGTAACTAAGCTTTGATTTGGGCTCAATTTCAGTCATGCATAATATGGTGCAATATTCTTCAAGAATTTTCGAATCTGGGCCGTTTGGAATTCTTGCTTTTAATTTCTCCATCTTTAACATCATAGTTACAACAAACACCATGCTTGTGCAAAACCTATATTTACCACACACAGCAAAATAAAATAGCGGCGTTATTTCATAACTTTCCAACGGTTTGGATTGGAAGCACCAAAAATTAACAACGCAAACCTTCGTTTTACGATTGTCTATGGACATGTTCGCAACTGAAATGACGTCACAGTTGGCATCGATACCGAAACATTCTGGAGGCATATTGACACCATTAGGTTTTATTGACCTATGTATATACGAACATTTGGATGATATAATCTGGTGTAAAATGGGGAAATTTAAATTTGTTGTTAGCTATAATTGTATGGTATGATAAAATATTTGGTAATTGTGATTTTTTATTAAATTTAAATTTAATGTACTCACATAATATTTATTATATTTATTTATGATTGTATAAATCGATTGCTGACATCGTGTAATATAATGTGGTAAAGTGTCAAAGTAAAATAAAATAGCTGGTTCCAGTGGTATATCAAATCAGGATTTTCGCGCAAGTAAGTACTCCAAAACGAAATTCTTGGCTACATAATAAATAATGGTTTATTGTTCTCCTGTAAAATTAAGAGGATAGGTTCCAAAAAACATAATTTATTTTTCATTGTTTGATGAATCTAGCAATATTAGATATTTGAAAAAAATGTGGACTTCTGTCAAGAATATAATGCACACTTTTATCGATACAGAATCTTCAGACGTCATTCCAACATTGAATCATAAAAAATCAAAGATGACTCCAAAAAAAGTTTTCATGTCGAGTTTTAACATTATTGGAGCAAAATAATATTATTTTATTTATGAATTAAAATTCAGTATAAACTTTATTAAACTTTGAAACGAACAGATGTTTGATACAAACTTTAGTTTTATTTTTATAATAAAATGCGTGATAAAAGTCGTCATTTTGTTTTTTTTGTTTTCAGTATTCGTCCCTCTCGCACTGCGGGTCTTTCCGCATGGATTAACAGCGATCAGCAATCGGAACTTATTGTCTTAAAAACCCAATCTAACAAACCATGTCAAAAAGCTTACATATTGGTAGTTCAAAGGTTTCAAACGGATACAATACACCTGGGATACTTTTTTACCTTCGCCACGTTATGGTTGTGTTTTATTTTTTATTCTATCTACCGGTGTCTAATCTATCTCCTGAATCCACATTGGCTTTCAAACTCTTTATTTACGTGTTCCTAATTTAATACAAATATTTTAAATATTTTTTAGCCTAAACGGAATCATTGCGGCTAATAAGAGACTTAATATGTGACGGTCAGGGCAAAAGGGACTATCTTTTCTAGGCACAATTGGAAATCAATTCGAACGAAAATATAGGCAATTTTTTTGACCGCTTTATATGATAATCTTCAATTCAAATGTAAATATGTCGCTGGTGTGGGCGTTTTCGTATTTTATTGTACAGCCAAGCAAGATCACGTTACGTTGCACACCCGTAGTACGCCATTAAACCCATATAGTGGAGGATATAAGATAGGTACAAAGTCAAATGTGTTGACGGTACATATGCAAAATCGTCAAAACATTTTTATGTTTTTTGAAAGATTAAAGTAAAATCACAATAAAGCAGATGTTAAAATAAAATTAAATGGGCTTTGATGTTAATTACAGCTTTGCATTCTTCCATTCCGTGCCAAAATAAAAAAGTGATATAATACTCACTATAATCAAAATTTAATAATTAAACAAAATAAAATAATAGAAATATATAAGCCAAATGCTCTTTTTATTAGAAACAAAGGACCAAAAGTTAAAACAAAATTTTAAAATTAATCAAATAACAACATTCAAAAGTAGTTTTTAGGGTTCCATACCCGAAGGATGCCAAACGGGACCCTATTACCACAAAATAATAAATTATTCTGTGCCTAATACCAAGCCTCTGCTGCCTGTCTGTCTGTTTGTTTGTCCGTCCATCTGTCACAGGGAACAGCTTCAACCGTAATCGGTAGACACTTAAAATTTTCACCAAAACGTGTTACTGTGGCCTCTACCACGGAAAATAATAAAAATGAAAGAAAATTGTATCCCAAGGGAACTCCCTTATAATATGATTAATTGAAATAGGCGTTACCTTGCGGAAGTCCATCCTTATAATAGTTTGGCCAAGTGTGAGTCGGACCCGCGCACAAAGGGTTCCGTACCACCACACAATACGCTTACGGAATCCTAAAAAGATACATATCTACAAGGCGCTAAAATTGTAGCACCATAAAAAAATCCGGCACCCTCTGTGTTTGGAACCCTAATTTTTATTTCATTTTATTTAGTTACTTAATTTACAGTAAATCAATCTGACCAAATTTGAAACTCGAATAGAGTTAAAAAAATAACCTTGATTTTTTTTGAGTTTTTTTGTTTCGTTTAAACTTTACTCACACGTATTCCGTATAAATTTTAACTGGCTTCCTACTTCTGTAGGACCCTTTGACAGAGGGACGGACGGACAGAGGAGGCTCAGTAAGAACGTCCCGTTTGGCACCCTTCGGATACAGAACCCTAATACAGTGCCATCAACTTATCTGTTCAGTTGGATTATCCACCCATCTCTTTCTAATGCGGTAGAAAAGAGTATAATTAGAAAGAGACGGCGAATGATTTTACTGAATAGTTAAATTGGTGGCACTATACAAACGACTAAATTAGCCAAAGACATCTTTGTTGACGTCCATATATCTTATTCTTGTATGTACAAAGTATCAGAAATCAATAAAGAAATAATTACCAAGTTTAAACCACGTACTAAAATAGTGAATGTTGCACCAGCTGGCGCCGCGTGCGCAACGCGCGGGACGCTCCATCAAAACTTTAAGCAATTCAAAGTTCAGACTAATTCCTGAAACATTTACCTTGTTCAGATTGTTCGAAATGTAAACAGAGCCCGTTGCTAGAACGCTTTAGTTTGTATTTAGTTCAGGAGATAATACTAAAATTATACTGGGCTATGTTTCGCGTGTTTTCTGAAAACTTACCGAATGGTTTAAAATAAAAACGTTTTAAGTCTAAAGCTCTTAACATAACAAAATCTTAAGCACAAATAACATTCGCAGTTTGCTGTTACAAATTTGTTACAAAATCGCTTATTGTGGAATCACCGTTTTATAAAGTTACTTACATACTTACTTACATAAAAACACATCTCTAAAGAATGACAGACATCAACCTCAACACTGAGAAAACTGTTCATCATAAAATAAAGTGAATTCAGTTAAAATTATGATGATTCACGTAGAGTAGGAAGCATACGGAAATCACAACAAAATACGATGAAACTACCGTTACTGTTGCTAGCGTTATAATATGACGCACTGTCACTATGACTTTGTAGGAAGCAGATAGAATTATGCGCTCTGTCACCACTTTTATGGTGACAGTAAGCATACCGTAGTGTGACGGACCTCTTTTATGGGGAAGGGAATAAGGAATGATGTAATACGAAAATGATAATCTTATTTTCTGTGCCCAATTTTACGATGATCTGTCGTCATAATATTGCGTTACTTACCTTGAAAACTCGATGATTTCCTCAAACGTTTTAATTACAGCATAGTAATAGGTTGGTGAAAAACTCTTTTCGCAAATAGTATGTATGAACTTATAATAAAATCTCTTTGGCTATACCATTTGCATCAGGCTGGTTTTGGTATTATTAAAAAGTTTAAATTTTAAAAAAGATATTCAAATTAGGTAAAATGTGTGATTTACATTTGTTTTTCTTACTGTTAAGATGAGTGAATCTAATGAAGAAATTCGATACATTTTAAAATTTTACTCCAAAAAAGGTAAAAATGCAAGGCAAGCCGCGAAAAAAATTTGTGATGTTTATGGACATATTGCAGTGTCTGTGAGAGTGGCACAAATTTGGTTTAAGCTTTTTCATCCGGAAATTTTGATGTCAAAGATGCACCTCGCTCTGGGCGCCCTGTTACGGATAAACAGGATGTAATTTTTGAAAAAGTGGAGCACGATCGGCATATTTGTAGTTACGATGTAGCTGAAGGACTGGGGATAGACCACAAAATAGTTTTGGCGCATTCGAAAAAAGCTGGGTACACAAAATAGCTCGATATTTGGGTGCCTCATGAGCTCACTGAAAGAAACTTGATGAACCGTGTACTCATTTGTGATTCTTTATTAAGACGTAATGAAACCGAACCATTTTTGAAAAACCTGATAACTGGTGATAAAAAGTGGATTACGTACGACAAGAACGTGCGAAAAAGGTCGTGGTCAAAGGCTGATCAGGCTTCACAGACTCTGGCGAAACCCGGGTTATATCACAACAAGGTAATGCTGTGTGTATGGTGGGATTGGAAGGCTATATTATTCATTATGAGCTGTTACCGCCAGGCAGGACCATCGATTCTGAACTCTACTGCAAACATCTGATGAGATTATAGCAAGAAGTTGAGAGAAAGCGGCCGGAATTAGTCAACAGAAGGGGTGTGGTTTTTCATCATGATAACGCTAGACCTCACACATCTTTAGCCACTCAGCAAAAATTAAAAGAGTTTGTCTGGGACGTATTAATGCATCCGCCGTATAGTCCTGACCTTGCACCTTCAGATTTCCCCTTGTTTCGGTCTCCTCAGAATTCTTTAGGCAGTGTCAGGTTAACATCACGAGACGACTGCCAAAACCACTTGTCGCGGTTTTTTTATCAGAAACCCCAGAATTTCTATAGCAATGGGATCATGTCCCAACCTACAAGATGGCAGAAAGTTATTGAACAAAATGGCACCCACATACTTTAGTTAAATGTAAATATAGTGTATTAAAAAATGTTTTGAATTTTCATATAAAATGCGAAGAAACTTTTTCCTGAAAATAATTTTCCAATTATCAACAAATTTTAAAACAATTCACCGTATTTTAAAGTTATGTAATGCTATTTTATAATGAATCCAAAAAGACATTTTTCTCAGTGAATGTTTCTATTACCGCGCTTTAAATAAAAATTCATCGACGGATAGCCGTCCGTCTATTCGTAATAACACAAGAACACTTCAATTAATTTTGCTGTTTGAGTAGATATTCGCAGAAATAGAGTTCGTGACCCTGAGTTTATTTATTATACAACTTAAATAACAATAGTTAATAAACTAAAAATCCTAAGAGAAAATTCTTCTGAACCTAAACCTTAAAATAAAATATCTAAATCTACTATAACATTAAAATTACCTAACAAATAAAACCCTAACTATCAAAAAGTCCGCCCTCATCGTACCTGGCGCAAAGGTCCCCATTACGCTAGCCGCGTTCCCGCGTTGGATGGCTAGGGAAATCCTTTGCGCCAAGTACGACATGGAGCGGTGGTCTTGCCACCTGTTTTTTTTTTTCTTCCTCGCCTCAGAGCCCCATACGCAGGTAGTTTCAAATGCGGCGGGTTTAAAAATGTAATTTTGTTTCAGATCTTTATGTTTGGGTTGTATAAATTACCCTAAATCAATTGGTATAAACTAATATACGTAATACTACAGATTCTACGTCAACTGCACAAATTTAGGTTTCGTTTCGAAACAAGTGAATTTTACTCGGAGTGATGCAAATTTCACCATAGAGCGTTCAAAAATTTACCCGTGTTAAACCGAGGATAAACGAACTGTTGCCTAGTGACAGCTGCTCGGAAGTGTTTTGAAACCATAGATTTATTTATAGTACAACAACAACAACAACAACAATACAACTTTATTTGTACACCATAAAAGGAAAGAAAAAAGAAAAAAACATAAACATTTAAATATCTAACTTAGGAAACAAAGAAATATAACTTACTAACTTATTAGGTAAGCACAAACAGGCGGCCTTATCGCTTAAAGCGATCTCTTCCAGACAACCTTTGGGTGGAAGAAACTGTTCAAAAGAATTACTGACATGGCGGTGTACTAATTTTGTGTTAAATACATATACAAACATGTATCAATGGATATATAGTATTATAAATGGTAATATACTAGTAAATAAATACGTAATAATATACACATATATATATACATATATATACATACATATATATATTTATATACTACATACATATTTTATTATATATAGAGAAATCACATTTCGGTAATCAGAGTGTGAGGTAGTGATGTTTAACTAGTCTCTTGAAGACAGGTAGGGAAGGGGCTCTCCTGATAGGTAAAGGAAGATCATTCCATAAATAAACAGCTTTTACTGAGAACGAATTGTTAAAGAAAGACGATGAGTGCACCGGCGTGGCAAGAAGCAGATTTTGAGAGGACCGTAAAATGCGGTCATGAGTATCATGAAGAAATCTAAAGCGAGTTTTAAGGTAAGAGGGAGTTGAAGGATTATTTAAAACGGAATACAAGAGAGACAGGATATGAGCATTACGGCGACGACGAATGGGAAGCCAATTTAATCGAGAACGGAATTCAGAAATATGATCGAATTTGCGAAGACCAAAAATAAACCTAATACAGAAATTTTGAAGACGTTCGAGTTTATCAAGTTGGCCCTCCGTAACGTCAAGATAACAAACATCGGCATAATCGAGAATAGGTAGTAGCAGAGAATGTGCAAGCGCAATTTTAGTAGCAGTCGGAAGGAAGTTCCGAAGCCTTCTTAGAGCTCCTGCTGCCGCAAATAATTTCCTACAAACTTCATTTATTTGTGGATCCCAAGACAAGCAACTATCTAACAGGAGACCTAGATTTTTTACTATGTTGCTGTATGGAATTATTGTCCCTTCAAACACAATATTAGGTAGCAGTTGCCAGTTAATCCTGGCTGTGAACCAGGGACTACCCATAATAATAACTTGGGTCTTGTTGGGATTAATCTTTAAGCCATATTCACTACTCCACACAGACATTCTAGATAAATTTGAATTGGTTGTAATTATAGCTTGTGAAAGATCTTCCAATTTGGCTTGTGTGTAGATTTGGAGATCATCTGCGTAAAGGTGGTAGGAAGAAGATATGAACTGAGAAATATTATTAATATATATACTGAAAAGTAGAGGAGATAAGACGCCACCTTGAGGAACGCCGGCAGTAGTGCTGCACCAATCAGAGAAAATATCATCAATGCGGATGCGTTGCCGGCGTCCTCGTAGATAACTACGAAACCAGCCAATCACCGTCGGAGATATGTTAAGAGAACCAAGCAGTCCTAGTAGAATGTCAAAGTCAGCAGTATTAAATGCATTGGAGAAATCAAGTAGGGTCAGAACTGTCAGTTTCCCATTGTCCATTCCTTTTCGTATATCGTCAGTTATTTCCACCAAAGCTGTAACGGTACTATGGCCAGGACGAAAACCCGACTGATGAACATTAAGGAGGTTGTTTTTGTTGAGAAAAAAACTTAACTGTTGGTGGACTGCCCGCTCGAGGACCTTGGAGAGGAACGAAAGGATCGATATTGGACGGTATTCAGAAAAGGAAGTAGGATTCGCTTTTTTAGGCAATGGGGTGACTTGCGCATCTTTCCACAAAATCGGAAAGGATTCTGAGGAAATGGAGTGATTGAGGATACTAGTGATAGTGGGTAAAAGAATATCAATGATGGGGATGATCATTTTGCGGCTAATACAGTCACTTCCTACTGCGTTGGATGTAATGGCAATGATGTGTTTCTTAACATCACAATCGGTGAGTTGGCTAAATATAAATGGAGGGAAGTCGGGTGATGAGATTGAAGAAAGATATTTCAGCGTATTTGTTTTCGTAGCACTGTCAAAAGTGGTCGAACAAGAAAAATGTTGGTTGAGAGAATTTAAATTTAAATCTGTTGGAATTGAATCTTTACGAGATTTGCCAACACCCAATGACTTGAGAAATTTCCATACTTTGGCTGGATCACCATTTTCGACAGATTCATGAATATGGCGTCGTTGAGCGTCCCTACACACCTTGTTGCAGTGATTCCGAATACGTAAGTATCTTTCCCTATTGGTGTCAGTGGGTCGACGTTTGAATCCTGACTTGGCAAGAACCTTCTTCTCCATCAGCTGTTTAATATCATCAGTGAGCCAGGGAGCAGGGACATATTTTATCTTGACGGCTTTAACGGGAGCATGTTTGTCAAACAGTTGTATCAATAAGGAGTTGAAGGAACAAACTTGGTCATCAACGGAATCGTTATCTAAAACTTCAGTCCAATCAATGCTTTTAGCATCCTCCCTAAGGTCATCCAGGCTCATACCACTAAAATTACGCTGCAGAAGAACTTTTGGTTTAGCTTTTGGGGGACGAACTTTATATGATAGATAAACCAAGTCATGATAGGAAAAAGCATCAGCACTATATTGCCCATGTTTGACAACATGTGCTAAAGATGAAACCATAATAAGGTCGAGAAGAGACGGCTGACAATTAGGAAAGTGATGAGTAGAGTTAGACGGGAGAATTTGCAAGTTATTGGAACTAACAAGAGACCTGAGAGAAGAAGAACGGTGATCGTTTTTAAGAAGACATGTGTTAAAATCACCCATCACAACTGTATGACTATAAGATGGAGCTAAGTTTTGTAAAAGACTTTCGAATGATAAGAAGTAATTAACGTTCATGGAAGGGGAGTAGTAAACTCCAAGAAGAATCTTTGTATGATTTAACATAACTTCAATAAATAGGTGTTCGCCAGCATCCGTTGGTGGAGGTTGAGTAGACATACTAACTATGGAAAAAGGAATGTGAGATCGCAGGTAAATCGCTACTCCACCACAATCCTTAGGGACGCGATCATTGCGAATAAGATGATAACCTGGAATTGCGACTGATGTGGAAGGCAAACATGGCTTCAAAAACGACTCTGACACAAGAATAGCATGGATGTTCCTTATATTATCGAATGTTGCCAGTATGTCGGGGTAATGACCTCGAATGCTCTGTGCATTGATATGTACGATATTGAAATCTTTTGAACAATCAGAAAATTGCGAGGCCAGGGAGTCATGAAGATTCGGAATGCTGTGAAAACTGGAATCACTATCATCACAAGACGAGGAAGAACAAGACGTGAAACTATCACTCTGAGAACTATCATTTTGATCACTAAATAAATTATTAAACATAAATAATAATAACGTAAAAAATATATATATATTATATATGAAATAAATAAATATGTACCTAAATATTAAACAACTACTTTATATACGCGACTAAAAATACACTAAAAATGCACCTGCCGGTTGTGTTTGATTAACATGATAAGAATGATGGGCAGCAGATTATTGCAATTATCTACAAGTATTAGCAAAATAAAATTAAAGACATTCAAAACAACATAACATTAAACAAAGCAAAATATACTACATTAAGGAAGCGTTTCAGAACGTGCGATCATAGTGCGAAATTTCACTCGTTTATTAGACAGAGAGAGATCTATATAGGAGCAAGAGAAACAAAAATCTGGTTGCACCAATCAGGAGGCCCAGTGTGATTTTCGCATAACTCCGAAGCGTTTCAAACACTTTCGTGCAACTGCCAGGTAACAGTTAGGTTACCCTCAGTTTAACTGGGGTCAATTTTTGAACGCTTTATGGTGAAATTCGCATCACTCCGAGTGAAATTCACTCGTTTCGAGACGGAACCTAAAAGTTCATTTTTTTATCTGTTTTTGGTGAATAGCAACTATAGCTAGCAACCGACACTGAGTTACATTATAGCCCCGCTGATCGTGAAACGAAACGCAAAAAGGAAACAAAAAGTCACTGTCAATGAGTGTCAATCAGAATCAGGAATGGAAACTGACGTAAAATTAAAATAATTATGTACCTACATATATGTAACAAACTTTAAGTAACCTAAACTACCTACTACCTGCCACCCATAACATTTAAAAAGAAAAAAAAAGACCAAATCTATAATCATAATCAGCTCGCAGTTACTCCTCTCTTCGGCCTCACTTTCCTCGACGGATTCGTAGTATTCGGTTTGGAAGAAACATCAGATTCTTTACTATCTGTTGAAATGCTGTCTATATCAGGAAGCGATCGGATTTGGTGCCGTTTACCATCCGACCCCATCACAAAGATGGACCCCTCCCTTGTCCAGCATTTAGAGACTCCGAAACGTTGTCGAGCTGCCATAAACACACCATGCCGGCGTTTTGTAAGGAACTCCGACAGAGTGATTCCGCTGCCCTTGAGTTTCGTTTTATTGAACCAAACTTTGTCCCGAAGATGAGTGTCTACGAATTTCAACAGAATAGGCCTTATGGAGCCGGGGGCAGAGCGCCCCATTCTGTGACACCGCCTAATATCACCAACACTGAAACCGGGGGACTCAAGCCGCTCGGAGATCACTTTCACCACTGCAGCCGCCGTGTTTTCACCATTGACTTCATTCACACCATGTATCAAAAGGATCTTGCGGCGGCCTCGCATATCCAGCCGGTCCACCTCTTGTGCCAACATGTCCACCTGGTGCTGGAGATTAGTCATGGCCTCGGTAATGAAGTTCCGGAATAAAGCAAAATCTGCAATGAGTTCAGTTGAAGTTGAAGACTGCGAAGGGGTTCGCTGGCACTCTTGCTGAAATGCAGCCATCCTTTTCTCAAAAAGTTCCTTCATTTCAGACATAGTTTTCTGAACTTGTTCCATAGTGAGGGTAATAAATATTATGGTTCAGTGTAGTGTGTTATTAAGATTGTGATGAACTGATTATTATGATAGGATAACACTTCCTGGCAGGTAATTTATACTATGTTTTAATAATAAACATTTATTTTTACTGCAAAACCACTTTCTTTAATTTAATTAATTTTTAAAAATTTTACTCAATAATTAATGTCTGCACAGAACTATGCCTCTATAGTATTATTCTAATACACAATAGATCAGTGTTTAAAATAGTAATGCGAAAATCACACTGGCTAGTTTGAATACCGTCAGCAAAGAAATCATGATTTTAGTATGGGAGCCCCATTTAATATTTATTTTATTATGTTTGTTAATATTTGTTCAACAGAAATATATCATCTGGGAAAATTTCAACTGTCAAACTATCACGGTTCATGAGATACAGCCTGGTGACAGACGGACAGCGGAGCCTTAGTAATAGGGTCCCGTTGGTTACCCATTGGGTAAGGAACCCTAAAAAGACCATGCTTTTCAATTTTTATTGATGCAAAATGAGATGCTCAGTCTAATATTTCGAGTATGTGGTGCATTCTTAAGGTGATGTATACCCAAACTGTAGTTTTGACCTATCTTTGAAGGCCTACTACTCTTACACGAGTTGACCACTTAAAAACATTTAAAAAATACATGATAGGATAGGCATAACATAATCAAAAACAAATTCCCGTTTAATAAAAAAATATTGTTCTTACTTTTGACAAACACATATTAAAAGATATTGTAAATTTCCCACTCCTTCTGAATTCCGAATGCTTGAAGCAATTTTAAGAAGCCTGTAGTCGGCGGCTTGAAGTCAGTCGCGCACGGGGTCGCTATGCTTGCTATTTCATTCTACATTCAACTTCGGATTATAGAAGCGTGCTTCGTGACACCGTCCCCGCTGCCCCTGTAGCCGCCTCCCGCACCGCTAGCAGCGCTGCACGTGCCAGCGGGACCTGCCAAAAAGGCGAACTTCTCTCAGAAAAATTACGCCTCCATCGTCAAGAGCCGACCGGTTGCTTCGACTTTACGGCCTACGTCTGACAGACCACCAACCGTCGTTACATTAGACGCCTCCACTGATTACCGTGATGAAGATGGCTTCGTCAAGGTCGAGAAGAGGAGGCGCCTTAAGCGAGTAAACCAAAACCGTTGCGGCACCGGATCAACGGGGCCCAACTTCCTGTTGCGGGCTGCGACGCCGACCACGGCGATGTACCTGTCTCGCCTACACTACACCACTAAGGCGCAAGACATCGTCGACTACATCCAGAACAAGACCAACTTCTTGTTGAGAGTGGAGCCGCTGGAATCACGCCACAACGCAAGTTTCAAAGCGTTTGTGGCACGAATACCGACAAGCAGGCTGCCCACCTTCATGAAGGAGGACTTCTGGCCGAAGGGCGTGGTATACCGTCGTTTTCGCGGTAGACTTCCATCTACACCACCGGACCGGCACAGTGACGTTGTGCCAAAATGATATTTTAGTTTGTTAGTCTTAGTTTTTAGTATAAAAACATATGTATTAGTAGTATAAGGTATTTATTGTTATGGGCCTTGTTGAGGGAAAAAAAACAATTTATTATTTATTATTATTATGGGAATTTTTGATCTCGTCTCTCTCTCTTGGCCAAAAGAATTTAAAGAGAGAGGAACGGTATATCCCCGGCAGAGGCACAGTCGACCGGGGTTCAGAGCCCCAGGGAAAGAAACCGGCGAACGATGCGAGCAGTATCAAGCAGTACCGTCTTTTGCATCCGCGCTGGAAGCGAACTGCCGCGGAACACCAACCGCCTTAGGTTGTTTTCGAGGCTGGTTGGTATTAACCCGTTCGCTGACAAAACAATTGGGATGATTTCGGTGGATGCCACACCCCACATGTCGGCAACCTCATGAGCCAGGTCGAGATACTTTCTTTTCTTCTCGGTTTCGGCTTTTACAAGGTTCTCATCGTGCGGGATTGTGATATCCACCAAAAACACCCGAGACTGCGTCCGGTCCATCAGCACGATGTCAGGTTTATTCGCGAGAATAGTCCTATCCGTGATGACAGACCGGTCCCAGTAGAGCTTGGCGCGGTCGTTTTCGAGTACTGGCGCCGGCGAGTACTTGTAATATGGTACCCTCTGATCTACGAGGCCGTATTTGTAGGCGAGTTCTTGATGAAGGATTTTGGCCACTTGATTGTGCCTGCGTAGATACTCAGTGTTGGCAAGAGCAGAACAACCGGAAATAACATGTCGAAGTGACTCTCCAGGGTGAGCACATGCCCGGCAGATATCCTGGGTTCCATCCTTAATGATGTATTTCCGGTAGTTCCGCGTCTTGATCACCTGATCCTGTATTGCACAGACAAATCCCTCGGTTTCCCCAAAGAGGTCACCAAATTATTGTTATTATTATTATTATTATAGAGCACTGACTGAGTGATTGGTTGGCCCGAACGTTAATTTTCCGAGCTCGTACGGAACTAACCGAACACGGTGTGATAGGCAAGCTAACGCGAAACAACATTCATGTTTTGAAAAAACTCGAGAATGGTTTTGGTGGTTCCTATGATTTCAGGAGAAATATCCCAAAAATCGAAATGAAAGAAATATATTTTTCAATAGTATCAAATATACTATGCTGTGAAACTAGAATTATTTGATTTGTTATATTGCTTCTAGGACATTACGGTACATAAACATTCATCAAAATATGTGTAAAATCCAGGACTTTTATACGCTTGTAACTTTTGTATGCATTTGATTTTGATTAATGTTTTAGTTTCACATCATGGATACTGTATAGAATATGTTGAAAAAGGAAAAATAATGAGCAAGTACTTATAAATAAGGATATCAGCGAACTGCGCTAGTATGGGAGTTCGGGTGGATAGAGTTGCCTTAATAATTCTTTCACCATACTAAAGACAATTTATATGGTAGATCTACAAAACTATTGTTGACATTTTTTTCCGTTCATTATTTTCTCCTATTTTGCGCTATCCGGAGACGCAGCGATCGTCGTAACAGCCATTTTGCAATACGCATTGATATGGATGTTATTTCAAAATCGGTTCCGACGATTTTTGTACTGATACTTATCTGGTTGCTAATTTAGCATGGGCATGCGTCTTAAACGCAATTGAATACATCAAACCATCTTAACTTGGCAGTGGATATCATGTTAGGAGGCGAAAACTGATTTGTCGCGAAAAAGCGAGCTTTTTCATGGAAAACCAAACTTTGGCGTAATCTCAGTCCCAGCCAGGTGGTAGAGCTAGTGCCGGGCTCGCTGTGGAGGTACCACCATCTTACTTGCAAACCCCCCGAATTTATTCGGGGGAGAGTAAGAGGACAACTCTCAAACAGGCATAACCAGGTGATGATCGATGGCAGTATATCTTATATAAAATAGACTGGTGATGGGCAGCGGCGTCACTGGTGCGAGGGTTTCGGCCTGCTATCCCACGAGTGTGTGAGTATGGGCATTTCTTCCAGGAGGACCGCAAATAGTAGTGAAATCTTGGAAAAGCCTATGTCCAACAATGGATGAAACAAGCTGATGGATGGTTGGACAGTCACATTGTGCGATCATACGAAAATATTTTCTGTTAAAATCCGCCGCGCTTTGCTCGGCTGCCCAAATTTATTTACATGTAAACCTAAAACGCATGCTTCACTCGTTGTCGCACCAATTTTTAATTTTTTGTTGAAATAATTTCTCATAGGTACATATAGCAGCAAAATGTCAACATTTTAAATATCGTTATAAGTGTATTAATTGCACCATATTAATTTTTATAGCGTCTGATTAGAGCCACATATTGCACTTTCCTTTGATTGATTAATTTGTCTTATAAAGTAACAAACAGCAACATTTTTAAACGATATCTTGCCATGATATATCTTTATCATAAATTAGCAAGTTGCTTTTTACAGTGTAACTAACAATACTGATTCAACTGATGACGGCCTCGTAGAAGAGGCCAAAATATTTTGAAAATTGTGTTTTTATTAAATTTTTCTTGTAACTAGTAATATTTAAAGAAAATAAAAGGCTTAACATAGCAATTATATCTTTATTAATATAACAATACAAAAGTTAAACTAATTCTAAATTAAAAACAACTAACAATAAAAGTTTGTTCAATCTACGAGCCACCTAAATATTATAGATAAAAAGCTCGATCTAAGTCGCTACCCCACCGTGCCTAGAATACTGGCAAAGTTACATGTTTGAATGGCCAGCTAAGTGCCAACCTTCCGTCAATGGAGACATCCACCAGCAAGTGCGACGAAAGTTCCTTCGCCTCTGGACGGCACAAATACAGGTTGAAAATGAACGCTCTAGCTTTATTAAACTCCATGAATCAAAATCACTGATAGACCACAAAACCGTAAAACAAGGTTTTTTTTTTCTTTTTTCAAATTTTGTTAATTGACCAACCTTCGCGATGTGACCTGTGACTGACAATAGATTGTACATATTTCCGGCGGTAAATAATGCACATAGGGCTATGTACACATAGGTTTTGTAGAGAGTCGTCTCTGTCACCGGAGTATTAGTGATTCTTTGATATATTTTTTAGAGTTCCGTACCTCGAAAGGAAAAGACGGAACCTTTATAGGATCACTTTGTTGTCCGTCTGTCTGTCCGTCCGTCCGTCTGTCTGTCAAGACCCTTTATCTCAGGAACGCGTGAAGGTATTGAGTTGAAACTAAAACTATACACCATCTACAGTCCCTTTAAGCAGTGAAAAAATTAAACTTCTTAGTTAACTTGAAAAAAAGATACGGCCGTTTATGCCGCAAAAAACCTATATTTCGACCTCCCAAGGTAATCAAAATATATAGGGTATTTCCCGCTGACCTAGAACTATGAAATTTGGGAAGTAATCGTCTAATACTACAAGTATAGGAAAAAATATTAAAACTATACATTTTAAACTAAATCATTAAAAAAATCATCGAGGTTAACCGCGGTCATAATTGTACGGGTGACCAAATCTCTTTGTAGATTTTTTAAACTTTTACTAATTCACTCGTCTGTTTTTTTTTAATTATGAATCGTGACAAAAGTAACAGAATATGTACTTTTCATTTCGAAAATAGAACATTTTCCTTTGTAAGAGGGTTCATTTTCCACCGGTATACATCACCTGTCCAGTGAGGCATTATTATTTATCATAATTGTAATTATATTTCATTCCAAGCCAGTGGTCTGTAAAAATAAATTCTTGTGAAATTATAAGTTAACGTAATAAAATTCGTTCACTATCTCCAAAACTAATTATACGATGCAAATACAAGCTACAAAGTGGCTTAATCTCCTCCAACATTTTTTCCAAAGAGAATTTTACAATACCTACCCTGTCCTATATTTTGTATAAAGGAAAGTTGAAACTCGTGAAAACTGTTTTCAATTAGTATATCTATTGCAGAGTCGACTGCAGTCCTCTGAAATGAACGGACGATTTAGAAATAAGAAAAATAATATTTTTTTTATTTTGTAAAAATATACTAAATATGTCACAGTAGTATCCCTAGTTGCATTCCGCGACTCGCCATACCTAACCTTCTAATCTAACCGGCTCTCTTCTGCGCTAAAGGCTTGTCACCAATGCCATCGACCAATCAGATAACAGTTTATTATGTTTGTAACTATTCAACTAGATTAGTTTAATACAATACTTATATCATCACTAGATTGCAACTAGGGATATAATTATATCACAGAAATAAGTATCTCACTACGACACATACATATAAACTTAATATATTTTACGTGAACAGATTTTTTGTGATATATGCATATGGGATGCAACGATTCGGCCATTACTATTACGATTACGATAATGATAATAATCGTTATTCATTACGATAACAGATGCCATACGATTATTTAAAAAATAATTAAATAAAATAATTTTGTGAAACAGTATAAGTGTTTTCTTAATATATTGATATATTTGTTTATATGACAATATCTAAATATTACCTTATTATCCCCAAACTTGTATTTAGTATGACGGCGCCTTGATAAAATTTGATTAATTTCCGAACGTAACACCGAACACTAAAATGGCGGCTATTTCGCGAAAGCTCACCACCCTTTGCAAGTTGTGTGCCCGAAACTTGCTTAGGTCAGGAGTGGCCGAACGGATGTTTATATTTGCTCTTTTTTGTCCACAGATCAAATTGAGAGAGAGAGACGCACGAGGACGTGCTTTAGTCAGAGATGGCCGTGACGGCGCCTTGATGAAATTTGATTAATTTCCGAACGTAACACCGAACACTAAAATGGCGGCTAGCGGCTGGCGAGAGCGGCATTCTTGGAGTGAAGGTCAAGCGCTACGCACGCGTTTTACGTGTTCAGTGGAACGTTGAATCTTATCCTTAAATATCTTGTTAATCCTAATTAGTATAGCTGTGATTTTAGTGTTAATAAATAGCTGATTTGATACACTACACGGCCTTTACATTATTTCGTGCCTGACACCATTGCCCGTCAACCCACGCCAGACGCTAAAAAAAACATGGACGATAGTCAGTCTGATAGGGGCTCGCAAGTGCCTTTAAGTATATACAATTTGATTTAGGGGACTTCAGTAAATTAAATTAGCAGCTCGATCGCTACAAATATGGACAGAAAAGACATTGAAATAACGTTCATATCAGCGTGCATTGCGACGATCGTTGCGTTGCCGGATAGGGCAAAATAGAGAAAATAATATTTTTTCATATATGATAAATTATATATTTAAAACTTTTAATCATAATTATGTTATATTTTTGTATTGCTCGTGCGGGTGTATAAGTTTTAACAGAGTCTCTTTTGAATTAATCAAGTTTAAGCATTTTATCAGTTTTTAAGCCATTTTAGAGCATTCAAAAGGTATTAATTTTCTTGTTGTGGTTTTGAAAACATCACAATTACGGGACATAAGTCAATAAATGCCATATATATATTATTTCCAAGACGTATCTAACGCAGTTAAGCGTAGGTAGCTCCTTAAATTGATTTTATCCGAAGAAAAGATTAGGATAGCACTGATACACCATTGTGACTGTGTTGGTCTCATCAGAAAAAATCCATTTATAGTTCGACTTTATAGACCAAATAAAGAAAACAATTATGTCATTGAATATTCCTGAAGCAAATCAATAGACTCAAAAAATCTGTACTCAAAAGAGGACCTTATTACTAACAACTTATTAGATAAAATATATTGAATACTTACCTAGCCAATTGTGAATACAATAATCCAGAAATACCTCTTACAGTCACATATTTCTACCGTGGGAAAATGCTATAAAGCGATATTGATTTTCATTTCTTTCTTTGTTAAGAGCCATATTATTTTATGCTCTTTCTGGTAGTTATCACGATATTTCTTCGTAGCACAGAAAAAGTAGAATGGCCTACTAGGGTATAACCGTAGTGGCCGCTACCAACATGCAAAATTCATCCTTAATTACATACCATTAAAGTGATTTTTCTTTGACAAATAGAACGTCATGGCTTTCCTAGGTATAATCGCTCCCTGGCACGTAAATATCTCGGTCTGTAAGCGAACAAGATAACGACCGACTACGGTTGTTCGAAGAACACGATTTCTTCTTACATTAAGGAGGTTGTTTGTTGGTTTGTTTCTAAAGGCCCCAGTAAACGATAGCCAAGGCGTGCTGGCCAGTGTGAAAGAGACAAACCTAGGAAAGTAAGTGGAATGTCTTGTGTTCTTTTGGCTTACTTGCATAGCGTATGTGGTCCCTTTTCTGGCAAGCGCACTAATCCATAGGCCAACATACTAAGGCTTTAAGGCTGCATATAAGGTCAGATTGAGCACCTCATTTTGCATCAATCAGAACTGAACTCTTCGACGTTTCCTTTTAGTTTAAAATAGCGCGCTCCCAGCCGTGGCTGTTACGACCACCAAAAAGAACGCGCTCACAAAAATCTGCGTTTTTAGGGTTCCGTAGTCCGACAAGGAACCCTTATAGTTTCACCACGTCCGTCTGTCCGTGGCTTAGCGCAGAGACTATTAATACTAGAAAGCTGTAATTTGGCATGAATATAAATACTTATCACACCGACAAAATGGTAAAATAAAATCTCAAAAAAAAATTACCTCTCATACACGTAAACTGGGGATGAATTATTTTTATCTCGTCTATCCCATGGTGTGGGGTATCGTTGGATAGGCCGTTTAAAAACATTGTGGGTATGTGAAAACCATTTTTTGATTTAGAGATCCTTTGGCGAAATATTAAGCTTTAAAGTGAAAATTTTAGTCAGAGTGGAGCGCCCCCGCCCCCCTCCTCCCCCCCTCTGCTGGCTAAACGGTTGTTTATAGAAATGTGTAAAAATTCACAGCAGTAGTATATATAATGAATTTAAAAAGAAAACTATCACAGCTAAGTAGGCTTTACAGGTTTACGAGTGCAGGTCGCGCCAAACTTTTGGTCCCCTATAATGTATGGGACCAGAAGTTTGGCGCGGTCTGTATTAGTAGACCAACTTATATGTACCGGGCAACTACGGAACCCTACATTGCGCCTGGCTCGATACGCACTTGGCCGGTTTTTTATTGTTTAATAACGCTGCTTCTAGATGCAATTTTTAAGACGAGCTGACGATGTCATTTGTTAACTTATTTTTAATGCAAATTTCAAGGCTGTATGATTTAAAGAAGGCCCTTTAATACTCGAAAAACATTAAATTTAGAAGTATCTCCGTAATTTTTTTCTATCGAGCAAACTTAAAGATTTTGCGTTTTTTCTAAGATCAGCCTATCAGCCATACTGTTTATATTATTTTTACTATACCGATTAACCAAGTTACACAATGTGATATGCTCATTTGAAGTAGGGAAGTAATTAAAGAAATTTTCCGTAAGCAAGGTACTTTTGTGGTGTTGGGAAGATACTGAAGATTAGGGACAACTAGCAGTATTTTGTATTTTTTTCTACCACCTTAAAACACGTGCAGGGAATTTCAAAATGGAAGTGTTCTGTGGATGCAGACAAAAGCTTTGTCCACTTTTTACAACTTTCTTCTTTTTAGGGTTTTGTGCTAAGGTAACCAACTGTTACTCTGTGTCCTTATTTTAAAGTTTTGATTGAAAATTATAGGATCTAGAATTAAAATACGTTACATCATAAATTTTACTTATATCAAATTTACTTTCGTCACCAAAAAAATAAGTTTTGACGTATTACAATATTCGTACATTAAGTTTTCTCCTTATTAAAAATTAAAAGACATCTACTTCGACCATAATAATAATATATGGTCCCATGTTCTTATTTGATTGTCGATAATTTTGCAAACATATTTTGTAAGAGTTTATTTTTCTCGCATTAGTGATGAAAATAAGTGTGTTCAATTGGGGTGTATAAGTTTTATTTATTTATTTATTTACACACGGATAAAGTTTTAGAAATATTACATGCCATCAAAAACAAAACTTGTAAAAAAACCAAGTCTCGCAACTTAGTTCTTCTACCGTATAAAGTTGTGAGATCCATGTAAATCCAAGTCGGTTAATTTATTCAGTTCCTACTTAAGAACCTTTTGTCTTAAGTTATAACGTAATTATCTAACCTAACAACATTTATAGCGACCATATCAATGTTAAAAATCTTTTATGTTCTAAATAAATAGATTGACTCGGCCATCGCATGAAAACACAATGTATCTCACATTAGATTATTTACTGAGATTGCCGAGTCAATCTACTTATTTAAAACATAAAAGATTTTTAAAATTGATATGGTCACTATAAGATGTTGTTAGGTTAGCTAATTATGTCATAACTTAAGATAGAAGGTCCCTTAAGTAGGGACTGAATAAATTAACCGACTTGGATTTACATGGATCTCACAACTTTTTACGGTAGAAGAACTAAGTTGCGAGACTTGTTTTTGTTTACAAGTTTTGTTTTTGATGGCATCTCATTTCTTTTTGTAGATAGTCCTACTTTTTTCCTTTCCGGTACCTTCAACTTACAGGTTCAAATTTAACTTTGTAATCCACTTAGAGCACTGGATCAAAATTGCAAAATATTTTAGTTCTTCCTTGATTTATACACTAAACACTAATTGTATTCCAAATTTGAAGCTTCTATGTCTGCTAGAAGTGCCTTAGGCTGAGATTCAGAGTGCATTTTGAGTCCGAAATCAATCTTACAAACGTCAAAAAGCGACGTGATCTCATACTAGTGACGTTTGTAAGATTGAGTTCTTCTTGAGTTCGGACTCAAAATGCACTCTGAATCTCAGCCTTAGAGTTTTGATGATCGGTCAGTCAGTCAGTCAGTGAGTGACAAAATTGAGAAACTTTGACTAGTTATAATTCTTAATCTACTGGCTAAAACTGAATGTAATTTTAAATATACCGTGTCTACGCAATGCCCACTTGGTTACCGAAAACTCAGGCTTCTAATTTTATTCACAACGAAGTTATAGGGGGTCGAAAATGGCCTGAACTGCTTCGAGAAAAGGATGGTACGGCGTGCCGCTTTTTAGCTCGACTTGGCGGGGGCACTGCCATGCCCCCAGATTAAGTTGTTAAGAGTCTAATGCCGGGCTGATGCCGGGCTTTACTGTGGAGGTACCACCATCTTACTCGCAAATCCTCCCGAAGTTATTCGGGGGAGAGTTAGAAAACAGCTCTCAGGCAAAACCATGCGGCTCACCATTGCCTCGGCCCGACGGATGGCGGTATATCCATCCCCAATTGCCAGGCCATATAAATATATAAAACAGACTAGTGACGTGCAGCGGCGTCACTAGTGCAAAGGTTTCGGCACCGCGCTCACCAACCCGCCTGCCCAGCGTTTGTGAGTATGGGTATTTCTTCCAGGACGACCGCCAAGAGTGGCAAAATCCTGGAAAGGCCGAGCCGTGGACGGAACAGGCTGATGGATGAAACAATTTTTAGTGTATCCAGTAAAACAAAGGTTTACATGCTTACTAAATGATGTGGCCGGCTTCCCCTAGATGGCATCAGTAGTAAAAACAAAAAGCACGAGTGCGAAATATGTCATTTTACGCAAGCTCAACAGGCACGTAATCTATCATATTTCGAGCAGGCAGATGAAGTTTTGTTCCTTGCAAATGCGGCCTGAGCAAAGAGCATTAATATTGTGTAATTAATAGATAAGTCTCATTTATAACAGAGACCATAAACTCGTCGTATATACCAACATGGAGGGTTGATAAGACATGTTTAATTTTCTTTTGTGTTTGTGGGAAGTTATCTTTGCACGTGTAAACATGTTGATTTCCGTATTTGTTTATTTTACTCGTAGAAGGAAAGTAACTTTTGTTGACAAATTGTTCCTACATTATGAACAATTTTATCTTTAAGTACCTTGAGAGTGTGAAATAATAACACAAAACGACATAATAAATTATAAACCGCGAGATTGCGAGGGTTTCTAGCCATTTAAATAAGCTACTAGACATAAATTATTTTATTTATAATTATAAAATTATCATTACCTACAAAATGTATGAAACAAAACTGCAAAGTTAAGTTGGTCGAGTATTCAGGCAAGTATAATCCTAAAATTATATAAAATATCGGCTCCTTCAGTACTTTTTACTTAAATAAAGTGTATGGCACACAATAAACATACATTACAGACAGAATTTGAGATGGACTCCGGAACAAAAATGATCTAAAACTGTCAAGTTTGTTGGCCTCCCCTTTTTTATTTTTGGAGATTATAAATTAAATTGTACTCTTGTCAATGAGTTTTACACAATGACACCCCAAATGCCGGGAAAAGAAAGAAAACAAAATGGGCTCCATTTCTATGTATCGAACCCCCCTGAGGAAAAATTATTTTAATTTTATTTAATTCAATATTCGAATTTGGATCAAGTTTCTACATATTCTTTCAGATCTATAACTCATTCCTTTTGTAAGCTGCCCGTAACATAGGGACGGCAGACATGTTACAAGGAAGGCCTTTTCCAATGACAAAGCATTCAAAACGTGTTAGACAAAAATTCGCTACACCGAAAAAAATGCAAGTAAAGGCAGTTTTTCAATTCAAAACAGTAGTTCAACTAAAATAATGAATTAAAAACAGCAATAGTGATTATTTTAAACACATTAACCCATTATCAAAAACAAGAAAAAACGCTGTTATGTAAATTCATATTGAATTTTGTTCATTAAAAACCGGACAAGTGCGAGTCGGACTCACCCACCGAGGGTTTCGTTAAATAGCATATTTTAAGATCTTCCTTCTGTGTCCTCTTTTAAATATCACTTGAAAAAATTTTACCTCTCCTCTCTCTGAATGACTTACTGACTAAGCTACTTGGTTATTTGTATGTATGTATTTGTGTATTTAAGTATGTATTTGTATTTAGTATATTTATAATTAGATTATAGATTTAGAACTAACTTAGAATGTACCTATGCACTGATGTGAATTTCTTCAATAAAAATGTTTTATATTTTCCCAAGGTTGACTGGAAGAAATTCCTTTTAGGAATAAGTCCGCCCTTGCCTTCTGTCTGTTCTTTGTATATTTGTAAATATCTTGTTCTGTGTGCAATAAAGTGTTTATTCATTCATTCATTCATTCATTCATTCATTCATATTTTTTTATGATTCAATTACAAGTGTACTTGTATAGTTTTCAGATGTTTCCCTATACTTGCAGTTTATGACGGTATTACTTGCCAAATATCATAGTTCTAGGTCAACGGAAAATACCCTATAAATTTTGATTCCCTTGAGAGTGTCAAAATATACGTTTTTGCGCATTAACGGCTGTATTTTTTTTACGTTAACAAAGAAGTTTCATTTTTTTACAGCTTCAAGGGACTGTAGACTTAAGTATATGGTTTGATACCTCCATGCGTTCCCGAGATAAGGTCTTGACAGACAGACGACGAAAGACGGACGGACAGACAGACAGGAAACAAATTGATCCAATAAGGGCTACCCTAAAAACAGCATTTGCATTATCCAATCTCTTCTTTATTAACCGCACTACTCGGACACACACTTTTCCATATATGTTTATCTCTGTCGTTATGCGATAGAGCTCCTGCAAGTACCGTTCATCTAAAATTCATTTCAAATTTAACAAAATGAAAACTTACAGTGCATATTCACATTCTCGTATATATCCAAGTACGCCTTTATTATAAAACCCTGTTTCGCAATTAAGTACACCCACCTTCACAAGTGTTGTACGTTAAGGTGTGTTTACACCGGTTGTAACTCAGCGAATTAAGGAAACACGCAAATGAACAAACACTTATACAGGAGTAGAGAACACTCTGTATAGAACGTTAGTTTCGTGTCGCGTTCCCAACATGTTCTTAATTGTGTACGAGAAATGTGCAGCGAATGACGAAGAAATTACGTGACAAAATGGTACAATCGCGAACACTTTCTACATACGTTATTAAATTAATCTTTCTTACTATCACAAACATGAAAAAAACTTCTTGGATGTTGACAAAAAATCAATAAAAGCAGAAAATATTTATGCAATAAGACAACCAAGAAATAAGTTATCTTTAACCCGTCTAATTTCACAACACGTTGTTCCTCAATTAATTTATTTATTACTCGTTATGTATTTACATTTAACGATTAACAGGATATAAAAAAATCGTAGTCTACAAATGGAAAATGAAAATGGAATTTCAGTGGAAGTAAATATAAGGGGAGCATGTAAAATAGAGTAAACTACAGAGTGAATCATTATAAGTAATGTCTAACGCTATAACAAACGAATATAAAAACTACACAAAAATAATAATTTAAAGAGATAAATGAAATAAATGTACACATAATAACATATAATCTACAGTAACTTGTTTGTTAGTAAAGGGTTTATCTTTGGAATTACAGAACCAATTCTAAACATTCTTGAAGAAAAAAGAAAGTTATACTATAGTTGAGTAACATAGGCTAAAGGTAGTTTCCTGGAAATGCGCAGTTCCCTAGGGACATAGCCATTATTTACGATCTTAAAAACACTTACACTATTGTACTAGTTAGACACTTCTCTGGAACGTAGGTCTTTGTTCCCTGGGAACAAACAGTTTCCTAGATATACACCCATTAATTAAATTTAAGCGGGTTATCTTAGGAACCAACGAAATAATGAAAAAAAATCTTTCGCTGTTGTAAAAGATCACTTCGTTTTTAAATATCCATGATTGCAACTCACTCTACTTGTAATTTTAATGAATAGTTTTTTTTTCCTGGGAATGGACGGGCAGTTCCCTAGGATGTTCATTAATTATGGAACCGGTTAAAAAAAAATACTTTTGGTTTAGTCTCTTTACTTAGATGTAGGATAAAGTTTGTTCCCTGGGAACAGGTAGTTACCCAGGGACATAGACATAGGGTCATACATATAAAAATACTTTGAATATTTATGATACCCAAAAGTCAAAATAAAATACTATAAAATTATTGAGTCGAAAAATATTAACAGATTCGATATAATTACAAAAAAAACTATAAAACGCGGGTGAAGCCGCGGACAAAAGCTATAAATAATAAGTCCAAATTTGATATCGAAAATCGATAACGAACCCACGCACGTATAAAAAATTTAAATACATTTTGAATAAAATACACTTGTCCAAAATTCACGTAATTGGTTATATTAGCATTTCCAAGGATTGTATTTACTAAGATTACTTTATTAATAACAAATCCATTGCTTTTGATACCCTAAACATTATTTATAGTGCATTACAAACTAGAAAAGGTGAGTTGAAATAAATTACAAGTGAGACAAATATTAAAGTACTAGTGCATTTTTCTTATAATGTTTCATAAGATCCACAAAGTGGGACAATTACAAGCATCAAATACAAAATAAATATACGCAATAAAATATGTGGCAAAACGCAGAATAAAGTAGAAGTATATTCGTCATAATAACGTTCTTACAAAGAAGTAATAACATAAATTTATTTTCTTATTATTTTCATGCTCGAATAAGTAAAATACTATTTGTAGCAGAAATCAAAGCCCTTAACATCTTCTCGACATGAAACGATAAAAATAAATTTCCATTTCGTGACGCCATACACTCGAGACTTAGTACGTGAATATTACTATTTCATTTTGAACGTCGTTCTTAGGGTTCCGTAGTCCGACAAGGAACCCTTATAGTTTCGTGTCCATCTGTCCGTTCGTCTGTCCCCGGCTTAGCTTAGAGACTATTAGTACCAGAAAGCTCTAATTTTGTAAGGGTATACATATTAATCCGGCCAACAAAACGGTTAAAAAAAATCTGGAAATATATTTTTTAAGGGTATCTTCTATACACGTGAGTTGGGGATTTTTTTTTTCTCCTTTATCCCATAGTATGGGGTATAGATGGGTAGGTCGTTCAAAAACATTAATGGGTTTGTGAAAACCAATTTTAGATTTAGGGATCCGTTGGCGAAATATTAAGCTTTAAAGTGCTAATTTTTGTTAGATTCAAGTGTCCCCTTTCTGCCGGCTAAACGGTTGTTTATGAATATGTATATGGAAAAGTTCACACAAGTAGTATATACAATAAAGTTAAAACGAAAACAATCACAGCTAAGTAGGCTTTACAGGTTTACGAGTACAGGTCACGCCAAACTTTTGGTCCCCTCTAATGTATGGGACTAAAAGTTTGGCGCGGTCTGTATTAGTAGACCAACTTATAAAATGTACTGGAAAACTACGGAACCCTACACTGCACACACGCACTGGGCCGGTTTTTCTTAGTAGGAGAGCCAATGAACAATTTTTGTTTTCATTGTACCGTATAAAATCGATAGATTCGATTACTAAACCCAAAATTACTTAACAAATTTTCCGCTAGGCCAGGTGCTAGGGGTTAAATATCTGAAAACAAATATTTTCTTAATAAAATAACAAAATCTATGTAAATTATTAATATTGGACGAGTGTGATAATAACACCGTCTGCCATTTTTTTTTTGACATGGCAAGGCCCCCTTGAAGCTGTTACATTTCTAACCGTTATTACCCACATAGTCGAGTTCAGGATCATATCCATCCATCCATCCATCAGCCTGTGTTCACTGCTGGGCAAAGGCCTTTCCCAAATTTCGACACTCATGGCGGTTCTCCGTCCTCCTCATCCAGTCCAGTGGGCATGAGGTCAGACTACACTACGATTTGCTGTACGTTGTCTCCATTATAAAGTCTTTCGGCTCCAACGGCCATCATATCGGTGACCAAATATGGCCTGCCAACTGCAACATCAACATAAAATATAATCGAATCTAATGTAACGCTTTTATACGGTTTTTCTAATGTAATGATTTGTAACGGTAAAACGATGAGACATGGTTTTGGTCGTGGGCTCTCAACCTACTATTTGTAACTACACCAAAATATTTCTTTGCGAAGAAAACCCTTGGGATAAATCATATTCCCAGAACCAACTAAGGAAAAAAGCTTGGACCTTGAATGGGGGTACATCTTTTATTTTATGATTAATATTATGAAATTTTATTTTGTGATATATATTTATGAACAATACTAGAATCAATCATAAAATAAAAAGTTGTACCCTCATTCAAGGTTACATGGCTTGGCGACGTGACTATAAGGCATATTAACAAAAAATATTTGAAAATATACATGCGTAAATACTTTTATAGATGTCCGAAAGTATAGGGAATAGCGAAATATGCTCAAGGTACATTTATATATTACAAGGTAAGAGGGTATCTTAATAAGTAATGTGTCACTCATCCAAAAAAAACCTGACCTTACATAAAAATAATGTATCTTAATACTTATTTCATAACGCTCGTCTGGTACAGAAAATAGAAAAGTGCAGCACTGACTTGAAGCTCAACTTGAGTACGTGATAGTTGAGAGTACAGTCGCAACAAAAGAGTCCTTCTAAATAATGGAAACCAGCAATGCAGGGCACATAAATTCATCTTGTTACAGACCTTTTAGTTGTGTGAAAGACAAAACTATTTTCTTTTGACCTTTTGAGATCCCAGCGACTTTTCTTTCTACTGAGCTATCGGGACATAGATTATCTAAACCATTACACTTGAAGATAAGCTTTATTTATCTAGCTTTCCAAGTTGGCAACATATGTACTAAAAATCGGCAAAGTACGATTCGAGCCTCGTTCTATTATTGTTCCGTAACATCAACACAACACATGAACCAAAAAATGTTTTGGTAACAGCTATGAGAATACATTATGAATCAGCGTTTTTAACATTACACAGAAATTTTAAATTTCAACTAACTCCGTAACAAAAATTATCTAAGATAGACAACTTTTTTATTTTTGAAGAAATAAAAGAACAAATATTATATTTGACCCATTGGCAAGACATAAGACAAGGCTAAAAAAAATTTTTTTCGGCTCCTTTTTCATATATGAAAACCCGTGACCTACGGAGGGACAGACAGACAGATAACACAGTGAAAATAATAGGGATCCATTTTGCCCTTTGGGCACGGAACTCTAAAAAGACCAAATAAATTGCACTTATTGTTAGTAAAAAAGGACGTGTAGGACATAAGATATACGCGAGACAATTAAAAGAAATAAAACTGTAGCAAATGTTGTATACTCAATACGTGGGACGCACTATAAGTTTCCGGAATGAATATGAAAAAATACTATTAAAGGTACAAAATTAATTTATTGTTTTTCAAAATAATCTCCCTTGGCGTCTATGCACTTTTTCATTCGATCAAACCAGTTTTGAAAACTTTTGTGCCACTCCCCTGTGGTGACCTCTGAAACGTGTTTTTCATACTCCTCGACAGCCTCTTCTGGTGATGAAAATCGTTGACCGCGTAATTGGTTCTTAATTTTTGGGAACAGAAAAAAGTCACAAGGTGCCAGGTCGGGACTGTATGCAGGATGACTCATGAGTTCTACATTTTTCGTCTTCAAAAAGTCGTTTGTCTGTCTGGCCGTGTGAGAACTAGCATTGTCGTGGTGCAGGATGATACGGCGTTTACGGTTATTTTTACGGAGTTCGTCAATAACTTCCGGCAAACAAATGGTCGTGTACCAGTCACTATTCACGGTATGACGATTCTCTAAAGCAACAGAAGCCACGTGTCCAGTTTTATTAAAAAAAGAATCAATCATCCGCTTAGATGCACTTTTCACGCGCGCCACTTTGGTTGGTTTCGGCTCATCTTGAAAGACCCATACGCTCGATTGCTGCTTTGTTTTAGGATTGTAGCAATAAATCCATGTTTCGTCACCTGTTACTATGTCCCACACCAAATTTGACGCACCTTCGTTGAATCTGGTAAGCATGGCACTGCACCAAGTGACGCGGTCCGTTTTTTGAGCCTCGGTCAAGTTGTGTGGGATCCACCGCGAGCACAGCTTTCTCACACCCAAATGTTTGTGTAGGATTGATTGTATTTGACTCATGCCTATTTCTAAGGATGCGCGAATTTCATGGTATGTCACATACCTGTCTGTTTCAATCATACGGCGCACAGCATCGATGTTTTTGTTGGTCACAGCGGTGGACGGCCGACCATCGCGAGATTCGTCACTGAGATTGATACGACCACGCTTGAATTCTGCAAACCAGCTATAAACAGTCGTCTTGCATGGTGCTTCATTGCCAAAAGCTGTTTCAAGCCGAGCGATGCTCTGTTGAGCTGTCAAATTACACTTAAAATCGTAGAAAATCATACTACAAAAATTTTCCCGAGTTAAATCCATGTTGATGCAGACACACAATTTTTTAAATGGCGCCACAAGGTAAAAACAAAAGACAGTCAGATGAAACAAACTGCATTCTACAGCCAAAGAGTTCTATTTTCAAATGTTGCAATAAATTTTTAAATATTGTTTATGTAAGTGGCCAGTTCCGGAAACTTTTAGTGTTACCTATGTAGTACTCAAGAAAACAGTCGTAAGTAAGCACAGTTATGTACTCGTATGTACTTTCTTACTAAGAAAACAAATTGACAAAAATACTTTTATAAGTTGCGGCTGCGTTCAGTTTTCCTCAACAGTACGATGCGTCAAGTTGCAAGCACGTTCACTCTTCCGCGTTTGTAACGAACTGCGTCTTCTGTCCAAGGAGCCGTGAAATTAATTAAACGAATTGCAACAAGCGTTATTCTGCTCCGGCGACATCTTAGCGCTCATCTCTTATACGTGCTTCACCCTCGCGTGTTCTTGTTGCGAGTTTAGAGCGCTAAAATGCTTTTAATTGTAACACGAAGTTGAAAAGCAATTTAATTTTATGTAACGGATGAAGGTAAAGTTAATGTTAATGCTTTCGCCGTATTGTCCTTTTTTCATTGAAATGAAGGTAGAAAATTAAAAAAAAAACAATATTCAAATAAACTTTTCAAAGAACTATAAACTGAATTAACTAACACTTTTTTTACAAAAATGATTTCAAAAGAGGAAAATTAATACAAAAAAGGAGTTAGGCATCATATTTATTTATTTAACGTATTTGTATATATTTGTAGTTTATTTATATGTCAACTTTTTATATTTCTTGCACTATGCACATGTAACATGCACAGTAAGAAAATATAGTGTTTGCGATGGGCCTTTATACCTTTATCTTTTGCTGACTGTACATTCATTATTTATTCCTTTATTTTTTATTTATTCAAGTGTATTATTTAATTTAATTTAAGCAAGCCCTAACTTTTTTATTACTATATTTTCTTACATTGTTTTGCTCACATTAGTATCTATATTACAGAATGATTACAGAATAAATGATTTGACATAGAAGACAAGAATTTCAAACATAAAATATGACGATACGCAGATCATTAGGGATACACAAAAATAAAACATCCCAGTGAAAAACACTTGAACCCTTTCAATGCGATCGTGGGTAGATCCCAAAGAGTAGCACTCAAAACTTTGAAACATTCGTCATTAAAATTTCACCAGTTTTGGAGTTTAAAAACAATTTCTTTCACAACAAACGATTTTATTTTGGTAACATAAGTTTTTAGGTATTTGCAAATAGAGTATCTTTTTTAATTCTAAAAGAATTAAACACTGCATGGAGTCACAGTATAAATAAATAAAAAAGTAATCTAACTACAAATTGTCATCTTGTACAAACGGAAAAAACAATACCATCCAACAACAAAAAAATACCCCATATCTGACGAATTGTAGTCATGTATCTTTTGCGTCAAAACTAAGGCGTTTCATACTGGGATGTTACTAGAAATTGTCTTTGCTTTGTTGCAAGGAAAATATAAATTAGTAGCTCTCTCATAGCAAAAAGAGGCAGTGAACGCGTTAAAACATGAGATCTGTAGATTTATATAAAAACATGGTCAAAACCCTTAATCTCTTCAGGAAGCTCATGACCCTAAAGAATATGCCTGAAATAAAAAAGGTAATAAATCTTGAGGCTATCAATTTGCATGCTAATACACCCCCAAGCTGGACAACTGAGTGACAGGGGGCGAAGGCCAAAGCTTCGAGGCCGCCTAAACGATCCCCCGAGTATAAAGACAATTTTTCTTCCCCCACCAATTATATTAAATTTATTACCCCGCTGAAAATTCATGGGATCTTATTAAAAAAACTTAGTGGCCAAGATACGCTTCATTTGGGGTTGGCAATTTATTATACGGTTTATCTTGTCACAATTTTCCGTTTTACTAATATTTTGTGTTGGATTTTCGGAGGCAAACAATCTTACTTTTGTTTGTCTGCGTATTCCTCTGTTGTTGTCATGAATTTAATGCTGAACTACTTTAAGGTTTATTTTAATTTAAAATTGTATTTGATCCAGTTTAATTTTATAACATGGTAAAATACAAAAAATTATATTCGCTTAAATTAATATAAGCAAACGCAATCATTTAAAGGCAGATATTCACTTTTAAATTCAAAAGACTATGGGCACTTTTGTGTGGACCAGATTTGCAAAGTTTTCATCAGTGATGAAACTCATGTCATTTGAAAGCTCTTAGGGTTTACTTAATTTCACTATGACAGCTTATTTCAAAACCAGCGTGAAAATAGTAATTTCTTTTGAAAAAAAATTCAAACCATCCCGTACCATCGTTCACCATTTTAGCGCTAGACTGATCGTATAATAAAAGTCGTATAATAAAATGAGGCACATCCCAAAAACTTTCATATGAAATAGGTTCAATTACTGCTGAAAACTTTTGCGAGAATTGATGCATAATTAATGACTCTTGTCACTCTTCCATTTCCTATAATAGGTACGTTTTTTAAAACGTACATCTAAGAATTACACAATTATCGCGCTGGATTTAAATTAATCTGCCATAGAATGAAATAAAGTACATCTAATAAATGTTTTATGACACAGGTTTCGAAGGCTTGGTGCAAAATGACTCATGGTCCTTTATTACAATTTTGCACCAAAATCAAGTTTCTACCTTTGACTCAGACTTTGTAAAAAATAAAGGACAATGTTTTTTTAAAAATCCTATACAAAAATTATCGCCTAAATATACCTAAAGCTGAGCACCGAGTTTATCCCCATTACAAAACACCCTCTAAACTGAACTTCGACTAAAAGTTTTGGAGTTTTGCGCTAAAATTGGACGGAAAACTTTTCCATTTTGTACCGGAAAATATCTCTTTTACGCAGGCCCCCATTTCCTAGAAATTCCTTTAGGACCTCTTCCATACATATCATTAATATTTAAATATGAACTTTTCACGAGTAATGAAATCACTCTTTTGATTTATCTTTTGTTAGGAGTCTTATAATAATGCAAAATCACGAACAGGACGAATGACTGAAGCTACGCAACTGTCCATTCAACCCGATACGACCACTCATGACGTCATCATATCGGTACACGACGAGCCGACTGGTAGCATGGTTCCGTCAAGACGGTGGTGACAAGCCACAACTCCTAGCACAGTAGATAACTCCACCGTATCACAGTATAGGTAACATCAGTAGTTTATAGTTTAACTAGGCGGTGTCCTTGAAATCAATACCTACGGCCGCTCGGTGCTTAAACACGCGCCAGGGCTGCCAAATGACTGTTTACGTATTTGATAGTGCTATATCATTATTATAAAAGTTGTATTTAAGCAACCCTAGAATGCACAACCTACACTGTAATTTCGTGCCATAATTTACTAAAATGCACGGGAGCGTCACAGTGATAACGTGCGTACGTAACTGCCTGTCGTAAACCGAGTTGTACCGAGTTTTGGGGGTAGGGGGTTCGTTTTGGCCCGTTTGTATTGAGATAATACTATTTGTTATTTATGACCGTATTTTCGAGATAATTATATACGCCCGAGAGGCTATGTAAATATAATATGGATGCTTTGTTTGTGTATTTCATGAAGTATACAGAAAAGAGTAATAAATTTGTGGTATATGCATTTTCACTATACTATAATCTAGGGTTTCGTTTTTGGAAAACACGTTTGTATAAATTTTCCTCGATAGAAGAAAATATCGAAATTTGGTCTTCAAACACACTTTAACTCCTCGTTTGACGAATAAGAGTCAATAACAGAATTCAGATATATTTTATTAGATGGGTTTTAACAATATCAAGAGTTTTGATTATGAAAATTTTGCTAGCTATTTCAGCTTTTTTAATAAAATGAAAAAACATGCTTTTTTTCTTTTTAGCTGAATCCGCGCCTCTTGCACTGGGCGTTTTTTCGCTTGGAGTGAGTGGCAAAAATAAGGTGCAGCGCTCACGACTGCCATATAACGCTAACGTTCTGCGACAATGGCCGAGACGGCGCGGCGTATAAAAGCGATGTGTCGATTCAGGGCGTTTCCTTGAAGTTTACGTACTGAATCATATAATCTTCTGTGATTAATGTAAAAGGTTTTTTCAGATATTCTAGCTAGTCTAGCATAGCAAACCATATCGAGCTCGATAGCGCTTGATACAGTGCTCTGTCTCACTCTGTTGATCTACCTAAAGAGGGAAATATGGTCTACTATGCTAGGTACCCAGGGGTGCGCCAATCGTATTCGAAGTAATGAGTGTTTTAGCTCAGTCTACGCCACTCGGATAAGGCTATTTTGTGCACACCAAAAAATCATCAAATTGTATTTGTAGTTCCGGAGACTAACTATTAATATTATTAAGAAGCCCTATAGTTATATTGAGGGTCACTACGACAGTAAAAAAAAGCATCTAAATTCGTAAGTTAAAACGGAACATATGTGTAGACAGACACGCAAAAAAAACCGGACAAGTGCGAGTCGGACTCGCCCACCGTTAAAGACTATAATTTTTATGATTTAATAAGGAATGTATTGTTTTCAGATTTTTCCTCATATTTGTAGTACAAGACAGTATTACTTGCCAAGTTTCATAGTTCTAGGTCAACGGAAAAAACCCTATATATTTTGATTATGTTTAGGGTGTCAAAATAAGTATCGTTTTTGCGGCATAAACGGCCGTATTTTTTTTTTTTAACTTAGAAGTTTAATTTTTACAGCTTCAAGGAATTATAAATTTCAGTAATATGGTTTTAATTTCAACTCGATACATTCACGTGTTTCTGAGATAAAGGGTCTTGACAATTAGATGGACGGACAGACTGACAGACAGACGGACAACAAAGTGATCTTATGAGGGCTTCGTTTTTTTCCTCTTTAGGTACAGAATCCTAAAAATGGTAGTTTTGGCTTCAGTACAACACTAATTATAACCATTTTTTAAAAATAATATTCAATGTACAAACATGACTTTTTACTACTTTATTGTTAGTATAAATACATTTAATATATATAAACCATGAAAACAATATAAATTTATTTATAGTATAATGAAAACATAGTTATTAATAAGCAATTTACGCAAATACACATAAAACGCATTTATTGCATACTTTTATTCAAAAGTAAGGAAAACAATGTTATCACGTGCATTTTAGACCGAGATCCTCTGGAGTATTTATGTCGCGCTTGCAAAGGTCACTGTTACTCCATGCGGAACGCCCCGAAGTGCGAGATAGAATTAATATATGTAAGAGGATATGTCGCGCTTGCAAAGGTCACTGATACTCCATGCGGAACGCCCCGCAGTGCGAGATAGAATTAATATATGTAAGAGGATATGTCGCGCTTGCAAAGGTCACTGATACTCCATGCGGAACGCCCCGCAGTGCGAGATAGAATTAATATATGTAAGAGGATATGTCGCGCTTGCAAAGGTCACTGATACTCCATGCGGAACGCCCCGCAGTGCGAGATAGAATTAATATATGTAAGAGGATATGTCGCGCTTGCAAAGGTCACTGATACTCCATGCGGAACGCCCCGCAGTGCGAGATAGAATTAATATATGTAAGAGGATATGTCGCGCTTGCAAAGGTCACTGATACTCCATGCGGAACGCCCCGCAGTGCGAGATAGAATTAATATATGTAAGAGGATATGTCGCGCTTGCAAAGGTCACTGATACTCCATGCGGAACGCCCCGCAGTGCGAGATAGAATTAATATATGTAAGAGGATATGTCGCGCTTGCAAAGGTCACTGATACTCCATGCGGAACGCCCCGCAGTGCGAGATAGAATTAATATATATAAGAGGATATGTCGCGCTTGCAAAGGTCACTGATACTCCATGCGGAACGCCCCGCAGTGCGAGATAGAATTAATATATGTAAGAGGATATGTCGCGCTTGCAAAGGTCACTGATACTCCATGCGGAACGCCCCGCAGTGCGAGATAGAATTAATATATGTAAGAGGATATGTCGCGCTTGCAAAGGTCACTGATACTCCATGCGGAACGCCCCGCAGTGCGAGATAGAATTAATATATGTAAGAGGATATGTCGCGCTTGCAAAGGTCACTGTTACTCCATGCGGAACGCCCCGAAGTGCGAGATAGAATTAATATATGTAAGAGGATATGTCGCGCTTGCAAAGGTCACTGATACTCCATGCGGAACGCCCCGCAGTGCGAGATAGAATTAATATATGTAAGAGGATATGTCGCGCTTGCAAAGGTCACTGATACTCCATGCGGAACGCCCCGCAGTGCGAGATAGAATTAATATATGTAAGAGGATATGTCGCGCTTGCAAAGGTCACTGCTACTCCATGCGGAACGCCCCGCAGTGCGAGATAGAATTAATATATGTAAGAGGATATGTCGCGCTTGCAAAGGTCACTGATACACCATGCGGAACGCCCCGCAGTGCGAGATAGAATTAATATATGTAAGAGGATATGTCGCGCTTGCAAAGGTCACTGATACTCCATGCGGAACGCCCCGCAGTGCGAGATAGAATTAATATATGTAAGAGGATATGTCGCGCTTGCAAAGGTCACTGATACTCCATGCGGAACGCCCCGCAGTGCGAGATAGAATTAATATATGTAAGAGGATATGTCGCGCTTGCAAAGGTCACTGATACTCCATGCGGAACGCCCCGCAGTGCGAGATAGAATTAATATATGTAAGAGGATATGTCGCGCTTGCAAAGGTCACTGTTACTCCATGCGGAACGCCCCGCAGTGCGAGATAGAATTAATATATGTAAGAGGATATGTCGCGCTTGCAAAGGTCACTGATACTCCATGCGGAACGCCCCGCAGTGCGAGATAGAATTAATATATGTAAGAGGATATGTCGCGCTTGCAAAGGTCACTGATACTCCATGCGGAACGCCCCGCAGTGCGAGATAGAATTAATATATGTAAGAGGATATGTCGCGCTTGCAAAGGTCACTGTTACTCCATGCGGAACGCCCCGCAGTGCGAGATAGAATTAATATATGTAAGAGGATATGTCGCGCTTGCAAAGGTCACTGTTACTCCATGCGGAACGCCCCGCAGTGCGAGATAGAATTAATATATGTAAGAGGATATGTCGCGCTTGCAAAGGTCACTGTTACTCCATGCGGAACGCCCCGCAGTGCGAGATAGAATTAATATATGTAAGAGGATATGTCGCGCTTGCAAAGGTCACTGTTACTCCATGCGGAACGCCCCGCAGTGCGAGATAGAATTAATATATGTAAGAGGATATGTCGCGCTTGCAAAGGTCACTGTTACTCCATGCGGAACGCCCCGCAGTGCGAGATAGAATTAATATATGTAAGAGGATATGTCGCGCTTGCAAAGGTCACTGTTACTCCATGCGGAACGCCCCGCAGTGCGAGATAGAATTAATATATGTAAGAGGATATGTCGCGCTTGCAAAGGTCACTGTTACTCCATGCGGAACGCCCCGCAGTGCGAGATAGAATTAATATATGTAAGAGGATATGTCGCGCTTGCAAAGGTCACTGTTACTCCATGCGGAACGCCCCGCAGTGCGAGATAGAATTAATATATGTAAGAGGATATGTCGCGCTTGCAAAGGTCACTGATACTCCATGCGGAACGCCCCGCAGTGCGAGAGGGACGGATTCCGAAAAAAATAGCAAAATAACTGTTTTATATATAAAATAGCTACAAACTTATAAACAAGCAGCATTTTGTTATTGTTAAGATCTATCTAATATTGTTGAGGTCTGTATATAATTCTTGGCCTCATTTTAATTTTAATAATTATTTCTATCGAGCGAAAGTTCTGCTATAGCGTTTCCGTACTTGAAATAACTATACAAAGTTTCCAATATTTATTAACTTATACATCGAATAAGTGGCTTCCTCTGAAAAGCAGGTTAACAACTTCAAAAAGCGCAGATTTTACTGTGCGAGAGATGTGTGCTTTAAAGAGCGCGATAAATACATCCTGACTTGCTCTTGACTGTTCTTCCCAAATCATTCAATATTTCAGATGTTATTATTCTTGAACAAAACAAATAACTTCTCAATGTTTGGATAGCTATAAAAAACAGTAAAAAAGGCGCAACCAATTAATTGTGAATTCATGTCAATCTACGCTATGAGCAAACTCGGCATTAATCCTAAAACTCTCCGTCAATATTAGCTTTGCTCGATGAGAACTATTCTATAAAATAAAGATGCAAAACGAGTGTCGTAGAAAAATTCCAGTTCTAGCGTTACATACTCGTACGTGTAATTTTCTACTGAGCTGTTTTGAATTTCTACCGAATAGCATGTCGTTTTTAGGGTTCCGTAGTCCGACAAGGAACCCTTAAAGTTTCGCCATGTCCGTCTGTCCGTCTGTCCATCTGTCCGCGGCTTTACTCAGAGACTACGTGTATGTATTAGTACTAGAAAGCTGTAATTTGGCATCGGTATAATACATATTAATCACGTCGACGAAATGGTAAAACAAAATGTCGAATATTTATTTATTTATTTGGATGATGATTTTTTTTCTCCTCTATCCCGTAGTGTTGGGTCTCGTTAGGTAGGTCGTTTAAAACCATTGTGGGTGTGCGAACACTATTTTTTGATTTAGTGATCCGTTGGTGAAATATTAAGCTCTAAAGTGCTAATTTTTGTTAGAGTCAAGTGTCCCCCCCGGCTAAACGGTTGTTTATGAATATGTGAAAAAATTCAAAAAATTGTATATTTATGAAGTTAAAAGGATAACTATTACAGCTTAGTAAGTTTTACAGGTTAACAAGTAGATGTCGCGCCAAACTTTTAATCCCCTCTAAACACGACAATGTATGGGCCCTTCTTCGGGAGAGCAACTTCCGAGCGGAAGAGAAGTTTGGCGCGATCTGTATTAGTAAGTTTTACAGGTTGACAAGTGCATGTCGCGCCAAACTTTTAGTCCCCTCTAAACACGACAATGTATGGGCCCTTCTTCGGGAGAGCAACTTCCGAGCGGAATAGATGTTTGGCGCGATCTGTATTAGTAGACCAACTTATAAAATATACTGAGCAACTACGGAGCCCTACACTGCGCGTGGCCCAACACGGACTTGGCCGGTTTTTTGGTTAGTGATGGATGATATAAGTTATGAGATAATTAAAACGTAATAGGCATTTTACAAACATGCGGAATGATCATTTTGACAAATTCGAGTATCTATATTTAGGATGTTTATATATATACAGGGTGTATTCGTTAAGTGTGACCAGGCGATTATTCCGAAACTATTACAGACATCAAAAAATTTAAACTGATATTGAAAGTTTTTGAAAATCAATCGAAAATTATTCAAAACTATGACATTAAACACTCCCATACATTTAGTATGAGATTAGTAGAAAGGTTTTAGTTTCCTTATTTTAAAAGGTTATTTTAGCTTAGTACTGATATTAAAGGAAACTATCTTGAATAATATTTATTTCTTAGTAAGTGCAAAATTTTGTTTTCAAAGCAGATGTTCGAAGTGACGTCCTATTGTTAATCTCATACTAAATTAAATGTATGGGAGTGTTTCAAGTCAAAATTTTGAATACTTCTTGTTTGATTTTCAAAAAGTAATTGATGTCATTTTACTGCTTAGGTAACGTACTTACGATATCAGTTTAATTTTTTTTACATCTCTAATAGTTACGGAATAATCGGCTGGTCACACTTAACGATTACACCCGGTATATACCGGTGTAAATAGAGTGCGACCACTAAATGAAACCACATATTCTACCGACTCTACTGAACCACTTTTCCCAAGAGTCATACCCGCGGATACCCTTAGTTTAGGAAATAATTGAGTTCCAAACAAAAATGAACCCTAATGCACCGACATACGGGCGAGTTTAGAGAGAGCGTCGTCCGTGAAACCTCCAGCTGTGTGAGACGACGATTATTACGTTCCAACCTCCTACATGGTCACAAATACATGCTTTTTAAGGCATACAGGATTCCTCATGATATTTTTCTTCACCGTTCAGCAAGTGGTAAATAAGAACAAATGCTATGCACATAAATTTCGAGAAACTCATTGGTGCATGCCCGACTGGGGATCGAACCTGGGTTTCAAGATTGAGAGGCCAGAGTTATACCCCTGAGCTACCGCTGCTTCTATCTATCTTTAGGATATTTATGAAGTATTATTTTGTATGATACACATACTTATCATCAAAATGAAAAAAATATACAGCTTCCCACTGCAGGAGGCTGTTTTCAACTTATATGAATCCATTTGAAGAATTTTTAAGCATTTACGTTTTAAATAATATTTATAATATGTTAACGCAAAGCTATATTTCGTGCAGGAATTGTTATTAAAAACATTATTTAACATTTTTATCAATCATGTTACGATTTAGATCACAGAATAGTGCCAACTTTGTCTCAACGGTCTTTTTAGAGGTCAGGGTGATTTACGTTCCGGAATAAGGAATCGTTTACGTTTAGCGTATTGGGCGAGCGAGTCCGCTGCGGCAATAAAACGAAACGTCGGCCGATCTGCAAAGCCTGCAATAAAGTTGCCGATTCTTACCGGTATATAGCGAGGAACAGTAATTTGAAATAAATGAAAAATACATTGTCACGACATCAAACCCCGAGGGAGCGTCAGAGGTGTTTCCGAGTGTGGATTTTAAAATGCCAGTCACAGTTCATACTCGTACCCTCACGTTTCACAAACGATTATTACTGGGACGTGTGGTACGCGATGAGTGGTGAGCCCCATAGCCGGACCCATGGCTTAGGGGCAGACACCACGCACAAACCTCCATACAAACGCAAACACAAACATTGGGAGAATCTTAAGGTGGTTAAACAGAATCCCGATGCAAAATGCACATCATAATATAGTTTTCCTTACTTTTGAATTAAAAGTATGCAAAAAAAAAAGAGTTTTAAGGCAATTAGCGGATTAAAGGAGAACTTTAAAGCGTATTTATCGTTGTAATCGAATGTAATCAAAATGTAAGGCTTAAAATAACATAGTTTCAATGCGCTAACCCTATTATTAGTCTTTAATTTTCGTTACTGCTTTAAAACGCAATTTTTGCATACTTTTTATTCAAAAACAAGGAAAACAATATTATTATGTGCATTTTTCACCAAAAATATTATTAAAAAATATGAAGTACTCTTCCTTTTAGTTTCCGGGGAAATGGTGATAAAACATAAAAGAAATCATTAATTAAGCCACAGATACACGCTCATTATTGGCATGCTTAGAGGGAGAGGGCTAGTCGGTTCTTTCGTCCCTCTAAGCATGCTACTAATCTATCTATTCATCCATCAGCCCGTATTCGTCCACTGCTGGACATACCTTTCCAATATTTCCAAATTTCGCCACTCTTGGCCGCCACCCGCAACGTCCTTCGGATTGTCAGTCTAACGGCACGCTTCGCTGTGCGTGGTTTTCGAATTCTGCTTTACCGCCTTAAGTAAAAAACAATGGTATATAACACGCACCCACACATACGTGTGCGTGTGTGGACGGGCTAGTAGTGCTATTGTAGTAGTGTACTGAGTACCGGAGATTTGATTGCGGAATGTGAGGACACAGAGTAAATTTGAGTTGTATTCAGACCTGAATATCTCAGTAGACCAATAACCCGATAAGCCAGAAGTCCCTGGTTCGAATACCGTTTCAGAGGACTTAAATTAGTACAGCGAATACCTACATTTAAGAAAGTATACATGTACTGAATTAATAATTAATACTATTACTAACTCTCATGTTTAGAATTTTGTCTGTCTGTCAGTATTATCATCGTATATCGCAGTATCTCTGGTCAACATATAGGTTATAATACAAGGGTGGTTGATAAAATAAAATCCAAGCCTAAACGGGCCAGAGATAAATTAAACGCGGACGGAGCCCGGTCAAAAGACTTGTAAATATCAAACAAAACTAAAAATCTTTAAGCTACTTAAAAACATACAAATAAATTACCAGCTAGATCTCGTTTTACTCAACACAAATATTGTTTCGAATTAAAATATACATTATATATTAAGGATCCCAAAACTAAAATATTGTCTTATAATTATAAAGCTTTGCCAAAACTGTTGTTCTTCTAGTAGGTTTAGTGAAAAACAATTCATATAATTTTGTTTTTGTTTACTTATCAAAGTAGATATTTATTTGGCAAATTTAAAATAAAACAAGCAGCTCTATCGGATCAAAGGATACAATTTTCTTTATCGTTGTAGACTAATAACTTATTTAGAAAACAAATAGAAACAGATATAAATTATGCAGATTGAAAATTTGAAATAACAATCATCATAAGACTTTTGTCATAAATAAATAAATACAAAAGATACTTTATTTGTTTTAACAAATATACACGTAAAAATACAAATAATACAAAAGTGGAAAGACAGAAGGGTCTAAGCTCGGCATGCAACTGACACGCATGCAGACAGCCACCGATTTTCAGCTTGGCCTTGTTATAATGATGAAACATACATTACACAAATTATTAACTAAAAACAAATAAAAAACCTACAAAAATACAAGAAAACATACATTTTTGGAAAAAAATTATGTTTAGAAGAAACACTCAGTGCACAAAATATATACATGCAGAAGGCCTGCTTCATACAAACAACGATTCCGGGCGCACGCACACATAGACGCGTACCTACGAGGATCTCGATAGGATTCGGTCGAATGCCAGTGCACGAGTATCGAGCTGGCCCTCTGTATGTATTTATTTTGTGCCAAGGGCTCAAACTGCTTCGAGGGTAGCTGCTACACTTAGCGCGGTAATAACTTGGCGTCTGATACTGCATTTAAGTAAAATAAGTAAACAAAACCCAATTAGCCGAGTTAGTTTTGAGTGGACAGCGGCTTTGCTGTTGGGTTCCCACGTTTTGACAGAACCGTAAAAACAATTTGCTAAATTGCAGACATTCCTTTGTTATTCCGGCACTCTGGCAGCTGCAACATTCACAAGGTACAATCGATCACAACCAAAGTTACACGTTTTATTCTGTAATAACCCTTATATGCACTAATTAAGAACTGCACGATATTCCGTGAAGTGTTGGCGACTGTACTACGTATTGTTGTACTCAAGGCTCACAGTGCAGCAACGTAATTGCACAAACTACCGAAAAACGGAATCGAAAAACCTCCATTGTGTGTTTAGCTTTGGATTTTCGTTTAGCTCAACAAACTCTGTTTGTTTTGTTATTTTAGTGTTGTACGTTGTTTCCACTTCTTGTTAGGGTTCCGTAATCAACAAAGAACCCTTATAGTTTCGCCATGTCCGTCTGTCTGTCTTTTCGCGGCTTAGCTCATAGACTCTTAGTACCAGAATACTGTAATTTGGCATAGATATGGATATTAATTGAAAAGATTTTTTTAAAGAACACCTTCCCTAGAAGTGGGGTGGATTTTTTTTATCGTCCATCCCATCGAGGTGGGGTCGTTGGATAGGTCGTTCAAAAATAAATTCAAGTGCAAATTTTTGTGAGTGTCAATTGTGCCCCCTTGCCAGCCAAACAGTTGTTTCAAAAATTTAATGGTATATATAGAGAAGTTGAAAGGAAAACTGTCACAAGTAAGTAGGCTTTACAAGTTAACGAGTAATAGTCGACCAAATGTGTGCCTGTTTTTTGATGTTATTACCGTACATCAATATGTTCATAGTATCAAACAAAAAACCTCCGCGTATTGTGACGTGCAACTACGGAACCCTACACAGCGCGTGGCCCGACACACACTTGGCGAGTTTTTATTTATTTCATCCTCAGCGTAACTACTTTAAAACATGTAGAAGCACGTTCGTTTGTGCATAGTTGAAAGTATAATTAAAATATATAGATACACTTATCTGGGGGCACGGCATTGCCCCCGCCAAGTCGAGCTTATTCTTTTCTCGAAACAGTTCAGGCCATTTTCGACCCCCTTATAACGTCGTTTTGGATAAAACTAGAAGCCTGAATTTTCAGTAACCAAGCAGGCATTATATAAACACGGCATATTTCAAATTTCATTTAATTTGAACCAGTAGTTTAAGATTTATAATAAGACAAAGTTTCTCAATTTTGTCACTCACTCACTCACTGACTGACTGACTGACCGATCATCAAAACTCTAAGGCACTTCTAGCAGACATACAAGCTTCAAATTTGGAATAAAATTAGTGTTTAGTGTATAAATCAAGGAAAAATTAAAATATTTTGCAGTTTCGGTCCAGTGCTCTAGATACACCAACTATAAAAAATAACTATAAATATATAGGATTACAAAGTTACACTTTCAGTTGTAAGAACATGGTACCGGAAAGGAAAAAAAGTAGGACTATCTACAAAAATAAATGAGATGCCATCAAAAACAAAACTTGTAAAAAAGAACAATTCTCGTAACGTAGGTGGTTCTTCTACCGTAAAAATTGTGAAATCCATGTAATCAATGTCAATATATTTATTTAAAAGATTAAAGATTTTTAATATTGATATGGTCACCATAAGATGTTTTTGGGTTAGCTAATCAATGTAATAACTTAAGACAGAAGGTCCCTTATGTAGGGACTAAATAAATTAACCGACTTGGATTTACATGGATCTCACAACTTTTTACGGTAGAAGAACTAAGTTGCGAGACTTGGTTTTCTTACAAGTTTTGTTTTTGATGGCATCTAAGTTCTACACTTAGAGTAATGTATTAGATATTACTCTAAGATTATACATTTATTATTATTACATAGGCTGTTATGATGATAACCTTTTTTTTCACGGAGTATTCCCCATTAATATGAACAACGCAAAAAAACAACTGTTCCATAGAAAATTTAAATACCTACGTACTCGACCAAAATAACAAAACAGCTGTATTTTTTTCCACGATTAAAAGTTTGGCTTCGTAGTAAAAGTTGTTCATATTAATATTATTAATAGATCGAATACCTCGTTTTCTGTATATTTAGCGCCAATGATTGACGACTGACTCTGCCCTACTAAGCTGAAAGGCTCAACTGGACTAAGTTTCCAGATATTGAGCTTTTTCGAAATAAAAATAATGATGAAAATAAAAATACGTATTTTTTCGAGATACCGCCTTTTAGCTTAGTGACAGATTATATTCCCCTCGTAATGGCTTTCAAGACAAATAAAGGACTTCTTGGTGTATGATTTTTCTCCAAGATATTTAGCTACTTTTTTTGAGTATATTCTATTTTATAGTCATCGTTATCGTCGTCACGACATGAATTCCCGAAGTTTCTTGCCCTTCTCCTTAGTAAGACGAATCGAATGGGCAGATTTAGGCATTGTATTTATTTATAGTTAATAATGCTTTTTTCCGGGATAAAAAGAAGCCTGTATGTTAAGTTAGGGTAAAAGCTATATCCATTCCAAAACCGTCCAGGCGTTTCAGCGTGAAAGAGTAACAAACATACACACACACAAACACACACAAACATTCGCATTTATAATATTAGTGTGATTAGTGTGATATCTATAAACTTGTTAATTCATTGCATTATGAAGGTATATAGGTGGTAGAGCTGATGCCGGGCTCGAGTGTGGAGGTACCACCATCTTACTCGCAAATCCTCCCGAAGTTATTCGGGGGAGAGTAAGAGAACAGCTCTCAGGCAGAACCAGGCGGCCCACCATTGCCTGGGACCGATGGATGGCGGTATATCCATCCCCAATTGCCGGGCCTTACTGACTGGTGACGGGCAGCGGCGTCACTGGTGCAAGGGTTTCGGCACCGCGCTCACCAACCCGCCTGCCCAGCGTGTGTGAGTATGGGCATTTCTTCCAGGAGGACCGCCAAGAGTGGTGAAATCCTGGAAAGGTCCAGCAGTGGATGAAACAGACTGATGGATGGATGGATGTAGGTATAGTCGCCGTCAATAGAAATTGTGGACTATGTAAACAAAGCGCCATATTGTCTTTGTCTATGAATAGGTGAACTATCTAGAGATGGGTAAGTATGTGATTAAAATATGTTAGGTGCTTAATTAATTTTCTTTATTTGATTCATCGCTAAAATATTCTGATGAATCGCTAGTCAAAGGTTCCGTCACAGCGTCGGTGGCCGTATCTATTATCCCATCCAGTTCTTTCATTTTTTCTTCTACTTTTAGGACATGAGCTACACATTTCGCCCACTGTTCTGCCCTGATCCGCGCCAAATCTTGGTCCAACAAAATCTTCACATCATCCATTTTGAATGTTTTGTTGTTCCTTCCAACGTAACCTTTTACTTGCGCCCATATCAACTCTATCGGGTTAAGCTCGCAATGATATGGTGGAAGGCGCAAAACTGTCACATTTTTCGATGCCGCCAACTCATCTACATACGTTTTTTTATATTTTTGCTTGTCTACTTTAGCTATGAGATTCGCTTTGATTTCGGTTTCTTGAAATTTGATTTCTTTTTCGCGCAACCAGTTTTGGATAGCTTCCTTCCGCCAACTCATGTTGGGTGCTTTTTGATTTGACGCGAATGATATGGGGCATTGTCCATTACTATGACGGAACCAATTGGGATTTTTTCCAAAATTTATTCGAACCACTTCTCAAAATTGTGCGCGTCCATTTCGCCGTGGTAGTCTCCTTCGGTTTTCTGGGCTTGAAAAATCCATTTTCCGCCTTCTACGAAACCATCTTCGCTTCCGATATGTGTGATTATTAATCGTTTTCCTTTCTGAGGATTTTTTATACCAGTAGAAAGTCCTCTTAAAAAGGCATCTCTACTTGATTCAATGTCGTCACCAACCCATGTGTAGTCACAGCTGTGACCTGCATTAATCCATGTTTCGTCCATGTAAAATATTTTTTTATTTTGCTTTCTAAAATCGGCGATCTGCAAGAGATATTTTTGTCTCCATATTTGGAGATCAGGCCTGTCCAACATGATGCTCTTGCGTGCTCTCTTAACATGATTAAATTTCAATTTTTTCATCACTCGATATATTGAAGATTCAGATAACGACGGAAGACTGGAATCTTCATTAACTGCCGCAGTCACTTTGTGCACTGTAGGCAGTTCACCATCAAAATAAAATTGATGTATTTTGCGTCGAATAGCAGACAAGAGGAAATCATCAAACTGATCAATTATATATCGATTTACAGGTCTCTTTTTTAACTTCGGAATGTTTCCCATTTTCTCATACAATCTAATAGGATTGTCAATTGTACGTTCCGATGCTCCAGTTATTTCCGTTACAATGAGCAGCACATCCTTTTTTAACGGGTATGTTGTGAGAGTTTTTTCAACATATTTGTAGACATTTATCGCGAGCTTTTTTTCTTTTTCTGTCATTTGAGGCGTCTTGTGTCTTTTCAGTCTTTTCCTTCCTTGATGTGCTGACGTTTCAGACGTTCCTGGCATAGCATCACTTTCAGGCGTCTGAATCATTCTTTTTCGAAAGGGTGCAGAACTTGCAGATGTTCCAGGTGTAGAAACAGGTTCACTCATTTTGAAATTATTTTGGTCGTAATTGTTGTTAATCCACTTGGCAGTATCAGAATCCGTAGTCCGTAAAGCAGGTCGTTGTTTCAAGGTAAAACACTATCCAAATCACAATGCTAGTACGATAAAATCAGTAAGAGAAGCCAAGTCGTTAGAATACCGAAAACACAAAAGATTTTAGAGCAACGCTGGAAGATCACACAGCTCTCGATAGAATCACACACACGTTTATGTCAAAGATTATAAAGTAGCACTGTCAAAAAAAATGACGGAATAAAATAGCATCACAAATTTTTAAGTTTTTTAGGTTTTTAATTAAATAGATTCGTACATCACTAATTTTCAAAGACAATACAGATTAGATTAGAAAAAAATATGACAGCAATCTCAACGCAGTACAGAATTAACGATTGATTTTATGATTTTCCGTAATTAACTGGTGATTATTGAATATTTCATGATGAAATACAGTGAATGGCGGGTAAGACTTGATGCTTCATGATTTGGAATAATGTTCAGTGAGACTCCGTGACAGGACCTTGAGAAAAATTGAGAAAACGGTTTGTTTACATAGTCCACAATTTCTATTGACGGCGACTATATATATCCTAGTTCCTAGGTACATACTAAATTTTTATTTTATATTTCTGTTTCTTAGGGAATGTTTATGCGTTAAACACGGCTGCTTTGGAATAGTAAATAACAGGTAACAACCGCTGTTTTACAACTAGTTCTGTATACTCCTCATTAAAAAGAGCCTCGACAATTTAATATACATAACATAACCATAAATACATAAAGTAAGGTAGACCGCAATATATTCTTGGCTATTTGACTCGAATTAACAGAAAATATGTTTTTATCAATTATATATTTTGTAATATATAAGAGAACAGCCCTCAGGCAAAACCAAGCGGCTCACCATTGCCTGGGACCGATGGATGGCGGTATTTGTATATCCATCCCCAATTGCCAGGCATTATGTAAATTAGACTGGTGACGGGCGTCACTGGTGCAAGGGTTTCGGCACCGCGCTCACCAACCCGCCTGCACAGTGTATGTTTTACGTATGTAAAGATATATTTAATCAATTTAATTAAGCCTAACTTTTAAATACTTTTTTGTATTTCCGCCAATTACCCATATTTTTAAATCTTATTTTAAGCAAGCCTTACCTTTAACAATTTTTTAGTATTTCCCCATATTATATTTACTATTTTATCTAGTTGTATTGTTTTTAGTGTTTACGGAGCCCTTAAAGGATCATTTTGTTGTCCGTCTGCCTGTCAAAACCCTTTATCTCGGAAACGCGTGGAGTTATCGAGTTGAAATTAAAACCATATACTCCGGTCCACAGTGAAACAATCAAACTTCTAAGTTAACTTGAAAAAAAGCTACAGCCGTTTATTCCACACAAAACATAATATTTCAATAATCTCAAGGGAATCAATATTTATAGGGTATTTTCTGTTCACCTAGAAATATGAAATTTGGCAAGTAATACCGTCTTATACTACAAGTATATGGGAAAGTCTGAAAACTATATATTTTTAATTAAATCATTAAAAAAATTGTTTTTAGCAGAAGTGGGCGAGTCCGACTTGAACTTGTCCGGTTTTTCAAGATTATTATCGACGTGTGAAATGTGTATTATAAGTAGGTACCTATTTTTACAAAATAAATTTGGATTTGAATGCAAGTCACAGTCCCCACTCGTACACCCACGTTTTACAGCGATTTAACGTCCCAGAGATTTGTTAATAATAATAATTTTTCGATGTAATAATTTTGTAATATATTATGACTTTTGATGGAATTTTTCAATTCTTTATATATTTGAATTGTATTTTTTCTTATGAATTAATTTGCATGCTGAACTTCATTTTAATATTTAATATTTTTTCATTTTTATTTATTGTGCGTATGGAAGGACCTAGCCTCCATAACTCAGAGAATTCTAAGGTGGAGGTTAGTGTTTAGTTTTGTGTAAGTACCCAATATTTTATTTTGAGACAACACTAAACATTTTTCATCTTTCATTTTGATAGTACTTAATTGAAATCCCTAAGTACATAAAAGTTTTGTTTATTAAGTAATGTACCCGTATATCACAATTAAAAACTCATATTAGCCGGTTTGGATGAATCCAGGCCAAATGCAAGTTGAAAATAAATACTGTAAGGCGTGAGGAAGAGCCACCGGCAGCGCCATTCCATCCCCATTGTTATCTGCCAAGAGCGGTATTTTACGACGCAGTATTTCATGTCTTAAATTTAATTAAGTATGAGACTTGACCTCGTAAACTACGTAGGTTCTCTATTTAGTTAATTTAATCTCTTTGCTTATTGCAAACAAAACTATATGTGTTCCAATAGGAGTTTTCTCGCAGCAACTAACGCTATGAAAGTATTAAGCTACATAGATATTAGTATTATGGGCTGCCTATATATTATGTCATCGATTTTTGCCGGTTTTCGATCCCAATCATCCTATCGTCCTTATATAATGATAATGACCCCACACTCTCACAAAACTGATGTAATTTTCGTTACCTGTATTACAAAATCAATCATGTTGTTTAAACAATAGTTTTTTTCTTTTGGCAAGACCCTCCATTATTGCCGTCTATGGTCATGATATATTATATTCTCTTTGGTCATGATATTACCGTCATCCGCAGACCAGAATATATGGACGGCCCCTTAGGCCCTTAGTCATTAACAATGAAATTGTCAAAATTTAAAAAATTACATTCATTTGACTGACGCCGGCCGGGAAAGAGATTGTTTGAATTAAAGAGGACCTCCTTTCTATAACTTCGTGTTGGTATTGGCGGTCCACTATACCCTTAACTAAGTTTATTCTACTAGTCCGTGATTATTTTACTTCGTTTGCCCCTGAACGTAAATTATATAAATTGATCTGTTGCAAAATGGCGCTTTAAAAAGTGACCGTAGCCAGAAAAATCAAAAAGTAGAAATGTAGCGTGTGGCATTGATCATGGAAGAAGTACTAGCCATTGACGCCGCCGGCCGCAAAGTGGACTAAAATATATTTCGCATTAAAGTTACTGTTATTATTATTTTTTTAAATCTTCTGCTACAATGTACCTTGAGTTAAAAATCAGTAAAAAATCTCTTCCGCAATTTTATTGTTTTATTTAATTGCATGGAGCATATTTTATTTTTTATTAAATTTTTATCGATCGAAGTAGGAATCGAAAATAAAACTAGCGCAAGTATTAGTATGGATATCGTGAGTGAATACTCACATCAAGTTAGTCATTTTTTTGGGTTCCATATCTAAACGGGACTCTATTACTAAGCCTCCGCTGTCTGTCCGTCTGTCGTTAGGAAGTCACTACAAATCTGACAATGATAAGGGAAATGGCTGAATCTTGGTTCACAGGATAAAGGGCACCTCTCTGATGCCAAATATATCAGTCTGGCTGCCCGAAGTGGTTGGTTAATCTGATTACGGCGCCTGAAAAAAAAAATAGCGATTATCAAAGGTTCTGAAAGTTAGTATGGAGAGAAATCATCGTATATTTCTATAGGAAACTTGAACAGTATAAACAGTAGAGTGTATAAATGTACATAGTTTAATTTAAATATAGCAGTCTATTTACTATCAATATAAACCTTTAAATATTATTTAAAAAAAAACAACACTATTTATTAAACCATAAATCGTACAGAGTTTACAGTGAGACCCTGATAAAAGTTAAGTATAACCTGAGGTTCAGGGATCTCGCACTTCCTCTTGGAAGTTACAATGTTATTTACACGTTAAATTAAATATAGGTAGTTAAACAAATAAAACTATAGATCCAATAGAGAGGCTATCGGACATCAATATAAAGCAAAAACAAAAACAAAAAGAGGAAATATACAAAAATAAAATAAAGAAGTTATAACCAAATGTTTGTGTGATATGTATTTGTGTTGGTGAGGGGGAGAGGGTGTGTGTGTTTGTGCGAGGGTGGGGGTGTGTGTGTATGTGTGAAGCGGGGGGAGGGGTGTGGTTGTGTATGCATAGGAAGTACGTAAGCTTTGTGAGAGAAATTTGGAGATTTATATTTTAAGTTATTCTTTTAAGCAGAGCTTCTGTTTCCTCGTAATTTAAATTCATTAGCCATTTAACTATGGTCGATTTGCACATATAATAGGTCAGGGGGTAAATTTTTAGAATTCTGTTTGCAATTTTGTTCAATTAAGAAGATTGAATTTTAAATTGATTTCAAGCAAAACTGGTATTAACTTTGGTTGTATAACTTACAATATCGGAAGGGCGTTTTTTTTGTAGGGACGGGTCATAGAATAGACTTCGATGCCGTCTAAGTGTTATTTGCAGAATATAAAGTTGTCGAAAGGTAAGGATTTAGTAAAATGTGTGAAGTTCATGAGTCGGAAATCTATATTTCTTAAAAAATATACCTTTTAGTAATGATCTCTGGGCCCTCTCTAGCTCTAAAGATTTAATTTTTGTGGTACCTCCCCAAACTGGAATGCAGTATGTTATCAAGGACTGTCCTAGCGAAAGATAAAGGGATTTTAGTAATTTGGGCTGAGCGACATGTCGGGGGGTCTTGAACACCCAAATCAGCCTGCGGATGCGTTTTTTAGTTTCGTCAATTTGTGGATGCCAATTTAAATGTTGGTCGACTAAAATGCCCAAATATTTGACTGTTGATACTTTGTCAAGTTTTTCGCATATACAGTTTCCACTCAAGATATCCATGCATGTGTGACATTTGATGGAGAAGTCAGTGGGTGGTTGTGTGTTACCACGGATTGAAAATGTCAAATAATGAGTTTTGGAAATATTAAGGGTGAGTAAGTTGTTTCTAAGCCATTTTTTAACTGTGTGTAGTCTAGTTTCTGTTATTAGACGAGCTTGGTTCCATGTTTTTCCGTGAAAAATCAGTGCTGTGTCATGCGCATACGAAAATATATGGCAGTTTTTTAGGGTTATGTTACACAAGTCATTTATATATAGTAAAAATAAAGTCGGACCTAGTACGCTGCCTTGTGGTACGCCGTATGTAATGTAATTGTCCGTGCTAGTGTATTCGCCTATTTTCACGCGTTGTTGTCGATCTTTTAGGTAATCGGTGAAAAGAGCAAGAGCGACACCTCTTATACCATATCTCTCGAGTTCTTTTAAAGAGCATAGGAACAGAGACGGTATCGAAAGCTTTTGCAAGATCGAGGAAAACCCCGATGCATTTTTGGCCTTTGTCTAGATGATCAACAATGTCCTGACTCAGAGCAACAACCGCGTCTTCAGTAGATTTCCCATCTCTGAACCCATATTGTGCATTTGATAAGAAGTTAATTTTGTGAAGGTAGTTCTTTAGACGGTTGTTGAGAAGTTTTTCCATAACCTTAGACAATACTGAAAGGACTGATATGGGCCTATAGTTACCGACTTCGTCTATGTTCCCATTCTTGTGAATGGGGTGTATTATTGAGCATTTAAAAGCTTTTGGAAAGACTCCCTTCTCATAGCAGACGTTGCAAAGATGAGAAACAATAGGAATCACGATGTGTCTGGACAATTTTAGTAGTCTTGTGGAGATATTATCCCAACCTATTGCGCTATTACTATCGAGATTCATCACAATAGCCTCTATCACAGCAACATCAGTATTGGACAGGGCAAAAGAGTTGACACTAGAGGGGATATTGTAGGTGTTTACTGGGTCTAGGGTAGGATTGGATCTGGTAATATTTTCGGCTAGTTGCTTTCCTACATTTGAAAAATAATAATTATTGATTTGGTCTACAGATTCAGTTGGGTTGGTTTTGATTTTTAGCAGTTCAGTACTAGAAGTTTTTGGTTTATTTAAGTTAGCCACGTTTTTTATTGTATGCCAGAGATTTATCGACTGCGCCATCGAGGTACTTACCTAGACTGTTGAATTTTTCCACCATACTTGTCCACCGAATAATTTTTGGCTTAACATTTGTTTCTAGTTTGTAATGCACTCTAATAAAAATATTTAGAGTATTCAAAAAGCGATGGATTTCGCATTAAAAGCATAATCCTATCCTACTAATATTATAAATGCAAAAGTTTGCGCGTGTGTGTGTGTGTGTGTGTGTGTATGTTTGTTACTCTTTCACGCTGAAACGGCTAAACGGATATGGATGAAATTTAGAATGGACATAGTTTATATCCTACCTTAACACATAGGCTACTTTTTATCCCGGAAAAATGCATGGTTCCTGTAGGATAAATCAAAATTATTGAAAAATCAGGTGTCAAATTAGCGCGAAACTAATCTTTTGTGGTGAAATAAGACAAGGCTTTGTTATTTCATACATCAGGTGTCTAATTAGCGCGGTCCTAATCGTTTGTGGTGTTATAAGATAAGGCTATGTTATCTCATCACACTTCATCACACTCTATAATATTATAAATGCGAAAGTTTGCGCGTGTGTGTGTGTGTGTGTGTGTGTGTGTATGTTTGTTACTCTTTCACGCTGAAACGGCTGGACAGATTTGAATGAAATTTAGAATGGATATAGCTTATACCCCAACTTAACACATAGGTTACTTTTTATCCCAAAAAAAAGGATGTCGTTAAACCGAATAACACGCGGGCAGAGCCGCGGGCACAAGCTAGTCTTAATATAAACATTCACCAGAATTGGTCTATTTCCCTCGACACCTAAAGATCGAATCTCCATCTATTTAGTTAAATGAAATCTCTTTTATCCAGACATCCTAATTACCCTTTTTATTTACGATTATCGTTTTAGCACCCGATCCCCTAACAAAGTAGCTAATCCGCTAATTGTACACACAAGATCAATTCGGCTTATCTTCTCGTATCTTGGCCACATAAAATGTGTCAGAGATCACCCAAGGGCCTTCTTTTCGTGTATTTATTATAGGAGATGAATCTTACTCCTACTAGGATGCCATAGAATTTACGAGGCGACGTGTAACGCATGAGTTTTAAGGGTTCCGTACCCGAAACGTGCCAAACGGTACCCTATTACTTAGCCCCACTGTCATTCTGTCTGTCTGTCTGTCCGTCTGTCACAGCGATCTACAACTTCAGCCGTAATAGGTAGATAGTTGATATTTTTACAGAATACGTGTTACTTTGGCCTCTACCACAAAAAATAATACAAAAAAACGAGTTGAAACCCAAGAGAGGTTCAAATACAATAAACCTAGAAAAAATATCATTTTCTTAACGGTATTGTTTCTGCTCTATTTTAAAGACGGTAATACATACAAGTTTCAAATTTGTTCACATTGTTGTGCATACTCTAACATAAAATTAGGGTTCCGTACTCAGAGGGTGGTCAATTGTTTGTCAAGCGCTACCATTTTGTATCTTACTATTGAAATTATAGGTAATTGACTTCTTGTCTTTTTGTAGTAGCATTATATAAATAAGGAAACACATAAATTAAAAGTAGTTTTGTAAGATATATTTCGACCACTTGATGTGGTCGGCTTCAGTTACATTATATAAAATAAATTTATTCATTACCATTTAGAAGAACAAATCATTAATCTTTTCTTTTTTATATCTTATTATTGTAAATATTATTTAATTGTACGAGTATAGATATAATGTAACTGAAGCCGACCACATCAAGTGGTCGAAATATATCTTACAAAACTACTTTTAATTTATGTGTTTCCTTATTTATATAATGCTACTATTGAAATTAATAATTTGACTGAGTGTGAGTCGGACTCGGAAATGGTTCCGTGTCACTACAAAATACGTACACGGTACCCTATAAATATGGTAAACAACAATAATATAGATTTCGTAGCAATACAAAACAAACCGCTAAAATGGTAGCGCCTGACAATCTAATTAGCTCCCTCTAAGTACGAAACCCTAATTTTTATTATTTTTTGGTATACTTTAGACAATGTACAGTACATCTATGTACACACATCAAAAAAATCTAAGCAACATGCATCACGTTACAAATTCTACAAATTATATTGCTCAAATTATTCTATATATTCTTACCAAAAGTAGGTAGGTATCTAACCTTTTTGTTTCCACATTACCTACTGGCTGGTTAGAAAAAGGAATTGACTATGGTTTGTTTTTTCATAAAATTAAAAGCGAATGCATTTGTTCAAATTTAAATGTGTTTTCTTTGTTAATTAAAACTTGGTACTCGTATTATCTGAATTTTATAATTTTAGAGTTTTCTACAAAATTGAATTGTGAGACATTCTCTACATTGGACTTCAACCCCATCTAGCATGTGGGATATGCTCCAGAGAGGTGTTTTACAGGACTTGGGCGGAGTGACAACAACCCAACAGTTAAAGGATTTGCTAAAAATTAATTGGGAGCGATTGCCGCAGGATAACGTTTACGAACTCATCGATTCTATAAATAATCGGTCCCGACAAGTTTTGAACAACAGAGGAGTCCACACTTTGTATTAAATTATACAATTCTTTAACAACAGGTACATTTTTTTTAAGCAATTTAATTTTGTGTCAAAATGTTAAGTTTCTTAGGTACCTTATTTTGTATTGCGCATGATACAGTACACGTTAATATTGTTAAGTTACGTTATTAAAAAACTAATTGAAATAAACAGTTGTTGTTTTTATATTATAACGTTTTTTTTATTTAAATAATAAAAAACAAACGTTATAATGTAAAAATCCATCGTAAAATTGAAATAAGTAGATGTTGCTTAGACTTTTTTGATGTGTGTATTTGACCAAATAAAACTTTTATTTATTACCGTCTTCAAGATAAAGCTGAAAAAATTACGTTAAAAATAATGCATTTTTCCAAGGTTTCTTGTTGTTCCTCTGAAATTCAATTTTTTATATTTTTAATACTAATTGTCACCATGTCATTTTATGTGCCATCATTTCATTGTAAATATCATTACTATATCAACTGATGCCGGGCCCAGTAGGGTCCGAAATATATCTTGAAATTATTATTTTTTAATTCGTTTGTGTACATATATACTTAAATATAATAAAAACCAAAAATAAAAGAACAATTTTTTATATTTTATAATTTTTTGTGATAGAGGCCATAGTAACAAGTATGTGAAAATTTCATCTGTCTACCTATAACGGTTGAATCAGTAGACCCTTGTGACATACGTACGGACAGACAGACAGATAGGAGGCTTAATAATAGGGTCGGGTACTGTCTGTACTCAACCGTAAAGGCCAAAAGGCCAACAGGAATAAAGTCATAAAAAAAATTGTAGTAGGGTACCGTTTGACACTCTTTGGGCACGAAACCCTAAAAACGATAGAGGGCAGCCCTGGCTTATATAATGTAGGTACTTTTATTTATCTTACGGCTAAATATTTCCGTCTTTCAGCCAGTGTTTCTAAATGTTCATATTATTATATTTATTTATAGCACACCGTGCTTAAAATGACCACTTTACGCACGCTGCGCTTGCGTAAAGTCAGCATTTTCCGCACTTTTGCTATAAAATATTATACGATACTCGTGCGAGAAACTTTTTCTCGAACGTTTCATCGCTCTCGTATCGTCATGTACTATTTTATTACGTCCTCACTTCCTTTGAATGTTTGCTCTCTAAAGTATAAATGGCTTCACATGGTAGCTCAGTCAACTGTAAAAAACCGGACAAGTGCGAGTCGGACTCGCCCACCGAGGGTTCCGTTAAAGATCATATCTTTAATGATTTAATTACAAATGTACAGTTTTCAGATTTTTCCCTATACTAGTAGTATAAGACGGTATTACTTGCCAAATTTCATAGTTCTATGTCAACGGAAAATACCCTTTAATATAATGTCGAAATATACCTTTCTTGCGACATAAACGACCGTATTTTTTTAATTTTTGACAGCTTCAATGTACTGTAGACTTAAGTATGTATATAGTTTTAATTTCAACTGGATACCCCCACGCGTTTCCGAGATAAAGGGTCTTAAAAGACAGACGGTGGACGGACAGACAGACGGACAACAAAGTGGCTCCGTTTTTTCCTCTTGAAGTACGGAACCCTAAATAAATGGTGGGATAAGCATCTCATTAGGGTCCATTACTCACTACAATTACACGGGTTCGGTCGTCACGGTTTCATTATCGGTTTAGATGAAAATGCTGCACTTTTGTCCGGGTAATGGACATCGGTTAGACTTATTGGGCGATGATCGCTGCCCATAAAGGTGTTCGAGGATTGAATGTGGTGTAATGTGTTACTATGGGAACCACCATTACAAAGATAGATTTTGATAAAATACCTCCATACTCGTTCAAACTAATAGATTACAAAAGAGAAACTATTGTTAATGTCAACGTGAAAGAAAATAAAACTTAGGTTAAAACACAATAAACTAAATATTTCTAGTTTTTCACTAACATTTTGCAAGAAATATCTTTCAAAGAAATATCTTCTCAAAAGAATTTTTTAAACTAAAAATATTGTCACGATATGAGTCTTCGAAGAGGTTTCAGAGGTATACTTAAGCCCCTTCGTGAACTGTGAAACACAAGTAACATTCCACAGTTAGTACACCCGCTTTTCACTGACTATTATTCGTTAGTCTATGTAATATATTATTACGTATGGCAAGCCGTATTGGGCGATTTTCTGGCACAAGCTGACTACCGAAGCAGACCGAATACAAATTAATATGCACCGTGGGGATTGTACCCATGACGCTGAGTTAGTAAGCAACCGCTCTAACATTCGACCACAGAGGCGGTTAAAGCTAATAATAACAAATCTACAAACTTTAATCTGGGAGCACGAAAGTGGCCCCCGCCAAGACGAGCCAAAAGCGGGCGGGGCACTTTTACCTTTTCTTGAAGCGTTTTGTCATATTTTTAAGTATACTTTTAAGATTATGAATAATAAACATCGCCAAGAGCTATGAATTAGTAACTCCCGAAAAAAAAAACTTGTGTGTATCATGTTTTTTTTTTTATTTATTAAGGATATAAGGCTTATTCATTATAGAAAAATGTACTTCGTGTTATTGATCAATATAGACACCACTAGTCTATATACCTATAGTACATCCTACACTAATCTACTACTATTATCAGTATCGACAAAACAAAAGACGTTTTATTTTCGTAATAATCATTACACGTCATTTTAAAATATTACATAATAGCATCATAGACGTAGTCTATGAAAGCATTAATCAAAAATTATTATCGAGATCAAAACTAAATTTCAAATTCAAATCATTATTTTTAAATTAATACGGAGATATAAATTAAAATCAATCTTATCGATTTAAAAAAATTGAAGTGAAAAGTCTTAAAGGGTTTGCTCGGTGAGGTAGCTAGGCTAGGTGACCTTAAAATGTGTTCGGGTAGATTTTTGTTCACGCTTGGGTGGGGCCATTATATGCGTTAGTTTGGCAGATTTTACAAGCTTGCTATAGAGGTACATATGTATTTGTATTACCTGAAGATATCCACATGAGTATAAGTACAAGCCACGGTTTTCCCTGACATAGACTGCAACCTGATAGATTATTAAGACTGGCAACGTCATGATGCCTAAAGACAGGACTTCGCGGAAGTGTCTCGCAAACTATCGGTTTCTGCATTTTGAAGACCCGTTCTTAAATTTAACTCATTATTATTTCATCAAAGATAGATTCTTCAGGAAATTCTACTCATTCGTTTTTCAATCTTAATACCTGGTAATAAGTTTCAAGCTTGAATCAGCATACATTTTCAGAATGGTGCATCGTTTTACGCAGGCTAGTCGTGTTTATTTTTGGGTTAGTAATAAACTAAACACTTAACAACCCACATAAAGGTACCAGCTTCATAGCAGCTCCTAAACCGACTACAAACTACTTTTTAATAGTGGACAGAATGTATCCCGTCATAGTTGCCCCGAAATTGCCCAACCAACCCCTACGGGGCAATTGAACCACAAAAAACTTCCGGGCCGCAGTGCAGAAACCCTGTTTGAAATTCAAGAATTGTACTGCGTACAATAAATTCAAGTGGAGGGGTCCTTGGAGTCGTAAATTTTGTACTTATTTTGCACAAATTATTTTAGCTGAACGTCCACCGCTGTTTGGGACGAAAGCGACACATTTTTGTAACGCAGCTGCAAATAACTTTAAAGAGGAATTTTGTAGAGTTTGTTTTGTGACGTTAAAACTTTTTAGCTATGAAATAACAAGCGTTGGAAGTTTCGGTATCTACGTGCGAGTTGGTATTACAGTATCTCAGTCAAGCCGGGTCTCCAAACAGAAGGTTCGGGTTCAATCCCCACCAAGACATGCATGAGTGCAAAATTATAATCATTCTCTTAATGAAAAACACTGAGCAACTTTTGAACAAACATTCACGCAATCCATAACATTTCAAAATACTAACTTGCTCATTTCATTAGCTATTTAGAAAGTAAGTAAAAAGACTAAGAGACTTCCAAAATTTTGAATTTCACATATTTAAATGATTTTTTTAACTTTGACTTTTTAGTCCGGGAGGTACCATTGCAAATACAAAAGTCATAGTAAGCCGGCTGATATTGACATCGATCGTAGATCTCACATGACTGATATGTGAATCGGCCGTCAGCTGCTCAAGTAGCGGTGGATTTGGGAGTTAGAGGTTGCGAAAGTGGTTAAAAAAAATTGATAGTACCTACGTCGGCTGAAACTTTTCTCACAGATAGTTGACATCATACTGAGCTGAAAGAAATCGTCAAAATGCAACGCTACCGTCCGGGCTATTTCAACAAAAGCCTTGTAGGCATAATAGCTTTCGTACTACTATGAATGTATTAAAAAAAACATAATGGCATGATCATAGAGCTTTATATATCAAATGTCATTGACACTTGACATTGACAGCTACTGGTAGTATTTTTATTAATTGCTAGGCAATGGCAACCTATATCCTTAAAATTTGTTTTTTTTTCTACATATCTCTGGAACTAATGAATAGAAAAAAATATTTAAATGCTTTTCGGGATAAGAATAAAAAGATATCTCCATAGATTTTTCATTTTTTTACCTTAACAGAAATGAAAACTTGTGGATTGTACCTAAAGTATGGCCAAACGCCAACCCCGTTGAGAGGGAATAATCCATACTAATAAAAAGTAGTAAAAAGTCGTTAAATTTGATTAAACCAAAAATTCAATGAAATGGGTTATTATTATTATTATATATATATTGTACTGAGGACAAAACACATTCTTTGAATTTTGGTTTGTCTGTCTGTATGCATGTTTAATTTTTACTCGAGAATCACCAATGGATTTGGATGCGGTTTTTAAATCATAAGAGTGACCCTGGTCAACATATAGCCTAATAAGGGGTGTTTATTAAATAATGCCCCAGCCGAAATCGGGGCAGAGATTGAATAAACGCGGGCAAAGCCGCAGGCAAAAGGCTATTCGGCTATAACTGTGTATGTAATTGTGTTTGACCGTGCTATTCAAACTTGTAACAACTATACGACATGACAAATACGTGTACAAATTAACAAGTATTGCCTTCATCCTAGCTTCAAGTCGTATTCACCCCCAACAACTTAACAAAGAACAATAAACTCTTTTAAATACCTACCATTTGACTGTTAACACCTACGAGGATGTTAAAAAAGCGTCATATTGCTGCGATAAAGGAACGTTGCCCATACCAGTGCGCGCTCTAAACGCAGTGAGTAGGGAACGGCGGGGTGCGTTCCTTTATGAACTGTGTTGTTTTTGCTTTTGTACTTATTTATTACTTTCATCAAATTAGAGTGAGTTGACATCATGAATGTCTTAATTACGGATAGGATTCAGCTTTTAAGTGTGCAAATGAGGCACAGATTGAGCTTTCGATGAGATTATGACTCAGTACACGCTTGAGTACTCAACTGAAAGCCGCGCACGCCTCTGTACTCCCCAAAAGTCTTGATGAGTAATAATCTCATTGAAAGCCCGAACTATTTTTTTTTTTTTTATTTTTTTTTTTTAGGAAGATTTACAGCAAAATTATAACAATAGAAGTGTTCTTAAACAACTAAATGCCGATAAAAAATCTCCACCAGATAGATTTAACACTTGTATAAAAGAAGAAGAGTCATGATGGCGTCAGCCATTCATTAAACTATACATTTAGCAAACTCAAGTAAATATAACATTAGGTTAAATTATTAGTATTTATAAGATGCAAAATAAATAGAAGTATTAGACTTGATTTTAAAAAACTAATTAAAATGTTTGATTGTCAAGGCTCTTTTAACTGATGAGGTGCTCATACAAAACATATCTAAATCAGTAGAGTTATTATTAAACAGGTTACTTGCTCTTGAAATAAATGCATTCTGTCTGTAATTAGTATTGCATGGGTGAATATAAAGAAGATTGTGCTGTCTCGTGCCTATGCCTCCTTGCATAGCTAAAAAATGAGTCCTATCTGTCATTATAACATTAATAATTACTACTTAATGCCAAATTCGTTACTAAGTAAATAGTTATTAAGTAATTACTTAAAAAGTCTCCAGTAAGTTGGCTGTATCAATCAAAGTCACTATACTAATAAAAATTAAAATGTATTGATTTAGACACCCCAAATAAATTAAGTAACGACACTATAAAAAAATTGAATTAAATTATAATAAAAAGATTTTTTCTTTTGTAAACAATTTTATTCTACTATTTTGTCATATAATTAGGTACGCTTAATACGGTTCATACTTACGTCTTTGATATGAATTAGGCTGCAAAAATCAAAGTCTCCTTATTATAATAACACCTTATATCCCTGAAAGTACTAAACGTAATTTTCGTATCATTTTTTGTTACTTATTAAGAAAATCTAACTATCCAATGTTAAATTCCGAACAATCTTCTAGAAGGGAGGCGATCCGCTAGCTAACGGTTACTTCTATGGGCAATTCCTTTTCTTTTGCCACGTAATAGCGAGTAATAGGTAGAAAAACGAGCTGGGAGCAGATACCGGCAGTAACAATGTACGAACATTTCTCTCTTTGTTGTGGGGAGTAATGTACGGATGAAATTAAATTCCAGGAGAGAGCTTTTTCGGTACATTTTATTTGGGTTTATTATGCATCTTTTATTGTTTTTTTGCATTGTGTTGCAAAGGAAAACGTCAAAATGGATATCATGTGTATGAAAAACATAAAAATGTGGTTACTTCTTATTTCTTCTTTTTGCCTTTGTTACTTCTTCGAAAAATTGATTCAAAAATACATCGATGTTGTAATATCCTGATTATATGAGATCAGAGTAAAAAGATAACTTATCTACAGAAAAACAAGACAGTTTTCATGCGTTTTTCAAAAAAATACATATACAGAAACAAGGCTTACACATAAAAACTTGAGACCAAATTAATCCCTACTACGCCACCGACCTCTCTTAACCCAATATATGGAACCTCAAGGGGTTTTTAAGGACTCATTGTACATATAATGGCATCCTATTGTCAGCGCTCATTTTTGGTATGGTATACTTACATTCTTCGAACTTTGATTGACCAAACGATCTTCCACGTGCATAATCTCCTCCAAGTGATAGTTTCGCAATGCAAGTTAAAAAAATATATATATTAACGTGCGTAAATACACGAAAACCATGATTACCCGTTCAGTTTACGATTATCGATAACTATTGAAAAACAATAATTTAAAGTGAGATCGCTACCTGGACGAGTGTTTAATTAGTAAAGTGTGTCGGCCCGAAACTCTGTGGAAGTATGGATTTAAAAAGTTAATCAGAGGTGCAATTGTGTAAGACAATCGTATTCAAATTCGATTATCATATAGCTATTTTGCTTTTATCCTGTTTGACAATTGAAATCGTACGTTTTTGGTTTTCAACAACAAAACAAGACAATCGTATTCATTTGACAGCCAATTCAGCCCAATCGGTTCGGTACGGCGTGAAAGGGTGGTTTTCTATAGAAACTTGAAATCTCATTTTCATCCCATGGGAACTGATTTATTGCTTAACCGAATAGCCATATGACAACCAATTTGAATACCATTGTCTTACACAATTGCAACTCTGATTCAACAATAATTTACTTACACGAACGTTTGTGTTCGCTGACAACTCTGTTTCAAGTTTGGGTTTTAGACGCTTTCGTAATTCTACTATTTTATCATCTTCTTTCTTTCTCTAGCCCTCGTCCCAGTTCAGCTGGGATCGGGTCTCCTCGTATGTTGGCGCCAGGATATTATATCCCGGGTTGTGGTTGTGGGCAAGATCTCGACTTTAAGTTCCTTCTTGATATTGGACCACCAGGTTGATGGTGGTCACCCTCCATCGATGGTAATCGATGGATCGACGGTGGTAACCAAAGTTCATGCAAAGGGTAACCAACGGGACCCTATTACTAAGGCTCCGCTATCCGTCTGTCTGTCTGTCTATCACCGGGCTGTATCTCATGAACCGTGATAGTTAGACAGTTGAAATTTTCACAGATGATGTATTTCTGACAGAAATTTTCTGTTGCCACTATAATAACAAATACTAAATAAAACCGGCCAAGTGTGAGTCGGACCTGCGCACTCCCATACAACAGACATGCTTTTTTTGCCGTTTTTATAGACAATGCATGAACCGTGACAGTAAGACAGTTGAAATTTTCACAGATGATGTATTTCTGTTGCCGCTATAACAACAAATATTAAAACCGACCAAGCTGGAGTCGGATCTGTGCACTCCCATATAACAGACATGATTTTTTGGCGTTTTTATAGATAATGGTACGGAACCCTTCGTTCGCGAGTCCGACTTGCACTTGGCCGGTTTTTGAAATTTAGTTTAATGCAAACTTTATTCAGAAATATTTGATTATAGATAGTCAATAATATTTGATAGAATAAACAAAATATTTTTCTGCAAAATCCTAAGAGCAAGTTACTCAAACTATCGACTATATTAATTTGACTATCAATAATTAATATTTTAGTCATCGCACAATAACACTCGTAAAAAGTAAAGCCGTAAAACTTTACAACGCGTTTTATTTACATTTTATACCTATTTCATTTCAGTATGCATTATTTTGAACAAAGTATTTTGATCATTCTACTCGTTTTTTGTTTGGGAATCACATTTTGTGACGATGAGTTCATTCTTAAGACCACAAAAAACATTGTTTGTAAGTATCTATTGGGTGTTTTAGTTTTGCCAAAAGTTAAACCTTGCTCCATACTTTTTTAAATAAGTATCTTGGGATTTTTATAGAGAAACGTAAATCGTAATTCCTTTTTATATGGGTGATGCCCGATCTCCCCAAGTTCCAAGTTCCCCAAAGCTTTTTTTCAACTAAAATCTGTACGACTTTGTCTTCACCGAAATTGTGAATGATACAGTCACCGAATCAATGCTTACGTATTAAGTACAGAATTGATAATTAATTTTGGTTATGTACAGAACCAACGTCGTTGTGATAGTTTTCCTTTTAACTGAGGTATACTACTTCAGTGAATTTTTTCACATATCCATAAACAACCATTGAGCTGGCTTACAAAAGCTTTGTATGGCGTGCCATTGTACAACATAAGAATGACAATAATTATATTCCTCTAAAATGTTTCCATCTTTCACAGCTCCCATAAGATTCGATAGTGACATTTCATATCCAGATATAGGTGATGCAGATCCATACACATTTGCTGTTCTCCTATTGTAAGTACTTATAAGAAACTTGAACTTAGTTGAACCTACAAATTCAAATTCAGAACTTCAACAAATAGAATAAAGCCAAATTCAAGATATTTTAGAACTAAGGCTCGTGCCATCAAGAGCCGTAGTTGTAAACAATTTAAACAATGTAAACAATTCTTTAGAACACGGCTCCACCCGCGCCGAAGGAGCAACGACTTTAAATAGCCTATACCTTTATAGTTTTAATATAAAAAATACTTTCTTGCTTTCTTTTCTACGTAATCTTTTATAGAACTTACAAACCAAGGTTGTAGGCTTTTTAGTTTCTAATATTTTGTGATAAGTGTTATTTTGTTTTAAGTTTTGAAACGAATAGATCATATATTTTTTGTAGTTTTTACATTTAATATTTACTTCACAAATTTCCAAGAGTTTAATGTGTTAATTTTTGAATCAAAAGTATGCAATAAATGCGTTTCATTTGTGTTCACGAAAACTGCTTGGTAATTATTATGTTTTCACAAGAAAATTATGTAATTTTATGCATTACATTTTGATTGCATTAAATTATTACTGCAAATACGCTTTAAAGTTTGTTAATGTAATGCAATCAAAATATTATGCACTAGGTGACAAAATTCTCTTGTAATACATAAGTTTACTAAGGAATTTTCGCGAATACAAATAAAATGAATCCAGTGCATACTTTTTAATTAAAAGTAAGGAAAATAATGTTAATATGTGCATTTTGCACCGAGATCCTCTGCTAGATCATATTAATTAGAACTTGAGTCAAATTTCATCAAAGAAGTTCAGCACTAAGTTCGTATAAAATAGATATTATAGTAACTTAAAAAGGAAACTAACTATAATTAACTATATTGCTAGCATGAGCCGTAACAATTATTTTCTACGAAAAACGTATTTGAACACTTTTGTGCCCGTATAATTTTTATTACAGCTATTCAACACGAAAACTAAACAAAATAACTGGAGGACGGAGGTATTTAAACTATACATGAATTTTCTTATGTTTCAGCATTTATTTCAGGGACGGACAGCAAAAAACCTGCACAGGAACTGTAATACACGATCATGCTGTGATAACGGCTGCTCGTTGCTTGTAAGTTTTTAAAAAAGGACACAGTTCTATATATAAAAATTCACAGATTATTATTTAAAAATCGTATTCCGATCCATAGAAGTTTTAGTGAATGATTAGCGATCACCCCGCAGGGTTGCTCACGTGGACCCTGTTTCTCCAGATCCCGTGAGAATTTACCAAAACACCTTCTTAGCAGATGTGACGTCATAGAAGAAACCTACAGTCCAATTTCATGCTCCTAATTTCACGGTCCAGCCGTTTGGTAGTGATAAATCAGTCAATCAGTCAGTCAGGGTATTACTTGTGCATTAGAAGAGCCCGCCGTACCTGCTCCATGTAATATAAATAATGTCAAATTCAAATGTTTATTTGTAAAATAGATACATAAAGTATACGTTTTACATGTCAAATCTAATCTGTATAAAAATAATATTTTATGATCAACAAATATGATAAGGGAAATATATAAAAAAACTATATTTAAGTTGGGCTACAAAAGTTAAATGCATAAAATAAAGACTTATTGGAATACGAATATTATTATAACTACACAATGCAATTAATATATAAGTTGATAAATAAACTGAATAGACGCTAAATAAATATAATGCCTAGCCAAATATATACTAACATAAGTAAGAAATTAAAATATTGTATATACATACCTACATAATTCAATGAATAAATAAGTTAATAGATAAATAAACTATAAATAGATATAATGCCTAAATCCGCCCATTCGATTAATCTTGCTAAGAAGAAGGGCAAGAAACTTAGTTTAATGTAACATATATAACACTTACTTGTATTGTATAATACATGTTATTGATCACAACTAAACAATGTCCTTTTCACAGATCTGAGATCTAAAATATTGGTATTGATTTGAGATAATTACAAAGTTTGCACATCCTGTTATCCTATATGAGATACTCAAGATAAAAAGTTTATTGTACAACAAACTCTCTACAAACCATTACCTCACCACAGTTTCATAAACTTCAAGATGTCAACAAGCGCTGACCTTGAACTCAGCATGTCGTTCGTGGTCATCGGCAAGCGAAGGCAGTACCTCTCTGGATATGAGAGCTATTTACCCATGGAACGAGTGCTTATACACCCGAACTTCAAGGGTATCGATTCGACGGCTGACATTGCCCTGATATACACATACATGGGCCTCCTCACAGACAAGGGTGGGACTAAGGTTCCATTGATCCGAAAGCCGTGGAAAAAAAGTTTTACTGTTGTGAGTTGGAGTCCTGCAAAAGCCGTAAGCAAAAATCTTATTTATTAAATTAAATCTTTGTTGAAAGTAAACACTTGTTCACAGTGTTGTTGAGACTTCTTTTGTTGACACTTCGGTGTTGAGACCATCGGGGCGTAGGGCTTTTAAAGGAGTTAGTTGTGCGGCTGACCGACCTCCTTGCCCAGAGAATAAGTCTGACCAGTCAAAAGGGAAACGCAGCCAGGCCTGTAGGTACCATTCCACATGGCGATGGTGATTTGGCCAATCAATTTATTTAATTAACATTTTTAGATAGGCTTTTTATTTTTCATTTTGTTAAGTTACTTTAATTAAGTCCATCCATCCATCCAGCCTGTTTCTTCCACTGCTGGACATAGGCCTTTCCAATATTTCGCCACTCTTGGCGGTCCTCCTGGAAGAAATGCCCATACTCACACACGCTGGGCAGACGGGTTGGTGAGCACGGTGCCGAAGGCCTTGCAACAGTGACGCCACTGTCCGTCATCAGTCTGTTTTATATAAGGCCCGGCAATTGGGGATGGATATACCGCCATCCATCGGTCCCAGGCAATGGTGGGCCGCCTGGTTTTTTTTTCCTGAGAGCTGTTCTCTTACTCTGCCCCGAATAACTGCATGGATGGATTACTACATTAAAATTTTTGAGCGGGCTTATTACTATATGAGCTTTGAATGTGGTTTATTTTCAATAAAATAGATGGCGAGAGTGTTTCATAGTTAAGATTTTGTCCATAACAGCCCCATCTCAACGCGGAGCGCGTTGGAATACCAAGTTCAGTACGCATTTTTCAGATTATATAATACTTTATTGTATGTATTTTATATTTCAGCATCCTGGAGACAACAGCGAAGATGGACGAGTATGTATTGTATATAGCTACACAACATTGTTCCGTTTTCTTAAATCTGTTGAAATACTGTATTAATATGTTTCTATAACTTATAATTGTTTGTATCTTTACACAGAGAGCGCTAAGAAACAATAAAGGATCACCAAAAGTAAGCACTCACCAAAGTTGTCTGAACCAAAAATATATTATTAACAGCTGCAAATGAAATACATGATTGTATTTTCTGATTAATTTTCAGATAAAATCTGAGCTCGACTCTCCGTCTATTTACCTGAGCCAGTTGGGTAACAAGTACAAACAAGAGGTGCTACCACACATCAACAGCAGAAGAGCAGAGGCGGTGAATCCGTTCACCTCTAACATTACTGTACGTAAAAGGTGCTTGTTTCGAATTTCGTTGACAAACACACAACTTCTGGTTGTCTTTCTTATTTTAAATAACAATACCAATAATAATAAAAAGTCATCTATTTGAGGCAAAAAGCCATACAAAAATATTTACATTACAAAAAAAAATACACTTCTATACAGGTTGAAAATGAATGATTTTTAAATTTCGAAAAAATGGCCAGCCTACTTGACATGTGACTGACAACAGACTGTACATATTTCCGGCGGTAAATAATGCACATAGGCTATGTACACATAGGTTTTGTAGAGCGTCGTCTCTCTCACCAGAATATTAGTGCTGCTTTTGACGGTCGATAACTTTTTTTAAAAATATTAATCATGTCATGACAAAAGTAACATAACATGTATTTTTGTTCCAAACATTTGGTTTTCTTTGTTATAGCTAGAGAGTTCATTTTCAACCGGTATAATACATTATGTATAAAAATACTACAAAATTATTATTTACTTGCGTTCCGTTCAGCGCGACTTCAACCGTAAATGATGTTTGTGTAGAATTTTTTTAATTAATTTCTAATGTTTCTTCTTTGGAATGTAAATATTGACACATATTTTTAAAATAAATAAATAGTATGAAACAAATGTGATTTATGTCACTACGTAACAATTTTTAATGTTTTTTAGGATTTACTAGCAAAATTGTGTTTGAAATTATTCTGCACACGAACTTTAAAGCGTGTTTATACTTGTGCAGGATCATTTACAAATCGCAGAATTAGATCCACTAAGGTCACTGCCATAAGCCCGTTACAATTTTACAGAATATATCTTAATTTTCAGGAGGCACAAAAATTGGAAGATTTGTTGAAAACATTCCGAAATAACACAAGAAGAGTACAAGAAGACTTTACAATAGAAACAGCGGACGGAAAGGTTTCACTTCTGTTTTATTTATTTCCTAAATAGCTAATAGTACACTGAAAAAATGTATTTTTGGCTTCATTATAAAATAGCATTACATAAGTTTAAAATACGGTGAATTGTTTTCAAATTTGGTGATCATTGGAAAATGTTATACTGTAATTAAAACGTTTGAGGAAATAATCTAGTTTTTAAGGTAAGTAATGCAATATTATAATGACAGATCACCGTAAAATTGGTCACAGAAAATAAGATTATCATTTTCGTATTATATCATGCCTTCCTCACAAAAGAGGTCCGTCTCACTACGGTATGCTTACTGTCACCATAAAAGCTCTGACGGAACGCATAATTCTGTCTGCTTAATTTCTACAAAGTCATAGTGACAGTGCGTCATATTATAACGCTAGCAGCAGCAACAGTAGTTTCATCGTATTTTGTTGTGATGTCTGTATGCTCCCTACTTTACGTGATTCATCATAATTTCAGCTGAATTCACTTTATTTTATGATGAACAGTTTTCTTAGTGTATGATCACTAGGTGGTGGTAGGACTGATGCCGGACTCGACTGTGGAGATACCATCATCTTACTTGCAATCCCCTCCTAAGCTCGGGGGATAGTAAGAGGACAGCTCTCAAACAGGCACAGTCAGTGCCTCACCATGCCTGGGACCGTTTGATACACCCGGAATACCCGTCCCAAATTGACAGACATTATATAAAACAGACAGACGACGGGCAGCAGCGTCATGATGCAAGGATTTCGGCATATGGGCTTTTCTTCCAGGAGGACCGCCAAAAGTGGCGAAATCAGGCCTATCTCCAGTAGTAGACCAACCAGGCTGATGGATGGATGATCAGTATGGTGTATTGTCTCAGTAAAGTTTATAAAAACTTTCTGAAGTATACTACCAAGGAACCACTGAAAACCAAAATGTATATAAAGTATACAAATATGCATAAAAAAATCGTCGTGCCAGGATTTGAATCTGCAACCTCTTGCTTTCACAGCAAGTGCGGTAAATACAATGTTTAGAATATCGCTATAAATTTAGATATAGAGATTTAGCTATAAAATTTATTTATCATAACATTATCTTGATATCTTTATTCTTTAAGGTATTTAAAAAAACAATAAGTTGTGTTTTAGAATGGCATTTATTTGGGCCGCACAACGTTTTTCAAGAAAATTGGTAATGCAAAACAATTCAACAGTTGTCTAATCATTTGTAGATTAGGATAGTAAAAATTAAGGAAAGACTTAAAAAAGTAGCTTTTACCAGCGCTGAAAGTGACTTAAATTACCCTTTTATTATTTATTTTTTTCCTTTTTATACATTGACAAATATTTTGATGTCAAGAAAAAGAAAATGTAAAGAAAAAGTACTGATGTAGAGCCGGCATCTTGTCTGACTTCTTGCTGCACTCCTCGGATTCAAATGGGGCGTTTCATTGATTGTTCTATCCTAGGCAATCAACCTATATATTATCTCGCACGGGCTGTGCTGCACATATTATACTGTTGTAGAAATATATAGTACCCAAAACTACAATATTTTAGCTGTATCGATCAGTCTTTCTTTTTGCAACACCGAAACAATAACAAACAAACCCCTCATTTTAAACTGATATGAGTGTGATATTTTATAATATCATTAAAACGCTCCATATGATTACTGTTCGACTGAATGCGTTGTGCGTGTATCCGAAAGCGCTTAGGGATTCGTTCCGTTTTGTGTATGACGCGCAAGATGCTACTGACGCGATGTTTTATTTGACACCTGTTATTCCTGTTGATGTTTTTGTTTTGAACCATTTTACAGTAAGAACTTTAAAGTTTTACGTTGAGAACCTTAAAATATAGACCCAGCTTTACAAGCCATTATTGTCAAAGTTTATTTGCAGACTTGGAGATGGACTCCAACTCTAATTTGAAAAAGAAGTTGGTACAGAAGCCACAGCAAAAAAAATATAGTTCAGGTTTTAAAAATAAGGAACATAGCTTCGTCATTTGTTACTCTTTCCATAAAATACTATAATTTTAAAGTTTTCATTATTAAATTTAAAAAAAGTTTTAGTGACATTAGGAACGTACAACCAGTTGCACGGATGTCCAATTCATTAGAGCGTTTTTGACTCATTTATTCAATTTATAATAAATAATAAATATTATACTATAACAATGGTTTTATTTTTCAGCGCGCTTTATTTGTTAGTGAGTTTTCGGTTATAAGTACGGCGGAATGCAAAACTAAAGCCACAGAAGAGGGAAAAAATGTTACGTTTGCTCACAACAGTTGCTTCAGCACTTTCGTATGTTGACTTTGTGTCTATACAATATTTATTTTAACTGAACAAACTAAAATTTACTAAATCCAATCTAAATCAGACGAAAAATGAACATCAACCCCTAGAGAATATTTAAAAGCGGATTGGACTCACTTTTTTAACTGTGCAAGGAGGCACAGGTGGACCTTTCGATGAGATTATGACTCATCATCATCAGGACTCTTCAGAAGTACTTTCGCGCACTGCGGTCAGTCGAGTACTGAAAAGTGAGTCCTATTCGTTTTTTATATTTATACTCACTCTAATTGTATTGAATGTATCAACCCATAGACTTGCATTATTCAACCCGTAATGATACCTTTGTATCATTTAACCAATATTAATGATATCTTGACAGCAAGATGTAATGGAGAAGAATGACGCAGGAGCCCCAGCCATCAGCGAGGGCCAGTTGGTATCTATAACCTTGGGGACACTAGACAAGGACTGGATTAAAAGACACATGTCCTACGGAATCAATCTTGCATGTTATTGCCCATGGATCGTGGAGAATCTACCGTATGTCTGAGATTTCTATAAAAATACAACATTACAATACACCTATGAGCTATTCGTTTCAAATAAGAATGGGATCGCAGATAACTTCACTAGCTACTCTAGCTAGCCATATCTCTCTATCGCTCCGACTAGCTATGGTGGGAGGGAGAGCGAACGCAAAATGGCGTCCTGAAAATCCTATTCGTATTTCGAACGTAAAGTATTATTAATATTATCGCAGGGGAAAATCCGCACACCCTTTATAACGCTTGCTATTGATTTTGACATTTTATATCTTTTTAAAGAATTTTTATCTATCACATTCAAATGCAATATACAGGCGGAAAATGAACCCTCTAGCTTTATTGAACTCAATGAATCAGAATCACTAATATAACACAAAAACGTAAAGAACAAGTATTTTTTTTTCTTCTTTTCATATTTCGAAAACATTGTCAACCTACGCGAAGAGATATGTGACTGACAATAGACCGTACATATTCCCGGCGGTAAATAATGCACATAGGCTATGTAAACATAGGTTTTGTAGAGCGTCGTCTCTGTCACCGGACTATTAGTGCTTCTTTGGCGGTTGATATCTTTTTTTTAATTATGAATCATGACAAAAGTAACGAAACATATATTTTTTATTTCGAACATTTAATACTAAAATGATGTACGTTAATAAATAATTAAATTAAATTTATGATTAAAAATTATTTCGAACATAGAACAGTTTCCTTTGTTATAGCTAGAGGATTCATTTTCAACCGGTATATTGAATACTTAAAAACGGATAAGACTCAGTCTTTTTCACTGTGCAAGGAGGCACCGGTCTAGCTTTATATATCGAGCAATATATGTACATTACTCATCAATATATAAAATAAAAATAAATGAAACATTTTTAAGCAACTAAAGAATGGCCTCGGCTCAAAGCTATACAATTATGCCTGGGGAGGTTATTTGTGTACTTAGGTAGTTAGAAATACAGAAAGAAAATACATTTATTTATAACAAACAAAAAGTTATTAAAAAAAACAGTGTGGGTACGTACATACATACTAATCTAAATAAAATAAAACATGAAACTACTACAAACTATCTATACATCTAAATAACTATTTCGTGCTACCTAAATGGCCGCAACTCAGCATAATGCTGTGTTGCCATGGTATAACCTGCGGTTTAGGTAATTCTCTCGACACAACGCTGGTATTCTGTTGCAGCCTAGTATATGTACGAGTATTTCAATCAATTAAATACTATCCGTTTCAGTTGCTATTAGGATAAGACCTTGTCACATTCGATGTCTGTGTGCGTTAGCAAAGTTGACGGAAGTGCGTGAGTGAGGGAGATGCACATATTGTGCTAACGCACACAGGCACAAGGTTCCGTCCTAATAGCATTTGAAACAAATAGTATATGTACTTGTTAATGCGCTGAATATAACGTGTTTTTTTCTTTATATAGTAAAAACAAATATAAGCCAGATCCACAAGCATGCTGCTCCGCATGCTGTGAGGCGACCGGAATAGCGAATTCAGAAATGCCACCAACTCCAGCGCAGGATTGGGAATCGGTATCATCGGCAGTAGACACTGAAAAGATAATTATTGAAATGCCTACTAAACCAACGACCATTCCCGAGGACGTTATAGTGTTTTCGGAACCCCTTGACGATCCTATTCCTGGATTTTGAATATTAATTTTTTTCTTGTTAAACGTTGTTTTTTTTTCTGCTCTGCTCTTATTTCATTTGTTTTTTATCGACAAGTCTATAGAAGTTTCACAGCTCCTTTTGCACACCGACTGACGACGCCGCAGGCGCATAGTTACGCCACCGTTTTAGTACAAAATTTAGTAATAATTTTCTTTGTTTTTTTTTTATAAACCAAAGACCTCTATCATCATCCATCCATCCATTCATCAGCCCGTGTTCGTCCACTGCTGGACATAGGCCTTTCCCAAATTTCGCCACTTATGTCGGTCCTCCGTCCTCATCCAGCCGCCACCTACAACGTCCTTTGCTGTATGTGGTCTCCATTCTAGAGTTTTTCGGCCCCAACGGCCATCATGTCGGCGAAAAATATGGCCTGCCCACTGCCACTTCAACTTACTGATTCTGCAGGCTATGTCGGTAACTTTCGATGACCGATGGATCTCCTCATTTCGGATTAGCCCGCTCGATAGCTCGCTGAGCGACCTTAAATCGGTCAGCGCCATACGTCATCACAGGAAGGACGCACTAGTTACTATCCTCCATCATCTGGTACTGATATTTTAAAAGGCACCATTTCCCCAACATTTTGAGTATTGATTTTGTTTTAAAGATATAAATTTGGACAGATTTACATACAAAGTTGTTTTCAAGCCTTAAATTGTACCTTTACCAAAATTTTACATTTCAGCCTGATAGTGAAGGCCTGTATGCCTATTGGGGCTCAAACGTAGTCTACAACTAAAATTAACAGAGAAACGGGTTATCTGCGGGCTCGGCAGTGCAACCAAGCAGGCATTGCTTAAACACGGTATATTTCAAATTTCATTCAATTTGAACCAGTAGTTTAAAAATTATAACTAGTCAAAGTTTCTCAACTTTGTCACTCACTGACTGACTGACTGACCGATCATCAAAACTCTAAGGCACTTCTAACAGACATAGAAGCTTCAAATTTGGAATATAATTAGGGTTTAGGGTATAAACCAAGGAAAAACTACAATATTTTGCAATTTCGGTCCAGTGCTCTAGATACACCAACTGCATAAATAACTTTGTAATCCTATATAAATATATGGGATTATAAAGCAACATTCGCAGTTGTAAGTACAAGGTATCGGAAAGAGAAAAATGTAGGGCTATCTACAAAAAAAAATAGATACCACCAAAAACAAAACTAGTAAAAAAAACAAGTCTCGCAACATAATTCTTTTACCGTAAAAAGTTATGAGATCTATGTAAATCCAAGCCGGTTAATTTATTCAGTCCCTACTTGAATATATATTATGATAAATTAGATTGTTTGCCAATATATTTCATTAAAACATAAAAGATTTTTAATATTGATATGGTCGCTATAAGATGTTGTTAGGTTAGCTAATTATGATACTTAAGACAGTGGACTGAATAAATTAACCGACTTGGATTTACATGGATCTCACAACTTTTTACGGTAGAAGAACTAAGTTGCGAGACTTGGTTTTTTTACAAGTTTTGTTTTTGATGGCATCAAAGTTTGTACTAAAACGGTGGCATGCCTATGCGCCTTAAATGCGAAAATAGACAGAGATGCAACATACGCGATATGTTTACGGTTTCGTGGTATACGGGCGCAAGGGGCGTTATATCTAAAATTATAAGAAATTAGTGTTTTATGCGGGTATTTAAAGGATTGTGATTTTGATAAATATGAGATATTATCCAGCCGCAATGAGAAAAAGAATGGAAAGTATCGTTGATCTATCTGAACTAACTATACGCTAAATTTATTAATAATGATAACTCGCGTCAGGTAAAAACAGCAATGGTGAGGCGCAGGCCTCTTTCTCGCGCGCCTGACCCATACGCAGACACATCTCCTCCGACTTTCGCTCAGCGCTCCTTTTACCAAGTTTTATTTGGCTAATCTGTCTTTATTTGGTATTTCATTTTTCGAATCTGCAGGATGCAGGACTGCAGAGAATCAGGAGACCAGAGCCAAACTGTACCTCAGATCTTACCAGTGTTAAAAAGCCGCAACTTAATTGTGATGATAGTTTACTCGTTTCCTAATCGACATCAAAGGAACAATAGCATTATGTATAGGTAGAATGCATTACAAACTGGAAATGATCAATTAGAAACAAATTTCAAGTAAGACAATAATTTTGAAAAAGTTCCTTGGTCCATCTGTGACCTCGTGCTAACGCGGTAAGTGCGCTATCGACTTCACCACCGAGGCACTCATCCCAGACCAACAGTAACATGTAGAACCTATAGGAACTCAACAAAATTCTGCCGGAGAACAGGTTCAAGATAAAATAGAGGCGGGTATTGTTTCACCCATCTGTAGCACTGACTTTATACACCTACCAATTGAACACACCTCTTTCTAATCTAATCGTAATGATCACAGAACAAGTTTATTTTTTCTGTGGTTATGATACTTGCGATTGTTGGCACTTGTTGAAACTTCGATAACAACATGATGAATAACTACACTTGTACTCGTTTCACAAAAATTGTATTAATCCCAACCGGTTTCGTTATTACACCATTATCAAGAGTTTTTAATAACTAATACATATAATAAAAAATTGTGCAGGATATATGATACAATGAAATATATCGATAATCATCATGTATTATTATAAGTATGTTCGAGTTAGCATGATATGGGTGACATTTCGTAATTTTTCGTTTCACCTATACTACTCACACCATACTACATACACCCAGGTACAAAAGAAAATAATAGGTTTTAGAAAGAATGTATATCATTATTGCAAAAATACAATAAATTATTTATCTATAAATCGAAACAATAATTACAGTGTATTCGTTAAATTTAACGAAAAAAGATTCAGGAAAGAAAAATTTATTTTTGCTACTTGATGCGTGGATCGGAACGTTAAACCATAGGTACTGACACTACATAATCGAAAATACATCGATGAATCGGTGCGGCCATCTTATAGGATCGCGTCAGTATGAGTTCATCTTGTATGCGGTTTATATTTTCGTTGCGGTTGCATTGCGTGCTATTTGTTTTGACGTTTGATTGTTAAATAAAAAAACTTACACCAATATTAGTAACGTTACAATGAATTTTACTAAAGCGACACCTAACTCAACTAAAAAGTTGATAAATAAACTTAAAAGTACAAAAGCACCAGGGATTGATGGCATAAGGGCTAAAGATCTAAAAAACATATGCGATAATATTAAAGGTACCATCTGTAATCTAATTAACAGTAGTGTAATCAACGGAAAGTACCCTAACGAGCTTAAAACTGGTATTGTACGGCCAATACATAAAAAAGGTAGCCATTGCGAGTATGACAACTATAGACAAATCACTATTTTGCCTTCCATAGATAAGTTAGCTGAAAAGTTTATAGCTGATAAGATGCATGAGTTCTTTAAAAATAATGAAATATTGAATCATAACCAATACGGTTTCCAAGCAAATAAAAGCACAACCCTCTTACTCTCTCGATTCACTGATACAGTAAATATGCATCTTAACAATAAAAAGCATGTCTTAATCGTACTGATCGACTACAGTAAAGCTTTTGATACCCTACGTCACGACCTTCTTCTACAAACTCTAGATGACAGTGGTATAAGAGGGCCACTTTTGCAGTGGTGTAAGGATTACCTCTGTAATCGATCCTACTATGTGAAGGTAAATGACTCACTCAGTGATGAAATGCCAGTCACAATAGGCACGGCACAAGGCTCTGTAGTGGGTCCTATGCATTACCTCATCTATGTTAATTCGATGACGAATGCACTGACCGACTGCGATATCTTGCAGTTTGCTGATGATACCTGTTTAATTTCAGCGGACCAGGACGTTAATAAAGCAATGTTCAAGATTCAAAAAGACTTCAATACCATTTGTAAGTGGTCTCATGATGTCGGCGTAGCTCTGAACGCTCATAAAACGAAAATAATCCACGTACGATCCAGCTATAATCTAGGGGTATCAGATGAAGTCAAGCTAGTGGCTCACAGTCATGACTGTATGCACAATAACAACTCACCAGATTGTTACTGTCCTGCAATTAAGCAGGAGCGCCAGCAAATGTACCTAGGGCTACTTATAGACGACAGATTCAAATGGAGCTGTCACATAGATCGTGTATGCACCAAGTTGCGTGCGGTCATGGCTAAATTATACTTAATAAAAAATAAAGTACCCTTCGCCATTTTATTGGATATTTACAAGTCTTTAGCTGACTCCATCATTTCATACGGACTTAGTAGTTACGGACGGACATTTAAGACATATCTAGACAAAATATATTCACTTCAACTTCGTATCCTTAAGCTAATTGTTCCGATGAAAATAAAAGGAAAATTTCGTGACAATCCAATGGGTCTGTTTAAATTTTGTAGGTCACTGCCTGTTCATCTGAAGGTGGAATTGGCAATTTTAAAAGAGCAGTTTCACCGTCAAGATATTCAACTCCCTATCCATCATAAGGTCTTAACTCGTAACGTAACTAAAAATAAACTACTTGTTCCTACAACGACAAATGTATACGGCAAAAGAACCTCTGAATTTATGCTGCCTAAATTAATTAACAGTCTACCAAACACCCTCAGAGATTCGATTAACGCACGAAACGTTAAACATAAATTAAAGAGGTATTTTTTAGATTTTATCTAAACAACAATTCTTTATTATAATTGCTATTATTTATCAATCTGTTACGTTTTAGATTGAAGTGTCATTGTTTTATTAGGTTAGAAAGTACATTCTTGTAAACTTCTAACAATAAATCTATTATTATTTATTTTTCATATGTAAAAGTAATTTTATCAAACCAAGAATGATATAATTATAATATATCCTCCTGTATAGCAGATAACAGTGTAAATCATTATCTTCCATCTAACAATTCAAAATGATTGTAATACGCTGTTAGTAAGCTCAAATAGTCCTTATGATGATAGTATTAAGAATGTATCCAATTAATATCTACACACGTAATTTTATTTGTTATTCTGCATTCTTAACATGTGCGACTGTGTTCTTTAATGTGTGTAGTTCTACCCTCAGACATACTAATTTGTTTTTTATAAAATAACTACCTACTTCTACTATGTTACTCAAAAAGCTAGGAGAATAGTTGAATAATGTTTTCAGACGAGACTTGGAACTGGGTGTACATAAAAACCCCAAAAGGTTTCTGATACACCTTCGTGTAAAATTGCATGGCATGTTATGTTTGATTAAAAAATAAATAAAATAAAAAACGTTTTTTTACAGTTTTTATTGATATTTGTTGTTTGTTTTTGGTGAAATGCCGAGAAAAACAAAAAAAAATCTTTGAACTCTCAAGCTCGGGCGTTATTGGTTCGTTTAATTTAATTAATTTAGAAATTAACAAAAAGCAGTTTGGATAATCAAAGATCAATCAAATAAAAAATCGATTTGATAGCCCTTGTTAAGTTTCTCGATACTAATAAAAATCGATTCTATTTTGTTAGGGCACATAACTATAACTGTAAATTTTGAACTGCCACCCATATCATGATAACTCGAACATACTATAAGAATATGTGTTATTAGATTAGTTATTAAAAACCCTTGATAATGGTGTAATACTGAAACCGGTTGGGATTAATATAATTTTTGTGAAACGAGTACAAGTGTAGTTATTCTTCAGGTTGTTAAACTTAAAACTTTAAGTTAAACCTTAAAACCTTAATGTAAACGCTACCTATAAAACCTTGAAAAAACTTGGTGTCCTAGTGTTTTTGCTAGACGTGGTTCACCCTGGTGCATTAATAAATAAATGATACCCACTGTAGACTTAGTTCACCTGGGTTAAATCACCTAGGTGCATTAAGTCATAGACAAATAGAATTTAGTCTATGATTAAGTATACTATTATGAAGATTTAATTAACCCAGATGCATTAAATTGCACCCACATCAACCTACCTATCGTATGATTAACTCTTAACAAAAAGATAATACCCAATTGAGAGCCTCCTCCTTTTTTGAAGTCGGTTAAAAATAGGTAGCTTGAGCTGAAATCGACTGTACTGAGATATCTACTGAACAAGAAACGTGGAACGTCTTGTCCTGAAACCATTATAATACCTTGACAATAGCTCTCCACGGTGTCAGCACGATACAATAGACGGATCTTAGCATTAGAGCAAGAATCTTGTACGTAGCTTCAGATGTGCTGGTCAGCGTGCACTTAGTCGGATTTGTGGACTTGAAAATAAGTAGGTATTGTATATTTGTCGTCGGCACATCGTAGAATTGGGTATATCAAAATTCTGTTATAACTACAGCTCCAAACGCTGCGCTTGGATCGTTTGTTCGTTGGCTCGTTTTAGTACAAAATTTTCTAATCCTTTTCTCGGTTGTTTTTAGTTAACAAAGTATAGACCTCTATCATTTGGTACTGATATTTTAAAATGCACCAGTTTGCCAAAATTTTTTATATCGATTTTGTTTTAAAGATATCAACCTGGACAAATTTACATACAAAGTTGTTTTTTTGCTTTAAATTGTACCTATGCAAACATTTTACATTTCGGACATATAGTGACTTTGTAAATTCCTGTATCGAACTATAGAGGTCTCAAACTTTAGCCTATAACGGAAAGCAACAGAGAAACAGGGTTATCATATTCTGTACTAAAACGGTGGCTTGCCTATGCGCCTTAACCTAACACCCTTCTTTTCGGTTCGCTTCGCTCCGCTTCGCTCCGCTTCGCTCCGCTTGTTGTCATGCCTATTTTTCACTTTTGATGGACTTTCTATTTCATACTGCATCAATTCTACGATATGCCCACGACATTGACGAAAGTAACACTACCATACACGTGTTGGAATAGAAAATAAAAATGTTATTTGGTTGGAAATCTGAAAATCCGATATTGGATATGAAACTGCACGCTTCAATTACCAAAAGCGACTTTACTATTGTAAATGTTGTGGAATTAAAACATTACTAAAATGTTACGCGTAGAATAGGTAGGAACAGCTGAATGTAGGAACAAAGGTAGTAGTTTATTTTTTGGTAGACAATCTAACTAAGGCGTACCAAAATATTTTGATATTGAGAACAAAGTAAGAACATTGTTCCTTGAACTCTCCTTCAAGGTATACGTTTATGTTGGGGCATATCAGAGGGCTTAGCTATAAGCAAATACGTAATTGTTGAATGCACACATAATCGTGGAGTATTTTGCATAATTTTACATACAATATAGCAACTCCAAAGGCGATCTGAGAATGATCAATATACGATTGGACATCCCGGGCCTAGCAGTGATCTATTCCAAAACGATTCAATCCAAGCAATCTATCTATCTATCTATCAGCCTGTTTCATCCACTGCGGGACATAGGCCTTTCCAGGATTTCGCCACTCTTGGCGGTCCTCCTGGAAGAAATTCCCATACTCACACACGCTGGGCAGGCGGGTTGGTAAGCGTGGTGCCGAAGCCCTTGCACCAGTGACGCCGCTGTCCATCACCAGTCTGTTTTATATAAGGCTCGGTAATTGGGGATGGATATACCGCCATCCATCGGTCCCAGGCAATGGTGAGCCGCCTGGTTTTGCCTGAGAGCTGTTCTCTTACTCTCCCCCGAATAACTTCGGGAGGATTTGCGAGTAAGATGGTGGTACCTCCACAGTCGAGCCCGGCATCAGCTCTACCACCTAGTAGCAATGCATGATACAAAATCCAATCTCGTAATTTCAGAAGAACAGTGCGCGAACAGGTAAATATGAAAAATGAGACTTAGGTTAACCTGTTATAGTTTGAGATTAATCCCAGGTGTTCCCAAGTGTGAACTATGAAATGCAAGTCCACGCTTAGTACACGCCTAGGAGAACCCTATCGCCATACTTCAGGCACAGAAGGACTAACAGCCTTTCAAGGCACGCAGACCGAACACAAAGTAAAGTGCACCATGGAGATTACACCCACAACCTCTGGGTTAGCAGGCCAGCGCTCCAACATACCGCTACATAGACAGTCAACGCAGCGGGCGGTTTCTAAATTTAAATTTAATGTAATAAAATGACACAATCTTACAAAAATATTGTTCCTGATATTTTAATAATTCGATTTCTATCGACAGCTATTTTATTGAAAATCTAAAAATACATAGTTGTTTTTGCTATAACAAATATAATATACCAGTTGCAAAAAAATCCGCTTTTTATTAAAAGAAAATTGCAATTGTTTCGTGAAGTACGTAAATTTCATGGCTCTTAAAATGTCTTTATTTACAAATAACACTGTTACCTCTGTTAAGTTTTCCTGTAGGAAATTCAGAAATGAATATCTTACTCTTACTTAGATTAAATACTAACAAGATAGACGCTTCAAAGGAAATATTTGCTATTTCGCTCAACTAACTTACTCTAGGAAAATTATATTTACAAACTCCTACTGTTTTTTCGGAAGAATAAGAGATTATTCTAATCGTATTTAAACTAGAAAGCTAAATTATGTTTTTTTCTCAACGTTCGATAAGTGACTAAAGAATTCAGCTTAAATCAAACGAAACGCGTTATCAAGAAAAAAAAACGGTTGAAATGAATAATTTAGGTTTAAAATTGTGAAATAGTTTATAATATGGAACCACGTTTATACACATCTTTCTCGTGTTACTCTTAATTGTATGTTTTATAACGAAATCCATCACCTTAAATTCTCTAAATATTATGAAACGGCATTAATAAATAAGATTGCTAATATATTATGATAAGTTTACTAACTTTAATGGACCTTCGTCTATTTTAATAAGTGATTGTTTGATTGATAAATTACAGAGTAGAAAACATCAATCAGATACAAACTAATGCATTATGTATATTAATACATAACTAAACATGAAAACCGTTGCATTCTGTACAGAAAATAAGTCTGGAACAAATGTTATTTATTGATGATATTTATTCAATTACTTTAAATTATTTTACAAATGATGCCTAGGTAATATTTATGCAAAATTTTAATATTTTTCCTTTATTTAAAGCACATCAGTCAACATTTTTTACAAAGAGAACTTTCAATATTTAGCAGTTATAAAGGAATTCCAGGGAATAATAGGGACACCTATTTTCGCTGTAATTTTTCCACTCGAATTCCCGGGCTAAAGCCGGCACCGTAATGCCAAGTACCAAATTAACAACAGCTGCCTTTGAACCCTCTCTCTATGTTACTAGTGTAAGGGAGTAACTAGTAAAGGAACTTGAAGCTGATGAGCGTTATAAACAGGATTCTCATCTCGGGAATATTTTTATAAAGGCAATTTCCCGTGTCTACAACGAAGTTTGCAAAAAGGAGGTGGCACGTGAGGGTAATAATTTATACTGGATCTAGAAATAGCTTTAGTGTTCAAGATGACGCGTAGTTGATTCCAAAAAAGCCAAATTTTTTTGCTTCATCATCCATAATGTTTTTAAATAACTCCAGCAATAAAAAAACGATAACACCTATTTATTACATCACTTAAGTTTTGCCTGCCGTCTGATATTAACTTTTAATTTCTCAAAGTAAAGGATATATGAATATAATTTGCAATATTCCGCTAAACAATTCTTGTCGTGCTATTCAAAATGCAGACTCGTGCACCGCCCGCCCGCCCGCATAAAAACATGCAACAAGCAAGCGGGCGGGCGGGCGGTGCACGAGTCTGCATTTTGAATAGCACGACAAGAATTGTTTAGCGGAATATTGCAAATTATATTCATATATCCTTTACTTAGTGATGGACTTCCGCAATGTAACGCCTATTTCAATTAATCATCTTAGGTCAGCAAGCATAGCTGAACAGGCGAAATTGTATGTTAAACTTACCAAATTACACAGAGTAGCCGCACAGAATGTTTGGTTTAATCAACAATGTAAGAAAAATCAAGTTATCCCCAACTACATAAAACTTAATATTCGTTGTAACACACACACTAGGTCTTCATTTTTAGCTATTAGAAGAACACAATTGGCTTGGTTGAATGAAGAAATAAGGTATTGGTTTTCGGTAAGAAATAACCTTAAAACTCATCTCAAAGTTCTCCATACTGAATTAACTTTTTCTTTACACAGCACTGAATTTGACAGCTTGGATAGAAAGGCTAGAGATTTGGCATCGAAGGTTGTGCACGAGAAGTATCTCATTCAGAAAAGTAAGTTAGATAGGTTAATACAGTGTAATAACGATTTTAGTCGACAGCCCGTGCAAAATTCATCAACTTCTTCATTCTACCCTCGAGTAAAAAATTTAACTAATGTTGTTTTTCCTAATATTGAGATGTCTCTTTTAGAAAAGGGTTTAAAATATAATATTCCTTCTAGTTTGTCCCAAAATTCATTAGAAAATTTAGCTGTTGATGCTGAGATTACTGCAATTGTTTCTAAGCAAGACAATATTGTGAAGAGTTTGGTTACGCATGAAATTCAAGAGTCCGTTGTCTCATCAAGTCTCAAAATTAATCCGGAACTAGCAATATTTAAATCTGTTCAGAGTAGGGTCAACGAAAATAACTTAGTGATTTCCAAGGCCGATAAGGGCAACACAGTAGTAATAATGAATCGTGATGACTATAATATAAAGGTAAATGATGTTATTCAGGGTGACGCCTTTGTTCCTCTTAATTCAGATCCAACTAAGAAATTTCAAGCAGAGTTAAAATTAGCCGTCAACAACACCTCCTTCGTTTTTCCAGACAATTCTCACTATAAAGCAAAATTACTTCCTATGAACCCTGTAGCTCCAGCTTTGTACGGTTTGCCAAAAATTCATAAAGATAATATTCCAGTTCGTCCGGTTGTCTCTTATATAGGTGCTCCAGCTTATGATTTTTCAAAACGGTTAAATCATATTTTGATAGAAAAAACTGCCTTCAAGCCCATTTATTGTCTTAGGAACAAAGATGACTTAATATCAAAAATTCAGAATGTCCATTTGCCCTCTAATGCGAAGTTGATATCTTTAGATGTCGATAGCTTGTTTACCAATGTTCCTTCCGATGAGTGTTTGATTATTATTAGAAATTTACTAGAAAAACAACGTCTTCACACTAACGAAATTGATGACCTCATTAGCCTTGCATCAGTTTGCATGCGTCAAAATTATTTCAAATTCAATGATAGATTCTATATGCAGAAAGAAGGTTTAGCGATGGGTTCACCCTTAAGTCCATTAATGGCCGATATTTTCATGGATAGTTTTGAGAACAAACACATTGTCAGTAGTTCGAATATTTTGTATTATTACAGATACGTTGATGACAACATTATTTGCTGGACTGGTACTTGTAGACAGCTCGATGTATTTGTTGACAAATTGAACAAAATTCACCCCAAAATAAAATTTAAATTAGAAGTCGAACAAGAAAACTCCCTTAATTTTCTAGATTTAACGATTACTCGGGCACAGAATAAACATGAATTTCAAATATACCGCAAGCCAACACACACCGATACTGTAATACCTTCTTCATCTTGTCACCCTTGGGAACATAAGCTTGCAGCATTTCGTTGTTATGTTCACAGATTGATGACGGTGCCTCTAAGTCCTGACAACTTTGAAAAAGAACTCAACATAATATATCAGATTGCTGTGAATAACGGGTATAGTGCAAAAATGGTTGATAGATTAGTCCACAAAAAACAGAATATCATTATTAGAAACAGTTTGTCTGCTTTACAGCCTGAAAGTACGAGTGTTCAGAAATATAAAACAAGCATAACTTATCTAGGTCCAATTTCTGAACGGGTTGCGAAGATTTTTCGGCGTTGTGGTGTTCGCGTTGCATTCAGAACCAAAAATAAGATAAAGCGTATTTGCAATGGTAAGGACAAATTAGATAAAAAACAACAGTCTGGTATTTACAAATTGTCTTGCAATGATTGTAACGGCGTCTATGTAGGTCAAACAGGTCGCAGTTTTGAAACTAGGTACAAAGAACATATCTCAGCCCATAGAAATAATCATCCTGAAAAATCACACTTTGCAAAACATCTATTAGAGTCCGGTCATAGTTTGCCTGATAACCATTCATTTGAAGTAAAACATATTTGTAAAAAAGGTTTAAGAATGTGTGTGTTAGAACAATTAGAAATACTAAAAAACAAGAATAACCCTGATTTACTAAACGAACAAACTAACTTTACCACTACCCCACTGTTACGCATGTTTTCGTCTCCCCATTTTCCCCACCAAACAACTAGTCAGGCCGGTGTATAAAAGGCGAGTTTTGGTCGGCGGCTCGTCACTAGCTGCTGAGCTGTCGGGCAAACAACATCAGTTGCTGCGGAGCGGCTGGGCGAGCAACACATCAGTTGCTGCGGAGAAGCCGGGCTAGCAACACATCCCGAGGATGCCTCGTTCAGAGGCGAAACACGTGTCGATAAGTTGTCTTGCTTGTTATTTAAGATTGCTTTGCTTGTATCGCTTGCTTGTTGCATGTTTTTATGCGGGCGGGTGGGCGGTGCACGAGTCTGCATTTTGAATAGCACGACAAGAATTGTTTAGCGGAATATTGCAAATTATATTCATATATCCTTTACTTAGTGATGGACTTCCGCAAGGTAACGCCTATTTCAATTAATCATTTTAATTTCTCAGACATTTCTCTTACATAGCTAAGTATTTTGGGCTTAACTAGACAGTTTTACTTTTGTTTTTTTAGGGTTCCGTACCTCAAGAGGAAAGAGCTTGGAGCTGAATGGAGCTCTTATAGGATCACTTTGTTGTCCGTCTGTCTGTCAAGACCCTTTATCTCGAGAACACATGGAGGTATCGAGTTGAAATTAAAATAATTTATATACTCACGTTTACAGTGCCCTGGAGCTGTGAAAAAATCAAATTTCTAAGTTAATATGAAAAAAGATACGGCCATTTATGCCACAAAAAACGTATATTTCGAAACTATCAGGGAATCAAAATTCATAAGGCATTTTCCGTTGACCTAGTACTATGAAATTTGGCAAATAATACCGCCTTCTACTACAAGTATATGGAAAAATCTGAAAACTATACATTTGTAATTAAATCTTAAAAAATATAGTCTATAATGGAACCCTCGGTGGATGAGTCCGACTCACACAAGTCCCGTTTTTCCTTTATTCATTTAGCAGTCTCTTAAAAGAATCAGTCTAAACTGAACATATTTTACAAAGAATTATACTAAGTGCATGGCCCCCAAAAATTTTGCTACGCAAAAATTCAATATATTTTCACAAATATTTTACAGACCATCCTCTTTTACTCAGCAAAATTGTACGCGGATAGCATCCCATTATTCCCAGCTCAAACAGCACTTTAAATAGATACTGCTGGGAGCCGGTCAGGTTATTTGCAGTTATTGAGCCGCATACAAGCTTCATATTTCGTCGGGAAATAAGTAGGATATCGGGCGAAGATTGCCGGCAGGGATACAGACTTTTATTTACGAGTTTTTCTTCCTCGTTGCCCAGCGCTCCGGTGTTTAGCTGTATTGGAGGAAATAGATTGGGTAGCTTAGAGATACTCGTAGAGTTGGGAAAAATGTTACTGTAGTTAGAAAGATTGCGTTTTCTTTTTTAAGATTGTTTAAGGTAGTGAAAATAAAGCTTGCTTTCTATTTTGTTAACCCCAAACATAAAGAATAAAGCCTTTAGTCTAAGTACAGCTACTCAATATCTATTTACTTTTTTACATTAAATCTTTTACAGATTTAGAAACGCTGGTTGCAGAGAAATGTTAAAGATTAAGTTTCAACAAAAACTGGAGCACAGAGCTTTATTGTAGCTCTGGTGTTAGTAAGCAATTCTATAGAATTTAATAATTTTCATAAACTTGTAGGTTTCACGTAATACATATAGGTTAAATAATAATAATCAGTGAAATTCAAAACATAGTACTCGTCTATATGAATAACTCTTTCTATGGGGACTATGCAAAATTCTCAAATCAAAATTTTCGCCTTCTCGTAGTAAACCAGACGACTGATATGGTCAATTTTTAGGAGAGGAAGTGAAAAAAAGTTGCGATAGAAAAAGTTGTTCATATAGACCAGTACTAACTATGTTTTAAGTTTCGCTGATTATTATTATTCAACCTTTTATATTTTTTAATCTTTACACTATTCTTTAAATACTTTTAAGAAAGTAAAAAAATATAGGATGATAATTATGGTTTGTCCTTTCTAATGCTGCATCTCATCATAATACAATACTCGTAGGTTTGAAAAAAAATCGTGTCCGTTATAGTCCTATTTGTCTTATGAAATTTTTAAATTTATGTGTAACGAGGTTACCCAACCAGAGTTGGGTAGACCTAGCCAGGTAAGCTCCGAATTTTCGGAATTTGTCCAAGGAGCTTTTGTAATTCTATTTACCCTAGTAAACCTGGCTTGACCCAGTCTTATAACATTATCCGGTACATAAACATTCTTACACTAGGCACGAAAGTGCAATTTTGTTCCTTTTACGGTGCATGGCACCACAAACACAAGCCAGTGGTTAATTAAGGCTCGTCATACCAGCTCCCATTTTCTTTTGTGTAAGGAACCCTGAAAATACCAGCTGTGGTCTCGCTCACTCAAGACACAGTAGCCCTACAAACAAAAACAGTGGTTATCGCCAAGCCGCCCAGTGTTCACATTCCAAGCAAAACAGTTGACTTGTTTTTGCATAGTTCACCCCTAGACGAGGGTGTTGCGTCTAACCACTGCCATTTCAGTTCAGAGTTTATTGAACTAGTTAGTTTAGACCTAATAGATAGATGGAGTATCTATTAGGTACCCATACACATATAATATATATTATGGTAGTAATGACCTTGATAGTTTACCTACTAATATAACTTTATTAGTGGAGATGAAAAAGAAGGATAGGTTTGGAAATATGTTTATTATGTCCATTGACACGCGGTAGAAAATGTAGCGGAGATATTGAAAAACCCAGTCAAGTGTAAGTCGAAGTTCCGTGCTGAGGGTACCGCACTTAGACCATTTAACACGGGACCTTGCAGAGCGCGACTCTTAGTACTGAAATTATTCTGCCGTTTTCCACGGAAGGGGAGGTAAACACGCACAACACACATTTACTCACTCACGCACACTCCTGCGAAAAATGTATATGTCACACTAAATCAAAAGCTACAACACAAACACAAAACGCGCACACAAGCAAACGTACATGAACAAATTATTTATGTACTTCGGCAGAGGGAGATAAGTGCGCTTGCCTAGTCCCGTGTTAAATAATTGGTACAAAACTAAAAACCATTTCGAGATATTGGTCTTCTGAGCATCATATATTTTTTTCTGAATTAAATCATTATCAAATAAAGAGATTTTAAAAAAACAAAAGTTGGTAAACACAGGATTTTAAAAACAATTACCTTTGCTTCCAAGTTAATTCCGTATTTAAAAAAATCTGTTGACATTGACAGAGAACATAAACATGCCAAGATTTTTTAAAATAATCCCTTGGTAATGACCATCGAGTTTGAAATCCTCAGTTGCGACTTACGTTCTTTTAGAGTGAGAGAATAAAAAAAAGCATTAAAACACACAATAAAATAAAATAAAAAATACGTAAGCTTTATTTTTACGCAGACTTTCAATATAAATATTGAAAACAAATGGTTACCCGAAATGAAATGATGTCGATTTGTGAGCGTGGCTTTTTTCATAATTTCGATTCATTAGTTTCGTAATTTTATAGTATTGCAGTTTTTTATGACATGTTTAGTAATAAATATAGTCTAACTATATTTTCATAATCATATGTTTTATACCTATCATTCGATACATATACAAAAAGTATAAGAGAAATTTGTTTTTTGTCTGTCGATTATGGTAACAACATTTTGGGAAATGTTAATCTTCTCTTCTTGTTTTGGCAAATTAATATATTTTTGTACTGAATTTTAAGAGATTGTAACACGTATATATATAGACAAATGGATGGGTGGACGACGTATCTCACCATAATGGTTCCTTTTGAATTCTTTAGGTACGGAACCCAAAAAAGAGTAAATGCGGGAGAAAGGTAAACGATACCACCCCCTAGGAATTCTGAAAATGTGTCATGTTTCTAGGTCCAAGTAAGATATGAACTTATTATGTCCAGCCACGGTCTAGCACTCGAATATACGCTGTCAAAACTATGACTGACGGTTATTGTTGGAATTTGAACTTACTATATAATCGTAAAAAAAAAAATATGCGGTATAGAATGTTGGTGATGGCAAAAAAAGTTCCCAAGAATGCAGTGGAATCGCTTTCCTAGCGAAGTACAGATATGTGTTTTGACAGTGAAAGATAGAAGTGCGGCCTGAAAAAGACACTTCGGAGGTTAGAGCGTATAGAGAAGAGGGGTGAATGAATAACGATGAAAGATATGTAGTGTACATGTGGAAAGTAAGAGTGTAGAATGATAACAGACTTTTGAGGTCGAAGACGGCATTGTGCGCCAAGAAGGAGGAAGAAGTATTTGGAAGGACCGCTCAACCTGCGGGCTTATTATGTAACTTTGTATCAGTCGCCAACTGGTTGCCAAACACAAAAAACATAGATAAAAACTTAACTTTCAAAATTACCTTCAGCGTATATTGAACTGTTCAGGAACTGTGACGTCACTTTAAGTAAGAGCGTATCCTTAGATAATCAAAATTCGATAGTAGGTATATCCATGTTTGGCAACCAAATAGCAATCGACACAAAGATACATAATCTAGGAGCTAGTTGTCTAAGGAAAAGGTACTCGTATGTTGCAAAAAGAGTAAAAGTATAAATAGTATCTGAAAGAGTATTTAAGTATGATTCTATTAATAAGTTTGGTAGAGTACTGTTCTAGATCGTATCAGTTGAAGATCTGTTATCCCCCCAAGGTAAGCTGAGCACAAATGTCATACATACATACATACTCGTAACTATGCTTTTAGGAATTGAGTGAGCAGAGGTAAAATTACAATGGAACTTAATTTCTCATGATAATCTTATGAAAAACTGCATAAGAAACTTGGACAACAATAAAGACAAAGTAAGGGTAGAATTTTGAGTCCTAAAGAACTTTATTGCACTGACAAAGTAAGTCAAATATAAAAGAAGCTGAATAAGTGAAAAAATGTTAACAACTATCAGTATAAAATATTGTTTGAATTACGATTCAAGATGAACAATGTTGCTTTCCTTGTTGCGAACCTCTGTTCAAACATCCGTTATGAAACTATTGAAGTTTAGGTAAACATCCACTAAAATGATAAAATTCCTCGAAAATGAACCCAAAACTGGGTTCTCTTTCTTTTGATTTATTTCAGTCAAAACGAACCCTGAAAATCATGGAAGTCTTCACAAATATATATATATATATATAAGGTCCTACAATAATAAGTGGAAATAATTTTAGGGTAGATCATGTATCGTTAACTGATCACAACAAAGAAGAAAAAAAATTTTTTTGGTCAAAGAATTTCTTCACTTTCCAGTACAAAGTAATTCAATCAGCTGACTCAATTTCTATGGAAAGGTGAAAAAAAAAGTTTGAGCAAAATTTTTTTTTTCTTTGAAGTGTGGTCTATTAAGGACACTATCATCGCTTGAGTTTTTTTCACTTTGAATTGTAGGACCTTATATATGTATATTTCAACAGAATTGCAACAGTCATGGTTACTAGAAATAATCTTAACATTTTCAAAAATTTTGGATAGTATAATAACCATTTATTTACATTCTCAGTTTGTTTTCCTCGAATTTAGTTGCAGTTAACCTAATTCTATCTTAATTTGACTATAACCAGTATTTGTGAACTATCAGAAAAAATTGTGCAGACTCTGGCAGACTCACTTTTAGCTCAAACCGCCATGGTTAGCTTAAAGGGGGTCAGCAAAAAAACTCTAAATTTTGTATTTCTCCTACGAACGACAAAAAAAGTTCCTGAATTGCTCTCAATCTTGAACTAAATCTTGGAGCATCATCATATTCCTTCACACGACTTAACACCCGGTTTACCATAACTCAGTGCCGGACTAAGTGGACTTAAGTAGCACAGTAAGTAAAGACGCTAAGCTAGGTCCATCAGGGCGAGTTTATCCACACTCGACTGGTCCATTAGTCGTCTAGGATGTTTGCGCGCTGGACTCTGTCCTTGCATAAATACCTCAACGACCCCATTCGAGAAAATATTCTTTCCAATTTTGATGTCCTTGTTAACGTATTTTGAAGATTTTTAACTAGGTGTCGATGAAATAAAATTTTAGTTTTTGTAACGTAACTTTTTTGTAGATTAAGGTTTAGTTTTTTGGGTTGACTGGGGTTTTTATAATAATTATGTTGTGCCTCTAATGGCCGGCGGGTAAACTGGCGATATATTGTCAGAGCAGCTTTTATTGCTCGCCGAGATTATTTAAACGGCCGGAGGGAGACCAATAATTTGACAAGAACAGCACTTGAGTGTCTTGCTTCTCATATAAACGGGAATCTGGCTTTTAATGCCCGTGATAAAGAGAGTCTCAACATGAAATCATAACCAGCTGGAAGGGACATTGGAAATGTTTTCCTTTGGGACTCTAGTAGAGTTATAAAAGTTATCTTTGCAGATAAAATGTAGTAATAACAACAATATTGTACTCAGGCGCGCCTTAAAAACATTGTTGTACTGGATTAAAAGTTTTCGTCTTACAAAACTGTCGAAGTTTCAAGACTTCAATCCCAAAAGTTAGTTGCCAACTAACGACTTTTTATAATTTCGAAGGGTTTACTTGTAAACTAATATAAAATGTTTCTTTTATAAAACAATAATACTTAAATCTAGCGTTGATATAACATAATATACTTCCTTGCTACTAAAATTCCGACTTCAAAGTGAAACTATAAAGATTAAAATCACCCAAAGAGGTATTTATCAGAATATTTTTATCGCGAAAGTAGAATATAGTATTTTTATTTAACAATGTGAGAATTATTCCAATATAAGCAGCATAACAGAAAGTTTTCCTATATAGCACCCGGTCTTGAAACGAAGTCGGCAACTTTTGCCATTACCCTGCTTCTCTTGAATTAACATCAGCCGATGTATATTCACATTTGAAAGCATTATGAAAGGTACGATGACTAATGTAGAGAGTTCTTATTATATGATTTATAGCGAAATTCACCGCTCTGGATATACTCTAAACATTTGAGAAAGGATTACAAACTAGAAAAGATCAATTAGAAACAAATTTTTTGAACCAGTATATGGGTAGCTATTGTAATCATATTGTTTATACTTACATTAATGTATTTATAATTAAATATACCTTTATTTTAGTTTATGTACGTGTATAACTTATTTAGTATAAGCAAACCCAAAACATAATTTTATATATTGTATTTTCCTCTTTTAAATTTAGTTATTTATTATATCCTAACGATAAGGGTATTGATGTACCTACATTGCAAAAATAAAGTATTCATTCCATTTCATTTAACCTGTATATGCAGTTGTAACATCAATCGAAAACTGAATATGTTTACAGGTACAAGATTTTAGTCTTTGGATTCGTTTAACATAATTATAAAGTTTAAAAAAAAACAAATTGGTTTATTATAAGAAGTACATTTCTAGTTACTTTGTATGTTTATTGTACAAAAACCGATATAAGATACAATAAAATGGAAAATGGAATATGAAATTTATACGTGTACGAAATAAAATTATTTTTATAGATGCCTCCCATAAGAAGCACTCATTCATCTTCGGAAACAAAACCCGCTTAAAACACTTCAAGTGAAGCGAAAGTCGGAGTGAAATGAAGATTATTCTTATTCTTTATTGTACACAAAACATTAATACAAAAAGTAACAGTAAAAAGGTATGTACATATGGGTAAGCTTATATCTAATAAGAGATTTCTTACAGCAAACCATTAAGGAAAGAGAATATATAACAAAAGAGTAAATATACACGTGTACAAAAAAAAACAGTTATTAATAAAAATTGCCTAACATACGAAAAGGTTAAACTAAACATAAAATAATAAAATATCAATACTTACTATTACATCTATATAATACCAATAATATACATACTATATAATAAAGTACATAAATATACATATGTATATATAATAATTTTTAATCTGAAAGCGAGAGGTAGTGATCTTTCAGCATTTTCTTATAAGAACTGATAGTACGACAGTCGCGAATAAAATGAGGAAGAGCATTCCAAAGTCTGACTGCATGGACATTAAAAGAATTACCATAAACACCAGTATTGTGTGTTGGAGTTTTAAGGAGAGACGTAGTTCCAGTACGTAGGGGTCTGTCTCTAGGGATCAAAAATTCAAAACGCTCACGAAGGTAAGCGGGGGAAAGTGGATTCTTGACTATGTTAAAGAGATAGCACAAAATATGAAAATTTCGGCGAAGACGGATTGGCAACCATTTTAACTCCTTACGAAAATGAGAGATATGATCAAATTTAATTTTCTTAATGTTCATGCCATCGAAAATATAAGGACTTCTTGAAAGAAGAATAATATTTCCGTGCTAAGAAAATATGTTTAAATCTCGTCCTTAAGTGGAAGAATAACTTGCTTTTGGAAGACAAGAGAAGTCCATTATCGGTAGAGGATTTTCCTGCGGTTTCTCTTCAGGAACAAGTTACACTAGTGGATTTATAACCATTAAGTCGGTGCTACGAGTTTGTTTGTTGGTTTGATATTTTATTTATAAATTCCTAAAAATGCACTGAAATAAATAAAGTTCTTTATTCTCGCATCAAATTACCGTCTCGACGTTTTCTTAACATCTAATTTCCGTTTCAAAAGTTACTTGACATCTTTTTCCAATCTTAAAGCCAATTTCGCCTCGGTCAGTAACATTTTAACGCAGGTAAAATAGCTAAAAATATTTTTTTGGTTTATTTAGATATTTATCAATATTGTTCTTAAGAAATATGTAAAGAGAAATAAATTTCACATTAATATCAGACGTAGAAGACTATAATTAAAAAGGGAACTCTATTGAAAACCAGCAGCTAGTGACTAAAAACAATAGTATCAGAATACTGAAAATAAATCTATACTAATAAGATAAAGATTAAAATTTCATTTGTTGTTCTCATAACATGCAAATTATCCTTATAATTTTTTTTATACAAAAACAAAGCTTACTATAAAAAATAAACTTACATAATAAGGATTCCCGTTGGCATCTATGCTAGTGTGGGGGATCTAGGGTTGGTTCGTGCGTCGTCATTTTTCGTAAGCAAGCTAGTTGGGTGAGTTTCGTGCGTTTTCACAAATGTAGAAAAAAAAGCCTTCACCGTTGAGTGCGGTTCGGGCGTCCGGTTATTATTACTGATTACAATGGGCCTGTCTCGTGCATCGTAATTATTTCGGTAGACTTAAGAAAACACAAGAATTCCGTAAATCAATAGTTTTATTATGAATTTAACAAAAGAAATAAAGTTTAATTATTATTAATTCTCGATTCTTCGATTTCTTTATCATTATTTTAAGTGCACATGTTAACTGTTTTTATTTCCCAATACATTATATAGTATCTAGTTCTATGGTTCCTACGGCATTGTTTATACAAAAGCGCATGAAACGGGCCCATTGAAATCAGTAATAATAACCGGACGCCCGAACCGCACTCAACGGTGATGACTTTTTTTCTATATGATTGAAAACGCACGAAACGCACCCAAATACCTTGTTTACGAAAAATGACGACGCACAAACCGACCCCAGATCGTGAAGAGCCCTGTAAAATAGATAATAATAATAAAGTAGCAAGAAAGTCGTGTCTGTATAGTGAATATTTTTGTGAAACTTAAAAGGAAATGGGTCGTTGGTTATATACTGCGGCTAAAACCACATTTTTTAAAATTCAAATTCAAATCATTTATTTGTCAACATAGGTAAGTTAGATGATATTACATACCATATGAGCCTGATATGTTGCGTCTTATAGACATACAAATTTTGAATCTTGAATAAAGTAATGCATTAAATTACTATATTACTTAATTCATTAAAGTAACAATAACTTCTCCTAAATAGTAAACATGAAACGTTTTACAATACAGGTATTCATGGAAAAAAAATTCACCATTGACCATTTATGACAAGACAGAAAGATACTATTTAAAATTTTCATCATTCAAGAATTCGTCAATCGTGTACTAGGCTTTTTTTATTAGTAGGTTTTTAAAAGTCATTTTAAAACTGTGCAAGTTGTCTCTCTCGCGTATGGCAACAGGTAAGTTATTATAAATTTTAGGAGACATGCCCAGCACATGTTTTCTAAACAGAGCAGTATTGGAGGTACAGTAAGAGACCATGTGTTGGCACCTTTTACTTTTGAAAGTGAAATAAATATCTATTCGGTTTTACAAAAATCTTTTGTCTGTTTGTCTGTCTGTACATAAGTATGTTCCGTTTGAACTTGAGAACCACTCAACGGATTTGGATGCGTTTTTTTATCATCTTAGTAACCCTGGTCAAAATATAATCTTTAAGAGGGGCTCGTAAAATAATAACACCTAAGCCAAAAACGGGACGGCGATTGAATAAAAGCGGGCGAAGTCGCGGGTGAAAGGCTAGTGCTTAAATAAATGCGAATAATACATTTGGAAATATTACATTGGCATTCAATTTTGCTCCGAGCTCCACCACTAGTTGCGCACGCCGGCCCTCTATAGGGCTTAAATGTTGTTTTAGATGTATGCTTAGGACTGAATTTATGTAAGTTCCGTTAATAGTATGGTGCAATTAACCCCAGACCTCCAAAGTAAAAGTATCATTCTAGATCAAAAGAGGCCATTCACGTTTCATACATTTTTGGACCAAAATTTGAAAGTGCCGGCCAACCAAAAAAAAATCATTTTCCGGCAGAACGAAATATAATATTCATTTTTTGTTATGACGGTTCAGCTGTATCATCAATTCTTCACATGTAAGTGAAGTTTGAAAAAAAAACGGTTATTTTTATTGAACAATTTTTTTAAACTAGGGAAACAAAACTGATCTAATCTGTTATAATATGATATTCCGGTGACTATTCGTTATGAGAGCTAAGCTGTACGACTAATTGTTGTGTTTTTATTTATGTTCAAAAAATAAAAAATACTGTTCTTGTATGATTTTATGGCCATTTGCTTTAAACAATAGCTTTGAGCTTAAACTCCGCTTCCTGGGTTAGGTTTAGTACCTGCGGTGTAGTAATTGGATGACTATTTGTTATGACAGCCAAGATTGTGCTAATGGGTTATTCAAATGATACAATACAATGCAATAAAACACGAGTATATTATATTATAAAATAATATTTATATATAAATAAGCCATTTGCCTTAAACTATAGCTTTATATTTTATGTATTTTAACATTGTCAAAATCCTACAAGACACAGAATACCAGATAACATAACTCTTAGAATGCTTACCCGTTATAACCTGCTGGTAAGCGAGAACACACGTGTTTGTCTTGAACATCTGCAAGAGTATTCATGGCATACGCTTGCAGTGCAAGAAAACAACACTGATGTTTTTACTGTTAGTCAGATTGTTACTGCTTTGACGATACTGAAGAATCATGCCACTTCAGATGTTTTAGATTTCGAACAGTACGAAAGTATCAATCCCAGAGAATTTCACACATGGATTGGCCTCAACCATGAACAATTCTCAGATTTATTAGGAATTCTTCCTAGTCTTGATAATATCAGAAGCAAAAAGAGATTCAAATTCCAGGCTTTCGTCTATTTTTAGAACCAATGAATCTGGGTTTGCTCGTTTGTTAAAAACAGGGTGTGATGCACTATTGCAAGACTTTGTACCGTTGTACTTAGTGTTTGACCATATAACACGTGAAGAAGTGTCACGAAGAAATCTCACTATCCCAGAAAACCTTTTCGGTAATCCCGACAGACCACCAAAAGAAAAAAAAGGCTGTAACTATTGTCGATGAGACGTTTACATACACACAAACTTTTTTTTAACGGATGTATTTTAGACCGTGGTTTCGGAGACGCGGTTTTGTCTCTTGAGAATCATGGCTATACGGTACATATGCCAGAGTCAAAGCTTCCACGCGAAACTCAATTGACGACAGAGCAAGCCAACAATTCCCGACGTGTTACAATTTGTCGTTGGGTGGTGGAAATTGTAAACGGTCGTTTTAAGAGGGATTTCCGCCTTTTAACAAATGTTTATATAAACGTAACTTTACCGACTCTGCACGAGTATTTGAAAATAGCTGCGGCGTTAAGAAATGCTTACCATGTGTTAATAGTGGATAACGTCAACGCTGATACCTTCTTGGAAATAATTCCAGAAAGAATCAACATGCCCAATACATTAGCTGACCTTGTTCACAGACACAATTATAATAGACGGCGAGCACAGTTTCGTACAATGACTGCAGATATGCCAGAGTTCGAAGACTTTCCCAGGCTAACTGAAGAAGACCTAATATTGTTTAGTCTTGGGATATACCAGTTAAAACAAGCAAGAAGCTATTATGGTGAATATGTGCAACCGGGTGGGGCATTCATCATTGAGCTTGATGGAGAAATACCTCCGGAACATCTCAGGAGTATCGAAGGAGAAGATCTTTACCTTATCAGAGGACGAATTCAATCCCGACACGTTAGAGCAAAACAATATTATGTTTCTATTGCTATAGACACAGTACAAAACGGTCGGCATGCAGTAGCACATTATTATTGCACATGTATAATTGGCAAAAGGACGATACGTTGTTGCTCACATACCATGTGCATATTATGGTACATGTGTTTTGCCAGACACGAACAAGAAGCAATAAGGCCACCGGCCACAGGTTTAGAAAATGTAATCGTTTCAAATAATAAAATTTAGTTAATTTTTCAATGTCATGTTACCTTAACATTTTTTTTAAATGTAAGCCATAAACCTTAATAAATAACAAGTTTTAAACTAATGTTTTAATTATATCATTTGAACAACCCAATATCACAAAAAAAACAACGTCAACACTTCACGTCAACCAGGTGGTGGTGATTCATGACCAAAGATATATTGTAAAGCTATTGCAAATGACCATAAATTATGCTTTATTGTATTGTATTGTATCATTTGAATAACAATTTCATTTGAGTAACCCATTAGCACAATCTTGGCTGTCATAACAAATAGTAATTACTACAACCCAGGTAGCGGGGTTTAAGCTCAAAGGTATTGTTTAAAGCAAATGGCCATAAAAGCATACAAGTACGATATTTTTTTTTTTTTTACTTAAATCAAAACACAACAATTGGTCGTACAGCTTAGCTGTCATAACAAATAGTCACCAGAATATCATATTCTAACAGATTAGATTCGTTTTGTTTCCCTAGTAAAATATTTTTTTTCAATCAAAATAACCAAAATTATTATTTTTCAAACTTAAATAACATGTGAAGAATTGATGATACAGCTGAGCCGTCACAATAAAAAATAAATATTATATTACGTTCTGACGGAAAATGACATTTTTTTGGCTGGCCGGCACTTTAAATTTTTAGGTCCAAAATGGATGATCTCCTTTGTTCTACATAATCTACATATTGTTGGGTAAAAAGTTACACCATTTTTAGCGTCGGGTTTGGGGGGAGGGGGGGAGAACTTGGGTTTTTTCAGCTTTTCTTAAATATTTCGAAAACCATGTAGTTTAGCGCAAAAATGCCAAGGACAAAAGTAATTTACATTAAATTTCAAACAAAAATGGTTTACAACACAATCCTACTAAAGTGAATGGTTCCAGAGTTACGGAGGGTGTAAAGTAGCAATTATTTGTTTTTTTTTTTAGATTTTTGGAAAATTATGACTTTATCACATGGAAATTATTTCTTTTAAACAGGATTCTGTTTTTTTAAAACCAATTGCGATTTTAGTGGCTGGTGGTATATTAGTGATAAGCCCTTGAAGGAACGACAACCTCACCACTCTTTCAAGGGGTGCTACTTCTTAAGGGAAGAGAGGCTTCCACAGGCCTATCCCATATAAACCTGTGGTACGGAGAAACCCACTCTGAACTAATAAAACTAGGTAATTAATATTTCGAATGTTAAATGCGACCTTATTTTAGTGTAAATCATCATCAATCGTCATCAGTATTCAGTCCTCTTCAAACATAGCACTCTCTTCTTCTAAATCTTCGTCTATGATGAGCATGTGTGAGTAGGGGCATTTCTTCCAGGAGGACGCCAAGAGTGGCGAAATCCTGGAAAGGCCTATGTCCAGCAGTTAATGAAATAGGCTGATGGATGGATGGATGGATACGATTATCTTTTTTTGCCCTGGTTAGATTTTTTGGTCTTATAGTCAAAGTTGTTATGGCTGATAAGCTCTATCGATTGGCATAGGGTTTGTATATGACCAAACGACAAGGGAATAGATGCATCATCCATTGCCCCTAGTTAAAGTTTTAAAATATTTTTTAGTCTATACCGCTGTTAATCTCCTGAATAAACTAAATAAAATAAATGCTGCCCCATCTCCGTTGAACATTATTACTCTTTATAAAGTTTTGTAGGTTCTTTATTGTTAGTAAAGCTGAAAAAAAAACCTTTTATTCAAGGGATGGTCGCCATTTGATAAATAATGTAACGCTGTGCTTATAACATAAAGGTATAAACAAAAGTTTATGAAATATTTACAATGCTGACGAAAATAGTACATTACTGCTAAGACCAGGAATTAAGTAATCCTGGACGAGTAAGTTAAAAGTCCAAGCCTGTAGGGCGAGAAGTGTTATATACGAGGCCAGGATTGCTAATTCATGGTTGAAGCAAGTATAGTGCTTTTCTCAAAAATAAAATGAGATATTTACATATTTTTCATGATAATTAATGAGTTATATCAAATAAAATAAACTGACTAGGAAATATTAAAAGTTACTTGCTCATATTTGGGCGATTAGTCATGTTTATTGTTATTGATTATTAAAGCATTAGTGGAGTAAAATCTATACCAGAGCCCGCTTCTGAACTCATTTTGTAATTTATTTGCACAAAATACTTTCAACTAAAATTTATAACGACGTAAGTTCCCGCTTTGACGCAACTTTTTTTTATTATTTCCAGCTAGGCAAAGGTATTTACGGCCATGCAGGCTACTTAATGGACAATGCCATCGAGAGGAATGCTAAGAATTAAGAAAAAAAATAACGAGAAAAACGCTCATTGAGGTTAAATTTTAAATATTCAATGGTTTTGAATATACCCATAAAATCAATAAAAAATATATATTTTTGTTATTGTTATTGCAGTTATGAAATATAGCAAACATTTCTACATTCTAAACATAAAATTGTAATTCATTTTATTTTTCTTTGTAAATTGGCCGCTTAAAACTTTATGATCCCCAAACTCCTTGGTCTCTTAAAAACATAGACGCGGAGAGTTAAAAGAAAATATATGAAATATACTCTGTGAACAAATGGTATGTAATGGATTTTCATACGAATTTCCTGGCCAGTTATTCAGATTTCCTGGACACTTTTAAATAGCTCGCCAGGATGAAGTATTTTCTGGTAGGTCTTTACAGTATGTAATGGTAATATTACAGTGTATTTTTGAGAAAATATTTTTTAATACACCTGCTCAAAATAAGATAGATTACGTGCCTGTTTATCGTGCGTAAAATGACATATTTCGCAATTGTGCTTTTTGTTTTTACTACTGACGCATGTAAGCATGTAAACTTTTGTTTTACCGGTTACACTAAAAACTGTTTAAGATGAGTATTTTCAAACTTTTATATTTCATAATAAAAATATATTATATATGTCACATTGTAAATTTAAAAACGATTTTAGACGTCATAATTTATATTCTTATTTGATAAATATTTAATTATTATTAAAAAGATTTTAGAAAGTGACATTGGTATTTGTAGTACAGACTAGCTTTTGCCCGTGACTTCGTTCGCATGGGTTTCGTTGTAATCTAGTGTTGACCAGGGTAACTACGATGATTATAAAGAAAACTGCATGCAAATCCGCTGAGTGGTTCTCGAGTTATAAAATCGTTCATTCAATCTTCACCACGTTTTCAGCTTGAGCGTTATTTTATGAACAACACTAATAGTCTTTGTGTTGACCAGGATAACCACAATGATAATAAAGAAAACTGAATTCAAATATGTTGATTGGTCCTCGAGTCATAAAAGCATTTATTCAATCTTTGCCCCGTTTCCGGCTTGGGCGTTATTTTATGAACACAGCCTTTAGTCGATGTGTTAAGAAAAGTGACAACAATGATAATAAAGAAAACCGCATTCAAATCCGTTGATGGGTTCTCGAGTTATAAAAGCGTTTATTCAATCTTTGCACCATTTCCGGCTTGGGCGTTATTTTATGAACACCCCTTATAGCCTTTGTGTTGACCAGCATCACTGCGATGATAATAAAAAAAACCTCATCTAAATCCGTTTAGTGGTTTTCGAGGTAAAACAGAATAGACAGACAGACATACAGACAGACAGACAGACAAAAATTCTAAAAATTATTGTTGCGGCCTCAGTACAGTACCAATAACCCATTTCATTTAAAATTTCGCGAAAATATTCAATGTACAGACACGACTTTTTTACTACTTTATTATTAGTAGGTATAGGTACATAGATTTCATCTAATTTTTCGCAGGTGTATTAAAAAACGCCGTTTGATACACTTGCGAAAGTGTTGATATTTCTCGTCCCGTCAATCGTGACTCTGAATATCAACCTTTTCGCACTTGCATCAAAATGTACTATTTAACTTTGACAAGTATAGTCAAAATGTAAAGTAAAAATATTGTGTAAATTTAAATACAGCTATAGCTATAAACTACGTATATCACATAAAAGGCAGATAAACCAGCTTTGCCTTAAATACTCACTCGGTCTAGGACCGAGTTTTTCTATTTATAGTTTTGTAAGGCATTAGGTTTCTTTGTTTATTATAATTCGTACATTAAATAGGTTTTTATTGTTAGGTAATTATGTAATTTGGAATAAGTCTTTTTTATTATTATTATCGTTGTTATTTTCTGCATTTTCTCTTCTTAAAATAAAATGGTTATCACTTATTAAACTTCAAATGAATCCACCATACAGACTGACATAGTTACCAAGTAAATATCGAGTCATATCAACGCGAGGCAGCCCACTAGCTTAATCTGGACTTAGCTGCCAGTTAATCTATCGTACCAGCTATATTTTAGGAGGCATTTACGAACTTAGCCGTTTAAGGACAGCCATCACGTGGAATCCATCACAGACGTCTATGGGATGTTTTTATGATATTTTGGCTGAGTTCTTTGTCATTAAATTCTGAAGGCTTTAATTTTAATTTTAATGATGTCAAAAATAAATTTTCTTCATTTCAAAACAGTTTCTTAGTACAAACAACAGAAGTTATTAATTAATTAATTTAAGTTTTATTCGTCTAGCAATCACTTTTACCTGAGACTATTTCCCAAAGGGATTAACAATTTTAAGGGTATCCATTTATCCGTTTGCCCTCTCAATTCCAGAGTTTTCACATTTCTGGTGAAATGATAGAGATTATTATATAGAAGGAATATATACTTTTAGAGTAATCTAAAATTTTTAGAGTTCTGTACCCAAGGGTGCCAAACGGGACTATTACCAAGCCTCCGCTGTCTGTCTGTCCGTCCGTCTATCACAGCTAGGGACCTACAGATACAACTGTAGATAGCTGAAATTTTCACAAATTACATATTACTATGGGTTCTATCACGTTCATGACAAATAATAATATATTCAAAAAATTTAAGCTCATATAAGAAACCTCCAAAATTGCATTTTTGCGATGCTTTAAAGTTCCATCTTGAAAAATGTGATTCGAAATAAAAATATACATATTTGGCTATAGTAAGCTTTTCATTTTTATTTAAAGTGCAATAATAGAAATAATTATGTATTCTTATGAGAAATAAATCTCCTCAGCCCTAAAACCCCTAATAAGAATACATAATGACCACTTCGATGTTCAATATTCTAATAATTCTAATTACGCAATGAGAGGGTACCGAACTGTTTGTCAGGCGGTACCATTTTAAAGGCATCGATATTGTTGTTATTTAGCATAGTGTTATTATGTTGTGGTCCACAGCCCTTTGTGCGCGAGTGCACTTAGCCGATTTTTTTATATATTAAGGCGAGGTTATCCGGCGAAATCTGTCCTGCTCCAACGCTTTCGTTTTACACATGGTCATCCTGCTCAGCGGAAACGCGCCGCTTAAAAAATTCGCGGTTTCGAGGTGTTTTTATTTATTATTTTGGAATTAGAGGGATGGGTTTTTTATATGACGGACGTTTAATATTACATTTTTTAAACGTTTATTTTAGTATAAGTTTTACTGTTCATCATCATCATCGTATGGCCTTGGTATCCTGCTTTATCTTAGTATTTTCTATTTTATATATACAGCTACAATTCTAAATCCAGGTTTGATAGCCATACTTTTGCCTGAGGTGTTAACTTATGTAGCTGCTCCAGCCCACCAGAAAACCTTCTGTTGGGGCACTCTTCCACGATGTGACGGATAGTTTGTTCCGAGGCTCCACAGTCACAACGAGGTGAGTCAGCTATATCCCACTGATGCATGTTGTAGTTGCACCTTGCCACGCCAGTACGAATTCTATTCAGCGTAGTCCATAGCTTACGGTGTTCTCTAAAACCTGGTTGTGTGGCAGACGGGTCAGATATGATGTCCGCCTCTGAACATTTTTCTTCTCGCCATTTTGCCCGCCATTCAGTCTGGATGTCAGTTTGGTGTTTGATCTTGGCATCAATCCAGATTGGTTTGCGGGAAGGAAGTCGCTGAGGTGGTATCTGGTCTAATGTTTTCCTTATAGGCATTTTGTGTGGGGCCTCGTTGAATGCTCTAGTCCATTCACTAGCAGTTGCTTGCTCTCTCCTGAGCTGTGGTGGGGCTATGTGTGCTAGCACCGGTAGCCACGGTATCGGACTTGGCTTGAGGGTGCCCGATATAATTCGCATCACTCTGTTTAGTTGGACATCTATTTTATTTGTATGTGCGCTTTGGTACCACACCGGAGCGCAGAACTCAGCGGTGGAGTACACCAAGGCAAGTGCGGAGGTACGAAGGACGTCAGCGTGAGCTCCCCACGTCGTGCCAGCTAGCCGGCTAATTAGGTTGACTCGAGTCTTCAGCTTTTGGGCGACGTTCTCCAGGTGATCACGGAAGGTCGGAGATCTGTCTAGGATAACACCTAGGTATTTTGGGGAAAAATTATGACGTAATATTTTTCCACAGAATGTCACCCGAAGTTCACATCGAGCCAGGCTGTTTGAGAGATGAAAGGCGCTTACTTCAGTTTTTGTAGGGTTTGGTTGAAGTCGCCACTGCGTATAATATTTGTTCAGCTCACGAAGATCTTCACATAGCACAGCTTCTGCATCTTCAAACTTTTTTCCTTGGAAAGCCAGGGCCAGGTCATCAGCGTATATGAATTTTTCCGATCGGGTGCTGGGCATGTCACTAGTGTACACATTGAACAAAAGCGGGGCCAAAACAGAACCCTGAGGGAGACCGTTCTTCAGCAGCTTGTAAGTACTTTCTTCGGCGCCGAGCATCACTTTGATGTTGCGTGGCCCCAGCATGCGTTTTAGCAGGAAGAAGATTTTCTTACATGGTACTATGCTGCTGAGCTTGTGTAGCAGGCCGTTGATCCAGACAGTATCGTAGGCTGCTTGTAAATCGACGAACGCTACAAACGTCTTTTCCCCTCGCTGAAAACCAGCCTCTATGAATGATGTAAGGGCCAAGACTTGATCAGCGCAGCTACGGTTTGCTCTAAATCCGGCTTGTTCCGTCGGTATCGTTGGGTTCACTGCTGGGGAGATGCGATTGTATATTAGGCGTTCAAGCAACTTATAAGTGACGCTCAGCAGGGTTATTGGCCTGTAACTCGCTGGATCGTCCTCTGGTTTCCCGGGCTTGAGAATGGCTACTACTTTAGCTTCGAGAAATATTTTTGGTAGAGTACTTGTTTCCAGGATGTTATTAAAGAAACCTAGTAACCATCGTCTACCTTTGTTGCCAAGGTAGGTAAGGAATTCCGGGTAGATATGATCAAAACCCGCCGCTTTGCCACATCTTACGTTACTGAGTGCCACTGCCAGCTCACGGCCCGTGAAAGGAGAACTGAACTCATCTCTGGGTTTGAGACCTCTGACGTAATTGACATGTTTTATTCTGATCTGTTTGGCAAATGACTTATCTACCTTCGCACAGTTTGTTAGGTTTTGAAGGTGCCGGGCAACCTCATTCGGGTGTATTGGAGGCTCCTTTGCATCAGGTGCTGTTGCTCCTCTCAATTTACGCAGCAGGGTCCAGCTCTCTTTGCTGGAGTGGGTGAAATCCATGCCTTCCACACTTTTAGTCCATATTTTGCGCCGGGATTCGTCAAGTGCGTTCATGAGTTTATGCGCCGCCTGAGGGTCACTTGTGGACTGAAATTCCTGATAGGCTTCTTCCGCTTCTACTGTCCAGCCAGGTATGTATTCCTTGCGAAAACCTCGCGGGATATGCCGTTTGGCCCCACTTAAAACGATCTTGCAGAAACGCCCATAATTTTCTGCGGAAGGTTTGAGCCAGCGTAGGGTGGAGTCCACCTGGTGACTGTAAGCATCCCAATCAGCCTTAGTAAAGTTCCATCGGGATTTGGGAACCGACATAACAAGGGGAACTTCAAGTCCGATTTTTATTAGAGCCGGGTTTTACTGTTCAAAACTTAACATAGCTCAAATGAAATGATAATTAGATCATAGTTCAGACCTATCTTTACGATTTAACTGGATCGAGGAAAATGTAAGTAATCGTGTATCAAACGGCCGAAATATCAAGATCAAAGAGTGACATATAACATAATATAAATATTATAAATATAATATAATATATTCTTACAAAATTTGATCTTCGCTATTTATTACCTTAAAATTCATTTGAAAAGAGATGAAATCGGGATAACCCCCCCAAGCATAGTAATTTTATTACTTTATCCGTTTTTTTTCTGTAGGTAGACAACTCCACAATGATATTTTATACATGCACTCGATGAACCATAGACATCATCTTGATTTTTCACGAAAATACTTATACACTTGTTTCATTTATACTTTATTTATTACATTTTCCTACCGATACGGAAACCAATCCATCTTCAGAGGATACATGGTTCTTAACATTATTTAGGAGCCATAAACGAACATCGTTTTGTCAACAAAGATCTTCCGGAAGTAAAATGTAACAAAGTATAAATGAAACAAGTGTAAAATCAAGAGAAGTATTCTTTGGTTAGCTTACTCTTTCTATTACGTGTTTTGATTTACCGGTTTATTTTGGGATAACGCATAATATGATAAATAACTCATTTTAAATTTAATGGCGTGCGTCACTAGAAATGTCGAGCCAAAAACCGAAAAACAAATACCTCAGAGTTGCAAAACTCAATACACTTTTAACAAACGAAAATCTTTTGATGAATCAGACATATAAAAACGCAATTGTTTTTAGTCATAATAACTCCATTGGTATTATTTAATTTGAACAAAATGATACTTAATAAAGCCGTTTTAACCCCGTGCTTAAATTGCTTAAGCTCGAGCCATTTTACGGGGTTGTTGTTTCATTGCGGTGTCATTAATTTAGAAAGCGAACTGTTTTTCTCGGTCCCAAAACCAAGTAAAAGTTAATTTTGGTAAAAATTACCGCTACAGTACTTTTATCTTACGACGGCGGGTCGGTTTGATTGTAGTAGTGCATTACTTCTGTAAGTGTGCGTGAGCGTTTTTGCAATATGCATTTGAATATATGTACGTGCAAGTACCCAGCTTGACTCATGAGATAATAGTACATTTTAATTCTAGTGCGAATTGGTTAAACTGCAAATGTGTATGGATCTGCATCACCTATATCTGTATATGAAATGTCACTATCGAATCTTATGGGAGCTGTGAAAGATGAAAACATTTTAGAGGAATATAATTATTGTCATTTTTATATCATACAAGGCTAGTTATAGCTGTGAATAGATGATTTTTAAGAGTAGTTTGACATATTCTAAAATACCTACATCCATATTGTAATTTTGTTTTAAATTATAATTTTGAGATTTTTTAGTTAGAACAGAAACTATAATTAGGTGCATATTGACGACGGGAACAACATAGTACATTTTGATTCTAGAATTAAATGTCAACAATTTCGCACGTGTATCAAACAACGTTTTTTAATACACCTGCGAAAATTTCAGGAAACAATAAAATAAAAGCAATTTAGTAGCAAATCAAAACAAAACAAATGTCAACTTGTGACAAAAGAAACGCATTGTTGGGTTGGCGCCGATCTACGCTACAAAGACACATTTCTTTGATTTAAGATAGATACAATAGAAAATAAATTATGATGTCTACAATCGTTTTGAATTTTTAAAACATCTTTTACAATTTAACGTATATAATATTTATATTTAATAATAATATAAAGTTTGAAAACTCATCTTAAACAGTTTTTAGTGTATCCGGATCTGGTTACCTTCAGAAAATACCAACAAAACGACAATTAGAAAATATAATTTTTGCGTTTACGCTAACGCTTTAGATGATGGGGTTGACAAACATCAACCACACAAACACACTAAAAATGTACACTTACTTAGCTAAGTCTTTATAGGTAACAATAATAAACAATTTTGAAAATACTCATACAAAACAATTTTTAGTGTACCCGGTTACTTCCAGAAATACCAACAAAATGACAAGTAAAACAAGATTTACGGACTGCTTACTAAATGATGTCGCCGGTTTTCCCTAGATGGCGTACGTAGTAAGAAAATGAAGCACTAGTACCAAATATGTAATTTTACGCACGCTGAACAGGCACGTATTCTATCATATTTTGAGCAGGTGTATTAAAAAAGTACGTATATTGTCTTTGGTGTTACATACACTAAAGAAAATAATAAGCATACTGCCCTAAATTTTAGTTCGCTTTTACAAATTGTATTACGTAAAAATAAAATGAAAATTTAGAGTGACATATATTTTGGGCCCTATTCTGGGTCCGACATCAGTCACAAAAATAGCTCACACTCAATTTTAATTTTAGTTTATTCAGTATATATGTATACACAGAATATAGTTTTATATTCTAGATATATCTAGAATATAAAACTCTATAATAGAGACAAACAAGTCGATTATTATTTATGTAAAAATAATTTTGATAAAGACGTTCACTGTCAACAAAATAAAACCTACCTTCACGTGTCCTTCATTAATGCATTGCTTTTAATTTATTCCACTTAGTTATTTAAATAATAAAAACATATTAAAACGACGAGTCTCTAGAGGCAGGCTTTATTAAAAATTTGTATACGCAAAAGTCTAATTTTAATAAATACATATCACACTTCACACTATATTAATTATTAATTAATATTATAAATGAGAAAGCGTGTGTGTGAGGGTGTGTGTGTGTGTGTGTGTGCGTGTGTGTGTGTATGTTTGTTACTCTTTCACGCTGAAACGGCTAGACGGATTTGAATGAAATTTTGAATGGATATAGCTTATACCCTGACTTAACACTAACTTTTTATCCCGAAAAAAAGCATGTGGTTAAACAGAATAACACGCGGGCGGAGCCGCGGGCATATGCTAGTAGAAAAATAAAGCAAAAGTAATAATGAGTTTCCAAGTCATTTACAAGTTTTTTTCTCCGACAGCCAGTTTTCCCAAAGGCAATGCGAGAAACTGTAAAATATAGAGCGTCTTACAGCAAATATCGCAGCGGGCTTATCCTTCGTCGACTTTAGCAGACCTACCACAATACTCTTGGTGTTGCTTGTTTATGTTCTGATCTTTATTGCGATGCAGTAGACGTGTCTTTTGGTTGACGAGATGGTAGATCCAAATTAGTCGACGTTTACGCAGATATATGGCGCTATCCACGACCCGTATACCCGGTTCTGATTTACCACAGTAGGTGCGTTTTGGCCAACTATATACGTACTAAATATGTAGTGTTATGATGCGCTTGGGATATCTTTGGTAGAGATAATTGGAGCGCCACAAGGTTTTTCTAGCATGACTGTGAAAATGTAGGTAATGACATTTCAGAGTAAATTTTCTTACACGAAATATGTGCCAATTTGAAGAAATATTTCTAGTGCATATACTTGGTATTAATCCCGATAATACTGATTACATTGACATATTTGACATGATTCCAAAGAAATTAAATAATAATATCTTATATTCAAACAAATAAATGTTGTAAAGTCTTGTATAAAGTTGGACTGTTTCACCGTATCATTATTTTCTCTGAAATGATCTAACGATTTTATACAATTTTGCGGACTTATAGACATTAGACATTAATTTAATCGGTATAAATCTGATAAAACTAATATAAAGTGTTTTGAAATAAATTATTTAAACATACAAAAGTACGTTTTATATCTTGGTAACAAACACACATGGTAACAAACAACAAAACATAGAAAAGTTAAATCTACAGCAGTATGGAATTTAATGCATAATTAGCACTTTATAAAGTAACGAGTTATTTAAATGTCGTGTCGTATCAAGAATTCAAAGAGAAGGCAGGGTACAGAAGACTCCACCGACAAGAGCACAGCTCTTTAATTGTGAATGAATGAAAGTTACGAGTAAGAGTATAAAATATTTATTTAAAAAAAACGAGTTATTAAAAGTGACTTATATTTTTACACCCAAATTCATACTGGAGGCTTGGTAAGTGATCAGTATCACGGATCAATTAAACATTTTGCGTAATTTGAAAAATATAATGCCATAAAAACAAAACTTGTAAAAATAACTAAGTCTCGCAAATTAGTTCTTCTACCGTAAAAAGTTGTGAGATCCATCGTAAATCCAAGTTGGTTAATTTATTCAGTCCCTACTTCTGTCTTAAGTTATTACATAATTAGCTAACCTAACAACATCTTATAGTGACCATATCAATATTAAAAATCTTTTATGTTTTAAATAAATAGATTGACTCGGCCATCTCACAAGTATTACTTATTATATTAAATTAGATAACTTAGTGCGATTGCCAAGTCAATCTATTTATTTAAAACATAACAGATTTTTAATCGCAAATCTTACTCGCAAATCCTCCCGAAGTTATTCGGAGGAGAGTAAGAGAACAGCTCTTAGGCAAAACCAGGCGGCCCACCATTGCCTGGGACCGATGGATGGCGGTTTATCTATCCCCAATTGCCGAGCCTTATATAAAACAGACTGGTGACGGGCAGCGGCGTCACTGGTGCAAGGATTTCGGCACCGCGCTCACCAACCCGCCTGCCCAGCGTGTGTGAGTATGGGCATTTCTTCCAGGAGGACCGCCAAGAGTGGCGAAATCCTGGAAAGGCCTATGTCCAGCAGTGGACGAAACAGGCTGATGGATGGATGGATGGAGATTTTTAATATTGACATAGTCACTATAAGATGTTGTTAGGTTAGCTAATTATGTCATAACTTAAGACAGAAGGTCCCTTAAGTAGGGACTGAATAAATTAACCGACTCTGATTTACGTGGATCTCACAACTTTTTACGGTAGAAGAACTAAGTTGCGAGACTTGGTTATTTTTACAATATTTTTACATTTCATTTCATTTCATTTCATTTCTACTTACAAATGTAACTTTGTAATCCAATATATTTATATAGGATTACAAAGTTATTTATGCAGTTGATGTATCTAGAGCACTGGACCGAATTGCAAAATATTTTAGATTTTCCTTGATTTATACACCAAACACTAATTGTATTCCAAATTTGAAGCTTCTATGTCTGCTAGAAGTGCCTTAGAGTTTTGATGATCGGTCAGTCAGTCAGTCAGTGAGTGACAAAATTAAGAAACTTTGACTAGTTATTATTCTTAAACTACTGGTTCAAATTGAATTAAATTTGAATAATACTGTGTTTATACAATGCCTGTTTTGTTGCTGAAAATTCAGTTAGTTTAATCCACAACGAAGTTATAGGGGGTCGAAAATGGCCTGAACTGCTTCGAGAAAAGCATGGTACGGCGTGCCGCTTTTTAGTTCGAATTGGCGGGGATTTTGCGTTTCCTTTGTACTGACTCGGGGCTGGGCGATTATAGGGTATAGGAAAATAAATATTTTCGAGTGTCCCAAAAAAGGAATATCGAACCTTAATACCGACTACTAACCGAGCCTTTAGTATGAATTTGGCAGGATAAATAAATGTCATCTTATATAATTATTATGATCGGTCATACACTTGAAAATAGCCCTTATTTCGCCCCAATTTTTTCAAGTTGTTTACCTATTTTTCAGAAGAAGCCACCAATTTGATAAATTAGTATGTAAATATAGGAACCTTGTTGACAGGCAATATATATGTATGTAGTTTTTATGTATATAGGTATGTAGGATAAAAACTCGGGTCGCAATGGAACCATATTGAGAGCAAAGTATAAAAAACAATACAAAAAAATCTTTTTATCCCTGCAAAATTTTGATATTAACATTTTTGTTTAATTTAGCTTTTTAATACTTAGACTGTCAGAGGGCAATGAGATTGTTAATGTTATGTTAATTCGTCTCTTTCTTTCTTTAATAGTGTTTATGAACTTTATGAAAATATTTTCGAATAGCGCAAAAAAAGGATCTGCATTGTGTGAAGTATTCTTTGAAGTAATAAAATTATTGAAATAAATCTAGAAACAATCAACAAATAAAACAAATTGCCTTAGAGCAACATATTCTTTGAGTAATGTCATTCTTGGTGTTAAAGTATTTGAAGTATTGTGAAGTCCGAAGCACAGTAGCAGAAATATTTGATAAGGAAAGATGAATTAAAATAATCACTACATTGCATTAAGCGATCCTAGATTCTCAAATGGTCTCGTGGTGCACCGACGAAGCAACGCACGCGGCACATGAGGTGCGGGTCACGCACACAGACACACACACTGCTTGGTGCGTATAGCGACGAGGCGTAGCAACAGACACACACCAGTAACGCAATTGCTTACGCCAAAGCTAACCACGCCGTTTCGTGTGCTTTTATTTATTGCACAATCATCGTTTCATAATCACCTGTAAATTTACAGCTGTGTTTGCTTACGGATACCGAACATCCTGAAAAAAATTTGGGCGCAGATGCACAAACCTTCATGGTTCACCTGAAAGCACTTATGTATGACCTATATCATCTACTGAACCTCCCAAAAAAAAGTGGTCGGTTGAATAAATGTCACCTTGTATACATAGACAAGCAAGGTTAACTGACAGAGAATGCTAATTAGCATTAAGTTCGCCTTTGTGAATTGTATATTTTGTGTGCAATAAAGAATTTACATACATACATACAAGCAAGTATATATATCGAAAGTTCTTTCGCAACTTTTTTTTGCTTCTACGTAAATAAACGTACTGCATATATTCGTTCTATCTAGATTTACCTCGGGATTTTCCGCCTGAAAAATCAAACAATCTGAAATCCGAAGTACACAGTATTTCATTCAAAAAATACTAACGATTTTGAGTGATGGAGCAACAAAATCTACGGGTCTTCAAGATATAATGAGCTTTTTAACAGACTTCTAAAAAGGATATTCTAAATTTGCCGTGTTTGTTTTTGGGTAGGTATAGGAATATACAAAAGTATTAACACGCTTTGTGCGAAAGCGTCGAAATTTAAAAATATTAAATAAGGTGTGACAATGAGCAGAGCGAGGAGGAGCGTGTTAGGTTTACATGAAATACAATTGCCTAGGCAAATCATGATATGGCGACTATTGGCGACGACATATCCATCCTCAATTTCCGGGTTTTATATAAAACAGACTGGTGACGGGCAGCGGCGTCACTGGTGCGAGGGTTTCGGCCGCACTCACTAACCCGTCTGCCCAGCGTGTGTAAGTATGGGCAATTCTTCCAAGGAGAACTGTTTAGAGTGGTCAAAGCTTGAAAAAGCGTATGTCCAGCAGTGGAAGTACCAGGCTGATGAATATTTAATATAAACTAAATATTGATGTCCCTTTTAACATAAAGGGTTAGTTTTTCAAGTGAGCGTGGATTGGCCAAATCAGAAACTATAAGGAATTGCAAAAAATGCTCAAAAGAGTCTCGGGGCCGATTTTGATGAAAACAAAAACTGTATAATTTACTAGATAAAAAAGTGAAAAACGTTTACAATTTTGAAAATATTTTCCCTCGCCGGGAATCGAAACCGCCGATTTTCAAAAAAACACTGTATATTACTGCAACATCCAATAGTGTCGCTTAAAAGGATCAAATTCTGACAAGTAATGATATATAGCAAATTAAAGAAAAGTGTTCACTTGAAATAAACTGATTCATATTTTTAAGTTTTCATCAACGAGTTTTGATACTTATTCTAACTATTCTTGGTGCTTACTTTTCAAGACACATCTGGACTCAACGATTGTACCAATATGCATTCGAATCAATAACCGTGCGATAATCTTCGAGACGTCGAACTCGGCTACGTATTGGAATATTAGGCATAATTTCGGGCAGCAGATTAGTTAAGAATTATAAATTAAATCATATATTCTTAAAAATAAGCCGTTTATTTAAGTTTGCCGTTCGACATTACTTCCCAGAACTTTATGTTTTTCTTTTGATCAGCGGTTTCGCTTCCTGGCTTGGAAAATAAATATTTCAAAAATCTAATGATGCAGTTGTGATTTTTATCAAAATTGGCCCCAAATTGGAATTTTTACTATTCCCTTTAATATAGTTTCGGATTAGGGCACACACGCCCACCTGAAAAACATACTCTGTACGAGTATGTGTATGTTTTTTACATAAAAACTTCGGGGGAGGTTTGAAAATTGTTCATCTACGCAATTAGCGTTAATGCAAAACCGAGCACTTTCTTCATTTAATTCTTAGCTGTCCATTTATCTACGAATTGCCAGCAATAAATCACACTAAATTATAAATGCGAAAGTTTGCTTGGTGCTGAAATCAAAAATGTAATGGTAGGTGAATACAACAAGGTTTCCTCTGTACTCAGATACTTTTCAATAAACGTTTTAAGGCGAGTTATCACAAAATATTGTTTTAATTATTCGTTCGACAAGTGGTAAGTATACAAATACTATAACGTAATTATAGTACATGTCCAGTGGCAAGAATCGAACTCTGAGACTGAGAATCTCAGAATCCTAGCGAATGAACTACCACCGCGTTTTAAGTACATTCAAAACTGGTTCAATCACTGCAGACTGCATTGTACGTGTATTGTGTGTACTACCAAGGTAAATAAAAATATGAAAGCCTATTCAAATACGAGCTGCATTGAAATCAGTTTCAATGACCTATATAGCACTGAACACACACTTGGAAAGCTGTATACAATGCACAAGTGTGTAGAGCGCATTCAGGTGATGCTTAAGTTAAACTTTATCTATATAGAGTCGGGTAAATGACGACGAGCTTTCAGCAGTTCTGTCGATTACTTAAATTTGTGCAAGACTAGATTTTGCCCGTGGGTTTGCTCGCATGGAATAAGTGTTTAAGTGGTGTCGACAATTTTCGGCCTATGGATTATTTTATCAACATCCTTTATAGCCTATGTGTTGACGGGCCATTACGATGATAATAATGAAAACCGCGGCAAAACCCGTTGAGCGGTTCTCGAATTAAGACGGAACAAACAGACACGTAGTAAAAAACCGATCAAGCGCGACTCGGACTCGTGCACGGAGGGTTCCGTACCATTATCTATAAAAACCTTAATTGTATGGTAGTGCGCAGGTGCGACACGCACTTGGCCGGTTTTTGTATTTGTTGTCATCTGTGAAAATTTAAACTGTCTAACTATCACGGTTCCTAAGACACAGCCTGGTGACAGACGGACAGACAGCAGAGCCTTAATAATAGGGTTCCTTGGTTACCCTTTGGATACGGAACCCTAAAAATCTTGTCTGCACTTTGCATATTTTTAGATGAAATGGGTTCATTAGTTTGTACTGAGGCCAAAACTAGAAATTTTAGAACTTTTGTCTCTATGTTCCGTTTCAACTCGAGAACCATTCAACGGATTTTAATGCGGTTTTCTTCTTTATCGTTGTAGTGACCCTAGTCGACATAAAGGCTGTTGATAAAATAACCACCAAGTGAAAACTGACGATAATAGTTATATCTGACGCGCAAATAAAAGATTCATTAACTGACAGACACTACCTTTCGAGCAAAGCCGCGGGCAAAAGCCAGTTTTACCAAAATTGAAATATTTCAATCGTAGGGAGCTTTCGATGCATTAAACCTAAATTTCAAGAAATTTTAAACTCTCTAGGTGTTCGCTCACTTTCGATAGCAATAAAAGTTGTATTTTAAATATAGTACACAAGTAACCTTATCAGCGGAAACTACTTCCACAAATATGTCCCCTAACACATGTCCAACCCAATTTTACCGTAGAAAATGCTATAGAATTTCGGACGATCCCTTTTCAATTATGTCCATTTTCAGCCCTGAAAGCCTGAAAGGCTATGTGTTTGAAGATAGTGCGGGTAGCTTGATATTTATTGGACTTTATTCCGAAATCGCCAATCTATGGACAAAAAGTGCCCTAGTTTTTCCTGAATTCGTGTACGCTTTTATCGTTGCCCAGTTTTTGGTCAAGTGCTTAATTTTAGATATTTTGCCAATTGCAAACATACCCTTTTACCAGCTCTCTTTATTACGTACATACCCACGTTTCATTAATCAGTATTGATTTCAGAAAAGAGCTACCAAGATAATGATGATAGACAACCTAAGATCGGAAATAAAACGAGCAGCTAAATGATATCCCCAACTTCTACCACAGCTGTAATTAATTCCAAAAATAACAGCGAGAACTTTTCCAGTTCATTTTAAAACTTAAATGTAGCATTCTAGCTGCTAACTTATATTTATGTTCGCGGGAGGCTATCCGAGGAGAGAGTTTGTTTCTGAGAAGCCTCGTTTGATATTTCAGCATTATTATTATCTACGGGTATATCTGTATCTGAGTTACTACAGTTACGTAAATTAACAAATGTTTTTTATTTCAGCTTCTTATTAGCTTCACACCTAATTACATACGTAAAATTTTAATTAACTTGAATAGATTGACTTGGCCATCGCATGAAAACGCAATGTATCTCACAATTAATACATATTACATTAAATTGGATTTTTTGTGCGATTGCCAAGTCAATCAATTTATATAACACATCAAAGATTTTTAATATTGATATGGTCACTTAAAGATGTTGTTAGGTTAGCTAATTATGTAATAACTTAAGACAGAAGGTCCCTTGAGTAGGGATTGAATAAATTAACCGACTTGGATTTACATGGATCTCACAACTTTTTACGGTAGAAGAACTAAGTTGCGAGTCTTGTTTTTTTTACATGTTTTGTTTTTGATGGCATCTCATTTCTTTCTGTAGATAGTCCCACTTTTTTCTTTTTTTGACCTCGATAATTGTTGTTGTCCAAACATTGTCAAAGGGGACTAGCATTAGTCCCCGACATATGGTAATCGCAAGCATGGTGCCGGTCACAAGTCCGGGAGCAAGGAGGAACCAAGGTGGGAGGAGCCAAGTCGCTAGGGGAATACCATTGGTTCCTAATTGTAACAGCGAGTGCTAGTTATGCAACTCAGATGGAGGTAGCACTGCCATCTAGTTGTAAAAATATATAAAAGTATATATGTATGTATATAAGGCTACCTGGAACCTAAGGCCATCCACGCCTCCACAGTACGTGGGGGCATGGATGACCCTCAAAAGACAGGGCATAGGTGGAATGGGCACCACTTATGACTAAGAGCACCCAACTAATTATCTATGGTTTCAGAAGGATTGAGTTACTCGCAAATATGGAAGGTACAATTATGAATGAGATTTTGCCATGCGACCCGGCTAGCGACCGGCGTTCTGAGATTCCCCGGCCTCAGTCTGCAAAGTTAGCTACCGAAGGAGCTGGTAGTGTAGCGTCTCAGGCACCACCAGTGCTTGATGCTACTGGACCAAACGGACAAGGAAGATCACAGGATCACCCACCGGGAAAGCTGCCGATGGGAGTGCCAAAGAGTATGGATGAGGGTGCTCAGGGCGGTAAAGGGGGAGGTGATGTTGTGGAGGAGGTTAGCCTCGAGGTGGCACCGCCTGCTAACGGGATGGAAAGAGTTTTAGGACATACCTCCACCCTGGGGGTAGGTGGTCCAATTAGAGCTAGGCGCCGCAGTAGACTGACGGGAGGCCAACGTAAAGCTAGAGCTAGGGCCTTCCGCAGACTGGAGAAAGAGTGGTTTGAAGCCGTTTATGAATTAAGAGACGCGGGAGCTGTTATGTTTCCTGGCGCGGAAGCACTTCTGCCTCCTGCAGCCTGGGCGGCCAGCTCAGTGAAGGGTAGAGAGGGTGGATCAGGACGCGCAGCAATGAATGCGAGCCCTGATCAACTCACTCTAATGCCAAAAAACCTGGGAGTGCAACACACATGCACATTTGCAAACAACATCTACACCAACTCAGAACAAAGACACTGCGGACAAAATCCCAGTTTCTAAGGATGTGGTGGTCCACGGGACCGCCCCGTTTTCCAAGCCTACTGCTTCCACCGCCATACCTCCCATCAAAAAAGGTGGGAAACGTGGTGGTAGAGGTAAAGGCAAAGGCAAGTTAGCCATGGAGGACAAACAGGGCACCCCCGATGATCGACCGCTACTACCTTCCAAATTTCACAAAATTGGCAATCGGGCCTCGTCGGCGGTGGCTAACACACCCACTCCAAACACACACGAAAACTACACAAATCCAAGGAATCAGAAGAGACCATCTCTCCGACCACAGCTGTCGCGGGAAAGAAGGTCCGACTGACAGAGAGGGCCGGGGGCGCTGGTTCTTCTGAGACTCACGACACATATGACACAGGTACAGCAGATATATACGCAAGAGCGGTCGCTGCCCACTTGAAGGTAGTTGTCTTGCAAAAAGGCCAAGCTGAGATGGACGAGAACCGGGCCTGCCTCCTACGGCGTAGTCTAGAGTCTCTGGTGTTTGCCAAGTTTATGGAAACCCAGAACGACGAATCGCTGTGGATGCATTTAAGGTGTTCCCTCGTCTAGCCAGCGGAGGCCTAAGAATTCTTTGCCAAGACGACCAGACCCTAGAGTGGCTAAAATCTCAGGTCGATCAACTACAGGGATTATGGGAGGGCTGTCCGGGGTATTATCTCCTGCAGGAAAACCTAATTCCCAAATATACTAAAGGAGTCATCTGGGTTCCTGACTTTATGGAGGGGGATCCTTGGCTTCTCAAGGATTTCCTGGCTGCTATGAATCGCAGGAACCTAGATATGAACTCGTGGAGCCTCATTATATCTGAGGTCCACAAAGATAGCCATACGCAGAATATCACCCTTATGGTAGGTATCCCGCCGGCCGAACTAAACAAACTTAAAGAGGTGGGCTGTCGCTTGTTCTACAAAATGGCAATAGTCTACGTCAACTTGAGAGGCAATAAAAACACCCAGCCCGGGGTGTCAGAAACACTTGGAGGAACCCAGCCCGCCTCTAACGCTATAGTTGGCAACACGCCAATGGTGGTGTCGCGGGGCGACGGGGCTCCAGGGGTTTCCGAAATACCTGGCCTGCATAATGTAACTTGGAGCACGGAGACGCCCGAGAGCAGTCAAATCAGGTGGACAATGGAGGATGAGGATAGGATGCTGGACTTGTTATCAAGTCTCGACGTCGCCTTGTCTCTTATGTCACGGACCGAGGAGGACTTACTGCGCTCTGAGGCCGATGCGTAGCCCTGAGACATTTCAAAACCAAAACCGTCACTTAATACATAATTGAGGGCGTAAACAAGAAGATCACGTTAAATGATACAAATACTTCAAAACCTACTACTACCTTTTCCTTAAAGACAAGAGAAGGTCTAAATTTAGATAGGGAATCACAAAAAATTTGCTCTATAAACATCCTCCAAGTCAACTTTCAACATAGCGTCACAGGGTTTGCCGCTCTCAGGAGGACGTTAGAAGAGGAACCCAATACCATAGCACTCATCCAAGAACCGTACTTAGTCCGGGGAATAGTAAGTGGCTATGGTAATCTTAAGGGTACTGTTTTTACTTCACCCATACATTCTAAAACTCGAACCTTTATCTATGTTCCAGCACTGTATAAAGCATCCCTCGTAACCCATTTGTGCTCTGATGACTTCACAGTAGTCAAGCTACAAACGGGCCTTGGTGGCGACTTTGAAGATGTGTACTTGGCATCGGTATACCTTGACGGGAAGCTGGAAACTACAAGACCCGAAATGGAAACGCTGGTGAAACACTGCACGCAACACAAAACTCAACTCATAATAGGCTGTGATGCAAACGCTCAAAACGCAAAACGCAAATGCAAAGAGGTAAGGATTTTCTTGAATTCGCTTTATCTCACGAACTAAACATTTTAAATAAAGGCTCCAAACCAACCTTTGTAACGAGACGTAGTCAAACAATAATATACATAACATTAGCGACAAATCTTATAACAGAATCCATCAGCGGATGGCATGTTGCGAGCAAGGAGGTCTCTGGATCTGATCATAGACGTATAAGGTATGTACTAGAAGTAGGTAAGCAAAAACCACGGAAGTATAGAAATCCGAGGAAAACAAATAAAATAAAATACACTTCACTTGTAGAAAAAGGCATAAGAACACTCTCTGAACCTACATGTACAAACAGACTTAACATGGAGGAGATGGAAACTCAAGTTAATGCTATCACAAAGTGCATTATTGGAAGCTACGAGTCGTCATGCCCTCTGATCACAAAGAAAGGTACGTTTGATGCGAAAAAACATGGATGGTGGAGCAAGAAACTTAATAAGTTAAGGAAGAAAATGCGACACCACTTTAACAGAGCCATGAACACCAAGCTCGATCGGGACTGGGACGATTACAAAAAAGCACGTCTGGTATTCAATAAAGAGGTACGTTTCAGACAAAGTGAAAGCTGGAGCAACTTCTGCAACAATATCCAATCACAAAGTGAAACATCACGGCTGAGAAAAATCTTAGCTGGTGATAACCACACAAAACTTGGGACACTAAAAAAACCCGCCGGCAATTACACAGTCAGTGAACAAGAACAGCATGCTCTGCTTCTGGAAACTCACTTTCCGGGTTGTCAGGTAAATAAATACTCTGTATGGATGAACTCGCCATCTCCATGCCCCTCGGAGGAGGACTGGGAGCTAGCAGAATCTATAGTAACGGAGGAAAGAATCAAATGGGCGGTAAGTACATTCCTTCCATACAAATCACCAGGAGAGGACGGCATCTTCCCTGCTCTACTGCAATGGTCTATGGAACACATCGTGAGACACCTTGTGGTAATATTCAGAAGCAGCCTGGCCTGGAAATGTATTCCCACCTCCTGGAGAGTAGTTAATGTTGTTTTTCTTCCCAAGCCCGGTAAGGACGACTACGCACAACCTAAAGCGTACAGACCAATCAGTCTCTCACCCTTTTTGCTCAAAACTCTCGAAAGTCTTTGCGATAGGTACATCAGAGAAGGACCACTGAAACAGCTGCCACCTCATCAGAACCAGCATGCCTATCTACCAGGCAAATCGACAGAAACTGCATTGCACCAGGTAGTACAAAAAGCAGAGACTGCCATAGAAGCGAAGCAGTCCTGCCTCGCAAATTTTATCGATATCGAGGGTGCTTTTGACAAAACCACGTTTCCAAGCATAGTACACGGGCTCGAAAAGCATGGCGTGCATGAGCTAGTCATTAAATGGGTCACTAATATGTTGAGCGAACGCGCCGCATAGATTGAAACATCAGAGCGAACACGCTGTCAGGTAACAAGAGGATGCCCTCAGGGAGGAGTGTTGTCACCGCTGCTCTGGGTAGCGGTCATCAACGACCTTCTTATAGAGCTGAACAAGGACGGATTTTGCAACGGTAGGCTATGCAGATGATTTGGTAATCATGATATCAGGTCTTTTCGAAGGAACGCTGTGCAGCAAAATGCAATTGGCGCTACGGAAAGTTGAAACCTGGTGTCGTAAGCATAACCTATCCGTAAATCCACAAAAAACTGACTTTATCTTATTCACAAAAAATAAAAAGTTAGGGCAACTAAAGCTTCCAACATTGTTTGGCACCCAGCTAACCCTCGGCAATGAGGTGAAGTATCTATGTGTCTGGCTGGATGACAAATTGCTGTGGGGAAAGCAGGTGGAACATATAATAAGGAAGGCAACGAACACACTATGGCAGTGTAGGTGAGCTGTGGGCAGGGATTGGGGACTCACACCTAGACTCTGCAAATGGCTATACACAGTAGTGGTAAGACCGGCACTAACTCACGGAGCTTTGGTATGGTGGCCAAGAACAGAGCTAGTAACGACCGAAAACAAACTACAGCAACTCCAAAGACTAGCATGCACACTAATAAGCGGATGCATGAGATCAACACCTTCTGCAGCACTAGACATCTTATTAGGGCTCACACCACCACACTTGCACATACAGCAAGAAGCGATGGTAGCAGCCCTTCGTATCAAATGTACTGGCCACTGGAAAGGTAACAATATAAAAACCAATCACTCGAATCCTTGAACGAGCATTAGAGATTGTTCCGGAGGCAGCCACGGGAACTGATAGGACACCGAAATCCTGCCTAATGAATCGCAGGTACGAGATTCACTCTCAGGGGGAACCAAGCTCCCATCGAAAGGTACTGGCTTTTTACACTGACGGCTCCAAAAGGAACGACGGCAGGGCTGGTTGCAGCTACGTGTCTCCGAAACTAGGGCTCAGTAAAGCAGTTCCACTCAATAACTTAACAACGGTGTTTCAAACCGAGACGGCAGGTATACTCCTAGCAGCTAAGGCAGCAACTTCAATTTGCACAGGCAGACCTTGCGACATACAGGAGGTTACAATCAATACAGACAGCATGGCTACTTTAACAGCGCTAAGCAAACCTGTAAGTAGATCCAAAATCATAGTAGATTGTCATGCAGAACTACAAAACCTATCAACCATATGCAAGATTAAGATATACTGGACCAAGGCACACAATGGAAATGAAGGTAACGAACAAGCAGACTCTCTTGCTAAATTAGCATCCCACATTGAAGTAACGACACATGTCTATAATCTGTGTCGACCATCGGCGGAAGCGATCAGGGGTGAGCTCAGAAAAAACACACTAGCCATACACAACAAAAAGTGGGCAGAACGAAACGACTGCCGAATGTCAAGAAGAATGGTACCGCAGGCAAATGGCAAGGTAACACGATACTTACTAAAACTAAAAAGGTCCGATCTACGTGAAATGGTAGGTATCATAACTGGACACTGTAAACTGAATAAGCACCTTTTCACTACAGGTGGCACCGATAGTCCTCTATGTAGAGGGTGCCTTCTAGAGGACGAGACAGTGGAACATGTGCTACTTCACTGCTCTGCAACCGAAGACATAAGACGAAAAGCAGGGTTCGCGACGAGCTCCACCTTCCCTTCACTGGACCAGTTTTTGTGTCAGCATGCTGAAGCTGTTCGGCTCTACTTCAAGGAGCTGTCCTGGCTGGGTTGACTGACCGGGGGGAAGTGCACAATACTCACGATCACGGAGAGTCAGTGCAGGACTCATCGCCCCCGCTACGAATTTAGAATTTAGAATTAGTCCCACTTTTTTCTTTTCCGGTACCTTCTACTTACAACTTATATATTTATTTATATGGGATTACAAAGTTATTTATGCAGTTGGTGTATCTAGAGCACTGGATTTTAAATTTTCCTTGATTTATATCCTAAACACTAATTGTATTCCAAATTTAAAGCTTCTATGTCTGCTAAAAGTGCCTTGAAGTTTTGATGATCGGTCAGTCAGTCAATCAGTCAGTGAATGGGTGAGTGACAAAATTGAGAAACTTTGACTAGTTATAATTCTTAAACTACTGATTCAAATTGAATGAAATTTTAAAAATACCGTGTTTATGCAATGCCTGCTTGGTAACTGAAAATTCAGGCTTCTAGTTTTATCCACAACGAAGTTATAGGGGGGTCGAAAATGGCCTGAACTGTTTCGAGAAAAGGATGGTACGGCCGTGCCCCTTTTTAAGTCGACTTGGCCCCCCGCCCCCAGATTTGAGTTACAGTTATGTAAAATAAGTAAAGTATAGTTTTAGCTTTTTATTAGCTTCACATTTAATTATACTAGGTGAAATTAAATCAACCGACCAAATTCATACTGGAGACTTGGTTGGTCATCAGGAACAAGGTTTAATGACCCTCCAGGTGAAATTCGAAAAAAAAATTTTTTTCCCGTACTAGTCCAACCAGTACGGGAGCAAAAAAAATTATTTTTCGAAATTGGCCAAAAGGATTACTGAACCTCTAGTTCTTGATCACCAACCGAGTCTCTAGTATGAATTTGGTCGGTTGATTAAATTTCACCCTATATACGTAAAAGTTTAATTAACTTTAAGACATATTGGTTCTAGGTTAAAAAAACTGCTTTACGAGAAAATCTTTACTAATAATAAAGTAGTAAAAAGTGAATATTTTCGCGAAATTTTAAATGAAATGGGCTATTGGTATTGATTGTGCTGAGGCAGAAACGATTTTTTTTATGAAATTTTCTGTCTGTTTGTAAGTTCCGTTTTCATTTGAGAACCACTCAACGGATTTAAATGCAGTTTCTTTTTATATCATCATAGTGATCCTGGTCAACGCAAAGGCTATCAGAGATGTTCATAAAATAACGCCTAAGCCGAAAAAGGAGCAAAGATTGAATAAACGCTTTTAACTTGAGAACCACTCCACGGATTTGGATGCGTTTTTTAGGGTTCCGTACCCAAAGGGTAACCAACGGGACCTTATTACTAAGACTCCGCTGTCCATATGTCCGTCTGTCACCAGGCTGTATCTCATGAACCATGATAGTTAGACAGTTGAAATTTTCACAGATGATGTATTTCTGTTGCCGCTATGACCAAAAATACTAAAAAACTGAATAAAATAAATATTAATGGGGGCTCCCCCACACAACAAACGTGATTTTTTTGCCATTTTGAACCCATCGTGCGCGAGTCCGACTCGCAATTGGCCAGTTTTTTTTTACTCACTTTATAGCTGTTTTGTCATATCCTTACTATAATATTTTATTTGGTGCTCAAAAAGTAAACTTTAACTGTTATTTGATTTCGCAAGTAATTTGCTGACGTTATCATAATCACGATTTTGAAATTACTTTTCAGTGAAATATCAGCCAAGGCAGGCAAATTATCATGAATAATGAAATTAATACCGAATATAAGTTTCCCTGGTGTAATGTCACCTAAGTGATTTAACAAAGCCTCAGGTCAAGCAACTTTTGACAATACAGAAATTTGTATAGGGCGAAGGCGTTATTATATCGGGCTTAATACTACCAAGCTTAATACACCAAAGGTTGGCAAAAATACTAGTAGGTGTATACATGTACAGAGCATTAGCGATTCTTTTCGAGAATTTACATTTATATTACCTGAGTTTACGCTACCGCGTTGCATATGAAACTGCAGAAGCCGAAGTTTCACGCTGCTTGCGCCCTAATCGAAATTTGTACGTGCTCCAGACATTTCTAGGAATGCTATGGTGCTTAGAACTCCGTCAAACAATAAACACCTTAGTTTTATTATCCATCTGTCCATAATCTCGCTCAAAAATAGCTGAACTGATAAAAAAACTAACTCATACAGAACCGAAAAAAAAGAACAATAGTATTACAATTGAATATAAGAAATATATCTCATCAATCCTTAAGGATTAAATATGTTTGAAGGTTACAGAAAGAATTCTCTGAGAAGAAATTGAAAAATCTTTAATGATGGCAGATTCAGAATGGGTGGAAGTTGTAAATTGATAGTTGTTACAAATAAGGGGCTGTTCATTTATTACGTTTTAGGGGGAGGGGGTCAGATTAAATCATGTTTTTAGGGTTCCGTACTCAAAGGGTAACCAATGGGACCCTATTACTAAGACTCCGCTGTCTGTCTGTCACCAGGCTGTATCTCATGAACCGTGATAGTTACACAGTGGAAATTTTCACAGGTGATGTATTTCTGTTGCCGCTATAACAAAAAATACTAAAAAACAGAATGAAATAAATATTAAAAGGGGCTCCCACACAACAAACGTGATTATTTTGCTCGTTTTTGCTCGATATTGATGACGGCAACAGGTTGAAATATTCAGAGAATATTTAGTCATATATTCGTTTTAAAAATAATTAATGGGGGCGGGGGAGGGTCTGGATATTTCTTACGTAAGATCATGTGACATACTCGTATTTTCTGATCGTTTATCTGATTGGTTGTTGAGTAATTGGGCTAGTAATGATTCATATGTGTGTTTTCCAACGTATTTTGTCTTGTTCCGTACGCCTACCGATAAGTTAATCAATAAACTTGGTCTTTGGTAAAGGTCCTTTAAAATTGATTGGGGGACGGGGATCAGACGAATCTCATTATTTCTTAAATAGAAGAGAGAGGGGTCAAAACAGGACCAAACAAATGGGAATTTCTGAGCATAGTATTTATATACTTACCTCTTGCTTAAACGGTGAAAGAATAAGTGAAACAAAAATATTTTTTGTGCCCGAATTATAACGATAACGTAAACCCCCTCTTACGTTGGGACGTCAAAATGGTCGTTGAAAGAAGAATTTGTTATGAGTGTTGACTCTTTTAGGCACGAACATACCCGGCAACACCTCTTGCACACCTTTGGGGGGTTACATGTCGCGGTAATAATGGGGCTGTAAAAGAAGCGTACTTATAAACAAATTTTATCTCTAAGTTTTTGTTCATCATTACGCAAACTTGACGATCTTTTTCTAGCTACAACAACAACAACAAAAAAAAACATTTTTGATTCGTTACTGTTTACAAAGTAACAAACTAATGTAAGGAAGCTCTAAATATTAAAAACGTGAAAACACATTGCTCTGGTAGATTGTTACTTATATTGCTAAAAACTTTTACTTTTTCTGAGACTTAAGTGCCTAATTGAATTTGTTTACAACATCGACATTTTGAAGTTTTCACGACTAACCAAAAATATTAACGACTTTTTCATTAGTAAAATTGGATTTTTTTAATTATTTTTTTAGTACCTGTTTATTATATGTATATTATTTTATAATATGTGTCTGATTTAGAATTAATAAATCCTAACAATTACAAATTAAAAAGTTATTAATATTGTAAATATTTCTTAAACGTACATAAATAAATTCAATTTCTATAAAATAAAACGAAAACTAAAATATTTTTTAGCAAATGCTGCTTCACTAAAGTTTTCCCGAGTTTTAAACTGATATTTATTCCGTTGACTTATCGAACATCGTCCAATTTTTTTTCAAGTATTAGGTGTTATCGATAGAGGACATATTTGAAAAAAAAATACCTATAGGTAGGTAAAATTTTCACTTCAACATATTTTTTTCCCAAGATATATCGTACAGCGTTGTCACTACACTAAGCTACGAACGGCGAACGGAAGGCGCGTAGCCGCGTAGCGCGTGCAGCGCATGGTGTCTACAAACGAAGCCGCGTAGTGCGCACGGCGCATGGTGTCTACAAACACAATTGTTAATATTTTAGTACTGGGTGATACTGAAATAAAAAACACTTATTTCAATATAGTCACTAAATATTTAAATAAATAAATTTGGACGGTGTTCAAAAAGTCATCCTGTATATTTTAAATATGCGAGTAGTTGTGTTTGAAAACGTGCAAAATCAAAATATATTCCACATAAAAAGAAACCTTCCTAACTTAGACTCGTAACGTATTTGATAATATAATAAATTACAAAGAAGCCCGTAGAAAGGCGAACCGATATCAAATACACATTCAACAACTTGACTTAAGGCGAACCCTAGCATTTCGTTTTAACATAATTGCAATCTTGCTTGAGTTAAGGCATATCGCTTACGAGGTTATTTTACCCTTTGGGGCCCAGACTATATCTATAGGAGATTTCAGATATATTACTAGTAGTAGGGACTCACCGTGTTTTTTTTTTCTTCTGGCTGCGGTCACTTTTTAAAGCGCCATTTTGCCACAGATCAATTTAATTTACTTTCAGGGGTAAACTAAGTAAAATCATTACGGACTTTTACAATAAAATTTCTTAAATTCATTTGTTCTCTAATGAATGAGTTCTAAACAATGAAACCATACATAGGGTAAGAGAAAAAAAAATCTGCTCCTTTTTTATGTACTGTAGAACCCCCTGAAGATTCGTTTTATTTTATTTTGGGTCAACATTTTACACAATATGCACATATATAAAAATATCAGATCCGTCTGCAAGCTAGAGACCCGTGACATACGGACAGACCGACGGACAGACATTAATAGGGTTTCGTCTTGCCCTTTGGGCGTGGAACCCTAAAAACATGTGTGTAAATATTTTTAGCATAGTAAATAAATAAATAAACCAAACCGTCTAAATTCAAAATCTTATGATTATTGATTTCAGCTATGTTTTGTCTGTATTTATGGCAATATATAATTTACGACAATTATATTTTAAAACAATCACACGCATAAAAAGCATTTGGATTTCGTTGAATATTACGTGCGTTGTTTTATTTATACAAATTAATAAAATGGTAAAAAAACACCGCCTCTTTGGCATAGAGGTTTGAGTATCAAATCGAGCTTAGGTACTGCAAGAAAAAGTGAGTCTCACATAATGGTACTACAATCTTTAATTTACAACTTACATCTGTTTTCTTTGAGTCAGTGTACAAACCTGTTTAACCCGTATGTGATCCCTATCACATCCATTACGTTATTATACGAGGTTCGCGGTAAGACTCTTAAATTAAGGTGAGTGCATTACCTTAACACTTTGAACACGTTTCCTTAAGGTGCCAGTGCAGTTGTAACAAACAGTCTAGCATTAGTCACGTTGGCAGCACTGCGTTGCACATTGCGGTAGAGAGGGGCCTTAAAAATACCCTTAATATTATTACTAACATCACAAGACTTTTTCACGTGGTCCCTTTGTATCAATAGACTCTTTCTTGAAATATACTTCAGTATGTATTTATTGGTTTATGAAGGCAACAAAAGTTTACCTTAATATAAATTTAATAAAATACATTATATAATTTCTCAAATTGGTAGGAAATCCATCAGATCTTTCAGGTTAAACTCAATATGTGCGGAACTACGGTGCAGAGACACATTATCGAATAACATATAAATCTGTTGATTCTACACAACAACTATAAATACACTTTAAAGTGGTTGTACACGATCATTTACAAAGTAATGCATTACAGTTAAAATCTGTCAGTTTTTCAGACAAAGTTTCCTAGCCATAAAACAGTAATGTTCAAATAATCAATACTACACGAGGCTACACATACAATGAAGAAAATTTGACAGTAATAAAATAACAGTAGACAGGTTTACCCTAACACATTGACGCGCTTATACTGCTACGTAGTCGATCTGAAAACGGAAAAACTATATACTCGTAGCACTTGCTACGTCGTAGCAAAAATAGGAAGCAAATATGGCTACTAAGATAGCAAGTGTGATTTTTCGTAGATTAATGAAAGTAGAGTGACAAAAGAAATTTATGCTGCACAAATGGAAGGTAAAGCTTGACTGGGCCGCCATAGAAGGACGTATGCTGACCAAATAGGCGACATACTGAAGAAGGGCAAAGTCAAAAGTACCCGAAAAAGAAGAGCTTTTATAACTAGATTGATGTAGAAGAAGCAAAAGAGGTGTGTCAGGATCGTAGCAGATGGAAATCTGTACTCTTGGATTACTACTCTGGGAGGCAGGCGTGAGTATGTGCGTGTATTTTTCGTAGATTTAAAATAGATATTTCGGTAGATTAAAGAAGGTGTATCAAGAGAAAACATGAATTTTCTTTTAGTACGAGTATTACGTATAACTACAAACGTGGTAGGAGAATTAAAGTACTTACTATGTGGTACATCCCTTTTCTGAGGTTGCGACAGAACAATACCCGTAAATATGTATGTTCAACAAATGACCGTTTTAGTTTGGAGGTACTATTAACTCCAAGAGATTTGTACTAATGATATCTGTTAGCTTTGTGTTCCTGGTAGTTTTCAGGGTCCCATATCCATAAAGTGCCAAACGGGACCCTATTACTAAGCCTCCGCTGTCTGTCTGTCTATCCGTCTGTCACAGGGGTCTACAGCTACAACGGTAATAGATAAAAAGTTGAAATTTTCACATAATACGTGTTACTATGGCCTCTATCATGACAAATAATATATAATAATATATATATATATAATAATATTATTACTAATTATTAATATATAATAATATTATTTATAAATTTTCACATAATACGTGTTACTATGGCCTCTATCATGACAAATAATATATAATAATATATATATAATAATATATACAAATAATATATAATAATATATATATAAAAATATATATATATATTATTCGTCATGATAGAGGCCATAGTAACACGTATTATGTGAAAATTTCAACTTTTTATCTATTACCGTTGTAGCTGTAGACCCCTGTGACAGACGGATAGACAGACAGACAGCGGAGGCTTAGTAATAGGGTCCCGTTTGGCACTTTATGGATATGGGACCCTGAAAACTACCAGGAACACAAAGCTAACAGATATCATTAGTATATATACATATATACATATACCAATATATACATATATACATATATATATGTATATATATATATATATGTATATATTGGGTCTCCATACAAGGAGCCTCAAAACAATTTAAACGTTATTGGTTTTGGCTCTTAAAGACGGTAAGACTACAAGTTGTAAATTAGTCAGATTGTAGGATATACTCTAAACTAAAGTAAAACAAAAAATTATACAAAGTAGGGTTCCGTGCGCAGATGGCACCAATTTTTTTGTCAGACTATTTTAGCGCCTTGTTTTATGCAGCCTCGATGTTGCTTTGGCTTGTAAATTGTTGTTATTTACCATAATGTTTTTAGGGTTGCACACCCGTATAGCAGAGTGGTACGAAACTTGCACTTGGCCAAACTATTAAATATCATTGATGTTTTTATAATTTTTGATTTATAGTAAATGTAATAATTTCTAATAGCCTGTGTAGGCAGCGCCGGATTTAGGAGAGGGCAACCGGGGCTGAAGCCCAGGGGTCTCCACACAAGAGGGGCCTCCACAAGTTTTTAAAGTTGTACAGTAATTGTTTTTTCGAATAAATAACTCGCCGTTTACATATTTTAACTAACCACACATAAAAATACAGTAAGTAAAAATTGCATAAATATTTAAGGGCTCACGATGTATGAGAACTATATTTTTCATTTTAAGTTACTTTTTAGGGTTCCGTACCCAAAAGGTAACCAACGGGACCCTATTACTAAGACTCAGCTGTCCGTCTGTCCGTCAATCACCAGGCTGTATCTCATGAACCGTGATAGTTAGACAGTTGAAATTTTCACAAATGATGATTGCCGCTATAACAACAAATACCAAAACCAGCCAAGTGCGAGTCGGACCTGCGCACTTCCATACAACATACACAATTTGTTGCCGTTTTTATACATTAATGGTACGGAACCCTTCGTGAACGAGTCCGACTCGCACGTGGCCGGTTTTTTAAGAAATGTAACTAAGAGTAAGGTTAAAACAGAAAATTGTTTTCAAACGCTTAGTATAATTAACTTCGTTATTCTAAAACACAAGCAAAACATTCTGAACATACAGCCAAGTACCTATAATATTACTTCGAAATCGGGACAATGAAAATTATGTTTTTAAAAATGGAAAAAGTTTGGAACAAAAGTATCGTATACAATTTGGCTGTTGCGGCTACAAGATCTTTGCATTATACCCAATAAAGACTTAAAAAAAAAATGAAAAAAGTGGATGCGGGAAAAAATTTCTGAGTGATATTTTATTCCAAATTTTATTAAAAATGTCTTCAACAAATACTCCACTAGATATAAAAAATAAAGCAGTTGCGGCTACAAATAATTAACTACCAGAAAAATCAAAACATGTATATGAGAAATGTTATGAAGATTTCGTGATATAGCGGGAACGTAACAATATTCCAAGCACATCATTTTGAGGAAATCCAAAATACATTAAACGAAGTTAACATTAATGTACCGCTATGCATGTCTCCAGGCCCATCTTCAAGTTCAGCCTGTAATTCTGCAATTCCTGTTTATTTTAATAATTGTACAATACAAAATCTACATATTAATAAACAATAGCCAGTGTGTAATAAAGTTTCTATCAAAAGTACTTACTTGTCTATATCTGTGTTTTATTCCTTCTTTTGTAGATAAAATCTTGTATGCAACTGTACGTTATTGGTCTTTTAACGTAACCGTTGCATAAATAGCTATTTTTTGAGATTACACTACATGTGATACTAACTGGGAAGGCAAAGGGAACTTAGCCCAAACAGCCATGAGGTTTAATATCAAATACCAATGAGGTTATCATATCACGTACTAAATAATATTGCGGCGTGACAAAAGAGATCACAATTTTATTTTATTTTCGGCGTGCATTGTCTATGGCTGCCGGAGCGCGTAACGCGTAGTACACATGCGTGGTGGACTGTTGGATTTTGGCGCCATAGCTTACGTGGAAATTATTGTTTACTGTGGTTTTATGGGTCAAACCATAAGTATTATTTTGCCCTAAAATTACTAACAGCAGTGATGGTGATGATAATTTGACTCCACCCGACATTCTGGAAATAACAACGGAAATTACGAACACTTTTAGAACGAGATTTTACAAGAAAAATCAAAAATGGCTAACGACAAATTTTATTAATATTGTTACGAAAATAAGTTGTTAGGCATGAGGTTAGATAAAGTAGTGTATGAAACTATAAATAACTAGGTATTAAACACTCGCGTTCTATTAAAAAATAAGCCTTCAGCTCGTTTTTTATACTGACACTCGTGTTTTTAATAACCTTTTTATGCAGCAGTTTCATAAACTACTATTATGGTTTGAATGATAAATGGAGATTTGTCTATTATTAATTCTTACTACTACCTCTTCAATAAAGTTACAACAATGATAATGAGAGACAAAAAATAACAACTTTATCTTAAACTCATTTTCAGATTTTTATGAGATACGCCTGTATGTAAAGAGGGTGACGAATTGCTCTGTCTGAACGCTTTCGTTGGACAACTGTATGGATTTTTAAACTGTGTAATTATTACTCATTACTAGCTCATGTCTACCCATATCTACACGACACGTACCGTGACGGAGTATCAGAGTTGCTTCCGAACGTCGACGATACAAATACTCATAAGCCGTTTTGTCGCCGAGGATTTTTACGTCCCAACCTAACAGGGGTGAGCTTTATTTCTTGACTAGCCCTTTTTGTGTGGCTCCGACTATTTCCGACGCATTTATTCAATCTCTGCCTTGGGCGTTTATCGGCTTGGGCGTCATTTTATCAACAACGCTTATAGCATATATGTTTACCGTCACTAAGATGATAATAAACTAAATCGCATCCAAATCCATTGCGTGTTCTCGAGTGTAAAACGTAACATATATTAAAATTCTAAAAATGGTAGTTTTAGCTTATACTAATAAACAATTTCATTTAAAATTACAAAAAATATTAAACCCATAAATGTTCAAATTAGCTGTACCATCTACTAATAATACTGTGAAGACCGCAATGTTAGGTCTCGAAATAAAATCATGTGCTCTACTGGTCAAACTGAATAATTCCTCCGAAGAAATAAAATCAGCGTAAATAAAAAAACATTTTCACATTTTATTACTTATTTTCAAAAAGATAATAAAAGAGCATATCTTTCTTCCTTTTAATCTATCCTTCAGTAGGTACATACATATTGCATAAGACTAAAATTGTGAGTAATCTCGCCACTGTACATTATGTTAAAGACCAAAATTGTAATTAATTTATCTGTGTACAATAAATAAATAAATAAAGAATCGTAAATTCATCTTTTTTGTATGGGCAGGTCCAATTTTTTTCTTCTTCAGTAGGTATTTTCCTTGAAAAATTTTTCAGTATGATTAGTCAATGATGCGATTTAATTTAAAGATGCCTGTCTCATACCTACCACAATAAGTATAAAATTTTCCTAAAATGACCTTGTCCAAAGATATTCGTTTGATGACTATAACTTTTCCTTTACATCAAAACAAGTTTGTGAATATTGTGTCTCACCACAACTTTATCTCTTTGTTTTTATTTTACCTCGTCTCCGAAAACACTAGCGTTGGTGTTACGAGTACTATCACAGAAAAATATGTAAATCTAATCTGTTTTAGAGCAGTTTTCTTCATGTTTTCATGAAGATGAATAAAACAGAGGAGCTCTGTAGAAACAAATATTTACTGCTGAGTCGACTACAATAAGTCGAATAAGCTAGATTTCAGTCACGGCTCTTTCAAATAAATTGGTACGATGAATTTTGCTCCCCTGGACGGAGATTGATTGAATTTATTGGTTTTACGATACGAATAGATTGCACCTTTGATCTTTTCGGTATTTTGTTACTGCAAAATTGTTTACAGTACTTGTACCGATTTCGTACATATTATATAATATTTTTGCCATTTAATATAATATATAATTTTTATTTATTTATAACATTAGGACACTACACACGAGTAGCATCTACATCAATAAAATAAGTTTGCAAAGATCATCACTTCAATTATTTTAAGTATAAATTTGTACCTACTCCTTATTGTGTAGCCACTTATACCGGGTGTAAAAGCAAAGGCAAGAATACCTTAAGGGTGTGTAGGGGTAGTATAATCGGTAAAGATATTATTTTAAATACTGGGATCTCTAAATAAAGTACCAGTACCTAATAATAAGACGATTTTCTTTGCTCAAAATACACTAATCGCGTGGACACCCTCACGATCGCTGGCCACTCGGATGAGGGGTACGGGTTGCGGGGTGCAACTAGGTGTGTACGGAGGCCGGTGAGCTGCCTAGCCATAGCTTAGAAAAATTATGAAATTTTTGGTGAAAATTCAAGGTATATTTTTTTTTAATCATACCCTAAAGGGATTCTTGACTTTGCATTTACACCTTGTATAAGGTGACTTTAATTTATCCACCCAAATTCTTACTAAATACTCGGTAAGTGCTCAGTAACAAGGTTTAACGACCCTTTTTGTGAAATTCGTAAATTATTCTTCCTAAACAAACGTTCCTTACAAACGCAAGCTCAGCCTCGAGTCAATTACTATGGGGGCTCGAGATTTTTATTTTGCGAAATCAGCAAAAAGTGTTATCAATCCGTGTTACTGATCACTTACCAAGCCTCCAGTATGCGTTTGGCTGCATAAATTAAAGTCACCTTACATATAAATAAAAAATATTTTGTATTTGTATTTTTATTTTAGTATCGTAGTTTTTATAATTTTATTCTTTAGTTTCTTGGTTTCACTATAAAAATATTGATTTCAATTAATTTTTTGGTTACTACGTAATGCATTTGATAGAAGTAGTTCCATTGTTAATCGATAACTTTTTGACAGTATACAGGATGTAAATGCAAAGTCAAGAATCCCTTTTAGGGTATGAAAGTATACGATTCTGATGTCATTACAAGAAAAAAAATATGCCTTGAATTTTCACCAAAACTTCCATCATTTATCTAAGTTATGGCAACGCAGGTCATCGACCTCCCCACACACCTAATTACACCCCGCAACCCGCACCCCTCATCCGAGTGGCCAGCGACCAGTGAGGGTGTCCACGCGATTAGTGTATTTTGAGTAAAGAAAATCGTCTTATTATGAGGTACTGGTACTTTATTTACACATCCCAGTATTTAAAATAATATCTTTACCGATCATACTAACACACCCTTAAGACCAGGCCTTCCAAAAATATTTCTTAGCTCGCTCCACCCACTCACCCCGCACGCCAACCGGCCACCCGCACCGCGTCTCTCGCGCGCGATGCACTCGCGCTATTTCGTATAAAGAAGTACGCGCTTTGCTGGAGTTGCGAACATAGGAGGCAAGGGAGTCGTCTTGATCTTTTTGGAAATGCCAGGGACTTTTGACTTGTTACTTTTAAATGTATTTTTTTAAACGCTTATACTATTAGGATATTTGATTGCTTTTAAGAAGTGAATATCATTCTTTATCTTTTATTAGTCTGGTATGTTCGAGGCAAGTCTTAATAAGTATGTAAATTTAATGAAAATGTTATTTTGTGATAAAAATAAAACTTTAGTTTTAGTTAACAGTTTATTAAAGATATGGAATGTAATATCAGTGAAGTGACAATTGACCTAAATACTGATCATACTGACCATAATTGAATTTTCTAAAATGATTAAATATTTATCTATTTCATTGGGTTTATTAATTCATATAACAATAGGCCTTTTTAAAATGTACCCCCTAGCTATTAAAAAATACACGTTTTGACGACACTCTACAAAACCTATGTGTTCATGGCCTATGTGCATTGTTTACCGCCGTTCATTCGAAATTTCGAAAACGAAAAAAGTGAAAAGTTTTTTTTACGGTTTTGTGTTCTATTAGTGATTCTGATTGTTAGATTTTAATAAAGCTAGGGGGTTCATTTCCAACTTGTATAAGGCTTGGTAAGTGATCAGCTTGACGGATCGATAACACTTTTTGCTAATTTCGCAAAAAGGGTCATCGAATCTTGATACCGACTACTTACTGAGTCTTTAGTATGAACCTGGCTGTATAACTAAATGTCACATTATATTTGATATTGCATATAATTTGCATTAAAAAAAAGCATGTACAGTACAATTTATGGTTACAAATACATGGATAAGTAATAATAGTTAGCGAAACTCAAAACATAGGTATATAACTCCTCACCGGATGACAGCACATAACATGAGATTTCGGCAATCACTTTGCGTGAGTGTGCTGATTCCAGGGTATTACTTGAGAATTGACAATATACCCAACGACCTTCGATCCTGGCCGCATCATTACAGAACTCCTTAACGGATGACAGCACATAACTCTCAATGGCAACAATTGCTTTGTTTTAGTATGCTAATTGCAGGATATAACTTGAAAATTGTCATTATGCCAAGGGACAGCAATCAGAGTGCTCACTGTGTAGTCTACCCATTTTTTACAATTTATTCCGTCAACACTAAAAAGCGTGAAATAAACTTTTAACAAAAAAATATAACTGACTTCAAATTTAATAGCAGACATTCACTAAAAAGTTTAAAATAATTGCATACTGACTGATGGTACCAAAATAACACTTTTGCCGATTTCTTTCTTCCTGAAACATATGTTATTTAGAAGTCGGCGCATTGCCGACAAAAACCAATGTGAGAGCACCGACTTCTACAGAACATGTCTTTCAGAAAAAAAGAAGTCGGCAAAAGTGTTATTTTGGTACCATCGGTCAGTAGCCATGGCCAATTTATTAATTTAAATCATAAAAGATTTTTAAAATTGATATGGTCACTATAAGATGTTGTTAGGTTAGCTAATTATGTAATAACTTAAGACAGAAGGTCCTTTAAGTAGGGACTGAATAAATAAACCGACTTGGATTCTCACAACTCTTTACGGTAGAAGAACTAAGTTGAGAGACTTGTTTTTTAACACGTTTTGTTTTTGATGTCATTTCATTTTTTTTGTAGGTTTACTACCTTTTTTCCTTTCCGGGACCTTCTACTTACAAATGTAACTTTGTAATCCTTGGTGTATCTAGAAAACTGGACGGAACTTGGAAAATATTTTAGTTTTTCCTTGATTTATACACTAAACACCAATTGTATTCCAAATTTTAAACTTCAATGTCTGCTAGAAGTGCCTTAGAGTTTTGATGATCGGTCTGTCAGTGAGTGAGTGAGTGAGTGAGTGACAAAATTGAGAAAATTTGACTAGTTATAATTCTTAAACCACTCGTTCAAATTGAATGAAATTTCAAATATACCGTGTTTATACAATGTTTGTTTGGTTACTGAAAATTCAGGCTTCTAGTTTTATCCACAACGAAGTTATAGGGGGGTCGAAAATGGCCTGAACTGTTTCGAGAAAGGATGGTACGGCCGTGCCGCTTTTTAGCTCGACTTGGCGGGTGCACTGCCGTGCCCCCAGATAATGAAGGTACTCTGTAATTTAGAATACCTATTATTATTATTATTGTACCGAATAAAAATAAAACTTTCATTTGCAAAAATGTTTATTATAATGATGGACGTGATGACATATTGATTTGATTTGATAAGTGCGCATAATATTTCAAAAATGCTTTCAAGTCCAACTTTCGTCTTAGGACTGGTGACGCTTCTGAACACTTTTCTGCTGATTGCAATTTACGTTTTTTAGTTATCGTCTGATCTGTAATAGAAGACACTGCCTGTGTAGTGATGTATAGTGGATCCCGTATCAGTATTTTCTTTGGATGTCGTAGGTCTACTTATTCGGGAAGTAAGCAATCCATATAAATGGAGATTAGTTTTGGTTCCATCTCTCCTCTCCAAAATTCATTGTCTTCATCCAGGATACATTTTTAGTTTTTTATCGCTATACCATACTCAAAAAGACATTTGATCTCTTTGTAATATGCATCAGTCCTGAGTACCAATCCGACTATTTATTTATTAGCACCTGGAACAAAAAAAAAATGTATTCCGTATGATTAGTAGCCGTAATCATAGGTAAGTTATTTAAAAATGAACAAATAAAACACTAGTGCGGTAATGTTGACAGTTTAGACGCATATAAAATAGGAATTTACGAGCACTTGCAATAAAAAATAATTATAAACCATTTTACCTACAGTTCTCCATAAATTAATGGAACAGACACTTGATTAGTTTTGATGGCGACTCCATAGGTTCTCTATAATCCGGACACTTTTTGTTCCTAAAAACAAGTAAATTTCTTATTTTGATAAAAAATTCACTTTATACCACCTGCCTAAGTAGGTACTACATTTATGGCTATTTTGATTTATCATTAAAAAAATCATAAATCATAATTAGGAATAAAAAATACATGTTCTTTGCGGAAAACCAGTAATAATCGTAATTAAAATTATGCCGATTTGTAGTAAGTAAATGTGACTTTGGATGATATAGTCAAATTCATACTTGGTACTTGGTCAGGAGCAAGGTTCACTGACCTGACCGTTTCAGCGTAATACGAAAACTATTTTGTATCCCTACACTAGTTCAAAAATAACCCCGAGCCTTCATTTACGTATTTCACAGAAAGGGTCATTATTTATTTATTTATTTATTTATTTCATGGAAAAGACACAGAAGTAAACTATACATAGAAACATTAAAGTATAAACAAATGGTTAGTTTAATTTGCTATAATTATATTACTATAATTAATTAATTTAAGTAGTAATATTGGTTTAAAGTCATTCGTCGACTTAGAACTGGTAATAAACAAGATTTTCGTATTGTACGTAAAATATGAGACACAAAGATCAAACGGATTAAACACAAAACCAAAAAAACACTCAAAAAGAGACTATTTTCAAAAATAAAATCTATCGAGCGAAAGTTTTCCAATTAGGTAACGAAACATACAACAAAAAGATAAAGGTGTGAAAAAACATATAAATAAATTTCATATTGATTGGGTAAGTGGTAGATTCGGTACGATCGTTCAAAAACTATTGAAAAGAGGAAGGCCTCCTCTTAAAGGATTCGATCGATTCCGACAGATCGGCTAAAGCGCTTGCCTGCTAACCTTGGGGTCGTGAGTTCGATCTGCGTGCTTTGGAAGGCATGTGACGCAAATAATAATTCAAATTCTATATTTATTAAACCCACAACGCCAGATGAAATATATAAAATAATACAATCATTAAAAAACACAAAAAGCACAGGATATGATGAAATAACAACTGCTATTATAAAACACGTCGCTTTCATCATTGCGCCAATACTAAGCTACATTATAAATCTTTGTATTGATGAAGGAACATATCCCGATAAACTTAAACTGTCAATTATCATACCATTGTTTAAGAAAATTGATAGAGAAAATATGAATTATTATAGACCCATAGCGTTGATACCAATATTTTCTAAAATTTTTGAAAAGGTAATTTATAAAAATATTTACTCTTATCTAGAGAAGTATAACATATTTTTACCGAAGCAAATGGGATTTAGACAAAATAAATCAATAAACATGGCCATATATGAATTTTTAGTTACAATATTAACAAGCATGGACAAACGTATCCCTGTAGCTGCTCTCTATATGGATCTAACAAAAGCTTTTGACTACGTGAATCATGACATATTATTAAATAAATTAGAAAAATATGGGATCAGAGGTAAAGCACTTAAACTTATTAAATCTTATCTAACAAATCGGAAACAAAAAACTAGAATCGACAGAATATGCTTAAAAACTAAAACTGAAAAAGCTTACTATTCAAACGATAGTGACAATCGTTGCGGTGTTCCACAGGGAAGTGTTTTGGGGCCGCTATTATTTCTGGCCTACATAAATGACCTACCTGAAATCACATAACATCCCATGGTTCTATTTGCCGATGATAGCACGGTGTTATTTAAAAGTGAAAATGTAGATACATTTGAAAGCGAAATAAATACCACCCTAAAAGACATAATACAGTGGCTCAACAATAATAAACTTTTAATTAATTTGGAAAAAACAAAAATAATGACATTTGAACAACAAACAAATAATTCTCCTATTGACATAAAATATATTAACAATAAAATTGAAGAAACTGACACAATAAAATTTCTAGGTCTACACATAGATAGAAAAATGTCATGGCAAGCCCAAATTGACCACATATGCTCAAAACTAAATAAATTCTCATATGCACTTCACAACTTTACTAAAATAGTTAGTGAAGACGCAGTAGTTACTGCCTATAAAGGTTATGTGGATTCCACACTACGTTACGGGGTTATATTTTGGGGCAACGCAACAAACAGGGAAACAATTTTCAAAGCCCAAAAAAGGTGCATTCGTGCTATCAGTAAAATTAGGAGCACGGAAACTTGCAAGCCACATTTTAAAAATTTCAAAATTCTTACGTTCCCGTCTCTATATATCTACGAAATGGCGGTATTTGTAAAATTAAATTTTAATCTTTTTGACCACTTTAAAAGCAAACGCTACGGAAACAAAATCTGTAGCTTTCAACACAAAGAAGCACTCTTCAGAAAAAGTGTTTTTGGAATGGCACCCTCTATCTTTAATAAGTTACCAAAGGCCATAAGAGATGCAGAAGACATCCAAATGTTTAAAACGAATCTTAAAAACTATTTACACGACAAAACTTATTATAGCGTAAATGAATATTTGTCCGATGCACAGTGAGTCCAAAGGTATATGCATGTTAATTTTATTATAACTGACTAACTATTTTAGTATTTATTATAAAATGTGACATAATTGTGTATATTTTATTTTCTGTGTGAATATTTGTACGCCATGTGGCAGAGCACGGAGAGACGAAACCTATGTACTTGCTATCTAACCACTAACCTGTGACTCACAAATAAATGATTTGAATTTGAAAAAAAAAATTTGAATTTGAAATTACTACAAAAATTTACAATAATAAATTTAAAACTAAAACAAACATGCAAATTACTAACAATTATATCAACTAACTATATTTTATTTATTTATTTATAGGTAGATAAGCTAAGAAAAGAAGCTACTACAAAAAATACAATACTAACAAATTTAAAACTAAAACAAGCATCAAATTACTAATAACTATATTGACTTACTATATTTTATTTATTTATTTACAGGTAGCTAAGCTACTAATTTGGACTTAAAAGACGTAAGAATATCTTTAGAGACGTCCAGTTCATATAACCGCCATAACTGATTATAAGTACGGAGTATTCTTGGCATTGGACAGTGGGACTTGAGGTTAGTTTTGCATGTAGGAATTTCAAACGTGTCGAGCTGAATACGACGCGAAGCAATACGAGGTACAAGAAAATCAATGCTCTCCAAAAGTTCCTGACATTATTTTGACACGTCACTTCCAAACTTTCTTTTATGCTATACCTGCATACATATCTTAATACTATTACAGATCACCCTATACCTGCCTACTATCATCACAAAGCTTGAAATCTAACAAATTTCACGACCACCAATTTTCTTGCACTATCGGAAATAAACGAAGCTTTGAGATGCTAGATGATAGACACATGCAGACCCGGCGGCATTAGTAAATGAAACTAAGACGAGAGTAATGCCTAAAACGTTCTAGTAACTACGTATAAAGGTAATACCACTCAGCACTCAATATCCTTAACGAGCTCAAAGCACATAAACGCTGCTGGTTAGCACAGTATCTCATTATGTTCGCACAACAAGATAGTGCTGTAGTGGAACAAATCTCGAGTTTATTGCAGCTGTGGGCCTGTTTTATAGACGGTTGTAACATTGGGCCGAGTCGGTGCTTAGCAAATAAGCAGGCCTTAGCCGCCATCTTACAAACTTACTGCAGTAACGTGACTTTTTGTGAAATCAAAAATGATCTCTGTTGCAAGTGAAAAAGGTTCAAGTGTGAAGATAAAATGAACGGCATGTAGAGCAATATTGCACTGCTCTTGGGGCTAACTTGTAGATACAAGTAGTATGAGTTGAAGCGTCTAGCGCTTAATTTCTCTAAGGTATTTCTAAGTTTCTTGTTGTAGTTTGGTTATAGGTAAACAGAGAGCAAAATAAAGCGTTGCATGTAATCAGACGGGTAAATTTTTTCGTTAGCAGGCCGCTCATGCACTTTGAAGGTGAGTTCCCACTTAGCTGTTGACAAGTTTATGGTAACTTTGGTTTATATAGCCAAATTTATATTGGACACCCAGTAAGTGGTTAGTATAGAAGTTTAATGACCCTGTTTGCATACACGAAAAATATTTTTCTTAAACATGCGCGGAAATATTATCATTACTTTTGAATAAAGAATAGAAGTATCATATTTACGTAGACTGAAAAACCAAAATCACTTCCCGGCGCATTCTTTGAATTTGGAACGAAGAGCGCAGCGGCAATGTTGTATGAAACGGTGTGCTGTTTGAATTTAGAACTCTTTCATCTATCGTACACATTGCGTTCTCGTGGCTGTATAGCCACAGATGCGTTTACCTTTCGGCACAAACTGTAAAATAAAATGAAAAAATTGGCGGTAAAGCGGAGTTCGTTGTTATTTGGTTAAAATTAAATTAAAATGAGTTCTGATGATTCTGAAAATGAAAATGAAATGGACATTGACTGCACTCCACCAGATTTCAGATCGGAAGCTAAATTAGCGATGGAAAACCTGCTTCCAGCGAAATCAAAAGAAAAATATATGAAAGTATATGAAAATTTCATGTTCTGGAAAAACGAGAAAAATGCAAAATTGTTCTCCGAAACAGTGTTTTTGGCGTATTTCAATGAAATTGCTAAAACTAAGAAGCCATCTACATTATGGGCGATTTATTATATGCTGAAATGTACAGTTCATATTAAAAACAGCATTGACTTGAAGAATTACGGAAATTTAACAACTTTTCTAAAACGACAATCGTCTGGGTTTAAGAGCAAAAAATCGAAGATTTTGACTGCTGAAAACATAAAGCAGTTTCTACTTGAAGCCCCAGATAATATATATTTAGCGGCAAAGGTAAATGTAATTCTATTATACTTACTAATATTAAGAATATGGAAGTTAGTGAAAATGTTTGTTTGAGATACAATTACGTGCGCCAAAACGGCTGAACTTATTTGGTTGAGTGTTGGTACAGAGGTAGACTATAATTTATGTGTCGTTCTTAATATTATACTGTTCGTGAAAGCCGTAGCTTATGACAATTATTTTTGTTTGTTACAGGTTGCTCTGATTTTGGGCGTTAACGGAGCATGCCGAAGTGTCCAACTCTATAATATTACCACAAAAGACATAGAATGTCATGATGACACAGCAATAATAACCTTGCGCGACACTAAAACAAAGATTGACCGGATGTTTGTCGTCCGAGGAGAGTTCCTTATCATTGTAAAAAAATATCAAAAACTTCGTCCAGTAGACACAAAATCGGATAGATTTTTTTTGAACTTTCAGAAAGGGAAGTGTAAGAAGCAAATCATCGGAAGACACAAATTAGCTAACATGCCTAAAGAAATAGCAACTTATTTAAACTTGACGAATCCTGAATGTTACACTGGACATAGTTTCCGCAGATCTACAGCCACTGTTCTTGCTGAATTGGGAGCGAATTTAACTACTCTAAAAAGACACGGAGGTTGGAAGTCCGATAAAGTGGCTGAAGGCTACATCGAAGACTCTGTTGAAAATAAAACTGAGATAACCAATAAAATTAACCAAAACATCAAATTGCGACATGTTAATGATTCGGAAACAACATCTTACCCACTCACCTCTTGCCAATTATCAAGTCCACAGCCATCCACTTCTAAACAGCAATTAAGTTTCCAGCCACCTACCACTGACCAAGTATCAAATTCCCAGCCGCAAACGTCAGAAATACAACAAACGAACATAAATGTGCCTGGAAAAACAATAACATTTTCGTTCAATAATTGTCCTAACATGAGCAATATCACTTTTATTATTAATTAAATTTATTATGTAAAAGACCCTTTTTTATTTTCTTGAATTTTTTTAACAAAAGCACTATATATGCCTCGGCCGAAATGGCAATTGCCTGTCTCGTATCATTGAAGTACTCATACTCGACCTGCAATTACCTATTTCGCTGCCTTTGCAATAATGTACTACATATATGGGCACGTATTTTGTGCCCATCCCGTAAACTTGTTCAGTTCAACCTCGACTCAGTAGAAAACTCTAAATTTTATTTTGCGTATTTCGCAGAAAATGTAATTGAACCTTGGTTGTGACTACCTACCGAGTCACCAGTATGAATTTGGCTCTATCAACCAAATTCACCTCATAGTTGGTTCCAAAAATGTCATCGCACAACAACGAGTTTTAACTGCATTCAAATTAGAAAGGAATTAAAGCTTTGTATTTATATTCGCCCTGATAAGACTTTAAAAAGACTTTCGAACGTTATGTGAAATCTGCACATCAGGCAAAATTGAATTACGTTAAAAGATCTAGGCAAAGATTTCTTACGAAGAACCTCATGGGTAGGATTACGTGAATGCTTTAACTGGCTTACTGTAGGCAGTCGCTTAAAGATGGGCAAATCCCATGTTCGCCCTTTGAAACGCTATAAAATGTGCCTAATACGAGCTTTGGGAAACAATTTAACTTACTCTTAAAGCTTTCTTTCTTTCTTTTCGGAAGAGCAAATAATAAAGGGGCATTTCCATTGACTTCCGGATCGTTCTTTTTCGTTGAATTTCCATAAAATTTCCTTAAAATAATCGCGAAATTCCCAAAGCGCGTGTTTTCAGAAACCTTTCACAAATTATGAAGGGCGTGTAACAGAAAAAGCCTTTCAAAGCAAGAAATGAGTATATTATGTACGATTGTCTTGGCGCAAACAGAAAGCATTTGGTGTTTTTGTGGTTTTTCACGCTTATTTCAAAACTTTTGTCTCGTTGTTTACTTTGTTTGTGGTAAAACTTTTTCAATAAAAGATAAATTAATTTCGTGGGTTGTTTTAGGTTTGTAAGGCTTTCATTTTGATTCTGTTATATTGTGTTTACTTAACTCAAAAAAAAAATGGTAATAGTAAGAAAATGTTTATTTGTTTATTAAAAGAACTAAATAGTAGACGTATTTGGTGACATTTTCACTTTCATTCATTTTTAAATAACCTTTAAAATGTCTTCAAACTTGCACAATAGGAAAAAGTTAAAAATAGCCTATTACCTTAACAAAATAAACCTATTTCCAAATACCTGAAAATGTAACAAGATGACGAATAATTAAATAAATAACCCACTATTAAATTGTACAATTTTGTAATATTTCATATTCAAATAGAATTATAATCATAATAATTAATAGATTTGATTGATGGTTCTTTATTTGTTATTGTGCACAAAATAAAATAGTTCAAACATAATATAATAAATTAGGCAATATGTATATAGGCGAGCTTATCTCTGAAAAGGTACTGAAAAGAGATTTCTTCCAGCATAATATTTTTATTTTATTTTATTTAATATAAGTAATTATTTGTATGTGTACCACAAAAGATACCAAATAAATTATTCCAAAATCTACCTTAAAAAAACCCTAACAAAATATATACATACATAAAAACACATAAATATATAACTTACGTATTACTACAGACTTTTAATGAACTTATAAATTATAGAAAAAATATTTAAGTTAACTAGAGCTTCGATATAATTATAATAATTGTTAATCCTTTAGTTTAAATACCTTATATCATCGTGCCAACCTTATTATTCCAAAAAAAAGACAGTACATTGTGGTGAGAAATCCAATACAAACGTCGGTAAATCTGAAACCTTTTCTTTTCCTGTAAGATAGAACAAGCTATTAAAGACTATCATTCAAATGTCCACGGTCGATTATCCCTCAGTCTCCGGGTCCTATAGACCTCGATACATCATCGACCTTCGGGCTGAGAGGACACGTAGTCGAGTATTTCGGGACCCTACAGTTTGGACCTCATTTCTCACTTTATTCTTTATTGTGCACAGAAAAAACGGGACTGTATTTAAAAAGGGCATTTTTCTGAAGTTTTTGACATTTGTATTAGCACTTAGTGTTGCTTTAAGTACCTTGAAATGTATTTCTTTCTTTTATTCTTTTTAGGGTTCCTTACCCAAAGGGTAACCAACGGGACCCTATTACTAACGCTCCGCTGTCCGTCTGTCACCAGGTTGTATCTCATGAGACGTGATAGTTAGACAGTTGAAATTTTCACAAATGATGTATTTCTGTTGCCGCTATAACAACAAATACCAAAACCAGCCAAGTGCGAGTCGGACCTGCGCACTCCCATACAATAGACATGATTGTTTTGCCGTTTTTATCGATAATGGTATGGAACCCTTTGTGCGCGAGTCCGACTCGCACTTGCCCGGTTTTTTCCAACGGTAGAGATAAAACAAAACATCTTTTTGTTTTATAGGCTCATTACATTCAAGTAGGGGTGAGCTACTTATACGTAAATTGCTAAAATGCTATATATGTTCGTATTTTAGCCCAAGTTTTAACGGTTACAGACATCTTAACGATTCAAGAAAATGCGTTTTTCTCGCTTTGAATGAAATCCTCTAGATCTTTAGTATTTAGACACACGTCATTGTATAAGCCAAGTTCGAGAAAAAAGGGCAACGCACTGTCTATGTGAACATTACGTGAACTATTTCGAGACACTTTATTTGAAATTTTGTTTGCCTGTATATAAACAGAATTATTTATTTCATAATAGAAAATCAAACGGTTTACTATCGTCTGAATGTCATCATTCCTATTAACGTTAAATTTCAAATTATTTTGAAACCTGTGTAGCATAACATAAAATATAAAACTAGTTGCAAATGTAACTTTGGTTTTATTCGCTATTATACCTTTAAACAGAAAACTATTATGAATAAAAATTCCAGAAAACATTTATCATATTATATTTACTAATTTTATTGAACAAAAGCTGGACTCTTAAAGTATTTTTACACAATTAATGTCTTCCAGTGTTTTTAAATAGTTTCGGTAGGTAATCATTAAGGCTTGTAGTTATTTTAATGTTACCTGTTTATTTCAATCGAATTTAAAATAAATGTAAGTCTTAACAAAGTTTACCTAAACATAAATTGTAAGAACCGTACTAGTAAATATAGGTACGAAACCCTAAAATACTATGGTAAATAATAACAAAATAGATAACATAGCAGCATCAAGGTTACAGGGAACCCCAAAGGTTAACAACAAATGATAACCGAAATTTGCCTTGGCAATTTTTTCGCAATGGCGGGAATAGGTATCCTAGTCATCATTTGGTTTCGCGGCCTTTGTATTTTTCAGTGAAATCCTGAGAATATGTACAGTATATTTTGCATTTTTAACTTTTAAAATGTCCTGTTCAAAATAAATTATTCTTTGTTACCCTCTAAAACACCAGATACATTTTTTTGACAACCGAAATGGTTGCTATTTCTAATAATAAATTAAATAAAATCGTAGATTCTCAATTAACTGGCCAAATAATAGCCTCAATCAACCATTATCAAGAGAAAACCAGTAAACGACAAATTTTATCTCAAATGTAATAAGTGATTAAAAATAGGTGTGGAATTAAGATTAGAAGGGGATGCACGTGGAACAGCCCACAGAAGTCGCGTGGACTACCAAACACGCTGTCAATACACCGATACAACCCTTGTCAAAACTAAGAAGCATGACCCTTTCTGTTCTGAAATAAAAATGTAAGTACCTTCTTAAAAATAAGAACAAGATAATTCTCTCACACTTTTGAGGTTGAGAAAGAAAACATATTGGTAAGTATATTTATTAAGTTTCATCATTTCGTATTTTTTGCATGGGCATGATATTTCTTATACAACCCTTTAATTGCAAAGAAAATGTTTGTTTTAATTTTAAAGTAAATTATAAATTCATAATTTTATTAGATTAGGCGTACGACATTGAAAATGGTCTAGGAGGCAATTAACAAAAATAGCATGTCATTCTGTTATGAAAATTTTTGGCTAGCCACAGCTGATACGTTTACATAGAGCGGGTCAAGTAAATATTCAAAAAGCAAGGCCGGTTAATACGTGATAATGAAGGAATTTTCGATATTAGTTCATAGTTTTTTTATAAAAGTAAACTGAAGGTAATGTTGCCAGATCAGTATACAGTTGCTTAGGCTATGCTAGCGCAGTGGCGTGCATAGAACTTTTTGCTGGAAATGCAAAGAGAAGGTCAAGCTTGACAATAAAAAAAATAAAAATGTTTAAGTAATGTCACTTTGAAAACTCGTTATTTGTATGGCGCTGGGGTAGGTATACTGCCTCCCTAGAGTACATGATTTCATACATTTTTGTTTTTCAAATTGGTCACCAAAAAAAGCAATGCGTGCCACTTGGAGGGACCTCATTCACGTGATATTGACAAAGCTGATTCTTTTGTATGTTACTGAACACATACCAAATATACTACATTTGAAATGGCAGACCATTACCACGTTGCTTTCATGCCACCAGACGACATCAAACTTAAGACTTAATCCGCTCTAGATAAACGCAACGCTGTAACTAGCCAGACGTTGGCGTAACAAGCTGTAACTAGATTTAAATAAAGGAACAGCACAACATTTTTATAACAAAATTATGTGCTTTTTTGTTCAGTGCCTCCTAGACCAAAACCTTACGAGTGTAAATTCCAGCTTGTGTTAAGCTAACAATACAAGAACGTGTTTATATGGCTATTTTAGTTTTTTTTTTCTATGTTAAGGTACATGTTAAGGTTATAATATGGGCCTAGGGACTACGATAATTCCAATCCACGATCTGGACTGCTTTGATAAAAGAATAGAAACGAGATAACAGGTGTTACCCTTAGGCGTAAGTCGGCGTAACTAGGTAGGGGCCAAGGGGGCACGGCCCTCCCCAGATCACCGTCTGCCCCCCCAGAAATAGGATATCATTGATGTAAAAAGATGCTTTATCCAATTTAAGGTGTGAGGTATTTGTTTTATTTTTTGGTTTATATGTAATCTCTTTGTATGGAGGGTTATTTCCATTTACCTTATTACGATCACAAAATCGAGAATAGGTACTTGTAAGTTGGTGCCAGGAGCCGCCCGGAGCAGTTTATGAATTAATACCTTATATTAATTATAATAAACCTTCAAGAGTTTACACTAATTTTCAATTCCAAGGTTTTCATTTGGTATAATTTCTAAACATTATCTAAAATTATTATTTTTTCTAAAATATACAATCATAATACGAGTACAAATATAATACTTATTATAGCGCCATTGCTTTGCTTGTTCTTGATTAAGCGTGACAATGAAGCTGATTTTAAAGGCTTTAGTGTTAAGTTTGATGCTGTCAAAATTAAAACATAAAAGCTAAATAACCTTGCAAGAATTTTAGCTTTGACAGCACGAAAACTAAATCCTTCAAAGTTAACTCCGTTGACAGACTGAATCTTTGAAACGTTACCTTTTTAGAAAGAGTCACTGTTTTTCGGTACATTTTACATAACAATGTGTAAAGGTTTGGGTACCTACAGATACATTAGATATAGCAATGGTCTACAAAGCTGGGAAAAGACATTTCGAAACCACTCTTATTTGTATATATACAGTAAAATGAATTTTCCGTAACTTCGTCCCTTGTAAACATAGAGAAAATAACCAACGTGTAAACAACGAAAACAGTTTCGGTGAGTTTCGGTAAAAATATCTCAATAACCAGAGGACTTCTATCGAAAACAATAATACCTGGTTATAAGCTGTAAAAATATCGTATATTAAGTCAGATGGAATGAAAATTAAATTGCTTAAAGAAATCTCGAACTTCAATGAGTTTGCTGTATTACGAGAATCTTATCTTGTATGGAATAAGGTTTAGTTTACTTAGTAATTTTCTCGGATTTGTAGTAAATTTACAATGGTAAACCCGTCATCGTGGTCATTTCACTTCGAAAAATCCTTTGTCTCCTCTTATAAACATAGGGTAAGTCCAGGATAGATGCCCAACATTTCAATTTTCATCTGTATTTCTTTTAATAAGAAGCATAGTGATTCATTATTTATATAGATAGTTTCTATGGTTCTTTATAAGAAAACATTCTTAATCACACTAAACACACTAATATTATAAATGCGAAAGTTTGTGTGTGGGTGTGTGTGTGTGTGTGTGTATGTTTGTTACTATTTTACGCTGAAACGGCTAGACGGATTTGGATGAAATTTAGAATGAATATAGCTTAAGCCCTATCTTAACACATAGGCTACTTTTTATCCAGGAAAATGCATGTCATTAAACCGAATAACACGCGGGCGGAGCCGCGGGCAAAAGCTAGTTATGCTATAATTATTTTTTTATTTATACCCTATTTTTTGGGGATGGACGCCTCGAGTGTGGTATTGAGACCCCATTGATAAAATAGGTAAAAGGATTTTTAAAAATACAAAATTTTAAAAATTTGAATATTATTTTACTTCTTTAAAGCATTCTTGACGGGGTGCCGAAAGTCCGCTACATTTCATTAACTCTCATCACATCCATTTCTTCAATTCTTCCATAGCTACAGCTAGATCTTCTTTAGTCCTGGGTACCTAGCATAGTAGACCATATCGAGCTTTGACAGCTCGATATACACTGTCTGTCCCTCTCTAAGTAGATCAACAGAGTGAGACAGAGCACTGTATCACACGCTATCGAGCTCGATATGGTTTGCTATGCTAGACTAGCAGGTAACTGTTTGAAACAAAACTACGTGGGATACAAACATAACAAAATACCTACTTTTTTATAACAGATAGATGACTTTTTCATTAAAAAAAAAAACATAAATAAACACTAAAAATCATCAAAAACGTACAAACAATACAAGACTGAACAAATAATAACATAAAAACAAAACACTTACTATTTTTGTTAAAATATACATAAGTTATTTGGTACACTACTGAAATATTTGGGTGAAACAGAAATTGGCACGCAATCGACTCTGGGACGTCGCCGATGCACTGAAGTCGGAAAGGAGTGCGTTTTCAAATGATTGTGTCACAGTCACGGGTTCGTCCACTTTTCGGCAAGTGCGAGATTTTAGCATTGGAGCAAATATCCCACTGCGGCATCTATCCTGGAATTACCCTACATTAACCAGAAAAGTGCGTCATTAAAAAGTGTAGTCATTTTAAACTAGATTAGGGTGTTATTATTTTGCATTCTACCGCGTTATATTCGTAAATACCGTCCACGATGTGCGAGAAATACGTACTTTTCTCAAACATCCCTGTCAGCTGTCGCAATTCTTGAGCCTTTTTTGCCCTAGGGGAAAAATAAATATATGAAATCAATTTCCGCCCTCGGAGGTAAATAAACGACCAACATTTAAAAAAAGAGAACAAGGAAAAAAAACCGGTCAAGTGCGAGTCTGACTCGCATACCTAGGGTTACGCAATTCAACAGTCTTGCGAACAGTCAGGAACAAGGTATTTAAAATCTTGCCCACAACTACCTTAGAGTTAACAATAAATTGAAACATGTGTTCGGGTGAAGATAATGAATAGCATAAAAACATAGTACTTTATTTGCTAAGATATAACATAAGGATAAGAAAGGAAATTTGTAGGTACATATAATAAATAATTTATGAAATTTACTTAATTATTTTTTTATTAACAAATATACAAATGTATAGTTTTCAGATTTTTCCCTATACTTGTAGTATAAGAAGACGGTATTACATGCCAAATTTCATAGGTCAATGAAAAATTCCCTATAAATTTTTATTCCCTTGAGAGTGTCGAAATATACGTATTTTGCGGCATAAACAGCCGTATCTTTTTTTTACGTTAACTTAGAGGTTTGATTTTTTTACAGCTTCAAGAAAGACAGAAAAGAGTTTATGGTTTTAATTTCAACTTAATACCTCCACACGTTCCCGAGATAAAGGGTCTTGACAGACAGACAGACAGAAGGACAGACGAACAACTTTTTCTCTTAAGGTACGGGGCCCTAAAAATAATCTAAAAAGTTGTTTTTTATTTACCCCTAATTTCACGAAAATTTAATAGATCTATACCACTTACGCGCGATAAGAGCATGCTACGGCGCTGCATGCCCCAAACTCAGAGTTCAGAGTTGAAATGAAGGTTTAATGAAACAAATTTCTCCTAAATTTGCTAATAACCGTATCTCAGCTGGAACATGTTCTTATTAAATGAGACCATTTAGGACCAACTTTATAATCTTTACTACATTATCAGGGGATCTTCTTGTCCATAATTTTTTTTTTCAGGTTAAAGGTATTTATTAGTATTATTTATTTATTTTTTATATTATTTATTTATTATTTTATTTATTTATTATTTATATATTTTAGGGCCAAGTTTTGAGGTCCAGTTAGTCTGTCAGCATAAAGCCTGGGGTCCTGTTCTATGCCAACGGGTTTTAAGCCTTTTGTCACTTAAACAAAGAGCTCTTTTACAGAATTATTAATAACTAGGACTTGTCGAGGTCATGTCATTGTGAATCTGTTTGAGATTACAAGTTACAACCTTTGCTTAATTAATTTGTTTCTCTGTTTTTTAATTATAAAGGATGAGAAGATTTCAATAAATATGTTTAATGTAAAGTATTAATAGAGAAATATGCTTTGTGATCGTATGGTGTTTGTTTAAATTATTAATACAAGTGTTATTATGTTGTTGTGTTATTATAACTGTTGCTTAAGCAGGGGTACATTCCTTGAACTCGTTTACTCACATAGGTACTTAGACCATTTAACACGGGACCTGGCAAAGCGCGACTCTTAAAACTGAAATTATTCTGCCGTTTTCCACGGGGGGGGAGGTAAACACGCACACCACACATTCACTCAATCACGCACACTCCTCCGAAAAATTAATATGTCACACTAAATCAAAAGCTGCAACACAAACAGAAAACGCGCACACAAGCAAACTTACATGGACAAATTGTTCATGTACTTCGGCAGAGGGGGATAAGTGCGCTTGCCTAGTCCCGTGTTATATGGTCTAAGTATAAGTATTATAAAAAATCGTCCAAGTGCGAATCGAACTCACGCATAAAGTAATCTGTACCAGCACAAAATATGGCTGCGGAACCGTAAAACATTATCATTAATAACAATTAATATAGATGCCATAGCAACAAAGGGCAAAAATAAGGCGCTTAAGGAAGTAACTCTTAACCTCGGTACAAAATGCACATCATAATATTGTTTTCGTTACTTCTGAATAAAAAGTATGCAATAAATGTGTTTTAAAGCAACTTGCGGAAATAGTTTATTAATAATATGGTCTTCACAGAAAAATTACGTACTTTAATGTATTACATTTTGTTTGCATTACATTAACAAACTTAAAAGCGTGTTTACAGCTAAAATGTAAAGCATAAAATTAAATAATTTTCATGTGATCACCTAACTATTAACAAGCAGTTTGCGCGAATTCCTATAAAACGCATTTAATGCATACTTTTTATTTAAAAGTAAGGAAGACAACATTATGATATGCAGTTTGCAACGAGATCCTCCGTTACCATCTGACAAACGTTTCGGCATCCTCTGAGTGAAGAACCCTAAATTTTATTTTATTATTATTTGTTGTTTTACTTTAAAAGTATGTTTAGTCTGTCAAAAAAGTGTTGAAATGAAAATGAAACTTTATCATTAAATGATAATTTTATTGAACTTTAAACGTTCAAGTAGTATAATTTAGGAAATATATTTATGAAATAATAACGCGGTTAACTCGATTTAACAGATTTTGTACTTAATTGTTTGGTGTAACCAGGCAAAAGAAAAATTGATTCTTCAATATTAATTTCAACACTTTTTTGACAGACTGTTCAACAATCTAACAAAATTTAGAATGTATATACAGTCAATGACACGGTAGCGTACGGTCTATAACTTCAAAATTAAACATCTAGGTAAGGCAAGGGTACTATTTTCGTATTCAGTGATGAAGATTCTATAGTGCATAGGGGTCAGATGCATTTCCGAAAATTTTGACTTTTTTCGTATGTGCCGCCTCTAAAGTGATATGAGTATGGGTCAAAGCAGCAGGTAACATGAATTGCTGGGGCCGCAGCATCAGCATCCAAGCTGGGGCTGAATTGCCAGAAACCTACAGCTCACGTTCTCACGGAACGATACCTAGAACGCCTAGAATAAACATACTTCTTGTAGAATTATCTGCTTTGTTGCCATGCAGCGGTCACCCGCATCTCATAGGCCATGCACCGCTTTGCCACTTTTGCATAATGTAAGCATGACGCTGGACTTGCAGCGCAGCGTTCATAGCGGGCACTCACAAGAGCCACTACTGACAAAATTCAGGATATTTTTGCAAAAGGAGTACTAAAGTGTGATGATACCTACAAGCGCAGAGTGCACCTAAACAACGGCTGACGTGGTCGAATAAATCCAATGGCCCAAGCTCGGTTGCTTATCGGAACCGAGTCCGATTACGCCGAAGTAACTTCTTTCGGACTGGTAACTGGTTCTGAGAATTGTTTACCATTGTTATCAGTATTCGGTGGAGGGGCACGCACACTGAATGTTTAACCCTACTAGCGGATCTGCTCTGACATGACCTTACCCCAGTGGACCGTATCATTCTAATTCGCTTGTTTATCATAAGGTCGCCCGATAACCGAACGGTTATCTATCGGGAAAACCTACTAAATCTTGTGTCAGCATTGTTTTTTATTCCTAGATTCATTTATGTGCCTAACTCGGTTGTTCACGATGAATCCACCCCTTTATCGGTAATGTATATTTTCTGGGAAAACCCAATTCTTTGAATAACTACTAGCTTATCATCAGGGGTCACCAGCCACAATACGACTATAAAATAACCAGTGGACAGTGACTGCTCAACACTTGAGGTCCAACACTTAAGTAACAAACATAAACGAAAGGCTCCAGAGCCGCAGAACTTCATCGGGTCACAATGGCGTTACAGAAAAGAAATAAATCACAGAAAAGAAAAGAAAATTTCACAGTAGATGACTTCACGACACGTGGATTCCGTCTACCGTGTGGGGCCCCCTTCAACGTGAACCAATATTTGAATTTTGATCGTGAATATCGCCGGTTTCTCCTGTCCACGAACAAAATTGAAGTAACTTTCTTCAACGGCGAATCCTTCCAAGTGCTCTACAACTTCGATGCCACAAGAACGGAGGAAGATCGCCTGCTCATCAATTGGGATACCCTGACACCCCTATTCGGAGGAGTAACCCCATCGGGGTTTAGAAGTTTCGTCAGACTCTCGAAAATAGCGACGTTCGTCGAAAAGCGCATCCATCTCGACCAGTGCGAGGTCGGTTTACAAAACTCCTGTTTCTGTGGAAGAACGCCACCAGATGACCTGGACCTGGATACTTATTGGGACTCGTGCAGTGATCGACACTGCCATCATTTCTGTTCATTGCACGTCCGCTCGTGGTTGTATCTGTATCTAGATCCAAAGATTTTGTTCCAAGAATCGGAACAGCTGTTCTACGAGGCCGTCTGGCAGCGACACTCGAGCAATCCAGATGTCTTAAAGTATTATTCAACGGGGAACCGCAAGGATACTGCGATTTTACTTGATTCGGCACACTCCCTTGGTTACTCCAGCCGTTGCACAATAAATCGGGTGAAAAGTTGATGAATATCGTGATAATTAAGTATTATATTAAATTAAGTTTTCAAGTATGTATACTTTCTTGTGTATTCCTCTATAGTACAGGATGTGTGGAAGTAGTTTAGGAAAAGTATAAGCACCATTTTCTTCAATGTCGATGCAAGTTGCATCTCCATATTGCCACAGAGCACACCGAGCATAGGTATCACACTACAGCCGTCATCCTTTTTTTCCGTTTCCATGGGTTACGAATGTAACATGGTAAGAACTAGGAATGCAGAGCTTCGCTGACATGCAGTAGTCACCCGCGTTCGATGGAGCATACATCACGTTGCTACTTTTGCATAATGTAAGCATAACGCTAGACTGCAGTGCAGTATCTCCAGCGGGCATTGTCAACAGCTACTACTACTACAACAGCAACAACTACTATATTATCGCGCTTATCACGCACACAATGCCGTATGTGCTTAATAGGTATGTTTTACCTGTATACTAAAGTTACAAACTTTTGAACTGGTTTTCCCTATGAATGCCCGGCATTTATATTATGGTGTGGCGAGCTAAGACAATGCATCGAGTACAGCAATTAAACGTTGTTATCGATGTCCCAAATTGGTAGCGTAATTTTTATCGTAGTTATGAGATACGATCTATAGTGACTATGTGAACACGTGAGTGACTCCCGGGGCCCCAGTATGGGAGCGCGGGATGAATTGTAAATCGTCTATTTTCATAAGGATGGAAGTTTGACTGACGTGGTCCAAGAATATTTTAATATTCACTCGTGTATTTTAGGAATGATCCGATTACCGCGCCGAACGATAACCCCGCACGCGAGGTTGTGGGAATTCCAAATTGATATTATCCCTATATTGTTTTCTTTTTTCGGTACGATAAACAACTGGAGTGGTATAAATTGCTATGCGGGCAGTCAGTCGCTAGACACTACACGGTCAACATTACCGCAAGAACATCATATAGACTTAGGAGTCCCGTGACATCCATTCAGAACTCAAGATGCAGTCCCAAGACAGAATACTAAGTTTCCCGGTGGACACCTTCACGAGGCGCGGGCCTTCTATACCCGAGGAGGCCCCTTTCAGCCCCGGCGAAATTCTGCAATTCAATAAAGCATACAAACAGTTTCTTCAGGCGGAAGGACAGCTGGACGACCTGACTTTCCTTAACGGGAAGCCATGCCCCGTCCGCTACAACTTTGATCCGACGAGGCCAGAAGAAGATCGTCTGCTGGTGAACTGGGACTGGCTCATGCCCTTATTTTGGGGGCCACCGCCAGGTGATAGGGATCTCGTGAGGCTGCCCACTATACTGGAGTTTGTTGAAACGAAGATTCGCTTTTCGAAGTGCAAGGCGGTCGCCGGGGACACCTGCTCCTGCGGCAAGAGGCCTAATGTAGTGGTACCACCGGGACGTGAGTGCAGGATCCCACAGCACTTTCATCATTTCTGCACGGCGCACGTCTCTGCGTGGATAACCAAGTACATGGTCCCGGCGATTCTGCTGAAAGAATCCCAAGAAATCTTCAGAGAGGTCATCCAGAAAGTGCATGAAGGTGATCCGCAAATCTTACTATATTATTCGACGGGTGACCGGACGGACACAGAAATGTTGCTGCAGTCGGCTCGCAACATCAGTGATAAAAGTGCTAAATAGTGCAGCAATGCTGCTGCAATGTGACGTTCGCTTATTAAAATAAATATTTGTGTTTATAATATGTTTGCAAAGCTCCGTTATCACAAACTATGCTTGGCATATGCTTATCATATGTCTTGAGCAAGGCCTGAGTGTGCATTCGCCTCTGATTACGTGTATCTGCGACGTTTAGGTATGGAGCCGACCATACAGGAATATGAGACGTCTAAATAAGGTTTTTCTTAACTTTATATCCATGAATAACTGCATGTAAGCCGCAAACAGTATTATGACAAAGACTGGCGGCAATTGGCGTTACATCTATAACTCCTTATAAACCGATAATACGTATAACCACATGACACGCTATCGTTTAAATATGGAACAAACTATGTGTCACTACTCAAAAGATAGGTAAATATGATCAGACGACGGGACCTTCATCAAAATATTATTACAGGCTGCCGGCCGAACGTAAGTAGCTCCAGCGTATTACGGCAACCCACGTTTAGTTGGCACTGTCTTGAAATATTCGGGAAAACCCGTGCTATATTCATTTTATGATCTGTATCCAACTGGCGGCGTGTATTTCAAAACGAAATCATAACTGATGAGTGACCAAAGAAAATTACCGGGACATACACGTGTGCTTTATACACGTATACACCTCACTTATACTTAAGATTTGTCATTGTATAGCTTACAGGTTTGGTTAGACTATAATGATGTAAAAAAAATCATTCTAAATATGTATACTTTTCATGATTGCTGTAATGTTAGGACTATGGTATGACAGATACCTTACCTAAACACTGCACCGTACCTGCCTATCGCTGCATAGCATGTCGCGGTGCCCCTCTATCGTGTTACAAAGTGTAGTGACCACGGTTATCTATGCATGGATGTAGATTGTACAACATCTTAGTGGATAGAACTAGTATCATGAAGGAAACTGGTATGTCGTGACATTTGTAAGTCGGCATGCATTTTGAAATGAAATAAATATGTATCGGGAACAAGTTTTTTTTTTTATTTTCAAAAACAAACACTCACATACACAATATACTTAATACTGATGTACACAAATACCTAATACTTATTATATAAACAAATGATCATATCTATGACTAGCACTACTTCGGCCGGTTGAGAGTTCCACGCCACGATGCCTGCTCACGCAAAGCTGCTGCATACTGCATCAAGTGCCTGTCCAGCCGCCGCTGCTCTGCCTTCTGACGTTTCCTCTCCTCACGCTCCAAGTCTTGTCTGCGCTTTTCTTCTTCTTCTTCCGCGCGCTCTAGCTCCTTCCGAGATTTGAATGATTCGCTCATGGTGAATGATGATTCCTTGTGATTATGGCGAGTGTATATGTGCTAATGATTGATTGTATATGTACTTTCCTCCATTTATACTGACCCGAAAACTACCTAATAAGGACTGGTTGGCATTCCATAATTATCGCGAATGTTTTCCTACTTGAATAACCCTCATGGTGTACCGCAGTAACGACAGAATTGATAAGCAAATTATTTAGAGAAACGTATTTTGTGGTAAAATGGCGCAATATCGATGATGTCAACGGGTAATACATATCGGCAATACCCAGTTATTTTCAGCTGAAAAGGAAAAAATTGATAAGGATAATGCATACAGTTTTATATTTCATTACGGGAGTGATATCATACACTGTGTTAACTTCTGTTAGCTAGCACAATCATGCTCCGTATGGAAAAAAGTATAGGTAAGCTTCAGTACGTGCTCGTTACGGTACAAATGCAACCAACGATTGTTTCAACTCTAACTGCAAGCACCCCGGCATGCTGAGTATGCACGCAGTCTTGCTACGTGACCTGCAGTCTTACTCGACTATGTTGTATGTTCTTCGGATGTTCGGCTCCGACAAGCTATCCCACTACAGCGTTGCAGCGTGCACTCATGTCCGCAAAGCAGTTTACCAAGCGAACCCGAGAGACTTGGGTTTTTGTTGAATCGTCCATGCACACCATCTTTAGGTGATGAACACTTAATTACCTCGGCAGGTGTACCTGTACACCTTACCGTAGGTATGCCTTACCATAGGTATGCCTTACCGTAGGTATGACGTCAAACCTTATCGAACAATGGTGTATTGTTTCATTTTTCCGAACTATTAATATTTCAATAAACCCCACGGACAGGATGAGATCGGTTAATTAAGCCCGATAACATATTTAATTGAATGAGAGGAAATTAATATAAATACCATTTAAGTTCAGCGATAAGAGCGTTATCGCCGTCGCGGGTGGCCGTTCTAATGCTGTAACAATTTACTGATATGGATGTTGCTACCTACAACCAATGCTACAACAAGGTGCACTTACAGGTTAACAGTAAAGAGTTTTTGCGCTCATATTCACAGAGACCTAAGGTTAGGCTTGAGACTAGGTCTCACTTTTACATAGCAAAACCTAGATAGAACTCAACAATCATATTTTTCCCGAGACCATGCACTGTGCATCAGAGTCGTTGCTCCGCTGTATACATTAGTAGCATCCCCCCTTTCCCCTGGTCCACCATTTTTTATTTTCACCCCGTACGCTCTTGTGTCACTGACTGTATATTACCGTCTTTGAGAGACTGAAACAAATAACGTTAATAAAATGCTACATTTTCGAGGTTTTTTTGTATAGGTACGGACCCCCTTAAAATTACTACATAGGTATATGGAAAAAAAATGAAATTTGCCTAGATAGAAGCTATACAGCAACACGTGTTCTGTAAAAAAAATAACTGGCTACATATAACGGCTGAAGCTGTGTTTGTAATAAACCCCTGCACGGGTCTCGTGTGGCACCCTTTGGTTACGGAAACCTAAAAAGAACAACAATAAATTTAAAACCTATTTTGGAGAATTTTGGACTTGCGTGACAGTTTATTGATACTTTATTACCCTTTGCTATGTGGACCACACCCATTCAATACTAGTGATGTGGACAGCGAATTCAAGTCAGGCAAAGGAAGTTATAGGACAGGATAAGGAAGTTGTTAATGCATTTCCAACTTTCGCTGCTTTTAAATATTTTGCTTTGTGCTGCCACTATTTTCTCAGAATAGGTTTTCATTTTTAACTGACTTCAAAAAAGGAGGAGGTTCTCTATTGAGTTCTTATTAGACTGTATGTTTTTTTTTTGGTAATTTTCTCCGTATCTCTGGCAAATCTTAACCGATTTGTATTTTTTTTTGTTTGTAAGGGTTTGCTTCTTGTCTGTAAGGGTCTGGTCTTCAGAGATAGGCAGGTAGAACTCCTCAACGGATGTAGGCATTCACTCGATATTGAGGCAAATATCTCCGGAATTTCTTAACCGATTCGAAAATTATTTTCCCCGTAACTAGTATAGAACACAAAAACCAAATTCAAATTCCAAAATTCCAATGCGAGAGCACTGACTTCTAGAGAACACGTGGTTCAGAAAGAAAGAAGTTGGAAAAAGTGGTATTTTAGTACCATCGGTCAGTATGTAATTATTTTAAACTTTTTAATGAATGTCTGCTATAAAATTTGAAGTCTTTTCGTAGTATTTTGAAGTTTAAAGTATTGTTTTGTTAAAAGTTTATCAAAGAATAATTTAAAAACCAGCCAAGTGCGTGTCCGTCACGTTCCGTAGTTGCCCAGTACATTTTATAAGTTGGTCTACTAATACAGATCGCGCCAAACTTCTAGTCCGCTCGGAATTTGCTCTCCCGAAGAAGGGCCCATACATTGTCGTGTCTGGAAGTTTGGCGCGACCTGTGCTCGTAAACCTGTAAAGCCTACTTAACTGTGATAGTTTTCCTTTTAAATTCATTATATATGCTACTTCTGTGAATTTTTTCAGATATCCATATACAAGCGTTTAGCCGGTAGAGGGGGGGGGGGGGGACCGGTTACCCTAACAAAAATTTGCAATTTAAAGCGTAATATTTCGCCAACGGATCCCTAAAACGAAAAATGGTTTTCCATTTTATACATACCCACAAGGTTTTTGAACGACCTATCTAACGATACCCCATACAATGGGATAAATGAGGAAAAAAAATTATCCGCAATTTACGTGAATGGGAGGTACCCCTAAACATTTTTTTTTCATGATTTTGTTTTACCGTTTTGTTGGCGTGATTAATATATATATACTTATGCTAAATTACAGCTTTTTAGTACTTAAAGCCTCTGAGCTGAGCTGCGGACAGATGGACGGACGGACGGACAGACGGACATGGCGAAACTATAAGGGTTCCTTGTCGGGCTACGGACGGAACCCTTCAATTGCATTTACAAAATGAAAGCCCATAACACTTCACAATCTCCGTTCACCCATTTGTCTCAAGGAAGTCGGGAAGCTAATGGTCCATCCAGCAAATGATTGTATTTGACCTTGACCTTCGTTCTGAGGTTCCATCAAGTAAGAGAAATCTTTGTACTTTTATTCATTTATCTGTCCGAAGTAGAAAACTACAATTTTATTGTGTGGCTACGTGATACACGTGACATAATCATTGTCTTTAAGGCGCCAACCACTCAGAGCTGCGTTCAACGTTGGGCGTTTCGCGTTCTACTTTCCGCGTTCTGCGCTGTGCTTTCTACGGTTATTGAATCTTTAAGCACCGACCACACGTCTGTGTTCTCCGGTCCATACAATCAGAACGCACGTTCTCCTTGACCACCGCGTTCTATGTTTGTACAGTTAAGAAAGCGAGACCTGAGAGTTGCGTTTGTGTGAGTGATCCCCAAATGTACAGTCAGACAAAGAAATATATAAAGTCGTTTAATTTACAGTTTTATAATATTTCTTGTACACTCGACATTCCATCTCTTAGACCATATAACACGGGACTAGGCAAGTGCACTTATCCCCCTCTGCCAAAGTACATGAATAATTTTGTTCATGTAAATTTGCTTGTGTGTGCGTTTTGTGTTTGTGTTGCAGCATTTGATTCAGTGTGACACATCGATTTTTTGCAGGAGTGTGCGTGTATGAGTAAATGTGTGCTGTGCGTGTTTACCCGTATAAAAAGGCAGAATAATTTCAGTACCCACTAAGAGTCGCGCTTTGCCAGGTCCCGTGTTAAATGGTCTAAGTTGCATCTTGATCATCTTGAACTTCACTCTCGTCCGATATATCGCCTACATTTATGATGAATCGCTGTATTCGGGCAACAATACAGCCGATTCTGAAGGCTTTAGTTTTATTTTTAGTACTGTCAAAACTTAATTCTATTAATTCCAAAATGATTTTTTAGTGTTACAATAAAATATTTTGGAGAAATTTAAGTTTTGACAGCACTAAAACTAAAATAAAGCCTTCAGAATCGATTTTATTAGCGACCGAATAAAATTTTTTGCTGCTCAATGGTTTTCGGGTATTTCACAAATATATACAAAAAAATCTAAAAACTAAACCGGTACTAGCGGTACCGGAGGTGAAATGCGGGAGTGCGCGGCGGGGTAATGCCACGTGCCGGGCGGCGTATAGCCAAAACCTGTGTATGGTTCAACGCTGAAGGTGTTGAGCCCGCACACACAATTCGTGTCCTCTCTTTTATGCTCTTTCGGGAATTTAACATGAACAAAATCTGTGTACCGGTCAACACAGCCTGCGGAAGATGTAGTATGTCTCTTTTCAGCTCTTTTGCGAATTAAACATGGACAAAAGTTGTGTACTCGTTAACTCTACGTGACTTTTAATCTATTGAGTAAATAATTGGTATGTACCTGCTTTTGCCACTATTCACAATTAATCAATTTTGGAAGAAAATATTATGTAGATTGTACCGAAGGATTAATTTTTAAATATTTATCTCATTAGAACAGTACACATTAATATTTATTTTATAAATAATGACAATAAAAATCCAACTGAGTAGTTGATGGAATTGCGAGATTTAATATTAATTCGGTTTTTGGCTAATAGGTCTTAATATCTTAGTAATTTAGTATCGCTGTTTTATTATGTAAATTAGTAACATTGTAATTTAAACTCTTCCTGTTTTAACCACCATTCTTAATAGGTACTTAAGTAATTGAACGTATTTTTCTTAGAGTACCTAGATGAGAATAATGAAATGTGCAGTTTTAGAACACTTTCTATATTTGTATTTTATGAAGATAGATACTATCTATGTACATACACAAGATAGGCACAATATTCTTTCGTGTACCAAAACTATGATATGGGTTCGTAACAAATTAGGGTTGCTTAATACATTTGTGTCTAGTTTTTCTGTGTTGCACAGTTAAATATACACAATCTTATCATCAGAAATCGCTGACTTGTATTATTGAAGTAGGTTGTATACAAGAAAACAGTACCTCATTGTTATTTAATGCTATTTAGTGAGTTATGAAAATCTTCATCTAGTGCTTTTTGGCATTAAGTAGGACACTGAGAAAAACCATGTGCACGTTTCTTATTTTCATTTTCCGCCAGCCATAGATATGCTCGTAAATTTTATGAACCAAAAAATGTTTCTCAGTCGCTCTACTACTAACAAATGTTGCACTAACACCTTTCGCACACATACAATCATACTTTTGTCTCGCTCTGCGCTCACTGTAAGCGTCCGCATTGTTTCAGTCATGCACACGAGTGTCAATGCGCAACAGATTTTGGCTTGTCGATTCACGTATTTTGAATTTATTTTAGGGCCCAATCATGTTGCGCTCCAACGCCTCCTCTTAGAAACGCGTTAATAGCGAACATGGTTGTCCCATTGCTTCTCGATTGCGACTAAGCCAAACTATGACACTACCTATAGATGTTGATGCATACACAGATTTTGTTCAATCGGTATAAGTGAAGGCCAAATTCTGTGTATTGTTTAGTACCTAAATTCTGTCTTTATGCCGCCGGGCGGCCCCGGCTTCAAGCCGATTGTAAAAACCAGAACAGACAGGTCTAGCGGACGTTCCGCGCTTCAGCCCCTTAGCTTTTTACACTGTATGTAGGTGTGTACGCACACAAATGCTGTTCTCAGTTCTCACCTTTTGGACTGTAAAGACCCAAGCCGTCGGTCGCATCCACGAAGTATAGAACGCGGCTCTGTGTGGTCGGCCCCTTACGTCTTCGTACTTCATTATGATAATGATCACATGAAAAAAATTATCTAGTAAATTTTTACCTAAAATCAATGTAGCAACTGTTTTGTTACAAGTACGTATGTTTTCAAAATAAAAACAAAACCACTCTTATTTGGCTTTTAAACGAGCGTATTTCGTATTTTAAATGGGACACTTACAAAACATTTTCTTAAAACATCTTGTGAATACTCAAAAACAATTCTTAGGAAATTGTTATTCTTGATTCTAAAAAAGGTAAAGATATTTGTTTATATAATGCTCTATTGTTTTTTTTTATTTCCGTTCCTAAAATTCCAAACTAGTCAATTAATTACCAAATGGATTACGCAAACACTTCGCGCAGCCAGACCGACATATTTGGTACCATAGCTGTGCCCTTTATCCTGTGAACACATATTCTTCCATTTTCCTTATCGTTACCGGATTTGTCAAGACCTCCTAATTCACAAGTTTCTAATTTCGTCCAAATGCACCACATACTTTAAATTAAAACAAAAAATAACAACAATTGGTGATAAAAAATATTTGAGGAGCAGTAATAAGTATCAGTAAAGTTAATAAGTATCAGTAAAGTTAATAAGTATCAGTGAAACGGTATAGTGTATTTATTAAGATGTTGAAAAGAAAACGAAAAAAAAAGTGTCTGGTGCTCAAGAGGGTGTCGTATTGTTTGTCAGGCGCTACCGTTTAAGGCGAGGTTATCCAGAGAAATCTGTCCTGCTCCAACGCTTTCATTTTTCACATGGGTTTAGACCGGGCCGCAGCACCACCACTAACTTACTGTGCTTCATGTCGCACGTGGTGCCGTCGCTGGACGCAAGGGGGCAGGTCGACGTTGCTTACTTTGATTTCAGGAAGGCGTTCGATACTGTCGATAATGACGTGCTTCTTGAGAAATTTGCTGGCGTCGGCTTCACTCCGCGCCTTCTTGAGTTCTTTAGTAGCTACTTGAGAAACAGGCGCCAGTACGTGCAGTATGCTGGACATGCTTCAAACACGTATTGCACATATTCGGGTGTTAGCCAAGGAAGTAACCTCGGACCTCTGGAATTTAGTATAATGATAAACGACCTTCCGAACGTGGTCAAGGATGCCGTCTGCTTGTTATTCGCGGATGACCTCAAGTTGCTTTGCACCGTTAAGGATGACGCAGATTGCGCGGCATTGCAGCGTGACATAGATCGTGTCGTGGAATGGAGTCGCAGGAATAAGCTGTACTTCAACGTATCGAAGTGTGCGACAATGACGTATACCCGCTTGCATGCACCACGTTACTATTGTTACGAAGTAGACGGGACAGCAATGCCTCGCGTATCGGAGGTACGCGATCTTGGGGTACGCATGACGCATGATTTAAACTTTCGTAATCACATCGAAGACTTGTGTAAGAAAGCTTTTAAAAAGTTAGGATTCATTTTGCGGCAGGCTCAGTGTTTTAAAAATATCGAGGCTGTAAAAGCCCTTTTTAATGCTCTTGTTCGGAGCCGAATCGAAACGAGTGCAATTATTTGGAACCCACATGAAGCTAAATATAACTACATGCTGGAGAAAATTTTAAATAAATTTATAAGGTTTGTGTATTTTAAATTATATGGAGTTTACCCTTTCTTTCCACTTATGTATCCAACCCTATTTATTTTGGGTATGGTTGGATACAGTAAGCTTGAAGTGAGAAGAAACCTGGCGCTAGTAGTCTATTTCTTCAAACTTATTCGTGGAAAACAAGATAATCCACAGGTGTTACTGTCGATAGGGCTGTTTGTGCCGAATAATTACCAAAGAGCAAGAACCCACAAGCTGTTCTATGAGCCTATCGTGCGGACAAATATGCTGAAGGAGGCACCAGTTACGACAGCTATCCGATTTTTGAATAAAATTGATCAGGAGACAGATATTGACGTTTTTTACTGTTCGCTGACTGACTTTACAAGAGTAGCACTGTGTTTGTTATGTAAATAGGTTAAGTAGATGATATGTAATAAGTGATTTAGTTAATATTTTTTATGTGGCTTATATTTTCATGTCTGTTAAGATCATAGGTTTTCAGATTCTTCTTTTTTAATTTTTAACAATATTGCTTTAGGTTAACCTGTCATAATATTGTTTAGTTATTAGTAAATAAATAAAAAAAAAAAAAAAAAAAAACATTGGAGCTATCTGAACCTACCAGACCTGAGAGTGGTACGTGCCTGGATAATTTTGCTCATAACATAAAACGCGGATGTAAATGTGAGATCCTTGATTACGGCCTCTCTGACCATACTGCGCAACTATTAAAGTGTCCCGTTAAGAAAACGTGCAAATTGGATTTTTGGACAACTCGAAAAAGAGATTATAGCAAGGAAAACATGGAAAAATTTAGGGAACATCTAAAAAATTTATCTTTCTCAGAAACGTACGAGACAAATGAACCAAATGAATGTTATGATATGTTTTTAGAGACTTTCCTGCTCGTTTATAACTTGTGCTTTCCTTACGTAGACGTAAAAATAAAAATAACAAAAAAGTTAAAATGGATATCGAAAGGCATCAAACTGTGCAGCAAACGAAAAAGACAACTCCTGTGGCAATGGAGATCCAATCCATCGACATGTAATAAAAAAACATTTACAAGTTATTCCAAGACACTCAAGCGAATTATAAAATTAACTCAAAAAGCACAAAACAATCACAAGATCAAACAATCTACCAATAAATCAAAAACTGCTTGGAATATAATTAATAATTCTAAGACAACACTTCCCAATGAACCAATTAGAAAACTACAAGTGGATGACTACGAAATAACAGACCCTCCAAAGATTGCGGAAGCCTTTAATAATTTTTTTATTGACCAAATAAAACCGATAAATGAAGACCTTCCGTCTTCCGAAACAAATATAAACTATCAAAGTCAATCGATGTTTATGAACCCTGCAACTCCAGTCAGCATATGGAAAATAATTGGTTCACTGAAAAACAAAAATAGTGTCGGTTATGATGGTGTACACACTAAGGTACTAAAATACGTCAGTGATATTATATCTCACCCACTTAGCCACATACTTAATGTTTGTATTGAATCTGGTGTATTTCCAGAAAGTCTCAAGCCAGTAATCATTAAGCCGCTTTTTAAGAAGGAGAATAGAGAGTTGATGAAATTTTATCGACCAGTCGCTTTAGTATCTGTATTCTCTAAGGTTTTTGAAAAGTACATATACCACTCTATTGTATCTTACTTAGAAAAATTTGATATACTCACCGAGGAACAGAAAGGCTTTCGTAAGGGCAAATCAATAAATATGGCAGTCTACGAATTCCTCAAATACGCAACAAGCAGTGTAAATAAAAGTCAACCCATAGTAGCACTTTACATGGATATGACAAAGGCTTTTGACTACGTAGATCATACGTTACTAATAAAAAAATTATATGCATATGGCATAAGGGGAAACCTACTAGATTTAATACAATCTTATTTAAACAATAGAACGCAATCGACTGAAATTTCGCAGATTTGTGTGAAAAGTAAGCGCGAAACAAAATATCAATCAAATGCAAGACTTGTTAAATATGGCGTTCCTCAAGGAAGTGTTTTAGGACCGCTGCTTTTTATTATTTACATAAATGATCTCCCGGAAAATGTTTCACACCCTATGACATTATTCGCTGATGATAGCACTTTAATTATAGAATGCAATGAATTTGATGACAATGAAACCAAAATTAATGACGCTTTAAAAGAAATAATAATTTGGATGAATAGGACTAATTTAACCGTTAATTTAGATAAAACTTACATGATGAATTTTTATCAAAATATTTCAAAACTAGGCAATTTAAACATTGAATATAATGGCCAAAAAATTTACGATATCCAGTATACAAAATTTCTAGGCCTAACTATAGACAGAAAATTAGATTGGAAACAACAAATAAAAACTGTGAGAGACAAACTCTGCAAATATGCCTTTCTATTATCAAAACCAGCAAAAATCCTAAGCGAGGCAAACTCTCTAACAGCATACCACGGTTTTGTTACGTCGACTTTGCGATATGGGATTATTTTTTGGGGAAATTCAACACACAAAGAAATTGTTTTTAAGGCACAAAAACGGTGTGTTAGGGCAATGTGTAAACTTAAAACAAGAGATAGCTGCCAACCGTATTTCAAAAAGCTAAAATTGCTAACATTACCATCACTTTATATTTTCGAGATTGCTATTTTCGTAAAATTGAATCCGGAATACTTTGTTAAAGTCTCCACTACGCACAATAAAAGTGTACGCATGCAACATCGCCATAGACTATGTTTACAAAAATGCCATTACTGCATTAATGAATAAGAGTGTTTTTTGTATGGCCCCATTAATATATAACAAGGTACCAAACGATATTAAAGACATGCATGTAAATTTGTTTAAAACTAAATTATTTACGCTACTTGTTGACAAATGTTATTATAGCGTCATTGACTTTTTAAACGATAAAACAATTTAATTTATTCATAATATTGACATCCAATTCTAATAATTTTGACATAGGTATTGTATGTAATTCTCCAAGACTTTGTTTCATTTCTTTTGATAATATTTAATTATAATTGGGTGTCTGCTAATTAATATTCATATGCCCATATGGGTAGAACATGGAGTGTACTGTTAACTAATTTTAAGACCTATTATATTGTTTGACACATGTTCATGAATAAACGCTACTTACTTACTTACTTACTTACTTATTAATACATATTACATTAAATTGGATTTTTTGTGCGATTGCCAAGTCAATCAATTTATATAACACATCAAAGATTTTTAATATTGATATGGTCACTTAAAGATGTTGTTAGGTTAGCTAATTATGTAATAACTTAAGACAGAAGGTCCCTTGAGTAGGGATTGAATAAATTAACTGACTTGGATTTACATGGATCTCCCAATTTTTTACGGTAGAAGAACTAAGTTGCGAGTCTTGTTTTTTTTACAAGTTTTGTTTTTGATGGCATCTCATTTCTTTCTGTAGATAGTCCCACTTTTTTCTTTTTTTGACCTCGATAATTGTTGTTGTCCAAACATTGTCAAAGGGGACTAGCATTAGTCCCCGACATATGGTAATCGCAAGCATGGTGCCGGTCACAAGTCCGGGAACAAGGAGGAACCAAGGTGGGAGGAGCCAAGTCGCTAGGGTAATACCATTGGTTCCAAATTGTAACAGCGAGTGATAGTTATGCAACTCAGATGGAGGTAGCACTGCCATCTAGTTGTAAAAATATATAAAAGTATATATGTATGTATATAAGGCTACCTGGAACCTAAGGCCATCCACGCCTCCACAGTACGTGGGGGCATGGATGACCCTCAAAAGACAGGGCATAGGTGGAATGGGCACCACTTATGACTAAGAGCACCCAACTAATTATCTATGGTTTCAGAAGGATTGAGTTATTCGCATATATGGAAGGTACAATTATGAATGAGATTTTGCCATGCGACCCGGCTAGCGACCGGCGTTCTGAGATTCCCTGGCCTCAGTCTGCAAAGTTAGCTACCGAAGGAGCTGGTAGTGTAGAGTCTCAGGCACCACCAGTGCTTGATGCTACTGGACCAAACGGACAAGGAAGATCACAGGATCACCCACCGGGAAAGCTGCCGATGGGAGTGCCAAAGAGTATGGATGAGGGTGCTCAGGGCGGTAAAGGGGGAGGTGATGTTGTGGAGGAGGTTAGCCTCGAGGTGGCACCGCCTGCTAACGGGATGGAAAGAGTTTTAGGACATACCTCCACCCTGGGGGTAGGATGTCCAATTAGAGCTAGGCGCCGCAGTAGACTGACGGGAGGCCAACGTAAAGCTAGAGCTAGGGCCTTCCGCAGACTGGAGAAAGAGTGGCTTGAAGCCGTTTATGAATTAAGAGACGCGGGAGCTGTTATGTTTCCTGGCGCGGAAGCACTTCTGCCTCCTGAAGCCTGGGCGGCCAGCTCGGTGAAGGGTAGAGAGGGTGGATCAGGACGCGCAGCAATGAATGCGAGCCCTGATCAACTCACTCTAATGCCAAAAAGCCTAGGAGTGCAACACACATGCACATTTGCAAACAACATCTACACCAACTCAGAACAAAGACACTGTGGACGAAATCCCAGTTACTAAGGATGTGGTGGTCCACGGGACCGCCCTGTTTTCCAAGCCTACTGCTTCCACCGCCATACCTCCCATCAAAAAAGGTGGGAAACGTGGTGGTAGAGGTAAAGGCAAAGGCAAGTTAGCCATGGAGGACAAACAGGGCACCCCCGATGATTGACCGCTACTACCTTCCAAATTTCACAAAATTGGCAATCGGGCCTCGTCGGCGGTGGCTAACACACCCACTCCAAACACACACGAAAACTACACAAATCCAAGAAATCAGAAGAGACCATCTCTCCGACCACAGCTGTCGCGGGAAAGAAGGTCCGACTGACAGAGAGGGCCGGGGGCGCTGGCTCTTCTGAGACTCACGACACACATGACACGGGTACAGCAGATATATACGCAAGAGCGGTCGCTGCCCACTTGAAGGTAGTTGTCTTGCAAAAAGGCCAAGCTGAGATGGACGAGAACCGGGCCTGCCTCCTACGGCGTAGTCTAGAGTCTCGGGTGTTTGCCAAGTTTATGGAAACCCAGAGCGACGAATCGCTGTGGATGCCGGCCTTTGAGGTGTTCTCTCGTCTAGCCAGCGGAGGCCTAAGAATTCTTTGCCAAGACGACCAGACCCTAGAGTGGCTAAAATCTCAGGTCGATCAACTACAGGGATTATGGGAGGGCTGTCCGGGGTATTATCTCGTGCAGGAAAACCTAATTCCCAAATATACTAAAGGAGTCATCTGGGTTCCTGACTTTATGGAGGGGGATCCTCGGCTTCTCAAGGATTTCCCGGCTGCTATGAATCGCAGGAACCTAGATATGAACTCGTGGAGCCTCATTACATCTGAGGTCCACAAAGATGGCCATACTCAGAATATCACCCTTATGGTAGGTATCCCGCCGGCCGAACTAAACAAACTTAAAGAAGTGGGCTGTCGCTTCTTCTACAAAATGGCAACAGTCTACGTCAACTTGAGAGGCAATAAAAACACCCAGCCCGCCTCTAACGCTACAGTTGGCAACACGCCAATAGTGGTGTTGCGGGGCGACGGGGCTCCAGGGGTTTCCGACATACCTGGCCTGCATAATGTAACTCGGAGCACGGAGACGCCCGAGAGCAGTCAAATCAGGCGGACAATGGAGGATGAGGATAGGATGCTGGACTTGTTATCAAGCCTCGACGTCGCCTTGTCTCTTATGCCACGGACCGAGGAGGACTTACTGCGCTCTGAGGCCGATGCGTAGCCCTGAGACATTTCAAAACCAAAACCGTCACTTAATACATAATTGAGGGTGTAAACAAGAAGATCACGTTAAATGATACAAACACTTCAAAACCTACTACTACCTTTTCCTTAAAGACAAGAGAAGGTCTAAATTTAGATAGGGAATCACAAAAAATTTGCTCTATAAACATCCTCCAAGTCAACCTTCAACATAGCGTCACAGGGTTTGCCGCTCTCAGGAGGACATCAGAAGAGGAACCCAATACCATAGCACTCATCCAAGAACCGTACTTAACCCGGGGAATAGTAAGTGGCTATGGAAATCTGAAAGGTACTGTTTTTACTTCAGCCATACATTCTAAAACTCGAACCTTTATCTATGTTCCAGCACTGTATTAAGCATCCCTCGTAACCCATTTGTGCTCTGATGATCTCACAGTAGTCAAGCTACAAACAGGCCTTGGTGGCGACCTTGAAGACGTGTACTTGGCATCGGTGTACCTTGACGGGGAGCTGGAAACTACAAGACCCGAAATGGAAACGCTGGTGAAACACTGCACGCAACACAAAACTCAATTCATAATAGGCTGTGATGCAAACGCTCAAAACGCAAAACGCAAATGCAAAGAGGTAAGGACTTTCTTGAATTCGATTTATCTCACGAACTAAACATTTTAAATAAAGGCTCCGAACCAACCTTTGTAACGAGACGTAGTCAAACAATAATAGACATAACATTAGCGACAAATCTTATAACAGAATCCATCAGCGGATGGCATGTTGCGAGCAAGGAGGTCTCTGGATCTGATCATAGACGTATAAGGTATGTACTAGAAGTAGGTAAGCAAAAACCACGGAAGTATAGAAATCCGAGGAAAACAAATAAAATAAAATACACTACACTTGTAGAAAAAGATTTGCGATAGGTACATCAGAGAAGGACCACTGAAACAGCTGCCACCTCATCAGAACCAGCATGTCTATCTACCAGGCAAATCGACAGAAACTGCATTGCACCAGGTAGTACAAAAAGCAGAGACTGCCATAGAAGCGAAACAGTCCTGCCTCGCAACCTTCATCGATATCGAGGGTGCTTTTGACAAAACCACGTTTCCTAGCATAGTACACGGGCTCGAAAAGCATGGCGTGCATGAGTTAGTCATAAAATGTGTCACTAATATGCTGAGCGAACGCGCCGCATAATAGAAACATCAGAGCGAACACGCTGTCAGGTAACAAGAGGATGCCCTCAGGGACTTTTCACCGCTGCTTTGGGTAGCGGTCATCAACGACCTTCTTATAGAGCTGAACAAGGACGGATTTTGCACGGTAGGCTATGCAGATGACTTGGTAATCATGATATCAGGTCTTTTCGAAGGAACGCTGTGCAGCAAAATGCAATTGGCGCTACGGAAAGTTGAAACCTGGTGTCGTAAGCATAACCTATCCGTAAATCCACAAAAAACTGACCCTATCTTATTCACAAAAAAAGAAAAAGTTAGGGCAACTAAAGCTTCCAACATTGTTTGGCACCCAGCTAACCTTCGGCAAGGAGGTGAAGTATCTAGGTGTCTGGCTGGATGACAAATTGCTGTGGGGAAAGCAGGTGGAACATATAATAAGGAAGGCAATGAACACACTATGGCAGTGTAGGCGAGCTGTGGGCAGGGATTGGAGACTCACACCCAGACTCTGCAAATGGCTATACACAGTAGTGGTAAGACCGGCACTAACTTACGGAGCTTTGGTATGGTGGCGAAGAACAGAGCTAGTAACGACCGAAAACAAACTACAGCAACTCCAAAGACTAGCATGCACACTAATAAGCGGATGCATGAGATCAACACCTTCTGCAGCACTAGACATCTTATTAGGGATCACACCACCACACTTGCACATACAGCAAGAAGCGATGGTAGCAGTCCTTTGTATCAACTGTACTGGCCACTGGAAAGGTAACAATATAAAAACCAATCACTCGAATCCTTGAACGAGCATTAGAGATTGTTCCGGAGGCAGCCACAGGAACTGATGGGACACCGAAATCCTACCTAATGGATCGCAGGTACGAGATTCACTCTCAGGGGGAAACAAGCTCCCATCGAAAGGTACTGGCTTTTTACACTGACGGCTCCAAAGGGAATGACGGCAGGGCTGGTTGCAGCTACGTGTCTCCGAAACTAGGGCTCAGTAAAGCAGTTCCACTCAATAACTTAACAACAGTGTTTCAAACTGAGACGGCAGGTATACTCCTAGCAGCTAAGGCAGCGACTTCAATTTGCACAGGCAGACCTTGCGACATACAGGAGGTTACAATCACTACAGACAGCATGGCTACTTTAACAGCGCTAAGCAAACCTGTAAGTAGATCCAAAATCATAGTAGATTGTCATGCAGAACTACAAAACCTATCAAACATATGCAAGATTAAGATATACTGGACCAAGGCACACAACGGAAATGAAGGTAACGAACAAGCGGACTCTCTTGCTAAATTAGCATTCCACATAGTAGAAGTAACGACACATGTCTATAATCTGTGTCGACCATCGGCGGAAGCGATCAGGGGTGAGCTCAGAAAACACACACTAGCCATACACAACAAAAAGTGGGCAGAATGAAACGACTGCCGAATGTCAAGAAGAATGGTGCCGCAGGCAAATGGCAAGGTAACACGATACTTACTAAAACTAAAAAGGTCCGATCTACGTGAAATGGTAGGTATCATAACTGGACACTGTAACCTGAATAAGCACCTTTTCACTACAGGTGGCACCGATAGTCCTCTATGTAGAGGGTGCCTTCTAGAGGACGAGACAGTGGAACATGTGCTACTTCACTGCTCTGCTACCGAAGACATAAGACGAAAAGCAGGGTTCGCGACAAGCTCCACCTTCCCTTCACTGGACCAGTTTTTGTGTCAGCATGCTGAAGCTGTTCGGCTCTACTTCAGCTGTCCTGGCTGGGTTGACTGACCGGGGGGAAGTGCACAATACTCACGATCACGGAGAGTCAGTGCAGGACTCATCGCCCCCGCTACGAGTTTAGAATTAAGAATTAGTCCCACTTTTTTCTTTTCCGGTACCTTCTACTTACAACTTATATATTTATATGGGATTACAAAGTTATTTATGCAGTTGGTGTTTCTAGAGCACTGGATTTTAAATTTTCCTTGATTTATATACTAAACACTAATTGTATTCTAAATTTAAAGCTTCTATGTCTGCTAAAAGTGCCTTAAAGTTTTGATGATCGGTCAGTCAGTCAATCAGTCAGTGAATGGGTGAGTGACAAAATTGAGAAACAATGCCTGCTTGGTAACTGAAAATTCAGGCTTCTAGTTTTATCCACAACGAAGTTATAGAGGGGTTGAAAATGGCCTGGACTGTTTCGAGAAAAGGATGGTACGGCCGTGCCCCTTTTTAAGTCGACTTGGCCCCCCGCCCCCAGATTTGAGTTCCTACAGTTATGTAAAATAAGTAAAGTATAGTTTTAGCTTTTTATTAGCTTCACATTTAATTATATACGTAAAAGTTTAATTAACTTTTAGACATATTGGTTCTAGGTTAAAAAAACTGCTTTACGAGAAAACCTTTACTAATAATAAAGTAGTAAAAAGTGAATATTTTCGCGAAATTTTAAATGAAATGGGCTATTGGTATTGATTGTGCTGAGGCAGAAACGATTTTTTTTTTTAAATTTTCTGTCTGTTTGTAAATTCCGTTTTCATTTGAGAACCACTCAACGGATTTAAATGCAGTTTCTTTTTATATCATCATAGTGATCCTGGTCAACGCAAAGGCTATCAGAGATGTTCATAAAATAACGCCTAAGCTGAAAAAGGAGCAAAGATTGAATAAACGCTTTTAACTTGAGAACCACTCCACGGATTTGGATGCGTTTTTTAGGGTTCCGTACCCAAAGGGTAACCAACGGGACCTTATTACTAAGACTCCGCTGTCCATATGTCCGTCTGTCACCAGGCTGTATCTCATGAACCATGATAGTTAGACAGTTGAAATTTTCACAGATGATGTATTTCTGTTGCCACTATGACCAAAAATACTAAAAACCAGAATAAAATAAATATTAGTGGGGGACCACACAACGAACGTCATTTTTTTGCCATTTTGAACCCATCGTGCGCGAGTCCGACTCGCAATTGGCCAGTTTTTTTTAATTCACTTTATAGCTGTTTTGTCATATCCTTACTATAATATTTTATTTGGTGCTCAAAAAGTAAACTTTAACTGTTATTTGATTTCGCAAGTAATTTGCTGACGTTATCATAATCACGATTTTGAAATTACTTTTCAGTGAAATATCAGCCAAGGCAGGCAAATTATCATGAATAATTAAATTAATACCGAATATAAGTTTCCCTGGTGTAATGTCACCTAAGTGATTTAACAAAGCCTCAGGTCAAGCAACTATTGACAATACAGAAATTTGTATAGGGCGAAGGCGTTATTATATCGAGCTTAATACTACCAAGCTTAATACACCAAAGGTTGGCAAAAATACTAGTAGGTGTATACCTGTACAGAGCATCAGCGATTCTTTTCGAGAATTTACATTTATATTACCTGAGTTTACGCTACCGCGTTGCATATGAAACTGCAGAAGCCGAAATTTCACGCTGCTTGCGCCCTAATCGAAATTTGTACGTGCTCTAGACATTTCTAGGAATGCTATGGTACTTAGAACTCCGTCAAACAATAAACACCTTAGTTTTATTATCCATCTGTCCATAATCTCGCTCAAAAATAGCTGAACTGATAAAAAAGCTAACTCATATAGAACCGAAAAAAAAGAACAATAGTATTACAATTGAAGATAAGAAATATATATCTCATCAATCCTTAAGGGTTAAATATGTTTGAAGGTTATAGAAAGAATTCTCTGAGAAGAAATTGAAAAATCTTTAATGATGGCAGATTCAGAAGGGCGGAAGTTGTAAATTGATAGTTGTTACAAATAAGGGGCTGTTCATTTATTACGTTTTAGGGGGAGGGGATCAGATCAAATCATGTTTTTAGGGTTCCGTACTCAAAGGGTAACCAATGGGACCCTATTACTAAGACTCCGCTGTCCGTCTGTCTGTCCGTCTGTCACCAGGCTGTATCTCATGAACCGTGATAGTTAGACAGTGGAAATTTTCACAGATGATGTATTTCTGTTGCCGCTATAACAAAAAATACTAAAAAACAGAATAAAATAAATATTAAAAGGGGCTCCCACACAACAAACGTGATTATTTTGCTCGTTTTTGCTCGATATTGATGACGGCAACAGGTTGAAATATTCAGAGAATATTTAGTTATATATTCGTTTTAAAAATAATTAATGGGGGCGGGGGAGGGTCTGGATATTTCTTACGTAAGATCATGTGACATACTCGTATTTTCTGATCGTTTATCTGATTAGTTGTTGAGTAATTGGGCTAGTAATGATTCATATGTCTGTTTTCCAACGTATTTTGTCTTGTTCCGTACGCCTACCGATAAGTTAATCAATAAACTTGGGCTTTTGTTAAAGCTCCTTTAAAATTGATTGGGGGACGGGGATCAAACGAATCTCATTATTTCTTAAATAGAAGAGAGAGGGGTCAAAACAGGATCAAACAAATGGGAATTTCTGAGCATAGTATTTATATACTGACCTCTTGCTTAAACGGTGAAAGAATAAGTGAAACAAAAATATTTTTTGTGCCCGAATTATAACGATAACGTGAACCCCCTGTTACGTTGGGACGTCAAAATGGTCGTTGAAAGAAGAATTTGTTACAAGTGTTGACTCTTTTAGGCACGAACATACCCGGCAACACCTCTTGCACACCTTTGGGGGGTTACATGTCGCGGTAATAATGGGGCTGTGAAAGAAGCGTACTTATAAACAGATTTTATCTGTAAGTTTTTGTTCATCATTACGCAAACTTGACGATCTTTTTCTAGCTACCACAACAACAAATAAAAAACATTTTTGATTCGTTACTGTTTACAAAGTAACAAACTAATGTAAGTAAGCTGTAAATATTAAAAACGTGAAAACACATTGCTCTGGTAGATTGTTACTTATATTGCTAAAAACTTTTACTTTTTCTGAGACTTAAGTGCCTAATTGAATTTGTTTACAACATCGACATTTTGAAGTTTTCACGACTTAACAAAAATATTAACGACTTTGTCATTAGTTAAATTGGATTTTTTTAATTTTTTTTTTTTTAGTACCTGTTTATTATATGTATATTATTTTATAATACGTGTCTGATTTAGAATTAATAAATCCTAACAATTACAAATTAAAAAGTTAATAATATTGTAAATATTTCTTAAACGTACATAAATAAATTCAGTTTCTATAAAATAAAACGAAAACTAAAATATTTTTTAGCAAATGCTACTTCACTAAAGTTTTCCCGAGTTTTAAACTGATATTTATTCCGGTGACTTTTCGAACATCGTCCAATTTTTTTTTTCAAGTATTAGGTGTTATCAATAGAGGACATTTTTGAAAAAAAAAATAGGTAGGTAAAATTTTCACTTCAACATATTTTTTTCCCAAGATTTATCGTACAGCGTTGTCACTACACTAAGCTACGAACGGCGAACGGAAGGCGCGTAGCCGCGTAGCCACGTAGCGCGTGCAGCGCATGGTGTCTACAAACGAAGCCGCGTAGTGCGCACGGCGCATGGTGTCTACAAACACAATCGTTAATATTTTAGTACTAGGTGATACTGAAATGAAAAAACACTTATTTCATTATAGTCACTAAATATTTAAATAAATAAATTTGGACGATGTTCAAAAAGTCATCCTGTATATTTTAAATATGCGAGTAGTTATGTTTGAAAACGTGCAAAATCAAAATGTATTCCACATAAAAAGAAACCTTCCTAACTTAGACTCGTAACGTATTTGATAATATAATAAATTACAAAGAAGCCCGTAGAAAGGCGAACCGATATCAAATACACATTCAACAACTTGACTTAAGGCGAACCCTAGCATTTCGTTTTAACATAATTGCAATCTTGCTTGAGTTAAGGCATATCGCTTACGAGGTTATTTTACCCTTTTGGGCCCAGACTATATCTATAGGAGATTTCAGATATATTACTAGTAGTAGGGACTCACCGTGTTTTTTTTTTCTTCTGGCTGCGGTCACTTTTTAAAGCGCCATTTTGCCACAGATCAATTTAATTTACGTTCAGGGGTAAACTAAGTAAAATCATTACGGACTATTACAATAAAATTTCTTAAATTCATTTGTTCTCTTATGAATGAGTTGTAAACAATGAAACCATACATAGAATTAATAGAAAGGTAAGAGAAAAAAAATCGGCTCCTTTTTTATGTACTGTAGAACCCCCTGAAGATTCGTTTTATTTTATTTTGGGTCAACATTTTACACAATATGCACATATATAAAAATATCAGATCCATCTGCAAGCTAGAGACCCGTGACATACGGACAGACCGACGGACAGACATTAATAGGGTTTCGTCTTGCCCTTTGGGCGTGGAACCCTAAAAACATGCGTGTAAATTTACAAAAAGCGTAGTAAATAAATAAATAAACCAAACCGTCTAAATTCAAAATCTTATGATTATTGATTTCAGATATGTTATGTCTGTATTTATGGCAATATATAATTTACTACAATTATATTTTAAAACAATTCACGCATAAAAAGCATTTGGATTTCATTTCATTTGGATTTGATTTCATTTGATTTTCATTTGGATTAATAAAATGGTAAAAAAACGCCGCCTCTTTGGCAGAGAGGTTTGAGTATCAAATCGAGCTTAGGTACTGCAAGAAAAAGTGAATCTCACATAATGGTACTACAATCTTTAATTTACAACTTACATCTGTTTTCTTTGAGTCAGTGTACAAACCTGTTTAACCCGTATGTGATCCCTATCACATCCATTACGTTATTATACGAGGTTCGCGGTAAGACTCTTAAATTAAGGTGAGTGCATTACCTTAACACTTTGAACACGTTTCCTTAAGGTGCCAGTGCAGTTGTAACAAACAGTCTAGCATTAGTCACGTTGGCAGCACTGCTTTGCACTTCGCGGTAGGGAGGGGACATCACAAGACTTTTTCACGTGGTCCCTTTGTTTCAATAGACTCTTTCTTGAAATATACTTCAGTATGTATTTATTGGTTTATGAAGGCAACAAAAGTTTACCTTAATATAAATTTAATAAAATACATTATATAATTTCTCAAATTGGTAGGAAATCCATCAGATATTTCAGGTTAAACTCATTATGTGCGGAACAACGGTGCAGAGACACATTATCGAATAACATATAAATCTGTTGATTCTACACAACAACTATAAATACACTTTAAAGTGGTTGTACACGATCATTTACAAAGTAATGCATTACAGTTAAAATCTGTCAGTTTTTCAGACAAAGTTTCCTAGCCATAAAACAGTAATGTTCAAATAATCAATACTACACGAGGCTACACATACAATGAAGAAAATTTGACAGTAATAAAATAACAGTAGACAGGTTTACCCTAACACATTGACGCGCTTATACTGCTACGTAGTCGATCTGAAAACGGAAAAACTATATACTCGTAGCACTTGCTACGTCGTAGCAAAAATAGGAAGCAAATATGGCTACTAAGGTAGCAAGTGTGATTTTTCGTAGATTAATGAAAGTAGAGTGACAAAAGAAATTTATGCTGCACAAATGGAAGGTAAAGCTTGACTGGGCCGCCATAGAAGGACGTATGCTGACCAAATAGGCGACATACTGAAGAAGGGCAAAGTCAAAAGTACCCGAAAAAGAAGAGCTTTTATGACTAGATTGATGTAGAAGAAGCAAAAGAGGTGTGTCAGGATCGTAGCAGATGGAAATCTGTACTCTTGGATTACTACTCTGGGAGGCAGGCATGAGTATGTGCGTGTATTTTTCGTAGATTTAAAATAGATATTTCGGTAGATTAAAGAAGGTGTATCAAGAGAAAACATGAATTTTCTTTTAGTACGAGTATTACGTATAACTACAAACGTGGTAGGAGAATTAAAGTACTTACTATGTGGTACATCCCTTTTCTGAGGTTGCGACAGAACAATACCCGTAAATATGTATGTTCAACAAATGACCGTTTTAGTTTGGAGGTACTATTAACTCCAAGAGATTTGTACTAATGATATCTGTTAGCTTTGTGTTCCTGGTAGTTTTCCAGGGTCCCATATCCATAATGTGCCAAACGGGACCCTATTACTAAGCCTCCGCTGTCTGTCTGTCTATCCGTCTGTCACAGGGGTCTACAGCTACAACGGTAATAGATAAAAAGTTGAAATTTTCACATAATACGTGTTACTATGACCTCTATCATGACAAATAATATATATATATATATATATATATATGTATATATTGGGTCTCCATACAAGAAGCCTCAAAACAATTTAAACGTTATTGGTTTTGGCTCTTAAAGACGGTAAGACTACAAGTTGTAAATTAGTCAGATTGTAGAATATACTCTAAACTAAAGTAAAACAAAAAATTATACAAAGTAGGGTTCCGTGCGCAGATGGCACCAATTTTTTTGTCAGACTATTTTAGCGCCTTGTTTTATGCAGCCTCGATGTTGCTTTGGCTTGTAAATTGTTGTTATTTACCATAATGTTTTTAGGGTTGCACACCCGTATAGCGGAGTGGTACGAAACTTGCACTTGGCCAAACTATTAAATATCATTGATGCTTTTATAATTTTTGATTTATAGTAAATGTAATAATTTCTAATAGCCTGTGTAAGCAGCGCCGGATTTAGGAGAGGGCAACCGGGGCTGAAGCCCAGGGGTCTCCACACAAGAGGGGCCTCCACAAGTTTTTAATGTTGTACAGTAATTGTTTTTTCGAATAAATAACTCGCCGTTTACATATTTTAACTAACCACACATAAAAATACAGTAAGTACAAATTGCATAAAGATTTAAGGGCTCACCATGTATGAGAACTATATTTTTCGTTTTATGTTACTTTTTAGGGTTCCGTACCCAAAGGGTAACCAACGGGACCCTATTACTGAGACTCAGCTGTCCGTCTGTCCGTCAATCACCAGGCTGTATCTCATGAACCGTGATAGTTAGACAGTTGAAATTTTCACAGATGATGTATTTCTGTTGCCGCTATAACAAAAAATACCAAAACAAGCCAAGTGCAAGTCGGACCTGCGCACTTCCATACAACATACACAATTTGTTGCCGTTTTTATACATTAATGGTACGGAACCCTTCGTGCACGAGTCCGACTCACACTTGGCCGGTTTTTTAAGAAATGTAATTAAGAGTAAGGTGGTAGAGCTGATGCCAGGCTCGACTGTGGAGGTACCACCATCTTACTCGCAAATCCTCCTGAAGTTATTCAGGAGAGAGTAAGAGAACAGCTCTCAGGCAAAACCAGGCGGCCAACCATTGCATGGGACCGATGGATGGCGGTTTATCCATGCCCAATTGCCAAGCCTTATAAAAAACAGACTAGTGACGGGCAGCGGCGTCACTGGTGCAAGGGTTTCGGCACCGCGCTCACCAACCCGCCTGCCCAGCGTGTGTGAGTATGGGCATTTCTTCCAGGAGGACCGCCAAGAGTGGCGAAATCCTGGAAAGGCCTATGTCCAGCAGTGGACGAAACAGGCTGATGGATGGGTGGAACTAAGAGTAAGGTTAAAACAGAAAATTGTTTTCAAACGCTTAGTATAATTAACTTCGTTGTTCTAAAACACAAGCAAAGACATTCTGAACATACAGCCAAGTACCTATAATATTACTTCGAAATCGGGACAATGAAAATTATGTTTTTAAAAATGGAACAAGTTTGGAACAAAAGTATCGTATACTATATGGCTGTTGCGGCTACAAGATCTTTGCCTTATACCCAATAAAGACTAAATAATAAAAAAATAAAAAAGTGGACGCGGGAAAAAACTTCTGAGTGATATTTTATTCCAAATTTTATTAAAAATGTCTTCAACAAATACTCCTATAGATATAAAAAATGGAGCAGTTGCGGCTACAAATAATTAACTAATAAAACATCTATATGAGAAATGTTATGAAGATTTCGTGATATAGCGGGAACGTAACAATACTCCAAGCACATCATTTGTGGAAATCTCAAAATACATTAAACGAAGTTAACATTAATGTACCGCTATGCATGTCTCCAGGCCCATCTTCAAGTTCAGCCTGTAATTCTGCAATTCCTGTTTATTTTAATAATTGTACAATACAAAATCTACATATTAATAAACAATAGCCAGTGTGTAATAAAGTTTCTATCAAAAGTACTTACTTGTCTATATCTGTGTTTTATTCCTTCTTTCGTAGATAAAATCTTGTATGCAACTGTACGTTACTGGTCTTTTTACGTAACCGTTGCATAAATAGCTATTTTCTGAGATTACACTATAGGTACATGTGATACTAATTGGGAAGGCAAAGGGAACTTAGCCCAAACAGCCATGAGGTTTAATATCAAATACCAATGAGGTTATCATTTAACACGTACTAAATAATATTGCGGCGTGACAAAGGAGGTCACAATTTTATTTTATTTTCGGCCTGCATTGTCTATAGCTGCCGGAACGCGTAACGCGTAGTACACCTGCGTGGTGGACTGTTGGATTTTGGCGCCATAGCTTACGTGGAAATTATTGTTTACGGTGGTTTTATGGGTCAAACCATAAGTATTATTTTGCCCTAAAATTACTAACAGCAGTAATGGTGATGATAATTTGACTCCACCCGACATTCTGGAAATAACAACGGAAATTACGAACACTTTTAGAACGAGATTTTACAAGAAAAATCAAAAATGGCTAACGACAAATTTTATCAAATAAATAAATGAGGTTAGATAAAGTAGTGTATGAAACTATAAATAACTAGGTATTAAACACTCGTGTTATATTAAAAAACTCGCCTTCAGCTCGTTTTTTATACTGACACTCGTGTTTTTAATAACCTTTTTATGTAGCAGTTTCATAAATTACTATTATGGTTTGAATGGTAAATGGAGATTTGTCTATTATTAATTCTTACTACTACCTCTTCAATAAAGTTACAACAATGATAATGAGAGACAAAAAATAAAAACTTTATCTTAAACTCATTTTCAGATTTTTATGAGATACGCCTGTATGTAAAGTGGGTGACGAATTGCTCTGTCTGAACGCTTTCGTTGGACAACTGTATGGATTTTTAAACTGTGTAATTATTACTCATTACTAGCTCATGTCTACCCATATCTACACGACACGTACCGTGACGGAGTATCAGAGTTGCTTCCGAACGTCGACGATACAAATACTCATAAGCCGTTTTGTCGCCGAGGATTTTTACGTGCCAACCTAACAGGGTTGAGCTTTATTTCTTGACTAGCCTTTTTTGTGTGGCTCCCACTGCATTTATTCAATCTCTGCCTTGGGCGTTTATCGGCTTGGGCGTTATTTTATCAACAACGCTTATAGCATATATGTTTACCGTCACTAAGATGATAATAAACTAAATCGCATCCAAATCCATTGAGTGTTCTCGAGTGTAAAACGTAACATATATTAAAATTCTAAAAATGGTAGTTTTAGCTTATACTAAATGGTAGTTTTAGCTAATACTAATAAACAATTTAATTTAAAATTACAAAAAATATTAAACCCATAAATGTTCAAATTAGCTGTACCATCTACTAATAATACTGTGAAGACCGCAATGTTAGGTCTCGAAATAAAATCATGTGCTCTACTGATCAAACTGAATAATTCCTCCGAAGAAATAAAATCTGCGTAAATAAAAAAACATTTTCACATTTTATTACTTATTTTCAAAAAGATAATAAAAGAGCATTTATCTTTCTTCCTTTTAATCTATCCTTCAGTAGGTACATACATATTGCATAAGACAAAAATTGTAAGTAATGTCGCCACTGTACATTATGCTTAAGACCAAAATTGTAATTAATTTATCTGTGTACAATAAATAAATAAATAAGAATCGTAAATTCATCTTTTTTGTATGGGCAGGTCCAATTTTCTTTTTCTTCAGTAGGTATTTTCCTTGAAAAAATTTTCAGTATGATTATTCAATGATGCGATTTAATTTAAAGATGCCTGTCTCATACCTACCACAATAAGTATAAAATTTTCCTAAAATGACCTTGTCCAAAGATATTCGTTTGATGACTATAACTTTTCCTTTACATCAAAACAAGTTTGTGAATATTGTGTCTCACCACAACTTTATCTCTTTGTTTTTATTTTACCTCGTCTCCGAAAACACTAGCGTTGGTGTTACGAGTACTATCACAGAAAAATATGTAAATCTAATCTGTTTTAGAGCAGTTTTCTTCATGTTTTCATGAAGATGAATAAAACAGAGGAGCTCTGTAGAAACAAATATTTACTGCTGAGTCGACTACAATAAGTCGAATAAGCTAGATTTCAGTCACGGCTCTTTCAAATAAATTGGTACGATGAATTTTGCTCCCCTGGACGGAGATTGATTGAATTTATTGGTTTTACGATACGAATAGATTGCACCTTTGATCTGTTCGGTATTTTGTTACTGCAAAATTGTTTACAGTACTTGTACCGATTTCGTACATATTATATAATATTTTTGCCATTTAATATAACATATAATTTTTATTTATTTATAACATTAAGACACTACACACGAATAGCATCTACATCAATAAAATAAGTTTGCAAAGATCATCACTTCAATTATTTTAAGTATAAATTTGTACCTACTCCTTATTGTGTAGCCACTTATACCGGGTGTAAAAGCAAAGGCAAGAATACCTTAAAGGTGTATTAGTATGATCGGTAAAGATATTATTTTAAATACTGGGATTTCTAAATAAAGTACCAGTAACTAATAATAAGACGATTTTCTTTGCTCAAAATACACTAATCGCGTGGACACCCTCACGATCGCTGGCCACTCGGATGAGGGGTGCGGGTTGCGGGGTGCAACTAGGTGTGTACGGAGGCCGGTGAGCTGCCTAGCCATAGCTTAGAAAAATTATGAAATTTTTGGTGAAATTTCAAGGTATATTTTTTTTTACTCATTATCAAAGGGATTCTTGACTTTGCATTTACACCTTGTATAAGGTGACTTTAATTTATCCACCCAAATTCTTACTGAATACTCGGTAAGTGCTCAGTAACAAGGTTTAACGACCCTTTTTGTGAAATTCGTAAATTATTCTTCCTAAACAAACGTTCCTTACAAACGCAAGCTCAGCCTCGAGTCAGTTACTATGGGGGGTCGAGATTTTTATTTTGCAAAATCAGCAAAAAGTGTTATCAATCCGTGTTACTGATCACTTACCAAGCCTCCAGTATGCGTTTGGCTGCATAAATTAAAGTCACCTTACATATAAATAAAAAATATTTTGTATTTGTATTTTTATTTTAATATCGTAGTTTTTATCATCTTATTCTCTAGTTTCTTGGTTTCACTATAAAAATATTGATTTCAATTAATGTTTTGGTTAATACGTAATGCATTTGATAGAAGTAGTTCCATTGTTAATTGATAACTTTTTGACAGTATACACGGTGTAAATGCAAAGTCAAGAATCCCTTTTAGGGTATGAAAGTATACACAAAAATACAAAATATCTTTATTGGTAAAACATAAATAGTTTACAATAATCGAGTTGTTGAAATCACCTTTTAAGCATACAATGCCTGTACCAGGTGACTCCGCTCTTCTATATCTTCACATAATTCACTGATTTTGAAAACAAGAATTTTTAAAAAGAAGTTTAATAAAGATAGCTATTGTTAGATATTCTAAATATGTTATGTAGGTATATTTGTGTGTGAGAAGTGTATATTTTTAAATATACATATATGTAATATTTGTTTAGTTTTTATATGAAATGTAGAACTAAATAAATAAGATTCTATTTTTAATTTATATTATTTCAACGATAAAAGTAAAGGTATATAGGTATTATATAATATTAATATATTCATGTGTATGTTGACTATTTTGTTATTGTATGCGGGTCAATAAACACTCTGTCTGTTCGTAGTTTAGCGGTTGTAACCAATTTGTGATTGCTTTCTTACATTCGTAATAAAGATTACTATAAATGTCTAATTCAGTGTTCAACTTATTGTACAGGTATGCTGATCGTTTTGAGTACTGTTTGCTTGCAAATTCGGTTTTAGTTGTTGGAATTTTAGCTACATTGTATTTTTTTCTCTTCATAATTACTCTTGCATCATAATCAATATCTTTGTGTTTTTTTATAACAGTTTGAAGTATATACACGAATCTGATGTCATTACAAGAAAAAAAATATACCTTGAATTTTCACCAAAACTTCCATCATTTATCTAAGTTATGGCTACGCAGGTCATCGACCTCCCCACACACCTAATTGCACCCCGCAACCCGCACCCCTCATCCGAGTGGCCAGCGACCAGTGAGGGTGTCCACGCGATTAGTGTATTTTGAGTAAAGAAAATCGTCTCATTATGAGGTACTGGTACTTTATTTAGACATCCCAGTATTTAAAATAATATTTTTACCGATCATACTAACACACCTTAAAGGATTCGATCGATTCCGACAGATCGGCTCTGTGGCTGAGTGCTAAAGCGCTTGCCTGCTAACCTTGGGGTCGTGGGTTCGATCTGCGTGCTTTGGAAGGCATGTGACGCTGTTGATCCATTTGTGCACTAAATGCGCCGATAGGGCTTTACCACCCATCATGTTTGGGACGTACTCATCGTCGGTGAAAAGCGGGTTTACCAATGTGGCTTGTAACTTACAATTCATAGTTCACACTTAGACACACCTCGGGAATTCATAATATAACAATTATAAAATTTAATATAAACTCTAAAATAAATATCCAAAACGTAAAAAACTACACTTCTAATTACGAATTTCTGTAATACTTACAAAAAATATATACATACATATTAAGTTTTCTAATTTTGATTATTTAATTAATACCTGAACATTTTATAACAGCAAAACCAAGAGAAGAATGACAAATTGTACCGTTTTTGTGGATTGAAAAATAAGAAGGTAACTATTGCATGAGTTTAGGTAAACAAGTGTATGATACTGCACATAACACTTGTGTTATACTGTTTTAATAACCTCATTATTTATTTATTTATTAAAAAAGGCACATCAACAATATAAACACATAAAATACATTTTAAAATCTAGACTATAGACCTCTAGTGCTTATATCTACGACAGATGTGCACAACATTTGTAATTTTCATTTATAAGAACACACCATACTTATGAAGTTTTAAACATGAAAAGAAATTACTACAAAAATTTACAATAATAAATTTAAAACTTTATCTTTATCTTTATCTTTATTGAAATAAACCATGTACATACATTTTAATAGTGTTCTCTAGTCCCTACAATAGGATTCCCTTTGGGTTGTAGGTAACTAGTCTCTAACGCTCTGCTATGATTTATATATTTATGTATAATTTAATAAAATTTAAAATTTAATACAATTTAGAATTTTTAGATAAAACTAATTTAATGTTAACTATTTGAAATTGAATATAAATTAATGTTAATATAACAAACAAACAAACGGGATACTTATTTACAATTATAACTTATGTGTGTAATATTATGCTAGTGTGTATGTATTACGAGTGGTGGAAAGGAAAAGGTGGAAGGGGGTGTGTGAGTGTATGTAGGTGATTTTTGTAGGATGTATAAATTGGGAAATGTGGGTAAAAATTTATGAGTGTGGGTGGGTACAAATGTTTAAAGAAAAGATTTGTAATTATGATCGAAGCAGGAAGTCTTTATTCGTGAATACACAGAATGTCCTCAGTCTTATCGTAGCTTACCTGGAAAACTAAAACAAACATGCAAATTACTAACAATTATATCAACTAACTATATTTTATTTATTTATTTATAGGTAGATAAGCTAAGAAAAGAAGCTACTACAAAAAATCCAATACTTAACTAATTTAAAACTAAAACAAGCATCAAATTACTAATAACTATATTAACTTACTATATTTTATTTATTTATTTACAGGTAGCTAAGCTACTAATTTGGACTTAAAAGACCTAAGAATATCTTTAGAGACGTCCAGTTCATATAACCGCCATAACTGATTATAAGTACGGAGTATTCTTGGCATTGGACAGTGGGACTTGAGGTTAGTTTTGCATGTAGGAATTTCAAACGTGTCGAGCTGAATACGGCGCGAAGCAATACGAGGTACAAGAAAATCAATGCTCTCCAAAAGTTCCTGACATCTGATCTGATCATTATGTATCAATTTCTTTAGCTATTATTTTGACACGTCACTTCCAAACTTTCTTTTATGCTATACCTGCATACATATCTTAATACTAATACAGATCACCCTATACCTGCCTACTATCATCACAAAGCTTGAAATCTAACAAATTTCACGACCACCAATTTTTTTCCACTATCGGAAACAAACGAAGCTTTGAGATGCTAGATGATAGACACATGCAGACCCGGCGGCATTAGTAAATGAAACTAAGACGAGAGTAATGCTTAAAACGTTCTAGTAACTACGTATAAAGGTAATACCACTCAGCACGCAATATCCTTAACGAGCTCAAAGCACATAAACGCTGGTTAGCACAGTATCTCATTATGTTCGCACAACAAGATAGTGCTGTAGTGGAACAAATCTCGAGTTTATTGCAGCTGTGGGCCTGTTTTATAGACGGTTGTAACATTGGGCCGAGTCGGTGCTTAGCAAATAAGCAGGCCTTAGCCGCCATCTTACAAACTTACTGCAGTAACGTGACTTTTTGTGAAATCAAAAATGATCTCTGTTGCAAGTGAAAAAGGTTCAAGTGTGAAGATAAAATGACCGGCTTGTAGAGCAATATTGCACTGCTCTTGGGGCTAACTTGTAGATACAAGTAGTATGAGTTGAAGCGTCTAGCGCTTAATTTCTCTAAGGTATTTCTAAGTTTCTTGTTGTAGTTTGGTTATAGGTAAACAGAGAGCAAAATAAAGCGTTGCATATAATCAGACGGGTAAATTTTTTCGTAAGCAGGCCGCTCATGCACTTTGAAGGTGAGTTCCCACTTAGCTGTTGACAAGTTTATGGTTACTTTGGTTGATATAGCCAAATTTATATTGGACACCCAGTAAGTGGTTAGTATAGAAGTTTAATGACCCTGTTTGCATACGCGAAAAATATTTTTCTTAAACATGCGCGGAAATATTATCATTACTTTTGAATAAAGAACACGCGTAGTATCATATTTACGTAGACTGAAAAACCAAAATCACTTCCCGGCGCATTCTTTGAATTTGGAACGAAGAGCGCACCGGCAATGTTGTACGAGTATGAAACGGTGTGCTGTTTGAATTTAGAACTCTTTCATCTATCGTACACATTGCGTTCTCGTGGCTGTAAAGCCACAGACGCGTTTACCTTTCGGCACAAACTGTAAAATAAAAATAAAAAATTGGCGGTAAAGCGGAGTTCGTTGTTATTTGGTTAATAATAAATTAAAATGAGTTCTGATGATTCTGAAAATGAAACTGAAATGGACATTGACTGCAGTCCACCAGATTTCAGATCGGAAGCTAAATAAGCGATGGGAAACCTGCTTCCAGCGAAATCAAAAGAAAAATATATGAAAGTATATGAAAATTTCATGTTCTGGAAAAACGAGAAAAATGCAAAACTGTTCTCCGAAACAGTGTTTTTGGCGTATTTCAATGAAATTGCTAAAACTAAAAAGCCATCTACATTATGGGTCATTTATTATATGCTGAAATGTACAGTTCATATTAAAAACAGCATTGACTTGAAGAATTACGGAAATTTAACAACTTTTCTAAAACGACAATCGTCTGGGTTTAAGAGCAAAAAATCGAAGATTTTGACTGCTGAAAACATAAAGCAGTTTCTACTTGAAGCCCCAGATAATATATATTTAGCGACAAAGGTAAATGTAATTCTATTATACTTACTAATATTAAGAATGTGGAAGTTAGTGAAAATGTTTGTTTGAGATACAATTACGTGCGCCAAAACGGCTGAACTTATTTGGTTGAGTTGGTTAAGTGTTGGTACAGAGGTATACTATAATTTATGTGTCATTCTTAATATTATACTGTTCGTGAAAGCCGTAGCTTATGATATTTATTTTTGTTTGTTACAGGTTGCTCTAATTTTGGGCGTTAACGGAGCATGCCCAAGTGTCGAACTCTATTATATTACCACAAAAGACATAGAATGTCATGATGACACAGCAATAATAACCTTGCGCGACACTAAAACAAAGATTGACTGGATGTTTGTCGTCCGAGGAGAGTTCCTTATCATTGTAAAAAAATATCAAAAACTTCGTCAAGTAGACACAAAATCGGATTAGATTTTTTTTGAAATTTCAGAAAGGGAAGTGTAAGAAGCAAATCATCGGAAGACACAAATTAGCTGCATGCCTAAAGAAATAGCAACTTATTTAAACTTGACAAATCCTGAATGTTACACTGGACATAGTTTCCGCAGATCTACAGCCACTCTTCTTGCTGAATTGGGAGCGAATTTAACTACTCTAAAAAGACACGGAGGTTGGAAGTCCGATAAAGTGGCTGAAGGCTACATCGAAGACTGTTGAAAATAAAACTGAGATAACCAATAAAATTAACCAAAACATCAAATTGCGACATGTTAATGATTCGGAAACAACATCTTACCCACTCACCTCTTGCCAATTATCAAGTCCACAGCCATCCACTTCTAAACAGCAATTAAGTTTCCAGCCACCTACCACTGACCAAGTATCAAATTCCCAGCCGCAAACGTCAGAAATACAACAAACGAACATAAATGTGCCTGGAAAAACAATAACATTTTCGTTCAATAATTGTCCTAACATGAGCAATATCACTTTTAATATTAATTAAATTTATTATGTAAAAGACCCTTTTTTATTTCCTTGAATTTTTTTAACAAAAGCACTATATATGCCTCGGCCGAAATGGCAATTGCCTGTCTCGTATCATTGAAGTACTCATACTTGACCTGCAATTACCTATTTCGCTGCCTTTGCAATAATGTACTATTTTGTGCCCATCCCGTATACTTGTTCAGTTCAACCTCGACTCAGTAGAAAACTCTAAATTTTATTTTGCGTATTTCGCAGAAAATGTAATTGAACCTTGGTTGTGACTACCTACCGAGTCACCAGTATGAATTTGGCTCTATCAACCAAATTCACCTCATAGTTGGTTCCAAAAATGTCATCGCACAACAACGAGTTTTAACTGCATTCAAATTAGAAAGGAATTAAAGCTTTGTATTTATATTCGCCCTGATAAGACTTTAAAAAGACTTTCGAACGTTATGTGAAATCTGCACATCAGGCAAAATTGAATTACGTTAAAAGATCTAGGCAAAGATTTCTTACGAAGAACCTCATGGGTAGGATTACGTGAATGCTTTAACTGGCTTACTGTAGGCAGTCGCTTAAAGATGGGCAAATCCCATGTTCGCCCTTTGAAACGCTATAAAATGTGCCTAATACGAGCTTTGGGAAACAATTTAACTTACTCTTAAAGCTTTCTTTCTTTCTTTTCGGAAGAGCGAATAATAAAGGGGCATTTCCATTGACTTCCGGATCGTTCTTTTTCGTTGAATTTCCATAAAATTTCCTTAAAATAATCGCGAAATTCCCAAAGCGCGTGTTTTCAGAAACCTTTCACAAATTATGAAGGGCGTGTAACAGAAAAAGCCTTTCAAAGCAAGAAATGAGTATATTATGTACGATTGTCTTGGCGCAAACAAAAAGCATTTGGTGTTTTTGTGGTTTTTCACGCTTATTTCAAAACTTTTGTCTCGTTGTTTACTTTGTTTGTTGTAAAACTTTTTCAATAAAAGATAAATTAATTTCGTGGGTTGTTTTAGGTTTGTAAGGCTTTCATTTTGATTCTGTTACATTGTGTTTACTTAACTCAAAGAAAAATGGTAATAGTAAGATAATGTTTATTTGTTTATTAAAAGAACTAAATAGTAGACGTATTTGGTGACATTTTCACTTTCATTCATTTTTAAATAACCTTTAAAATGTCTTCAAACTTGCACAATAAGAAAAAGTGAAAAATAGCCTATTACCTTAACAAAATAAACCTATTTCCAAATACCTGAAAATGTAACAACATGACGAATAATTAAATAAATAACCCACTATAAAATTGTACAATTTTGTAATATTTCATATTCAAATACAGAGATAAGCTCGCATTATCTCTGAAAAGGTACTGAAAAGAGATTTCTTCCAGCATAATATTTTTATTTTATTTTATTTAATATAAGTAATTATTTGCATGTGTACCACAAAAGATACCAAATAAATTATTCCAAAATCTACCTTAAAAAAACCTTAAAAAAAAAAATGTATACATACATAAAAACACATAAATATATAACTTACGTATTACTACGGACTTTTAATGAACTTATAAATTATAGAAAAAATATTAAAGTTAACTAGAGCTTCGATATAATTATAATAATTGTTAATCCTTTAGTTTCAATATATCATCGTGCCAATCTTATTATTCCAAAAAAAAAGACAGTACATTGTGGTGAGAAATCCAATACAAACGTCGGTAAATCTGAAACCTTTTCTTTTCCTGTAAGATAGAACAAGCTATTAAAGACTATCATTCAAATGTCCACGGTCGATTATCCCTCAGTCTCCGGGTCCTGGAGACCTCGATACATCATCGACCTTCGGGCTGAGAGGACACGTAGTCGAGTATTTCGGGACCCTACAGTTTGGACCTCATTTCTCACTTTATTCTTTATTGTGCACAGAAAAAACGGGACTGTACTTAAAAAGGGCATTTTTCTGAAGTTTTTGACATTTGTATTAGCACTTAGTGTTGCTTTAAGTACCTTGAAATGTATTTCTTTCTTTTATTCTTTTTAGGGTTCCTTACCCAAAGGGTAACCAACGGGGCCCTATTACTAACGCTCCGCTGTCCGTCTGTCACCAGGTTGTATCTCATGAGACGTGATAGTTAGACAGTTGAAATTTTCACAAATGATGTATTTCTGTTGCCGCTATAACAACAAATACCAAAACCAGCCAAGTGCGAGTCGGACCTGCGCACTCCCATACAATAGACATGATTGTTTTGCCGTTTTTATCGATAATGGTATGGAACCCTTTGTGCGCGAGTCCGACTCGCACTTGGCCGGTTTTTTCCAACGGTAGAGATAAAACAAAACATCTTTTTGTTTTATAGGCTCATTACATTCAAGTAGGGGTGAGCTACTTATACGTAAATTGCTAAAATGCTATATATGTTCGTATTTTAGCCCAAGTTTTAACGGTTACAGACATCTTAACGATTCAAGAAAATGCGTTTTTCTCGCTTTGAATGAAATCCTCTAGATCTTTAGTATTAAGACACACGTCATTGTATCAGCCAAGTTCGAGAAAAAAGGGCAACGCACTGTCTATGTGAACATCACGTGAACTATTTCGAGACACTTTATTTGAAATTTTGTTTGCCTGTATATAAACAGAATTATTTCTTTCATAATAGAAAATCAAACGGTATACTATCGTCTGAATGTTATCATTACTATTAACGTTAAATTTCAAATTATTTTGAGGCTTGTAGTTATTTTAATGTTACCTGTTTATTTCAATCGAATTTAAAATAAATGTAAGTCTTAACAAAGTTTACCTAAACATAAATTGTAAGAACCGTACTAGTAAATATAGGTACGAAACCCTAAAATACTATGGTAAATAATAACAAAATAGATAACATAGCAGCATCAAGGTTACAGGGAACCCCAAAGGTTAACAAAAAATGATAACCGAAATTTGCCTTGGCAATTTTTTCGCAATGGCGGGAATAGGTATCCTAGTCATCATTTGGTTTCGCGGCCTTTAACTTTTTAACTTTTAAAATATCCTGTTCAAAATAAATTATTCTTTGTTACCCTCTAAAACACCAGATACATTTTTTTGACAACCGAAATGGTTGCTATTTGTAATAATAAATTAAATAAAATCGTAGATTCTCAATTAACTGGCCAAATAATAGCCTCAATCAACCATTATCAAGAGAAAACCAGTAAACGACAAATTTTATCTCAAATGTAATAAGTGATTAAAAATAGGTGTGGAATTAAGATTAGAAGGGGATGCACGTGGAACAGCCCACAGAAGTCGCGTGGACTACCAAACACGCTGTCAATACACCGATACAACCCTTGTCAAAACTAAGAAGCATGACCCTTTCTGTTCTGAAATAAAAATGTAAGTACCTTCTTAAAAATAAGAACAAGATAATTCTCTCACACTTTTGAGGTTGAGAAAGAAAACATATTGGTAAGTATATTTATTAAGTTTCATCATTTCGTATTTTTTGCATGGGCATGATATTTCTTATACAACCCTTTAATTGCAAAGAAAATGTTTGTTTTAATTTTAAAGTAAATTATAAATTCATAATTTTATTAGATTAGGCGTACGACATTGAAAATGGTCTAGGAGGCAATTAACAAAAAAAGCATGTCATTCTGTTATGAAAATTTTTGGCTAGCCACAGCTGATACGTTTACATAGAGCGGGTCAAGTAAATATTCAAAAAGCAAGGCCGGTTAATACGTGATAATGAAGGAATTTTCGATATTAGTTCATAGTTTTTTTATAAAAGTAAACTGAAGGTAATGTTGCCAGATCAGTATACAGTTGATTAGGCTATGCTAGCGCAGTGGCGTGCATAGAACTTTTTGCTGGAAATGCAAAGAGAAGGTCAAGCTTGACAATAAAAAAAATAAAAATGTTTAAGTAATGTCACTTTGAAAACTCGTTATTTGTATGGCGCTGGGGTAGGTATACTGCCTCCCTAGAGTACATGATTTCATACATTTTTGTTTTTCAAATTGGTCACCAAAAAAAGCAATGCGTGCCACTTGGAGGGACCTCATTCACGTGATATTGACAAAGCTGATTCTTTTGTATGTTACTGAACACATACCAAATATACTACATTTGAAATGGCAGACCATTACCACGTTGCTTTCATGCCACCAGACGACATCAAACTTAAGACTTAATCCGCTCTAGATAAACGCAACGCTGTAACTAGCCAGACGTTGGCGTAACAAGCTGTAACTAGATTTAAATAAAGGAACAGCACAACATTTTTATAACAAAATTATGTGCTTTTTTGTTCAGTGCCTCCTAGACCAAAACCTTACGAGTGTAAATTCCAGCTTGTGTTAAGCTAACAATACAAGAACGTGTTTATATGGCTATTTTAGTTTTTTTTTTCTATGTTAAGGTACATGTTAAGGTTATAATATGGGCCTAGGGACTACGATAATTCCAATCCACGATCTGGACTGCTTTGATAAAAGAATAGAAACGAGATAACAGGTGTTACCCTTAGGCGTAAGTCGGCGTAACTAGGTAGGGGCCAAGGGGGCACGGCCCTCCCCAGATCACCGTCTGCCCCCCCAGAAATAGGATATCATTGATGTAAAAAGATGCTTTATCCAATTTAAGGTGTGAGGTATTTGTTTTATTTTTTGGTTTATATGTAATCTCTTTGTATGGAGGGTTATTTCCATTTACCTTATTACGATCACAAAATCGAGAATAGGTACTTGTAAGTTGGTGCCAGGAGCCGCCCGGAGCAGTTTATGAATTAATACCTTATATTAATTATAATAAACCTTCAAGAGTTTACACTAATTTTCAATTCCAAGGTTTTCATTTGGTATAATTTCTAAACATTATCTAAAATTATTATTTTTTCTAAAATATACAATCATAATACGAGTACAAATATAATACTTATTATAGCGCCATTGCTTTGCTTGTTCTTGATTAAGCGTGACAATGAAGCTGATTTTAAAGGCTTTAGTGTTAAGTTTGATGCTGTCAAAATTAAAACATAAAAGCTAAATAACCTTGCAAGAATTTTAGCTTTGACAGCACGAAAACTAAATCCTTCAAAGTTAACTCCGTTGACAGACTGAATCTTTGAAACGTTACCTTTTTAGAAAGAGTCACTGTTTTTCGGTACATTTTACATAACAATGTGTAAAGGTTTGGGTACCTACAGATACATTAGATATAGCAATGGTCTACAAAGCTGGGAAAAGACATTTCGAAACCACTCTTATTTGTATATATACAGTAAAATGAATTTTCCGTAACTTCGTCCCTTGTAAACATAGAGAAAATAACCAACGTGTAAACAACGAAAACAGTTTCGGTGAGTTTCGGTAAAAATATCTCAATAACCAGAGGACTTCTATCGAAAACAATAATACCTGGTTATAAGCTGTAAAAATATCGTATATTAAGTCAGATGGAATGAAAATTAAATTGCTTAAAGAAATCTCGAACTTCAATGAGTTTGCTGTATTACGAGAATCTTATCTTGTATGGAATAAGGTTTAGTTTACTTAGTAATTTTCTCGGATTTGTAGTAAATTTACAATGGTAAACCCGTCATCGTGGTCATTTCACTTCGAAAAATCCTTTGTCTCCTCTTATAAACATAGGGTAAGTCCAGGATAGATGCCCAACATTTCAATTTTCATCTGTATTTCTTTTAATAAGAAGCATAGTGATTCATTATTTATATAGATAGTTTCTATGGTTCTTTATAAGAAAACATTCTTAATCACACTAAACACACTAATATTATAAATGCGAAAGTTTGTGTGTGGGTGTGTGTGTGTGTGTGTGTATGTTTGTTACTATTTTACGCTGAAACGGCTAGACGGATTTGGATGAAATTTAGAATGAATATAGCTTAAGCCCTATCTTAACACATAGGCTACTTTTTATCCAGGAAAATGCATGTCATTAAACCGAATAACACGCGGGCGGAGCCGCGGGCAAAAGCTAGTTATGCTATAATTATTTTTTTATTTATACCCTATTTTTTGGGGATGGACGCCTCGAGTGTGGTATTGAGACCCCATTGATAAAATAGGTAAAAGGATTTTTAAAAATACAAAATTTTAAAAATTTGAATATTATTTTACTTCTTTAAAGCATTCTTGACGGGGTGCCGAAAGTCCGCTACATTTCATTAACTCTCATCACATCCATTTCTTCAATTCTTCCATAGCTACAGCTAGATCTTCTTTAGTCCTGGGTACCTAGCATAGTAGACCATATCGAGCTTTGACAGCTCGATATACACTGTCTGTCCCTCTCTAAGTAGATCAACAGAGTGAGACAGAGCACTGTATCACACGCTATCGAGCTCGATATGGTTTGCTATGCTAGACTAGCAGGTAACTGTTTGAAACAAAACTACGTGGGATACAAACATAACAAAATACCTACTTTTTTATAACAGATAGATGACTTTTTCATTAAAAAAAAAAACATAAATAAACACTAAAAATCATCAAAAACGTACAAACAATACAAGACTGAACAAATAATAACATAAAAACAAAACACTTACTATTTTTGTTAAAATATACATAAGTTATTTGGTACACTACTGAAATATTTGGGTGAAACAGAAATTGGCACGCAATCGACTCTGGGACGTCGCCGATGCACTGAAGTCGGAAAGGAGTGCGTTTTCAAATGATTGTGTCACAGTCACGGGTTCGTCCACTTTTCGGCAAGTGCGAGATTTTAGCATTGGAGCAAATATCCCACTGCGGCATCTATCCTGGAATTACCCTACATTAACCAGAAAAGTGCGTCATTAAAAAGTGTAGTCATTTTAAACTAGATTAGGGTGTTATTATTTTGCATTCTACCGCGTTATATTCGTAAATACCGTCCACGATGTGCGAGAAATACGTACTTTTCTCAAACATCCCTGTCAGCTGTCGCAATTCTTGAGCCTTTTTTGCCCTAGGGGAAAAATAAATATATGAAATCAATTTCCGCCCTCGGAGGTAAATAAACGACCAACATTTAAAAAAAGAGAACAAGGAAAAAAAACCGGTCAAGTGCGAGTCTGACTCGCATACCTAGGGTTACGCAATTCAACAGTCTTGCGAACAGTCAGGAACAAGGTATTTAAAATCTTGCCCACAACTACCTTAGAGTTAACAATAAATTGAAACATGTGTTCGGGTGAAGATAATGAATAGCATAAAAACATAGTACTTTATTTGCTAAGATATAACATAAGGATAAGAAAGGAAATTTGTAGGTACATATAATAAATAATTTATGAAATTTACTTAATTATTTTTTTATTAACAAATATACAAATGTATAGTTTTCAGATTTTTCCCTATACTTGTAGTATAAGAAGACGGTATTACATGCCAAATTTCATAGGTCAATGAAAAATTCCCTATAAATTTTTATTCCCTTGAGAGTGTCGAAATATACGTATTTTGCGGCATAAACAGCCGTATCTTTTTTTTACGTTAACTTAGAGGTTTGATTTTTTTACAGCTTCAAGAAAGACAGAAAAGAGTTTATGGTTTTAATTTCAACTTAATACCTCCACACGTTCCCGAGATAAAGGGTCTTGACAGACAGACAGACAGAAGGACAGACGAACAACTTTTTCTCTTAAGGTACGGGGCCCTAAAAATAATCTAAAAAGTTGTTTTTTATTTACCCCTAATTTCACGAAAATTTAATAGATCTATACCACTTACGCGCGATAAGAGCATGCTACGGCGCTGCATGCCCCAAACTCAGAGTTCAGAGTTGAAATGAAGGTTTAATGAAACAAATTTCTCCTAAATTTGCTAATAACCGTATCTCAGCTGGAACATGTTCTTATTAAATGAGACCATTTAGGACCAACTTTATAATCTTTACTACATTATCAGGGGATCTTCTTGTCCATAATTTTTTTTTTTCAGGTTAAAGGTATTTATTAGTATTATTTATTTATTTTTTATATTATTTATTTATTATTTTATTTATTTATTATTTATATATTTTAGGGCCAAGTTTTGAGGTCCAGTTAGTCTGTCAGCATAAAGCCTGGGGTCCTGTTCTATGCCAACGGGTTTTAAGCCTTTTGTCACTTAAACAAAGAGCTCTTTTACAGAATTATTAATAACTAGGACTTGTCGAGGTCATGTCATTGTGAATCTGTTTGAGATTACAAGTTACAACCTTTGCTTAATTAATTTGTTTCTCTGTTTTTTAATTATAAAGGATGAGAAGATTTCAATAAATATGTTTAATGTAAAGTATTAATAGAGAAATATGCTTTGTGATCGTATGGTGTTTGTTTAAATTATTAATACAAGTGTTATTATGTTGTTGTGTTATTATAACTGTTGCTTAAGCAGGGGTACATTCCTTGAACTCGTTTACTCACATAGGTACTTAGACCATTTAACACGGGACCTGGCAAAGCGCGACTCTTAAAACTGAAATTATTCTGCCGTTTTCCACGGGGGGGGAGGTAAACACGCACACCACACATTCACTCAATCACGCACACTCCTCCGAAAAATTAATATGTCACACTAAATCAAAAGCTGCAACACAAACAGAAAACGCGCACACAAGCAAACTTACATGGACAAATTGTTCATGTACTTCGGCAGAGGGGGATAAGTGCGCTTGCCTAGTCCCGTGTTATATGGTCTAAGTATAAGTATTATAAAAAATCGTCCAAGTGCGAATCGAACTCACGCATAAAGTAATCTGTACCAGCACAAAATATGGCTGCGGAACCGTAAAACATTATCATTAATAACAATTAATATAGATGCCATAGCAACAAAGGGCAAAAATAAGGCGCTTAAGGAAGTAACTCTTAACCTCGGTACAAAATGCACATCATAATATTGTTTTCGTTACTTCTGAATAAAAAGTATGCAATAAATGTGTTTTAAAGCAACTTGCGGAAATAGTTTATTAATAATATGGTCTTCACAGAAAAATTACGTACTTTAATGTATTACATTTTGTTTGCATTACATTAACAAACTTAAAAGCGTGTTTACAGCTAAAATGTAAAGCATAAAATTAAATAATTTTCATGTGATCACCTAACTATTAACAAGCAGTTTGCGCGAATTCCTATAAAACGCATTTAATGCATACTTTTTATTTAAAAGTAAGGAAGACAACATTATGATATGCAGTTTGCAACGAGATCCTCCGTTACCATCTGACAAACGTTTCGGCATCCTCTGAGTGAGGAACCCTAAATTTTATTTTATTATTATTTGTTGTTTTACTTTAAAAGTATGTTTAGTCTGTCAAAAAAGTGTTGAAATGAAAATGAAACTTTATCATTAAATGATAATTTTATTGAACTTTAAACGTTCAAGTAGTATAATTTAGGAAATATATTTATGAAATAATAACGCGGTTAACTCGATTTAACAGATTTTGTACTTAATTGTTTGGTGTAACCAGGCAAAAGAAAAATTGATTCTTCAATATTAATTTCAACACTTTTTTGACAGACTGTTCAACAATCTAACAAAATTTAGAATGTATATACAGTCAATGACACGGTAGCGTACGGTCTATAACTTCAAAATTAAACATCTAGGTAAGGCAAGGGTACTATTTTCGTATTCAGTGATGAAGATTCTATAGTGCATAGGGGTCAGATGCATTTCCGAAAATTTTGACTTTTTTCGTATGTGCCGCCTCTAAAGTGATATGAGTATGGGTCAAAGCAGCAGGTAACATGAATTGCTGGGGCCGCAGCATCAGCATCCAAGCTGGGGCTGAATTGCCAGAAACCTACAGCTCACGTTCTCACGGAACGATACCTAGAACGCCTAGAATAAACATACTTCTTGTAGAATTATCTGCTTTGTTGCCATGCAGCGGTCACCCGCATCTCATAGGCCATGCACCGCTTTGCCACTTTTGCATAATGTAAGCATGACGCTGGACTTGCAGCGCAGCGTTCATAGCGGGCACTCACAAGAGCCACTACTGACAAAATTCAGGATATTTTTGCAAAAGGAGTACTAAAGTGTGATGATACCTACAAGCGCAGAGTGCACCTAAACAACGGCTGACGTGGTCGAATAAATCCAATGGCCCAAGCTCGGTTGCTTATCGGAACCGAGTCCGATTACGCCGAAGTAACTTCTTTCGGACTGGTAACTGGTTCTGAGAATTGTTTACCATTGTTATCAGTATTCGGTGGAGGGGCACGCACACTGAATGTTTAACCCTACTAGCGGATCTGCTCTGACATGACCTTACCCCAGTGGACCGTATCATTCTAATTCGCTTGTTTATCATAAGGTCGCCCGATAACCGAACGGTTATCTATCGGGAAAACCTACTAAATTTTGTGTCAGCATTGTTTTTTATTCCTAGATTCATTTATGTGCCTAACTCGGTTGTTTACGATGAATCCACCCCTTTATCGGTAATGTATATTTTCTGGGAAAACCCAATTCTTTGAATAACTACTAGCTTATCATCAGGGGTCACCAGCCACAATACGACTATAAAATAACCAGTGGACAGTGACTGCTCAACACTTGAGGTCCAACACTTAAGTAACAAACATAAAAGAAAGGCTCCAGAGCCGCAGAACTTCATCGGGTCACAATGGCGTTACAGAAAAGAAATAAATCACAGAAAAGAAAAGAAAATTTCACAGTAGATGACTTCACGACACGTGGATTCCGTCTACCGTGTGGGGCCCCCTTCAACGTGAACCAATATTTGAATTTTGATCGTGAATATCGCCGGTTTCTCCTGTCCACGAACAAAATTGAAGTAACTTTCTTCAACGGCGAATCCTTCCAAGTGCTCTACAACTTCGATGCCACAAGAACGGAGGAAGATCGCCTTCTCATCAATTGGGATACCCTGACACCCCTATTCGGAGGAGTAACCCCATCGGGGTTTAGAAGTTTCGTCAGACTCTCGAAAATAGCGACGTTCGTCGAAAAGCGCATCCATCTCGACCAGTGCGAGGTCGGTTTACAAAACTCCTGTTTCTGTGGAAGAACGCCACCAGATGACCTGGACCTGGATACTTATTGGGACTCGTGCAGTGATCGACACTGCCATCATTTCTGTTCATTGCACGTCCGCTCGTGGTTGTATCTGTATCTAGATCCAAAGATTTTGTTCCAAGAATCGGAACAGCTGTTCTACGAGGCCGTCTGGCAGCGACACTCGAGCAATCCAGATGTCTTAAAGTATTATTCAACGGGGAACCGCAAGGATACTGCGATTTTACTTGATTCGGCACACTCCCTTGGTTACTCCAGCCGTTGCACAATAAATCGGGTGAAAAGTTGATGAATATCGTGATAATTAAGTATTATATTAAATTAAGTTTTCAAGTATGTATACTTTCTTGTGTATTCCTCTATAGTACAGGATGTGTGGAAGTAGTTTAGGAAAAGTATAAGCACCATTTTCTTCAATGTCGATGCAAGTTGCATCTCCATATTGCCACAGAGCACACCGAGCATAGGTATCACACTACAGCCGTCATCCTTTTTTTCCGTTTCCATGGGTTACGAATGTAACATGGTAAGAACTAGGAATGCAGAGCTTCGCTGACATGCAGTAGTCACCCGCGTTCGATGGAGCATACATCACGTTGCTACTTTTGCATAATGTAAGCATAACGCTAGACTGCAGTGCAGTATCTCCAGCGGGCATTGTCAACAGCTACTACTACTACAACAGCAACAACTACTATATTATCGCGCTTATCACGCACACAATGCCGTATGTGCTTAATAGGTATGTTTTACCTGTATACTAAAGTTACAAACTTTTGAACTGGTTTTCCCTATGAATGCCCGGCATTTATATTATGGTGTGGCGAGCTAAGACAATGCATCGAGTACAGCAATTAAACGTTGTTATCGATGTCCCAAATTGGTAGCGTAATTTTTATCGTAGTTATGAGATACGATCTATAGTGACTATGTGAACACGTGAGTGACTCCCGGGGCCCCAGTATGGGAGCGCGGGATGAATTGTAAATCGTCTATTTTCATAAGGATGGAAGTTTGACTGACGTGGTCCAAGAATATTTTAATATTCACTCGTGTATTTTAGGAATGATCCGATTACCGCGCCGAACGATAACCCCGCACGCGAGGTTGTGGGAATTCCAAATTGATATTATCCCTATATTGTTTTCTTTTTTCGGTACGATAAACAACTGGAGTGGTATAAATTGCTATGCGGGCAGTCAGTCGCTAGACACTACACGGTCAACATTACCGCAAGAACATCATATAGACTTAGGAGTCCCGTGACATCCATTCAGAACTCAAGATGCAGTCCCAAGACAGAATACTAAGTTTCCCGGTGGACACCTTCACGAGGCGCGGGCCTTCTATACCCGAGGAGGCCCCTTTCAGCCCCGGCGAAATTCTGCAATTCAATAAAGCATACAAACAGTTTCTTCAGGCGGAAGGACAGCTGGACGACCTGACTTTCCTTAACGGGAAGCCATGCCCCGTCCGCTACAACTTTGATCCGACGAGGCCAGAAGAAGATCGTCTGCTGGTGAACTGGGACTGGCTCATGCCCTTATTTTGGGGGCCACCGCCAGGTGATAGGGATCTCGTGAGGCTGCCCACTATACTGGAGTTTGTTGAAACGAAGATTCGCTTTTCGAAGTGCAAGGCGGTCGCCGGGGACACCTGCTCCTGCGGCAAGAGGCCTAATGTAGTGGTACCACCGGGACGTGAGTGCAGGATCCCACAGCACTTTCATCATTTCTGCACGGCGCACGTCTCTGCGTGGATAACCAAGTACATGGTCCCGGCGATTCTGCTGAAAGAATCCCAAGAAATCTTCAGAGAGGTCATCCAGAAAGTGCATGAAGGTGATCCGCAAATCTTACTATATTATTCGACGGGTGACCGGACGGACACAGAAATGTTGCTGCAGTCGGCTCGCAACATCAGTGATAAAAGTGCTAAATAGTGCAGCAATGCTGCTGCAATGTGACGTTCGCTTATTAAAATAAATATTTGTGTTTATAATATGTTTGCAAAGCTCCGTTATCACAAACTATGCTTGGCATATGCTTATCATATGTCTTGAGCAAGGCCTGAGTGTGCATTCGCCTCTGATTACGTGTATCTGCGACGTTTAGGTATGGAGCCGACCATACAGGAATATGAGACGTCTAAATAAGGTTTTTCTTAACTTTATATCCATGAATAACTGCATGTAAGCCGCAAACAGTATTATGACAAAGACTGGCGGCAATTGGCGTTACATCTATAACTCCTTATTAACCGATAATACGTATAACCACATGACACGCTATCGTTTAAATATGGAACAAACTATGTGTCACTACTCAAAAGATAGGTAAATATGATCAGACGACGGGACCTTCATCAAAATATTATTACAGGCTGCCGGCCGAACGTAAGTAGCTCCAGCGTATTACGGCAACCCACGTTTAGTTGGCACTGTCTTGAAATATTCGGGAAAACCCGTGCTATATTCATTTTATGATCTGTATCCAACTGGCGGCGTGTATTTCAAAACGAAATCATAACTGATGAGTGACCAAAGAAAATTACCGGGACATACACGTGTGCTTTATACACGTATACACCTCACTTATACTTAAGATTTGTCATTGTATAGCTTACAGGTTTGGTTAGACTATAATGATGTAAAAAAAATCATTCTAAATATGTATACTTTTCATGATTGCTGTAATGTTAGGACTATGGTATGACAGATACCTTACCTAAACACTGCACCGTACCTGCCTATCGCTGCATAGCATGTCGCGGTGCCCCTCTATCGTGTTACAAAGTGTAGTGACCACGGTTATCTATGCATGGATGTAGATTGTACAACATCTTAGTGGATAGAACTAGTATCATGAAGGAAACTGGTATGTCGTGACATTTGTAAGTCGGCATGCATTTTGAAATGAAATAAATATGTATCGGGAACAAGTTTTTTTTTTTATTTTCAAAAACAAACACTCACATACACAATATACTTAATACTGATGTACACAAATACCTAATACTTATTATATAAACAAATGATCATATCTATGACTAGCACTACTTCGGCCGGTTGAGAGTTCCACGCCACGATGCCTGCTCACGCAAAGCTGCTGCATACTGCATCAAGTGCCTGTCCAGCCGCCGCTGCTCTGCCTTCTGACGTTTCCTCTCCTCACGCTCCAAGTCTTGTCTGCGCTTTTCTTCTTCTTCTTCCGCGCGCTCTAGCTCCTTCCGAGATTTGAATGATTCGCTCATGGTGAATGATGATTCCTTGTGATTATGGCGAGTGTATATGTGCTAATGATTGATTGTATATGTACTTTCCTCCATTTATACTGACCCGAAAACTACCTAATAAGGACTGGTTGGCATTCCATAATTATCGCGAATGTTTTCCTACTTGAATAACCCTCATGGTGTACCGCAGTAACGACAGAATTGATAAGCAAATTATTTAGAGAAACGTATTTTGTGGTAAAATGGCGCAATATCGATGATGTCAACGGGTAATACATATCGGCAATACCCAGTTATTTTCAGCTGAAAAGGAAAAAATTGATAAGGATAATGCATACAGTTTTATATTTCATTACGGGAGTGATATCATACACTGTGTTAACTTCTGTTAGCTAGCACAATCATGCTCCGTATGGAAAAAAGTATAGGTAAGCTTCAGTACGTGCTCGTTACGGTACAAATGCAACCAACGATTGTTTCAACTCTAACTGCAAGCACCCCGGCATGCTGAGTATGCACGCAGTCTTGCTACGTGACCTGCAGTCTTACTCGACTATGTTGTATGTTCTTCGGATGTTCGGCTCCGACAAGCTATCCCACTACAGCGTTGCAGCGTGCACTCATGTCCGCAAAGCAGTTTACCAAGCGAACCCGAGAGACTTGGGTTTTTGTTGAATCGTCCATGCACACCATCTTTAGGTGATGAACACTTAATTACCTCGGCAGGTGTACCTGTACACCTTACCGTAGGTATGCCTTACCATAGGTATGCCTTACCGTAGGTATGACGTCAAACCTTATCGAACAATGGTGTATTGTTTCATTTTTCCGAACTATTAATATTTCAATAAACCCCACGGACAGGATGAGATCGGTTAATTAAGCCCGATAACATATTTAATTGAATGAGAGGAAATTAATATAAATACCATTTAAGTTCAGCGATAAGAGCGTTATCGCCGTCGCGGGTGGCCGTTCTAATGCTGTAACAATTTACTGATATGGATGTTGCTACCTACAACCAATGCTACAACAAGGTGCACTTACAGGTTAACAGTAAAGAGTTTTTGCGCTCATATTCACAGAGACCTAAGGTTAGGCTTGAGACTAGGTCTCACTTTTACATAGCAAAACCTAGATAGAACTCAACAATCATATTTTTCCCGAGACCATGCACTGTGCATCAGAGTCGTTGCTCCGCTGTATACATTAGTAGCATCCCCCCTTTCCCCTGGTCCACCATTTTTTATTTTCACCCCGTACGCTCTTGTGTCACTGACTGTATATTACCGTCTTTGAGAGACTGAAACAAATAACGTTAATAAAATGCTACATTTTCGAGGTTTTTTTGTATAGGTACGGACCCCCTTAAAATTACTACATAGGTATATGGAAAAAAAATGAAATTTGCCTAGATAGAAGCTATACAGCAACACGTGTTCTGTAAAAAAAATAACTGGCTACATATAACGGCTGAAGCTGTGTTTGTAATAAACCCCTGCACGGGTCTCGTGTGGCACCCTTTGGTTACGGAAACCTAAAAAGAACAACAATAAATTTAAAACCTATTTTGGAGAATTTTGGACTTGCGTGACAGTTTATTGATACTTTATTACCCTTTGCTATGTGGACCACACCCATTCAATACTAGTGATGTGGACAGCGAATTCAAGTCAGGCAAAGGAAGTTATAGGACAGGATAAGGAAGTTGTTAATGCATTTCCAACTTTCGCTGCTTTTAAATATTTTGCTTTGTGCTGCCACTATTTTCTCAGAATAGGTTTTCATTTTTAACTGACTTCAAAAAAGGAGGAGGTTCTCTATTGAGTTCTTATTAGACTGTATGTTTTTTTTTTGGTAATTTTCTCCGTATCTCTGGCAAATCTTAACCGATTTGTATTTTTTTTTGTTTGTAAGGGTTTGCTTCTTGTCTGTAAGGGTCTGGTCTTCAGAGATAGGCAGGTAGAACTCCTCAACGGATGTAGGCATTCACTCGATATTGAGGCAAATATCTCCGGAATTTCTTAACCGATTCGAAAATTATTTTCCCCGTAACTAGTATAGAACACAAAAACCAAATTCAAATTCCAAAATTCCAATGCGAGAGCACTGACTTCTAGAGAACACGTGGTTCAGAAAGAAAGAAGTTGGAAAAAGTGGTATTTTAGTACCATCGGTCAGTATGTAATTATTTTAAACTTTTTAATGAATGTCTGCTATAAAATTTGAAGTCTTTTCGTAGTATTTTGAAGTTTAAAGTATTGTTTTGTTAAAAGTTTATCAAAGAATAATTTAAAAACCAGCCAAGTGCGTGTCCGTCACGTTCCGTAGTTGCCCAGTACATTTTATAAGTTGGTCTACTAATACAGATCGCGCCAAACTTCTAGTCCGCTCGGAATTTGCTCTCCCGAAGAAGGGCCCATACATTGTCGTGTCTGGAAGGCATTAAAAGTTTGGCGCGACCTGTGCTCGTAAACCTGTAAAGCCTACTTAACTGTGATAGTTTTCCTTTTAAATTCATTATATATGCTACTTCTGTGAATTTTTTCAGATATCCATATACAAGCGTTTAGCCGGTAGAGGGGGGGGGGGGGGGGGGACATTTTACCCTAACAAAAATTTGCAATTTAAAGCGTAATATTTCGCCAACGGATCCCTAAAACGAAAAATGGTTTTCCATTTTATACATACCCACAAGGTTTTTGAACGACCTATCTAACGATACCCCATACAATGGGATAAATGAGGAAAAAAAATTATCCGCAATTTACGTGAATGGGAGGTACCCCTAAACATTTTTTTTTCATGATTTTGTTTTACCGTTTTGTTGGCGTGATTAATATATATATACTTATGCTAAATTACAGCTTTTTAGTACTTAAAGCCTCTGAGCTGAGCTGCGGACAGATGGACGGACGGACGGACAGACGGACATGGCGAAACTATAAGGGTTCCTTGTCGGGCTACGGACGGAACCCTTCAATTGCATTTACAAAATGAAAGCCCATAACACTTCACAATCTCCGTTCACCCATTTGTCTCAAGGAAGTCGGGAAGCTAATGGTCCATCCAGCAAATGATTGTATTTGACCTTGACCTTCGTTCTGAGGTTCCATCAAGTAAGAGAAATCTTTGTACTTTTATTCATTTATCTGTCCGAAGTAGAAAACTACAATTTTATTGTGTGGCTACGTGATACACGTGACATAATCATTGTCTTTAAGGCGCCAACCACTCAGAGCTGCGTTCAACGTTGGGCGTTTCGCGTTCTACTTTCCGCGTTCTGCGCTGTGCTTTCTACGGTTATTGAATCTTTAAGCACCGACCACACGTCTGTGTTCTCCGGTCCATACAATCAGAACGCACGTTCTCCTTGACCACCGCGTTCTATGTTTGTACAGTTAAGAAAGCGAGACCTGAGAGTTGCGTTTGTGTGAGTGATCCCCAAATGTACAGTCAGACAAAGAAATATATAAAGTCGTTTAATTTACAGTTTTATAATATTTCTTGTACACTCGACATTCCATCTCTTAGACCATATAACACGGGACTAGGCAAGTGCACTTATCCCCCTCTGCCAAAGTACATGAATAATTTTGTTCATGTAAATTTGCTTGTGTGTGCGTTTTGTGTTTGTGTTGCAGCATTTGATTCAGTGTGACACATCGATTTTTTGCAGGAGTGTGCGTGTATGAGTAAATGTGTGCTGTGCGTGTTTACCCGTATAAAAAGGCAGAATAATTTCAGTACCCACTAAGAGTCGCGCTTTGCCAGGTCCCGTGTTAAATGGTCTAAGTTGCATCTTGATCATCTTGAACTTCACTCTCGTCCGATATATCGCCTACATTTATGATGAATCGCTGTATTCGGGCAACAATACAGCCGATTCTGAAGGCTTTAGTTTTATTTTTAGTACTGTCAAAACTTAATTCTATTAATTCCAAAATGATTTTTTAGTGTTACAATAAAATATTTTGGAGAAATTTAAGTTTTGACAGCACTAAAACTAAAATAAAGCCTTCAGAATCGATTTTATTAGCGACCGAATAAAATTTTTTGCTGCTCAATGGTTTTCGGGTATTTCACAAATATATACAAAAAAATCTAAAAACTAAACCGGTACTAGCGGTACCGGAGGTGAAATGCGGGAGTGCGCGGCGGGGTAATGCCACGTGCCGGGCGGCGTATAGCCAAAACCTGTGTATGGTTCAACGCTGAAGGTGTTGAGCCCGCACACACAATTCGTGTCCTCTCTTTTATGCTCTTTCGGGAATTTAACATGAACAAAATCTGTGTACCGGTCAACACAGCCTGCGGAAGATGTAGTATGTCTCTTTTCAGCTCTTTTGCGAATTAAACATGGACAAAAGTTGTGTACTCGTTAACTCTACGTGACTTTTAATCTATTGAGTAAATAATTGGTATGTACCTGCTTTTGCCACTATTCACAATTAATCAATTTTGGAAGAAAATATTATGTAGATTGTACCGAAGGATTAATTTTTAAATATTTATCTCATTAGAACAGTACACATTAATATTTATTTTATAAATAATGACAATAAAAATCCAACTGAGTAGTTGATGGAATTGCGAGATTTAATATTAATTCGGTTTTTGGCTAATAGGTCTTAATATCTTAGTAATTTAGTATCGCTGTTTTATTATGTAAATTAGTAACATTGTAATTTAAACTCTTCCTGTTTTAACCACCATTCTTAATAGGTACTTAAGTAATTGAACGTATTTTTCTTAGAGTACCTAGATGAGAATAATGAAATGTGCAGTTTTAGAACACTTTCTATATTTGTATTTTATGAAGATAGATACTATCTATGTACATACACAAGATAGGCACAATATTCTTTCGTGTACCAAAACTATGATATGGGTTCGTAACAAATTAGGGTTGCTTAATACATTTGTGTCTAGTTTTTCTGTGTTGCACAGTTAAATATACACAATCTTATCATCAGAAATCGCTGACTTGTATTATTGAAGTAGGTTGTATACAAGAAAACAGTACCTCATTGTTATTTAATGCTATTTAGTGAGTTATGAAAATCTTCATCTAGTGCTTTTTGGCATTAAGTAGGACACTGAGAAAAACCATGTGCACGTTTCTTATTTTCATTTTCCGCCAGCCATAGATATGCTCGTAAATTTTATGAACCAAAAAATGTTTCTCAGTCGCTCTACTACTAACAAATGTTGCACTAACACCTTTCGCACACATACAATCATACTTTTGTCTCGCTCTGCGCTCACTGTAAGCGTCCGCATTGTTTCAGTCATGCACACGAGTGTCAATGCGCAACAGATTTTGGCTTGTCGATTCACGTATTTTGAATTTATTTTAGGGCCCAATCATGTTGCGCTCCAACGCCTCCTCTTAGAAACGCGTTAATAGCGAACATGGTTGTCCCATTGCTTCTCGATTGCGACTAAGCCAAACTATGACACTACCTATAGATGTTGATGCATACACAGATTTTGTTCAATCGGTATAAGTGAAGGCCAAATTCTGTGTATTGTTTAGTACCTAAATTCTGTCTTTATGCCGCCGGGCGGCCCCGGCTTCAAGCCGATTGTAAAAACCAGAACAGACAGGTCTAGCGGACGTTCCGCGCTTCAGCCCCTTAGCTTTTTACACTGTATGTAGGTGTGTACGCACACAAATGCTGTTCTCAGTTCTCACCTTTTGGACTGTAAAGACCCAAGCCGTCGGTCGCATCCACGAAGTATAGAACGCGGCTCTGTGTGGTCGGCCCCTTACGTCTTCGTACTTCATTATGATAATGATCACATGAAAAAAATTATCTAGTAAATTTTTACCTAAAATCAATGTAGCAACTGTTTTGTTACAAGTACGTATGTTTTCAAAATAAAAACAAAACCACTCTTATTTGGCTTTTAAACGAGCGTATTTCGTATTTTAAATGGGACACTTACAAAACATTTTCTTAAAACATCTTGTGAATACTCAAAAACAATTCTTAGGAAATTGTTATTCTTGATTCTAAAAAAGGTAAAGATATTTGTTTATATAATGCTCTATTGTTTTTTTTTATTTCCGTTCCTAAAATTCCAAACTAGTCAATTAATTACCAAATGGATTACGCAAACACTTCGCGCAGCCAGACCGACATATTTGGTACCATAGCTGTGCCCTTTATCCTGTGAACACATATTCTTCCATTTTCCTTATCGTTACCGGATTTGTCAAGACCTCCTAATTCACAAGTTTCTAATTTCGTCCAAATGCACCACATACTTTAAATTAAAACAAAAAATAACAACAATTGGTGATAAAAAATATTTGAGGAGCAGTAATAAGTATCAGTAAAGTTAATAAGTATCAGTAAAGTTAATAAGTATCAGTGAAACGGTATAGTGTATTTATTAAGATGTTGAAAAGAAAACGAAAAAAAAAGTGTCTGGTGCTCAAGAGGGTGTCGTATTGTTTGTCAGGCGCTACCGTTTAAGGCGAGGTTATCCAGAGAAATCTGTCCTGCTCCAACGCTTTCATTTTTCACATGTTTATCCTGCTCAGCGGGAGCGGGCCGCTCAGAAACTCGCTGTTTTGAGGTGTTTTTATTTATTATTTTGGAATAAGAGGGATGGATTTATAATATGATGGCCGTTTTATATCATATTTTTTACGACGTTTATTTTAATATAAGTTTTATTGGCTAAAACTTAATACAGCTCAAATGAAATGATATTTAGATCTATCTTTGCGATTTAATCGGATCGGGGAAATTGTAAGCAATCGTGTATCGGGCCGAAATATTAAGATCAAAGAGTGATATATGACATATATTTTTTTTTTCATTTATTCGTCGCTTTTTATTGGTTTAAAATTAATTTGAAAAGAGAAAAAGTCGGTATAGCCCCCCCTTAATGTTTTTTGTCGCCTAGATATTGCTTTTTTAGGAGTATGGAACTCACCGTGTTTGGTTTCATATTTTCTCGACTTTTCGGTAAAAACTTACTTTAGTATTTTAACGTTTCCGTACCCATATTGTGTAATGGTACAGAACCCTTCGTGCACGAGTATTGGTCAGTTTCATTTTAATAAAATAAGGTAAAATACTTCCATATCATTTTTTTTCTATTTTTTTTTAGGGTTGCGTACCCAAAGGGTAACCAACGGGACCCTATTACTAAGACTCAGCTGTCCGTCTGTCACCAGGCTGTATCTCATGAACCGTGATAGTCAGACAATTGAAATTTTCACAGATGATGTATTTCTGTTGCCGCTATAACAACAAATACTACAAAATAGAATAAAATAAATATTAAAGGGGGCTCCCTTACAACAAACGTGTTTTTTTTTTGCCGTTTTTATAGACAATGGTACGGAATCCTTCGTGCGTGAATCTGACTCGCACTTGGCCTGTTGTTTAATTAATCATTTTGTGACTCAATACACCTTGTCTAACAATTTGATAAGCCAAAAATTTTACACGTCTTTTTTTAAACCAAGTGCTTACTGCGTAAATGAATGAAACGTAATTAAAGAAACAATAAATACTCCAAATGAACTTTAGGCGGGCATTCTTCTTCTTTTTATTTGCACCCAAGTTGCTAACTTGACGGAAATAAGCTGCTTTCAGTTTGATACGTTCAAAGGCTACTTTATCAGTCATACATAACATAAATTTGACTCCACCAGCTTATTCCAATAATATAAACAACAACGGCTCCCCTAAATTGTCTTTTCTTTAGATACTCGTACAAATAATGCTGTTAATAAGGAAGACCGATCGGTAACATTGTATTTTTTTTTAATAATGTACAGAGAATGCCAGAAAGGCGAGTATCATTTTGCGAACTCGCACATTAAAACTTTTTATCAAAGTTCTTAATCATATTACGATTAAATGAGGTTACCTACCAAGAAATTTATTTTAACCAGGTTCCAGTATCCTCTTTGTTACCTATATATTATCAATAGAAATTAAAAGTAAAAATCAGGCGTCAATTGGCTCATTAAGTTTCATCAGAATTTTCAATTAAGTTACTACCTACTCAAAATGTCGTCTATGCAGTTTTCATTTCATTTCATCAAACTGAACGCAGCATATATCAAACTAAAACCAGCTCATTTCTGTCAATTATATGTTACACAAGATAAGACTGGCAACTGTTTTCGATAAATTAAAAAAATGAAACATACCTCGGACGTGGCTGTATGAGCTAAGTTCCATTTGCCTTCCCCTATGTAGGGGAACAAAACTAAAAAAATAAATGAAAAAAACAGTCTTGCGGTAAAGTTGACTTTGACAACGGATTAGACGTATATAAAACAGAACTTTATGACCACTTGCATTGAAAATATTTTTAAAACTTTCCTTATGCCAAATGGTTTTGTGACGTCACGATTAGATAAAGCCGTTATATGTTAATAATTAATGACTAAATATCAAGAAACAAGAATATAAGCTATTCAGACTCGAAAAGGAAATATAATTCAAAGTCGTTATTTATTATTTTATTTAACAAACAAGACTCAAATTCTGTAATATCTTATATTCGTATAAATGAAGACGTCAACACTTTTTACCAATAAAACGGTATTGTAGAGATATTTTACCACTAAATAAATGAACTGTATTATAAATATTCCATTAAAAATCTTTTGAAAAATTTTACCGTGTTATAAAAATTCTTTGGGCAGTTCTCAAATCTGCGACCTCTTGTGTTTACCTATATAATGCGCTCTTATTAGTATATCAAAGTCATGTATTTAGCTATAAAAACATTTATTTAATTAATTAAAATGTATAACATTACAGTTAATCCAATGCGTTATACAATTCTATTACAATACATATATCAATAATTTCAAAAAATAATAGATAATAATTGATAAACAGTTGTTAACCAAACATAAACATGGGAATAACAAAAAGTTAAATCATAAACAGACATTTACAACAAAATCAAAAGATAAAAAACTGTACATTTTACGAATCAAGGATTTTCTCATTTCGGTCGTGGGTCCCTGTATCGCCTAAATACTATGCCTTCAGTCCAAAACTTTGGATCCAGGAATATATCTTTGTGCTGCGCTGGAAGCCGGAGCACGAAGGATCTGAAGTTTGTTGTCCTCGTTGACTGCAGCGCCTCCAGCCTCACTTGTGATAAATCTAGGACTCGTCAATCGAACAATGTCCTGTCCCGAAGTAATAATTATAAGTAATCTACAAATTACACTTCCAAACTTTGACGCATAGCCGCAAAAATGCACATTCATTAGGGAAAAGCCCGTGGTTGTGAGTTGGTGCAAATAAAGACAAAGCATTCCCAAAAGAGTAGTAAGTTAAGTATGGACAACGAGAACGCTCCCGCATTGTATGTGATTGTGCCACAGGACCAAGGAACAATGGGACGCCGGATGCCGGAACTAAACTAATGGCATGGATTCACGACCGCTCTTGTCGAGAACTTTAGCTGGATTCAGAGAACGTTAGATTTAACGTATTACGTTTGAACCGAAATACGGAAATTCTAAGCAAAGTCTCAGTTACTGCCCATATCCGCCACGTTACTTGAAAAACGCTGGACTGCTTGATCTGAAACCAACTTAGATCAAGATTTGACGAGTTTTGCAGTTAAATACCCAATTTGGGAACTCAAAAAAATCTTGTATTCGTGGAAAATCTTGTCATCACGTCCACATTTTTGACTGTACCTTCCATACATTTTTTTTAAACTGCGGTTAACTGCTTCAAACAACAATTCATATTGAACCGGGGCAGTTGTTGTATATAAGGTCCTTTAATAATAAGTGTAAATAATTCTACGGGAGATCATATATCGCTTACTGATCACATTTAAGAAGAAAAAAATTTTTTCATCTCATAATTTTTTCACTTCCAAAACAAAGTGGATCAACTAACTCAACTAAACTAAATTTCTATGAAAAGGCGAAAAAAAAGTCCGCGGTAAAAAAAAACATCTTGAAAAAATATTTCGGTGGAATGTCGTCTATTAGGGATACTCTATCATCTCCTGATTTTTTTTCACTTCGAATCGTAGGACCTTATATATATATATATATATATATATATATATATAAGTAATAATATATATATATATATATACAGGGTGATTGGTAATTAGATGCAATCCTTTGAAGGAGGTCGTAGAAGAGAATAATTGCAGTCGATTCGACTGTATAATACCTTATGCAAAAGTGAACCATTTCTGAGATATTTTGAATTTAACCTTTTTTTCTAAAGTAAAATTTTTAAAAATATATAAAAAAGATAGCCAATATTTTAGTTTTTTTTATTTATTTTGCAATAAACAATAACCCTAAAATGCACATTATTGACGTAAACCTTGACACTGTGCTCCAAAACAATTGAAAACTCTTGAAAATCGCAAAAGATTTACACAAAAAAGCAGGGTTAAAACAAAAAGTCCTTATGCAATTTTCTGTGCCTATTAGCTTGAAAACATTTTCATTTTACTAGCTTTCGAGTGAGGTACAAAAATCTCAAATTGACAGAGGAATGATAAAATATGGCCTAAACAATAGGAGCAGGTTGAAAAAAATCATTAACGGTTTAATTAAAAAACAATGGATTATAAACTTACATTTTGTATGCATAAGATTTGTTTCTAATATTTAACGGTAAATGATATTTTTTCTAAATAAAAAAAACCATTAACGGTTAAATTAGGAAACAATGAATTATAAAATTACATTTTGTATGCGTAAGATTTGTTTCTAATATTCTACCTTCTCCTACTCTATTGGCCATATTTTTATCATTACTCTGTCAATTTAAGATTTTTGTACCTCATTCGGAAGCTAGTAAAATGCAAATGTTTTCAAGCTAATACGCACAAAAAATTGCGTAGAGACTTTTTGTTTTAACCTAGCTTTTTTGTGTAAATATTTTGCGATTTTCAAGAGTTTTCAATTGTTTTAGAGCACAGTGTCAAGGTTTACGTCAATAATGTGCATTTTAGGGTTATTGTTTATTGGCTGAAATGTTATCAAAGCGAAACAAATAAAAAAAAAAAATATATTGTCTGGTTTTTTAAATATTTTTTTTTAGTTTACTTTAGAAAAAAGCTTAAATTCAAAATATCTCAGAAATGGTTGACTTTTGCATAAGGCATTATATAGTCGAATCGACTGCAATTGTTCTCTTACGCAACGCCTTCAAAGGATTGTATCTAATTACCAATCACCCTGTATAACCATATTCGTAAATTCGGGAGCCGAGCGAAACGGAGTGGAGCGCGGCGACCCCTTTAGTTTTCACAGATTTCATAATATTATGATCAAATCATGAAATGATCAATTCTATGACAAGGCCGCGGCATATACACAGCATATATAATATCGCAAAAAAGTGTATTATTCGAATTTAATGAAAGGAATCTCACGTAGGCGTTAGATTCTCATACAATTAATATACCACCCGCATTTTCTCCACAAAGAAAACTCCTGTCTTTGGCAGATAATAATCATCTCCTAAGTGTGGTCTGTGTGGAAAGTTGTAGCACCTCTATCGTTTGCAATAAATACGTACATATTATAAACATACATTTTAAGCATAAAGTGTCAAGCCTGTTTTTACAGCTTAATTTTACTATTCATATACACCTGCAGTTCCAGCCCCCTATTTATATAAGCGATGTTGACAGCTATGACGTTACAATAAGAACTGACAATATAGCCTGCCATGCTGGTAACCGTTAATAAGTAGGCGCCGATTTGCAGTTAAATCAGTAAACCCTACGATAGTGCCCATTATTTTGTAGACAATTAAACTACAATGCACGACCTTGCCTGACCTTTGTTTTAGTGTTTTCATTGTGCAGATCCTGTTCTTAAAAGGAAAATAGTTTAATGAAGATTCAAAAAACTTAGAATAAGACGGAGTGATTCTTCGAAGACAAGTTGGAAAACTACGCAGAGTCAACTCGCTAAAAGTATTTCCATCTACAAAGGAATTCCAAGAATCCTTACACACAAGGCTAAGCAAACACTCCATCTTCCTAGAACAAAATAAATCTCGGATTTTCTCAGACTGTCACGTCCCTGGTAGATAGAAATTAACCGTCCATCGCTCCAAATAAACTGCACGTACATTTTCGAATCTATACGGCAAAGAGGCCGTCATAAGTGCCGTGACGTAGGTATAGGTAAACCAACAAAAGGATACGACATTTTGGCTTTGAAAAAAGTGACTACCTAATTTACAGATTGAAAATAAACGGCTATAACAAAAGAAACTGTTCTATGTTCGAAATAACAAATACATGTTTTGTTACTTTCGTCCTTTGAATATTTACCACCTTTCGTCATGATTCATAGTAAAAAAAAGATATCGACCGTCAAAAAAAGCACTAATACTCCGGTGACAGGGACGACGCTCTACGAAGCCGAAGCTATAAAGCCTTATGTGCATTATTTATCGCCGAGAATATGTACGGTCTATTGTCAGTCGCATGTCGCGTCTCGTAGGTTGGCCTTTAATCTAAACCTGGGAAGAAATAAAAAATAACAAAATATTTTTTTGCGTTTCTTGTTCTATTATTGATTCTGATTGGTAGATTTTAATAAAGGAGGGGGCTCATTTTCAACCTGTAAAGGCATGAATTAGTTTAAGCTAGTGCTTGTATTAGGGTTAGTTACTCCGTGCACGTTTGATCTATTGTTTCCAATTTTAATTTGATTTAACTTGTAAATGGAAATAATAAACCAGACGATATGATATTTCCTTAAACCCAGGGTATCCAGCGAAAACTGTCCTGCTCCAACGCTTTCGTTTTACACATGGTCATCCTGCTCAGCGGAAGCGCGCCGCTTAGAAAATTCGCGATTTCGAAGTGTTTTTATTTATTATTTTGGAATTAGAGGGATGGGTTTTTCAGATGACGACCGTTTTATATTAAATTTTTAAGACGTTTATTTATGTATAAGTTTTACTGTTCAAAACTTAACATAGCTCAAATGAAATGATATTTAGTTCATAGTTCAGACCTATCTTTTGAGATTTAAATGGATCGAGGAAAATGTAAGTAATCGTATATCAAACGGCCGAAATATCAAGATAAAAGAGTGAAATATAACATATATTTTGTACAATATTTTATCTTCGCTATTTATTGGCTTAAAATTAATTTGAAAAGAGACAGAATCGGGATAACCCCCCCTTAAGAAAACGGAAACGCTGTAAGGGTTTCGGTGTCATTTCCTCCATCCGTCCTTAAAACAGTTGGACGTATTGAGTTTGACTCAAGAAAACACGGGAAATCTTTCAAGGCATCACGGATTAAAAGTATTTACCAAGTACGACGTACAACATAAAACATTTTTAGGGTTCCGTACCCGAAGTGTGCTAAACGGGATCCCACTACTAAGCCTCCGCTGTCTGTTTGTCTTTGTGTCCGTCTTTCACAGAGCTCTACAATTTAAATCGTAAAAGGTACATACAAACTTGAAATTTTCACAAAGTTAAGTTATCTTATCTTGATAACGAGAGGTTGCAGGTTCGAATCCTGGCCCGAGGATTTTCAAATTCTTGTCTTTACATTTGTTTCTAATTTTTTTTCTGTTTTTTAATGCACTCTAACAATAATATGAAGAGTATTCCAAAGCGATGGATTTCGCAATAAAACTGTCTGTTCGCGCAACACTCAAATTGAACGCGCTTTGTTGGCAGTGTTCTAACCTGCATTAGAGACCGCTAGTGGCGGCATAGTAACTTTGTTTGTTTTTAATTCTCGCTCTTCTTGTCTATGATTTTGACGGAGAGGACTGGTTAATTTTTTGCTCTCCCGGGTTGATTGTGAAAATTGGGTGCCTAACGGGTTTTAATAGATTCCTGCGTTGGGGCCAGTTGTATATAAAAGTAAAGGTCTTCTAGTGAAACCGTGTTGGGGAATTGTGCTCGTAGAAGCCGGTCTAATTCCAGGAAAATACTTCGATGATTGCGTCATAATCTTGGTGACACGTAATCAGCATTCGTGGCCACATTCCCTTGATTTCCTGCTGATCCCTCCTTGTCTTTCCCCTCCTTCTTACCGGCCCGGCCAGCAGCTGGAGCAGCGAAGGGCGCAAGCAGTGGATAGAGAGGACCCCAGATTTTGGACTTCTGGAGGTATCTTGACGCCGTCAATATTTTACTGGACTCGAGTGAGTGTAATTTTATTATTAAATCTTTCTATTGAAATACCTTGTTACTGTCCGCTGGTATTGTTTAATCTCGTTGTGGGCCCGGCCGAGAAAATCTCTGTGCAAATCAGACGAGTAACAGGGTCTTTCATACATTTGTTGGTAGCAGAACGCGTTTGAGTTGCTTTTATCAACACTGTCTTAATGTCTTTACTCCATGATCATGACTCATTTTACTACTTTTATGTTGAGGTATTTAATAAGGCACATACTATAAGGATTGCAAAAATATTTGTATATACAGGTTGAAAATGAACCCCTGGCTTTATTGAAATCTATATATATCAGAATCACGGAATCAAAGTTTTTTTTTCTTAAATTTTGAAACAATGACCAAACTACATGACGCCACATGTGACTGACAATAGACAGTACATATTCCCAGCGGTAAATAATGCACATAGGGCTATGTACATATAGGTTTTGTAGAGTGTCGTCTCTGTCACCGGAGTATTAGTGCTTCTTTTGACGTTCGATAACTTTTTTTTTAATATGAGCGAATGCCACAAAAGTAACAAAACATGTATAGGTATTCTTTATCTCGAACATAGAACAGTTTCCTTTGTTATAGCTAGGGGGTTCATTTTCAACCGGTATAGAAGGTGACTTTTGTTTATATATCCAAATTTATAATGGGGACTTGGTAAGTGGTCAGAACCAAGGTTCAATGACCCTGTTTGCGAAATACGAAAATTATTTTATTGTACCTTTATACTTGTTCAAGAACAACCTCGACTCAAATAGTAAGTCTAAATTTTATTTTGCACATTTTACAGAAAGGGTGATTAAACCTTGATCGTGACCACTTACCGAGTCTCCAGTATGAATTTGGATATATAAACGAAAGTAACCTTAAAATATGTATACTTGTGTTTAATTGGTTCTTATGGTATTTAAAAATCCTAAAATACGCTCCAGGCATGGTCATATCCTAACTATTTATAAGTCTATGTTGATTCCCATTACCGAGCACATTCTTGAGGATATTGTCACGTAGCCGGCAGCGTGGGGCCGAATGGGGCAGAATAGGCCATTCCAGGTTATTCCCCTGTGAGGACGGGCGCATTATCGGAGGTAGTTACCGCTTTTGGCAGGGGCAGTGTTGCAGTTAGGCTTATAAAGGCGGGAATTACAAGGCGACGAGGAAAGTGTTGGCGAAGCAGTTTAGTTTTCGTATTTGAAAGAAGTGTGCATAAGATTCCACCCGCTTTTATTTCACCTCTACCCCGTTTTCGGCTTGTGCGTTGTTTTATACGAAATCCATCGCTTTTTACTACTAAAATATTCATGGCTTGGATTCATAAATTTATTTAAACGGCTACTTATGATGTTTAAGCCAGATTTCACCTGACTAATATCAAATATCAGGTTCAGTTTCTTCAGGGGCACACAAGAAGACGCAACGGTTGCCCGTTTGGCATTGAATTATTAATCCATCGCTTTTGGATACTCTATAAACTTTATTTACAGTGCATTGAAATGAAAATGAAAATTGAAAATTTCTTTACTACTCGTGGATGAAATTGATACAATTTAACAAAAAACATTAATTACCACATTAAGTTTCCTTGCAAAGTGGAAACTAGGCCCTACCCAAAAACATTTTAGAAATTCAATGAATTCATAAATAGTAGCTAATGAGATAAAGTAAAAATCTAAAATTATTTATTAGTTATTAGTAAAAATCCAAAAGTTACAATAAGTTTTTTCAATATTTATATGGAATAACACAAAAAAATACATATATTTACAATTTTCGATGACGGCCCCATACCGTGGGCCGAAATATATCGAAAATTGTAAGTATATATATATATATTTTGTGTTTTTTCAAATAAATATTGTAAATAAGTTTTTTCAAAATATTATGTGGGTACCTATATTGTTTAAAAACTGAATCTGTGAAATATGAACTAGCAAAGATCAGTTAGAAACAAATTTTAAGAGATCACAGGTTCGATTCCTGGACAGAAGCATTTTTTAAAATATTTTTCTTACTTTTAGTTCGTAATTGATATTTTGTTATTTGTAATGCAATCTGTGTTAGAAGTATGTAAAGCTAAGATATTATTTGATTGAATATAAATTGGTCGAGACATTCTAATTATCTTGTCTAGACCATGTCTTGTCTGCCTATTTTAGATAAATGTTCATAATGTTCTAACAAAGGAGTAAGTAGGTATATGCGTTTAAAGACAGACGAAGTTGAATGTTATCTGTATAGAGATGGTAAGATTAATACAAGGTGAATTTGATTTATTTATCATCACGACTTGACCCCGAGGGGTGTTATGAAATGCGAGCCACAGGCCATACTCGTACCCCACATTTCATCGACGATTGTTACGTCCCAGCGTGAGCCCTATCGACGTACTTCGGGGATAAATATGAACCCAGAGCTACAAGCCTTCTGTGCCCGCAAACCGCAAATTACCCTACGGGATTTGAATCCGCGATCTCTGGACGAACTAAGACGAACCACTAGACCATCGTGGTAGCCAAATGGCCAAATTTATACTGGAGACTCAGTTACTGGTTACTGATGTGATAGGAGAGCGAACTCAAATAAAATAATCAGGTAAAATATAACAATATACGTATATGCGTATTTAGTAAAGTGGACTTTTATAATACATAATTACAAACTCTAAGTAAATCATCAATGTTATCGTTTAATTTCAGGTTTAATTAGCATTGTTAATTAACAAACCTAGAACTGCCAATTACATTTGAAATATAATGATCCAACTGACTAAACCTACACAACGCAGAAATGGAATTGAACCAGAATGGTATGTTATAAGTATGCGTACATAAAGGCTTTGTTCAAATCTGTTTTCACATTAAACGCAATTTCCAGAATTTACTAATAAGCATTAATATCGATATATTCGAAGTAACAATGTACGCGCAATTTTATTGATGAGAAAAATGAAGACTTCAAATAGAGTAGAGTTGCCAGTATTGCAAGTTGTTATCAAAATTAATAGCATTAAAGTTAATAAAAATTGTAGAAAACCAACTAAGAAGCTTATTTAAGATTTTATTTTTGATTCTAACTATACCTGAGAATTGTGCGTCATAAAGAACGTAACTAAGTAAATAAATTATTCGTAAGAATTTGGTTTTACGTTACGTACGACGATAAAAAGTAGGTTAGGTTAGGGTATAAGCTATATCCATTCTAAATTTCATCCAAATCCGTCCAGCCGTTTTAGCGTGAAAGAGTGACAAACATACACACACACACACCCACACAAACTTTCGCATTTATAAAATTAGTTTGATTGTTACACATAAATACATAACATTATTTTCGAAGATAATCAAATAAGATCTAGGTTTAATTACTTATTTAAATGTCTAGTGCATCTGTATTGTGGCATATCTCCTCTTGTTTTAAATATGGTAGGATATTTTTTACGAATATGCATATTTCTTGTATGTAAAGGCAAAGCGTAGTGTAAGCTGACCTCGTGCCCGCTGGACCGACGACCTGAAGGTCATTGCGGGGGGCAGCTGGATGACGAGGAGGACGGAGGACCGACATGAGTGGCGAAATTTGGGAAAGGCCTATGTCCAGCAGTGGACGACACGGTCTGATGGATGGATGAAAGGTACGGCAAGGGTAGTTACGGATTTTTTCACATAGTGGCTTACACGTGTCCCTGAATCCTGCATTGCAGAGTATCCTGATACAAAGTTTTTACTTCTTGAATGCCTTGTTCAAATCTACAGAGTTACCCCATATGATGACCCTGTAAACTGTCACGAATTGCAGGATTACATTTATTTTTTCAGTGCTTACTCCCGCTGTCTATGACATCGTCGCGGGGGATGGAAGGAAGGCCAAATACTCGTATATGTTTGTGTTGTCGCCAAATGGATGTTCATGAAGATTCTTCACAACAACATAACGATCATTTTTGTAACTTTTAAATTTTATAAGTATGAAGCTTCAAAAAGTACATGAATTTTACGTCGCAATTTTTCCAAAATGCCGGCCGGAATGAGGAGGAAACGTTCATCGAATTCACGTCAAAAAAAAAGTTATTAAGTTTTTAAAAATAGCGCATGCAACATTATTTCGCTCTTGATAGAGTTAGGTTTGCCAGGTGTACAATGTAAGTTCTTATGATTATTTGTGAGTAGGTGAAATCGGTTTTTAAAATATTTTTTAGTTTTAGCCCGTAATGTTCAACATTTGCACTAAAAATTTCCTTAATTTTGTTACAGAGTCTACGACTTTTTTGTTTTTTGGAGTACGATTCTTTGTAGCTGAAAAAATTAAAAATATGTATTTATTGAGACCAACGAAAATATCACACTTTACAAAATAGTATAGACAGATAGACAGAGACTAGATAGATTTACATTTGGCAACCTTTGATTCGTCATCCGACAGTCTCCGTCGAGTCTTGAGTCAGCCGCCTCTTAGAAAGGCAAGCCGGCAAAAGAGGCGAATATTTACCGATTATTGTATTAAATTAAAATGTTGGCCATCCTCTATGGTTGGTCCGTTGGCCGGCTTGGAAATTAAAGGGTATTTCTATACAGACTATATGAAAACACCAGTGGCTTATGTTAGAGATACAACTGTAAGTTATGAGTATGTCGCCTCTTTACCCATACATTCGATAAAAACTGAAAAGACTTTTTTTACCTCATTTTGTCTGTCTTTAACGGATTTTACTGATAGACAAGAAGTACATTAACCAGAAATATATAAACGAAATTTTAAAATTATTGTTGGCAACACTGCTTCTCTGTCCGCTGTTTGGCGGTTTCGACAAGTACTGGCAGCTTGGATTGTCTATTTTGGATCAGCGACTTGGCATAGGTGCTAGCTCTAGCTTTTATAGTGCCACCAATTTAACTGTTCAGTAAAATCATTCGCTGTCTCTTTCCAATTACAGTCTTTTCTAGCGCACTAGAAAGAGATGGGTGGATAATCCAACTGAACAGATAAGATGGTCGCATTGTATCAACCTTCCTCGTGGTAATTCAAAACTTTTACTGTTATATTAGGCTAAAATAAAAATAACATAAAAGCTTGAACTATAGACGACTGTACCTAAGTTATTCTAAACTTCCAAAAACAGTCCACGTAAGTCCCACCCGTCTTGTGCAAGCAGAAAACATTTCCGAACGCCCTGTTTTGTTTTAGAACGAAGCCGCACGTTCAGAAACGCGATGTGAAATACTACGTGCGGCCATGCCTAGGAGGGTACGTCCAAATACCCAAGTTACCTGAGAGAACGTGCACCGACCGACTGTTTACTTTGATTTTACAAGCTTCTTGTTAGCTCGGACTTACACGTATCGTTTGGCCATTAGCAAGCTAAAACGAAACCTATTCTCATGTCGATAAAGATCTTTTTAATTATTTGTTGTAGTAATCGACTAAGGCAAGAACAAGCACGTTACGGATGTTCTGAAAAAACAAAGAGGTAGCTTACAGCTTAAAACAAAAGCTTAACTGAAAACAATGATACTTAGAAGTAACAAATACTCTTTTATTAGAAATGTATTTAGAATTTGAAGCTACACATTAACCCATGGAGTCGTACTGGAGGTGTTTTGTTCCGTGTACCATATTTATCAAAAAAAAAACCTGGGAAGTTTTCTAAACCAAAAACAAAATAACTAAAATTTCTTTCAGAAATGTTTACCCGTTCCGTCAGCAAAGCTCTGCATTCTCCAACTAAGATTTCATTTCAAAAATACGTTGCTCTGGGGACTCCCCCAAACAATGAGGCACTTAATCCCTAGAGGAACTATGCGGAACTCGCGTCGTTCGAAATTCTGCAAAGGAACCCTAGAGTCCAAAGCCAAGGCAGTCTAGATAGTTTCAAAGGCCAACTTGTCAGTAGAGCTGAAATTTTGTCTTTGTTCCATACTCTGGCATGTACTTACCTGCTAGTAAGGCGCGAGTAGTGGGAATAGTTCGAGCTGAAATATGGCGCTGTAAAAGCATAGCCGTGGAACATTTTTCTGAGAGGTTTATAATTTCGAAAGTGGCATAATATTTCTGAAATACACATGCATTTGCTTTTCGAATAAACTATGGACTACGTCGTCGTGAATTTAATGAAGCTTATAAAAGGCTAAAGGAAAGAAAAAGGTTGCATTACAATAATTAATGAGCTTTATCTTTGGTCTCAGGCACATTAATAGCACGCTCAGGCCGTCTTTAAAAATGGTTTTAGGAATTTATTAAAAATCGTAATTAATTTATTCAAAATGGCACAAAAGGCGGATGAAACATGAAACAATGCATTTCAACTGAAAGCCGGAAGCTTCGGAGTAATTAATCATCATTAAATCAACCAAAATGAAAAGAGTTGGCTGCGCCCCGTGTCAGTTAGTTGTCAGTTATTAATAGTATAATACTTACAACATTTATTTACTGGCTTTTGCACGCGGCTTTACTCATGTGGAAGTTTCTTTCAATCAATGTATCTTTTGTTTAGGTTTAGGTTTAAAGATACTTTATTCTTATTAAACACAAAATGTCACTTACAAAAGATGATAAAATATACCATCGATAGTTTTCGGCTAGGCGGATATTTCATTAACATCCATTAAAAGCTATCCCACTAATATTATAAATGCGAAAGTTTGGATGTATGGATGGATGGATGTTTGTTACTCTTTCACGCCGTAACTACTGAACCGATTGGGCTGAAATTTTACATGAATGTAGTTCTAGACCTGGAATAGGACATAAGTTACTTTTTTTTCATAAATCAGTTCCCATAGGATGAAAATGAGCTATCAAATTTCTATAGAAAAGTGATGTGTCACCCTTTCACGCCATGCTTACGAAACCGATTAGGCTGAAATGTTGCATAAATGTAGTTCTGGACTTTGAATAGGACAAAAACAACTACATTCTGGTTTTTACTTTTTCCCTTTGTTTCCATGGAAAAACTATAAAAGAGACACACAAAATATGAAACAGAGGCGCATAACACACACATTTCACGAGCTGTGTTTACTGTTGGTAACAGTTCGAATAATATTTACTGATTTTATAGGAGTACACAAAAACTAATTTAATGCAAGTGAAACCGTGGGCAAAAGCTAGTAGCTTATACGAGTATGTTGACAAGGGTCTCTACAACGATAATAAAGAAATCTGCTACCAAATCCGTTGACTAGTTTTCGAGTCAAAGCGGAACATAAAAAAACAAAAATTAATTTTTAAAAAATTTACCTCAGTAACCAATTTTATTTAAAATTGACATTATGTAATTGCGATATAGAAAAGCAGAATAAAATTAAAAATGGATGTGAAAAGCTCTGAATCGGGATTCGAACACGGGACCTCTCGCTAGCCGGATGATTGCCCTCTCAACCAAGCTATCCAGTTCTCAACACAACCTGGGAAAGAAATATATAACACCCGAGCAAATAGAGAAAACTGTACTTCTCTCTTTAAGAGAGAAAACTAATTTTAAGAATCTTTTTTGTCGACTAAACTAGAGCCAACGAGAGATGGCACCTTGACGTTTAAATGCCTACCAAGTTTCATAATTGTTTATGGGTAAGTGTCACTAAAATAATATAATACTTTATTTTGCTGGCAGCAAAAAGTGAAGTACTACTCGTTTCAATCATTATTTTTGGATTTTATAAAGACTTTATAGCAAAAGTTTCTAATTTTTTCAAAACTCAAGGGATCATGAGGTATGGTAATGGCTGAATTGTAATCAATAAATAACGGGTTCTATTCTCCTTAATCGTACGGGTCCGTCTGCTTGCAAACTATATCATTTTATGATAAAAAAATTGTAAACCAGTTTTCTAGATTTTATGGCTGCTTTGTTATGTAAGCAAATGCACATTTGCCCATTTGTATTATTATGATGCATGTTGTATGACGTATCAAATAAATCGATATTTTATTTACTAAAGTCGCTAGTCGTACTTGATTTTTATTTATTGCCCCATCACTAAACGCAGCTGTCATAGGTGCCATCTCTCGTTGACTCTTCTATAGTGAAATTTTATTTTCATTTACGCGGATATAGTTCTTTTGTTCAAAGTTGTTCAGTAGAATACTAATCTGATATAAATTAAAGATTTCAATAATGGTACAATAAATACAATGACAGTTTTGTTTTAGACACAAAAGTTTTGCTTTCTTTACGCGCTTTAATAAATATTATATCGATGGCATTATATGGAATTATAACCATTCGATTTGTTAGTATAAATCTTATATCTTGTAATCTGCAACAGGATCTTTAAGACAAAATTTGGCTTTGCAAGCCATCGGCGCTCTCACCTCCGGAGCTAATAGGGTTCGCCGTAGACGGATACGTCAAGGAGGACATCATAAATCTTATTATTTTCGTCAACGACGTCAGTATATTCAACTAAGGCAATAAGTCATATCATAGCCTCTATAAAAGTCATGAAATAGCCCGGGAACGCAAACGGCCGGCCTATTCAAATCCCAATGGCTCTGAGGTCACCGTATCGGTTGTTCCCAACTGATCCTTAGAATTATTGTTTTTATATTAATAAAGACTTAACTTTGACCCACACTGCACCCTAATTGCAACAGTTATGAAAGCGCAATAAATGACTTTTTACAATATACCTACAGTGAAATTATTTTGAGACGAATCATAAAGATTTCTTTTTAGGCTTCCGTACCTCTAGAGGAAAAAACGGAGCCCTTATACGATCACTTTGTTGAACGTCTGTCTGTCCGTCCGTCCGTATGTCAAGACTCTCTATCTCGGGAACGCGTAAAGTTATCAAGTTGAAATTAAAACCATATACTCAAGTCTACAGTCTCTTGAAGCTGTAAAAAAATCAAACTTTTAAATTAACGTTAAAAATAGATTTGGCCGTTTACACCGCAAAAAAACATATATTTGACACTCTCAAGGGAATCAAAATTTATAAGGTATTTTCCGTTGACCTAGAACTATGAAATTTGGCAAGTAATATCGTCTTATACTACAAGTATAGGGAAAAATCTGAGAACTATACATTTATAATTAAATCATAAAACATATAGCCTCTAACGGAACCCTCGGTGGGCGAGTCCGACTCGCACTTGTCCGGTTTTTTTTATATCCTGCATCTAGATTTTGGTTCAGTCGGAAATATGTTCAGTATAATGAGAATTAGTGGTTGTAACGAATTATAATTCTAAGTTTTAATTGATCCAACAAGCTTTATGAATCACATTCTGTCACATCGCTAACTTCACAAATAGTTTTTTTTACTGTTTTAGTAATCTAAATCAGTGTTCTTTGGGTAATTTGAAAGTTTTGGATAAAGAACCTTAGAGCTAAGAATGTTAGTTTCCTAATCATAATAATAACATTATGCATTTTTGATGTACTTACAGCATCTTGCAACTGTCGCCTCATAAGGACCATTAAGACATAAGAGATGTAGTAAAGTTACATTCAATACAATATTTACGACCCCATAAGTACATAAACAAAACCCAAATATATTACATCTCTAGGTATCGGTCAAATCCGATTTTAGGACCAACTAGTTTTTAGCCGAATTAGTTCTTGAGAAATTTCAGGCATCCTTAAGCGCAGAAGCTTAAGAAGAAGATAGAAGAGAAAGAAGATATATAAAATAAAAGAAGATATAAGGATAGAAATTTAAGTACGGCGAATCGCGAAACAAAGTGAAGCGACCGCCATAGATAACCTTCGTGATTATTTTTAGGACGACCCAGAAAACGGTTTGTCTTAGGTAAAACTAGACTAAACTTAAATCAGCTTTGGCCGGTAAAATATAATATACAGGATATCTCATTTAAATCGGTCAGTATGGGAAAGTCTGAAACTGTAAGACATACGAAGATCTGTTCTTAGGAACCATGTCATCGATTTTAATAACTAGAAAAACTGAATTCATTAATTAAAAAAAAAACCTGTACTCAGCTCGGGAATCGAACCCGGTTGTTTTGAAAAAAATAAACTTACACTATTTCTATTTAGATATCGATTGTGTAGGTCTTAAGCAGTAAATGGCTCTATTAAACATGATGTCTCAAATGAACAAAATGCATAGTTTTCACATACCGTTTACCGACCACCGTTTTTTTCAATACAATATTCAACACGTGTAGGTAACGATCTTACAAAACACCTACTAAAATAAATTAAAGTATGTGAAAACAATGCATTTTATTCATTTGAGACATCATGTTTCCTAGAGCCATTTACTGCTTAAGACCTACACAATCGATATCTAAATAGAAATAGTGTAAGTTTATTTTTTTTCAAAACAACCGGGTTCGATTCCTGAGCTGAGTACAGGTTTTTTTTAAATGTATTAATGCAGTTTTTCTTGTTATTAAAATCGATGACATGGTTCCTAAGAACAGATCTTCGTATGTCTTACAGTTTCAGACTTTCCCATACTGACCGATTTAAATGTGACACCTGTATGTACAAACACATGTAATACATTTAGTATTTTATTTTCGCTCCATTAATTTTCCGTAAGAATTTTAATGTCTTGTCATTCATTCGCCTGGCTCTGACTATTTCAAAAACATCCAGTCCAATTAACCCACGTAAAAAAAAAACCTAATCTACAGCTAACGAGTTCCGATGATCAGACAGGAAGTAAAACTTCGTATGCTTCAAGCCTAAAGAATATTACCGCGAAGACATCTGCAGCCAACCGTGGACCCAATTTAATGCCTCGCCAAATCTGGACAAAATAAATGCGGTAGAATAATATCACATCATCCACCGGCCGGTCGCGATGTGGGAAGGTAGGGGGTATTATAACTTACCTATTGCCTGTAACCTTTGCCTGCGGCGTTTATTCAATATTTCCTTTTTTTTCGGCTTGGAAGCTATTTTATGAACATCCTTTATCTATCGTGTTGACTAGGGTCGATACGATAATATAATAATAATAAAGAAAACCGCACACAAATCCGTGAGTAAAAAAAAATTGGTTAGCCTAACGAAAAGAATGTTGTCCTGACAAATAATACTTACTTTCAATATAGCGCCAAACGAGAAAACAGTTAATATAACAGATTTGATTTGTTTAACTTTACTGATCACAATGCTAAAACGATCTGTTTCCGTTTACTTCCTTTTTTGTAAAAGAAAAAATGTTTGTTACTTATCTAAAATATACATTTTTGTGATATCCACTGTTTTGGGTTTGGTAAATGGTACTTTATACAAATTAAATTGTTTACTGACTGGAAAATTATGTTTCAGTCATTATACCAGAAGACATGTTAAATTTAACATTTTCTTCTATATAGAAAGTATTTTTATTATATAAATAATTTTGTACTACCAGTTCATTTTGGTATATGTTACATTACTACTTTTTAAACATGACAACAAAATTTTTGATTATATTAACTTTATTTTAATGAAAATTACTCAACCAAAACATTAAAGTTCAATAAGAATGTTTTAAAAACTAAACTAAGCCCAAAATACAACCAGCTCATTCTAGCAGGATGCGAGCAAGTAGCCAATCCACTCATAATAGACAGACGTATTGGGTTACTATTAGAGATTATCAGCCTTACATTACATCGAGATTGTAAATTGTAGAAGAAATAATACGATATCGTGATGTAGACTACTACTACTTGCACCATCTAGTGAAGAATAGTTACAACTAATGGCTGTACATATTACAAATATATATATTTTTTAAATATATTTTTTTATATCAACCAAACTTTATTTGTATCTTTTATTTAATTTTGACAACTTGACCATAATTAAAGTTTATTTTTATTTTTGACAATGATGAAATAATGACTTTACAATGGTAAAATTAACATATATTTTTGTTATACTTAAAAAAAATTAATGTATAATTTTGTTATTTTTACCATTTTATACTTGTACGTCAAAAGTTCAGGTTTTTAGAAACAACAAATAGCTTTGTTTTCTTTTGTTTTGTGAAAGTAATTGATAGTTCTGGATAGTTATTTGTATAAAATAACACTTCTTATTTTGTAGCTACAACCAATTATTGCCATAAATATTACTAATATTTTCTTATTTTTTACATAAATAATTTAATCAAAATAACCAAAGTTTATTTGTTTCTTTTGATATTATTTTTGTTACTCTTACTATCTTATTTTTATTTTTTTTACATTAATAATTATATCAAATTAACCAAAGTTTATTTGTTTCTTTTGATATTATTTTTGTTACATACATTTTACTATCTTATATTTTATTTTTGACATAAATTATGTAATAAATTTTATATGTTTCTTTTACCATTGTTTTTGTTACATTTGGTACTATTATTGTTGTTCTTACGAAATTAAAATGTTTATATACAAAAAAAACGGTTATTTTCAAGGTATTTTCATTTAAAAATACAAAACTTACTTCATTATATTCAACAAAGATGACTTTGTTCCTTAAAGAAACTAGGTTTTGTTATATTAATATAGCTTAGTAAAATTAAACGATTTATAGTTAACCAATATGCGTTTTGTAAATTCAACAGACTTGTTTTTTCATTGAGAACATACATACAGATGGACAGACAAAAACTCAAAAAAATTGTGGTTTTGGCCCAGTACAATACAATTTCGCGAAAATATTCAATGTATGTACAGACACGGCTTTTTTACTACTTTATCATTAGTACAGATTGGCGTTTATTTTTATTGACGCAAGCCTAAAAATTATATCGATGGAATTTAACAACATTGGTAACAATCATTTTAAAATCAATCCAAGCCCACTGCCACTGCCGCGGCACCTCCCATCAAAAAAAGTGGGAAACGTGGTGGTAGAGGTAAGGGCAAGGGCAAAAGAGCCATGGATGACAATCAGGGCACCCTCGATGATCGGCTGCTACAACCTGTCACACCTCTGACAACAGGTGAACGGGTCTCGACGGTGGTGGCTGACACATTACCTAAAAATACACAATCACAACCACATTTCACCCAAACATCAAACAAGCAACACCACACAATAAACAGGAATCAGAAGAGACAGCGCAGCACGGACACTACCTCTCCGACCACTACCGTTGCGGGAAAAAAGGTCCGACTTACAGAAGGTGCCAGAAGCGCTGACTCTTCTGAAAGAAATGATACGGTCACGTACGCGACAGCAGTCGCTACCCATCTGAAAGTACTACCAGTACTACAGAAAGACCTATCTGAGATGGACGAGCTCCGGGCCAGCGTCCTGCGGCATAGCCTCGAATCCCTGGTGTTCGCCAAGTTTATGGAAGCCCAGGGTGAGCAATCGCTATGGATGCCAGCCTTTAAGGTGTTTCCTCGTCTGGCAAGCGGGGGTCTGAGAATTCTGTGTTAAGATGACCAGACCCTCAAATGGCTGACATCAGGTCGGCCAATTAAAAGGTTTATGGAAAGGTTGCCCAGGGTACTACCTCGTGCAGGAGAACCTCATACCCAAATACACACGGGGTATTGTCTGGGTTCCTGATTTCATGGAGGGGGACGCACCACTCCTCAAAGATTTCTTGGCTGCCATGAATAAAAGGAATCTTGACATGAACTCGTGGAGCCTCATTACGTCTGAGGTGCAAAAAGAAGGCCGCACACAGAACATCACACTTATGATGGGTATTCCTCCGGCCGAAGTCAAAAAGCTCAAATAGATAAGCTGTCGTTTGTTTTATAAAACGGCGACAGTCTATGTCAATTTAAGGGGCGACAAAGACAACCAGCCTAAGGGGTCGGAAACACGTGGAAGTGCTAAGTCTGCCTCCAACGCTACAATTAGCAACACGCCAACAGTGGTGTCAGGGAGCGACGGTAACCCAAAAGTTTCCGACACACCCAGCCTGGATGGTGCAACTCAGAGCACGGTTATGCCCGAGAGCACGCAGGTCAGAAAGACAATGGAGGACGAGGAAAGAGTCCTAGATCTGTTATCAGGTCTGGACGTCGCCTCGTCCCCTATGTCCCGGTCAGAGGACGACTTGCTGCTCTCTGAGGCTGATTAGCTCAGAAACACCTCAAAGCCAAACCTACCACATGATATAAAGCCATGCTTTCACACAAGAATATCATGTCATTTGTTACAAAACCTACAATCCTCTCCTCTCACAAAATGGGAGAAGTTTTAGATAGGGAACCAAAAATCACTTCCTGCATAAACATACTTCAAGTCAACCTTCAACACAGCGTCACTGGGTTTGCCGCCCTAAGGAGGACGTTGGAAGAGGAACCCAATAAACGTACTTAACTCGGGGAAAGGTGAGTGGCTATGGAATTAGGCCTATGAAAGGTGTTGTGGTGGCTAAGAACAGAGTTAATTATAGCCGAGAACAAACTACAGCAACTCCAAAGACTGGCATGTACACTGATCAGCGGATGCATGGGATCAACACCCTCCGCAGCACTGGACATCCTACTAGGGCTCACACCGCCATATCTGCATATACAGCAGGAGGCGATGGTTGCAGCCCTTCGGGTGAAGTCCACTGGTCAATGGAAAGGTAACAATATAAAAACCAATCACTGTCGAATCCTGGAACGAGCTTTAGAGATTGTACCAGAGGCAGCCACAAGAACGGACAGGATACCGAAATCCTACATAATGGACCATAGATACGAGATACACTCTCAGGGAGAACCAAACTCCAATCGAAAGGTACTGGCTTTTGACACTGACGGCTCCAAAAGGATGGATGGCAGTGCTGGTTGCAGCTACGTGTCTCCGGAACTAGGGCTCAGTAAAGCAGTTCCTCTCAACACAACGGTGTTTCAAACCGAGACGGCAAGTATACTCCTAGCAGCTAAGGCAGCGACCGCAATTTGCACAAGTAGGCCTTGCGACATACAGGAGGTCACAATCACTACAGACAGCATGGCTACATTATCAGCGCTAAGCAAACCTGTAAGTAGATCCAAAATCATAGTAGATTGTCATGGGGAACTACAAAACCTATCAACGATGTGCAAGGTTAATATATACTGGGCCAGGGTACACAACGGAAATGAAGGTAACGAACAAGCACACTCTCTTGCTAAATTAGCATCCTACATGGAAGTAACGACATATGGCATTAACCTGTGTCGACCATCGGCGGAAGCAATCAGGGGGGAACTCAGAAAACACACACTGACCATATACAACAAAAAGTGGGCGGAACGAAACGACTACCGTCTATCAAGAAGAATGGTACCGCAGTCAAATGGTAAGGTAACACGATACTTACTAAAACTAAAAAGGTCCGATCTACGTGAAATGGTAGGCATCATAACTGGACACCGTAACCTGAATAAGCACCTTTTCACTACAGGTGGCACCGCTAGCCCTCTATGTAGAGGGTGCCTTCTAGAGGACGAGACCGTGGAACATGTGCTACTCCACTGCTCTGCAACCGAAGACATAAGACGAAAAGCAGGGATCGCGACGAACTCTACCTTCCCTTCACTGGACCAGTTTTTGTGTCAGCATGCTGAAGCTGTTCGGCTCTACTTCAAAGAGCTGTCCTGGCTGGGCTGACTGACCGGGGGGAAGTGCACAATACTCACGATCACGGAGAGTCAGTGCATGACTCATCGCCCCCGCTACGAATTTAGAATTTAGAATTTTAATATACAAATATCTGACCAAATTTGAAAAAAATTACCGTCTTTAAGATAGAGCTAATACAAAAAACGTTTAAAAAATGCTACCTTTTGAGGTTTCTTGTATGACGGACCTTACTTGGATTTAAACCCTTTTTAATCATTATTATATGTCGTGCGTGATAGAGGCCATAGTAACATATATTCGGAGAAATTTTCAATTCTCTACCTACTACGGCTGAAGCTGTATATCCCTGTGACAGACGGACAAACAGACAGACAGCGGAGGCTTAGGGTCCCATTTTGGCACCCTCCGGGTACGGAATTCTTAAACTATAATAGTTTGCTCCCCGCTTTCAATACAATTCACCACAAAGGAGTATTCGCCTTGAAAACAAGGTAATTTATTGATTTCTATTCAAAACAGCATGGGTTACTGGGCGTAGCTGTATATATCTGTATATAAAAATTCAATTTGTGGCTGTAAATATCTGCTACGCCGTAGCTAATTACCAACAGTGAGTCTCTGGTTTTAGTATACTTTTAAATAAAATTTGAAATGAAATTAATACTTTATTTTGGAAATGTAGGTACATAAATACACTGATCACACGTTAGTATTTATTTAATAACTAGCTTTTGCCCGTGGCTCCGCCCGCGTCGAAGAGATTTTCGTGGAAATAAGGAAAACAAAAGAATATGATTTTTGAACGACTATATACAACGGTCACCAGGTTTTACCAAAGCGCTCATGAAAACCAATCAAATAATCCCAAATTCGAAGGGTCTGCTCGTGTCCGTTGAGGAGATTCCGTACCCAGCCTCCAGTCCTATCATCAGACCCTGGTCACCATGTCTTACCGAAGCGCTAATAAATACAAATCAAATGAGCCCAAACTCGAAGGGTCTGCTGTTGTTCGTTGAGGAGATCCCGTACCCATCTTCCAGTCCCATAATCAGACCCTGGTTACCATGATTTACCAAAGTGCAAATAAAGACCAATCAAATAAGCCCAAACTCGAAGGGTCTGCTGTTGTCCGTTGAGGACATCCTGTACCCACCTTCCAGTCCCATCAGCAGACCCTGGTTACCATGTTTTACCAAAGTGCAAATAAAGACCAATCAAATAAGCCCAAACTCGAAGGGTCTGCTCGTGTCCGTTGAGGAGATCCCGTACCCAACCTCCAGTCCTATCATCAAACCCTGGTCACCATGTCTTACCAAAGCGCTAACAAATACCAATCAAATAAGCCCAAACTCGAAGGGTCTGCTGTTGTTCGTTGAGGAGATCCCGTACCCATCTTCCAGTCCCATCATCAGACCCTGGTTATCATGTTTTACCAAAGTGCAAATAAATACCAATCAAATAAGCCCAAACTCGAAGGGTCTGCATTCAAACCAAATTTTACAAACGTTCGGGAATTATTATTTGTCCCATAACTTCTAATTACTACCAGCAGAAAATTAAATTCCAAAAATCTTTAAATCACGACAACTTTTTTTCCGGAATCCAATTTTAATGAAATAAAGCCTGTATTCTATTCCAAATTAAGCTCTGTACAGCTGTCGAAACTACATGAAAATCCGTTCTGTAGTTTTCGAGTTGTGCGTGAACAAACAGACAGACAGTTAGAAAATAATTCTTACTCTTCTTTCGTCACCCCCTTTCTATTTCCATTCTATCCATCCATCAGCCTGTGTCGTCCACTGCTGGACATAGGCCTTTCCAGGAGTTCACCACTCTTGGCGGTCCTCCTGGAAGAAATAAACATACTCACACACGCTGGGCAGGCGGGTTGGTGAGCGCGGTGCCGAAACCCTTGCACTAGTGACGCCGCTGCCCGTCACCAGTCTGATTTATATAAGGCTCGGCAATTGGGGATGGATATACCGCCATCCGTCGTCGGTCCCAGGCAATGGTGGGCCGCCTGGTTTTTTGCCTGAGAGCTGTCCTCTTACTCTCCCCCGAATAACTTCGGGAGGATTTCCGAGTAAGATGGTGGTACCTCCACAGTCCAGCCCGGCATTAGCTCTACCACCTAATATTATTATATCTTATTTCCATTACTTTCCTTCAATGTACAGAGACAGCGGTTTCTACTGTTTTATTATATGTATTGATTAAAATAATTTAATTCAGAAGAGTAAAATACAATAAATTGGGTTTTGGGTTGGCTTATATTTAATAAGTTAATAGACGTACATGAACTAAATTAAAGGTATATTTAATTTATACAATAATCCATATACGATATGATAATAATAGCTACCCATATATAGAATACTAATACGTTACATATATAAATACATGCCTAGCTCCACCTATTCGATTAGTCTTGCTAAGAAGAAGGGCAAGAGCAAGCAAAATCATGTATTTTTTTCATCATCATTAAACAATATAACAGTATGTTTAAAGAGAAAATTAAAGACAGAAAGTACAGCCCCCTGATTGTGTATCGTAAAATCAGTTGCCAAACCGAGTGCCTATCGTCGAAAACATACTTGAAATGAGGTCACTATTCGTAAATAGTTCAATACCCATTGAAGGTTATTTTAGAAGTTAATTTTTTATCTGTTTTTGATGAATAGCAACTATATAATAGGCCCGCAGGACAATGTATCTCATTTATCATGATCGCCTCTGTAACCGAGTGGCAGAGCGCTCGTCTGCTAACCCAGAGCTTTTGTATTCGGTCTGTGTGCTTCGGAAGGCGCGAACTGTTGGTTTATTTGTGCCCGAAGTACAGTGATAGGGATCACCACCTACCTCATTTGGAACGTAATAATCATCGGTGAAAAGCGGGTGTACCAAGTGTGGACTGTGGCTTGCCTTTCACAGTGCACACTTGGGAACACCGCTGACACCCCTCGGGGATCCATGTGGTGACGATTTTTTTATATGTTTCTCATTTGGACAATTTCAATCCCCACTGAGATTGCAAACCCTTTATTTAGTGCTGTATAAACCTATTGGTGCTGTATAAACCTACATAAGATTGTAAAAAGACGATTCTGAATAGGGGTCATTATGTCGATAACTTTCTGTTCCGTTATAAAACGACCTGCCTTAAAACGGACAGAAAATTAGGTCAGGCTGTATCCAAAATTATGTGACCTTTCTGCAAGTAGATAATACCCCTCGCTGGTAACAAAGTTTCTTTATAATCGTGTACCATACTTACACTGTAAAGTGATTGGCTTCTAATATATTTTGAATAGCAAGCCGCTTGGTGTTTTGCTAATACTCATTAATTAAAATTCATTTCACACAAGATATTAGATTTAAGATTACTGTTTTATATTGTAGCGGAATCGATGGCTTGAAAAACTTTAAATACCAATTTTAATACAGTGAATGTTTAATATTTATTATCTGGTGTATTAAGTCTATATTACAAAATTTTAAAGATTTTAATAGATCTCTATGCTATAGCTAGACAAACTGGATAAGCTACTGACCCGCGATTGGCAAAGATGTGGGTTCGACCCCGCCTGAGATTATTTTTTCTCAAAGAGTTACCAATTAATTTTTCGCTACCGTAACGTACTCTAATAATAAAAATAATAGTAATTTATGCTATCAGTGCGGTAAGGAGGCAATAGCTTACGAGGACAATTTGAAACACGAGCGATAAGCTAGTGTTTTAAACTTTTCGGGTAAGTTGTTGCCCTTACCCACGTGTATTTAACTACGTTTTTCAATGCATAGTGTGAGTAAATAAATGAAGATTGGAATCTCTTAATCTTGGGCTCTTAATGACCTTGCAAATTAGCTCGTGTGTGTTTCTACCGTCTAAAAGTTCTATACAAAATTCGAAAATACTTAACAGAAGATATGCGTATCAAACTTTGTAAAGCTCTCATCCTTTCGAAAATGAACTATGCGGATGTTGCCTATGGACCTTGCCTCCTGGCTAAGACAAAAGTTGTTCTCCAAAGAGTCCAAAATGCATGTGCTCCGATATTGTTTCAATATACCATCGCAAGCTCAAGTCACACCATCTTTAAACAACGCCAAGATATTGAAAAACCGGCCAAGTGCGTATCGGGCCACCCGCAGTGTAGGGTTCCGAACTTGCCCGGTACATTTTATAAGTTGGTCTACTAATACAGATCGCGCCTAACTTCTAGTCCCATAAATTTAGATGTCGATTACATTGTCGTGTTTAGAGGAGACTAAAAGTTTGGTGCAACCTGTACTCGTAAACCTGAAAAGCCTAGTTAGCTGTGATAGTTTTTTTTTAACTTTATTATATATACTACTTCTGTGAATTTTTCCACATATTCATAAACCACCGTTTAGCCAGCAGGGGGAGACATTTGACTAATAAAAATTAGCACCATAATGTTTTTTAACGACCTATCCAACGATACCCTACACTATGGAATTGACGAAAAAAAAACCCCAATTTACGTGTAAAGGAGTACCATTAAAAAAAAACAGATTTTATTTTACTATTTTTTGGCCTGATTAATTTGTATACCCTGTCAAATTACAACTTTCTAGAACTAATAGTTTCTAAGCTAAGCCGCGGACAGACAGCCATGGCGAAACTATAAGGGTTCCTTGTCGGACTACGGAAACCTAAAATAAGAAGGACACGCGCTCTTCATTTAGCTACTCTATTATTTAGTGTCATCAAGAATAAGTTCCCCAGTTACCTACAAGAAGAACTTACCTGGCACTCTTCTAAACACATACGTGCGTGCTACTAGAGGCAGCAAGTATCGTATTAAGGTAATTCCTATACAGAAAACAAGTGTGTTTAAAAGCGTTTCCAGTATAGGGCTGAAATAAATACATAAAAGTAAAATATAGAGATTCTTTCAACAAGTAAATGAGCCGAAATAAGGAAAAAATTACATTGCTAACAGTTTTGATGCATATAAAATAGTTATTTATGAGCACTGGTATTGAATGAAATAAGTAACATTTTAGAAGATTTTGTTTGTTTCTAAGGTTTTTAATAGCTAAGAGTATAAAATAATAAAGATTTTACTTTCTCGTTTCTCAAACATTTTAATGAAAAAGAGGTTATTTTTTTATATTTTTGTTTTTGTTTTATTGAACATTTTTGATTATGTTTTGTTTTAAATCAAATAGAAAAACTCACTGAAATAATACAAAAACTCTATGTGCTCGTACCTTCCCTCTGGATTTGGTTGCGTAGCCCCACAGCGGAAATACTATTCACCTCAAAATCAATTTATATATATTGTATCTAAAACCCAAAATAATAAGCCAACCGTGTTCATCAAGAAATAGTCCTTGTGTCTAAACGATAAAGTTCTAGCCACTTGTCATATTGCCTTGGTCACAACGCTGCTTGAAGCCTACTCGACGAAACACTCTCGTTTGTTCATTAAATTTAAATTGAGAAAATAATTCCAAATACATATTATTCCAAAAATGGTGTGTGGTGCAGTTCCTATACAGGTAAGGGCTGTACCTATATTTGTGCATATATAGTACAGAAATCTGCCGTCATACCAACTTTATATTCTCTGGTCATACGGAAGAAAGCGGCTAAGTGACATTTTTGTGAAATTGACTTTCTGGCACGGTTATATTCATTAAAAAAAACCTATCGACCTGTCTTACAATGATTCCCCTAGGACTTGTAGATATGGGAATAGTCTGAATTTCTTAGGGGAATCATTGTAAGAGAGGTGTATAGGTTTTTTTTATGAATATAACCGTGCCAGAAACGCAGCCTTTACTATGATGTGAATGCGTGTGGTGGGCCCGTCCGTACACGTGAGTATGCTGAGGGTGCTTCAGTTTATGGTTAGCGATACTCCTTCCGCCTTTTTTATCGTCCCATTGTATACTGTAATGTAAAGCAAAGCGCAGTGTAGGCCGACCTCGTGCCTGCTAGACCGACGACCTGAAGGACGTTATGGGTGGCGGCTGGATGAGGAGGACGGAGGACTGGCATGAGTGGCGAAATTCAGGAAAGTCCTATGTCCAGCAGTGGACGAACATGGGCTATGGGATGGATGGATGGATGTATACTGTGACTGGGTGAAGAAATATGGACTTAGTGTTTTTAAGTTTTGTAAAATGCTTAAAGCGTTATTTTGAAAGTCACATTTCCACTCTAAAATATTTTTCAGTTCTGTAAGGATTCTATTATAAAACGAAATGTGGGTATATATTTTCCTGAATTTAACATCTGTGTACTTAGAATATCTTATCAGACTGATTGAGTTCGGAATTCATAACACTTGTTTACCTAACGTGATCAAACGACTTCGTCCCATTTTGCAGTACCGTCCTGTAGTCCCCAAGGAATTCATTAAAGGCTTCGGGACGCGCAGAGGTATCGTTTTCACTGAGTACTGTAAGAACGAATTGAGGTTGATAAAATTTCATTTTTAGGGTTCCGTACCTCAAGAGGAAAAAACGGAGCCCTTATAGGATCACGCTATTGTTCGTCTGTCTGTCCGTCCATCCGTCTGTCTGTCAATACACTTTATCTTAGGAACGCGTAAAAGTATCGAGTTGAAATTAAAACCATATACTCAAGTCTACAGTCCTTTGAAGCTGTAAAAATTCAAACTTATAAGTTAATGTAAAAAAAGATACGGCCTTTTATGCCGCAAAAAACGTATATTTCGACACTCTCAAGGGCATCAAAATTTTGAAGGGTATTTTTCGTCGCCCTAGAACTATGAAATTTGGCAAGTAATAGAACCGTCTTATACTACTAGTATAGGGTAAAAATCTGAAAACTATACCTTTGTAATTAATGCTCTGTATTATTAACTTAAAATATTCATCTACTGAACCAGTTTCCCCAAGAATATACACTATTCTTCTTTGTATAAATTAAAATTATTTTGTGAATATTGCTAGGCGTCCAAGGTTTAAGGTTCCGTAGGTTTGTGTTAAAATACTGATAAAAATATAATTTGTTGATCGTCTCTCTGCTTGTTACCTTTATTTTTCAGAAACTGCTCTAAAATTACATTTATTTATGTTATTACTTAAAAATAATACATGATTTTTTTAGGTTTTTCATTTAAAGACCTTCACCGTCACACAATTAAAATCGTCACGACATAAATCCCCGAGGGGATATCAGGGGTACATATTTCCGAGAGTGGACTGTGAAATACAAGTGACATTTCACACTCGTACATCCATATTTCACCGACGATTACTACGTCGCAGTATATCGATATATCACCATACTTCAGGTAGAAATTGAATCCACAGTTTAGCACGCCTTCCGCGTAGCGTGTATAGAATAGAATAGAATATTTTTTTTATTTAAGACAGTTGGTTACTATAAACATTAAAATACTAGTTTCCACTGAAGGTTCCCTTGTAGTGTGGAAAACTAGGCTCTTTCCCAAAAATAAAAAACTTAAAGAAATTAATTTCACAATATCTCAGACTTTACACCTACAGTATTTTAACCATAGACTTATAAATACTAGCAGATTTAACATTAATAATAAACGCATAGAGTCGACGACGTGAAGCAATTTTAGCTCAGTGAGTTACAGGCTGTTTTTAATATAATTGCTTGCTTCCAAACAAAATATATACATCTGATTAGTTTAGGTGTTAACAAATATGTTTCAAGCATAAACCAGCCAAAAAAACCCATTTTTATACGTTTCTTCGTACCATGCAGCTTAAATGTCGCTTGGTTTTTGTATGGAAACTTGCCAACGCCATTTAATCCTTAGGTTTGGTCTGCTATGTCTGTGACTTGAACCCGTGACCTCAAGGAAAACTGTCGAGTTCTCCAACCACCAGACCACAGAGGCGGTCAAAACTCGTATAATAAAAAACGGACAAGTGCGAGTCGCACTCGCCCACAGAGACCTCCGTTAAAGACTATATTTTTCTATGATTTGATTAGAAATGTATAGTTTTGAGATTTTTCCCTATATTTGTGGTATACGACGGTATTACTTGCCAAATTTCATAGTTCTAGGTCAACGGAAAAATACCCTAAATATTTTGATTCTCTTGAGGGTGCCGAAATGTACGTTTTCTGTGGCATAAACAGCTGTATATCTCTTTTTCACGTTAACTTGAAAGTTTGATTTTTTCACAGCTTCAAAAAACTGTAGACTTGAGTTTATGGTTTTAATTTCAACTCGATCAATCCACGCGTTCTGGAGATAAAGGGTCTGGACAGACGGATAACAAAGTGCTCCTATAAGGGCTCCATTTTTTTCTCTTGAGGTACGGAGCCCTAAAAACGCATAAGTATGATGCGACATGCGGACGGACCCCGTTTACATATTTCAACGGACGTACTTTGCTAAAGTTAATCCTCTCAGAGAGATGAAATATTTTATTCTTGAAATATTATTCTCATTACAGTACCAAATTCTGTTTTTGCTCATGATTCGTTGCCGACGACATGACATTAAAGGAATGATAACAAAAACTACGGGCATGATCTCCCTTTTGAAAAACGAAACGAGCAAAAGGAACGTTTTTCGTGAAAACACGCTTTTATCTTTCATCATAAATTTTATTTGTGCAAATGTATCGTCTGAAAAGTTTTGTATTTTCTTCGATGAATATTAGAAAACTTCGCGCTAATGATGCGAACTTTGTAAATAATTCATATATTCCTAGCACCTGTAATGAAAATTGAAAATTCGAACTTAAATCGAATATATCAACCGTAGAGATGTCCCGAATCGTAGAAGCGCGGCCGAAGTGAAAGAGGCACGTATGCAAAAATGTAATTTGAAAATAACAGGTGCAGGTACGGGGGCCAAACACGGCGGAAGATTCTAACAGAAATGCATTCCTGCAAGGTACATCACATTATGCTTGCATTGAATTAATCCAGGCCCCAATGGTTTGGAGTAACAAAGGTTTGAAAGCCGACTCGAGTGACCATAGTGAAACAACGTCGCACAACGTCGCACAACGGACGTATTCTTGGAAATCCAGTCTGCTACTGCTTACCAACAAATTTATATTCATATTCTGTATAACAATACAGGATGCTATCAAAAGTACTGCGATCCTTTCAACCACGTATAGCATAAGTGTAACAGTCACAAAAAATAATGTAATGTTTTTTTTCAGTCAGAGCCATTGTTAACTGCATCCCTGTGCAAGACCTTTTAGGTAACAATTAAAAGAAAAATGGATAAAAAAACGCTTCTTGTGTGTATTTTATTTTAAGCTAACATTAAATTATAACTGAGTAAAATAAATACATGCCAAATTTTGTATTTTTGGAATGACAATTGACGATATTATTGGCCAAAAATTTTTGTCTAAAATAACTCATTCATTTCATTTCATTTATTTATTCATAAACAATTTTTACATTGTATTTGAAATTACAAAAAAATTATAAAATGTTAGACTTAAAAACTAAAAACACAAAGAAAATGTTCAGATAATCAAAGGATATTAGCAAATAAATAAACATGTCACATATAAAAAAAAGAGAAATTCAACCGTAATATAAAGAAAGTCACTTATTTAAATATTCATCCATTGAGTAGAAGCAGTTTGTCAGCAGATACTGTTCCAATTTACATTTAAAAAGATTAAAATTCTCAATATTTTTCATATCAGTGGGCAATTTGTTGAACAGTTTTACGGCTTGATAGCGGCTGCAGTGACTAACTACTCTGAGCCGTGGCTTTGGTGTTTCTATATAAACGTCTTGCCTTCTTGACAGTAAGCGTTTTTTATTAGTGTCATTGCTCTCAAATTTATGTAAATTTTTCACTAAGTCGCAAAGCAAAACAAAAATATAAAGACAGGGAGCAGTCAATATTTTAAGATTCTTAAAGAATTCTCGACATGATGTCCAAGGTGGTGTGCGAACCATGGTTCTAATGCTCCGCTTCTGTGCTATGAAAGCCCTATTCATGTTGTAGGCAAAACTATTTCCCCAGAATTTAATACTGTAGCGCAGTTTCGATTCAACTAACGCAAAATATACGATTTTCAGTTGTTGCAGACTTATTTCATCCCTAAGACTACGCAAAGCGTAACATGCTGAACTAATTGACTTTTCTACAGCACTCAATTCCTCTTTCCAGTTTAAGCAGCTGTCAATATTAATACCTAGAAACCTAACAACCTCAACCAGTTGTATGCCGTTGCCATTTAAAGACATGTTAATATTAAGCGCATCCTTATTTTGTGAGGTGGATTTAAACAAAATAGCGTTTGTTTTATTTGTGTTAACTTCCAAATTGTTGACTCTAAACCAATCCCAGAAAGCTGAAAGGGCCAAGTTACATTTATCGTTCAGATCTCTTATATTTTTTGCCGATATAATTGCATTCGTGTCGTCTGCATATACAACAAGATTAATGTCAGAAATAGATTTTTTAATGTAATTTATAAGGTCATTTGTGAAGACAATAAAAAGTATTGGTCCCAGTATGGATCCTTGTGGAACACCTCTTGTTACTTTTACAATGCTGGATTTGTAAGATCTAGCTTGTCTGTTTTGGACGGACTCAATTTCTACGAATTGATACCTATTTTGGAAATAGTTTTGAATAAGTTTCAAAACATCTCCTCGTATACCATAATGCTCTAGCTTTTTAATCAAGATATCATGATCAACAGTATCAAAAGCGGAACTCAGATCCAAGAAAAGGCCTAACACCCTGTTTTCCTTACTGATTTCAAGCACAACGTCATTAACTAATGCGTCAACTGCGTCTACTGTGCCTAAGTTCTTTTGATAACCGAATTGACGACTATTTATTACGCTATTTTTCTTTAAGTGTCTTAAAATCCTAATTTTTAGAAGTTTCTCAAACATTTTTGACATGGTTGGTAGCAGTGAGATAGCCCTATACTTTTCGGGGTCAGTTTTTGATCCTTTCTTATGTATAGGTATGACTTTAGCAATTTTAAGTTGGTCTGGAAAAGTGTTAGCTATAAAACAATGATTAAAAAAGTTTGCTAATGGTTCTGCTAGAATATCTATGTTTTCTTTAAAAATGGCGATTGGTAATTCATCATGCCCAACAGACCTTTTATTTACCATTCCATTTACTATTTTTGTAATTTCATAAGATGTTGTTTGATCGCACGTCATATTGTTACTTACTCTATCTGTATTGTCTTGTGCTAACTTTGAGGCTTCCAGCGTATGACATGATATGTTATTTTTGTTTTTTTTGCTGACATCAAAAGTTTCGGAAAAAACTTGCACGACTTCCTGAGGATGGCATATAATTTTGTTGTCTACCTTAAGCAATAATTCATTTTTCAAGCAAGTTAAATAATTAGTATCCCTTGAGAATGGTATATTAACCGAAACCGGTCGGGATTAACGCGTAAACCTTAAAATTAAAAAGCAGTGAAGCAAGTACAAGTGAATTTAATTGTGATAATAATTATTCAATAGTTTTTCAAGTTTTCGTATTTTTTTTTGCAAATTTATTACTAAGCTATTCACCATTGACTTCTCATAAAACAACAAGACACACAGTCTCTAAGAAAAGTTCGTCAGAAAGTGTCCTAACGTGCGACGTGCATAGTAGCAAAAATCTTCAACCAAATTAAGATGTTATGTCGTGTACATAAGATGCAATGTCAGTTGTACGAAATCGTCATTAAATTTTGTCACCCCGCATAGCGGTGATAAAATGCTTCGCGGAGACTTTCTTAACGAGATTGTGAGTCTAGTTGTTTATGAGAGTTCAATAGCTATTTACACATAAATTAACAGTAATTGTGCAATTTTAATTAATTAAAACTACATTGCGACCGTTTACTCGACTTAATAGTTTTATTAAAAACGTATAAACGTGATTCAGTTGGTTGTCTTCAGGTCGTTTGAAATCATTGAATTATATTATGCGCCAACAGCAATGTCTAAAGTAATTTACCATAATACCTCAATTCGCAGTCCTGCTCTAACGCTTCTGCTTTTTCACCGTCTATCCTACTCTAATCAGATGACACGCACGCAAAAACATCAGTTATTTTAAAATCGCAGCTACACTGATGGTTTTTTAATTTTTATGGAACAGTCTGCAGCTGCTTATACTAATATCAGTTATATTATGCAAAGTTTCAGATTTAATTTCAAGTATTCACCGAATGCTATCGATTTATTAATTATTTTTGTCTTTTTCATACGAGTTGTAATAAGTATACGCCCAGCCCTGAGTTAATACGGTGGAAAGTCAATAATTTAATTTTCAAAAAAATAATTGGTCCGTAAATACTGTTCACTAAACGAGCCTCCAGTATGAATTTGGCTGCATAAATTAAAATTACCTTGTTTAAGAACGGAACCCTAAAAATAATGGTAAATAACAACGATATCGATGCCATAGTAACACCAAAGCGATAAAAAACAAGGCGCTAAAAGCCTGACAAACCTTCCGAGTGCGGAACCCAAATTTTTACTATTTGTTTTTTTACTATATAGACTACTAACTAAAATCTGATCAAATTAGAAACTTGTATGGCTGCATAAATTAATATCACCTTGTATAAGAAACATCGTAAAACAACAATATAGCAGATGTCGTCGTATACGAGTAGCAACATCAGGGCGACAAACAAGCCGCTAAAATGGTAGAGCTGACAATAAAATTCGGTTCCCGTTAAATACGGAACCCAATTTTTTATTATTTGTTGTTTTACTTAAGAATAGCCTGACCAAATTTGAAACTTGTGTGTATAACCGCCCTTAAGATAATGCATAACCCTTTTCTGAGGGTTTTTGTATGGGGCCTGCCTATCGGTTTAATTTTTTTTTGTCGTGATAGAGGCCGTATTATCAGTGTTCTGTAAAAATTTCCACTGTCTATCTATTACGGTTAATGCTATAGAGCTCTGTGACAGAACGGACGGACAGACAGACAGCGTAGGCTTAGTAATAGGGCCATTTAACACCCTTCGGGTACGGAACCGTACAAATGAGAAAAAATAAACGCTTTTTTTTCAATTTGATCTTGTAAGTTTGTGGGCAAGAATCTTTGTTCAGCTTAACTGTCAGTAATTTTCCAATTGAAGGTGTTTTGTGGGAGCATTTGAAGCTACATGGCAGAGACACCTTTATTAGTATTGTGCCTCGTTAGGATAGCAGGCTATCATCCATCCATCCATCAGCCTGTTATCGTCCACTGCTGCTGGACATAGGCCTTTCCAATATTACGCCACTCTTTGCGGTCCTCCGTCCTCCTCATCCAGCGGCTACTCGCAGCGTGATAAAACTGATGAATTATAAACGAAGAGAGAAAAACTTACGAGCAACTTAGAGCCGAAATACATTTAAAATTTGTCCTTTTATTTATATACTAGCTTTGCCCCCGGCTTCGCTTGGTGGAAGTCTCTTTCAACCAATATAAATTATCGACAGTGTTGGCTTGGCGTTTATTTTATCAATACCACTTGAATCTTATATGTTGGCCATCACTACGATGATAATAAAGAAAACTGCATCAAACTCCGCTAAATGGCTCTCAAGTTAAAATGAAACTGACTTAAGGTGAAGTGGGCAATGAAAAAATATGCTATGAGAGTGCAGGACGAACTCATCTACAGTCGAGCGCGAGTGATCAAAAGATGGACGAGTTTACACAAAATATTCGTATGAAGTTTTGTAATGATATGCTCCATATTACAGGCATAAAATGTGATAAATAAAATTTTAAGAGGCCTCTTCACGACGCGACGTTTTTTCCATTATTTCAAAGATCCAAATCATGATTTTAAGTTGGCCAAAAGATTTATCATATCTTCGAGAACAATGTTTCTTTTTCCAGTTCTGTATTTACATCTGTTTTTCTGAAAAACGTGTATAAAGTTGCATTTCTCAACGCCTACTTCCCCTTAAACGGACAGCGAGACAAAAAAACTAAAAATTGTACTTTTGGCCTCATAACAATAATATTAATAACCCATTACATCTAAAATGTCTAACATTAAATGTACAGACACGACTACTATATAATGAGTTTATACAGAGAAGGTAGAATATCAGCTGACCAATAAATAACAGTCAACGTATTTACCCTGTTACTTACAGGAAATGAGGCGTACCTCATGCATACATTCCTCATTAATCGTAAAACTTTTGAATATATAGACACAACTTTTTTCTACCATATTCTTAGTCTAGATAGAGAAGGTAGAATATCAGCTGACCAATAAATAACAGTCAACGTATTTACCCTGTTACTTACAGGAAATGAGGCGTACCTCATGCATACATTCCTCATTAATCGTAAAACTTTTGAATATATAGACACAACTTTTTTCTACCATATTCTTAGTCTAGATAGAGAAGGTAGAATATCAACCGACCAATAAATAACAGTCAACGTATTTACCCTGTTACTTACAAGAAATGAGGCGTACCTCATGCATACATTCCTCATTAATCGTAAAACTTTTGAATATATAGACACAACTTTTTTCTACCATATTCTTAGTCTAGATAGAGAAGGTAGAATATCAACTGACCAATAAATAACAGTCAACGTATTTACCCTGTTACTTACAAGAAATGAGGCGTACCTCATGCATACATTCCTCATTAATCGTAAAACTTTTGAATATATAGACACAACTTTTTTCTACCATATTCTTAGTCTAGATAGAGAAGGTAGAATATCAACTGACCAATAAATAACAGTCAACGTATTTACCCTGTTACTTACAGGAAATGAGGCGTACCTCATGCATACATTCCTTATTAATCGTAAAACTTTTGAATATATAGACACAACTTTTTTCTACCATATTCTTAGTCTAGATAGAGAAGGTAGAATATCAACCGACCAATAAATAACAGTCAACGTATTTACCCTGTTACTTACAGGAAATGAGGCGTACCTCATGCATACATTCCTCATTAATCGTAAAACTTTTGAATATATAGACACAACTTTTTTCTACCATATTCTTAGTCTAGATAGAGAAGGTAGAATATCAACCGACCAATAAATAACAGTAAACATATTTACCCTGTTACTCACAAGAAGTGAGGCATAGCTCAAGCATACACCAATAAATTTACAGACACGACTTTTTACCACCATATTATGAGTCTAGATAGAGAAGGTAGAATATCAACAGTCCAATCAATAACAGTCAACGTATTTACCCTGTTACTTACAAGAAATGAGGCGTAGCTCAAGCATACACTAATAAATTTACAGACGCGACTTTTTTACCACTATGTTATGAGTCTAGATAGAGAAGGTAGAATATCAACAGACCAATAAATAACAGTAAACATATTTACCCTGTTACTCACAAGAAGTGAGGCATAGCTCAAGCATACACCAATAAATTTACAGACACGACTTTTTACCACCATATTATGAGTCTAGATAGAGAAGGTAGAATATCAACAGTCCAATCAATAACAGTCAACGTATTTACCCTGTTACTTACAAGAAATGAGGCGTAGCTCAAGCATACACTAATAAATTTACAGACGCGACTTTTTTACCACTATGTTATGAGTCTAGATAGAGAAGGTAGAATATCAACAGACCAATAAATAACAGTCAACATATTTACCCTGTTACTTACAAGAAATAAGGCATACCTCAAGCATACATTCCTTTTTAATGCGAAATATGAAGCCGGTGGATCGTATCGCTGTAAATTTCCCCTGAGATCGAGCCGAACGAATAACTGTCTGCACTTTTAACTTGTTTGCCTTCTTAACGGTGCGTACACATTTCCCTCATCATTAAACCCATTTTACTATTTCTAATGGTTCTGTAGAGCAAGTGTTGTATTTAACTACATTAGGTTATGTCCATTCACAGAGATGTTCTTGTATTTTGTTACGCAACGAAAAGTTTTATTAGTCTCGTGCGTGGAACTGAACTGAACATAATGTATCATGAGTAAAATATTTTTTTTATTTTCCACTGTCATTTTAATCAGACCGGTTTTACGATGCATAAAAAAGTGTTATCTTTAAAAATAAAGCGTGACAACACAGATTATGTACCTTAGCAAAAAAATTAGCTCTCAACTTTGAAATGTTAAAAAAATATGAAAATGTGATAGTAGTGTTTTGACATTTCAAAGGCTGCGTTTTGTGGTGGTTGTAGTCTTAAAAAAAACAAGTTTGTGTTGGGCCACGCTTAGTGTAGGGTTCCGTAGTTGCCCGGAAGATAGATTTATTCTCAAAACACAACACAAACATACCAACAATAAAAAAATTAACGATACAAAATGAATTTAACAAACTAACTTATAAGTTGGTCTACTAAAACAGATCGCGCCAAAATTCTAGTCCCATACATTTAGAAGAGCGGCCCATACATTAAAGCCGATTTTGAAGGTTTTAATTTTAAGTTAAGAAACTTACTAAAAACGTAATTTTAAGTGACAGCACTATATTTTTCTATTCTGAAGGGCACACCAACTACAGTAGGGGACACAAGAGCGTGCGGGGCGAAAATCAAAAACGGTGTGCGAGGGGAAGGGGAGGGTGATACTATTGTATGCAGTGGAGAAACGACTTTAATGCATAGTAGACTCGGGAGAAGTATGACTGTTGGAGCAGTTCTAGGTTTTGCTATGAGACCATGAGTCCTAGATTCAAGCACCTATAACCTTAGGTCCCTGCGAATGCAAGCGTAAAAACTCTTTACTGTCAACCTGTAAGTTTCACCTTCGTTGTAAGGAGCAATATCCATATCAAGCATATTACTATAACATTAGAGCAACCAACCGTGACGGCGATAACGCCGTTATCGCTGAAGTTAAACGATACTTATTTAAGTTTCTCTTGCTTCAATTAAATAGGTTATCGGGCTTAATTAATTGATATTATCCGGTCATTTGAATTTATAAAATTATTCATAGTTCGGGAAAATAAAACAATACACCATTGTCCGATAAGGTTTGACGTCATACGTACGGTAAACCACAAGTACGCTTATGGAGGTATTCAAGTGTTCATTACCTAACGATGGTGTGGATGAATGTTTCAATATAAACTCAAGTCTCTCGAGCTTGCTTCGTAAACTTTTCTGAGGACATGAGTGCACGCTGCAACGCTTTAGTGGAATAGATTGGCGTAACCAAACCTCCAGAGAACATCACACGGTCAAGTACAACTGCAGGTCACGTAGCAAGACTCCATGCATGCTCAGCATGTCACCAGCAGCTTCTGAATATTACCTATATATTTTTTTCCATATTGCGCAACTGGAGCATGATTGCACAACCTAACGGGAAAGTTAACGCAGTCTATGACATCACTCGCTTAATAAAATATAAAACTGTATGAATTATGGACGTCATTTTTCCTTTTTCAGTTATAAATAATTAATTTTTCGTTACTACGTTACACCATGCGGTTAGTACGTTTTAATTATCCTTATTTCAGCGAGATAATCAAACCACAAATAAATTTCCGATGATTATGGAATTCCAACCAGTCCTTATTAGGTAGGTTTCGAATTAGTATAAATTGAAGGAAAGCCCTATACAACCAATCAGTCGGACACATATCCTCGACACAATCGCCAGGAGTTATATAGTCAGCATACTATTGACCCTCGACATATAATCACCATGTGGGGAAGCAATAATAATGGAAGATCTGGAGAAGCCGCTCGTCGAGCCGCCGAGCAACGTTGGGAGGACCAACAAGCAGAGTGGAAGAGACAAGAGCAGGAGCGTCAAGAAAGAAAGCGTAACCGGGAAGAGCAGCGGAAACTTGAGGAGCACCTCTTGCGGTATGCAGAAGCTTTACGGCAGCAGGCGTCGTGGCGTGGGACACACAACAGGCCGAAATAATACAACCTAATCGTATATATGTGATAATTTATAATAGTAATTATTGTTAAAAATAAAAAACTCATTCCTCCGTTAATTTATAATAGTATTTATTGTTAAAAATAAAAAACTCGTTCCTAATACATGATTATTTCATTTCAAAGTGCATGTCAGCTTAGCAACGAATGCCAAGCTTGCGTGTACCTCCTCATAAATGTCAAGACTAGTCACTACACTTTGTAAGAGGATTGTAGGTGCACAGTGACATGCTATGCAGCGATAGGTAGGTACGGTGCACATGTTACATAGTTTCTAGGTAAGGTATCTGTTGGCGCCTGAGCAACTGAACATTGCTGTGACCTGTTGCTAACCATTTTACGTCAGGAACTTTAGTTCGTGTTTTTATAAATAATCTATGTACCTACATTCACAATTTGTCACATTCGTTCTCTGGTTTTCGATTAAAGCATACGCAAAATTATTGTCAAAATTAATAAACCATTTGTTTGCTGTTATTCCGAGTTTCCTTAAAAACTCCATTATGTCCTGCTAAAGACATACATTTTGGCGACCGTGACAGGACTGTATTTGCAAAATTATACAGTCAGGAATTGAAGATCTGCGCAGGAGCTCGATTTTCTGAAATTGCATTGAAGAAGGCTTGATTGGCTTTAATCATCGAGAACACCAGCTACTGCAGCCACACCAGCAGTCGACAAGTTCAGGAATCAGGCAGTGAAGCTTCAGAAGCGTTTGGAGTTGAAGAGTCAACCAGAGGTCAACGGCGGTTTCGGGCAGTGTTGTAACAAAAGCAGCACACCGTGGCTAAAATCATCGCAAAAGATAAGTGCCCTGGTTTCTCTTGACCTGTTTTAATTCCCAAAATTAATTCTAAATCACCACGAATCCTAAATTACCAAAAATTACAGAAAATATCTAAATTACCCTACCTACCTATTTCAATACAAAATCCATCTTATACCTAACCTATCTAAATAACTTAAGTCAAGGTGAATCCTAAATAGCCTACAATCACTTATCCAAATATCTATTTCATAAGAAATCCATCCCAAACATTGATAAATCTACAAAACTAAATAATACAAGACTAAGTATCTATCTAAACTACTTCACTTGTGCATATTTTCAATATTTCTATTCTTAGTTACAATAATTACAATCCATCTAGTTAGTCTACATACAAATCATCAAGATTAAAACGATTTTACTACACTTGTCGCATCAAAGGTGTAAAAGGGCTTTGAGCTTTGTTTACATTATTTAACCTAAGAACGAGTATGTCACCACAAGAGTAAAGTGGCCAAATTAATATTGAACATAACTTCAGAATATTTTATTGTACATGATATCGCGATTCCGCTAAATGATAGACAGACACTATACTGCACTATCTATACAAGTTTTTCACCCGGTTTTGCCGAACATTCCAGGTTCCCGCATCTGAGTATCGAGCACTAAATAAGCAATCTTCTGCGGCGTTCTCTCGGCTGATCAGCTGTGTCCTTGGGTGGTAAGCGGTTCCAGTTTCCCGTTCGGCAGGTGTCGTCAGGCGAGGAGCGTGAGATACTTACAAATTAATTATTTTAGTCAGCATCGACAAGTTGATAACGATACGCATATCTTGTTGTGACCGGTTAGCTATTGTGTGAATTTTATTTTTTACTTGTTTACAACTTGGATTGTTATTTGTTGCAATGGCCCCCGTTGAACCAAGCAACACATTCAAAGAATTAATGACGAAGCGTAGTTCCGTTAAAGGGCAAATTACTAAATTTAAAAATTATTTGGAAGCGTTTGCGGATCGTTCTCAGCTAGAAACTATCGAAATTGCTAAATTGACTGTTAAACTTGGCAAGTTTGAATGCTTGTCTACAAAATTTGATGAGTTGCAGAGTCAGATTGAGGTTCAAAATTCTGAAAATCTTGATGATGAGTTAGATGAGCGCGAAAATATCGAACAAAACATGATTGATTGTATTGCTGATGCAAAAACAATCCTAAATAAACAAAACGACATTTCTATGCGAGATGAAGAAGAAAGACGCTTCTCTAGTTTGCATGAGAGGCATAGTACTCTCGATATTCAAGATTTAGGTGTAAAATTACCTCAAATGCAAATTGCAAAATTTAATGGCTCATATTTTCGTTGGCTGGAATTCCACGATACATTTACAAACATAATACATGAGAATCAAAAACTTTCTTCAGTCCAAAAGTTTCATTATTTGTCATCCTATTTAGAAGGTGACGCGGCGAGAGTAATAAGTAACATTGAGATATCTTCCGCCAATTATAATGATGCTTGGAAATTGCTTTGTGATCGGTATAATAATAATAGGTTACTCATAGTTCACCATCTCAAGTCTTTGTACAATATTCAATCTATCACCCGCGAATCTGAAGGTTCGTTACATTTCATTGTAGACCACATCACGAAAAATCTTCGTGCATTGGCAAGTCTTGGCCAACCGACGGACAAGTGGGACACTTTGATCATATTCACATTATCACAAAAACTTGATATTCACACGCTTACAAAGTGGGAAGAACATCGTAACGCTCTTGATGACGACTTTCCAACATTAAAACAATTTACCAAATTCCTAACTGATCGTGCCAATGTACTCGAATCGATAAATCGTCACAAATCCGATAGTAACTACTCAAAAGAGTCACGTCCACCCGTATCGGTTCACAATCAAAACCAAAATCATAATACACACAGGCAATTTTCAAGCACAAAATCTTTTGCTAGTACCAGTCAAGATTCAAGGTCAAATGTTTATCTTTGCATTATTTGCAATCAAAATCACAAGATCTACGATTGTCCTACATTTAGGTCAGAAAACGTCCATGAGAAATTAGCTGACGTATCAAAATACAAGTTATGCATGAATTGTCTAAGACAAGGTCACCCAGTAAGTGAGTGCCGCATGGGCCCTTGTCGCGAGTGTAAAGGGAGGCATAATACTTTAGTGCATAAACCCAACACCAATAATGTGAGTACTGTCAACACTGCAACAGGTCAATCTGAAACAGGCTCATACTTTTGTGATCAAAATCAACATATTACTCAAGAAGTAATTCTATCCACAGCATTGATTGAAGTCTCTAATCCCATAACCAATCAAAAGGAAAAGGTTAGAGCACTTTTGGACTGTGGCAGCGAATTTTCATTTATTTGCAAGGCACTACAACAAAAACTATCACTACAATCAACCCGCATCGACTTGAATGTTATTGGCATTGGCAATAACTCTAACAACAAAGTAAATGAAAGTTGCGTTGCCCAGTTAAGTTCTATGAATACCAACTACAATGTTACTCTTTCTTGCTTTGTTTTAGAAGAGTTAACAGGTAATTTACCAAAACAATCGATTAATTTACAAAATTTACAATTACCTAAAAACATCCAACTGGCTGATCCTACATTTGATCAACCTGCTCCAATTCAAATACTGATTGGTGCCGATATTTTTTGGGACATTTTGGGATGTGAGCAAAAATCCCTGGGTCCTAATAACCCCAAAATACGCAGTTCTAAATTTGGCTGGTTAATCGGCGGCCCTATTAATTCCAAAACAAAAGACTCTAACAAAATTCATTGCAATCATGCTATAATATCCAGTGATTCATCTAAAGAATCCGATATAGAGAGCTTACTCACAAAATTCTGGGAGTTAGAAGAAATTCCCCAAAAAACAATTCTAAGCAAAAGTGAACAGGCCTGTGAAATACATTATATATCGAATGTTTCTCGCCTTGAAAATGGAAGATTTTGTGTGAAGCTACCCTTGGTTGATTCACCAGACTGCCTGGGAGATTCCTATTATTTAGCAAGAAAACGGCTTTTGAATTTAGAAAAGCAGTTTCGGAAGGATCCAAATTTAAAAACACAATATGTACAATTTATAAAGGAATATACTGAATTAGGCCATCTTACAGAATCTCCTCTGGCAAAGCCAAATCCTTCTTACTTTTTGTGTCACCACGCAATATTTAAAGGTAGCAGTGAGTCAACTAAGGTACGAGTCGTGTTCGATGGTTCTGCCCCCACCACTTCTGGTTATTCCGTCAATGACATCCTAATGGTAGGCCCAAATGTCCAGGACTCTCTTTTCTCCATATTAATCAGGGCAAGACAATACAAATATCTTCTAACAGGTGACATACAGCAGTTTTATCGCGAAGTACTTGTTTCTGAAGAAGATCGAAATCTGCAATTGATCTTATGGAGGGAAGATGAGTCGCTGCCTATCAAAACTCTGCAACTAAATACTCTCACTTACGGTACCGCAAGTGCGAGCTATTTAAGCACGCGATGTCTTTGGCAGGTTGGAGAAGAGTGTGGAGATGACATCATAAAAACAATAATACAAAAGGACTTTTTCGTTGATGACATGATTACAGGTTCAAATGATGAGGGTCAATTACGCCTCATCCTAAATTCAGTTTCCAAAGTTCTAAATGAAGCTTGTTTCAAATTACGAAAGTTTAAATCTAACTTACCTACAATATTCGAAAGTTCAGATATCAATACTCAGGAAAACTTGGCACTTAGCGAATCGTCGAGCACGCTCGGACTGGGGTGGAGTCCATCTACAGATACATTACATTTTCCCATCAAAATGATATCCCAAAATGAATCTATCACTAAAAGATTTATTATGTCCAGTTCATTCAAAATTTTTGATCCGTTGGGATTATTAAGTCCATGCATAATAGTGCCTAAAATGCTACTTCAAAAATTATGGCAACAAAAGGTTGATTGGGATCAGCCAGTACCTAAAGACATCGAAAGGTCATGGCATGAGTTTGCCAATAATTTACATGTATTTTCAAAACTACAAATAAACAGAACTGTGTTGTGTGATTCACCCATGTCAATCGAGATGCATTCTTTCAGCGATGCATCACTCTCTGCCTATGGTGCATGTATATACATAAAATCTATTGAAGGCAATGGCGACGTCACTGTGAGATTGCTATGCACTAAATCTAAAGTCACTTGCCTTAAACCTACTACAGTTCCACGCTTGGAGCTATGCGCAGCTCTGCTTGCATCGCGATTATCCAACTCTGTGATTGACTCGATACGCTACAAATTTGATCGTATCGTGCATTGGTGCAATTCAACTGTAGTCTTGGCGTGGCTAAGAGGAAGCCCCACGAATCTAAAAACATTTGTTGCTAATAGGGTGGGTGAAATACAAGATACAACACAACCTTCATCTTGGCGTTACGTGCCTACCACTGCCAACCCAGCTGATCTGATATCGAGAGGCGTTAGCGCTAATCAGTTAAATGACTCGGAGTTGTGGTGGAATGGACCAAACTTTTTGGTTCAGGATGAATCTAAATGGCCAGTGCTAAATATAAATAGCAGTAATGAAAATTTACCTGAAATTAAAGTTACTGCTAATGTTGTTATTTCAAAATCGGACCCAATTATCAAATTTCAAGATCATTCCAAATTAATAAAATTACAACGAGTTATGGCTTACATAAAGCGATTCATACATAACATTAAGCATCCTAAAAGTAAACTTTTGGGCATTTTATCAATTGATGAACTAAATGAATCAATGGACTCTCTATTTTACTTAGCCCAAATACAAACTTTTACTCAAGAACATGCAACTTTATCTAAAAACCTACCACTGAACCCAAAATCGCGAATCTTACCTACGGACCCATTTTTAGATAGTAATAAGTTAATAAGAGTTGGAGGACGACTAAATTCCTCTGAATATACTTACCAAAAGAAGCATCCTGTTCTTCTTGACTCGTCGCATCATCTAACGACGCTAATTTTTGAGCACGAGCACATGCGCAATATGCACGCCGGGCCCCAATTACTATTAGCCACTGTTAGAGAGACAGTTTGGCCTATCAATGGCAGGCGACTTGCGCGGCGCACAGTTTATAATTGCGTGCGGTGTCGACGGGTACAAGGCAAAACATTATGTCCTAAAATGGGTAACCTTCCTACGCAGCGAATAACTCCTGATTTCCCATTTATATCAGTGGGAATAGACATGACAGGCCCTTTCTATACTCTAAATCGCAAGGGACGTGGAGCTAAAGTAACCAAAAGTTATCTTTGTCTATTTGTTTGCCTGCGATATAAGTGCATACATCTAGAAGCTGTAAGCGATTTATCAAAAGATGCATTTGTGATGAAGTTGCGAAGATTTATCGCGCGTCGAGGAAGGCCAGCAGAAATATTCTGCGATAACGGGAGTAATTTTGTAGCAGCTGCAAAGGAATTGAAGTCTTTTTTGAAGTCCAATACTGAATCTATATCTGACTTTGCATCTCTACAAGGTATCAAATTCATTTTCTCACCAGCCTGCGCTCCTCACTTCGGCGGCATTTGGGAAGCTGGCGTAAAGTCCGCTAAATACCACATTAAACGCGTTATGGGTAACACCCATCTCACTTTCGAAGAACTGTCTACTCTCTTCGCACAAGTGGAGGCAATTCTAAATAGTCGTCCCTTGTGTCCACTCTCCTCCTGTCCTAATGACTTCCTTTTCCTCTCCCCAGGGCACTTTATCATCGGAAGACCACTAAATGCACTGCCGTCTCCGGACCTAAAAGACTACAAAGAAGCTGGACTAAATCGATTCTCACGCTTGGAGCAAATACGCCAGCACTTTTGGCTACGCTGGCAAAGGGAATACGTCTCCGAATTGCAACTTAGAACAAAATGGCGTATGAACAAAGGCAAGCTCAAGATTGGAGACTTGGTTTTACTACATGAAGACCACGTTCCACCCCTAAGTTGGCGTCTTGGAAGAGTTATACGTCTGTTCCCTGGCTCAGATGGAGTTTCACGTGTGGCAGATGTCAATACCACGCGAGGCTGCTTTCGACGTCCCCTGGTTCGTCTATGTCCGCTACCGACTTCTGAAGATTTGAAGAGTTGAAAGATCACTTTCAACGGGGGGGAAGATGTTGGCGCCTGAGCAACTGAACATTGCTGTGACCTGTTGCTAACCATTTTACGTCAGGAACTTTAGTTCGTGTTTTTATAAATAATCTATGTACCTACATTCACAATTTGTCACATTCGTTCTCTGGTTTTCGATTAAAGCATACGCAAAATTATTGTCAAAATTAATAAACCATTTGTTTGCTGTTATTCCGAGTTTCCTTAAAAACTCCATTATGTCCTGCTAAAGACATACAGTATCTGTGATAGTATACCCTAACATTTCAGGCAAAATAAAGTCTAACAAATCCTGTAAGCTATGAAATGACAAATCTTAAATATAAGTAAGGTGTATTAAACACATGCTTATGTCACAGTAGTCGTCTACGCTAACTCATCAGGTTTTATCATACACGCTGCCACATAGTACTCGTCCAAGCCCACTTTAGCCAATATTCCGCAGTTGCCATCTCGCCGATTGAATAATAAAAGCCTGTTACTGGTCCGTGCACTTCGCTCACGCGGTACTCGTAGTGCTTCCGAGATTCTTTCAAGAGAATCGCACGTTCCAGGTAGAAATTCAGCCACTGATGGACGTGTCCCGTGCAGTAGTGATGCCAGTGATTATCTTGACAACGGTAGTCGGAATGCTCTTGACCTGGTTCCATCTTGTCCCGACACGCGCAAGAAGCGTAGTCACCGCGTGAACAGTCATCCATGTTTATAAGCTGGAGGAAATTGGAGAGTTTCGAGATACAGGTGAACTGGGGTATACCGGGAGGTGTGATACCTCCGAACAGTGGTTTCAAGCTGTTGAGGCCTACTTGCAGACATTCTTCTCCCATAATTTCGGAATGAAAAAGGTACTCGATGCTCAGCTTTTTTCCATTGTAGAATATCGCTTCGAAAGTCTTCACGTTTAACTCTATCAACAATTGTGTGAAACAGCTTGCTTCTGCCGGTGCGGACATTCTTATACGTTTATCTTTTCTTAGCTCAACAAAGACGGCAAAGAGGTGGGCACGTTCGTAACGTTCAGTAACCGAAAGTGATTTGGGACTGAAGATCTGCTATTTATATTAAAGATGAATACTTATCATAAAGTATATTTAGCGTTGGGTTTTCCTCAAGAATTCGTAGCCAGTGCCAACTGATCCTAGGTTATCGTAAGACGCTGAGCCCGACCAACTGTCTCAAGGCACCCAACAACAATGTTTTGATAACGATCTCGCACTCGTGAAATATTACCTATATTCTGAAGAGTGACACATGGTTTGTTCTATATTTAAACTAAAGTGCGCCACGTCTTGCGGCGTATTATCGGGAAATCTACGTCTACGTGTATGTCTACACATTATACTGTTTGCGGCTTATGCGTAGATACTTATCATGAACCACCTTAAGAAAAACGTTATTTAGACGTCTCACATTCCTGTATGGTCTGCTCCGCACCTAAACGTCGCAGGTACACGTACTCAGTAAGCGAATGCACGTTCAGGCCTTGCTCAAGACATATGATAAGCATTGTTTGTGATAGCGGAGCTTTGCATCCCATGTGCACGTAACTCTTATCATCACGCCTTGCAACTCAACTGTAAGTGATAGTGGTGTGACGTGCTATGCGGCACCTAGTGGCACGTTACCTAGCCGTTACCTCTAGTGCCGTCCAAGCTTGACTTGATTGTATCTAACACAGAGTTGTCATAAAGGAAACTACGAACTTGGAGCAACGTAAGACGGAACGGTCTCAATACCTTACCTGCACAACTCTCCATCATTCTACACTACTAATAGGAATAAAACAAATAAAAGTAGACATATTAAACACAGCCATTTATTTCAATCTGCAGTACTTTGGACTTATAAAGACTATTCAACACTCTTAACACTATTGTGTTAAGCATGATGCAGCTGCACTAGAGCCGGAACCACTAATGCTGCGAGCCGAGTCAAGCAACAATTGGGTGTCCGTACGTTCACCCGTGGAATAATATTCCAAGATGGCTGGATTGTCTCGATGCACTTTCGCAATCATCGCTTGGAACATCTCTTTAGATTCTTTAAGAAGAATTGCCGGGACCAAATAATTGGTTAACCACGCAGAGACGTACGCGGTGCAGAAATGATGCCAATGGAGTTCGTTCGTGCACTCGCTTCCAGGAGATACCACTTCATGTGGATTGTTGTCACAGGTGCAGGTGTCGCCGGCAACCGCCTTGCACTTCTCAAAACGAAGCTTTTTCTCGACGAACTTCACTATCTTAGGCAGCCTCACAAAATCTCTTTTACCTGCCGGCGGCTTCCAAAATAGGGCCACGAGCCAGTCCCAATTTATCAGCAGGCGATCCTCTTCCGGCCTCGTTGCATCAAAGCTGTAGCGGACGGTGCATGCCTTTCCATTAAGAAAAGTCAAGTCCAGGTTTCGGATTGACCGAGCAAACTGTGTATATGCTTGGTGAAACTGCATGAATTCGCCAACGCTGAAAGGGGCCTTGCCGGGTATAGCAGGCCCGCGGAACGTGAAGGTGTCCACCGGAAAAGTAAGTGCTCTGTCTTGATACTCTTGATCTTCTTGGGACGTCATGTTGAGTTCTCGATGTCACGGGGCTTCTCCGTCTAAATAATATTCCTACGTGAACGTGCGCCGTTCAGTGTGTGTAGCTATCGACTGTGCGCAAAGCAATTTATACCGAGCCAGTAGATTGTGAAACAGTATAAATACAACGATATAGGGGTAACAAAGCAATTCGGAATTCCCGTAGCCTAACCCGCGGGTTATCCGCGGCGACGCTGATGTAACCGCTCACTTCAGCCAGACTTTCTATAAATAGATGGAAATAAATAATCCTGCGCTCCCATACCTGAAAGTCGGGAGTTTACGCTATCAATTTGGTACATCGTAAACAATGTTTAATTGCTGTACCAGACGCATTGTCTTACCTAGGCAGTCCATAATAGGCATGCTGGAGACTCATCGTGAAAACCAGTTCAAAAGTTTGTACCTTCCAGGTACATACGGCATTGTGTGCGTGATAAGAGCATGCCTTAACAACGACAACGATGCAGATCGGATGCAGTTCTAGTAGGTTAAAACAACTAGTATGCGACGCTTGACCGAATGTACTGATAACACATAAAGTATAAACAGAATTTATTGGGTTTTACCCAACAAAGTAGCGGTCTGGTTACTGGGCGACTTTGAGATAAGCAAGCGACTTGGGAAATTCAACTTGTGTAAAAAACAATTCTGCGACCACGTCATCCCATGTCCCGGTTGCTGGCTGCAGTTATAGGTATCATCACACTTTAGTAGTCCTGTTGGAAAATTAACTTTGATTCTAGCATTAGTGGGTCTCGTGAGTGCCCGCTATGAATGCTGCGCTGCAGTCCATCGTCATGCTTACATTGTGCAAAAGTGGCAAGCGGTGCATGGCCTACGAGATGCACAGGTGAACGCTGCATGTTAACGATAAGCAGATAATTCTACAAGGAGTATGTTTGTTCTAGGCGTTCTAAGCGTCACGTTCTGTGAGAACGTGAGCTGTAGGTTTCTGATAATTCGGCCCCAGCTTGGATGCTGATGCTGCAGCCTCAGCAAGTCGTGTTACCTGTTACTTCGACCCACATTCATAGCACCTTCAAGGTGGCACATACATATAACAGGTGGAAATTTTTGAAAATGCATTTGATCCCTATGCACTGTAATATCTTTATCACTGAATACGAAAATATCACCCATGCCTTGCCTAGATGCTTAATTGTGAAGTTATAGACCATACGCTCTCCCGTCACTAACTGTAAAATTAGCAGGTGCCTCAGAATTGAATTAAATTGAATTCACAGACAAAATCAGATTAATAGTTTCGAATGCAACATTACCGGTAATTTCATTCGGTCAGTATTGAAAACTTTTATATTTCTACTTCTTGGTAGAATTATGAGTTAGCCTCTCTGCGTGGTTTCACACACTGGATCAATGTTTTTGGAAAGCTTCGTGATTTAATTCCTCAAAAAAGATTAGGTACCAAAATTGATTGATATCAAAATTTAATAATTAAAAAGTCCTACAATAATCCATCTATCCATCAGCCTGTTTCGTCCACTGCTGGACATGCCTTTCCAGGATTTCGCCACTCTTGGCGATCCTCCTGAAAGAAATGCCCATACTCACACACGCTGGGCAGGTGGGTTGGTAATCGCGATGCCGAAACCCTTGCACCAGTGACGCTGCTGCCCGTCACCAGTGTTTGAGGAGGCCCGACAATTGGGGGTGGATATACCACCATCCATCAGTCCCCAGGCAATGGTGGGCCGCCTGGTTTTGCTGGAGAGCTATTCTCCTAGGCTGAGATTCAGAGTGCATTTTGAGTCTAAACTCAATGTTACAAACGTCACTCTAGTATGAGATCACGTCACTTTTTGACGTTTGTAAGATTGAGTTCAGACTCAAAATGCACTCTGAATCTCATCCTTACTCTCCCCCGAATAACTTCGGGAGGATTTTCGAGTAAGATGGTGGTACCTCCACAGTCAATCCCAGCATCAGCTCTACCATCTATGATACCTACAATAATAAGTGATAATAATTCTAGGGTAGATCAATCACAGAGAGAGAAAAAATTTTTTTTTTTAATTTTTTTGCTGTGGAATGCGGTCTATTGGGGATACTATATATTTATCTGTTAATTTTTTTTCACTTTGAATTGTAGGACCTTACATAAATTTTTCTGTCAATTCATAGTAGGTTCTTTTTAAGGTTTTCATGCTGGCAGCATTTACAATTTTGACAGACGTAATGTTGTTTTTTTGGGAAATCGATTCTTTGTACAGAAACTTTACGTATGTTGTTAATTGTTTCTAGTTTTCAATAACAGAAGCAGAAAAAGGTCTACCAAGAAATAGACGGAGCTCATTTAGGAGAGTCTAAATGCCCATATGATTTTGTTGCATGGTATGTTTTGATTCCGATGAAATCAAACTACAAGCCTAGCTTTTTCTTTATAAGGAAAGTTTGAATACAATTCTCTGTAAAATGCTATGCGTTGTGCCAACCTCCAATGGACGGGATGCTAACCTCTTCTACTTATCTGCTTTTCTAGGAAAGGGGGCAAATCCTGAAACTGTGAGATGTGAACCTCGTCTTTAAAAGCGTTGGGGTGGCAGCACAGACCGATAAGCCTTACTGGTCTGTGGGTGGCAGCCAGTTTTTTACTTACCTACTTGTTTGCTTATCTTTCAAAGCCTAAAACTAACAGACGTCACTTAACACTTTATACATACAAGCCTAGCATACCTGGTTGCAGCAAGATTTTTAAAGTATTTTGACGGCTATCTTTGAATACCTCCTTCTGACGAAAATTTCTTCTAACTAATTAGAAGGTTAAAATGTGCTCTGTGCATAACTTCTTCTTTATGCCATTTGAATTATGAACACTGTCCCAATCACTCAGGTCTGGAGTTTGTGCTAGTCGCTGTGAAATTTAATTTTATATCTATATACATATACTAACACCTGTCTTCCAGAGGAGTAGGCATAGACTACATATTTCTGATTCTGACACACCTCTTTTGCTACCTACATCCATCTAGTAATACAAGCTCTTCTATTCTGGGTCTTTTTACTCTGCCGTTCTTCAGTATGTTGCCTATTTGGTTGGCATACATCCTTCTCGAGTGGCCCAATCAAGCTTTACCTTCAACTTGTGCAGCATAAATTTCTTTCATCACTCTAATTCATCCTATCTATATGTGCAAACTTATTATATAAGATATATTTTTCTATTTATCTACATCAAAAACTGATTGCAGAAATCAGATTTGGTTCCTAATGGGCAGAACGTCCAGAGCAGTGTTCTGTATCAGTGGTATTCTATGCAATGGGTTGGATTACACACAGACTTCAAGTTAAGGAGAATATGCATCCCGTTTGTTTCAAATGCAAAACGCACTCTGTGTAGTTGGCTCAAAAATAGTTTTCTTATAAATTAAACTTAATGTATTTATTTTCAGTCCAACGCATGGATCTGCAGTCACTGGTGAACTGCTGCTGTTTCTTATGACTAGAGATGAGTGACAACTGAGTCCTAGTTGATACAAGGCTGGTGTGCCCGAACATGGCAGAAGACTATAGAAATCATGAGTCAGATAGATAGATTGGAGCCACAACCTAGACTGATCTATTGTTTTATGATTTTATATTGAAGTGGTAATAATTAAATCTATTTTGTTAGGTACCTATATTTTCTTATTTGCCTGAATTTTATTAGTTAATTCACCTTGTTAAAGTTTCTATGATCAACACAAGAATTAATCTATTCAACATTCACCTCGGCTGAATGGTTGTTTCTTGGTAAACCAAAATTTATGGGTAGCATGTCAGCCATGAAAATTTAGCTTTAAATCTGAGCTTGGATGAGTTGGACGAGTCTCAGACACCACCAAACGCCAGTGCTCCCTTAGATCTGCAGCCACTGGTGAACTGATGTTGTTATTTATCAGTAGAGATCATGAATGACAACTGACTCCTAGTCGATACAAGGCTGGTGTGCCCAAACATGGCAGAAGACTATAGAAACCATGAGTCAGATACCTAGGTCTGAGCCACAATCTAGATTGATCTATTGTTTTATTATTTGTGTTTAAGTGATACCTATTAATTAAGGTTGCGTTCCAAATCACTTTTCAAGATTAAAATATTGCTCGCTGTCAGACAAAAGTAGCTCGATGCTGGTTCCAAAACATCTACTTTTAGGTTTTGGAACCGGCATCGAGCTACTTTTCTCCGACAGCGAGCAATATTTTAATCTTGAAAAAGTGATTTGGAACGCTACCTAAATCTGTTGAGTAAATTTTTTTCATTTCTCTATTCTATTAGTAAATTAAGGCAATGAGAGCCAGAACAACCTATCTTTTCCAGAATATTGTCTGGAAAAGATAGGCCACTTTGGCTCTCATCGTCTCAATTTGACTCGCCAACATGTTGCTTGACATTCAGCTGAAAAGTCGATCTGTTCATTATCGAGTTGTTCTACCTCGGCTTAATGGTTGTTTCCTGGTAAATGAAATTCATCTGTCTTGTGAATAATGAATGTGGTGCAGAGGACAGTAGACCAAAAAAATTATTTCTAGAATATTGAGACTTCCAGAGTTTGGTGCTTTAACAAGCAACGAAGACTGTTTTTCAGGTAGCATGTCAGCGATGAAAATTTTGCTTCAAATCTGAGCTCGGAAGAGTTGGACGAGTCTCTTAGACTTCTCGCTAGCTTTATGTGGAGATGCCTATCTACGCATTTTCAATGATTCAACTAGAAATAAAAACTTAAATGTGTCATCAGGTTTTCATGCAAATTTTGGATAAATTACTACATATAAATCTATTTGCTTGAAGTGTTTACGTGTCGACTGAAGTTTTTAAATACAGTACACATCTGTTTCTATTACCAAACTGTAGAATAATAAGGGAAATTTCGTCAGAAATTTTAATAAGTTTTTATGAAGGACCTCAAAAGCAACCTTATAAAATCCAACTAAATTTTTTAAATTTAATCAAATGACAGCTCTAAATTGTGCCTTGAAATTACCAAAACACGTTAAAATCACTAAGTTGAGTAAATTATGGCTGTCAAACTAAAATTTTAGTTTGACGTTTATAAAATGGTGACTTGAAAATGGCTCTTCGTTTTAACCATACTTAAGTTTAATTTTATGTCTGTCAAACTAAAACTAAAGCCTTCAAAATCGGCTTTTACTGTCGTATTTAGAGGGGATTTGACTCTAACAAAAATTAAGCTTTATATTTCGCCAACGAATCCCTAAATCTAAAAATGGTTTTCAGACACCCATAGTGTTATTAAACGACCTATCCAAAGATACCCCACATTTAAAAAAATCATCCCCAATTTACGAATACGGTAGGTACTTACTCTTAAAAAAAATCTTTTCGATATTTTATTTTAACATTTTGTTGGCCTGATTAATATGTACCTATATATTGTATACCCATGCCAAATTACAGCTTTCTAGTACTAATAGTCTCTGAGCTAAGCCACGGATAGACGGACAGGTGGATATGGTGAAACTATAAGGGTTCCTTGTCGGACTACGGAACCCTAAAAACTGGTCAAATGCGAGTAAGACCGTGCATACCGTTTAAAACACAAACATATTCCTCGAGTAGTTGTCCAAGCGAACTGGCCACTTATTATAACCACAAATAAGCCCTCAGTTCACGTCGGCGCAGCGCATGGAGTTCTCATAAGTCAAAATAAAAAAGTATGGCATGCGTGGTTTACTTATATGTTTTATTTATTTATATTTTCATACCTAGGGACCTCAAGCCGTTACCTTAATAACTTTCCTTCGCCTGACTCGCTCGCGATCCGATTAAATTCAAAGACGGGCAGAACCCGTAAACCTATGAGCCAATAACCTTATCTTCAATCCCGTTTACCTGTAATAAAATAAAGATAAAATATTGTGTCAGAAATAAATAAAAAGTATGGCGAAATTTGCCATCGGGGAGAGAACTTTGACTCACTTTTTATACCTTTTCAAGATTATGCTTCGCTTGGATTAGAGTTGCATAACACGATCCAATTATTCAATATCCTTGAATAATTTTTCTTCCGAAAATACATGAGATTTATTAATGAAAATGTTTAGGCTGTGATTAACACCTGTTAATTACGACTTTTTCACAAATTTTAGTAAGCCTTTATTGCATTGTACATAAATAATTTATTTTTATATTTTAGTTTGTGTAAATACATTATTTTATTTTATTTATTTGAGTATGAAAAATATACATCATATTTATAGAATTTTCTTATAGACAATTTACATCGTTTATTTTTACATTAATATGTATATTGTAATACGTGGAATACATTTATTAAATTCATATTTTTATATTATAGTTAAAATAACGTTAGGAGAAAATAATACAACGCCCTGAAATGAGTATACAAGGTAACATTTATTTATACAGCCAAATTCATACTAGAGGATTGGTAAGTGATAAGTATCGCGAATCAATAGCTTTGAAAAAGAAAATGTTGACTTTCCATTGTATTGGCTGGGGCTGAGCCTGCGTTTGTTGTAAAGGAAAAAATAATTTTCGAATTTTCCAAAAAGGCTCATTGAACCTTGATACCTACTACTTACCCAGAGTATGAATCTGGCTGTAAAATTCGATACGATTCAACAATTTTCTAACGATTTAGACGAATTGCAAAACCAAAGCAACTGTATTTCAACAGACGATTTCGTGTATTGCCGCCAAGTGTTTCAAAACAACAATAAATCCTTAATTATTATTAGCATAAATATCAGTAGCATTCATAAAAATTTTGACCAACTAATGGTAAGTCTACAAAATTTAAACATTGATTTCGATGTACTTGTACTGACGGAATGCCGGATTAAAACTCGCAAACCTACTAAATGTATACCGGGTTATACATTTGTTTACACGGAAACAAACCCAATCCAAAATGACGGAGTTACGGTTTTCATTAGACAGGACATAACATTTAACTGTACCGAGTTGGCAGTGATGGGTGCAAACTGCCTACAAATAACTCTCTCTAATGATTTGGTACTGCTGGCTATGTATAGGTCTCCGTCATGTCATAATATAGATATATTTTTAGATTCGCTAGACTGTGCACTAAAAAACATTAGCCGAAGTAAAAATTTAATATTAGTGGGCGACATTAATATTGACATTCTCGAAAATGGTCATCCCCAAGCGGATGAATACCTTACTTTACTGACATATTGTAACCTAAAAGTGGGGGTAAACCAAATAACACACATTAAGTCCTGTATTGACCACTGTATGTTTCGATCTAGCAATAGAGAAACTAAACATGTCGTACTAACAACTGACATAACTGACCACTACATGACGATAAGTAGTATGGAGATCAGTGCCTCGCAACCAACACGATGTGAGATGAACCGCTTAATACCGTGCATTGACTTTGAACAAGTAGAAAAAGACATAAGTAAAGAGTCTTGGACCGAAATATACAATGAAACAGACGTTAATTTAGCACTGGACGCTTTTCATAGCATAATAAATAAACACACATATGATAATACAACACTAAAAAAAATTCCACATAAAAAAATTAAACTAAAACCATGGATAAACGACAAACTACTGGCATTTATTCAAAAACGAAATAAATTATTTAAATTATACAAAAAATATCCTGATAATACTAAAATAAAAGGCAATTATATTAGCTATCGAAGGTTTTGCAATTCAAATATTAAAACAGCGAAAGAAAAATACTATAAAGTAAAAATAGATGAATGTGCAGGCAACCCTAAAAAAATTTGGAATGTTGTAAATGAAGTAACTAGCCGTAAAAATAACAAAAGTAGCAATATAGAAGAAATTTTGTGTAATGGGGAAACCCTCAAAGCATCAGAGGAACCAAAAAAAGTGACAAATGCTTTCAATCGATATTTTTTATCTGTGGGTTCTAATCTGGCCAAATGCCACTTGAGCAACCTAAACATCACTGAGGAATATTTAAGCAATCATGTAAACCTTGAAGGAGCAAATAGATCTTTCTATTTACGGTCGACGACAGCACGGGAAGTGGATTCTCTAATCACTAAATTAAAAAATACCAATTCATGTGGAATGGACGGAATCTCCTCAAAAGTCTATAAAATAATTAAACGTCAAATAACCTGCCCTCTTGTCTTTATTATTAATTTGAGCTTTAAATACGGTATTTTCCCGACTAAACTAAAAACTGCTGTAGTCGTACCTATTTTCAAAAACGGAAAGAAGAATTTATTGTCTAATTACCGCCCAATATCCCTTTTATCCACAACATCTAAAATATTTGAAAAAGTAGTAAAAATACGCCTAAGTGCCTTTGCCGACGACTTTCTGTCTAAACAACAATATGGGTTTAGGACTCAGCTCTGTACCAGTGATGCAATTGTAGAATTAAGTAAAAAAGTAACTGAAAATCACGAGGATAAAAAGAAAACCATCGCCGTATATATAGATTTAGCAAAGGCGTTTGATACTATATCACATAAAATCTTGCTAAAAAAACTATCGCTGCTTGGTGTCACTAACAATGCATTTAACTGGTTCAGGTCCTACCTAGAGGGGCGCAGCCACGAAACGCGTATCGGAAACACAATTAGTGATGACAAAGCAAATACTGTAGAATTCGGTGTTCCGCAGGGTAGTGTCCTCGGACCTTTATTATTCAGCATTTACCTCAACGACTTTTGTCACCTAATACCCGATTGTCACACTATTTGTTTTGCGGACGACACAGTCTTGTTATTCTCAGAATCTACTTGGGAAAAGGTGACCCAAAAGGCTGTTGAGGGGGTGGCTCGGGCTAAAAAGTGGTATGATTCTAACCTTCTGACGTTGAATGAACACAAGACGCTATTTATGTGCTTCGCCCCTACAAAAGCTGGTCTGCCAAAAACAGAACCCATCATCAGAATCCATAACTGCACTACTACATGCTTTTGTGAAAAACTTCAACGTGTTAGCAGCACTACATATCTCGGTGCTGTAATAGACGAGCACCTGCAATGGGAGAAGCACATAAATAAGCTAGCTTCCAAAATCAGAAGCATTGGTTATTTATATTGCGACTTAAGAAATATATTGTCAAAGCGTCTTCTGTTCAGTTTATACTATGCACTATCGCAGTCGCTGTTTCTTTACGGTATTCTGGCCTGGGGTTTATGTGGCTCTAATATAATCAAGAAACTTGAAATTGCACAAAAATTTAATTTAAAAATAATTTTAAGGAAGCCACGAAGATTTCCCACAGTACATTTGTTCCAACTTTGCAAAGTTTTGACTCCTCGCAAGATGTTTGTTTGGCAAACAATGATTTACATGTCGAGACATCTGAATAACTTTCCTCTGAGCACTAATACCCGATGTAAAAGAGACACTACATTAAAAAAATATGTCATTCCTCTTAGGTCGTCAGGATTCAGTAGTAAACACTGCAGTGTAATGGCACCTCGACTATATCGCTATCTCCCGGAAGAAATAAGTGTCCTGGTGGACGCTCCTAAAGATAGACCCAAACTAAAAAGGGCTTTAAAAGTTCATCTGCTGAAAATGGACTGCAACACTTTTGATGCGTTATGGAAAAAAATAGATATTTCTAGGTCACACAATTAAACCTATAATATATATGTATATATAATAATTTTAAATATTATATAATATATAAATTATAATATATAAATATGTTTGTATTTGATAAATGGTAGTATTCTATATGCATAAGTATTATGATTTGCATGTTCCCCCAAAATATCAAATAAATGCAAAAAGTAGCTTCATGTGTTCGTGACGGAATGACTGCTAATTCAACTGATCAAATTGATGTAGCCAGCCCTAGCACGGACCTCGGTCTATTTTGGGCTGCTACTGCCACAATTTATACATAAGTAAAGCAATGCATCAGTCAAACCCAGTTTCCATACCTATTGATCAGCGCTCTGCATGTACTTTTGCCATTAAATTTTGCGATAAATAAATAAATAAATAAATAAAATAAATAAATAAATATGATTAGTGGAATCAATCTTGTTTTTTGCCCTTCTTCTTAGCAAGATTAATCGAATGGGCGGATTTAGGCATTATATCTATTTATAGTTTATTTATCCATTAATTTATTTATTCATTGAATTATGTAGGTATTTATATACAACATTTAAATTTCTTACTTATGTTAGTATATATTTGGCTAGGCATTATATTTATTTATGGTCTTTATAGTTTATTTAACAACTTATTTATTAATTGCATTGTGTAGTTAAAATAATATTCTTATTCCAATAAGTCTTTATTTTATGCATGTGTATAACTTTAGTAGCCCAACTTAAATATAGTTTTTTTTATATATTTCCCGTATCATATTTGTTTCACTATAAAATATTAGTTTTATACAGATTAGATTTGACATGTAAAACGTATACTTTATATACGCCCCCCCTGTAAATGGAATGGGATAAAAAAATAGGATTTCATAGCACTACTAAAGTACACATACAGCGGACATATGATAGAAGATCAGCAGTTTTGGTTTGCACAAAAGAACGTTTATTTTTATTTTTCAACTATAAATCCCGTTGATATTCGAAAGGTTGCCCTACCCTAGACTGTCGTCTCCCGACGCCCATGGGCCCCTCTCTGCCCAAAACCACTGCGGAATCCGAAAAGTTACAAATGGAACTTCAGAACCGATTTGCCCTGTTGGAAACCACTGAGGACGTTGACCAGCTTGCTAACAATTTCACGAATGTCGTGCGCGAGGTAGGAGGCGTCCAATAATTACGTGAGGTGATTTTGGAGATTTTTGGATTAGTGAGATATCGTGAAATTTAGCTCGACCCCCTCCCCCGTCCCTCTTATCTCACGTGAGATTGTTCAAAATGCTTATTTTCAGTGAAAATACGTTAATACTTGCTTCATTACATCGGATTTATTTAGAAAATAAATTCGTTTAATAATTTTTAGTTAAGACTAGTATTTATGATTACTAAGATCGTAATCTAGAATCACAGTGAAAAAAATTAACAATTAAATATTTAAATGAGAACCACTGAAATTGGTAAAAGAAAATAATATCATTTCTTGTGAAAAAAAAATACGTGATATTTTCCAGGACCCCCCCTCACCCCCACGTGAGACTGGGTGAGAATCGGCTTGACCCCCCCCCCCCCCTTTAAACGCCTCACGTAATTAATGGATATGCAGGGCTTATTTTAAGCCGGAGCGAAGGACTAAGGAGTCCAAATTTTCGAGTGGTACTTTGGACCTGATGAGGCAGAGACGGGAAATGTCTTCAGATTCTGCAGATTACTCCCTTCTTAACAAGCGCGTTAAAAGGCAAATTCGTTTTGACCTGCGCCAACACAACACTCGTCATTGAATACGCGATTCAGCGAAACAAAGTCTCAAAAGTTTTTGCCCAGCAGTTAGGAAGGACCAATCTGACGAAGCTGAAGATATCTGACAATAGAACTGTTACCTCTAGGCCAGAAATCCTCGCCAAAATCGAGAAATTTTATGGGCTCCTATATTATTCACACTCTCCCAAGCCAACTGCTTGCGATGGAGACGACAAACGTGCACCTCTAGCCCGCCATTAAACCGATGAACTCCCGGATGTCGAAATGGGTGAGATTAAGATAGCTCTTGAACAGCGAAAAAACAACAAGGCGCCGGGCAAGGACGGCATCACAACTGAACTCCGGAAAGCTGGAGGTTACCCTATACTCGGACAGCTACAGGACCTCTTTAATGCCGTCATTCACACAGGTACTACGCCAAAAGAGTGGAGCAGGAGCCTGGTCATTTTGTTCTTCAAAAAAGGGGACAAAATCCTACTTAAGAACTATATAGCAATTGCGCTCCTGAGCCACACCTACAAGCTGTTCTCAAGAGTTATCTCGCCCAATGATTCAACGACTTCCAACCTCCAGAGCAGGCTGGGTTTCGAAAGGGCTACAGTATCGTGGAACATTTTCACACGCTAAGGCAGGTTATACAGAAAACTCAAGACTATAATCAGCTTTTATGTCTAGCGTTTGTGGACTACGAGAAAGCGTTCGACTCCATCGAAACTTGGTCTGTTCTGCAGCCCTTGCAGCGATGCCAAGTTGACTGGCGTTACGTGGAGATATTGAAATGTATGTATGATTCCGCTGCGATGTTCGTTCAAGTACAGGGTGTGATGATGATGATGTCCTCCTCGACGTATCCGTTGACGGCGACCCTTATAGCTTCCTGGCATGAGCTCGGAGAGTACAGGGTGTACAAGCAAGACCGGTATATCTTCAGCGCGGCGTAAGACAGGGAGATGTTATTTCCCCAAAACTATTTACCACCGCGCTGGAGAACGTTTTTTAAACACTAGACTGGAATGGACGAGGCATTGAAAACGGAGAGTACATTTCACATCTTCGCTTTGCCGATGACATCGTGATAATGGCGGAATTGCTGCAGGAACTGGAGGAAATGGTGCGCGGCCTTAGTGATTCTTCGAGACGAGTGGGCCTGCGGATGAATTTGGATAAGACTAAGGTCATTTCCAACTGTTATGTCATACAAGGGCCACTAACCGTCGACAATATCAGCATCAAAGTTGTTCAAAAATATGTTTATCTGGGTGAAGTCATACAGCTGGATAAAAACAACTTCGACGCCGAGGCTGACAGAAGAATATGCTTGGGTTGCGCAGCATTCGCAAAGTTGCGTTACATATTTACGTCGTCAATACCGCAGAGCTTAAAGGCTAAATATGTACAACCAGTGCGTCCTTCCTGTGATGACGTATGGTGCTGATACGTGGTCTCTTACAAAGATCCGTCGGAGATCGAAAGTAACCGACATAGCCTGCAGAATCTGTGAGTTGAAGTAGTAAGAAAGAAAGAAAGAAAAGAGCTTTATTTCATAAAACCACAGTAGTTATCACAAAAAAAAATGAAAAATTAGGCATATTCTATGGTTAAGAAAAAGGAGTCCAGCTCAGCTTCATGCCACAGCCAAAGCCAAAGCGCTTTAGTATAGTAGTGGGCAGGCCATATTTGTCACCGTCATGATGGCCGTTGGGGCCTAAAGGCTTTACAATGGAGACCACGTACAGCAAAGCGTAGTGCAAGCTGACCTCTGGACCAACGACCTGAAGGACGTTGTGGGTGGCGGTTGGATGAGGAGGACGGAGGACCGACATGAGTGGCGAAATTTGGGAGAGGCCTATGTCCAGCAGTGGACGAACACGGGCTGATGGATGGATGGATGGATATCTATACCGGGTGTAAAAGCAAAGGCAAGAATCCTTTAAGAGTGTGTTACTATGATCAGTTAAAATTTTCTTTTAAATACTGGGGTCTCTAGATAAAGTACCAGTACCAAATAATAAGACGATTTTCTTTACTCAAAATACACTAATCGCGTGGACACCCTCACTGGTCGCTGCCACTCGGATGAGGAGTGCGGGTTGCGGGGTGCAATTAGGTGTGTGGGGAGGCCGGTGAGCTGCGTAGCCATAGTTTAGAAAAATTATAGAAATTTTGGTGAAAACTCAAGGTATATTTTTTTTCTCGTAATGACATCAGAATCGTGTATACTTTCATATATTCTTGACTTTGCATTTACATCCTGTATATAAACGCGGTATAAATAAATGTCACTTAAATTTGACGAAACATTGACTACAACTTTCTTAATAAATACAAAAATCAGATTTAACAAGAAAAGCCAAAAGCGATCGGTCTAAACAAAAGTAAGCCACGGATAGACCCAGAATCATTAGCAGAAAGCCCAAGCAACGCCTGCGCTCAAGCTTACCCGTTGCCAATTTGCGGTACTATTAGCAAGTTCTTGGCTCTAACAAAGTTAAACGGAAAAGGCAGGCTCGAACGTAAGCTCCAGGCTCCAGCTTGTGCCTTATATTAGCTACCACTTACGTAGACCTACCCCAATCCCCTCTGCACATGCCCTAGATGACTACAAAGGGGATTGTTAGTGTAACTCGATGGGTAGAGTTTCTTTAGCCACATAATGCAGTGCAGCAATGATCCCCTTGCCACAAGGTTAATGAGGGCAGGAATATCAAACTTCGCCTAGTTAAAACTGAAATGGAAGTCTGCCTTTTAATTAAATCGCAAATTCGTATGTAACATTTCAACGTTGATTTCGTCGAATCTGACCCTTGTGTTGGGAAAGTTCCATTTTACATTAAAAGCCTTGCACCGCTAGTGACCTACATGGGTTAAATTTTTGGTGGTTACAACCAAATACAAATAACAGCTCAAGAAAGTATTATTCAAATAACTAATATATGCTTACTGGCAACTCGATATGGTGGTAGTTATTTTAATTAACGAAATTATCTCTATTTTGTCAGAATTTGTGAATGATATAATGATATGATGGTATTAATATGGAAAAGTCAACAAAACCGAAAAATAAACATTTAGGATAATGGAAAATTGTTTATAAATGTATGTTTTTGAAACAGGTGCATAAAGAAGTTAATACCTAGATAAGTACAGTTTCACTACTACTTTATCTAAACTCATACAATAATGTCGATTCGGCGTAAGACGACTTAACTTATTTGGCAGGACTTAACTTAATTTAACCATTCTGTATTTTTCTTTCTGTATCGAAAAGACAAGGAGAGGACACCAAAAATAAGGTTATTTTACTGACTAAATATAGCAGACAAAATCGACTGCGTAGCTTACCCTACCTCCCTGTATATTGGCTGCCAAGATATACTAACGTCTACGGCATGAGGAAGTGGGAATACCTTCTACCGGAGATTCTAAACGGCTTGCCGGCCGAGTTGTGCGCAGAATTATTGTCTGGACTATCCAAAAGAAAAACCTTATCTCTATTGAAAGAATACTACCGTGGGTGTTAGCATATAACTAATAAATTGTATTACCTACTTCGTAGCGAGCTGGTAGCGTGTCACTCGCATAAACCCGTACGGCTTTCAGAGAGACGGCTCAATCATTTAAGACTATTTTTTAATGTAACTTTGATAAATAAATAAAATATTAAAAGAAAAAGAAATTACTTATTTTTCATAAAAACTAGGTAAATTATGTCGTAATCTTTTCTTGATTTTTCTGTAATGACATTGTTCATAATTTTCGTTGCTAAGAATAACTCGACTATTTTGTTGTCAGACATTTTTGCCCAGAATAAAACTTTCAAGTAATATAAATTAATATCTATATAATGAACAATATATAAATAATGAATTAATTATCTTAACCGCGCATGCATATATGTGAAGTTATGAAGGAGGTTTCATAGCGGTCATGTCATGTCATGGCTGTATGGGCTATGTTTCATTTGCCTTCCCACTATGTGGGTGAATAAAACAAAACATGAAAATATAAGACCCTAGTGTGGTAATGTTCACTTTGACAACAGTTCAGGCACATATAAAATAGGACTTTACGAGCACTTGCATTGAATTTTTTTTTTCTGATATTACATTACAATCACACCTACTTATAAAAGAAAGGCAAAGGTTTGTCTGAGGTATGTTTTACTTTTTTAATTTATCGAAAAAGTTGCCAGTCTTATCTTGTGTACCATAGATAGACTTGACATATTTTAGCTGGTTTCAGTTTGATGCGTTTGTAGGCTGCGTTTAGTTTGATAAAATAAAATAAACACTGTTTAGACCATACTTCTTCTGAGGTTCAGACGACATTTTGAGTAGGTAATAACTTTACAAATTGGAAATTCTGATGCAATTTAATCAACCAATTCGCACCTGATTTTTACTTTTTAATTTCTTTTGATAATATATAGGACCTCTATGTATATAAGGTGACTTTAATTTATGCAACCAAACTTTTATCAGAGGTGCATTACATCTTGACAAGAAAAATAAGTATCTATAAATAATACCTAGTAATTATATTATGCTACCTTCACAGTTTGAAAACTTTACACTGTGCTGTCATCGTAGAAGCACGTCTTTAGTCCACGTTACAAATACTTGTCTACCATCTGTAGGTGAAACATGCTAAACTAGTGTATTTAATATATTTTGGACTATGTTTCCTTAGACCATTTAACACGGGACCTGGCAAAGCGTGACTCTTAGTACTGAAATTATTCTGCCGTTTTCCACGGGAGGGGAGGTAAACACGCACAGCACACATTTACTCATTCACGCACACTCTTGCGAAAAACTGATATATCACACTAAATCAGAAGCTGCAACACAAACACAAAACGCGCACACAAGCAAACTTACATGAACAAATTGTTCATGTACTTCAGCAGAGGGGGATTTGTGCGCTTGCCTAGTCCCGTCTTATATGGTCTAAGTGTGTTTCAGACAATTTTCGTATTCAACTCGTAATTAAATTTCCTTTGACTTCTCTCTTCTTCGGATGTTTAGTCGGTATTCATATTAGCATTTGTATCTTTGCATTTTAACACAAACTATACCGGTGAAAAGACAAATAATATCACAGACTCTACTGATCACACTTACCAACTTTTTACAAATATATTATACTAGCTTTTGCCCGCGGCTCCGCCCGAGTGTTATTCGGTTTAGCGACATGCTTTTTTCCGGAATAAAAAGTAGCCTATGTGTTAAGTTAGGGTATAAGCTATATCCATTCTAAATTTCATCCAAATCAATTCAGCCGTTTCAGCGTGAAAGAGTAACAAACATACACACACCCACACAAACTTTCGCATTTATAATATTAGTAGGATGTAGGTACATACATTTGCATTAAAAAAGGTTACCTTATAAATATCTTTACCTACTTTGCTATATATACATACCTTTAAATTGTTGATGGTTGTGATTGTCGGCACTTGGTCGTCGTATAAATAAGTACTAGTATTCTATCTGCATACAAAAGGGCCGAAACTAACCCCCCCAAAACTCGGTACAACTCGGTTTACGACAGTCGCGGTCACACCGCATTACGCACGTACGCTGTCTCTGTGACGCTTCCGCGAATTTTCGTAAATTATGGCACGAAATTACAGAGTATGTTGTGCATTGTATATACAACTTTTATAATAATAATATAGAATTATCAAATACGTCAGTATCAGTCAAACAGTCAGTTGGTAGCCCTAGAGCATGTTTAGGCGCCGAGCGGCCGTAGGTATTGATTTTAAGGACACCGCCTAGTTAAACTACTGTTGTTACCTATACTGTGACTTGGTGGAACTTATTATATATCTTTGTTAAGTAAGACAGGTGTACTTGTCCACAGAATGTCCTTTAAATTAAAAAAAAGTCTATCTTATAAGTATCTTTACAAGTATCTAGCGTAACTTTTTTATGCTCATGTCCCACAGTACAATAATGGAATTGAAATATTCTTAAAGTTGTTTAGAAAGTAATTATTGTTACCTGTATTTTCAAGCCTGGTATATGTATTTTTTTTCATCTATAACTAGGTCTACTACATTCATAATTTTACTCCAGTCATTGCTACATCCTTTTGATTTATGTATTCGTTCCCGAAAGACGCGGACTTTAGAACACTAAATTATTGTTACCGTAACAATGTGTTCTGTTATTTAGAGGCACAAAAGTTTAATCTGAATTACGAATTTACGACACTTGTATAACATTCCGAGATTGTTAGGAAAATTTCTTATCTCTTCTCTCCTTGAAAATTTGAGCTCTCCGCTTGAGGTTTGATTCTGAAAGCCTTAGAATAACGAGCCCATAAATATCTTTTTGCTAAAGTTCTCGGATCCAACTTAAGGAACTTTGATCTTGTAAAATGATATTACAATATTTATTTAGCGAGATAGCTCGTACTAACCTTCCAAAAAGGCGAGTCAAGGACCTTTAAGTCGCGTTTTCTTTTCGTGTGGTACGAAGTGGAATTATTTGTATATCTCAGAACTCGTATCATTAAATATGAAGGTTTACGGGCATCATAAACTAAAAAGATAAATGTTCCGATTGATCTCAAAATTATATAATTCTGAAAATTTAATTTTAAGGATCATTTCCTTGTTACATGTTAAATTTACATTGGATTTAATAACTAAATAATACTTGAGACTCAAACCGAACTATGTCGAAAAAAGTACATCTAAATCTGTAATCCATGTACATCTAAATCTAATATACGAGTATCTGCAGTCCGCGGACGACCTCCGAGGAATCTTTAGGAATTTGTTGTTTTCTTATAACTTGCCCGGTAATCGCTTCATTCCCCGCACTCTGCCAGCGAGTCGAGAACTCTAGAAATATATTAGTAATAATCAAGTACCGTACATACTCGTACGTATTAAATACTATGTAATTAAGATATTAATAACTATCAGCCATTTAAAATTTTTAAAGATGCTCCAAACTCGCCTGTTTCATTTATCCCAAAATGTTTTTGAATAATATTGCCCTTAGTGGCTCCAAGCACCATCAACAATGATTGCGCATCATCCTTCTATCCTCATTGCCACTACGAATACCCGTTAAAAATCTGTGACAGTTCTATGAACAAAATCTTAATATACCAATAATAAATAAATAAAATAACTGGTTTATATTTTGACATCAGTATTTTGGCTTATTATTTATTTGCCTTTCGCAGCGGCTCCGCCCGCGTTTACTCAATCTCTGCCCCGTTTTCGGCTTGGGCGTTATTTTTTGAACATCCCTTATAACCTATATGTTGACCATGATAATAAAGAGAACCGAATCCAAATCCGTTGAGTGGTTCTCGAGTTAAAACGGAACATACATAAAGACGGAGACAAAAAATCTAAAAATGTTTTGGCATGAGTACAATACTAAATAAACGATTTCAGTAAAAGTTTAATGAAATATATTCAGTATATAGAAACGACTTTTTACTACTTCATTATTAGTAGATGGATTCTTATTCACCAAGTCTTCAAAATTCAAGATTTGGTATTTTGCCCTGCTTGCCGATAAGTCTGACTTTAGTCCAACCAAGAAAATGAGAAACCCGCCAGCAAATTAACAGTACATCATTAGTACGTTCACCTCCATCGAAAATTCCGAGCCCGTGCGGCAAGTAAGAGTATCAACGTGGTATTTAATTAACGGCCCGTGTTTGGCGCAAGGAGGCACGTTGGGCCCTCATTTGACGACTAGAGATTGTCACGGCACGCACGTACCTACAAATTGATACACGCTACGTGACCCACTCCACTAAATGACACTTTACGGCGTGTCTTCGATAGACTGCGATGAGTGTTGGGGGTAAGTGATAAGTGGAAGTCCATTGGTGATGATAGAGGGGCTGTAGGGAATCAGGTGTTAGTGACTGTATGGACTTTTTATTCCTACATACGTATGTTTATTTTTACAGGTGTTTTGCCAGGTGTTTGATTATGATTAAGAATTGATTCAATCTCATACGAGTAAACTTTAATTTATTTACGTAAAGTCTATGAATAATAAAAAAATATAAGAAGCAATGTTAATTAAAAATAGTCCTATATTCGTTCTTTAATAATTATATCGATTACTTTCACTGTTGCGATAAACTAGTGAAATGAAGTATTAGTTAAAAAGAGTTTTTTTCTTATTTGAAGCACTAGCACGATTCTTTTTAGTGCTGTCAAAAGGGGTGCTAACGCAAAATCTCGCACTCCAGTTTTAGGTATTTTTCGGTTTCGTGACGCGCTCACATAGATGATGTGATTTGCAGCGATATATGTTACGACTAAACACAAATGTGTTTGCATTTAGCATAGCATAGCATTTTCCTAAAATTGTTTTTGCATTTTCTTTTCGCTACAAAAACTAAGGTCAAATTCAAATAATAGTTTCGTGAAATGTGTGCGCTTGTGGCGAACGGAGTCACAGTCACAGGCTCCCCGTGCGAAGGCATCAGGCGTCTGGGCCACGCGCGCGTATTTGGATAATTGAACAGCCTTACAACTAAAGAACTATTTCGGAATTAAGAAAACTTAGTTTCGACAGCATTAAAATTATTACGCAGAGCAGCGGTATTAAAGAAGATGAAAAAGGTTACCAAATGTTTATGCATCAATAATAAAGTAGTTATTATAGACGATTAATGCTTAGAATGTTATCTTTCGTTTTCCAAATGGTTGTACGAGATAAATTGATTACAAAAACCTAAGAGAACCACCGCGAGTTATCTTAAAACGACATCGAAATAATATTTATTTATCGTCTCTTACAAAATATGCTTAGACATTCGCCAGGTTTTCATTGAAATTTCTGACACTATTTCTTGCCTTTAAGGAGACTTATAAATATCAAAGGCATTTCAAATTGTGAAAGCATTCCGGGCGCCATTTTCTCCGTCGATTGGCTTCAGACGACGACGTTATAAAGCAGTCGACGTCGTCGTATCATTTGTTGAAGTGTTCTTGTTCTAATGTCGTTATTTTCAAAGACTATTTGAGTAGATAGTTTTATTTGCCAAAGTAGTAGTTAAACACCAATTTGGTTCTTCAAGATGCATTTCTTTTCTGTCTGTCAATTCGAAAGAAATGCATATCCACGAGTAAGTTTAAGTATTAGGCAGTTGTAGTAGTTAATATACTGCATTGTTATGAGTAATTAATTCACAATTTATTCAGGAGAACCCTTAGCCAGGCCTAGCAATTTTTTAAAGTTTAACTTCTGATTGTGATAGATTAAAGTGATATAAAAATATTAATATTTTTGTTTATTTTTTATTTTTATTAATTCATGAAAAAAATCCCTGTGGTCTCTGTGCGGTGAATTTTTTTCGGCCCTAAGTATCGAACCGTGATTAGTCGAATGAATATAATAATTTTAATGTTTATTTTATCATACTACAACGAAAAACAGCAGAGAAACGGGTTATTAAATTTTGGACTAAAACGATGGCATGTAACCTTAAAGTAGACTGAAACGTGCCAAGCAGATCACATTTTCGGGATTCCGTACCCGAAGGGTAACCAACGGGACCCTATTACTAAGACTCCGCTGTCCGTCCGTCTGTCATCAGGTGGTCATCAGACTGTATCTCATGAACCGTGATAGTTAGACAGTTGAAATTTTCACAGATGATGTATTTCTGTGGCCGCTATAACAACAAATACTAAAACTGGCCAAGTGCGAGTCGGACTCGCGCACTGTCTGTTGTGTACATGATTTTTTTGCCGTTTTTATAGATAATGGTACGGAACCCTCGGACTTGGCCGGTTTTTCATAAAATATGTATGCCCACCATGCAAAATGACTTCAATGTGAAAACCAAAAGCGTTTTATATTCTTAACACAACCCTTCCTTTCAAACTGTTAATCACTTCTTAAGTAAGCTCAGTTCGCCCATTAATTAAGGGGTAGCCCTTACAATTTTTTAATTAAAGCACCACCGTCAACTGCAGCTACCGCTCCGGAAGGAGAGCGTCCACTTAATTGCAGATCTCGGGTTTCAATGTAAATACTCGGAGGTTTTATCGGAAAATCTGTAGAACGGATTTATCGGTTTCGTTACATTTCTACTAGGTTTTCTAGATGCTTTTAATTGCGTTACTAAAATCTTTTCAAAATTTTGTGAGTATGAACTCACAAATGTTTCAAATGGTCAGTTAAGATTTAACCTTTACAATACAAAAGAAACAAGAGAAGATGGGACATATAATCCCATTCCAGAACGGAAGAATATAACAAATGCAGATTGTCCTATTTACTTACCTACTATTTTATAAAAAGAGGTAAATAATAAATTATTTCCTAATAACCTCTTTTTATAAAATACTAAATAAAACTTTTAAAAAAGTTCAAATATTATTTATTTACTAAAAATTTTACTTACGTAATGTAAGGAACAGCAGATTTTTTTTATAGCCATTATAATAAAAAAGCATGGGTAATCTTTGTAACTACTGAACCGATGTTTGAAATTCTTTTACCTTTGTAATAGTTAGTCTCTTCACTTGGACATAGGCTATGGTTTGTTCCATGGGGACGGCCAGTTCCCTAGGGACATAAACATAGGATCAGACATTAAACAATTTCACCAAAAGTCAAAGTCAAATTCGTACGATGAAATTATTGGTACGTAAAATATTAACAGATCCGATAGGACTTCTAAAAATCTAATCAACGCTGGCGAAACCGCGAGCAAAAGCTAATTATAGTGTAATTTAATTTTGTATATTTCATGTAAATAAAATAAAATTTGTTAATTTAAAAAACGAAAAGTTTTATCAAATTTTAATATCTTCAGTCTATCTATCTACCTAATAGGTACAATAATACTCTTTAATAATAATAAAATAGTATAATTCATGTCTGTACATTGAATATTATTGCGAAATTTTAATTGAAATGGGGTGTTATTATTGTAAGGAAATGGGTTTTTAATGTACTGAAGCCAGAACAATTCTATTTTATTTTTTTATGTTTGTCTGTCAGTTCCGTTTTAAAATGGTTTTAAATGCAAAACCTCGTACTGAATTTGTTGATAAAATTACCGTCTAGCCGGAAACTGTCGATCATAGTTTTTATTGAAAGACACTTCCACACGGGGGAAACCGCGGGTATATATATATATATATATATATTATATATATTTAATGGAGTATGTATCTGTAAACTGAATACTAATTGCAATATTTTTATGTTTTTTTTTTTATTTCTAGTAGTTGTTGTCCTGAGGCAAAAACTAGATATTTGTTTTTTTTTCTGTTTTTTGATGCGGTTATCATAATATTGGCGGGTATCAATAAAATAACCTCCAAACCGAAAACTGTTGATAATGTTTTTATTGAAAGACACTTTCACACGAGCGAAGCTGTGGGCAAGACCTATTAGTAAAGTACCTTTACATTAAAAGTTTATTACTTCGAAAACTTGAAACACCATAAACTTTCATCCTTTACAAAAATTTATCGATAATATTTAAAAAACCAACGGTATAGAATAAGATATATCTATAAATACGTATGTACGAGTAGATATATTGAGAACTTTTCGATCTCTCTGAGAAATAAAATTTAAAATTCCTTTAGAGATCAACTTCGGTACGAAATATTAACTTTGAAAACTTAAAATCTTGAAAAATATTTCAAGCTCTACGTACGTGCAGATATGGATGTAGATTATTGCAGAAATCTTTGTGTTTAACGTATTCAAGTTTTCGTTCTCGATGTCACGTATCCTCACTCTTTTAATTGTATTTATTAGGGTTCCGTACCCGAAGGGTGCCAAACAGGACCCTATTACTAAGCCTCCACTGTCTATCTGTCACAGGGGTCTACAGCTTCAACCGTAATAGGTAGAAAGTTGAACATTTCATACAATACGTGTTGCTATAGCCTCTATCACAACAAATGATAAAATAAAATAAAAATAAAGGTGTTATCTGCCTACTAAGGTCTAAGGAAAAATATTCTAAAAAACGTTAAAAAGTAATTCAAACTATTTATTTTTTGTTTGATAAACACTTGTACTTGTCCACTTATTTATATTATTTCCCTTACCGGTTTCGCTGTTAAAGCATTATCAAAGGTTTGTTTGGTTGTTTACGTATAATATAAATAAGTGGACAAGTACAAGTGTTTATCAAACAAAAAATGTTTCAAAAGTTCCACCAAGTGCCAACAATCACGAGCATCAACTCCAAACTATTTATATTTTATAAAAAAAACTTTTATTTGTTTGACCTGTGTTACTGTTAAAGTTGGCCTCTTGAACTATACTTGGGCTTGGTGGACCCCCCCCCCCTCCCAATCTTGAGCTGCGACCGCGCCTGTGGGACTTAAAGGATGTAAATTTTTGTTCCTACTATTACATAAGTGTAATATTTCGGTGTTTTTGTTCTGTGAATGAATAATTTGAATTTGAGAGCTGTCCTCTACTCCGAATAACTTCTTAAACTAAGTGGTACCTCCACAACCCACCCGCAGAAGTTCTACCAACCTATAATCACCTGTGTCACCTCACAATAAATATTGCACAATAATATTGCAACGTCTATGGGGGCACTGACCTCTACTATACCGGGTGTAAATAGAGTGCGACCATAAGATGAAACCACGCACTCTACCGACCCTACTGAACCACTTTTCCCAAGAATCATCAAGGGGCTCTAGATCAAGCAGTCTTCTCTATGATAGTTCTCATTTTATCAACATAAATGTAATTAGTAAACATCTGGGGGCACGGCAATACCCCCGCCAAGTCGAGCTAAGCGGCACGGCCGTACTATCCTTTCCTCGAAGCAGTTCAGGCCATTTTCGACCCCCTAAAACTAGAAGCCTGAATTTTTAGTAACCAAGCAGGCTTTCTATAAACACAGTATATTTCAAATTTCATTCAATTTTAACCAGTAGTTTAAGAATTATAACTAGTCAAAGTTTCTTAACCGATCATCAAAACTCTAAGGCACTTCTAGCAGACATAGAAGCTTCAAATTTGTAATAAAATTAGTGTTTAATGTACAAATCAAGGAAAAACTAAAATATTTTGCAATTTTGGTCTAGTTTTCTTTTTTTTTAGTTTATTGTATTTCTATAACTTTACATTCAAAAAGTTCAACACAATTCGCCAAACTGCAAAGCAGTTTGTTGGCGTGGCGCTTTTAAATACATTTTTATCTAACACAGCAAAAGCTTAACAATCTAATTTGATATTTAACACATAATTTATTCTTTTAATTTTAACAATATACTTTTAAGTTTTGGCTTCAGGGTGCTTATCTTTAGTTTGGTTACATCTAACAAAAGAGGATAGGTATTACATAACTTCGGAGTCAAATACTCTCTAGTTCTCTGTCCATAATAATTTTTTGCTGAGGGTTGTGACAATTTACCTTTCACAACAGATCTAGTGTAATGGCGGCGTGCTACTGGGGTTTTATAATCTGAAGTGTAATGTGAATCTAAAGCAATTAAATATTTGACTTTACTGTGAACAGGGAGGATCTTACAGACTGCAAACAATTTTTCGTAATCACCTTTACACTTCTCTTTGGTATTTTTATTCATTAAATATTTCAATATTCTTAATTGTAAGTTTCTTATTTGATCTAAATAAGTTTTGAAGGTAAGTCCATATGAAGTTAAGCCATAGCTTAGCAATGAGTCAGCTAGAGCATGGTAAACAATGTGCAGGGTGCGTTTATTTAATATCCTATGCAAGTGGTAAAATTGGCCTAATACCTTACTTCATTAACATGTAGCTTCCAATTAAAATGTTTGTCAACTAATAATCCTAGATATTTGAATTTTTCAACCAGCTGTAAGCTCTTACGAGTACAGGTTAGTTTGTTGTTGTGAAAGCACTCATATGTGTGACCAATTATATTAAATTCAGAAGAATAAATATTTTTGGCTTTTTTGTTATGTGGTGAACAAATATGCATACATTTTGTTCCAGATACGCTAACTGCATAAATAACTTTGTAATATATATGGTTACAAAATTACATTTGTAGTTGTAAGTAGAAGGTACCGGAAAAGAAAAAAAGTAGGACTATCTACAAAAAGAAATGAGATGCCATCAAAAACAAAACTTGTAAAAAAAACCAAGTCTCCAAAATCCAAAATGTAAATCCAAGTCGGTTAATTTATTTAGTCCCTACTTAAGGGACCATCTGTCTTAAGTTATTACATAATTAGCTAACCTAACAACATATTTTAATAACCATATCAATATTATAAATCTTTTATGTTTTAAATAAATAGTTTGGCTTGAAAATTGCACTAAATAATCTAATTTAATATTATGTATTATTTGTGAGATACATTGTGTTTTGATGCGATGGCCAAGTCAATCTATTTATTTAAAACATAAAAGATTTTAAAATTGATATGGTCATTACAAGATGTTGTTATAGGTTAGCTAATTATGTAATAACTTAAGACAGATGGTCCCTTAAGTAGGGACTGAATAAATTAGCCGACTTGTATTTACATGGATCTCACAACTTTTTACGGTAAAAGAACTAAGTTGCGAGACTTGGTTTTTTTACAAGTTTTGTTTCTAATGGCATAAAGATGTACGCATGAACTTCGCATTTATTTATGAGTCTAAGATCATACCTAAATAAATATCTTAAGCAAAGTTCGATATAAAATATTATCCCCTGTTTATTCATATGCTGAGTTGAGTAGCATTATAGACAAAATATTCAACTATTGTCATAACTTTATAATACTCCTCTTATCTATGGTATACTGACAAGCTTTGAAAACCCTGTTCATAGATAATAATATTAGAAGCTCTTTGCTAAGCGTGCTCCTACCTCACCCCGAGCTTTTACGAAAATATTCGAATGTTTAATGAGAGGTGACATGTTTTATAGTGCAATAAAATTTATCACGCCAGAAAAAGTAAAAAATATAATAATAATAATTCATTTTAGTCCAGTGCACACACTGGTTTATGTATTAATCAATACGAAATGATTTGGGAAATGAATGTAACAAAATGTGCAATAAAGAACTTTTCATGCTTGAATTTTCACTCGAAAACCACCCAAAGAATAGGTGTCCTTCCCGCCATAATCCTCACTTCTGAAAACTTCATGAAAATCTAATTTGATAACGCCAAAAATATCTCGTGAAATAGTCATAAATAGTCACCAAGGTAAAAAAATAATCGTATCAAAATTCCGAAGTTATAGCTATAGGTTGGTAATAAGGATTATGGCGTGAAGGTAATCCTCACCACTCATGCGAGAAAACGGTGTGAGATACCAACTTGGTTCCAATTCCAAAAAATAGTCACGAAATAGTCGTGACACCATACTGAATCTCGAAAATAATGCTTCAAAGATTCCAGAGTTATAAAGGTACCTCAGTGAGGATTATAGCGTGAAGGTTTCCCCTCACCTGATATCTGCAGAACGCTCAGGTTGTACAGTTTAAACTTGGTGTCAAAAAATAGTCGTCTCAAACGATACCAACTTCGGGATGTTTAACTATGGAAGTATGTTAAAACCTCATGATAATTTCTACAAACATTTTGTGTTGGTACAGTCGCGTACACTGAAACTGCAAATATATTTATTATTGTATCATATATTGGTTAAATCTCAATAAAGCACTTCAAATATGTGCTTTTTTCTTAAAGTCTATCATTCTTAATAAATTTCAATTTTATCTTCAGTTAAGATATATAGTAATTTGGAATGTCGCGTCACATATTTACGTCGTCAATACCGCAGTGCTTAAAGGATAAGATGTACAACCAGTGCGTCCTTCCTGTGATGACGTATGGTGCTGAGTCGTGGTCTCTTACAAAATAGGGCCTGGTCCACAGATTTAAGGTCGCTCAGCAAGCTATGGAGTGGGCTATACTTGGGGTATCTCTGATGGATAGAATCCGAAATGAGCAGATCCGTCGGAGATCGAAAGTAACCGACATAGCCAGCAGAATCAGTAAGCTGAAGTGGCAGTGGGCGGGCCATATTTGTCGCTGACATGATAGCCGTTGGGGCCGAAAGGCTTTAGAATGGAGACCACGTAAATCAAAGCGTAGTGTAGGCTGACCTCGTGCCCGCTGGACCGACGGCTTGAAAGACGTTGCGGGGGGCGGCTGGATGAGGAGGACGGAAGACCGATATAAGTGGCGAAATTTGGGAAAGGCCTATCAGTAGTGGACGAACACGGGCTGATGGATGGATGGATACAGTAATTATTCCTTAATAAACAATTTCTGCTTAAGTGACGCTAATATTTTTTTGCAGTAAAAGGACTCGATCTATAACATCAGTACTGCTTTCCAATGCACTTAATTATTCATTTAAAAAAGATTGCACTGTATAACATACAAAATACTTTGTCATTATCATAGATTTACAGGTCAATGTTGTATGACGAGATATTTTCAAACCAATAACGCGCGGCTAAGCCGTAGATGAACCGGTTTGGATGACCGGTCTCCACCGCCAGCACAGAAGGAAGGAACGAACGATAACAAGAAAGCAGTTATTTTGGGTCTGCTGTTGTCCGTTGAGGAGATCCCGTACCCACCTTCCAGTCCCATCAGCAGACCCTGGCAACCACGTTTTACCAAAGTGCTACTATATACCAATCAAATTAAGCCAAAACTCGAAGGGTCTGCTGTTGTCGGTTGAGGAGATCCCGTACCCATCTTCCAGTCCCATCATCAGACCCTGGTAACCTTTTCTTTTAAAAAAGAAAATATTTATTCTGAAAAAAAAAAGTGGAAACAAATTTTACCTGTCGGGGTTTGAACCCGCGACGATCGGCTACACCACAGCGCGGCGGCGAACCTTCCATGTTTCACTAAAATTCACATTGCGCTGCTCCCTTTCGTTACAGAGTGATGATATATAGTTTAAAACCTATCCGGCAAAATGCTTTATCTTTTAGTGAAAACTAAATCAAAATCCATTAAGTGGTTCTCAAGTTATAAGCGAACGAACAGACAGACAGACGTTGTATTTTATACGTATAGAGAAGAGAAGAATAGAAGAGAAGATATGGTATTAAATACCATAGATCAAACTCTATTTACATGGTTTTGAACTAAGAAATAATAAGTAAATGAGCCAGACAAATATGACGCATAACTAAATCAGTATTGTTCTCGTCTGAGTTACAAACAAAACCATTAAGCGTCTTATTATCCCTCAACGTATCATGACAAATTAATACTTTAATTTTTATATTGGTAACACATCTGACATTAAAAAAATCTAAACGATTAAAATAAGATAACACAACTTGAAAAATTACCGAAACAGGTTACCACTAAAGTAGGTAATGATTTTGAGCACGACTGTAATTGAGTTGAAAAATGTACGTAGAAGTTTACCTGGGGTTTTAACATACTTCTACATAGTAAAACAGCCCGAAGTTGGTGTCGTTTGAGACGACTATTTCTTGACTATTTTTTGACACAAAGTTCAATCTGAACAACCAGAGCGTTTTGCAGAAGACTACAGCCTTCACGCCATAATTCTCACTGAGATATCTTTATAACTCTGAAATTATTGAAGCATTATAATTATTGAGATTCGGCATGGTGACACAACTATTTCATGACTATTTTTTGGAATCAAAACCAAGTCTTTATCTTGCACCGTTTGCTCACATGATTGGTGAGGCTTATAGCGTGACCTTCACACCATAATCCTTAACCACCCTATAGATATAACTTTGGAATTATGATACGACTATTTTTTACCACAGTGACTATTCATGACTAATTTTTGGCATTGTCAAATTTTATTTTCGTGAAGTTTTCAGAAGTGAGGATTATGGCGTGAAGGACACAAAGTATAGCATTAAATGTGAACTTTAGTCTCATCTTTAAGAATCGTTACTAAGAAATGTATAATTTAAAATTGTTGTGATAAAAACACTTGTACTTTTCCACAAGTTGTAACTTTTTTTTTAATTATTATTATTTTTATTTTTATTTTTTTACATAACGTAAAAACTTCAAAACATTATGACATTAATTTACAAGATAGCAAAAAATAATTATGGTAAGTTAAATTATGAAGTCCCAATAATAGTTCTTTGGAAAATAGGATTGTACTGACATCACGTTGACTCGGGAACCCCTAAAATCGGTAGATATAGGGAAGGGACGATATTAATAGGCACTACGAGTATAATTAGGGTTCCACTCCCACCAGCAGCTTCTTTCACATGAGACTCTCAAGATCAATGGGGATCCGCCTCAAAGAATATTAAAGATGACTGCGACCCAATTTTATTAAGTGCGTCCAATTTAACGGTAGGTACCCTTATCGAGAGTGGTGACTGCCTCAGTTCCACAAGGACCCAATTTTCGACCCCAAATTAGGTTTTATATAGGGTGAAATTTAATCTGCCGACCAAATTCATACTGGAGACTCGGTTAGTGATCAAGAACTAGGTTCAGTAATCCTTTTGGCCAAATTCGAAAAATATTTTTTTTTGCTCCCGTACTGGTTGGACTAGTTTAAGTACATTTCCTAGTGCATTTTGGGTCAAAAGAAATTTTTTTTCGAATTTCACCTGAAGGATCATTAAATCTTGTTCCTGATGACTAACCGAGTCCCCAGTTTGAATTTGGTCGGTTGATTTAATTTCACCTAGTATAGGGTACCTGTAGCTTGTATTTATAGAGTGGTAATTTTCCCATTGGTTGCAGAGACGGCTTCGATTTACCTGCCTTCTTTCTATCAAAAGAATGACAGAAAACACTGGTTTCTTATTGCGTTGAAAATAATGTGTTAGAACAATCTTCCGATTTATTATGAAAAGAATAGCATCCCAGGAGTATACGAAATAAATACCGTGTGACTGTGGACCAGTTAGATCGGTGAAACGAAACGCACCGTGTCTACACGATTAAGACAGCACATATACCTACGGAGTATGAAGAAATAGCAAAGATTATTATTTCAAACATATATGCTCGGCAATGGCCGCTTTTCTTTTGAAAACTGAACACGGGAAGAGCCTCTTTCTTGCCATGGGGAAAAAACATAATAATAGGAAAATCAATTTTACCACAACGATAAACTGTTTTTTTTACAATTGCATATAAAATCGAAGGTACCAAGAAGAAAAAGGCCATACAATCGAGCTGACCACTTTTTTTCCAATGGTTTCTTTTTTTTCATTTCATCTTGGTATAGGCAAAGTACAATTGACCGTACACCCTATTTTCAACACAGTGCGCATAAAATTTCCTTTTCTTCTTTTTAAAATGTTTGTGCCAAACAGGCGCCAAAGTGAATTCATTGTATGTAAAACTATCTTAATGTAATTTGAATAATGATTTCGGAAGAAGAGCCTGTTGTAGCGTGCAGATTAATAATTTGCAAGAAGAACGAATTCGGTAATCGAAGGAAAAGTATAAGCGAGTTCATGTGTTATTTCTTTAAACATATACTTGTTCTTTGCAAACGCATGTCTTTATTGCCTCACATTACTGGAAAAAGGCACTGTACGTATATTACCCTGCGGAAATACTAATAAAATCAATAAAAAAAAACAATTTCCGAGTCAAGTTCTCAATGGATGGTATTCTATGGATATTTACAAAGTGTACGTACTTTGTAACTGAAAAAAAGAAAAAAAAGATCAAACAATTTTGCAAAAATTTTTGCTTTGAAAGACCGTAAAAAGCATACTTTATGATTTTATAATAATTTAATCAATGTTAATAAATAAATTTAACATCATTGAAACGATGAAACTACGTCAGGGTAATTAGCCATGCATGTTTCTGATATATATTTTTTAAATAATTTAGTTTGAAAATGTAGACTATTTTATGAAACTAATTTCATTATTTTTGGGTTTTATTCATTGCATCTATTTAAAAACAAAAACTTAAATTTTACCCGCCAAAAGTGAACGTGACGTCACTAGAGACGTTCCGCATGGCGCTAATAGTGCATCAAACTTCTCACGCCCATCAAGTCGTTCCGAATGAAAAGTGGCGTCCATCACTGTTTATACTTATAATCCATTTAGGGTTCTTTTGAACGCAACATGAATGATGACAGAATTTGTAGAAATTCATTTAAGTTACGTGAATACAAAGGATATACTACTTTACTAGGTCCAAGAAGTAATTTCTTCTAACTACAATCTTATAACCATGATTTAACTAATGCTCTTATTCTTCGAAAAACCTATTTTTGAAATTGCCACCGGCCAGCTAGCACTTTTCATAGATCGCTCATAGTGCAAACGCTCTGAAGCATAGGCATATCACAACATGGCGTCGTTAAGGATTTCGTCTATGATAAACAAGGTGAAATTTAATCAATCACCCTTATTCATACTGGAGACTCGGTTAGTGATCAGGAACAAAATTCAATGATCGTTATTTTCGAAATCATAAAAAAAATTGTTTCCATACTGACTGAATAGGCAGTAGGTAGGTACGGGAGCAATTTTTTGTTTTCAGTTTTACCTTGAGGTTCATTAAACATTGTTCCTGATCACTAACCGAGTCTCCAATATGAATTCTGGCGGTTGATTAATTATCGGGCTCACAGTGACTCGGAATGATGATAGACGCGATATAATCGATTATATCGCGACACGGAATGCACAGCATGTCAAATGTCATGTCATGACGTCATAGATAAGTCAAATGAAGTTCATTGTGTTTTGTTAAAATATCTTTAAAAGTATAGATTTATTTATTAATCTGATAAGTAGCAACTGTACAGAAAACATATTTCTCGAAATGGTTTTAAGATTTCCGTTCTTGTCCAGAAATATAGCACCCCCAATTCCACGAAAACTGACCACTTTTGTAGGACCCGTTACTCCAGTAATTATTTTTTATTAATCAAAGTATTGTTAATTCGGTACCTATTTTAGTGTGTAATATGATTTAAGTACAACGTTCCTAAATTGTTAAATAATTATTATATCATGTTATTATAATTACATAAATTGAAAAAAATGTAACGGGTATGACATCTTTCGTGCCTGTCAGGCAATACCTTATTTTTCAGCCCTCGTAAATGTGAAATGAAATGAACACTTTATTTTTGCAATATAAGTACATAAATACACTTATCGCACGTTAGGATTTATTAAATAATAAAAATAATAAAATTGAAAACAGGAAAAACACAATAAATTAAAATAGGTTTTGGGTTTGCTTATATTTATTAAGTAAATACACGTACATGAACTAAAATAAAGGTATACATAGGTAACACTAAAAGTTTCCGGAACTGGCCACTTACATAAACAATATTTAAAAATTTATTGCAACATTTGAAAATAGAACTCTTTGGCTGTAGAATGCAGTTTGTTTCATCTGACTGTCTTTTGTTTTTACCTTGTGGCGCCATTTAAAAAATTGTGTGTCTGCATCAACATGGATTTAACTCGGGAAAATTTTCGTAGTATGATTTTCTACGATTTTAAGTGTAATTTGACAGCTCAACAGAGCATCGCTCGGCTTGAAACAGCTTTTGGCAATAAAGCACCATGCAAGACGACTGTTTATAGCTGGTTTGCAGAATTCAAGCGTGGTCGTATCAATCTCAGTGACGAATCTCGCAATGGTCGGCCGTCCACCGCTGTGACCAACAAAAACATCGATGCTGTGCGCCGTATGATTGAAACAGACAGGCATGTGACCTACCATGAAATTCGCGCATCCTTAGAAATAGGCATGAGTCAAATACAATCAATCCTACACAAACATTTGGGTGTGAGAAAGCTGTGCTCGCGGTGGATCCCACACAACTTGACCGAGGCTCAAAAAACGGACCGCGTCACTTGGTGCAGTGCCATGCTTACCAGATTCAACGAAGGTGCGTCAAATTTGGTGTGGGACATAGTAACAGGTGACGAAACATGGATTTATTGCTACGATCCCAAAACAAAGCAGCAATCGAGCGTATGGGTCTTTCAAGATGAGCCGAAACCAACCAAAGTGGCGCGCATGAAAAGTGCATCTAAGCGGATGATTGCTTCTTTTTTTAATAAAACTGGACACGTGGCTACTGTTGCTTTAGAGAATCGTTGTACCGTGAATAGTGACTGGTACACGACCATTTGTTTGCCGGAAGTTATTGACGAACTCCGTAAAAATAACCGTAAACGCCGTATCATCCTGCACCACGACAATGCTAGTTCTCACACGGCCAGACAGACAAACGACTTTTTGAAGACGAAAAATGTAGAACTCATGAGTCATCCTGCATACAGTCCCGACCTGGCACCTTGTGACTTTTTTCTGTTCCCAAAAATTAAGAACCAATTACGCGGTCAACGATTTTCATCACCAGAAGAGGCTGTCGAGGAGTATGAAAAACACGTTTCAGAGGTCACCACAGGGGAGTGGCACAAAAGTTTTCAAAACTGGTTTGATCGAATGAAAAAGTGCATAGACGCCAAGGGAGATTATTTTGAAAAACGTATTGCTGCCGTGGCAGATATTTTTAAAGCACCTTATATATCAAGGATCAAGACGATAGACACTACTGATCTGATAGTTTTCTTTTTTTTCGACGGGTTAAGCATGCCCTCGTTCGAAATATAATGGATTAGTTTACCAAGTGTGTAGCGATACTAGTAGGGTCCTCATTTTATTACCACGGAACTCTAACGGGATTTACCTCCGTCCTTGTATTATATGGCGTGACTCAGTCAGGTGATCGAACAAGTAACCAATCACAGGGCGCTAGCGGTGCGAGGTCACAATTTGAAAAGAAAGCAGTCACGTGCGAGTACACGCGCGGGCGACGCTACCTTCGCTCGACCAACGGCGCGTCAGTCAGTCAGTTTTGAGCGAGCGCTAGCGGAATCAAATCGCGAGTTTTCCAGCCCGCGCGAAAAAAAGCAGTCACGTGGCAGAACACGCGACGGCAACTCGCGACTCCGCAGAGCTCTGGGCCTCCTGGAAAACTCGCATCAGTCGCCCAGCTTCCAGCCTTCTAGCCCTGGAGTGGTTCCGGCAGCCTAGGCAAGGCTTGCCCCTGAAGTATCGCCCCGTGAGTCTGATAACGCCTGTACCGTATCGTTAGGGTACCGTTGGAGTGTAGGGACTCATTTAAGTCTAGTTGTAGGCCCTATGCCGTAGGCCTTAGTTATCTCTAGACCTTGAGCTTCCTTTCTGTCTGGTGAAATATATACCCTTATGTACAGCCATTGTTGTTTGTGTGTGCCTCCCCTTTTCCAGTTAGGAATATGTCACCCTAACTTGCCCTTCAAGTCCGAACCCTCGACCCTGAGATAAGTCATTGCTCTACCGACTGAAGCCGCGGCCCTGGGCAGCTCACAGATTCGAATCCTGTGGTTTATTAGAGTAGGCAGTCTTTGCAGTTAGCTAGGCCGTGAATGCCGTGGGTTCGATTCCCAACGGTCCTCCACATTTAAACCGTGACAAGTGGGTGATTCAATTTTCCGCTAGGGAAATTATATTTTCTAATATCTTATGATGCGTTTTGGTTTTCATCAAAATCAGCCCGAGACTCCTTTGAGCATTTTCCAATTCCCTATAGCTTCGGATTTGGCCAATCCACGCCCACTTGAAAAACTAACTCTGTATTAATAAATAAATTTATGATTATTTTATCATAATGTAAGCAAACAAACTGAGAGAAAATCTTCAATAATTATTTCCTACGGTTTTTCTACAGGCATAAAACGCGGTGCTTTTGTTTGAGCGAATACTCGTATCTCACAAAAATCTTCACTGAAAATAATAAATATGTAAATTGAACAAGGTCTTGTTAACCGTAAGCAACTATATCTTAACTCCATATGAGCGCAACAAGGTGTTAGTTTCCTGTACTAACTAAACTTGTTCACTTGATCATAAAAACATTGGAAACAACCAAGAAGTTAGTTAATATAGCCAAAATTGACAAACAAGCCTCTTGATAGGAACTTATTTGTTTCAGTGTTGTTTTCACCCAAACGCATGATTCATACTCGACTTCATGCTATTGATTAGCAACAGAGTATTCCATACACGTATTATTCCATACAAACCCAAAATTAATACGATATACGTGAGTCGATCTCCAACGATGCCACTTCCCCGATCCTCCGAGCTAATGAAGGTAACTCAATGGAGCTTATTTACTGGCGTTCCGTCAGCCACTTTAGAGCCTGTCCTTATGTGGGCTCAACGTTGAGCTCTAAGTAGAAATACACTTTTGAAAATGGAATTATGTTTGTGAGTTTCAGTATGTGCAGTTGCTTAGTTTAGTTGCTTTTGGATTGAGGCTGAGGCTCTAATCTAGGTGCCTCTCTGTACTTAGAGAGCCCTTAGTGGATATTGGCCAATATTGATTGTGATTTTCAATGGAAGTGCTCGTAAAGTCCTTTTTTATATGCGTCTAAACTATTGTCAAAATCAACTTTACCATACTGGTGTTTTATTTATATATTTTTTGATTTATTGAAATAGTTGCCAGTCTTTTCTTGTGTACCATAGATAGACTTGACAGATTTGAGCTGGTTTCAGTTTGATGCATTCGTAGTCTGCGTTCAGTTTGATCGTCGTCTACCACTGACAACAGGTGCTATGTCCTGTATGACTGAAAGCTGCCTACGAACGCATCAAATTGAAAGCAGCTTATTTTAAGTTCATTTGGAGATTTATTGTTTCTTTGTTTACGTTTCATTTACTTACTCACACTATGCATTGAAAAGCGTAGTATGATACACGTGGGTAAGGGCGATAACTTCCCAGTATGCAAAAAAACAGGTTTTCTTTAAATCCAAAACAATGGTATCTGCAATGTTATTCTCTGCACAACAGCGCATCGCGCTTCTAGGTGGTGTCGTCTAAAACTTTATGTAACTATAAATAATTTTCACGAAATTGCAGGTAAAACCGGAGTATGAGTTAGTCTTACAGACTTACTTTGCACATCAACATCCTTTGAGGTACATTGGGATAAATTGGGTATGTTAATAAGTACGTACAATGTACATATATAGCTGGACGTATTGTTATGATCTTTGTTGTTATGATCTTTGTTACGTGCCTATACGTGAATGAGGGAATAAAATTACATGTTTTATTAAAAACTAGTGAAGTGTATGTGCACGCATTCAATACCACGGACGTTTCATATTCCACGGTTTGAGCTTTGTTAGAATTTTTCATGTGAATCTGACCCAGCAATTTGGGTTTTACCCTTGTTTGTCGTTATAGCTTTTAAAACAAAGAGTTTCACTTCACCCGTTTCGCAAACACTTTTCCTTTAGCAAGGAGAGCTGATAAGTTGAAATAAAAGTAAATCGATCCCGACAGGCCCTGGGAAGCATCCCGGGAAATGGAATTACCAGGCTGAGGCTGACGAAGCACTTACGATATTAACCCTACCAGCCCCTCTATTCACGAGCGGTCGATTCGATAATTTTATTCGATAAAACTCTCGGTGTCCCATTCTCGAGCTGATGCGCTCAGGAATGGCTTTCGGAATTGGCTTTCCTTCATTGTTATCTCCGTGTCCTGTTTTCGAAGTGTCGAGTTGGGAGCAGACTAGATGCAATGACTTTAGATGCTTAAAACAGTTCTGTAAACTTTCGGTGTCTGTTATCTGCGGCATAACTCAAAAACCGGTCAAGTGCGAGTTAGACTCGCATCCTGAGGGTTTCGTACGATTCTGATAAGTTAATAGACTGTTATATAAGTAAATAGGCTGTTCAATCATCCAACCTCGCGTGCGGGGTTCAAACGCCCGCCAGCCGTGCGTTGGCACGGGGAAACTGTGTCGCACGCGCACACAATCCGCTAAACCATATTTTATTTTATAGTAGGTGGTAAAGCTAATGCCGGGCTCGACTGTGGAGGTACCACCATCTTACTCGGAAATCCTCCCGAAGTTATTCGGGGGAGAGTAAGAGAACAGCTCTCAGGCAAAACCAGGCGGCCCACCATTGCCTGGGACCGATGCATGGCGGTATATCCATCCCCAATTGCTGAGCCTTATATAAAACAGACTGGTGACGGGCAGCGGCGTCACTGGTGCAAGGGCTTCGGCACCGCGCTCACCAACCCGCCTGCCCAGCGTGTGTGAGTATGGGCATTTCTTCGAGGAGGACCGCCAAGAGTGGCAAAATCCTGGAAAGGCCTATGTCCAGCAGTGGACGAAACAGGCTGATGGATGGATGGATGGATTATTTCAATTTGACCGCGCCTTAGTGCTTGTTGCGAAAGGAAAATGCATAAACTATATGAGGAAAATGCTATGCTGTGCCATAGTAAAAACAGACTAGTAAGCTATCTTCACAGAGATGTCGCCCGCGCGGCTTATATGTGTGCGAGCCACTGCGAGCCTGCACGTACAAACCACAGCACGCACACAACGACAGTATCTCAGACGGTTTCTGGTGGTGTAACTAGGGTCGGCTGCGCTCCGCAGTCGCGCTTACGTACGCCGCGCTACAAAACAGATAGATATTTTGTGGCCGCGCGCCATTCGTCATATCGCCGCAAAATAAATTGACAGCCCTGCAGCAGTAGGCATTTAAGCCTCGCAAGGCGCGGGAGTTGTTCTGCTATTTTGTTTTTTACTATGGCTATGCTCCGCAGTCGCGCTTAAGGGCCCATAATACCTCAATTCGCAGTCCTGCTCTAACGCTTCTGCTTTTTAACTGTCTATTCTACTCGAATCAGATGCCGCGCACGCAAAAACATAAGTTATTTTGAAATTGCGGCTACACTGATGGTTTTTTCATTTTTATGGAACAGTTTGCAGCTGCTTTATACTAATATCAGTTATATTTTGCAAAGTTTCAGATCTAATTTCAAGTATTCATTGAATGCTATCGGTTTATTGTATGGTTTGGAGGTAAATTTGTATTTTTTTTCTACCGAGAAAATTTAATGGAATTAAGTTTTCACAGCAGCATGGACATACCATTAGTCCTCAACTTTATCATCATGTTAATTTCAGAGTGATTGTTGCAGTATTTGTTGGTATGAAACAGTATCATGCGAAGCAAAATGAGGTATTATACCTCCTTAAGTACGCTCCTTTAAAAAACAGATAGGTATTTTGTGGCCGCGCACCGATCGTCGCATAGCCGCAAAATAAATTGACAGCACTACATACGCGGGAGTTGTTCTACTATTCTATTTATAAATATTTTCTGTTCTGTGGTTTTTACTATGGCTGTGCTAAATGCAAACATGTTTGTGTTTAGTCGTAACCTATCGCTGCAAATCGCATTACCTGCCTTCGTGCAAGAAAATACCAGCTAACACTGGAGTCCGAGATTATGCGCGAGACCCTTGAGATTTAAATAAAAATTACAAACTTATCATTACGTAGAAACTGTCTGAAACAAAACTACCACCACCCCGTGGCCGTGATACCGACCGACGGTTGCAAAAGTGTTTGAAAACGGTCTAAGCACACGGTTCACTGGTAAAGACATTGTACAGTAACAAGACTGTGCACTGTCCAATTTTTGCTTGACTAAACTCGATTTTATTTCTATAGAAATAAGGTTGTTATTATTATTATACCATTTTCAAGCGAAAAACTCTCGTGTATCCTTGTCTAGCAAGTTGCCAGTGGTATATAATATACCGGGTGTAAATAGACTGTTACCATTAAATGAAACCACGTATTCTACTGACCCTACTGAACCACTTTTCCCAAGAGTCATACCCGCGGACAGCCTTAGTTTATGAAATAATTGAGTTCCAAACAAAACCGCGTGAACCCTAACGCACCGACATACGGGCGAGGTCAGAGAGAGCGTTGACCTCAAACAGCTGGACGACGCTCTCTCTAAACTCGCCCGTATGTCGGTGCGTTAGGGTTCACGCGGTTTTTTTTTGAACTCAATTATTTCCTAAACTAAGGCTGTCCGCGGGTATGACTCTTGAGAAAAGTGGTTCAGTAGGGTCGGTAGAGTATGTGGTTTCATTTAATGGTCGCACTCTATTTACACCCGGTATACAATATACTTATATAGTGTTGTTGAGTTCCTAACGTGTTAGAAAGGGACCAACGAGTGCCAACACCCATCTCGCTCGGCTCGTTTTTCGTATCGTAGTGTACAGTCTTGTTCTTTAAACAATGTCTTTGTGCACTGGTTACTTGAACATGACGTCAGGTCTCAGTCCGCGACAGTACGTGTACCGCGCGGGACACTCGACGACGACGATGGCGGCGCGCGATGTGGTACGGCGCGTGCTGGGAGTGTATTTTTGAATCATTCGAATTTCAATTCGCATACTGATTTCAAGTTTTCGCATGCGAATCATGCGGATTCATATGCGAATTGAAATTCGAATGATTCAAAAATACACTCCCTGGACGCACGCAAGATTCTTCAACCCGTCGCGGTACTGTTCTGTGATTTGTCGAAAGCCTTCGATGTCACAGACCACGCCTTGTGCTCACTATGAAACTGAGATACTACGCCAAGCCTCACTTCATAGCGCTTGCAATACTCACGTTGCCGTTCTTACTGATCTTGCAGGTAGCTCTCTACGCCAGAGACAATCTGCATAGATACCCGAAGCTTGGAGATTGCCACAACTACCATACGAGACATGCGAGCAGACTGGCGAGTGTAAAACATAGCTTGGTGAAAAATAAGAAAACGATAGAAGTTATGGGCACTACGGTACAACACAACTTACCGGAGAGTATAAATATAAAAGCCGCACCTAGCCTACCCATTTTCAAAACGAAACTCAAAAACTGGTTAGCCGAGAAGTCGTTCTATACCTTTGATGAATTTTTGAATTGTTAGTTATTTAATAGTAACACTATGACATTAATTCCGACACATTTAAATATTTAATTGACATGTACTATTATTTTCGTATTGCAATTAAATTTACTTATTTTTAAAGTAAAGAAAACAATATTATGATGTGCATTTTGCACCGGGATTCGGTTTTACCACCTTAAAGAGTTCTAGACAACGACAACCCACATAAAGGGGTAAGAAATAAAAACCGGCTCTTTTTCATTTTATTTCATTTAATTTTGAATTAAATTTTCAGCTTTGTGTCAAGATTCTACTTAACATATCCACAGATCTGCACCTCATTCCGTTTGCAAGCTAGAGACCCGTGACATAAGGACGGACGGACAGCAGAGCGACATTAATAGGGCTCCGTTAAGCCATTTGGGCGCGAAACCCTAAAAATGCCTAGGCTGGGGCCTACCAGTTCATGCTCCCTATATTTTGTAAACAATTTTAACAGCTATTACGCCGCAATAAGAACTGCACCGTATCGCAGAAAAACTGTTATGAATAAAGGTAAAAACGGTTAAAATATTAAGAAGAAGATTTATAAAACATACTAATACTTATAGTTTGCAGTTGGTTTGCAGTCATCGTCGTTTAAACAGTATTTTGGGAACACGACTTTTGATTAAGGTGGTAACGGAGGATCTCGGTGCAAAATGCACATCATAATATTGTTTTCCTTACTATTGAATAAAAAGTATTCAATAAATGCGTTTTATAGCAATTCGTGCAAACTGCTTGTTAATAGTTAGGTAATCACATGAAAATTATTCAATTTCATGCGTTATATTTTAGCTGCATTACATTACAACTGTAAACACGCTTTTAAGTTTGTTAATGTAATGCATACAAAATGTTATTCATTAAAGTACGTAATTTTTTTGTGAAGACTTTATTATTAATAAACAAACTCCGCAAGTTGCTTTAAAACATATTTATTGCATACCTTTTACTCAGAAGTAAGGAAAACAATATTATGAGGTTCATTTTGTACCAAGGTAAAAAGTTACTCTCTTAAGTCATGCGCGGGAGAAATCAAGGGTCATGACCTGGAAGATGGATGATTGATATTGTATAGAAAACATTATTAATGGTTTAAATAAAAAACAAATATTAGTTCCTTAACTACAAAGGTGGTGAGGAAGGTGTTTATCGGGTCGTTTCCGGTTGAAGCTCCTGTAATTTTAGGACTGTCTGTTGTCCTGGTTGAGCGTTCTCGTCCATTAATAGTGGAGTATAGTGCTGTCGGTAGTTACCAACATGATCTAACGTCTTTTTTATATATAAATAAAGATATAATTGCTATATTTAGCCTTTTATTTTCTTTAAATATTACTTATATCAATAAAAATTAAATAAACACACAATTTTCAAAATATTTCGGCCTCTTCTATGAGGCCGTCATCAGTTGAGTGACAGTTATGACAGTTAAAGACTATTTACAGAAAAAAAATATAAAAAAAATAAAATAATGATATTTACAATATTAATGTGTGATGATGATGATGATGATGATGATGATGATGATGATGATGATGATGATGATGATGATGAGTCAATCGGTCGAGTTATGTCTGTCAGTGTTGTCTGTTGAGTCCGGGTCCATAGTGTGCGCCAAGTGACCAGATGTATGATGTCTCCCAGGTCCTCAGTTCTATGTCGGTCAATGGTGGAGTAAATGACTTAATGATACGCACAGTGAAGCAGTCGTTAAAGAGTTGATTGTGGAGGCGAGTGTGAGTGGGGATGGGCAGGATGTTGTTTTGTGTAGTGTCTGAAGTATGTCTGTGTTGGTTCATGCGGATGTGTAATGCGTTTTTAGTTTCACCTATGTAGAATGCCGGGCAATGTCGGCATTCTAATAGGTAAATGCAGTTATTAGTTTTGCAATTTGTGTTGGATTGTGTTCTGTATGTGTTTGTTGTGTGGTGTGTGTTGATGTGTGTGTCTGTATTGATTAAAATGCATGTTTTACAGCGAGGCCGTCGGCATGGGGAGGTGCCACTGGTGTATGAGTTTGAGTTTGGGATGATGTGAGAACGTTGTTTTGTTTTGTTGAGTGTGCATCTAAGGTTTCTATTTTGTCTATAGCAAATTTGAGGAGTGTTGGGTAGTAGGTGTTGAGTTTCATTGTTTTGTCTGAGAATGGGTAAATTGTCATTGATCAGTGTTTTAAGTTTGTGGCTACCATGAAAGTATGTTGTGACAAGTCGTGTTTGGTTTTTGGAGACGTCTGTATGTCTGTTTCTGTGGAATCTTGGTCTGTGGTGTATGTGTTTTTGTAGAAAATTATTTGGGTAGTCCCTGTTTAGTAAAGCTTTGTGGATGGTGTTGTGGTAGTCTTTGAGTGCATTTGGGTTATTGCAAATTCGACGGCCACGAAGTGAAAGTGAATAGGGAATGGATTTTTTGATGTGAGCGGGATGACAGCTGTTGAAGTGTAGATATTGTTGTTTGTTGGTCGGTTTGAAATGAACGGAGGTGTTAATATGGTTGCTGTTGTCAATGGTCAGGTCTACGTCTAGAAACGTGATTTTCCTGGATGAGATGTTATGGGTGAATTTTAATGAGCTGTGGTTGTTGAGTCGGTCTAAGAAGTTGGTCAGCGTTTGTCGGTTGTGCGGCCAGATCATGAAAATGTCGTCAATGAATCTCTTCCACACAAGAGGTTTCATAGGTTCCGAGGCTAAGAAGTTGGTTTCCATGGTTGTCATAAATAGGTTAGCATAGCTCGGAGCCATCCGAGTCCCCATAGCTGTACCTTTCGTCTGTTGATAATATTGATTTTCAAAATGGAAGAAGTTATTTTTTAGTATTATTTCCGATAATTTAATAATGAAATCGGTTGACTGTTGATGAGGTGAAGGACGGGTATTCAAATGAGTTCGAAGAGATGATAGGCCTGCGTCATGTGGGATGTTGGTGTAAAGAGAGACGACATCTATGGTTACGAGTAGAAGATTTATATTATCAGGTAGTTGTAGGGAATTTATAATTTCGAGAAAGTGATTAGTATCTTTGATGTATGATGGTGAATTTTTCACAAGTGGTTTGAGATGATAGTCGATAAAGGCGGAAATGCGTTCGGTTGGGGCATCGTAGGATGCTACAATTGGTCGGCCTGGGTTATTGATTATATTATTATTATCAATATTATCAACAGACGAAAGGTACAGCTATGGGGACTCGGATGGCTCCGAGCTATGCTAACCTATTTATGACAACCATGGAAACCAACTTCTTAGCCTCGGAACCTATGAAACCTCTTGTGTGGAAGAGATTCATTGACGACATTTTCATGATCTGGCCGCACAACCGACAAACGCTGACCAACTTCTTAGACCGACTCAACAACCACAGCTCATTAAAATTCACCCATAACATCTCATCCAGGAAAATCACGTTTCTAGACGTAGACCTGACCATTGACAACAGCAACCATATTAACACCTCCGTTCATTTCAAACCGACCAACAAACAACAATATCTACACTTCAACAGCTGTCATCCCGCTCACATCAAAAAATCCATTCCCTATTCACTTTCACTTCGTGGCCGTCGAATTTGCAATAACCCAAATGCACTCAAAGACTACCACAACACCATCCACAAAGCTTTACTAAACAGGGACTACCCAAATAATTTTCTACAAAAACACATACACCACAGACCAAGATTCCACAGAAACAGACATACAGACGTCTCCAAAAACCAAACACGACTTGTCACAACATACTTTCATGGTAGCCACAAACTTAAAACACTGATCAATGACAATTTACCCATTCTCAGACAAAACAATGAAACTCAACACCTACTACCCAACACTCCTCAAATTTGCTATAGACAAAATAGAAACCTTAGATGCACACTCAACAAAACAAAACAACGTTCTCACATCATCCCAAACTCAAACTCATACACCAGTGGCACCTCCCCATGCCGACGGCCTCGCTGTAAAACATGCATTTTAATCAATACAGACACACACATCAACACACACCACACAACAAACACATACAGAACACAATCCAACACAAATTGCAAAACTAATAACTGCATTTACCTATTAGAATGCCGACATTGCCCGGCATTCTACATAGGTGAAACTAAAAACGCATTACACATCCGCATGAACCAACACAGACATACTTCAGACACTACACAAAACAACATCCTGCCCATCCCCACTCACACTCGCCTCCACAATCAACTCTTTAACGACTGCTTCACTGTGCGTATCATTAAGTCATTTACTCCACCATTGACCGACATAGAACTGAGGACCTGGGAGACATCATACATCTGGTCACTTGGCGCACACTATGGACCCGGACTCAACAGACAACACTGACAGACATAACTCGACCGATTGACTCATCATCATCATCATCATCATCATCATCATCATCATCATCATCATCATCATCATCATCATCATCATCATCATCATCATCATCATCACACATTAATATTGTAAATATCATTATTTTATTTTTTTTATATTTTTTTTCTGTAAATAGTCTTTAACTGTCATAACTGTCACTCAACTGATGACGGCCTCATAGAAGAGGCCGAAATATTTTGAAAATTGTGTGTTTATTTAATTTTTATTGATATAAGTAATATTTAAAGAAAATAAAAGGCTAAATATAGCAATTATATCTTTATTTATATTATAATCGCAAATGCGAACACCGTCTGCTGAACTGAAGACACTAATTATATCATATAGCACTCAAGCACAGTAATAGAAGACGTCATAAGAAGATAACTTATTACTAGACACCGGATAAAAAGTCTAGAAAGTGTCTCGCCTCCAATTGCCATAATCAACAGCAGCAGATTAAAGTATTCTTCGACTACATCAGGCTGCCACATAATTGCAAGTAAACCACAATAAATAACAGTACGTGTATCAAAATACGAATATTTTCGTTGTATTGACCGGAAACCAGGTTGGGCAATCTGGCATGTTAATTATCAAGATCCATTGCAAAGACTGAGAAGAAGGACTTTTCTTTTTTTATGGTTTTACTTTTTTACTTTTATATCAATAATTGGAAATCCAGTGACCATTCATTTCTCGACTCTTCTTCGCCTTCGACAGCTTTCTTATCAAGCGCTTTAATCTGATTTCCGATTTAATTCCTTATCCATTAACCTAAAATATCTCTCCTAAGAGCTGTCACACTGAAACCTTGACAAATTCAAAACATAGACAAACTTTTTAACGACCTTTATTTGTACTACGAATCAACCTATTTTCACCACAAACCAACCAACCTCCATGAAAGAAATACTAAATAAAATAAAAAATGATGCCCTGAAACTAGGAAAATACTATACACATTTGCAATATCTTGGAAAATGTCTAGAAATAGGCGCTGCACCCAAAGGATTAATTCCCAAAATAGGACTTAATGCTATTCCTCCAATACTGAGACCTAATATAATAACTACTAACTACCTAAACGCTCTTCATACTACGCATGTACTTCATAACGAATACTTTAAACTTTGTACCCATCACAAAAATAACCTTAATGATCTCCTAACCATAAGTCTTATCGCTTACCCACATCTATTCATTAATATCCAAAACATTTTATTTAATGCAAAAAGCAAACTCTTCTCAGATAACCAAAGGCTATCTAAAAAACTAACAGAACTACAAAACTACTATAGACAAAACAATATAAACTTACCGATTCAATTTCACCTTAACAATGTACCGGCTAACTTCAATCTAACACCAACAAATCTTTCAAATATTTTCGGTATACCCGCTCCACCTCAGATACAACTAGAACAAAACAGTTACCCAGATACAATAGTCAATCTATCCACACTACAACTATCTCCTTCTGATAAATCTGTCCTAAATAAAGGACTATCATTCTGCCCCACCGAAAAATTTAACCGAATCAAATTAGTAAATGACTTTGTCCGCTTCGGCCGAAAACTAAAATGGAAACATTATTGGCAAACGCGTCAAAATCAAACCATTAACACAACCCATGCAGCACTTCAACAATTTAAACCCAATGCGCAAAACGAACCACCCGCACTCCCTCCAAATCATCCTATAGAAATTTTCATAAGCAATATCCTTGCTAAACTGTCAGATGATCGATACATAAACAGCCTACAAGAGCCCAGACAAAACCTAACACCCGGAGAAAAAGACTCATTAAAAAAACTAAAAAACAATGACAACATTATTATCCTACCAGCTGATAAAGGCTCTGCCACAGTTATAATGGAAAAATCCGAATATGTGACCGAAGGACTAAGACAACTAACCGACACGACATCTTACTCTGTCGCACCAAGTGACCCGTGCGACCAGATCGTGGAAGCCATTTGGGACCTCTTGCACACAGACGGGGAAACAGAGGGTCTATCTGAGGCTGACATGCAGCTAATGCTCCCAAGCCATCCAAGGACCCCCCATTTTTATATGCTACCAAAGATACACAAAACCAATAACCCAGGCCGACCAATTGTAGCATCCTACGATGCCCCAACCGAACGCATTTCCGCCTTTATCGACTATCATCTCAAACCACTTGTGAAAAATTCACCATCATACATCAAAGATACTAATCACTTTCTCGAAATTATAAATTCCCTACAACTACCTGATAATATAAATCTTCTACTCGTAACCATAGATGTCGTCTCTCTTTACACCAACATCCCACATGACGCAGGCCTATCATCTCTTCAAACTCATTTGAATACCCGTCCTTCACCTCATCAACAGTCAACCGATTTCATTATTAAATTATCGGAAATAATACTAAAAAATAACTTCTTCCATTTTGAAAATCAATATTATCAACAGACGAAAGGTACAGCTATGGGGACTCGGATGGCTCCGAGCTATGCTAACCTATTTATGACAACCATGGAAACCAACTTCTTAGCCTCGGAACCTATGAAACCTCTTGTGTGGAAGAGATTCATTGACGACATTTTCATGATCTGGCCGCACAACCGACAAACGCTGACCAACTTCTTAGACCGACTCAACAACCACAGCTCATTAAAATTCACCCATAACATCTCATCCAGGAAAATCACGTTTCTAGACGTAGACCTGACCATTGACAACAGCAACCATATTAACACCTCCGTTCATTTCAAACCGACCAACAAACAACAATATCTACACTTCAACAGCTGTCATCCCGCTCACATCAAAAAATCCATTCCCTATTCACTTTCACTTCGTGGCCGTCGAATTTGCAATAACCCAAATGCACTCAAAGACTACCACAACACCATCCACAAAGCTTTACTAAACAGGGACTACCCAAATAATTTTCTACAAAAACACATACACCACAGACCAAGATTCCACAGAAACAGACATACAGACGTCTCCAAAAACCAAACACGACTTGTCACAACATACTTTCATGGTAGCCACAAACTTAAAACACTGATCAATGACAATTTACCCATTCTCAGACAAAACAATGAAACTCAACACCTACTACCCAACACTCCTCAAATTTGCTATAGACAAAATAGAAACCTTAGATGCACACTCAACAAAACAAAACAACGTTCTCACATCATCCCAAACTCAAACTCATACACCAGTGGCACCTCCCCATGCCGACGGCCTCGCTGTAAAACATGCATTTTAATCAATACAGACACACACATCAACACACACCACACAACAAACACATACAGAACACAATCCAACACAAATTGCAAAACTAATAACTGCATTTACCTATTAGAATGCCGACATTGCCCGGCATTCTACATAGGTGAAACTAAAAACGCATTACACATCCGCATGAACCAACACAGACATACTTCAGACACTACACAAAACAACATCCTGCCCATCCCCACTCACACTCGCCTCCACAATCAACTCTTTAACGACTGCTTCACTGTGCGTATCATTAAGTCATTTACTCCACCATTGACCGACATAGAACTGAGGACCTGGGAGACATCATACATCTGGTCACTTGGCGCACACTATGGACCCGGACTCAACAGACAACACTGACAGACATAACTCAACCGATTGACTCATCATCATCATCATCATCATCATCATCATCATCATCACACATTAATATTGTAAATATCATTATTTTATTTTTATTTTTTTTTTTTTCTGTAAATAGTCTTTAACTGTCATAACTGTCACTCAACTGATGACGGCCTCATAGAAGAGGCCGAAATATTTTGAAAATTGTGTGTTTATTTAATTTTTACTTTTTTATATATGCAATATTTCGCTTACGATTATTACGAGTTTTGAAAAATTTCGAAGGATTATTTGCTTGCAAGTTTTTCAATCTGACCAAATTTGAACCATCTTTAAGATAGAGTTGAAACATATAACATTGAAATGTGATATTTTTTCAAGGTTTCTTCTATGGTTTAATTTCTTGGATATTTTATTATTTATCGTAATAGAAACCATAGTAACAAGTATTCTGTAAAAACTTAAATCCACCTATCCTGTTACAGTTAAAGCTGTAGACCCCTAGCTGTGATAGGCGAATAGACAAATAGCGAAGACAGGGTACCATCTGACACACTTTGAGTACGGATCTCTAAAAGGAGCTAATTATGAACAATTACTTAACGTTTTCTTTTCCACGGAGTTAAAATTATTGTTGTTATATGGGTCACACGAAAAGCTACTTTGCATACAATCGTGGCTTGCATACATGTGCAGCGGTTTTTTTTTAATTGGTCACATGAAAAAAATACCCTACAACAAATCGATCACTACTGACCGGTTTATAAACCAAGATAGACTAAGCAGCAGCCTTGTATAACAAACGATATTGACCAATTTGCGTCAAATTACTTGTTTACGTAACTTTTACAATTATGGGAAATATGATGAGGCGGTGAAAAACCCTGAGGAATTCAACGATTTCTGTTTTCAAGATGTTTTAGCACAGGCATCAGTGAACTTCCATTTAAAATGTCAAAAGTGTATCGACATAGGCATAACATAACATAACATAACATTTATTGTCATAACAAAGTTTTCATTTGTCTATATTATCTATAGATAAAGACCTAACTCAAGTAATCCAACAACGTAGATTTGTTAGTCTTTTCGCCGTTCAAAAAAAGAAAAACCCGACTTTAAAAGAAATGGACCCAATTTATTTCAACCAGAGCGTCAGTATTGATGGTTAGAACTTCCGAACAGTTTGTTCTTCGTTGCAACTCTCAATATAATAAATTACGAGATTTTCTGTGCTATTTTAGCAGAAATTTGTTTTTGTTGTAACTACGCGAAGTTATTTGTTAATTTTTAGGGTTCCGTACCCGAAGGGAACCTATTACTAAGCTTCCGTTGTATGTCTGTCTGTCCGTCCGTCTATCACAGGGGTCTACAGCTTCAGCCATAATGGCTAGACAGCTGAAATTTTCACTGAAACGTATAATTTGCCCTATCACGGCAAATAATAAAAGGATTCAGCTCGAGAAAATATTCGTGCCATGATTTTTTATAATTTTCGCTGTCGCTAAAGTCAACAAGAAAGATGCGAAACTTCAATTGGTATTTGGTGATGAAGCTCATCTCATAACTCTCTCTATTCCTGGTTCAATAAACTCATGGTAGTTTTTTTTTTCGAAAATTAATTATAATCTTAGTAAATCGTATGATTTACAAACCCCGAAGCGGCAGTGAATGCGTTCTGAGAGGCCATTGAAGACGTTGATCTCTACCGAAGACAGGACCAAGTGCTTTTTACAATAGTTCCAACAAATGCGAAAGTGTGTAAATAGAGAGGGAATATACTTTGAAAAACAATAAGTATATCATGAATACGAACATAATATGTAGTCTTATTAATGAGAACCCAGAAACGTTCTAATTCAACATTTTTGGAATTCAACATTTTGGGCCAGAGGGATTTTAAATACCAATCCCCATCGACTCACAGAATCATAATAAAAATGTCCGAACCCATTTTTAGGGCTCCGTACTTCAATAGAAAAAAACGGAGCCCTTATAGGATCACTTTGTTGTCCGTCTGTCCGTCATCAGTCTGTCTGTCAAGACCCCCTTTATCTCGGAAACGCGTGAGGTATCGCGTTGAAATTAAAACCATATACTCAAGTCATACCAGGTGGTAGAGCTGATGTCGGGCTCGACTGTGGAGGTACCACCATCTTACTCGCAAATCCTCCCGAAGTTATTCGGGGGAGAGTAAGAGAACAGCTCTCAGGCAAAACCAGGCGGCTCACCATTGCCTGGGCCCGATGGATGGCGGTTTATCCATCCCCAATTGCCGGGCCTTATATAAAACAGACTGGTGACGGGCAGCGGCGTCACTGGTGCAAGGGGTTCGGCACCGCGCTCACCAACCCGCCTGCCCAGCGTGTGTGAGTATGGGCATTTCTTCCAGGAGGACCGCCAAGAGTGGCGAAATCCTGGAAAGGCATATGTCCAACAGTGGACGGAACAGGCTGATGGATGGATGGATGGATGGATGGACTCAAGTCATTCAAGTCTACAGTTCCTTAAGCTGTGAAAAAATCAAACTTCTAAGTTAACGTAAAAAAAGATACGGCCGTCTATGCCACAAAAAACGTACATTTCGACACTCTCAAGGGAATCAAAATTTATCGGGTATTTCCCGTTGACCTAGAACTATGAAATTTGGCAAGTAATACCGTCTTATACTACGAGTATAGGAAAAAATCTGAAAACTATACATTTGTAATTAAATCATAAAAAATATAGTCTTTACGGAGCCCTCGGTGGGCGAGTCCGACTCGCACTTGTCCGGTTTTTGTTATTGATCAGTGTAGTTTCTTTCAATGATAAAGGTCAACAACCTTAGTCTAAAGCCTTCCCCTTAGTACCAGGGAAACCGCTACCAAATGCGGCCTTACGAGTACATAACTCCATACATACAGAGATGCGTAGCATGGAGTGATGACGAGTCGGGCATGGCATTTTATCGGTAAACAGAAGAGAAGAGGAGGAAAGTTGTTAAAAATTTAGTAAGATTTTTACTAACAAAAAGATATTTCACCTGGAGTGCATTATAAACTAGTTAGAGCCTATGCACTTGCACACGGCGTCTTTTTTTCGCGCAGGCGATGCACGATTCACGAACGCGCGTTGTCTGTGCGTTCTTAGTCCAAAAAGCAGATTGTTGCATTTATATTGCTACAAACGCGCGTTGTCTGCGCGTATGTATCGATTCAAAGGAGCGTAAGCATTGCGTTGCAAAAGAGCGGAGGGGGCGTTTATTTTTTACGTTTTATTTTTAAAAGCAGCAATACGGCCAACAGAAGAAATGTTATCTCGACCATCGTTCTACTGTTGCGTCGTACTACTGGGAAAAAGGATATAAAAGCGCGCGTGCACTGCGCGTTTATAGCGCGTCTGTATCAACATGTCTGCGCGTTTGTATCGATACATGCGCGTAACTGTAATTTGGACGCCTGCAAAGTTTGCGTAACAATCGCGCTTCTATCGCATCACCTGCGCGTAAAAAAGTCGCCGTGTGCATAGAAGTGAAAGGTTCAAATACTGGACAGAGGAATTTAAAACGATTACCAATTCAATACCTTTAGTACATTAACGAACGAATTTTCAATTCCTCTCAAATCAAGCAGTTGCTTCTATTCCGTTAAAGTTTGTACTAGAGCTCGTTCTACTCGGAACAAGTTTACAACATTGTCTTCTAGTGCATGCATAAGCGAGTAGTTCGAAATACTTGATGTAGCAATTGAACGAAATTTTCTTTTGAACTTTAACTCTTGAATGTACTTATCGAGTTGTAACGAGACCCTATCCGCATGAAAGTCAAAACGGTGTCTCTTTTCTAAGTAGATTTCAAGATGGAATCGTTCGAAAAGTAGATGGGGATAAGCGACACTTACATTGAAAATAAGTTCATAATGGCGATATTCTCAGTTTTGAAGTAGATACTTCTTTGTCCGCATCTCATACAGGTTGACTCGTACAACATCACTTCCGGAAAAACTTTTATTAACGAAGAATAATTAGATTTTAGTTTGAACCGTTTTTATTTACTTTCAATATTTGCTTTTAATAATTATATTGCTGATTTTATAAATTAATAAAAATTTAAATGATCTCGTAAGCGAATGCGCGACCCATTTGCGCGCTTTTTGACCCATCTTTGTACTTTGATCTAATAACAAGGCGTATTCATCAAATATCAATACCAGAATTACCTGTGTATATAAGGTGACTTTCGTTTATATAGCCAAATTAATACTGGAGAATGGGTAAGTGATCACGACAAGGTTCAATGGCCGTGTTTGCTTCCTGGCTGAACACTTACCGAGTCTCCAGTATAAATTTGTCAATATAAACGAAAGTCACCTTATATGTCTATTTAATATTTGTTTCCCAAAATGAGATAGAAAATAAAAATGACACGTTTTTTTTATCAAATTGCTCATAATTAGATGACTCTCCCATTAGGTTTAGTCGCTAATTAATGGCGATTTTTTTTAAAAGAGAAATCTTCTTTCTCTTGTTTTAAATCTAACGCACAGATTCGAACGCATTTTTTTAGTGTTCCGTAGCTCAAAATCATAAAACGAAAAACTTATACGATATTTTTGCTGTCAAGACCCTTTTATTGGGCCCCGTGAGAGATATCAAGTTGAAAATAACTAATACCTCCTAGAAGTCGGTAGGCCCGTGGTGCTGTCATAAGTAGGTCTTGGGCGATTCCATTATCGCGGGTGCAACAAGCTAAATGGTTTCTTTAACTTATTAATGCTTAAAAAGTAATACCAAGTACACGATTTTTTATTCATAAACGAATGTTGTCACTACCAATATTAATCGTAAAATATAACTTTACACTGTCACAAACAGTTGTTACACACGAATGTCACCAGGTACCGATTTTCACTTTGCGCCAAACCTTCGAATGTTCTTATGTTTCTATGCCCGCCAAAAATTTATATATGAACTTAGGTCCCAAAAACGTTTGTTTTTATTAAATTTGCATATTCTTCTTTTCGTGTTGGCATAAAAAAGTAGCAAATACCGTTGAGAATCGTCTAAGGCGGAATCGCCCTTATTCAAAATACACCAATATTTCATTGTTCAGGGAGATAATTAAAGAATAACTTATATGAGACTTCTTAGATACATAGGATTTAATAGATTATGTCAAGTTATGTTGGTCTGCACGGGGTATAAGTTTATGTTTTAAACTGTATGTACGGAACCCTCAGAGCACGAGTCCTACTCGCACTTGACCTTTTAGGGTTCCTTACCCAACGGGACCCTATTACTAAGGCTCCACTGTCCATCTGTCCGTCTGTTACCAGGCTGTGTCTCAAGAACCGTGATAGTTAGACAGTGGAATTTTCGATTTATTTCTCTTGCGGCTATAACAACAAATACTAAAACCGGTCAAGTGCGAGTCGGACCCGCGCACTCCCATACAACAGACATGATTGTTTTGGCGTTTTTATAGATAATGGTACGGAACCCTTCGTGCGCGAGTCCGACTCGCAATTGACCGTTTTTTTATTTTTATTGTTATATTGTTTTGATGCAGCGCATAAGGTGCAGTATATAATATATGCATGCAGTATGGGATGAGGATTGATCAGCTTTCCCAAACATTACTTTAGCGAATCCTTGTTCAATGCACAAATAGTTAACTTGTTTTCTTTGTAAATACTTGTGTGTTGATATTGCTATCTTATCAAGTGGTAGGTTTGAATAAAACAAATATATGGCATTAAAATATGTATTAGTTTAGTTTACTTTTCTTCAGACACGTTATTTTTGGAAAATATTGTACTTATTTTGAATAGAAATAGTTTTATTTTTGTCACTTTAAAAGTAACATTTTTTTTACTTTGTATAGGCTTCTAGTTTAAAAATAAAAGAAATACAATTGTGTTAATAGCCAGCAGAAAATTGAGAAGGAATAGGTATAATTTTGTTATTTTCTTTTGGGTCAGCAAAATAATTGCCTTTCATTTTAAGGGCCATAATACCTCAGTTCGCAGTCCTGCTCTAACGCATCTGCTTTTTAACTATCTATCCTACTCTAATCACGCAAAAACATCAGTTATTTTGAAATCGCGGCCACACTGATGGCTTTTTCATTTTTATGGAACAGTCTGCAGCTGCCTTATACTAATATCAGTTATATTATGCAAAATTTAAGATCTAATTTCAAGTATTTATTGAATGCTATCGGTTTGTTGTACAGTTTGGAGGTAACTTTGTACTTTTTTCTATCGAGAAAATTCAATGAAATCAAGTTTTCACCACTGTGTTGACATAGAATTAGTCCTCAACTTTACCATAATATCAATTTTAGAGTGATGGTTGCAGTATTTGTTGGTATAAAGTAGAATCGTGCGAAGCGAAGTGAGGTATTATACACCCTTAATGTGTTTTCTTAGTTTTATTCTTATATTATGTATATCATAATGACAAGTTTATTTCAAATTCTAAAAGTAAACAATAAAAAATTATCTGACAATTTATTATGACAATGTAGGCTGACTAATATGGAATACTGACGTGCATATACATCAAGTTACAATAATAACATTTTATTAGGCTCTACTTTTTACACATAACGATAACAATAATTTAATTTTTATAGTTTATGAGTAAATACATAAATTTTGTCAATAAGAATTATATATAATTTTTCCATGAGTTTTTATTTAAGATATTTATTTTGCTCTAGTTCTTCAGTGTTCAGAGGAATTTCGATGAAATCATTGAGCAGTCTTTCAGAGCTGCAACAAAAAAAGTTCTCACGTCTTTACCATTACAATTATATTACCGTTCCTAGAAGATTACGTCAAATACATACTCGAAACAATTAGTCTTATATAAATTCCGTAGTAATATGATTTATGCGCCTTCTACACCATATATAACAGAAACTTTAATTTTTTGTAGCCGAGGTGTACGCTGAAAAACAGCGCTGTTAGTTTTTTTTTAATTTGGCAGCATATCTGAGCGTGTTACCTGTTGCCAAAAAAATATTAATATTTAAGCAATGACCTTTTTTATTTTAAGTGTGTTATTGTAAAGTTTATTTCATAAGAATGTCTTTTTAATTTTTATACGTGTACTTTATTGTTAAATTTTTTTGGCAATAAATCTGTTTTCTTTCTTTCTTCTTTCTTTCCAATAAGTCTTCGTAGTTTGGTAATAATGACAAAGTACCAACCCATTTGCTATTTCCCAAATGGACAACCTCCGTCATTCCTGCAAAAGTTTTAATTTACTTCATCATTATCATCAGCTCAGAATAAACCGGTATGATTCATTTTTTACGCCACTCCTTGCCATCTTGCTTGAGCGAACTTCATCTATTGCCCGGCGGCTACCTTCGATCAGTACTATACATCCATTCTCTGTTGGACAAAGGCCTTTCCAAAATTTCACCACTCTTGGCGATCCACCTGGAAAAAATGCCCATTCTCACACACGCTGGGCAGGCGAATTGGCGAGCGCGCACCAATGACAACGCTGCCCATCACCAGTCTGTTTTTATATAAAGGCCAGGATGTGGGGATTGATGATATACCCCCAATAATCGTTTCCAGGCTTTTTGGGCCTGCTTGAGAGCTGTCCTCTTACTCTCCACCGAGTATCTTCGAGGGGTTTGCGAGTGAGATGATGGTGATGATGGGCTCCTTGAGCCCAGCATCAGCGCTACCACGTAAATATTAGTTGATCATCCAAAAACAAAGAAATAAAAAATTAACCCCTACCAAAACCAGTGTGATGAAAATTGTGAAATAATTAGGGGAATGTAACTAAACTAAATCAAATAAGAGGAAAAATTATATTTTTTCTTCTTCTTTAAATTACCAACTTTGAGGCCTCGGTTTTTTACACTAATCTACACTTCTACACTAAGTATGATCTATACTATACTAATAATAAAGAAGAAAAAAAAGTCTTGTCTGTACATTTAATATTTTTGCGAAATTTTTAATGAAATTGGTTATTATTATTAGTATTATACTGAAGCCAAAACTACCATATTTAAAAATTTTGCCCGTCTGCCTTTCTGTCTGTCTGTCTGTATGTTCCGTTTTAACTCGAGAACCACTCAACATGGATGCGGATTTTTTTTATCAGCATAATAGGGACCTGGTCAACATTAAAGGCTATAAGAGGTGTTCATAAAATGACGCACGAGCCGAAAAGGCTACAGGGCTGTTCACAAAATAAATCCCAAGCTGAAAACGGGGCAAGACAGCAAAAACGCGGGCAAAGGCTAGTTTATAATTATAATAATATTATAAATAGGAGGTGTTTGTGAGTTTAGATGGAAGAGGTAATGTCCGAAACTACTTATCCGATTCTGAAAATTCTTTCACTTACAAGAAGCCAAATTATCGCTGATAATAATCAGTTCCCTTGAAAATAGATTATAATTAGTTTTCTGACGTTGGGCCGTTCCCTAGGGACATAGTTATTAAACCTATGAGAGTCATAAGTCAAATACGTATTATTATTCCACGATTGGATTAGGATTCAAAAGTACCGTTTGCATAATAGTACAAATGAATTGATTACTTAGGTATCTACTTAAGCCATTAGGTAAAATAATAATCAAACTTTTGCGTTTAATGTACGTAATGATGTTTATAAAAGATTATTGATCAATAATATTGCTTCTCCAAAATATGAAATGATCGCTGATTTAGTTGTCTGAACTGTTTGCTGAATCAATTTTCAACTGTTTTATGAATGAAATCTGTCACTATTTGGGATTGATGATGAAGTTGATGAACCCATGAGTGATTGATCATCAAAACAAATGGCGTGACAATTTTTTTAAAGAATCTCATTTTATTTTAATTCCACGAAATATTATTTCGTTCAATGTTACATTTTCTCCACATTATAATTTCGCAGTACTAAAAAAGTTTTTACGTATTTTTGCACATCCTACCTTTAGTAACTGTCATTTCATACATTCGCGTAAAGTTGAATCAAATAAAATAGAATTAAAAAAAATTATACATTCAACTTTATGTATCCAGACTTTTTCGATTTATATTGCGAAAAGTGTATCTTTGTTACCCTTTCACGCTGAAACGGCTAAACGCATTTGGATGAAATTTAGAATGGATATAGCTTATACCTTAACTTATCACATAGGCTACTTTTTATCGCGGAAAAAAGCATGTCGTTTAACCGAATAACACGGAACGAATTTACCAGGTCAATATTTTTTTTATTATTAATGAATATATGCCAGTGTTTGATACACACTATGCATTGAAAATCGTAGTATGATACACGTGGATAAGGGCAATAACTTACTCGCAACGTTTAAAACACTCGCTTATCGCTCGAGTTTCTAATCGTCCTTGTAAGCTATTGCCTCCTAACCGCACCTAATTTTTAACTATCTATACAAATATAAAATAGTAAAAAATTCGTGTCTGTACATTGAATATTTAAGCGAAATTATGTATGTATATTTTGTTTTAACTAACCACTCAACGGACTAAACAAGATCAAAAGTGCATCAAAATGACTATCACCTCACAGGATTACGCAAAATATTGACAAGATATTGCAATCTACAAAAAGAAAATAATAAAAGTATGAAAAATCTTAAGCTAAGAGTAATAACTACTTTACAGCATACAGCAGTTGTTAACAATGTGAGCAGCTATCCTAAAAACTATAAACTATATTAAGGGTACTTAAGGGGCTCATAACAAGGCCTATTAAGAAGTAAATATTAGGGCATGCAATATAATACATATATATATATATATAATTATAATTATTATTATTATATACTAAGCATATATAAATAAATCTGACCAGAAGAAACCTGGACACGAAAGAAAATAAAACATGAAAAATCCCTGGCTAACATAATTTGATGCTATATAGGTAATATACTTAATTAATCAACATGCATATTCCCGCAGTGAACCATTGGATTTTTAAGCATCCTTCAAAGCAACGGAAGGCTGCTTTGAGTAATAATGCCAGTAGTAACCATGACAGAACCGTTTAAAAGCATGGAAATTTTTGCGGGATGAACTAAATCCTAATAATAACGCCTAAGTCGAAAACGAGGCAGAGGTTGAATAAACGTGGGCGGAGCCGCGGGCAGACTAGTATAAATGAAATAAAATTGACCGCCTCTGTGGCCGAGTGGTTGTGTGCTCGCTTGCTAGCCCAGAGGTTGTGGGTTCAATCCCCGCTGTGCAACATTTGTTTGTTGTGAGATCTTCATGCTTCGGAAAGCTCGTTAAGCTTGTATTCGAAGTACGGCGATAGAGCTCACAATCCATCACTTTTGGGACGTAATAAGCGTCGGTGAAAAGCGGGTGTTACAAAGGTGGACTGTGACTTACATTTCACAGTTCACACTTGGGAAATGAAATGAAACTTCTTTTGAACAATGCGAAAATGATCGCCGCTTAGCAAAACTTCCCAGTCGGGTCACAAAACCAAAGTGTTTTTTCTGTGTCCGCATCCGGTTTAAAAGAAAATAACAAAATAAAACGGTTCAAATAGATTTGAAAAAACATTCCGGGACAGAACAAAATGTAAATATATTCGTAGTAAATGAAAAATTCAGAGAATAGACAATGGGCAAATGTTTGTTCCACTATGCAGTATTGGAAGCGGTGTATTTCGCAATTTTGTTAGACTTTAAAAACTAAGTCAGTGCTGCTAACATGAAAAATCTTTATTTTTTCAAACTATGCACGTAACGACTACGAATCTAGTATGCCGATAGCAATATCGTCTGATGGACAATGCAATTACTAATATAATTAATCAATTTTAATTATAATTAATTATGAATGCCTACGCATTACGACGCTCTATGATCATAGGGATAACTTGGCGTTTTAGAAGGCTACATTCATATTTGCGTAAGGTGACCAGATGACAGGAATTTTCCTGACATGTCAGGAATTTTGGCCCTCTGTCAGGAAATCGCGAAAAAATTGGATTTGGCAGGAATTTCAAGAGATAATTATTAAAATAATAAATAAACAATAATGAATAAATGTTTATATTTATTAAGTCACACTGTGTTTATAGCCAAAACAATTGAAAATCGTGCTGCCTCCGCATTAGTATAAAACTTTAACGAAGATGTCAGGAAATTTATTAAGATATCAGGGATTTTTTAGGAACTCTCGTTTTTAAATCTGGTAATGTGGAGCCATTGTACACGCTGAAATACCTATAGTAGTTTTAGAAACGAAAACTGTTGAATTGTCCACGAATATTGTTTTATGTTGTATATTTGTAACATTTTACTAAAAAGATTTATTATGTAAACCTATCTAAGAAATTAAATCTAAAATAAATCCAATGCATGATATCAAATAAATAAATAAATACGCCCTAAAACATTAAACTAAATAAAAAATATTTTCTAAACCGTTGCAGTCGGGTAGGGTGCCCAAGAGACTAGCAGCATTACCATTGTTGTCTATTGTATATTGTTTAAAAAAAAAGAACTCAGAATGGAAAAAGAGCTATGATATCTGGCATGGATTTTTTTAATATAGATTTAAATATTATATAGATTTAATATAGATTTACTGCTCTCATAGCTAACACTAACCATTTATCTATAACCTTTTTCACCAGCTACATTTTGATCTCTTTATATAATCTGTGAGAATGTCAAGGGAATATATATACCAGTGGCGAAGGGTGAACATTTTAAAAGGGGAAGCCGGACAAAAAAATCGCCTTACTCAGAAAAGAAACCAAGGAAAACGTTTTTTTTTTTTGTACATAGCAACTCTCTGTCAGCCAAGTGTATCTATAAGTTTGAAATGTTTGAAAAAGTGAACAGCACGGAATGAAAAAATGTAGTATGGATGCCATTTCCTAATCAAGCCGATGGGAATCGTGTTATATGGATCCTTCGCCACTGGTATATACATTCACCATTTTTATAGTCAATCGTGTATCTATTCCCAGTTTTTTCTCCCCATCAAATAAATAAATAAAGTTCCTTCTATGGGCTCAAAATCCAAGCCTTGAAGGGTATAGTAAACTTACTTCTGGTGCGGATCATGCTTGCTGCCCATCATCAGAGAGAGGGCAGTCTTGGAACTCCGCTTGTTTGCCTGACGCTCCTCCTCCAACTCTTTGCTTAGCATGTGGTCTGTGAATTAAATCACAATAGGTCAATAATCATTACATTACATTATTGTATCCGTTTTGTCAATATGATTACTAATTATTGTAACACCCATCCATTAGCCTGTTATCGTCCACTGCTGCCTTTCCAATATTTCGCCACTATTGTCCTTCAGATCGTTAGTCCAGCGGGCACGATGTCGGCTTACGCTGCGCTTTGCTATACGTGGTCTCCATTCTAACGCCTTTCGGCCCCAACGGCCATCACGTCAGCGACAGATATGGCCTGCCCTCTGCCACTTTAACTTACTGATTCAGTAGGCTATGTTGGTCACTTTCAATTTATCCATCAGAGATATCCCCAGCATAGCCCGCTCTATAGCTCGTTGAGCAACCTTAAACCGGTGGATCAAGTCCTTTGTAAGAGTCCACGTTAAACATGTTTTTTATGGTACAGTTGGACAAAATACTATGATAAACACGGTCCTGTTAAATTTCAAAAAGTGTTACATATTTTTCAGATACCGTCTTTGATTTGTTTCATGTTCCGCTTGTCTTGTGTTAAGGTTGTAACGAAGGATCTTGGTGAAATGCACAACATAATATTGTTTACCTTTAAAAAGTATGCAATAAATTCGTTTTATAGCAATTCAAGCAAATTGCTTGTTAATAGTAAGGTAAATATTCAATTTTATGCGTTAAGTTTTAGCTGCATTACATTACAACTATAAACACGCTTTTAAGTTTGTTAATGTAATGCAAACAAAAATAATGCAATACATTAAAGTACGTATTCTTTTGTGAAGACTTTGATATTAATAATCTATTTCCGCAAGTTGCTTTAAAACACATTTATTGCATATTTTTTATTCAAAAGTAAGGAAAACAATATTATGATGTGCATTTTGTACCGAGGTAAGCAGTTACCCCCTTATGGTTCTTATTATGTCGCAGTTGTACAAAATACAATTTTTTTTAATATTGTCGTAAAATTATTTATGTTTTTGAATGATTATACGTATTGTGATAAATATTTCAAGTAACAAAATACATATGCTCACGCCTGTCTCCCATAGGGATAGGCAGAGACTACAGATTTCCATCTGCTACTACAGAGACACCTCTTTCGCCTCTTCCACCAAATGATCACATTCAAGTGATAGTTGATATCAAAACAAAGGTCAATACAACTTAAATTTAAAATGTGTTCAATTTATCATTTGGCCACGCGTAATTTCTTTTGTATTTTTTTTCTTCGGATTCATTTGAAACTTAATAACAATTTTGTCTTCAGGTATTTTCTGTGCATTTTTGATTGAAAAACACTTGCACTTGTCCTCTTATTTATATTATTTACCTTACCGGTTTCGCTGTTATAGCATTATCAAAGGTTTTTTGGTTGTGTACGTACAATATATTATATTCGGTTCTCGTCCTTCAAGATTAGCAATATACACATGTAGTTTCCCATAACACACGGCCATTTACACTAATTTTGGAGATCTGCAAAGGAAATCCTAAGACAAAGTTTTTATTTGACACCTAGTTAACCCGCCATTCCTTTCCCCCACTTTCGTCATTCCGCTTTTAGTGCTCGGCCATATTGCACGCAAAAAATTATTTTCCGCGAGTGCAGTGAAGTTTTAGCTTGTAAAAGTACGTAAAATGCCTAAAAGAAGACATACCGAGGACGATTCTGATTACATAAAAAGGAAAATCAAAAAATTAGAACGAAAATTACTTCGACGACGACGAAAACATCGTGATTGTTCACCAACATTGTCAGCGATTGAGTCGCCTCAAGGTTCAAACAATGAAGGTAGGTGCAAAAAAAAAAAAAAAAATTTTGTTCATATGTATCCGTTTACGCATTGCTCACTTAATTGTGATTACTGTTGTTAAGTAAACATGTTATTATGGTATTTTGCCTTTGTATGCACTGCTATACGCAGACAAAAAGTAACTACCATTTTTTTCTTTGTTGTCATTTCATTTTGTTATGACATTCATTTGTACGGGATACAATATAAAATTACGTTTTCTGTAGAACGTGTTAGGTACAAAGCATACATCTAAAACCTACTTACATTCTGTGTTTTTTAAATGAAAGTAAATTTCGATTATATGAATGTGAAATACAAATAAATACTCGTAGTAGTATTATAAATAGACATGGCGAACTGTTCATACCGGATCAGTTTCCTGTTTTTTGTTGTTAAAGTTTGCGGGTTGTCCATATATGCTTGCCATTCGGGACTGCCTCTTACTTTTTAAACATACGGTTTTGCGGACAGCCATTACTGAAGCTGTCTCTTAACTGTTTCAGAACTTGAGCTCCTGGAAACGGAAACAGTGTCGGTGGATAATGTACCCGACCTTCCTGTTGAAAACCAGGACCCTGGTGTGGCTGATACTATTGTGGAACCCACCGAATTAACTGCGGCGGCTGCTTCAGTTTCTACGGACCCTTCCGCAGACCCAGATACTGATATTTTAGATAGTGAAATGCTTGAACTTTTAGGTGAGGATCCCTCCGTAATGCAATCGTATGGAAAAGAAATCCATAATGACTTAGCTACTAGATTGAAACACTACGCTACCGTAGGTTTGACGAAAGAATTGCGTAAGAAACTCACCTCCAAGTACTTGACTCCAAGTAACTGTACGCTATTAGACCCTCCTATCTTAAATGCGGAAATAAAAGCAGCACTTTCCGATAGTATAGTGAAAAGAGATAAAGGTATGGAAAATAAGCAGAAAAAACTAGCATCAGCAATATCTTGCCTAAGCCAAGCGATATCATTACAAATGTCATCAAAGACCAAGAATTCTGAGTTGCTTAAGTTGTTATTCGACACAGCATGAATATTGTGCGACTCTCAGTTTATGGAGTCAACCACAAGGAAGAACTTTGTAATGTTCACACTTAAGAAGGAGATGAAATCACAACTACAATTAACAAAAATTGACAAGTATTTATTTTCTGAAAATTTAGGCGAGACGCTTAAAGCGGCTAAAGCGATAAGCAAGTCAGGTTCAGTTTTGAAACCTACCCCAACACTGAAACCGCAAATCCAATTTACGGGTAAACGACCTGGACCTTCAACGTCAAAAAACTGGAAGGGTCCACCACCGGGTCCCAGGCAATCAGGTGTTCAACGGACGGTGAAGGAGCCTGCGTATCCACCAGCGAGGAACCGGCCAGTGACGTCTTCGAGACCATCACAGCCACCACGAGTGAACCAGAACCGTCGCTAGATACGGTAAAATATTCTGGACGTTTATCATTATTTTATGATAAATGGTCATTATTAACAAATGACCCTATTATTTTATCATATATAAGGGGATATAAAATACCTTTTGCACGCCCTGTGTTGCAAACATATGTACCTAAAAAGACGACCTTCTCTGAAACAGAGAAAATGTACTTTGATGAATCCATTAGTGAACTTTTACGTTCAGGGGCTATTTCTAAATGTCAAGAATGTTATGATCAGTACATATCTAGTACCTTTCTCGTGCCGAAACCAAATGGTAAACAAAGATTTATCTTAAATTTAAAATCGCTGAGCAAATTTATAGATACAGAACATTTCAAATTAGAAGATTTGAGAACAGCTTTGAAACTAGTAACTAAAGACTGCTTTATGAGTACTATCGATGTTAAGGAGTCTTACTTTTTTGTAAAAATACATCCTGATTACAGAAGATACCTACGATTTTACTGGGACAATATTTTGTATGAGTTTAATGTATTACCAATTGGTCTCAGTACGGCACCGTTTGTTTTTACGAAAATTATGAAGCCTATTGTTAAAATGCTGCGACTAAAAGGCTACCTATCGACCCAATATCTTGACGATTATTTTCTAATAGGACAAACTTATGAAGAATGTGCCAGAAATGTTTCAGACACTAAAAAACTATTGTGTACTTTAGGTTTCATAATTAATGAAGAAAAAAGCTCACTCATCCCAAACAAAATATGTCGATTTCTTGGGTTTATAATAAATTCAGAAAACTTCCAGGTTACTTTACCTAGAGAAAAGGTAGCACGTAATAAAACGGAAATAGAAAAATTCTTAAAAACTAAACGTTGCAAAATACGTGAATTCGCTAGTTTCGTCGGCCTTTTAGTTTCAGCCTGCCCCGCTGTACAATATGGGTGGCTGTATACAAAATTATTCGAGCGTTACAAGTATCTTAATTTGAAAAATCATAACGATTATGATCGCTTTATGAATGTACCAACTGATATAAAACATGATTTGCTCTGGTGGAGAAAAATAATTCAAAATCCATCGTGCAAAATTAGAAATGATTCTTATAATCTAGAAATTTTCTCGGATGCCTCAACTACGGGATGGGGCTTAGCTTGCCAGAATCAGAGAGCTAGCGGTTTGTGGAGCGAGGAAGAGAAATCCAAACATATCAACTATTTGGAAATCTTGGCCGCATTTTTTGGTATAAAAATCTTTGCCAAAGATCTTACTAATTGTCAATTGCTGTTGCGTATAGATAATACTACGGCTATTTCATATATTAATCGGATGGGTGGCATTCAATTTCCACATTTAACCCATCTCACAAAACAACTTTGGCAATGGTGTGAACAGCGGCAGCTACAGGTTTTTGCAACATATATCCCTTCTAAGGAAAACACGATAGCTGATACAGAGTCCCGACGTACTCACCCTGACATTGAGTGGGAACTCTCAAACTCTGCTTTTCAGTTAATTAAATTAAAATTTGGTGAGCCTACTGTCGATCTCTTTGCTAGTAGGGTAAACAAAAAATGTGATTGTTTTGTTTCTTGGCACAGAGATCCCGAAGCAATGACTATCGACGCTTTCACTATCTCCTGGGATAACTTTTATTTTTATGCTTTCCCGCCTTTCACTATGATTTTGAAAGCCTTAAGAAAAATTATTACTGATAATGCCAAAGGAATTATGGTGGTACCGAAGTGGCCAACGCAACCTTGGTACCCGCTTTTTAAAAGCTTGCTTGTTTCTGAAGTCTTGGAGCTGAAAGCTGATAAAAATTTGATAATATCTCATTCCAGCGGGCGCGATGTTCACACCAAGATTACCCTGGTGGCAGGAGTGTTATCCAGACAGCCTTATTGAAAAGTGGTATACCACCTGAGGCACTTCAGATAAGCCTATCTTCACTTTCTGAAAATTCATACAAGCAATACGACTCTTGTCTTAAAAAGTGGTTTATATATTGTTATAATCACCAACTGGATATATATGATACATCGATTACTAATATAATTCTATTTTTAACTGAGCTTTATAATCAAGGCGCGCAATATAGCACGCTCAATTGTTACAAATCAGCATTAAATTTAATTTTAAAGGATAAAATTGCAGACGATTGTAGAATAGGACGATTTTTCAAGGGCATATATCGGACTAGACCGCCTGTACCTAAAGTCGTTTGCAATAGAATCCAACAATCATGTAAACAAACCAAATTGTCACGATTACTCCGTAATCACATACATTTGACGATCAATTATGAACATAGTCTGATTTCAACGAACGCACCATTGTTTTCACATTATCTTCAACACGATTTAACTTGTATTTATAAGTTAAATTTGTTAAAACATTTGCAACGTAAAAATTTCGAAGTATTTGACAAGCTGTCATCTTAGTTTTTTACTCATCGAACTCTATAAGTCATTGAAAAGTTAGTGTTGTTCGTAATCTGAAGTTATCTTTTATTTTTAATTTAATAAATTATTTTAATTTAATATTATTTGAATACAATAAAAATTTTTTTTCAAGAGCTTAATATAATTAACCAAAACGGATTGTATCCTAAGCCATAAAAATAATGGTTAGTTTTTAAAAATTGACAGGTGGCCATTTTGTTAGAATTGTCATTCACAGTCATTCACTGTTCTGTGGGTTCGCTGTGCATTAGTGTTTTCTGTTTCCGATTTCTACGACTTTGCATTCTCATTTTGGACTTTTGTTTTGCTTTACGATTTGGCTGGACATATTTTTCTTGGAACGACGACCTTTGCACGGCATCACGGACTTTGATATAGCATACGATTGGTATTTCGAGTGCCCAACATGAGCTGGAGGAAGGATGCTATACAAGAATGGTTACGTAGCAAAAATATAGCTTTTGAAACAAGTGAAATAAAAGCACAGTTACTCACAAAATTTGATAAAAAAAATTATGTTACAAAATACGTTGACGAGCTCGCCGCATCGAAAGGAATAACTGTGCTTCGCCTTCCTCCCTACCACTGCGAACTCAACCCAATTGAGCTCATTTGGGCACAGGTTAAGTCGTATGTTGGGAGAAATAACAAATCTTTTAAAATGGCGGAAATAAAAACTTTATTGAACGAAGGGTTGGCGAGAATCGGAGCCGAACAATGGTCGAAATGCGTAAGTCACGTCCTAAAGGAAGAGGAAGAAATGAAAAAGCTCGACGGCATTTTAGACACGGCAAGCGATGACACAGTGGTTCCATTTATAATTACGGTCACCGGCGACACTTCTGATAGTGATGATGACGAAGACGAAGATTTAAATTTGTTTTAATAAACACTTTTTTTATATATAATCAGTTTTATTTTATAGTCTATGGCTTATATATTTAATCTATTTAGTCAGTTTTATTTTAGTACCTATCCTACTATGGGCCATAGTCTATGACTTAAAATTAAAATAATTAGAAAAATAAATTTAATTAAAATTAAATTAGAACACTATGACATCACTATGGGCATAAACAATACGCTGTCAATGTCAGTCCGCCATATTTGTTTACATGATTGTTGGATTCTATTGCAAACGACTTTAAGTACAATTGTACTTGGGATACCAGTCAGGTTTTAAACCATCTATCAACATGGTTTCCAAATGAAACATTAAATCTTAAAATCTTGAGTAAAAAGTTGGTTACACTACTCGCATTGATTACAGCTCACAGAGCACAAATACTTGCTAGTATTAAAGTATCTAATATTAAATTATTGCCTACCAAAATAGAAATCAGAATTCTAGAACTGATAAAAACTTCAAAGTCGGGTTCGTTCCAACCTTTGCTCGTAATTCCTTTCTTTACTGAAAAGCCATCTATTTGCCCTGGAAAAGTCTTGCAATGTTATCTTGAATGTACGATTAAATTACGCAATAATAGTGATAGTCTATTTTTAAGTTTTCGTAATCCTCATAAGCCGATAGGATCACAAACTTTAAGTAGATGGGTAAAAAACACCCTTTGTGATTGTGGTATAGATGTTTCTATACTTAGTGCACACAGCACTCGTCACGCATCGTCTTCAGCTGCACTTGTACGTGGTGTTTCAATTGATAAAATTCGAAGTACAGCTGGATGGAGTGATAACTCTAACGCCTTTGCAACATTTTATAATAGGCCAATTATAACTGCCAATGATGATTCTTTTGCTAGAGTAATACTTAGCGATAGCTAATGTTATATTTATAAGAATAAAGTTCATATATTCCATTGTTTATGTTCCCAAATGGAAAAATTAAAAAATATATTGATTATGAATTACATTTCATACTATAGTTTCTTTTGTCCCTTGAATATTTTATAATCTCTCTCAAGGTCTACATGTGTATATTGCTAATATTGAAGGACGAGAACCGAATATAATTGATGATTAAACGAACTTACCTGTACGTGAAGTTCTATCACAATTATGTGAAGGTTCTCGTCCGAAAGATTAGCAATCCCTCCCTCCCACCCGAATTGGCATAAAATATTCAGAAATAACTCCAAACTAAATGACGAAAGTGGGGGAAAGGAATGGCGGGTTAACTAGGTGTCAAATAAAAACTTTGTCTTAGGATTTCCTTTGCAGATCTCCAAAATTAGTGTAAATGGCCGTGTGTTATGGGAAACTACATGTGTATATTGCTAATCTTTCGGACGAGAACCTTCACATAATTGTGATAGAACTTCACGTACAGGTAAGTTCGTTTAATCATCAATTATATTGTATAAACCGGTAAGGGAAATAATACAAATAAGTGGACAAGTACAAGTGTTTTTCAATCAAAAATGTATCGAAAGTTCCACCAAGTGCCAACAATCACAAGCATCAACTCCGTATTTTCTGTAGTTGTTGATTTAGTGTGAATTTCACAAACACTTTTCCTATTCACTGTACAAATTGACAGAAAAATGAGGAAGAATTCTTACTTTTAAAAGTATTACCAGTCCTTTTCCTATACTCTTGCTCCAGAGCTGGCAACAAACCAGGATACAATTGTAGCGGAGTGCGGTAGAAATCTAGAAAAAAATAGATTCATTTTAATAGGTACTTCACATAACTTTATCAATTCAGTAGATAAAATACTTACAGAGCATTCTCTCCGCAGACGGTAGCGGTGATACTTCATCCGAGCGACCTCGTAGATAATCTAGATTCCAAAATATAGGTATTAAAGCCGATTCTGAAGGCTTTAATTTTAGTTTTAGTGCTGTCAAAACTAAAATTTCTTCATTCCAAAATAGTTCTTTAGTGTTTACAACAAGAGCTATATTACTTTGGAAAAATTTAAGTTTTGACTGCATTAAAACTAAAATTAAAGCCTTCAGAATCGGCTTTATTATATATATATTCATTTTTCACAAGCCTGTGCCCGCGGCTCCGCCCGCGTTTATTCAATATCTGCCTTGTTTTCGGCTTAGACGCTATTTTATGAACAACCCTTATAGCCTATATGTTAACCATATTCACTGCAATGATAATAAAAGAAACCGCATCCAAATCCGTTGAGTGGTTCTTGAGTTAATACGGAACATATATACATACAGAGACACCAAAGTTCTAAAGACTTTAGTTTTGGTATATACAATACTAATAACCCTTTTCATTTTAAATTTTAGCAAAAATATGAAATGTACAGACACGACTTTCTATTACTTTATTGTTAGTAGGTATATTATGTAGATAATGATTGCTTTCCTTTCAGACAAATTTTGCTCTGCATGTGGATGTTTCATAGATGCGGTTCATTTTGTGTGAAAAATGCGGTATCCGGGACAAGTTACGCCTGACAAGACCCTACCTTTAAGTCACTGAAGATGAATAGTCGGTTAATGGACTTTAAAGGTCCAGCTTTTTGGTGGACTATAATAAACAAAATTTGGCCAAGGGCGAGTCAGACTCGCGTACAAAGTGTTCCGTACCACCACACAGTTCGGTTATGGAACCGTAAAAACTTTATGGTATATTAACAACAACATAGTAGCCATAGCAACAAAAAGGAGACATTAAATAAAGCGCATAACAAAAAACTCGGCACGCTCTCTCCATACGTACTAGAACGGAATATTTTTTTTATTTTTTTAGTTTATTTTCAAACAATCTGACCACGTTTTGAAGACCGAGAATTAAGTAACGCAAAAAAATTCGAGGTTATATGAGTATGGAAACCGCCATTGACTGTTTTTTTTTTATTATTTGCCGTGATAAAGGCCATAGTAGACCCCTGTGACAGAAGTGTCCCATTTGGCACCCTTTGGGTACAGAACCCTAAAAAGCAAATATTAATTAAAGTTTGTTGAAACTTAAATAAACTAACTTAAAAAATCTAAATTATCATAAAAAATAAAAAAACAAAATACATACCTAATAACAATAAATTTAAATTAACAATTCAAACCGTCAATCATCACCCTAATATTATTAATGCGAAGTTTTGTGTGTGTGTGTGTATGTTTGTTACTCTTTCACGCTGAAACGGCTCAACGGATTTGGATGAAATTTAGAATGGATATAGCTTATACCTTAACTTAACACATAGGCTACTTTTTATTCGGGAAAAAAGTATGTCGTTAAACCGAATAACACGTGGGCGGAGCCGCGGACAAAAGCTATACATAACATAAAACTCACAAAATTCACCAAGCGTAGAACAAACATTTTGAAATAAAACAAAAAATATCAAATATCTTTCTAGAACCCACGAATGGTCGATGCCTTTTTATAGTCGAAACCAAATAAGTAAAATTAGAAACGAAACTGACCTTTATAAAAGTTGAAGCCATCCTTCCCAACGTCGTTCGATACAGCCCGAGAGGAAAGAGCCAAAAGTGCCAAAATAGATATAGCAGATTCCCTCATATTTATTATATTTCTAATAATGGGTACGGCTTAACATGACACAACTACGGAACGGATGGCTATAAAGTACTGACTAGATGAGGTAAGTGCACCCTTTTATATCTTTTTTTATAAAGTAATACATAATGCGTTTAAGATTGCGAAGGGTAAGAGAGTGGAGGGTTCTGTTAAATGAATATTTATTCCCTCCTAAATAACATCTTATTATTTTTTACACCTAACAAAATTATGTTGAATAAAAACAAATTGGGGAATTAATGGGGTGGATAGGAAAATTGTATTGGAATATACTGATATTGTGCTCATAGATTTGTAAGTAAACCAGTAAACAAAGTATAGTTTCCGCAAAGAGAAGCCTCCAGTTACCAGGGAACTATAAAACTCCGCAGCGGTAGCAAAAGGGTAGCCTTTCTGTAAGCACCTGTCAGTGTTGCTGACATGGCGGTGGGCGGGCGTATAGCGTAAACGAAACTCTTATTTTTCAGATATAAGAGATAGCTGTGAAAATATTCTTGTCTCTAGAATCATAGAATCATATCTTTATTGATGTACTTGTAGTAGTTTGTGTGGTGAATCCGAACCTGTACTAAGATTTTCTCCATCAGCTCATAATGTTTATTTGGGACAGATTGAATTTTGAAAAATCGTGTGTGTTCATGTGGATCCCGTACCCACCTTCCAGTCCCATCAGCAGACCTTGGTCACCATTTTTTACCAAAGTGCTAATGAAATAAGCCCAAACTGCATTCTAACCAAATTTTACAAACGTTCGGGAATTATTATTTGCTACATAATAACTTCTGGAGTTGCTACTTGTGATTGTTGGCACTTGGTGGAACATTTTATACATTTTTGATTGAAAAACAGTTGTACTTGTCCACTTATTAAAAAAATAAAAATAATAATAATAATAACTTCTAATCACGAGATCAAAAAGTAGTAAGAATGAGACAGAATAAAATGACTGTTGATAACTTAATAATTTATTTTTCTACATAGTCTCCGAGTCTGTCTACACACCGAGTCCAGAGCTATTCCAAGGCTTTAATCCCTTAAAAAAAAAGATTTTTTTTGGTCCTGCAAAAAGCTCTCCACGGCATCCATCACCTGGTTATCGTCCTCGTACCTGTGTCCCCTCAAGTATTCTTTCAATTTGGACAACAGATGAAAATCGCTAGGCGCCAGATCTAGTGAATAAGGGGGGTGGTCAACCAATTCGAAGCCAGTTTTCTCCATTTTCGAGAACACTTTCCGACACGAAGCAAACAAATGACTAAATTCAGAAAAAAACAAAGGAGAATCGAAGATTTTTTTCTTTATTAATATGAGAAATATCTGAGCTATGCCTGCCAGTATTTATTTTTTTTCTTACCAAGGAGTATATATGTCGTTCTCACTACTTTTTGATTGCCCTTAGTACTACCAGTAGAAATGTAAATTCCAAAAATCTTTAAATGGCCATAATTCTTTTTCTAAGATCCGATTTTAATTCAATAAAGCCTATATTCTATTCCAAATTAAGTTCTGTACAGCTGTGAAAATTACATGAAAATCCGTTCAATAGTTTTAGAGATGTGCGTGAACAAACAGACAGACAGAAAAGAATTCTAAAAATCGTTGAATTGTGTTCTATTACCCTTCTTTAGTCACCCCCTTTCTATTTCTATTACTTTTCTTCAATGTACAGCAGACACAGGCAGCGGTTTCTACTGTTTTATCTTGATCGATAACAAAAAAATATTCAAGCAACAAAAATTATGTTGTCCTGTGTTATATATTATGTTACATAAATAAAATAAAACAAAATCATCATCATCATCATCATCATCATCATCATAAATACTTTATTGCACACAAAATGTATATCTGACTACAGTGGGCGCGGCATCCTTTGATATAATAATATGACACAATTTGAATTCATATAAACTGTCCTGTCATTCTGATGGGGCTATCTCCAAGTCCGTTTAGTTCAATGCATATACATAATACTTTCGACATTCTTATCTAAGCAATGTCTGTACTGGGCAGAATAATCATAATATTTTCCTTGAAATATTGTTTTCATAAGGTTGTAAGTTACGTACGCGTGCTTTGGAATAGTTTTTATGACGTCATGAAAATAATTCTTTGTAGACTGTTTAAATGGCATCCACTTTTTTCCATCATTGTGAAAGCCAACTTTACTTGTTTGTTTACTTATGAAGAGCAATGCAGTTGAAATTTTGTTCAGGTTTCTGATTTGGTAGCGTAAAATAGTGAAAACCAAAAATATAATAACGTCCTACAAATCAAAGTGAAAAACTACAGAGTATCCTGAATAGACGGCACGCCATCAAATAAAACTTTTTTTGCGCGAACTTTTTTTCACCATTCCATAGAAAGTTAGTCAGCTGAATGATTATTTCACTAAAAATTACAAAATAACGCGAATTGTACTCGTACACCAGTAAGCCTACTTAGCTGTGATAGTTTTCCTTTTAAATTCATTATATATACTACTTCTGTGAATTTTTTCACATATCTCAACCGTTTAGCCGGCAGGGGGAACGCTTGACTCTAACAAAAATTAGCACTGTAAATCTTAATATTTCGCCAACGGATCCCTACAAATGGTTGTGACCCACCGGCAATGTTTTTAAACGACCTATCTAACAATACCTCACACTATGGGATATACGAGAAAAAAATCATCCCCAGTTTACGTGTATGAAAGGTACCATTAAAAAAAATGTTTTTCGAGATGTTATTTACCATTTTCTCAGCGTTATTAATATTTATATCCACGCCAAATTAGAGCTTTCTAGTACTAATAGTCTCTGAGCTAAGCCGTGGGCAGACGGACATGGCGAAACTGGGTTCCTTGTCGGACTACGGAACCCTAAAAAAGATGTCGACCGCCAAAGAAGCACTAATACTCCGGTGATAGAGACGACGCTCTACAAAACCTATGTGAACATAGCCTATGTCGATTATTTACCGCCGAGGATATGTACGGTCTATTGTCAGTCACATGTCCCGTGGCGTAGGTGGCAAGTTTTCTCTAAATTCTAAAAATAAAAAAATAAACTTGTTTTTTACGGTTTTGTGTTCTATCAGTGATTCTGATTTACGGAGTTCGATAAAGCTAGAGCGTTCATTTTCAACCTGTATTAAAAAACCTTAGAATTAAGCTGCATATGCATTTATTTGTAAATACTTTTTAAACACACGAAATTAAATTAACTAAAATTTCATTTTCTGTATGATGTAGAAAAATTACATAACAAGCTCTACTTATCACATAGTACTAACAATTAATAATTATATCTTGCTTTGTGTGATGAGTTCGTTGATGGTGTGTCCTTGACTGTCCCTCGACTACAAGCTCGTCGAGTAGTGAAGGACACATTTTCAATACCTACTCGTAGGACAAACCTTGGTCGAAATGCACCAGATGTAAGATCTTGTAGCACTTAATGCTTTTGGAATTCTCACTCCCTTGACATTTTTAACGATAAAGCTATTAATTTTAAATATAAGATATTACAGCCAAATCCATTATCATAATTATTTTGAATAACTGAAAATTTATATATATATATATATATATACTTTTTTATTTTTTCTCTTTCTGACTGTTTCAAATGTAATTTTAATTTTCAATTTTTTCTTTCATGTTGACATTCTGAATTGTGATTAATAAATTTAATATATAACTTCAATTTAATAATATTTTTAAATAATCTGTGTGTTTTGTGTGTCTAGATTTATAATTCAGATTTAAGATAGTGTATATATTGTAATTCAAATTGTTAATATTGTCCTGGTAATTGTAATTTAGTATTTGATTAATTATTATGTTGTTAACATTTTATTACACAATAATTGTATCGTAATAATGCTGTGTACGCCTGTAATTGATGGCAACACCAGATATAGGCCTTATGTTTACTTTCTTCTTTTTTTGAATGTGTGTGTTGACATTGTTGGTGTACCTTTTTGTAATAAATAAATAAATAAATAAATAAATATCTTATTCCATAGGTTTTGCCCGCGGCGGCACTCACGTTAAAGTGTCTTTTAATGTTTAAGTAGTATCGATAGTTTTCGGCTTGGCATATACTTGGCATATTAAATAGCATATACATATAGATATATATATATATGTTGACCAGGTTCACTACGACCATGAGAAAGAAAACCGCACCCAAATACGTTGAGTGGGTCTCGAATTAAAATGGAACAGACAGACGCAGAGTTATATCACAGTTTCCGTCGTACTGGAGACGTCGCAAAAAAAAATTTCACTACGCAAAATTTTAAGTTCATGAATTTGACTTTACGTTAGGATTCTAGGGAAAATATGTGCAACCTTTAGAATATTTAGTTCACAAATACTGTCCGAACAAACTGAACGAGTAACAAAAACTTCCTCACTAACTGTACAGTATGAAACTAAAACTATAACTATTTATTTCGAAGCTGAAACTGGAAAAGTTACACTATTCATTCTCCAACTCACGGCAGATTTTGTAGTCTCATTTTCTGAATGCAGAACGAGATGAAAATGGACAGATTTCTGACGGCACTTAAGGCGAAGGCTTTCAACAAATGAACGTCGAGGCTTTGCACCCCGAGCGCGGGAACAAAGACACTCTTCTCACGTCACCCTAGGCCTTAACCAGTCTGAAAAGAACCGCTTTATTTATAGACGACAACACGATAGTTTATTGTATCAGGTCCAGCTTGCAATAATAGTGTAGGATTGTGAAAAAACTAATTATATTTCTGCTTTTTAGCTCAGAATAATCTAAGCTCATTAGGATGATAAAATTAGGATGTAATTTTACCACCCTTCTGCTTTCATTCACACCTATCACTATGAACTAATATTAATTATTTTCAATTTCAATAATAATATAGTAGGATTTCTTTTTTATGTCGGTGGAACCCACTTAAGATCTTATCTTCCAATGATTGGCATTGTCATCTTTTGTTAAGTTCGACCGCTAAATGAGCAGTGCATAATGAAACGCATAAACAAAAAAATATTTTATGTTAATAGCAACTTTACCACCTACACAAAAAGGATCAAATTTGAACGCCAAGTCACCAACGCATTACAGATAAAAATTTTGAAATTGGAAGTGGCAGCCATTTTGTATGTCAGTTACAGGATGATTAAGTAATGGCTTTTGGATCTTAATATCGTATACTTCTCTGTATTTTATTCTGGATATTTCATAAATTTGAACCTGCCCTATGTTTATAGGATTTTGATTGCTTACCTGCTATTTGGATTTTTGTGAAAAGTGTGTTCGATAACGACCCCGGCTGTGTATATGGACTTTGATTTAGGGGGATTAAGAGGTACAAAAATGTAATGTATGTAATATTAAATGTAACTTCAATAATTCCGTAGATTGCAGCCATATATTATTTTTTGTATTTGTAGGTACTTACTGGTTTTATTGGAATTATGTAAGAATAAGTAAACATAGTTATTTAATAAACAAAAAATGTGTGTTAAATTAAAGTTTTAAATTTTTATTTATTTTTTTTAAACTTAAATACTGTTTTTCTTAATAACATGCATATAAAATTATGTAAAAATCTTAAATCGTTTCACCCTGTACCACACCTGTACCTTGCTGCCGCCTTCAATTTCAAAAAGTACTATCTGGAATGCGTTGTCGTTCAAATTTGACCCTTTTCGTTCAGGCGTTAAAGTTGCTATTGAGATAAAATATTTTTTTGTTTATGCGTTTTGTTGTACACTGCCAATTAGTGGTAGAACTTAACAATAGAACAATGCCATTCATTGGAAGATAAGCTCATAAGCCGAACCCGACATTTAAAACTAATCCTACTATACCTCTAAATATTCGCTAATACGACAAAAACGTACAATTCAGTTCAGCTGTTTTCAAGTTATAATATTTTATATCATCAGAACACAAAATTAAATTCATCAAAAGTAAAACAGAAATAGAACCGCTACACGGAATAGGCCGCCAGAGCTCTCGCAATGCTGGATCGTTTCACGGAAAAATCTCAACAGGCAAATGCACATTTTGCGCGAGGCCGTGTAATAATTATCTTCGCAATTATTATTTTTTAAACTTTTCACTCTTAAAGTTTTTAATGATGCCCGTTCTCATTATATTTGCCTCATTTTTAGTGCGACGGTTAAAAGTTTTTTTGCTTCAGAAACAATAAACATTGCAAAACTTAATGTATTGAATCACAGAGGTATTCGCCTTAATATTTTTGGTACAATTTCATCAGTTTGGTGCTCTGTGGTGGGTCCCGTCGTCGGAAACTATTATTATTTCAGAGTCCAGGGGTACGAAATACCGAATCAACCATATGTACCCATTCTCACATATGTATTTTTACTAGAAGGCATAGCAACCATGTACATTATTAATGAATAGTTTTTCATTATTTTAATTAAATCTGAATTGTATTCTATAGATTTATTGTTTATTATAATGTTACTATACTTTTTACACTCACTGGCTCTCCCATTTCATGTTATGTTTTCTATTTAAATTCTATTTAAATTTTTAATTTATTACTTGTAACGGCATTCAGCCATTATCTTTAAATATTATTTACTTTATTTACTATTATTATTTTATTTACTTTAGTTTTGTTATTGGCATATTAGAATTTTATCTCGTACCATTGTTTCCAACTTATTTTGTTGTAAAACTAATAAACGTTTGAAATGAAAATGAAATGAATCAAACACAGAAAACTGTGAATAAAACCTGCTATACGGTGACTTTTATTTATACAGCCAAACTTATACTGAAAGCTTAGTATGTGATCAGTAAGGCCGGGTTCCGAATGGCGCTGACAGCACTAAAAGTACCATCAAACTACTCACGCCGCACGGCTATCAGTGATTCGGAATGACGATATACGCGATATACAGTCGCCGTCAATAGAAATTGTGGATTATGTAAACAAAGCGCCATGTTGTCTTTGTCTATGAATAGGTGAACTATCTAGAGATGGGTAAGTATGTGATTAAAATATGTTAGGTGCTTAATTAATTTTCTTTATTTGATTCATCGCTAAAATATTCTGATGAATCGCTAGTTGAATCGCCCACGTTAATTACAAATGGTTCCGTCACAGCGTCGGTGGCCGTAACTATTATCCCATCCAGTTCTTTAATTTTTTCTTCTACTTTTAGGACATGAGCTACACATTTCGCCCACTGTTCTGGCCCGATCCACGCCAAACCTTGGTCCAACAAAATCTTCACATCGTCCATTTTGAATGTTTTGTTGTTCCTTCCAACGTAACCTTTTACTTGCGCTCATATCAACTCTATCGGGTTAAGCTCGCAATGATATGGCGCAAAACTGTCACATTTTTCGATGCCGCCAACTCATCTACATACATTTTTTTTATATTTTTGCTTATCTACTTTAGCTATGACATTCGCTTTGATTTCGGTTTCTTGAAATTTGATTTCTTTTTCGCGCAACCAGCTTTGGATATCCTCCTTCCGCCAACTCATGTTGGGCGCCTTTTCGATTTGACGCGAATGATATGGGGCATTGTCCATTACTATGACGGAACCAATTGTCGTTGTTTCAAGGTAAAACACTATCCAAATCACAAAGAAAGATCAGTAAGAGAAGCCAAGTCGTTAGAATACCGAAAACACAAAAGATTTTAGAGCAACGCTGGAAGATCACACAGCTCTCGATAGAATCACACATACGTTTATGTCAAAGATTACGACGTAACGCTGTCAAAAAAAATTACAGAATAAAATAGCATCACGAATAAAATAGGTTCATATTCAAATAGATTCGTACATCACTAATTTAAAAAGACAATACAGAATCGACGAGAAAATAATATGACAGCAATCTCGACGCAGTACAGAATTGACTATTGATTCTATGATTTTCCCTAATTAACTGGTGATTATTGAATATTTCATGATGAAATACAGTGAATGGCAGGTAAGACTTGATGCTTCATGATTTGGAATAGTGTTCAGTGAGACTTCGTGACAGAACCTTGAGAAAATTGAGAAAACGGTTTGTTTACATAGTCCACAATTTCTATTGACGGCGACTTTAATCAATTATATCCTGAATTGGAACGCACTATAAGACGGATCGATAACAATTTTTGTTAATTTCGCAAAATGAAATCTTGACGTCCCATAGTAATCGACTCGGGGCTGGGCTTGCGTTTCTAAAGAACACGAGAAAAATAATTTACGAATTTCACAAAAAGGGTCATCGAACCTTTTTACTGAGCACTTAACAAGTCTTCAGTAAAAATTACGCTGTATAAATTAAAGTCACCATATACACGAGTATTTGTCTGTTTGATTACAGCTTAAAACACCTCTAATAACCTCTCGTGAATATGTCGTAACAATATACAATTTAGGCTACTCAACTAGTTTATTCAATCTCTGCCCCTTGTCGGTTGGGGTATTATTTTATAAACAGTTGAGTGGTTCTCGAGTTGAAACGGAACATACATACAGACAGACAAAAATTCTAAAAACGATTATTTTGGTTTCAGTACTAATAACCCAAACGTTCTATAATTTTGAAAAATAAACCTATTTACAGACTTTTTTACTACTTTATTATTATTATAGATATGGATAGGAATCAAAAGCTTTAAAGATTTAAACGCATAAGCCTCTAACTGTCAAATGGGTTGAAGTTTAATCCTTTTGCTACAGTGATACTGCATTAGGTTTAAAATAAATCTACCAAGAGATACTTAAGCTATTTCAACAGAAAAAATATTCTTTTGACAAATAATATTGTCACATGTACACACAGTTTAGTAAGAACAATGGGTTGATGTTATTTTAAATAAATATTTTTATACCTGCGATTATTTTTAGGAAAATTGTGTTATACCCTTAGACCATTTAACACGGGACCTGGCAAAGCGCGACTCTTAGTACTGAAATTGTTCTGCCGTTTTCCACGGGAGGGGAGGTAAACACGCACAGCATACATTTACTCATTCACGCACACTCCTGCGAAAAATTGATTATGTCACACTAAATCAAAAGCTGCAACACAAACACAAAACGCGCACACAAGCATTACATGAACAAATTGTTTATGTACTTCGGCAGAGGCGGATAATTGCGCTTGCCTAGTCCCGTGTTATAGTGTTATATGGTTTAAAGTTATAGCTAACAAAAACCTTTATCAAAAATATTCCTTTGCCGACATATAACTCGACCTTTTTGCAGAGATTTCTGACTCAACTATCCTCGGTTCAAAAGGTTGACATGTCTGCGGTCAAAAGGGCCGAAGTAACTACAGAAATCCGAAGGTAAATCGGGTAGTTTTGACGTGTGATATCCATTATATTTTCTGTTATTATTTAATGGCATTTCAACAGATTTGTTCGCAAAGCCTTTCGCCCGCGGCTTCCCCCACGTGTATTCATTCAATCTCTGCCCCGTTTTTGGCTTGGGCGTTATTTTATAAACACCCCTTGTAGCCTATATGCAGTCCGATATAAATGGGTTTGCAACAACTATCGAGTAAAGGGGACCTTAATGTTTTATAACAAATCTTGGTCGAGGGATAGGTAGTCTATGTATAAATGGTGTAAATAACCTAACGGAAAAAAAGACGGTAGTAAAGCATGCTTCATGATTTTATAACAATTTCAATAATTTAAATAAATTTTATATAATTACGAAAATTCTATTTTGATTTTTGCAAAAAATGTTTTAAAGCTAGCCTTTGCCCGCGGCCCCACCCTCGTTTATTCAATCTCCGCCCCGTTTTCGGCTTTCGCGTTATTTTATCAAAACCACTATATGACCAGGATCATTACAATAATAATATATAAAACCACATCCAAATCCATTGAGTGGTTATTAATTTAAAAGGGAACACATACACAGATTGATCAATTCTGTACGAAAAAAGAAAAGGTATAAGAGAGCTTTTTTTTGTTGCAATTATATATCCATTAGGGCGGTCCACAGTAATATGGAGAAAAAAAAATGTTGTTGAATCTTTGCTCCACATAGCTCTTTTTTGTCTATGGTCATGTAGTAATTTCTGTGCCAAATATGATGTCAGTAGGTTACGGTTTACTGGTCACCCAGAAAGTAGACTTGTTCAAAAAACACTATTTTTCGAACGTGAACTTGTCTGGATTGCTTGCCGGCCTCATGTCATAGAGTTAATACTTCAGCTGTATTTTCATGTCTATTCGGCGTTACTGGGGGACCGGAAACTCAACTATTCAATCGATTTCAGAAAGAGTGGCCCTCTATTGGTAACACTGATTATAGTGCAGATGATAATCGCCTGTTTAAAAATCCTTCATTCATTGGTTTAAGAGCAGAATTATTGGAGTACTCTTGAAAAGCAGTAACCAAGAGACGATTATAAGGAGTTTTTGAGCTTTTCTCTTCTATTTCTTGGTGGCGGAAACGGAATAGAAACGTTTAGAGCTCCTGGACCCACACATCACGCTCGGTGGATGGCCAGAGCCACTTATGCCCTAAAGATTGCCATTTCACGGGTCAGGAGGCAAAAAGAATAGAAGAGAACTCAATTTGTAAGCTTAATTTACATAAGATATTGGACTGAACCACCGACCGCTTGAAATTACAGCCCCATATAAAGAAGAAACATACCCTAATAAGATAATTTGTGAAAAAGTTTACTCTACTTTTGCGAGGCATCTTTGGTCTTTATCAGAGCACTTGACAGCTTTTGCATTTTTTCACGATAGAGTTTCTACAAAAACGAAAGAATAAATGGTGAAAAACCTTAAGCGTCCAAAAATGACGAATTCTCTACTATGCATCAATATGACAAGGGAAAATGATCTCTCTGTGGAGAAGTTTGTCACTGAAAGAGCAAGTAGCTTCTTTGATGCTATCATGATTGATAGAAAAAGTAAAAGAGAAGAGTTTGTGGAAATATCACTTGAGAAATGGAAAAGAGTTGTTATTGATACTGCTGAATGGGGCATCAGTCTTATTAAAAATACAACCAGTCACTAACCAAGGCCCAAGAACAGATGGAATACATACTCCGCCTTGTAGCAAATTACAAAAAACAGTTTCCTAAGCCATCTTAAAGCATCTCTTACTGCATCATCATTCAATACCGTTTAAATTCATACATTTTTCTTTTAAACTTACGTTCCATTATGGGCGACCTACAAATGATGTTCTATTGCAATAACATTTTGTATACTTGTCATTTATATGTCTTACAATAAAAATAGCCTTGTGGAGAAACAATATTAGGAACTTAAATTTCTTGGACCACCCTAATATCCATGATACTAAAATGTTAAGTATCATCAACACAGCTTGACCTAATAAACGAAATAATTCAGAGAGAGGTCAACTTCCAAAATCGGGACGGCATTGCGCATCGTCCCGAAAATTGCCTCGTAATAGATATTTTGCAACCCTTTTCATGGCAGCAAATTCTTTCGGCTCATTGTTAGCGCGGGGCATTAGGCGCGCACAAAAGTTTACAAAGGGGACAAAGCGGCGGGGACGACGGGCTCGGGTCTACTGTCTGTCCCCAAGTTGCAATAAATCAGTGCTGTGACCCATCCAACGTCGACCGATTAACGGGAATTATGTAAAGAAATAAAAGACTTATTTTATATTCATAGTTTTTTAAACATACTTTTTGTGAAGTGTTTCGTATGAGTGTATTATAAGAGACGTACTTTCAGTACAGGTACAAAGTTTAAGGCAAAAAATAAAAGTACAAAAAGTTACCCAGTTTACCCATTTTCGTCTGTATTTTACACAAAAAGTTGTTTTTAACTTAAGACAGCGAAAGGAAGCAATTAAACGACACTTCATTTTCCTGTTAACGCGAAAGTTATCCTTATAAGTTTCCAAATTGCGTAATTTTCATTTATTTTCCAACTTGTTCCCGGATGAGCTTTTCAAAAGCGTCTAATGACGGAAACTTACTATCCTAAGGAAGCCTTATTTTCGGCCCCACGAGGCTTCCATTAAATTTCCTAATTTTCGTGAGAATTCGCTTATTTTTGCCAATTTTCTGAGTCAGCAAACAAAACTGACAAGCCAATTAGACGAAATTGGCTCGTGTCGAATGACTGATATTACTGTATATAAAAGGTACGGTTTGCGATTATTGGAAAATCCGCATAAATTGTGTAAGGAGTAAAATAAATTAGTCTGAGTGTCTAAAGAATTAGTCTTTTTCTACTTTTATCTTTTAGAAGCCAAACCTTTCAGTTGGTCCCAACAATTAATGGTAATTTAACGTTTTCTTCCTAATTTACAACAAAAGTAACCTTACAGAACTAAAGTCAAGCGTTTAAAATAATTATCTAACTTAAATGTCTTCAATATCTGTACTAATCTATATACTTCTATACATATACTAAAAATAAAGTAGTAGAAAAATCTTGTCTTCCCATTGAATATTTTTTCTAAATTAGTATATTGTACTTAAACCAAAACTACCATTTTTAGATATTTCGTCCTTATGTCTAATTATACGTATGTGTGTATGTTCCGTTTTAATTTGAGTAGCCTCAACGGATTTGGGTGTGGTTTTCTTTGTTATCATCGTAGTGACCCTGTTCAACATAATAGGCTATATGGGCTGTTCATTAAATAACCACCAAGCCAAAAACGAGGCAGAAATTGAAATCAACCCCGCCGGAGCACCGGGCAAACGCAATTACGATACATTTGAGCATCAAACATAACATTAGATAGGAAAGCACCGGCATCGACAGACAAACAAGTGAAGGTAGTCATAACGCTGTAGAGCCTACTCCTCTACAGTCACGTGAGCGGATTGTCCGTGTCGTGACGCGTAATCGTCGACACGACACGACACGCCGGACACAAGCCGCACGCGACACGTGACAAATGACACGGCTGACGTCACGCCGGGACAAACGCGAATTGAATGGATTCTACACTTATCCGGGGATTAACTAGCCCCGAATCTAATGGATTGAACTCGCAATTAGGAAGAAATAAAATATTGGCTCAAGTTTTATGCTTTCGAATTTGTATTTGTATTTTTTTTGTATTTCGAATAATTTAGATCAATAATGATGTGATAGGGCGGAACCAGGGAGGGGCACATGGGTACGCCCCCTCCCCAAGGAAAGTTCAAATAAAACATGGATACCGCTTTAATAATAGTCGTTTATTTTAGTGTACATACATAAGTAGGAGCGAGTTGCAAATGTCACACAATTAAATCTTTGAACTTATTTGAAACGAAAATCCTCAGGGCGCGAGTCCTCCAGTTTTTTCATGGGCTTCCTTAGAAAAATTTTGTTGTAATTTGTTTTTTTTTTATTCAATTATTGTATTTTTATTTGTAAGTTAGCGCCACGTGTCAAATTGATTAACATGGCCCTAAGATCAATTGTACCGATTTTTATGCTTTTAACACAATTTTACAGGCTTTTTTGGCATACCGCTAGGACTAAAAGACGTAGTGCAAAATACTACGGGACATTATATATATATATATGTACACATCTGGTCCTTGTGCGCCACTCAAAAATAATTCCTGGATCCGCCCTTGTTTGTTTGTTGGTACACAAAAATTGACTTTGTAGCCTTCGCAAAAAGTTATTCTTTCATAGGTTTCTGTGTACTCTTCAGTAATAATAGTAATGTTTGTATATGGATTTTTCGATATAAAACCGATATTAGAGAAATATCAATTAATCAGCGCTGTTGAGTAATGTACCTACTTAACGATTTTTTGAGAAGTCTATATACAGGTGAGTCTCGTTAAAGTGCACATATGAATTTGGGTAAAACTAGACCCAATCCTATCGACAGAAAAAAAAGAAATTGTTTTTCATGTCTTTTTTCTATTCTAATTTTATATGAAAACGCCCAGAGTGCCTCTGTTAAACCGCTCATAGAAAATGTTCTGTCCGGGATATAAACATAATATTTTCATTTTATGAAAATTGATTTGATACAGTTTAACGTAAAGTTATAAAAATTGGGGGTTAACTGGGCATTATTCTAAGAATTCTTAGTATTACTAAAAAAAACACCAAAAAAGCAATTTTTTATAAATTATTTCTTATCCTCTGCGGTGTTTTACGCCATATTATGGCAAAAAGACAAAGCAGTCGTCGTCCTGCAGCACCCCCCCCCATAGAGCAGGTCACAGGTTATTTTTAATTGATGGTGATTTTCTTAGGTAAATTGTAATTTAATCGTCCCTGCAAATTGTTAACAATCATTACCGTTTCAGTTTTAACATAATAGGGCACTTGTTCAAAAATTACAAACTTTCCTTTACAAATGGTCTACAGTTGCTGATAGAAAAATATAAAGGTCTATTAAAACAAGAATTTTATTTTTATTTTTTCTATCGCTAAAATTGGGTCTAGTTTTACCAAAATTCATATTATGTGCACTCACACTGTATTACGAAATCTATCGCCCGTTTCAATGCATAAAACCAACATTTGACGTTTGATTCCATAAGCCTTGGTGGCTAAGATTTTGACAGAATAATGTGATGAAGTTTAGGACCCATTTCACAAGATAAAATTACGATTTTTGTACGGCGTGTCTTTGTGAATTGTAAATTTCTTTGAATATTCAGTATTCCTTTATTGCACTCATGTTGTAAATTGTACAATACAGTACAGGTCTTAAATAACATTTTTTGTAATAAACATGAACCCTGACAGGGCATAGCAATTTCTTAAATTTAAATTATTACAATAATAAAGTATACCTTAGCCTAGGAGATACATTATTAAATCTTTATATAGGTAACAAATAGCAATTTCCTTAATTTAAATAGTTTATGAGATAGATTTGATTCAATCTTTAAATTTATTTTTTAACAAATCTAAATTTTTCTTCTTTTTAACAGAATAATTGAATTTTGGTATTTGAATTCTAAAGTAATTATAAGTCGAATCAAGTGGGCCGAAATATATTTCGAAAACTTAAATCTTTTATAAATGTTTTATTTTATTTACTATAACAATTTATATAAATGACAAGCTCACTGCAGCGACACATGTATATTTCAAAGTAATTATAATTAATATTAATAAATTCAGTCTTGCTAAAATTCATAGATGGAGTACTAACATTTTTTCAGGAGGTAGAGTTTTAGCTGTTGTATATTTGATTCATCTTTGGTTGCTGTTACAATTTGTTTTTTTATAATTTTGTTATGGATTTTTACACACATTGCAAAGGGACTTGAATGTATCTTTTGTAGAGTAGATATGGGGTTAGCTAGCCTGTTTTTTTTTCGTAATTTTTGTGGGCGTTTGTAAATTGGGAATAGTTCTTTGTGTGTTGTGGTGAATTTAAAAACTTCTAAAATATGTATGCATGGTAAGGTAAGTATTTGGTATTTTATAAAATAGGTTCTACAAGTCTGCATTTGGTCTATGTTTGCGAGTATTCTCATACATCTTTTTTGTAGTATAAAGAGTTTGTCAAAGTCTGTGCTGTTACCCCAAAGGACTATTCCATATTGGAGTCTGCTGTATGCGTAGGCGTAGTAGGCGCTTATAGATGCTTTTAAATCTGTCGATCTTTTTAATTCAAGAAGAGTATATGTGAAGCTGGAGAGTTTGGAGGCTGTGGTGTTAATATGGCTTTTCCAGTTTAAGTTGGTGTCTATGTTAATGCCTAAGAGTTTGAATGTATCAACGGTTTTAATGGGTGTGTTCTTGTAATAGTAATAGATGTTAAGGGGCGATTTTTGGTAGGGTCGGAATTGCATTAACTTAGTATTTTCCAGGTTTATGTCTAGGTTATGTTCCGATAGCCAGTTAGAAATTTGGTCGAAAGTTTTGTCGAGATCGTTGTTAAGCTGAGAAGGTTCTTTACATGGAATTGTGACGGATGTGTCGTCAGCAAAAAAGGAGCATGGATTGCTTATTTCTTGTGGGAGATCATTGATATAGATTAAAAACAATAAGCAACTTAGGTTACTACCTTGTGGGATAGATCTGGTTAAAGCAGTTGTTTTTGATTTTATTGTTTTTATTTTACCATTTACATCATCATGGTTTTCAATTTCAAAATATTGGGATCTGTTCTTTAAGAAGGATTGGAACCATGTTAATGGGATACCTATTACTCCTATATCTTCTAGCTTTTTTAATAGGATGTCATGTAGGATTTTATCGTATGTTTTACTCATGTCTATGAGGATGCCTATAGAGTATTGTCTCTGATTAATTATAGATAATGTTTCCTGTATATATTTAAATACTGCTAATGTCGTAGAGTGTTTTTTCCTAAATCCATTTTGATCTTTATTAAATAATTTAAAAGTTTCACAGAAGGAATATAGGCGGTTGTTTATTGCTGTTTCGAAGATCTTAGAAATTGATGATAGATTTACTATAGGTCCGTAGTTGTTGCAATTTGTTTGGTCATGTTTCTTGAGTATTGGTTTGGTCACCGCTAGTTTCAATTATTCTGGAAATGTACCTTCAGAGAAGGATTGATTGATCAAGAATGTCAAAGGGTCTATTAGTACGTTTTTATATCCATCCATCCATCCATCAGCCTGTTTCGTCCACTGCTGGACATAGGCCTTTCCAGGATTTCGCCACTCTTGGCGGTCCTCCTGGAAGAAATGCCCATACTCACACACGCTGGGCAGGCGGGTTGGTGAGCGCGGTGCCGAACCCCTTGCACCAGTGACGCCGCTGCCCGTCACCAGTCTGTTTTATATAAGGCCCGGCAATTGGGGATGGATATACCGCCATCCATCGGTCCCAGGCAATGGTGGGCCGCCTGGTTTTGCCTTTCTCTTACTCTCCCCCGAATAACTTCGGGAGGATTTGCGAGTAAGATGGTGGTACCTCCACAGTCGAGCCCGGCATCAGCTCTACCACCAGTTTTACGCTTTTACATGCTTTAATCAAAAGAGGTGGTACTTCGTCATGTCCACGGCTTAATTTATTTTTTAGTTTGTTCATTATATTGTTTACTTCGTTGGGACTTACAGGAGTCAGGTAGAATGAATTTTGAACTGGGTATTTCACTGGTATGCCTGTAGGTGGAGGACCGCTATTAGAGCCGATTGATATAAGGTGATTATTAAAAGTGTCAGCAACTAGGTATGGGTCTTGAATTAGTTGATTGTTGTTGTTAAATTAAATTTCGAGATCTTTTTTTGTTGTTTTGTTTGTTCGTGTCTTTATTATTGACCACATTCTTTTTTGTTATGTTATTTGATTTTTCAATTTGTTTTGTGTATGTTATCCTTTTTGATTTTTTTATGGATCGTTTGAGAAGTTTATTATACTCTTTGTAGTTATCGTGTAGGATAGTATTATTAGTTTTTTCTATAGATAGCTTTAGTAATCTTTTTCTTTTACAAGAGGTCTTTATGCCTTTTGTCAGCCAGTCTTTTTTTGATTTTGTGTTTATAATTATAGTTTTTTAGGTATATGTTTATCTAGTAACTCTCGGATAACTTGGAGAAAACTATTGTAGTTAGTGTTGGTATCTGCATTTGTGTTGAAGGTGTTGTTCTCATCTATATTTGTTAGGTCATTTTTGAAAGTTTGCATGTTGTGTTCGCTGAATACTCTTCTTTGAATTATCCATTTATCTCTGGTTTTAGTTTTGGTATCAGGTAGGGTTACAATAGTACCTCTGTGGTCACTAAAACCAAATTCCTTAACAGATATCGTGAGATCATTGTTGGTAAGGTTCGTAAATACTAGGTCTATATATTTGGATGAGGTGGCAGTTATTCTCGTAGGTTCTTTAACATATTGGTGAAAATTATAACTAAGGAATTGTTTGATTAACATTATGCTGTGAGTTGATTATAGTTAATAGTGATGATTTTCGATCTAATTAAATGAAAGGATTGTCAAAAACTGCAGAATTCTAGCAGGTTAATCTGAAATGCAATTTTGATTGCATTTAATGCCTTATTCAATACAAAATATCCTGGTAAACTGGCGACATTATCTAGAAAATATAATTATTATATATAAATTGACATATTGACAAATGCAAAAATTATATATATAACTATGAGTAATTTTTTATAATAATGAATGTGGAAAATAATACAAAATCCACTACATTATGTGTCAAAAAAATGTATTGTCTGATGGTTTGGCAATTTTTTTCAACAAAGTAAACTTGAATGAAAGATTTAGCGCCTTGACCTTGATAATGTGATATTTTTTTCGTAAACACGGAATGTAGGAGATTGACTTGAAAAAAGTAGTATTTAAAAATATGATACATACGAAAGATTGTGCTATGTTTAACACGTATTCAACAGCATAAAAGATTTTCTTAAGATGGTAAATAAGGGTAAATTTAGGTTACTCGCATGAAAAAGTAAACTGGCTCTGAAGTTGAACTATAATCCACGTGCGGGACATAAACGTAAAGTCACGAAGTCAGGTAAAAGTATCTAAAGTGAAGCTGGAAAGCATTCTCGACTTGAAACGGTGTGAATAACCGTCACTTTATTTGGTCATAAATAAAACAGCGGCTAACAATATTGGACACGATGTTTACGACCAGTCTTCTCAAACAGTCCAGTCGACTGAAACTAATGTCCATTTCTATCCTCGCTCTAAGAACCAAGGCTATATGAGTATTTACATTTTAAGTTGTGCTTGGAGTTATAAAAAACCGGCCAAATGCGAGACAGACTCACGCACAAAGGGTGTCGTATCACCACGAAATACGGGGAAGGGACCCTAAAATCATGGTGTTTATCAATATAATAAAATAAATATCAATAAAATAAGTAGCAAAATTCGACAAAAATCTACTACACTACAAACTGATCCAATCTAAATTTTGTATGAATTAATACCATTTTAATATAGAGATCAAACAAGTAACATTGAAAAAATCCAATATTTTCGAAGATTTTTGTATGGGGATGCCCCTTGGGTTTAATTTATTTTCATTTTGATTATTTGCTGTAATCTAGGTAATACATACATGAATTCTGTGATACCTATTACGCTGAAGTTAGTGCGATGTGATTCTGCGATTTTAAGAGGTGAGGCCTCTAATTTAGGACTTAGCAGGTTATGTCGCAGGTTTTATTAGTAAAAACGGACAAATTTTTCTGACCTGCGACAAAACTTGCTTAGCTCTAGGGGGTGTTCTCCCATTTTGTTTCTTTTCAAATTCATCTTAAACTAATAAAAGGCGATGATTAAATTTTGTAAAAAATATATTTCACCATTTGATCCTACCATTTCGGCCGTACAAAACACGATTACTAAAATTTTGCTTGATCCAATTAAAACACAAATATTTGTCTAAGCCATGACCTAAATATCATTTCATTTGAGCTATATTAGGTTTTGGACAATAAAAGTTTTACTAAAATAAACATCGTGAAAAATGCGATATAAAACGGCTGTCATATTAAAAACCCATCACTCTAATTCCAAAATAATAAATAAAAACCCCTAGAAACTGCGAGTTTTCTGAGCGGCCCGCTTCCGCTGAGCAGGATAAACATGTATAAAATGAAAGCGTTGGAGTAGGACAGATTTCTCTGGACAACCTCGCCTTAATTAGGAACCTCATCTTGTTAAAACCTCAGAATTCTACTAAATTTGATTACACTGCCTGAAACTGTAGGTACTGTGACCCCTATGATAGACGGACGGACGGACAGACAGCGTAAGCTTAGTAATAGGGTTCTACTTGGCACCTTCCGGGTATGTAACCCTAAAAAGTGCAAGACTTACTGTTATAAACCATACTTCTTTACTTATTTTATTACTCACTAGCCTTTGCCCGCCGCTTCATCTGCGTTTATTCAGTATTTACCCCGTTTTCGGCTCATAAGTTATTTTATGAACACCCCTAATAGCGTATGTGTTGACTAGGGTCACTATAAACGAATCCGCATCCAAATTCGTTGAGTGGTTCTCGAGTTAAAAGCGTTTATTCATTCCTTGCCCTGTTTTCGGGCGTTATTTTACTAAAACCCCTTAGAGCCTATGTGTTGCACAGGGTCACTGCGATGATAATACAAAAAAAACCGCATCCAAATCCGTTGATTGGTTCTGGAACATACATACATACAGACAGACAGACAGACAAAATTCTAAAAATTATCGGCCTGACAATACCAATAAACCATTTCATTAAACCGCTAAAATGTATAAAGAAACTGAAATATTTAACATATCTCAAACATATAAATACAATGCATGTATGTATATTGATACGAAAAATTTTATCCAACGATATCCACACACAAATATCTTAAAAGGACTTTTTATCCTTTAGACTCCGAGTGCCGGCCGCTCTCGCTCACATTTTTGCTCAGTACCGACTTTTGGCCGCAAGGCATCATGTTCCGGCGCTTCAGGGAAGCGATACATAAAATGAAACTCCCTGTAAAAACTGGTTAGCAGTGTTAATTGTTAAGTTAAATATAAGATTTTTATGTATTAGTTAAGGCATATATGTATGTATATGTTATGGGCCAGTGCCAGAAAAAAAAAATTATTATTATTTGCTAAAAAAAATACAATTAAAACGCGCTTAACAAAACATACAACGTATATCCATACAACGTCAGAGAACCAACTACGTAATAGTAGCATAGTGGCTGAGCGAGCACGAATATAGGTAAAAGAAGTTACCGAAAGATATGAAAGAAACTAAATCATTATTACTTATTTACAAAAAACATTGAAGAGTCACATTTTGACGGACTGTTCATTACTTCATTAAAACCTAGCGTTTATTAATTATAATAGAACGCGGCTATGAAGTCAATCCTGACACATGCCTCTAGGGTTGTTATACGTTCGATCACTGTATCGATAAAATTCGTCAAGTGTGAGTAAAGTCGAATGCAGTTATCAGATGTAAGTATATGAAGAAAGTGAAAAAAAAAACATCTAGGTAGAGATCATAGAAGTAGTTTAATTACTTAATACTTCTATGGTAGAGATAATATTTATATTCTTTACTTTATTATGTATCACTTTCCGAAGCACCATCACCATTATCACTACTGGAATCGTTTGTATTAATAACTAACTCAAAGTCATTATCTAAAATATTATCCACTTTAATGTCTCTGTTGCAATCGTCCCATATTTTGGCTTTAGTTTTATTCACTACCATTTTCCAATTATTTTTGGTTACGTGATTGCACGCTTCTTCTAACAATTTCATCATTTTCGCTGTGGAAAATGGAGGTTCAGTATTATGGCGTGCCGCATGTCCTTTGATCTGTGCCCATATCAATTCGATGGCGTTATACTCGCAATGATACGGCGGTAAACGAAGTACTCGGTGCCCATGTTGCAGTGCTAGTTCATCAATGACGTATCGTTTTACTCTCGATCTGTGAATATTCATCAATCTAATCAAATCTCCTTTCAACATAGACATACTTGCGTCTACACCTTTTTTTTGAAGCCATGCAACCAGATGGGCTTTTTTCTCAGAGTTTGAAGGTGGCTTATCAACTAACATGGAGTGATAAGGTGCATTATCCATAATAATAACTGATGGCTCAGAAAGGCTAGTCAGCATATTAGTGAACCATTGGGTAAACTTCTCACCATCCATTTCTTCATGGTAATCACCTGTGGTTTTAGACGCAAAGGCCAATAAACAGTTGTCTATAAAACCACAGGCGTTGCCAGCATGACAAATAATTAGTCTGGCTCCTTTTCCGGAGGGGACTTTGGATGCCGATGCCGCCGTATCGTCCGTCCACGAGCGACCAACTGTGTGATTCGCATTTAGCCACGTTTCGTCCAAAAAAACTACATTATCCCAATCATCTATAGCTTTCGCCTCGCGTAAAAAATCAGTCCTTTTCATGGCAATATCCGATCTTTCCATTAGCACCTTTCGTTTGTTGCATTGTTTATATCGGAATCCAATGTTTTTCAAAACCTTTGACAATGACTTTTTTGATCCGGAAAATAATCCAGTTTCCTTTAATGTCTGCACTAAATTCGACAACGTTGGGTACTCTTTACGTAAATAATAATTGTAAATATGCCTGCGGATGGCGTCAACGTCAAAATTATCTACATCGGTAAGCTTCGCTCTTTTTCTCTTGTTGGGAGAATATAGAACATTATCTTCGATGCCAGTCTCACCCAATTTTTCTTTCGTGATTTTTATAATAGTTTTTTTGCTGATATCGAGAGCATCTGCAACTCGATCCAACACCGATGTCACGGGCAATATCGGTCCGCCGTTTTGAGCTTCTCGTTCAAAAAAGTCACGAACACGTATGATAAGCTCACGAGACTGACTGTTAAGAACGAATTTCTTCGATCGTTTTGGCATTTTAACAATTCCAAGTAGTAAGCATTTCAAATTCCAAGTTCAAGCCCTTGCTTCAATCTGCCCCTTGGTCAATGGGTGAGATGGGGGATGGCACTAGGTATTAATAGCCAAAAACATGCACAAGTTTAGCACAATCAAAAGTATCAACCTTTGGAAAAGCGATCAAGGCAATACTTAAAATTGTTTTATCATACCTATTGACGTGTCATTGAATTAATTGACAGGAAATATTGTACTTTACATTCAAATTCAAAAAGTTTTCTCTAGGTAAAAAGAGTTCAATTCCCAGAGGTTAGTAATAAAGAAACAAACTCATTTATTCATTAATATTTATAATTAACTGAAGGAGAATATTACTAATATATCTAATTTTACGTTTTATTTACAATAATGCACATCATCATAAAACATAACAATATTTTTAGCTATACGAACTTTTTAACGTGTATCGATATATTGTCTGTGATATTATTGCCACTCACTATTCTGTCACACGCAATAAGTAATTATGTAATTTTTTCCTATGTGGTTGACATTGTCATTATTCAGAAACTTCATAGTTGCGCAATGTGTCAGGATTAACTTCATAGCCGCGTTCTATTATAATTATTAGTTTATTAATTAGAAGCATTTGGTAGAAAGTTACTCGTACTTATAATATTCAATATTCATCCTCATCAACTCACTGTAAACACAACCCCATAACATTGCATTGTTAGTGAAGCTAATCTAACTTTTTGAGGATTACCCACATTTTTTTTATTTGTTACGCGATTAAAGCGTTCGCTGTTTTAAATTGTAACTGTGATAATTTATTGTTCCTCATGTACATAAATTGTATTCTTTTTGGTAAATAAATATCTTAAACCTTAATCCACTTGAAAATTCGCGAAAATATTCAATGTACAGACACGACTTTTTTCTAATATTAGTATACGTTATTCCATAGACAGATAAAGACAATGGACTGAAACCAAGGAATTAACGTAATTTTTATTAATTTTCCAACTTATGTGTATGGCATAGGCTAGGAAAAAAATGTTATTACCCGTCCAACACAAAAAGGCCAATGTCAAATACTTTATAAGCTTTTGATAGAGGCGATTATTGGTTAGCTAATTGACCTATTTGTCTAGGACACCGCGAAACAGCAGATCGGAGGGTTTTTAGCTAATACTGAAATATTATGTAGGGAAGAAAATATTGGATTTAAGTACAACACTTTTATATTTCTATTAACTATTTTATTTAAAAAAAATCAAGTTGATCCCTTATTTACACCGCGTTCTTGAAACGAACGTTTGAAAACCAAAAAAAAAAGGGTGAAAAACATTTTTTTTGACAAAAGTATAAATAAAGTATAAGTGGATCTTATACCTAGATAAAAGATCAATTAATCAAAAGTATTTTTTTCAATATTAATATAATTCAGTCCTAATTTCTTCAAAAGATCCCTCGAAAATCTTTAGACGAAAAACTTACGATCCTTCAGAAGCCTCTATTTTTCATTCCAACACGGTTTTTGTTTAATTTCCATGATAAATCCAATCGTTTGACTATGTACTAAATAATACAATTCTGAAACTATTGACTTAGTGCGTACCAGAGGTAAAATTCTCTACGAAATGCGTCTTCGTCGTAAACATTACTTTGTTTCTTTTGAAAGGGATTATCTGTTATTGATGTAATTTTCATTCAGAGATCCTGAAATAAATTATCCCATCTACCTCTTACGGTGAACTTTAAAAAAAACAAATTTATAATTAGCTTAAAATACACAGCGAAACAGTCGCACAAAGGACGTCGGCCACCATAAAGCTAGTTTATCTACAGAGCATGTTTACTGTTGTTTGCTCGCGGAGTCCATTGTATTCTCTAGCGCTAACAGAAAGTAACGCACATTGCTGTCAGCGCTGAATTAAGCTTTACGTTGCGGACGTGTCTCATGCATCGACCTAGCGAAGAAATAAGATACTCTGTGACTGTAACGAAGATCCCTACTCGCAATTTGAGTAAAAGTAATTTGCAAAACGCACTGGTTGTACATCTTTGCCTTTAAGCACTGAGGTATTGATGACGTAACCTTAAACCGGGCATTTACCGAGTCTTCAGTATGAAAGTCACCTTATGTATATATATAGGTATATAAATAATATAGAAGCGATCGCAATCAATGACGGACGGTCCATAGAAATGTATCGAAGACGACACTAGTACGAGTCGCATGAAATTGCAATGCGCAGGCGTTCAACGCACTCCGTACCCAAAGGGTAACCAACGGGACCCTATTATTAAGACTCCGCTGGCCGTACATCCGTCTGTCCGTCCGTCTGTCACCAGGGTGTATCTCATGAACCGTGATAGTTAGACAGTTGATAAAATAAAATAAAATAAAATAAATACTAAAACTGGCCAAGTGCGAGTCGGACCCGCGCACTCCTATACAACAGATATGATTTTTTTGCCGTTTTTATAGATAATGGTATGGAACCCTTCGTGCGCGAATCCAACTCGCACTTTGCGAAAATTATTTTTCAAATCTCGACCTTCGCATACTTAGCGTTGCCAAACCATTACGTGAGTATAAAATTTCGATGAAACCTTTTCAGTAAAAACCAATAAATCCAATGTAGGCGTAGAAGCAATAAAAGTGATAAAAAAGTGTTTGTTTTCATAACACGGGTAGTATAAAAATGAAATTTGACCTCCAGTAAACAAATTTTTTGTACCATTTGTGATATAAAACCAAGATTTTATAAGAAGTTGCTATGAACTTATTAGTTTACGGTTGATTTTCAGTTTTATTTTCGCTAGTTCAAAAGAAAGCACTCATGGTTTTTTTTTGGAAGAAGGTGCATGTATCCGTCCATCAGCCTGGTTCGTCCGCTGGACATAAGCCTTTCCAAGATTTCACCCCTCTTGGCGATCCTCCTGGATGAAATTCCCATACTCACACTCGCTGGGCACATGGGTTATGAGTGCGGTGCCGAAACCCTCGCACCAGTGACGCCGCCGGTGCCCGTCACTAGTCTGTTTTATATAAGGCCCGGCAACTGAGTATGGACCCTCAATCGGTCCTAGGCATGGTGAGCCACCTGGTTGTGTCTGTCTGAGAGACACATATGTACGGGGTATCTATTGTAAACCATACACGAGGGTTGAGTAGTTGAGGAAGATGAGGAGTCCATAGGTTCAAATCCGGTTCGAAGGACCACTATGTACGGGGCTTATGTTGTACACCATACATGAGACTTAAGTTAAAATTACCCCAAACATACGAGCAAACTTAACATCTTTATAATATTAGTGTAAATAGTGTATGGTGTTTCTGATGCACACCATACATGAGAGTTAAGTAATTGGATAAGATGAGGAGTCCAGAGAAAACAATGAGCAACGAAATTATTTGTTTTATTTTCCCTGGTTAGTTGTTTACAGTAATGCTGTTGTTTCGTTATTAATGTCTGAGTTAATATTACTTATAACGTAAAGTAGGGTGTAGCAAGTGCAGCAGTATTATATGTATTATGTAGTTCAGTAGCTTTTACCCGCGGATCGGCCCGCGTGTTATACGGTTTAACGATATGCTTTTTTCCAGGATAAAAAGTAGCCTATGTGTTAAGTTAGGGTATAAACTATATACATTCTAAATTTCATCCAAATCCGTTCAGCTGTTTCAGCGTGAAAGAGTAACAAACATACACACACACACAAACTTTCGCATTTATAATATTAGTGTGATTATGGTAAATACATTGCATTGTACATTGCCATAGCAACAATAAGGCGACAAAAATGCCGCTAAAATGAATAAGTTGATAAGCATTAAAAAATTACAAACAATTCGGGATCCTCTGAGTCCAGAACCGTAACTTTATTATTTGTTGTTTTATTTTGCAGAGTGTACTACAATAATCTGACTAAATTTAAAGCTTGTGTTTTTACAAAATGCTACTTTTTCAATATTTTTGTATGGGTTTTTAAGTTTAAATTTTTATGTTTAGCCGCTATATAAGGTAGATGATTTCTGTGAAAGTGTTACCTGGCTACCAATAAAGGCTGAAGCTGTAGATCCCTGTGACAGACAGCCGGACGGACGGATGGACACAGACAGACAGCGAATGCCTAGTAATATAGTAGATAGTTTTTAATAGCTGTTTGGCACTCTTCGGGTACGGAACTCTGGATATAATCCACTTTTCCTTGCCAATTAATTATTTATAAATAGGTACTTCCTATAATAAATATCAATATTTTTTTCAAAATATTGTTCAGTAAAACCTGCCCCCTGATTCTGTTTCGTAGAATCAGTTGCCAAACCGAGTGCCTGTCGTCGAAAACATACATATCCGCTTATCTAAGGATACGTTCGCACTTGAAATGACGTCACAATTCGTAAATAGTTCAATACCCATGGTAGATTATTTAGGAAGTTCACTTTTATCTGTTTTTGGTGAATAGCAAGCATAGATGGCAACTGACACTGAGTTACATAATAGGCCCGCAGTAGAGTACGTATATCATTTCATATTTCTGGTCTGTATACTTACACTTAGCATTTTATGACTGTGAATAAAAAACAAAAACTAAAACCTTTCTCTTTCTTCAGTCTCTGTTTTTCCATTTTAAATGGCAATAAAACCTAAATACTAACCCTTTCCTCTATGAATAATTTATTCAGTAAAAGCAACAAACTTAGGCGCCGATCACACAGAGTGCGTTCTGCGTTCTGCAGCCATACAATCAGAATCGCGTTCTCGTTGACCGGCGCGTTCTCTGTGTGTTAAATAATTTGGCTAAGTGCGAGTCGGTCTTGCTTACAAAGGGATCCGTACCACCTCACTTACATACGAGTGCGGAACCCTAAAAAAATTATGGTGAATAACAACAATATAGGTCCTAAAGCAACACCAAGGCTACTGAATACAAGCCACTTAAATGGTAGCATTCGTCAACGTCTGCGAACGGAACTCTACTTTTATTATTTTTTGTTTTACTGTAGAGTTTGTCCTACAATCTGACTAAATTTAAAAGCTATATTTAAACTTGTCTGTTTTACCGTCTTTAAGTAAGAGCCAATAATGCTACTTTTTCGAGGTTCCTTGTATAGGGATCCGCCTTATTTTGCCTCCCGATCGGAAAGTTTCACAAGTATGCTTTTCTGACTGACGAATTATCCTGTTTTTATTTTTATTGATTGTAATAGATGCACTACACTCATTGCGCCAGGCGCATCTCCAGAGTTGACCCTCCTGTATTTGTGACATTTAAATTGTACCTGTGACCATTCAGCAGCAGCACACGCCTGTACTTTTGACTTTCGATGAAAGTAAATTTTTGCTCTTTATCCATTTTTAGAACTGGGAAGTCAGAACACAATACAAAATAGTCTTTGTTGAAAAGCATATTCAGTCGATACCGGAAACAAATGAGTAATGCTAATCAAATGGCATTTATGACAATAAGTGCTCATTAGACGTTTCGTGCTGTTGGACGTTTTGCTACTTAGACTTTCTGATCGGTAGGCCTTATTTTCCTTTTTATGTTTCATTATTTGTCGCGATGGAGGCCATAGTAACACGTATTCTGTAAAAATTTCAACTTTCTGCCTACAACGGTTGAGACTGTGGACCCATGTGACGTACAGACAGACAAACGGAGAGTGGAGGCTTAGTAATAGGGTCCTGTTAGGCACCCTTTGGGTACAGAACTCTAAAAATCCAAGCCGTCGCATCGCATAGATAACAGTGACTGCGGAACGCAGAACGCGGCTCTGTGTGATCGGCCCCTTACAATCCACTTGTCCAATATGCTTATCAAGCAAAAGAAAAGTTTAGCAGTTGAATATGCTAGTTTCTGAATCCCAACAACCCAGCCTATCTTTACACAGTTGGCTTCTATCTGACTTACTGAGCATCATGATAGAAAACATTCCAGCGCCAACTCAAAGAACTGTCCTTGAAACCAGTACTTTCAACAGAATGGGTTTTAATTTTAACTTCAGCACTGATTCTAAGAGTTCTTGTTTAACAAGATCTCGGGCGCTCTTTTGTTCGGTCTCGAGTTGCCGCCGACGGCGAATGGGCGGGCGGGGAGGGCGGCTGGAGCCAATTTTAACTTCTTTAATTTGAAAAGAGTCGTATTGCCTTACCTCATTGTGAATCAAAACAAAATACAAAATTACGGTTATCTTATTTCTTCTAATATGATATTGTCGATAAAATTAAATGGGAACTATTATTCTACGAGAATCCCCACTAAAATACAAATAGACATAATTTTACATTGTGTATATGCCGCACAAAGATTTGTTGAACCAAATATACGAGTATATATTATTACCTACCTACTATAGGGAAAAATCTTGTACAAAAGCATTTTATTGCAGAAATTGCGCTTTACACAGCAAATTTTAGAGAGACGTAAAATATGAGAAATAGCTATTTAATAACAGTTTATGACTCACCATAAAACTAGGAAAGCGTAATTTATCGTCATATAAAATTTTCAAATTTTCAGTTTTAAAATACCAATACAAAAGTCTTTCCATAAAGCTTTCTCAGAGCCATATCCATTAACCTCCAGCTTTCCTGACAGAATAGTCTTACTCATCACCATCATGGCATTAGTATAAAACTAAAACCTAATTAAACAGATCCTGAAGAATTTATGATTTTAATGCATAGTCGTAATATTAATTACCAGTTTGGTCGGGTTTTTTAAGATGCTTCCGTTATTTCAACACTTATTTTAGACACACAACATGACTTAAGCATAGGTACCTAAAATGTGATTGATGTTTCAATCGTTTTGTAACGAATTGTCACCGGGTCATAAGCAAATATAATAGTATATTATGCAACTAGTGAATAAAGGACGGATTTAAAGCGAGGGCCATAGATGAATCACGAGCAAGTAAAGGATTCTAACGACTGAATCACGACCGTAGTGAGTGATTCATGATGATTGAAACACGAGCGTAGCGAGTGTTTCAAGTGTTAGAATCCTGAGCGACCCGAGTCATTCATGGCCCTCAATATAAATCTGTACTTTACTCAAGAGTTGAATACTATACTTTATACCACGACTACGAGAAAAAGAAATAACTTAAGCGAAAATAGACATTTAATGAAGAAAAAGGGAAAATTCAATTTATTAAAATGCACATTAAAATTGGAATATTGTGCCCAAAGATTAATTTTCATTTTTCCATTTGCAAAACTCATCGTAGGCTTTGACGTAAACGAGCCGTGATTTGTTGGGTAGCAAGTTTTCTACTGTATCGGCCGCCCTCTCTTTCATAAACTCAGGTGTTAACACATCTATTCAAAATGGCGCCAATTTACTAATATATATATTTTTTTTCTGTAATGGCAGCCAAGAACACAAAAAGTTTTTATTCTAATAATAAACTCCTTGTCGCAAATCTCGAGGAGTTATTTGCACAAGGAGTTTGTATGTCGAGTATTCTTTGCGCAAGGAATTTGTACCGAGTATTTTTTGCGCAAGGAGGTTGTATAAGCATTGAGATGGTGGTCAAATATATTGGTGTGTTCTAAATTCAACTGTTTTCAGTGAATAAAATAAGCTTTTTAGAATGGGAATGGTATAAAATATTTTTTCCCTTTTAAATATGTTCCCGACGTTTAATCGCTTAGATACATGCATGACTTTTCAGGCGCGTCCCCTAGCAAGATACTGTGCGAAGTCTTTTCTAGCTTCCTTTTAACTCGTTAATATATAAGGTACTATCTCCCATTGCAGCCGTGGCAGATATTTTTAGAGCACCTTATATACACGGTGTCGCATTTCACATGGTCCAAACGAAATTTATAGATGGGGCGTACTAAGGGCTATTCAAATAACCCCCATGTATGTTCAGCCAAAGTGAATAGTTTTCAAGATATAATTTTTCTTCGTATTTTTGACACGTTACCCAGAATTTGACACATTTTTTTTTTCTTTTGAACTATTAGGCCTAGGGCCATTTTTATTTCTTTCAAAGATACACAATTAAATGCCCCTTTAAATTAAATATCAGCGTTGAAAATGGAGCGGTCTATTTAAATAAAAAAAAATCATTTTTTTAACATTTTTAAGTCCACCGGCTTTGTAGCTCAACTTACGGCGGCTATAAAAAAAAAAAAGCCGGGAAAAAAACTTTTCTTTCCATTTCAAAAACTTGCTTGACATGCTACCATTATACCAGCAAAATTTCATTTTAATACATTAACAACTTCTGTATTTACTTAGTGTAGTACATTATTTCTAAATTTATTTTTTACAATAAATGCTCAAAATTGCGCCCTCCAACTCTTATGCATAAGTGGCACCGCTTGAGAAAATTTCTACGTAAACGTTGAAAGGAGTCAAGTTGTTCTTTAATTTTTTCTTGAGAATCTCTTAGTTTAATCTTGAGTTCATCCAGTCGAAGTGTCGTACTCTCTGTGGTAGACTAACTCTTTGTAATATCCCCAAATGAAGAAGTCCACTGGGTTAAGGTCTGGTGATCTGGCAGGCCACGCTATTGGTCCACCTCGTCCAATCCATCTTTGTGGGAAAGTGGCATTTAAATGCGCTCGCACAGCACTTGCGAAATGGCAGGGGGCTCCATCATTTTGGAACGTCATGTTCCGCCGCTGATCCAAATTTATGTCTTCCAGTAAAATTGGTAACTCCTCTTGTAAAAATTGCAGGTAGGCAGGGCCATTTAATCGGTCTGGAAGTTCAAATGGCCCAATCAGTCGTTTGTTGAAAACTCCAGTCCACAAATTGACTGAAAATTGATTCTGGAAGCTATGGCGTCTTATTGCTCTTGGATTTATACGAGCCCAAATATGGTAATTGTGCATATTAAAAATGCCATTCCTCGTAAACTTGGATTCGTCTGTCCATAAAATAGAGTCGAAAAAATTCGGGTCTTCTCGGTTTCTCCGCAACATTTCCTGACAGAAAGCCACACGTCGCTCGTAGTCAGTTGGCAGTAAGTTTTGTACTTTTCGGAAATGAAAAGGGTGCATGTCTTCAGCTGCCAAAATTCTGTGGACGGTTTGATGTGGTACGCCTAAACGTCGACCTATTGATCTTGTGCTTGCCGTTGGATCTCTTGCAATTTCCTCCAAAACATTTTCTTGTAAATCTGGATCACGTCTTATGATACCTTCTACGTTTCCTGCTCCTGGTCTGCGGCTTGCCATCGAAGCGTTGTGGACACGAATAAACACCCGATGGTCTGGGTAATGTTCAGGTTGAGGTCCACCACGTTGTATCAGTACATTTCGGTACAATCTTGCTGCAAGCCGACCGTTGCCTCTCGCATATCCATAATAATAATGCATTTCTGCATATTCACGCTGGGTATAGGGCATTGTTGCCCAATAAGCACGATCCAAAGATCTAAACAGTAGGCAAATTTAATCCAAGTCCGATGAGCAAGTAAGAAAACAGTCCGTTGCACAAGCCAAAATCCACGAAAACTGACAGAGAAAAACATACGCGCGAGAGAACAGTCAAGGCAGTACTAACTAACTAACAGTTAAGTTACATTATTACACATCACATCACAGGAATGCTGTTACGGCGCCCGTACCCCACTTCCACTACCTGCACCTCTCCTAGAGACACGAGAGAGCGAGAGCAAGCATTATTGCCAATAACTGTGAGCGAGATGAATGAATGAATGAATGAATTTATTTATTTATACATAGGTAACACTAAAAGTTTCCGGAACTGGCCACTTACATAAACAATATTTAAAAATTTATTGCAACATTTGAAAATAGAACTCTTTGGCTGTAGAATGCAGTTTGTTTCATCTGACTGTCTTTTGTTTTTACCTTGTGGTGCCATTTAAAAAATTTTGTGTCTGCATCAACATGGATTTAACTCGGGAAAATTTTCGTAGTATGATTTTCTACGATTTTAAGTGTAATTTGACAGCTCAACAGAGCATCGCTCGGCTTGAAACAGCTTTTGGCAATGAAGCACCATGCAAGACGACTGTTTATAGCTGGTTTGCAGAATTCAAGCGTGGTCGTATCAATCTCAGTGACGAATCTCGCGATGGTCGGCCGTCCACCGCTGTGACCAACAAAAACATCGATGCTGTGCGCCGTATGATTGAAACAGACAGGCATGTGACCTACCATGAAATTCGCGCATCCTTAGAAATAGGCATGAGTCAAATACAATCAATCCTACACAAACATTTGGGTGTGAGAAAGCTGTGCTCGCGGTGGATCCCACACAACTTGACCGAGGCTCAAAAAACGGACCGCGTCACTTGTTGCAGTGCCATGCTTACCAGATTCAACGAAGGTGCGTCAAATTTGGTGTGGGACATAGTAACAGGTGACGAAACATGGATTTATTGCTACGATCCCAAAACAAAGCAGCAATCGAGCGTATGGGTCTTTCGAGATGAGCCGAAACCAACCAAAGTGGCGCGCGTGAAAAGTGCATCTAAGCGGATGATTGCTTCTTTTTTTAATAAAACTGGACACGTGGCTACTGTTGCTTTAGAGAATCGTCGTACCGTGAATAGTGACTGGTACACGACCATTTGTTTGCCGGAAGTTATTGACGAACTCCGTAAAAATAACCGTAAACGCCGTATCATCCTGCACCACGACAATGCTAGTTCTCACACGGCCAGACAGACAAACGACTTTTTGAAGACGAAAAATGTAGAACTCATGAGTCATCCTGCATATAGTCCCGACCTGGCACCTTGTGACTTTTTTCTGTTCCCAAAAATTAAGAACCAATTACGCGGTCAACGATTTTCATCACCAGAAGAGGCTGTCGAGGAGTATGAAAAACACGTTTCAGAGGTCACCACAGGGGAGTGGCACAAAAGTTTTCAAAACTGGTTTGATCGAATGAAAAAGTGCATAGACGCCAAGGGAGATTATTTTGAAAAACAATAAATTAATTTTGTACCTTTAATAGTATTTTTTCATATTCATTCCGGAAACTTATAGTGCGTCCCACTATAAGTACAATAGGAAATAATTTATAAGTATCTTAATATATTACTTAAGTTTATCTTATTTACATTTCATTTGCAATTTACGTACATATATAAATATTACAGATTTCCTTAAATTATTGTATTTATAACCTAAATAATATACAAAAAGTTTCAAAACACTAATGTACAGTAATTGTTCACTTATATCGAGGGCCGAAAACTACCCACCGTGCTAGTATAAACTGTTTGACGGTCGGATAGCTCGCCGTTTATAATCTTCGATTGGTTTAAGTATACCATACCTAAACCAACCGAAGATTTTACCTGGTATAGTGTAGTCTAAATTTGGTAAAATAAATTTAACTAAATTTTAATAATTTACATAATAAATAAATAAGTGATATACGGGTTTTTATATAATAATCAATAATACAGGATACTTAATATGACAATATAACTATATAAATGCATGCAAATATTGTGTGTGTAGTGGACATCTCAGCATGTAGTTGAGTGGTGCATGAGTTGCAGTGTATGTATTTTGTGTTGATTTGTGTAGTTGGAGAAAGTAAAATGACGCATGTTGAATTATTTTTACTATTATTATTATTGTAATTGACTGTTTTTTGTATCCCGGTGTAGTACAGAATTATAAAGAAATACTAAATTTATTTAATTATTACCAATAACTTTTCTGTATTATCATAGTCCAAGCGTCCCAACATGATATTTAGGGCTTGTTTCAGAGACTGTAAAGATAATTGTTTCAATTCTGTAGATGCACTTAGTCTATTATATAAAAAAGGTCCCAAAAACCGACTAAAGGTTTGAGCAAAGGCGGTTCTGCAGTGTGGTATTTTAAAAACAATATCTTTACGTCTATCTTTACCAAAAAGTTCAATCGGGTTTTTGTGTAGGTTTACTATGGCATCTCTGATGAAGAGCTGCCTTACCGTAAGGACCGAATTTTCAGCATAGAGGTCCTTTGTCGGGTATTTATAGGGTTTATAATTGATTACTTTAAGAACGGCCCTCTGTGCTCTTTCAAGTTTTAAAATCTTGGATTTGTGTGTGCCACCCCACGCAGGCAAACAGTATGTTATTATAGACTGACAAAAGGCGTAGTAAACGCCCTTTAGTACAGCAGAGTCACCGATGTGTCTTAAGTTTTTGAAAACATGGATTAGCTTACGCACACGTGCTGTTAAAGCCTCAATATGTTCCGACCAAGAGAGGTTTCTGTTAATGATGACACCAAGATATTTCACTGAAGTAGCGTTAGATAGGATATAACAGTGACACAAGGAGGTATTAATGCAACCATGACAATGAACTTTAACAGAAAAGGCTCCAGGGGGTTGAGTACGTTCACGAATACTAAAAGTTAGTACTTTAGTTTTGTCCAGATTGAGAGTCAGTAAATTTTCATTTAACCAACTGTGAACTTTTGCAAAACCATCTTCGGACACCTTATTTAGCCTACTCCACGTCTTACAAGTGAAGACAATAACGGTGTCATCCGCAAAGGTTATAATTTGCGCTTGCTTCAGTTTTTTGCGACAGAGACCATCGATGTAAATCAGAAACAATGTCGGTCCAAGTACGCTGCCCTGTGGCACGCCGTAGGTGATACTTTCTTCGGAACTTAGATACTCCCCGATCTTAACCATTTGTGACCTATCTGTCAAGTAGTCAGTGAAAAGTTCAAGAGGTATTCCGCGTATCCCTATGTTTTCGAGTTTTTTCAGTAAAATGGGAACAGAGACAGTATCAAAGGCTTTTGCCAAATCTAAGAAAATAGCAGCACATTTTTTATTTGCATCCATATTTTGTGATATGTGATCGGTCAGGTGAATAACAGCGTCAGCCGTGCATTTTTTTCCCTAAATCCATATTGGTTGCCAGAAATCAAATCGTATTTGTCTAGATAATGTTTGAGCCTTCGATTTAAGAGATGTTCTAAAATTTTGGATACAGTGGGTAGTGTGCCAACACACCCGACAAGGTTACCTACTTACTTTGACTACCGTTTTTGTTCAAATGGAAAAATTTAAATCGCCTCTTCTTTTCGCGTATTGAAAACTTTCCGGTAAAATAACTTTGATAATTTGTATCTCAAGAAGTTGTTAATGTATTAAAATGAAATTTTGCTGGTATTAATGGTAGCATGTCAAGCAAGTTTTTGAAATGGAAAGAAAAGTTTTTTTCCCGGCTTTTTTTTTTTTATAGCCGCCGAAAGTTGAGCTACAAAGCCGGTGGACTTAAAAATGTTAAAAAAATGTTTTTTTTTATTTAAATAGACCGCTCCATTTTCAACTCTAATATTTAATTTAAAGGGGCATTTAATTGTGTATCTTTGAAAGAAATAAAAATGGCCCTAGGCCTAATAGTTCAAAAGAAAAAAAAATGAATCAAATTCTGGGTAACGTGTCAAAAATACGAAGAAAAATTATATCTTGAAAACTATTCACTTTGGCTGAACATACATGGGGGTTATTTGAATAGCCCTTGGTACGCCCCATCTATAAATTTCGTTTGGACCATGTGAAATGCGACACCGTGTATACATAAAAATAAATAAAAAATACTGCACTTATCTCCAATATACCTATTGCCGTGCAGTTCCACAAATAAATTATTTTCTAACTTATGAATACCTTAAGATATCTGCTTTCGAAATAATGACTGAAGTTAGAAATATTTACTGACTTCATGCATCTACACCTCAAATTGACGTTATTTATTTTTGAACCAATCACGAATGGTTAGAGAATTTGATAACTAACATATTACAGAAATAACGTTTTCGTATTAATAATCGCATCCAATCGCATCGTTAGGTGGCATTAGCCGGGCTCGACTGTGGAGGTGGTACCACCTTACTCGGAAATCCTCCCGAAGTTATTCGGGGGAGATTAAGAGGACAGCTCTCAGGCAAAAAAAAAAACCAGGCGGCCCACCATTGCCTGGGACTGATGGATGGTGGTATATCCATCCCCAATTGCCGGGCCTTATATAAATCAGACTGGTGACGGGCAGCGGCGTCACTGGTGCAAGGGTTTCGGCACCGCGCTCACAAACCCACCTGCCCAGCGTGTGTGAGTATGGGCATTTCTTCCAGGAGGACCGCCAAAAGTGGCAGAATCCTGGAAAGGCCTATATCCAGCAGTGGACGAAACAGGCTGATGGATGGATTAATGGAATCGCATCCATGTGAATTTTCATTTTTATTTAAGTTATTTTCCCCTATTTGTGCTGTTTGTAGACGCAGCCATCGTCATAACAGCCACTTTGCCGTGCGCGCTGGTATAATCGTTATTTCAATGTCTCTTACGTCGATATTTGTACCGACACAGATCGAGTTGCTAATTTAGGTCAGGGACACACCTTCAGGGTAAGCACTACCACTTAAGAGGCCGTTCCGTATTTTTCATCTGTTTGATGCGAAGCATAATTTTAATTATTTTTCTTGTCATTACCGCGATGTTTTTGTAAAAATCAGGGACATACACCAGTCCATATTGGCCATCTTAATGAAGACCTAAAATTTATTTGATTCAATTGTTTCTCCTTTGCGCGTTATTTTGATACTTAGATATTATGAATAACGATTCAGAGCGGACTCGTAAGTAATAAAATAACTCGCAAAAGAGAAACAATTTCACCAAATTAATTCTAGGCCTTTATTTAGACGGCAAGTATGAAGTGGTGTATGTCCCTTGTTTTCCCAAAAACATCGCGATGAAGGCCAGAAAATATTTAACACATTAACATTTATTGTTTTTGATCAAAGTTGTCGTCGTCGCGGACCGGGCTCTTAATTGTTATATGTATTGTTATGCTGCTTATTATAATATAATGTATATGTTAAGTATGTATTATAATTTAAAATTTAGAATAAAGTCAAATAAACGTAAGTTTAAGTCCTTGAGTTTTTAGGGTTTCGTACCTCAAGAGGAAAAAACGGAGCCGACTCGCATTTGTCCGGTTTTTTGGTAATGAAATAAATGACCCTGACATACGAGTACATAACTAAAAAGACATGTGATTGAATTTTGTTCGTTCTGTGACAAATTGTGTCCACGTAACAGAACTGAGTTACAGAACGATCGAAACGTTATGTGGACCGAGTAGAACAGTCTTACGTACGTTATCGACAAAATACCTCTTAGCCTGACTATACATACCTAGAGTAAGTACAAAGCCTGTGTCCAGCAGTGGACGAATGCGGGCTGATGGATGGATGGATGGATTTATAACGCACATATTAATACGCACGTACAGGGTAAGGCCAGGATGAACTGGGGTCAGTTAATGGAGGCGGATGCGGAGCCGGAGGTCTACACTTAAACTCCGCGGAGGCCGATGTGAAAATAATATAACAAAAGCATATACTAGGTGAAATTAAATCAACCGACCAAATTCATACTGGAGACTCGGTTAGTCATCAGGAACAAGTTTAATGACCCTAGGTGAAATTCGAAAAAAAATTTTTTTTTTCCATGTTGCCTGCACTAGAAATTGTATTTAAATAAGTCCAAAAACTAAGGCAGCAAAAAAAAATGTTTCCAAAATTTGACAAAAGCATTACTGGACCTAGTTCTTGATCACTAACCGAGTCTCCAGTTTGAATTTGGTCGGTTGATTTAATTTCAACCTATATTTTTTTTATTGCAACTAAAGCAGTCAGAAAAACTTATAAAAAAAACATCGTAGGCAGGATTGGAAACCAAAATGTAAAAATATATTTTTATAAAATCAACAATGATTGCAGTATCATTGAGTATCAGTTGTGCGTCCGTTACCGACGTAACCGGTTACGTTACCGGTACGTGGATTTTGCGGAAGTCTCTGGATTGACTGATTACCGCCTCTGCTTTCTGGATGAACGCGCTCCATCTTAGGTCTTATTGACGCTTTTCATCAGGTGCGGTAAAAAAATCAACAGTAAAAATAAACAATAAGTTTGTTGTCTGTACACCCTGATAAAAAAATACAAATTATTTGTGTTAGAGAGCCCATCGTCGCCATACATTCATCTTCCCCTTGCTCTTTCTGTGCGAGTTGAAACTTGCCATTGCGTTGTTTTGCGTAGCGCGCGAGTTATTTCACGCAAACAAAATTCCGCTAAGCCTCCATTTTGGAAGTTGCGGATGCGGAAGCGGAGCTCCGTTACATCCCTGGGGTAAGGTGATAACGACCTATCTCGAGAATTCAGTGTTTGTCCCAACGCCATCTCTGGGCGTTGGTTTATCCCAGCGATTCTCAACTTTGTAAATAGCCTATGGAATTCTCATCACGTAGGCACACACACGTGACCCTAGGGTCCACGTTGCAATTTCTTGTATGTACTGAAACTAGTTGCTGAACTAGCCAAGACTATAGACTAGAATATTTACATAGGTATATTTATAGTGTCTGTAGACCGGAGAGACTCAAAAAGTCGGTCAAGCGTGCGTCGCGTCTAGTGTTAACAGGCGACAGGAATTTTCCTGACATTTCAGGAATTTTGGCCCTCTGTCAGGAAATTATAGAACTTATTAGGAATTTTTAAAAGAGATTAACTAAATGTTTAAAATTATTAAAGTTACATTGTGCTTGTAACGAAATCTGTTGAAAATCGCGCTACCTCCGCATTAACAGAAAACCTATAGAAAATGACGAGAATTTTATTGAATTATCAGGGATTTTGTCAGGAACTCTTGTTACCGGAACGCTATAGCCAAAACCTGTGTATGGCTCAACGCTGAAGGGGTTGAGCCCGCACAATTCGTGTCCTCCCTTTTTGGCTCTTTCGGGAATTTAACATGAACAAAATTTGTGTTCCGGTCAATTCAGCCTGCGGAAGGTGTTGAGCCCGCACAGTTTGTATCCTCACTTTTCAGCTCTTTTGCGAATTATACATGGACAAAAGTTATGTACTCGTTAACTCTACGTGACTTTTAACCTTTTGAGTAAATAATTAGTAGGTACCTGCTTTTGCCAGTTTTGAAGCGGTTTGCGGACGACACCCTCTCTAAACTTGCCCGTATGTCGGTGCGTTAGGGTTCACGCATTTTTGTTTGGAACTCAATTATTTCCTGAACTAAGGGTGTCCGCGGGTATGATTCTTGGGAAAAGTGGTTCAGCAGTGTCGGTAGAATAGGTGGTTTCATTTAATGGTACACTCAAAGAAATTTCCTGACTTTTCTTCTGAGTTTATCCTTCTGACTGTGTTTCCTACCAAAAAATAACTTTTCCCTCCAACCTTTACCCACCAATTCAGAAAACTGCAGATTTCCTGCCATAATATAGGAGGATTTCTTGGGTTTTCAACTACAACAGACGAAAATTACCGAAGGTAATTTATTAGAAGGATTCCATGAAGATGGAATAATCTTCTACATGAGTGTTCCCTCCAAAAAGTACCCACCAATTCAGAAAACTGCAATATTCCTGTCAGAATTCAGAAGGATTTCTCGGATTTTCAACTAAAACAGAAGAAAATTAGCGAAGGAAATGTTGCACGATGATGGGATAATCTTATACAATAATATCGCTCCAACTACAACCCTCCAAAATCCATCATAATAGAATGGTTTTTTTTCTTCTGAGTCAAAGGGGACGGATTGGTCTTCTATTTTTGGATTAATTAATTAAAGATAATGGAGAAACGGAACCCTTATGGGATCATTTTGTTGGCCGTCTGTCAGTCTCTGCGTGTGTCAAGGCTCTTTTCTCAGGGCTACCTCTACACGATGGGCCACTATGATGGGCTATCGCGATGGTACATTGTGTAGAGAGGTAATAATAAGGTTACAAATGAGACAAGGTCATCATCATTGACAAAACAATACTTTACAATAGAGCAGACATATCACTTTACGATAAAAATAATAAAATAGTATACTTTATACACATAGCCAAACATTTTGAATTATCGGAATACATCTACTATCTTTACCAAGACAGGTGAAAAGGAATTCTTTTTAAGAAATAATAAAAAAGAAATAATAGTAGTTTATGAAACTGATACATAAAAAGGTTATTAAAAACATGAGTGTCAATTTAAAAAACAAGCTGTAGGCGAGTTTTTTTTATAAAACACGAGTGTTTTAATACCTAGTTATGTATAGATTCAAACACTACTTTATCTAAACTCGTGCCTACTAACCTGTTTTCATAATCATGGTAAATTTTTTGTTGGCCATCTTAGATTTTTCTTGTAAAAGCTTGTTCTAAAAGTGATCGTAATTTCCATCGTCACCATCACTGCTGTCAGTAATTTTAGGGCAAAATAATACTTGTGACCTATAAAACCACAGTAAATAATAAATAAATTTCCCCGTAAACTATGGCACCGAAATCCAACACAAGTCCAACGCGCATGCGCCCTAGCAAGCGCCGTATAGCGGCCTTAAACAATACCTGGCCGAAAATAAAGTTGAACTGTGACCCCATCAGCTGTAATATTATTTTTAAACCTCATTGGTATTTGATATTAAACCTCAGACATGGCTGTATGGGCTAAGTTTTCTTTGCCTTCCTAGTTAGTATCACAGTACTAAAACCTCAGAAAAAGTTATTTTAAAGCATTATGTTGTTCGGAGACCTATGTGCTTACTATAATTTAATATTATTTCTGTTTTAGAGACGATAATGATTTTTTTTTTCATTTTTCTTTCAGTTTTGAGTTCATAGAGAGGATTTTACGATATGGATAAAGATATTTATTTAGGGACATTAAGTACATTAAAGTAATATAAAGATACATGAAAATTAAATGCTTTAAACTAACGAACACAAAAAAAAGAAACAACCATCCCATGCATTCATCGCCACCAAATGGGCCATAACTCAGCATAGAGCTGTGACGAAATAATACATACCTATAAAAGCATAAGTATGCACACCTCGCCACAACGCTGGTATTCTGTTACAGCCAAAGGACCAGTGTCCGGTATAGATGTTGAACGGACGCCAGCGTGACAGGTTACCTATAAGCAGTTCTTATTGCGGCGTCACAGAACCCGTAATCGTTTACATATAGGGAGCTTGAACTGCAGCCGTCTCTACATAACGAATGTTATCTATCATGAAAAACCGGCCAAGTGCGTGTCGGGCCACGCGCAATGTAGGGTTCCGTAGTTGCCCGTCTACTAATACAGACCGCGCCAAACTTCTGATCCCATACATTATAGGGGACCAAAAGTTTGACGCGACCTGTACTCGTAAACCTGTAAAGCCTACTTGGCTGTGATATTTTTCCTTTTAAATTCATTGTATATACTACTTCTGTGAATTTTTTCACATTTCTATAAACAACCGTTTAGCCGGCAGGGGGGGGAGAACGCTCCACTCTTTTAAATTAAAATTTTCACTTTAAAGCTTAATATTTCGCCACCGGATCTCTAAATCTACAAATAGTTTTCACACACCCATAATGTTTTTAAACAGCGATACCCCACAATACGGGATAGACGAGAAAAAAAATTCATCCCCGTCTACGTGTTTATTTTACCATTTTGTCAACGTGATAAATATTTATATTCATGCCAAATTACAGCTTTAAGTATTGCTTAGTGGGTAGTATGGGATCGCTTGGGTAGACTCTCCGAGCTGGCCCAACATCGATCATGGTGGCGCTTCGCTTAGCCATGGATGATTTTGTCTATGAATTTAGCCCACTGCTGCTTACCAGCAACGAGCACGAAATAAGAAATAAGTAGCGTATTGATTCGTGTATCGACAAAATTTCGTATCTACCAACTTTGCATCTTTTTACTTTATAGGCTGCGAGCTTTCAACTGAAAGGGACTATTTCTTTTAAAAGTTATACTGACGAACTTTTCCTTACGGTGTACCATGAAAGAAGTTCCTAAAACGTCTGCGGTGAGTTTATCGCAAAATAAAAATACTTATTTAGACCAGTACTGTACCAACAGATTTAATTGTAAACACGATTAAAACCATATTATTTAACAGCATAGTGGTTGAGTTAGAGGGAACAGGCTGCAGCTGAATTTGTCGAGTTTGGATTTATTAATTTTGATGGCTACTACTTACAGATTACACACGCGAACTTTGATAAATGGTGCATTTAAATGTTAAGACAATCATCACGTTATTCAAAAAATAAGTTGTAGATGACTTGAAAAATATAATTTGCCCATGTCAACAGTCCATTGGTAAAGTTAAACTAAAATGCTAATTTCACAAAAATGTTAATCGAACCTTATCAAACTGCACTTACTGAGTCTTTCATATAAATTACCTGCATAAATTAATGTCACCTTGTATGTTTTGTTTAAGTTTTCATTGGTTTCGGTAAATTATTATTATTATTGTAGTTTTCTAGAGTTGTAGTTAATTTTAAATTTAAATGTTCAGTTTTGACAAGTTACGATTTATATCAAAATCCGCCTGTTATACGGCTTTTAAACTATTGTTGTTTTTTATGGTTCCGTACCTCAAATGACAAAACGAACCCTTAGACGATCACTTTCTTGTCCGTCTGTCAAAACCCTTTTTCTCGGGCCCCGTTTAAGATGTCAAGTTGAAACTATACCTCCTACGAAAGTCTACGACCACATGGTGCTTATAAGAAATCAGACTTTTTTCTAAATTGCCTTTTACGTAATCAATTTCATACGAAGTGGCTGAGAATGAAAACCTACAGGGTACTTCTAGTTGACTTAGAAACTTAAAATTCCGTACAGAATTTTTTTTTTAGCACACAGCTTGTTCACCAATATATTAGATCCTTTGGATACATGGAGTTTAATAGATGGTAACTGTCAAGTTAAGTTGGTCTCTAATAACTACTCGTGAAATAACTTTGTGTTTTGAACGTTTTTTACGGAACCCTCAAGGTACGAGTCCTACTCGCATTTGTCAGTTTTTTGTAATGCTTAAAATCAATTTCAAAAAGAAATTTTTCATAAAACCCCAGAAAATCTGTTTTCAAGCAGCATTCTATAACCAAAGGATCAATTTCACAAATTCTAAAATCGCTATCTGTTTTATTCGATTGTGAATATTCCAAAGCACAGCTCGTCAAATATGGCCACTCAGCTCAATCATCGTGAAATCAAATGAAATTGAATAGTCGTGATTCAATTTAACTTGATAAAGACAAGCCTCAACGGCTATGGACTATGTTTCGTACATAAATCAACAGATCTTGATCACAAAGCCTACATTTTGTAATACGGTCTAACCGTAACCTTGGTCTTTGAAGATACATTAGTCCTGGGTCTTGTCTTGTGAAATGAAAGACGAATTTTGGCGACAGGTAGACTCGTACCTTATACGCTGCCCTAGTCGGTAGCATACTTGAAACGAATGCAGTGGTTTGGAACCCACACGAGAAAAAATACATTCTCTTGCTGGAACAAGTCCAAAAAAGATTTCTTAGAAGCCTCTATAAAAGACGATATATAGGTATTTTCTACCCTTTTTTATACCCTACACGATTTCTTGAGGGCCAGTTAGGCTACGACTCTCTTGAATTAAGAAGGTCGTTAACTCTTATTAAATTTACAATTAATTTGATTCGACACAAAATCGACTGCCTGGATCTTCTTAGTAAAATAGTCACGTTGTTTGTACCTCACGACTACACCCGAGCGCGCCACCACAAACTTCTCGCGACATCAGCCTCCCGCACAGTTTCACACGGTGAATCACCAGTGCCGCGTGCGCTGGCGCTGCTCAACTCTCTGCTAACCGAGGCACCACAGTGTGACTTGTTTGTATCAGGGATAGCGTGCTTGATGAATACGTTTAAGAGGATACTAGAACATTTTTTGTTTGATAAACACTTGTACTAGAACGACGAATGAATGATAAATTAGATTAATAAATTATAATATACCTATACTTATATTTCATAATGTACCGATATCTTGTGTTATTTGCTGTGTTTTTTTTTACTTGTATTGTGTTTTTGTGAGATCCATCTTTGTGACGTTTTTGGGGTTTTGTGCGTTGTGTTACAACTGAAATAAATAGATATGCCGGTGTAAAACACAGCCATCTCCAGTGTCAGATTGACAGGATATTTATAGCAATAATTTTTCCGTTCAGTGTCACAATTTTCCAATAAAGGTTTTAAGGGTTCCGTAGTACCTAAAATGTACCAAAGGAACCTTTATGGTGAGACTCCGTTGTCCGTCCGTCCATCCGTTCGTATGTCACAGCCTCATAACTTCAGCACCGTTAAAGATGAAGACTTGGAATTTGCCACAAAAATAGCATTAACTTGCCTTCATAATCCATCTATCAGCCTGTTTCGTCCACTGTTGGACATAGGCCTTTCCAGGATTTCGCCACTCTTGGCGGTCCTCCTGGAAGAAATGCCCATACTCACACACGCTGGGCAGGCGGGTTGGTGAGCGCGGTGCCGAAACCCTTGCACCAGTGACGCCGCTGCCCGTCACCAGTCTGATTTATATAAGGCCCGGCAATTGGGGATGGATATACCGCCATCCATCGGTCCCAGGCAATGGTGGGCCGTCTGGTTTTTTTGCCTGAGAGCTGTCCTCTTACTCTACCCCGAATAACTTCGGGAAGATTTCCGAGTAAGATGGTGGTACCTCCACAGTCGAGCCCGGCATTAGCTCTACCACCTAAAACATAATAGGGTAGTTATAAAGAATGTATATGAAAATTTTAAATGATTCCAAATATATCTAATACTTACAAAAGAGAAAAATGAAAAAAAATTTGTATGGTATCAAATTGTCGATATTAAAGAGCTAATTGTTACCGTTACTATTTTAACTGGCACCGATTTCGAGAAATCTTTGAAATACCACAAAAAATGCATGGCCCCCCCTTTATTTCAGAAACTAGTAAGTCAGAAAAAAAACATAGTAATTGAGGATTACGTAAAGATTACAGGAAAAATATAGCGGGTGAGAAATTCACGATAACAAAATGACACAATTGAATTTTTCATCCTCGAATTTTATTTCGAATACGGTTATAAATAGTATTATAAATAGTAGATACGGTATAAAAATATTTGAATTTCTCTTTTGTGGTACAATAAATTATTTTTTTAGTTATCATAAACAGTTATGGGCAAGATATTAAATACCTTCTTCCTGCCTGTTCCCAAAACTATCGAATTACGGAACCCTAGGTGTGCTAGTCTGACTCGCACTTAACCGGTTTACGTTGGAATTAAGTCATTTTCGATACTAAACTAAAAGCAATAACGTGAGCGAAATCAAAATCGATAAATGTGGTCGATGCCGACTTGTGCAGCGCTACGACAGGTACCATTCCGAACACAGCTGCAGACTGCAGACTGCAGACGGCAACGGCAGACCGCAGGTGACACTACTGGTTTGTATGATTTTATATGAAACGCCAAAGTGGGAGTACAAGAGTTTGGTGAATCGGTAATCGGACCACATGGTTATGCCTGCAGAAATCCTCGGGGCCAGATGCTTGAGAGCCAGGGTCTCTATTTGATGAACTCATTCTTCAAAAAGAAGCCTCAAAGGAAGTGGACCTGGCGAAGCCCTGATGGTAAGACTAAAAATGAGATGAATCATGACGTATCAAAAGCACATAATCCAATATGTATCTGTGATCAACAGGTTTTGTACCGGTAGCGATCACCGACTTGTGCGATGCATCTTGAATATCGACTTACAGCTTGAAAGAAATCGTCTGATGAAGCCTACGCTCCGCCCTTCTCTGCGTCAAACAGCTGTGGGATCCGAAAAGTTCCAAATGGAACTTCAGAACCGATTTGCCCTGTTGGAAACCACTGAGAATGTTGACCAGCTTGCTAACAATTTTACGAATGTCGTGCGCGAGATAGGGAGGGCTTATTTTAAGCTGGAGCGAAGGACTAGTGGAGTCCAAAATTTCGAGTGGAACTCTGGACCTGATGAGGCAGAGACGGGAAATGTCTTCAGATGCTGCAGATTTTTCCCTTCTTAACAAGCGTGTTAAAAGGCAAATTCGTTTTGACCTGCGCCAACATAACACTCGCGTCATTGAAGACGCGATCCAGCGAAATAAAGGCTCAAAAGTTTTTGCCCAGCAGTTAGGAAGGACCAATCTGACGAAGCTGAAGACATCTGACAATAGAACTGTTACCTCTAGGCCAGAAATCCTCGCCGAAATCGAGAAATTTTATGGGCTCCTATATTCTTCACACGCTCCCAAGCCAACTGCTTGCGATGAAGACGACAAACATGCACCTCTGGTCCGCCACTACACCGATGAACTCCCGGATGTCGAAATGGGTGAGATTAGGATAGCTCTTGAACAGCTGAAAAACAACAAGGTGCCGGGCGAGGACGGCATCACAACTGAACTCCTGAAAGCTGGAGGTTACCCCATACTCGGACAACTACAGGACCTCTTTAATGCCGTCATTCGCACAGGTACTACGCCAAAGGAGTGGAGCAGGCGCCTGGTCATTTTGTTTTTCAAAAAAGGGGACAAAATCCTACTAAAGAACTATAGACCAATCGCACTCCTGAGCCACACCTACAAGCTGTTCTCAAGAGTTATCACGAATCGTTTCGCCCAACGATTCGACGACTTCCAACCTCCAGAGCAGGCTGGGTTTCAAAAAGGCTACAGCACCGTGGACCACATTCACACGCTAAGGCAGGTTATACAGAAAACTCAAGAGTATAATCAGCCCTTGTGTCTAGCGTTTGTGGACTACGAGAAAGCCTTCGACTCCATCGAAACTTGGTCTGTTCTGCAGTCCTTGCAGCGTTGCCAAGTTGACTGGCGTTATGTGGAGTTGTTGAAATGTCTGTATGACTCCGCTACGATGTTCATCCAAGTACAGGGTGTACAAACAAGACCGATACATCTTCAGCGTCAGACAGTAGTAGTAGTAGTAGTAATAGACGTTTAATTCCATAAGAAATTACACGAATTATAAAAATAATTCTGCCAAACTGCATTACAGTTTGTGGGCAGAAAAAACCCTCTGTTAAACTTAATTAAACTTATGAAATCTATGTACTATAATTTTACACATTTAATATGATTTTAAACATATACATAATCTTACACTGTAACAGTTCTGCTTAGATTTAGATACATCTTTGTAATAAAAGTGACTTCAACTTTGTTTTAAAAATTGATCGTGTTAGATTGCATTCTGAGAGATCAACAGGTAAGGCGTTAACAGGGAGACGTTATTTCTCCAAAACTGTTTACCGCCGCGCTGGAGGACATAAACGTAAACGGAGAGTACATTTCACATCTTCGCTTTGCCGATGACATCGTCATAATGGCGGAATCACTGCAAGAACTGGAGGAAATGATGCGCGGCCTTGGCGATTCTTCGAGACGAGTGGGCCTGCGGATGAATTTGGATAAGACTAAGGTCATGTCCAACTGTCACGTCATCCAAGGGCCAATAACCGTCGACAATGTTAGCATCGAAGTATCAAAATATCCCCAAAATATCAAATAAATGCAAAAAGTAGCTTCATGTGTTCGTGACGGATTGACTGCTAATTCAACTGATCAAATTGATGTAGCCAGCCCTAGCACGGACCTCGGTCTATTTTGGGCTGCTACTGCCACAATTTATACATAAGTAAAGCAATGCATCAGTCAAACCCAGTTTCCATACCTATTGATCAGCGCTCTGCATGTACTTTTGCCATTAAATTTTGCGATAAATAAATAAATAAATAAATAAATAAATAATAAAGTTGTTCAAAAATATGTTTATCTGGGTCAAGTCATACAGCTGGATAAAAACAACTTCGACGCCGAGGCTGACAGAAGAATATGCTTGGGTTAGGCAGCATTCGGAAAGTTGCTTCACATATTTACGTCGTCAATATGGCAGTGCTTAAAGGCTAAGATGTACAACCAGTGCGTCTTTCCTGTGATGACGTATGGCGCTGAGACGTGATCTCTTACAAAGGGTCTGATCCACCGGTTTAAGGTCGCTCAGCGAGCTATGGAGCGGGCTATGCTTGGGGTATCTCTGATGGATAGAATCCGAAATGAGGAGAACCGTCGGAGATCTAAAGTAGCCGACATAGCCTGCAGAATCAGTAAGTTGAAGTGGCAGTGGGCAGGCCATATTTGTCGCCGACATGATGGCCGTTGGGGCCGAAAGGCTTTAGAATGGAGACCACGTACAGCAAAGCGTAGTGTAGGCCGACCTCGTGCCCGCTGGACCGATGACCTGAAGGACGTTGCGGGGGGCGGCTGGATGAGGAGGACGGGAGACCGACATGAGTGGCGAAATTTGGGAAAGGCCTATGTCCAGCAGTGGACGAACACGGGCTGATGGATGGGTGGATGGATGGATAGTTGAAACGAATTCCGAACACAGCGCCACTGTTGCCTGCCGTCGCAGCGCGTCGCGACTGCAGACCGCACGACCGCAGAACCAGTGTTGACGCCGGCGGCAGTGCAGCGACACGTGTTTTGTTCAATTCAAAATGAGTTTTTCAGAAGCAGACGAAGATATGTTGATAAACTTAGTAGCTCAATATTCAGTTACTTATGATGGAGAACATTCAGATTATAGCAATAACCTCGTTAAAGATAACATTTGGAAAATTATAGGAAAGGATCTAAATAAAAACGGTAAGTAGGCACATATTTAAGGATAAGCTCTTTATTTTTATTGTATTGTACTAATCATTCCTATTTTATCAGTTCCACGGTCAATGGCAGCTTTTTGGAATGAAATTGCGCCGTTTTCACTGCAGAAATAATCTTTAAGTTTGTTTCTTCTTTGGAATCCTTCACTATTAGAAAATCTACTAAAACGGCCTAATCTTAATATGTTGCCATGGCTGGATTCTTAATTTTTGTAGCTGAAAAATGGACAATTGTTTTCTTCGAGATATCCATTACGAAGAAGGTTGTGTACACAACAGAATGTTAATATCAGGTCATCAACTACATCTGGTGCTACAGCGATAGGTGTATAGAACACTCTAAACACTTGGCTTAATAGCCCAAAAGCGTTTTCTGTCATTCGACGACCTCGGCATAATCTGTAGTTATAAATCTGTTTCTCCCTTTCCAGTTTTGCCATTCTTCTAAAATAGGGTTTTTTATTATATAACTACTTAGTGCAAAAGCATCTTCTCCAATCAGGAAATGGGTACCATCACATATGTGCCTGGCAGTTGTTTCGGTCCTGGGATATTAAATCTCTTTGTTGCTATTTTCTTCCACATTACTGGTTTTTGAAATATACCATTGTCCGATTCTTTGCCGTAAGCACCAATATCAACTGCTATAAATTTATAATTTGCATCTACGATAGCCAACAGGACAATTGAAAAGTAGTCCTTATAGTTGAAAAATAGTGAGCCACTATTTTTAGGTGGTATACGCACGTGTTTACCGTCAATTCCACCAACACAATTAGGTATATTCCATTTCAGCTTTTGTTCGATTCTTTTGAAACTGTTTTCATCTACTGGTAACGTCAAAATGGGCATTAATTTTAAACTTCAGAGTGCTTTTTACAATTCGTAATATGTAAGACTCTGATATACGGTATGCAAATGAAAGAGATCTGTAGCTTTCACCCGTGGCCAAAAATCTGTAACAACACATTTTTTTCATTTATATATAATACATTAACATTTTAATTTGCAGGTGAAGACTGTAAGAAAAAATGGAAGTCTATTCGGGATGGGTACAACAGATTTAAGAAAACCCATAAATTAGGTACTGGTTCGCCTGCCCCAAAGAACTCTCAAGATATTCATAAGCAATTAATATTCCTGGATGGCAGGTCGCAGCATAGAACCGGAGGCTCAAATATTCCAGCCTCGCCATCAATAATAGACAATGGAGAAACTGCTGATGCAAACTTAAGCTGTGAGGAAGATGTTTCTGTGAACGGGTTGGCAAGTGTGATTTTGTCCTCAACTAATGATATAGAAAGTAGTAGCGAAAAAGTGACAGAAACAAACCAACTAATAACTAATGACATCGAAAATAGTAGCGAAAAGGTGACAGGAACAAACCAAGTGACAAAATCAAAAGGAAAGCGTTTGAAACGTAATAATGAAGATAGTCTGTTGAAGCTGTGGAAAGAAAGGGATGAAAAAAGGCAGACTTTAATAAATTTAATCATGAAAAAGAAAAATGATGATATAGAACTGTTTTGCCGTCACATAGGAGAGGTGCTACGAAGTTTGCCACCAGTTGAGAAGGCAGAAGCAAATGTGAGATAATAGCATCCAAAAATGCAACACAAACACTAACTTCATCAGACTTCAGTGCAGCATCGCCTTTGTCGGAGTCCTATGCATCTACTTCGTCAGAGAGTGCCTATCAGTTGCCATTTCCTAGAAATGAATCTGAAAACAATAACCCAACTTATACACCAGGGCCAGTCCATTACATGTCAAATGCTATTTCTCCCATTGATGCCATGTCAGCTTCACCAGAACCAAAGGATTTATCATTTAATGCTATTTAATCAAGAGAGTCAAGAGAGTAAAGTGTTTCACAACTTGTGAACTTACCTTAATGTCAAGAATAATTTTTCATCGGCACTTATAGCTTTTCTTATAACTTTTGGTTTAATTTCTTCATAAATAAAACTCAGTAAAAAATTAAACTGTTTCTTATTCAAACGACAGTAGCTTCTAAATATTTCTTCATCGCCCATTAAATGATTTTTAATCAGTACTGAATAACTTCCTGCAGTCTGCTGCTGCTGTCACCTTCCGAATGATGGCGTGAGTGCTGCGCGGGTGTGCGGGGCGTCACCCCCTCCACGACTCACCTTTTACCCCGATTGCCATGTTGACCTGTCGTCTTCGATCAAAATCGAAGCCTGTCGTCATCAGTAGGTACATTGTAGCTGATTTGGAAGGCTTTAGTTTTAGTGCTGCCAAAACTAAAATTCTTGCATTGCACGGTAATTTAGTTTTTATTATGTCCATAGAAGTACTAGGTATATTGCAATAAGTAAATTTTAGTTGACAGTATTAAACTTAAAGCTAAAGCCTTTAAAATCGACTACATACATTGATAAGTTTATGAGGATGGACTTAAAAAAAGCAAATATTTATGTCTCAGATAACCGATATTTTTTATACACAAACGATTATCATTCATCCAATTGATGTGCAAATGGATGCAACAACGCCGAAATTGGCTCAAAACGTGCCGATAACAGTTATTTCCTGAACATTAACCGATATCGAGACGAACACTTGCGGTTGCGTTTGCACGGACCCCAAAATTATTCCTGCCCTAGCGCCAAAATATTTTAGCCTTTATGACCTGGTGATAGAGTTTAGAAGCAAGGTTGGAAGAATTTTGCCTGTTTGCTTTACACGTGGAAAACTCACGAGTCACAAGGGGATTTGGTCAGGGACATTTTAGTTCCCATTTATCTTATAAAGATCTAACACGTGCATTACCACTTTATATGCTTAAATAATATAAATTTTGAACGCAATTAATAGAACTTCGATGATCACTCCCCACCATATTTGCCACAAAAAATTACCAAATATTTTTTCCAAAGTGTAAAACTCGTTGATCCTTTTAAACCACCATAGTACATAAGGAGGTAACTTTTTACCTCGGTACAAAATGCACATCATAATATTGTTTTCCTTTGAATAAAAAATATGCAATAAATTTGTTTAAAGCAACTTGCGGAAATAGTTTATTAATAATATAGACTTCACAAAAAAAATACGTACTTTATTATATTACATTTTGTTTACATTACATTACAAACTTAAAAGCGTGTTTACATTTGTAATTGAATGCAGCTAAAATGTAACGCATAAAATTAATTAATTTTCATGTGATCAACTAACTATAATACCTCAATTCGCAGTCCTGCTCTAACGCTTCTGATTTTTAACTGTCTATCCTACTCTAATCAGATGCCGCGCACGCAAAAATATCGTTTTTTTTTTAATCGCGGCTACACTGATGTTTTTTTCATTTTTATGGAACAGTCTGCAGCTGCTTTATACTAATATCAGTTATATTATGCAAAGTTTCAGATCTTATTTCAATTAAAATGCAATTAAGGCCTTAGTTATTATCGATGAAATGTGCCCTCTTGCTATACCGTAATGTACACAAAACCTTGCCAGAGGTACTTTATTCAGTTTTATAGTTAAGTAGTACCGCATAAGAAGAGCTGTTTATAAGTTTAGCTTAAAAGTCGATGGGAATTCGTAGGTTTACTTAAGTCGCAGTAATGTAACATTGTGGCCGTTAATATGAGATCTAATTTCACGTATTCATTGAATGCTATCGGTTTATTGTACGGTTTGGAAGTAACTTTGTAATTTTTTTCTATCAAGAAAATTCAATGGAATCAAGTTTTCACAAGAGCATGGACATAGCATTAGTCCTCAACTTTATCATATATTAATTTCACAGTGATTGTTGCAGTATTTGTTGGTATAAAATAGGATCATGCGAAGCGAAGTGAGGTAATATACACCCTTAACGCGAATTGCTACAAAACGCATTTATTGCTTACTTTTTATTCAAAAGTAAGGGAAACAATATTATGATGTGCATTTTGCACCGAGATCCTCCGTTACCACCTTAAGGTACACTTGAGCTTTTTCCCACTACTACTAACCTACTCGTAAGTTCGCTTACAACGCTCTGTATAATTTTGACGAATAATAAAACACTGTGCGTAGAATAAATTTATGCAGGACCATGGGCTGAGGGCTGCTACGTAGTACGCATCCACGTTCAACGCCCACAAACAAATGTTTGAACAGAGTTACGGGAAGCAACACCTATAATAGAGTACCAATATTACGTTGCCTTTTTGAGGTTCAATCTCGACAAATCTCTAGAGCTATTGGTTTATCCAGACTTCTGAAGGATAAACCTTAATATCGGCGAAGGTTCTAGGCACCAAGGGATACGCAGTAAATAAAAGTGCGTATGTCACTCTCGTCTCCCCTCTATAAAATTGGGCAACAATGATGTGGCTTGACATTTGTTTTTCCAGTACTCGTATATTTACTGGTAAGTGTACGGTTTTTTTTCGATTGTCATGATTACATATATTGTTCAACATTCTTAGGTGCCCGGTCCGTATTGACTTTCTTGGAACTAAAATTCACAATGCAAAAAGCAAACTAGCATATTTTGTAAGGTACATTGTGTTCATTTAAGTTGTACAATGCGTCCTTTTTTCCGAAAGTTATAAATTAACTATACCTACTCACATTATCTTAACTTAAGAGGCCTGTAGCCGGCGGCTTGAAGTCAGTCGCGCACGGGGTCCATAAGCCTGCTATTTCATTCTACATTCAACTTCGGATTATAGAGCACCGACTGACTGTTATTGGTTTGCCCGAACGTTGATTTCCCGAGCCCGTACGGAACTAACCGAACACTAACCTAACGCGAGACAAAATTCATGTCTTGAAAAAACTCGAGAATGGCCTTGGGTCTTCCTTTGATTTCAGGAGAAATATCCCAAAAATCGAAATAAAACAACAATATTTTTAAATAGTATAAAACATAACACGCTGTGAACCTAAAATTATTTGATTTGTTGTATCGCTTCTAGGACATTACGGTACATAAACTTTCATAAAAATATGTGTAAAACCGAGGACTTTATGCGCTTGTAACTTTTGTATGTATTTGATTTTAATAAATGTTTTAAGTTCAAGTCATGAAAATTGTATGGGATATGTTGAAAAAGAAAAAAATAATAAGCAAGTACCTATCAATAAGGATATTATCAGCGAACAGCGCTAGTATGGGAGTTAAGCCGTAATTCGAATGGTCCAGAATACCATAACAGCACCTAATTGTCTATTTTTTTGAATTTTGACTTTTTTAAGGTCATATAAAAGTATAATTTTTTTTCTCCTTGAAATTCAAAATATATGCATGAAAATATTCAGGAAGTGAATAAATAGTTTTGATGACGTAATAGTCATGTCATTTAAGCATTACAGGAAATAGGCAATTGCCTTCAAGAAAAAAAAAGTTATGTCAAAACCGACATCTGTTTAGCGTAGTGTAGGCCGGCCTCGGGCCCGCTGGACCGACGATCTGAAGGATGTTGCGGGTTGCGGCTGGATGAGGAGGACGGAGGACCGCCAAGAGTGGTGAAATTTGGGAAAGGCATATGTCCAGCAGTGGACGAACACAAGCTGATGGCAGTACTATTTATATATATTACAAATACTATTTAGTGTACATTATAAACTAGAAAAGATCCATTAGTATTGTAAATAAAGGCTCAAAAAGAGTAAAATTATACATTTATACATATTAAAATTTGCTTCTGACTTATCTTTTCTTGTATAATGCACCCTAAATAATGTTTACTTTCGGACTATTACCTGCAAACCCTTGTTTCAAATTTATATTTTCTCTTGATAATGTCAAAATATGTTATTTAGTTTTGCTAAAACCCTTTTTATCAAAACTCAGAGCTACGAGAACCTAATATAAGAGTAAGACAGGCTTATGGATCAATTTTTCAGCAATCCCACGCGTGGCTGAGCTTGATGGCGTATGAGCTCGCACATCACCGAAAATACATATACTGAACCCTCATCTCATCTAAAACAAACCTTATAATAAACTACGAGAGACAGGTTTTGATTGGCAAAGGTGAATAAATGTTGGAAAAGGTGTACGTGCAAATGAGATCGCGTGGTGATGATTCGATCAAGGATTTATATAATAGGCTCCTTAAATTGACTTTTTTGATGTGTTTTTGAACGAAACAGTGGAATAATCCTTTCAAGTCTGCTATGGTCCTGAAATTAGATTTCAAAAATATATAAGCAAATATCATTTTCACACCTATGATATTTATTTATTTTCTTCGCAATACAAGACCATTTGATACAATGCCAAGACTACAAAAATGTATCAATAAGAAATATTATTTCTAAAAGCATTGTTGGAAAAACATTCACAATACTCTCACGTAGGTTTGTATTGTTTACGAGAATCCTTCGTTAAGTAACATATGACCTAATATCCAACAAATAGCCATAAACAGACTGACATACCATCATAAACTTGGAGAATACGTCGATACATACCTATTTATACGAGTTCACGTGTTGCCGCTAAATTGAAATTCCATGTTTGTTGGAAACGATCCTCTCAGTGCATATGATAAAGCGATTTTATACAAACACATTACAACAAAGTTGGTAGGTACCATCAATCGCAAGCACTCAAATATAATTTTCCATTGGTATTTCTCGAAAGGTATATTATTGAAGAGACATCGCATCCTGAGCCCCTTTTATAGTTGTGAAAATCTGATACAGGAGTATTGATTGAGCAAACTACGATTGTCTAACTAAGCAACGAGGTTAAAACTCTAATATCTCGCCAAATCTAGATTCATGGTAGGACAATCAATATCTGTTCTAACTTTTACCCCTTTGATGGATTTGAATATGTCACAACATAATAAGTAAATTAAATACCCTGGTTTAATGGGTGAGTATCAAATCTACTCATTTATAACTGTTTTTACCTGATAAACCCGTCGCACATCTCTAGTTGTGCGGTATTTGTTTCGGTTTTAGACGCCAACTAACTTCTAAGCTAGCGTTTTTTGCTCCAAAATTTGTACTTTATAGATTTATAGATTTATTTATAGACAAGGTTAAATATATTTATGCAGATAAATTCATACTGAAGGCTTGGTAAGTGATCAGATCAGTATCACGATTCGATAAAACTTTTACTACTAATTTCGCAAAGTAAAATGTTGACGTTCCGTAGTAATTGACTCGGGGCTGGGCTTGCATTTGTAGGGAACACGAGACGAATAATTTACGAATTTAGTTATCATTTCACTGAACAAGTCTTCAGTATTAATTTGGCTGTCATAAACGTCATCTTATACAGCACAGGAAATTGTAGATTCAGTGAACCACCAGTGCTTTTCGGATTTGTTAAAGACCATAAAAGAGTAACATCATCAAAATACAGTCCACTTTCAATATTTCATGCTGAAGTTTTTATTCAAAGACTAGCGAAAACTCCAACGATATCTATTCATAAAAAAACACATTTCCTTCTACTTTGGGAGGCATATTCAACTTTCGTTAAATTTATCATAACCTCGTTTCGCCATTAGGGCTGGCTCTATCTTATTACTATTAGGACTTCTTTGAGTAGGCACTTATGTAAGTGAATTATGAAAATGGACCTATTTCGAGATTTCAGATTTTCGCCGTAATTATTTACGAAAGCCTTAAGCAACCTTACCTTTGAATACGTCTCATATACTTTATACATTTTTTATGACTTTTAATCAGACCCCGTTATCAACGTAGTAGACTGGTGGCAAATGGTTGTTAGTGATGTATAGTAGGAATTTTTTTAAATGTCGGAATCCACTTAAGATCTTATCTTTCAATGAATGGCATTGTTATCTATTGTTAAGTTCGACCGCTAAATGAGCAGTGCATAACGAAACACATAAACAACAAAATATTTTATATTAATAGCAACTTTACCACCAAAACAAAAAGGCTCAAATTTGAACGCCAAGTCGCCAACGCATTTCGGATTCCATTTCTGAAAATGGAAGCGGCAGCCATTTTGTGTGTCAGTTACAGGATGATTAAGTAATGGCTTTCGGATCTTAATATCGTATACTTCTCTGTGTTTTATTCTGGATATTTCATAAATTTGACCCTGGCTTAAGATTATAGGATTTTGATTGCTTACTATTTGGATTTTGTGAAAAGTGTGTTCGATAACGACCCCGGCTGTGTATATAGACTTTTATTTAGCGAGAATAAGAGGTACAGAAATGTAATGAATTATACGTGGGACGCACTATAAGTTTCCGGAATGAATATGAAAAAATACTATTAAAGGTACAAAATTAATTTATTGTTTTTCAAAATAATCTCCCTTGGCGTCTATGCACTTTTTCATTCGATCAAACCAGTTTTGAAAACTTTTGTGCCACTCCTCTGTGGTGACCTCTGAAACGTGTTTTTCATACTCCTCGACAGCCTCTTCTGGTGATGAAAATCGTTGACCGCGTAATTGGTTCTTAATTTTTGGGAACAGAAAAAAGTCACAAGGTGCCAGGTCGGGACTGTATGCAGGATGACTCATGAGTTCTACATTTTTCGTCTTCAAAAAGTCGTTTGTCTGTCTGGCCGTGTGAGAACTAGCATTGTCGTGGTGCAGGATGATACGGCGTTTACGGTTATTTTTACGGAGTTCGTCAATAACTTCCGGCAAACAAATGGTCGAGTACCAATCACTATTCACGGTACGCGATTCTCTAAAGCAACAGTAGCCACGTGTCCAGTTTTATTAAAAAAAGAAGCAATCATCCGCTTAGATGCACTTTTCACGCGCGCCTCTTTGGTTGGTATCGGCTCATCTTGAAAGACCCATACGCTCGATTGCTGCTTTGTTTTGGGATCGTAGCAATAAATCCATGTTTCGTCACCTGTTACTATGTCCCACACCAAATTTGACGCACCTTCGTTGAATCTGGTAAGCATGGCACTGCACCAAGTGACGCGGTCCGTTTTTTGAGCCTCGGTCAAGTTGTGTGGGATCCACCGCGAGCACAGCTTTGTCACACCCAAATGTTTGTGTAGGATTGATTGTATTTGACTCATGCCTATTTCTAAGGATGCGCGAATTTCATGGTAGGTCACATGCCTGTCTGTTTCAATCATACGGCGCACAGCATCGATGTTTTTGTTGGTCACAGCGGTGGACGGCCGACCATCGCGAGATTCGTCACTGAGATTGATACGACCACGCTTGAATTCTGCAAACCAGCTATAAACAGTCGTCTTGCATGGTGCTTCATTGCCAAAAGCTGTTTCAAGCCGAGCGATGCTCTGTTGAGCTGTCAAATTGCACTTAAAATCGTAGAAAATCATACTACGAAAATTTTCCCGAGTTAAATCCATGTTGATGCAGACACACAATTTTTTAAATGGCGCCACAAGGTAAAAACAAAAGACAGTCAGATGAAACAAACTGCATTCTACAGCCAAAGAGTTCTATTTTCAAATGTTGCAATAAATTTTTAAATATTGTTTATGTAAGTGGCCAGTTCCGGAAACTTTTAGTGTTACCTATGTATGTAACTTTAATAATTACCTAAGATTGCAGCCATACATTTTTTTTGTATTTCTAGGTACTTACTGGTTTTTATTGGAATTATATAAGTATAAGTAAACATAGTTATTTAATAAACAATAAATGTGTGATAAATTAAAGTTTCCAAGAGAAAAATGAACTTTTTTAAACTTAAATACTGTTTTTCTTAATAACATTTTTTTTAATGATGTAAAAATCTTAAATCGTTTCACCCTGAATCACACTTGTACCATACTGCCGCTTTCAATTTCAAAAAATACTATCTGGAGTGCGTTTCCGTTCAAATTTGAGCTTTTTTGTTCAGGTGTTGTTCGGTTTAAAAGCGTTCGGAACGCGCAAGTATGTGTCAGATTCTATTTTATTGAGATGGCAACACGGGTTGTAAAAAAGTGAAATGTCAAAGTTGTTTTTTCCGGTTTACTGTCAATTTTGGTCTCAGGGAGATGTGTGTAAAAATGGATTCAACCAGTGTTGAAGTAATTATTATGTATTTCAAGGAAATAAACAGTGGAAAAGTGGTAAAATAACCCAATTAATGAGCATTAATTGCGAGCTAAATTGTGTGTCCGAACAGTTTCGGGAATCGGTCGCCGGTGGAAAGTGATGCGAATGGATGTTCATTACCACGGTTATAAAGCAAGGCTTATTTGTTCTCGGGTGGCATGCCAGGGGTTAGATATTTGTGTTTAGGTAAACTCCCGAAAGCTGCTGGATGAGCCAGTAGTTCGATAACGGCCTGCAACGTGCTGAGGGCGACGAAGGTCAACGAGCGAACCCCTGACTTCCTATCAGCCAGGGTTGAGTCTGGCCACCCGAATGCAGTTTCGACGACCAGTCAAGGACGTGGACTTCAACACTAACGTGAGTGTTTAATCGTTTACCCTTCAGAAAGGAATTTTAGTATATAAGAACCCCCCTTTGTATGGGAAGCCCCTTTCTGACAGGTTTTAACCTCCTTATAATATTCAAATGGGTCCAGCACGCGAGGTTTAAACCATATCTGTGGAGAGGGGGGCTTTTCACACAATTTGCTGGTAGCAGAGCGTGGTTAAGTTGTTTAATATCGGATATTAAACAACCCCGGACCAAGATATATTCTGTTTATATAAGCCGAACCGATATAGTAGCTCCGTTGGCCTAAGATAATTTGTGAATTATACTTTGTTTTAGGTAGGTAGTTTGGAACCTTGTAACCTAAAGCGAGATCAAATAGAATATTTTGTTATTTCTTATACTACAGTACTCGGACTGTGTATATGAATAGGTTTATGTAAGCTGGAAGGATATTTACACAGCTCCTTTAGCTTTAGGTATTGTATTATATGTTGTATTGTGGATAAACATATAACTTTATAAGCGCGGTTAAGCCTAGTGAACCCGGCGACAAAACTATAATAGTTTGTAAATTCATACAGCATAACCATTGCTAGCAAGCGAAGCGGCTTAATTATTAGTTATATAGTTGTTGAAAGCCTCGGCTTATATAAATTACAAAGTACATAGCAGGGCTAATGTGTAATGTGTAGTTTTTGGTTAGTGAATCATATTAACTAAGCGAGCGCTTAGGTATAATATTATAACAACGTACATAGGTTATGTTACAACTTGGAATTGTTAAATTTGTTTGTTTTGGAGTATGTTTAGTCTTTAACAAGTGTTTAATGTGATTACATACTTTCAGAAGCCAATTACCTTTGGATATACTGTTAGTTAGTGCTACAGTTTGGTTTATATTGTTTATTTTGAATGAAAACTTCTTGACACTTGCGATTGAGGCTTGGACATAGTTGTTTGTCAAAAGTGTAGCATAAATGTAACTAACTGGTTTATGTTGTATGGATTATATATATATAGCAGCAGAAACGGTCTGTCTGTCTGTTCATAAAGTTATGATATTGTGTTTATTTGAAAATGTTTGAGTGATATATAGCAACAGAAAAGGTCTGTCTGTTTGTTCATAAAGTTATGATATTGTGTTTGTTTGTACTCATTTGAGTATTAAAACTTGGTTTTGGTTGAACTCGCATAATTGAACAACAGGGTTGTATTGTGTATTAATGTATTGAATGTATTATTGTATACGGGGACGTTTGTGATTCGTGCCAGAGTTAGTTCGGTTTTTAATTGTTGGTATTTTCTTTGATTTCCCGGTCTACAATGTCGAGGACTTCTCCGAGGAACATCTTGGCCAGCCAGCTGCGCTGGTTTGTCAGCGTTCAAGGCTTGTTGGCTCGAGCTGATCGGGGCGATGCAGTCCTGGAGCGGTACTCACAGATGGAGCATCGCCTCGAGAAAGCTGAGCAGGCGCTCATCGAGCTGTTGGACCAGGAGCTGCCACCGGAGGTAATGGCTAGCCCTAATAATGACATGGATCAAATTATGGATATTTATAATGAGGTCACACAGGTCGCCTGTCAGATTAAAAAGCGACAGTCAGGTGTTTCGAGCACACCTGATGTAAGACATGCAGCGCAAGGTACATCGTTGCACAGTAGGCTCCCTACTTTGGAGTTGGGACATTTTGATGGTACCATGGAGCTATGGGTGGCATATAAGAATATGTTCACCTCGTTGGTTGACAGTAGGCAGGATTTAACCAACGCACAAAAGATGGCATATTTGATGTCCACTTTAGAAAGTGAGGCAAAGAGCTTAGTGCAACATTTAAGAGTAGAGGACGATTCTTATAGCATAGCGTGGGAACTATTAAATAATAGATATCAGAATGTCCGTCTGTTGGCCGATGCTCATACGAGCCAATTGTTAAGTTTGCCTAGGGTAGGTAATAAGGCTCAAATTCGAACGCAGTTACTGACCCCGGTTACAGTAGCCTGTAACGCGTTAAAAATGTTAGGTTTGCCCGTGGATGAGTGGTCGTTCTTGTTGGTACACATTATTTTGAGTAAGTTACCGTCTGATACTCGTTCACGTTTCGAACGTGAGACCGCGGAAAGGGAGGACAAGGCTCTTCCTACTTTCGCTGATTTGATGAAGTTTTTAGAATTTGAGGCTAGGGCCGTGGAATCTTCATCGACTTCGGAGGTGGCGCCACCTACCGGGAGTTTCAGGGAACCTGCCGGTAATTCGGGGCGAAGGGGGCCACAGGGAGTGCAACCGCTTCGGGGACGCGTTGCTGCACGTCTGGCTGCACTGGCCGCTGTGGCTGAGAGCCCAAATTGCCACCAGTGTGGACGCCCAGGACACGCGTTATCGCAGTGCCATGACTTTGCTGCATTACCGGTAGTGGACAGACGGCGGTTAGTTAAAATTAATAGACTGTGCTATTTTTGTTTAGAGGACCACTTAGCGCGCGAGTGCTCCAGACAGCGAATGTGTAGAGAATGTGGCCGGCCACATAATGATTTAATTTGTGCGAACAGGTCTGGAGCCTACGGTCACGCCACGAGCGGGGGAGCCGCGGCGCAGTCCACCTATCAGTCACGTCCGTCGAGTGGCCCCTCTCAAGGACGAGGAGCGCACCCGTCAGAGAGTGGAGAGAGCCCTCGCGTGAGTCGTGCTCAGTTTGATAGTGGTGTGAATCGTGCGCCTGCGGTACGAGGCTATATTGCGGACCCGGGTGGGGGACCCCTCATGGGGGGGGGTTCAACGGGTCAGGGCCGCACTCAGGATATTAGGAGTGGACCCCATGCTTCCGCGACAGCGGGCCCGAGTAGGGACCCCCCGAGGGGGGGGGGGGGGGCTCCACGGGCGGGGGCCCCACTCAAGGTTGTATGAGTGGACCCCAGTTTGCCGAACCTGTGCCTGCGCCCACTGTAGGACAGTATAGCAGGGCGGAGCCACAGCGATACTCTCCGCCGATACACGAGTATCCGCGGTTAGAATATCACCCGCCTTATTCGAGATATGGTAGGGCAGCGGGTTACGCACCACCTCGGATGGCATTGTGTATACGCTCACCATATATAGGGCAATGGATGCACCCTGGATTGGAGGGGCCGGGCCCCCAATAATTTGTCTGCCCCTGTACCGGTGCGGAGCCGAGGACAGTTCTTCGGCCCACCATATTAGTTAGTAGTTGGGGCCCCCCCGGGGGAGATTCAGTTAGAGTAAGGACCACTGTTGAATTTCGGGACGTGTATGCATGATCGGATAGTCAGGTTGCGCGAGCATGGCTACGCGCATCCCCACGTACTTTAGAGATTTTTGTAGGAAACCGGGTTTCACAAATTCAGAATATAGTTATTCATATTAAATTGGAGGCACGTCCCAGGTGAATGTAATCCTGCAGAGTGCGCATCTAGGGGCTGCACAGCGCCGGAGTTGGTGTCGCATCATCTATAGTGGGGGCCGGAGTGGTTTAAAGAAACAGATTTCTTGGCCTGTCCAGCAGTTGGATAGGACACCCCAGATTTTACCCGGGTTGCGTGTGCATGCTCTAGTTCTAGGGACCAAACTAATTCCTGATTGGACGCCGTGAGTTGGGTCACCGTGCGTTGAGACGCTGGGGCGTCGCGACGGTGGCATCGGCACGGTGTGCGTCGGGTCGGAGCACGCAAGTCGCCATCCTTTGTTGTTACCCAAGGAGGGCCTTTGATGAGGCGTTTGCTGTCCGACCGACATGTTTCTAACTCACACGCGGGATGAAACGTGTTATTGGCGATTTTACAGCGAGAGATTTTTGATTTTGGATTTTGTCAACTTGCCGGGTAATTCGCAATGTTCTCTTCTCCTGTGTTTCTTGTTACAGGCTGCGAGCCTTGTTGATGCAGCCGCAGATAGGAGATCTGCCAGCTGATGGGATCACACAGTCGAGACCTTTTGATGGAGTGGCTACGGACGTGGGGGGACCGTTCCTCGTCCGAACGTCTAGCCTTCGCAACGCTCGGACTGTTAAGGCGTACCTGTGAGTATTCGTGTGTCTGTCCACCAAGGCCGTCCACTTGGGATTAGAGTCCTCGTTGTCCGCGGAGGCCTTCGTCGTTGCATTAGACCGATTAGTATCGCGTAGAGGTTTGCTTTTTTAATTAGTTCAGACAACGGCACGAATTACAAGGGTACCGCAAATTACTTGAAAAGATGTATACATTTTAGAAGATAATTGTATTTAGTTAAGTCATGGTTATTATGTGAAATCGGCCAAGACCCACCTCCGCCGCGTCATCGGGGATGTAATCTTATTGAAAGATGCGAATTTGGAATTCTTTGTAATGGCGACGTGGTCGCATTATTAAGTTGATAATTGGCGGGGATGAGACTCCTCGCGCCGCTGAGGTGATTGGTCGAAGGTTTGATTCTGTGACGAGCCTTGGCGACTCTCTCCCGGCTCCCGGTTGAGTAAGCTAGCGGTCTGATAAGGATAACAGCCCGGAGCGGGGGATTGTTCGGTTTAAAAGCGTTCGGAACGCGCAAGTATGTGTCAGATTCTATTTTATTGAGATGGCAACACGGGTTGTAAAAAAGTGAAATGTCAAAGTTGTTTTTTCCGGTTTACTGTCAATTTTGGTCTCAGGGAGATGTGTGTAAAAATGGATTCAACCAGTGTTGAAGTAATTATTATGTATTTCAAGGAAATAAACAGTGGAAAAGTGGTAAAATAACCCAATTAATGAGCATTAATTGCGAGCTAAATTGTGTGTCCGAACAGTTTCGGGAATCGGTCGCCGGTGGAAAGTGATGCGAATGGATGTTCATTACCACGGTTATAAAGCAAGGCTTATTTGTTCTCGGGTGGCATGCCAGGGGTTAGATATTTGTGTTTAGGTAAACTCCCGAAAGCTGCTGGATGAGCCAGTAGTTCGATAACGGCCTGCAACGTGCTGAGGGCGACGAAGGTCAACGAGCGAACCCCTGACTTCCTATCAGCCAGGGTTGAGTCTGGCCACCCGAATGCAGTTTCGACGACCAGTCAAGGACGTGGACTTCAACACTAACGTGAGTGTTTAATCGTTTACCCTTCAGAAAGGAATTTTAGTATATAAGAACCCCCCTTTGTATGGGAAGCCCCTTTCTGACAGGTTTTAACCTCCTTATAATATTCAAATGGGTCCAGCACGCGAGGTTTAAACCATATCTGTGGAGAGGGGGGCTTTTCACACAGTTGCTATTAACATAAAATATTTTGTTGTTTATGCATTTCGTTGTGAACTGCTAATTTGTGGTGGAGCTTAACAATAGAACAATGCCATTCATTGGAAGATTAAGCTCTTAAGCCGATACCGACATTTTAAAAAATTCCTTCTGTAGCAATGTTTTCCCCATAATATTATTCAATAAAGAAAGGAAACAAGGTAAAATGTAATAAAATTGTATTTAATACATGAAATTCATGCTAGGTGGACTAATTGATTTTTTGTTTTTCAAAATTAATATAACTAAGACCACATCTTCTACTTGAAAAATCCACTTTATGCAAGAAAACGATCTCTTAGCTCCTGACGAAGTTACATAAAAAGTTAATTTTTTCGTCAAAATATATACTATAAACATTTTGCATAAGTCATTTAGTGAGGGCAGGATTTATTAAATTGTAAAACTTTTGGTTTATTATACAAAAACATTATGAATAAATTTTTGTGTTTAAAAATATAAATTTTATTGTAAGACTGATTTATTAATTTCACGTTGCAACGGAGCGAACATTTTGTTAATCCAATAAAACAACATGAAGAAAATCTATTTTTCCCGATTCAGGTTTTTGTTTTTATTTTTTCCATAATGAAAAGGACCCAACCGGGATAACAAGAAAATATTTCTTTGATATTTGAAAAACAAAAATGTGCCTGAAACTCAAGGGGTTAAAACCATTTAGACAGAGAAATAAACTAATATTTTAATTTTTGGCTCTGTATTGTCTTTACAAGGAAGTCCACATATTGTCAACTATTTTTGAAAATTATTAAAACCACATCTTTTGTGATTGTGATAACATCTATAGCCCTTTTTTATTTGGTAGTAGGCCCTTTTTTGGTAGATTCTAAAATGGTTAAACAAGTAATTCAGTGGAATATATGACTAAAGTTTTCCAGCACATCACTGATACATTTCCATGAACAACAAAAGCACCGAAATGTTTGCACATTCGATCCTATACGAATAAACCTTGGAAGCAGAGTTAAAAAGTTTATTTTATGCAAACTGTACAGAGTGCTTGTAGCTTTTTTATGTTGACGATCAGAAATTTACATAAAATCCTGAAGCGTACACACCGTTTAAAATTTATTTTATAACAAAAAAGAAATTTATATAGTTTTAGGGCTCCATCTAAGATTGAAAACCATTTAGTGTGGCAAAACTTTCGTATTTGCCTGTTTATCATTTTGCGACTCAGTTTTAATTTATTATTTAAGGTATTATTTCCGCTAATTGCTTTAAAAAGCAATTTGTGCATACTTTTTATTCAAAAGTATGGATAACAATATTATGATGTGCATTTTGCACCGAGATTCGGTTTTACCACCTCAGTAACTCTTTTTTTTAATAAAATTGTCATATAAAACTTACTAAGTAAATTGAACCAGAGACTGTTATGTCGATTTTAAAATCTTCTTGAAATAAATAAAACTTAATTCAATCTTAAATAGGTTTTTATTGATAAATTAAAACACAATTAATTATGTAACAATAAACACTACGGCATACATTACATTTCATTCTACCAAATACATTATTTTACAGAAATTCGTCAAACACCATAATTCTTTCAAATAGCACCAACAAAATGGACGGAATCATGAACATTAACTAATTTATGTCAACCCTTTATTACGAGTACTTGAATTGAGTCACAGGTGACTAGAAGGCAAAATCTGACCCAGTCTAAAATTCTATTGCAAAAACACTAACTCGAATACCTAGAGATATGGCAGTTAAAAATAGTGCAGATATCTACAACGATATACAACATTGTTATTACAACTGCAGCCGAAAGGAAAATTTTAATTTTGATCATGTGAAATATGCACTAAACTTAAAAGGATTACCTTATCTACCTATAAATATTTTAAAATAACATTAATTTCTACCGATAAATCTTATCATCGTGCGGTGGCATGCTAATAAAGTACGGAGCGGGGGGCGGTGGTGCTAAATATCGCACAGATCCGGGCCCCGACTGAACTTTATGTGGCAAAGTGGCTGTAGATAGGGACGCCGGAGGCAACGTGGCGGCGTACCCCGGCCACGCGGGGCCCCACAGCGGCGCCCCCCCAGCCGGGCTATTAGCCAGGGGGCCCCCTCGGTACGATGTCGAAGTCATTCTCAACCTGACGATGCAAATCGCCACAATCAAGATAGCGATGAAAGCGACGACTCCACCTACAATACCTATTATGAGATTATCGTCGTTCGCAGATGATGCCACTCCGATGACAGGTGCACCTTTGGGCTCTCCAGTTGCTTTAGGCCGTTCGTGCGATGGAGCTATGGACCAAATGATATCCGGTTCAGCCGATGTTCGATGTACTAGACGAGGAGGAGGTGATGTTGCTATACTACTCGATGAAGAAGTTAGCGTTGTTCTTCGTCGAGTTTCACAAGTGAGCTCATCATCTCCTATCTCCACTAACAAGAAACCGGCTAAGTAATCGGGAGAGTCACAACGAACGTCACCGATTCCAGCATTCGGCAACCATCGACGTAGCGCTCGGGCATTACAATCACAACGAATAGGGTTGCTGTCCAGCCCGAACATGGATAAGTCAGCCCGTCTATCATCCAGCGCAACAAGCAGTTGAGGTTGCAGTGTTGTCAACTGACTTCCAGCAATATCTATAGTTATATGGGAAGACCTTGGCAATGGGAACAAAATAGCTGGAGGCAAGCTGGTAATAGAAGTGTTACGGAATCGAACAGTTATCGCGGGAGACTTCAAGCCTGCTAGAACGCCGGCAGAAATAGTCTTGAGTCGTTGACCACGAATTCCTAATTCTTCAAGGCGAGGGTGAAGAATGGAATGCAGCTGGTCAGAGCCAATAATCGTATCTTTGACTTCAACGTCAAGTTTTTCTAGAGCTAATAAATATTGCAAAGTGCCTGGAACATCAAAGTAGCCTAACCTAGGAAAGCCATACGCACGGAGCTCAACAAGGTTTGGCAAGACCCGGAAGGCATTTTTCTCAATTCTGGCGCATTCGTCTAAATACCTCATGTCCAAGACGCGTAATGACGACAAACCTTCAAAGTTTCCATCAACTAGAATAGCAATTGGATTACTAGATATGTTCAAGCTTTGGAGATTCTTTAGTTTTGGCCAGGATATCGCAAGAGACCCAGAAACATCCACAATTTGGTTGTGCGATAAATCCAAATTTTCTAACATAGTGGTCCTTGTGAAAGCCTTTTGTGACAATTTTGTAATATTATTGTATGACAAGTTCAATCTGTACAGGAATGGGGTTTCAAGTTGGCCAACCGTTGTGATACCAGTGCCAGCAAGATTCAAATCTCTAACGGTTTTAGGTTCAGTCAACACATTATTTATCGTCTTTTCCGATAAGGGATTGAATGAAAGATCTAATTTCTTGATATTTACCATAACACTGTCCTCAGCAGGAATATCTGTGATTTGATTGTAAGATAGATCAACAGCCGATACAAAGAAATACTGTTTTTGAAGAGCTTTCAATGGAGCAATTTCAAACAGATTGTCGCTGAGTATGATCTTTTCTAGCATATGCAGCCTCGATCTATCAAAAATATTGTCAGGCAGTTCGGTCAAAAGATTACCTCCTAAGTTCAAAAGTTCTAACCTCACAAGTCCCTCAAAAAGCCTATCACCCAAACGGTCGATCTTATTGTTAGAAAGATCCAGATACTGAATTTGTGTGGAATTATGGAAAGCCATCTCACTGATAGTTTCGAGCTCGTTTCTAGCGAGCAATATTGTTCTCAATTTCGGGAGTCGAGCAAAATCTAGTTCATCGACATTCTTCAAGTCATTACCGGACAAATCCACTAACTCAAGAAACTGTAAAGTGCTGATGAGCTCCGAAGGGAAGAAGTTGAACTTATTATTTGTCAAAATAATTTCACGTAACCTCGGGTGTATTTTGAACGAAGACGGGAACAAATAGCTAAGTTGGTTATCAGAAAGATCGATAACCTCCAGGCTTGTGCCGGTGTTAAAGAATTCACCCTTGAAAGCATTCAACTGATTGCCTTTTAGTGATAAATATTGAATTGACATCACATTTACGAAAGCTGGTGTTCGAATATTAACAATGTTATTGTAAGATAAATCTAAGTGGGTCAGATTCCTCAAATTTTTGAAAGTGCCTTCAGATATTTCTTGGATCAGATTATTCGTGAAATAAATTTGTTCCAAATTAGATGTTTTCGCGAATAGGTTTACCGGGATCGCTTTCATGCCGGTAAAACTTAAATCTATGAGTAACAAACCCTGATTATGATTAAAAATACTTTGAGGTAGCATTGTGATATGAGGATTGTGACTAATATTTAAATGTGACAAGCTGGGAATCGATTCGAAAGCATTTACAGGAATTTCCGAAAGTTGATTGTCCGATATATCCAAAAACCACAAGTTAACGAACTGTAATATCTGTCCCGTGAAACCTAAAATCCTGTTCTGACTTAAAGATAAGAATTCGAGCGACGATTCCAAACCACTGAACACATCAGCTGAGATGGAATTAAGCAAGTTTCCAGATAAGTCCAAGTGGCTCAAAGTTTTGAAGTGATTGAATGCAGCAGGTGGCAATTCCCGGATCACGTTTCGAGACAAGACCAGAGAAGTTATTCTGTCGGATACGGCTTTCAGTATATCGCTGGATAGAGCGGTGACTCTGTTGAATCCCAAATGAACTGAAACTAAGTTCGGCAAACGCGACAATGCGGTCGCTGGAATTAGGAGAATGTTGTTGTCACGTAGCAGTAATGTTTCGAGACTCGTCAGCCCATCGAAAGCGTCATCTTCGACCTAAAACAACATAAAATAAAGTTTAAATTTGTTCTTGCAAAATGTTTGCTTTACGTGCACAGACGAATTTCGTTCCACTTACCGTGCGCAGCGAATTCACGCCAACGTCCAAATACCGCAGCTCAGTAAGACCAACAAAAGTTCCGGGCATCAGCTTTACCAAGTTATTTCTGCTCAAATCCAACACTTGCAGATTAACGAGAGTGCTCAAGTGGCTGTTATCGATGCTCTGAAATGGAAAACATAAAATATTTTGAACTTATACCATGTAACTTTTCTTTGCCCAGTGCTGGTCAAAAACACAATAGAAACAATATTTTGTCATGATGATTTAGTGCAAAGCAATTTATCTTTTCAAAATACATAATATCATGACTTTTTACGGCCTGGATTAATTGTTGATGTAAAGCCAAAAACTATATAAAGTACTCCAATCGTCTATACGAACAAATTTTACGATAGAATTTTTTTTATTCTTTGCTTTTTCTGTTTTCTCCCCACGGCTTTGTAACGATTAAAAATCAAGCCTATAAAAAGAATATTTCGATAAAATTATTCGTACACAAAGTTCAAAAGTTATCGCATGTTTGACGTGATGTGAATATTGGGTGTAACAAGGTAAATTTTCTCACCGTTATCATATTGCTCGAAAGGTTCAAGTGTCGCAAAGTTGCGAAAGATTTGATAGCAACCGTGGGGAAATCCGCGATGAAGTTCTCTGACAGATCTAACTTTTCCAAGTTTTCCGTGCCTTGGAATACGTCACTGTTGAACTTTGAGAGCCTGTTGCGACCAAGATCTAAGGTGTGTAGTTGACCCAGTCCAATAAAAGCTCCGCCTTCGATGGTCGAGATCATATTTCCATGCATATCTATCTCTTCTAATGTCTTCTGCGATGTGAAAGACTGCTGTCGTAGAATCGCTGGAATAATAGAAATTCATTAGTGTTTGCCAAATAAATTACGTTTGTTTAAAAGTGAAAGCAGACATACCTATTCTGTTTTCTCTGAGTGAAATTACTTTTAGAGCTCTGGGTCCATTTAGAGACGAAGATGGAACGGCATTCATATTGTTACGGTCGAGACGGAAAACCTGAAAAAAAGCGTTTTCAGACTTAACAGTGATACTTCTTTCAAACATGCTATTACAAACAAACAAAAATGCTAGTACATAAAAGAAAAATGAAAGTAATTTAATATGTAAAACCGTAATATGCGGGTGTTTTTACAGTTTTAATTTCACTTTTTCAATACTCGTAGATATTTTATAAAATACAATAGGTATAAAAGATAAAAGTTTATGTGAAGTCAGAGCAGTCCGAGTGCTCAGATCAAAAACTTTACCGAATTTTATAGTGAAACTTACAGTTTCTGTAGATCATATTAAATCAAATGTTGCATCAAGGAGATGTAAGTGTTTTAATATTTTAAATGTTCCAGTTTCTCAGTACTACCACAGTTTCAAAATCCATACATCTGTCCAACGAAGACGTTCGGACGGAGTGGTTGTGCGGGGCGATACTTCGAACTGCTTGTTCGAAAATTATATCTAGCTCGGTGGCTTACTTCCCGCACAATTGCTCTGTCTGAGCGCTTTCGTTGGACAACTGTATGTGTTCGATAATTGTATGTAGCTCGGTGACTTACCTCCCGCGTCTCGCCCCGCACAATTGCTGTGTCTGAGCGCTTTTGTTGGACATTCTGACAATTTAAAATTTTGTAACGTACTAGTTTAAGGACCGATTGCACAGATTTTGAACGAAATTACAATAAACATCCGCCTCTGGGGCTGAATGGTAGAGCGCTCGCCTGCTAACCATGACCGTTAATTTGTGTTCATATATATCGAACCTTAAGGTGGATAAGGGTCTCGTTCCTAAACGAGATATGAATTTAAATTAAGCAACCTGTAGACTACATAAAATTTAAAAGTGAAAAAAAGTTGAAACCTTCAACATTACTTGATAAATAACGTAGTAAAATTAACACATTTCAAAATTTTTTAGTTTTCCAATAGAAAATATATATCTATACTAATAATAAAGAAGTGAAAAAGCCGTGTCTGTACATTATATATTTTTGCGAAGTTTTAAATAATATGGGTTATTGATACTGCTGAGACCGAAACAACAATTTTTTGAATTTTTGTTTATCTGTCTGTATTTATGTTCCGTTTTAACTCGAAAGCCACCGAACGGATTTGGATGCGGTTTTTTTTATTATCACCGTAGTGATCGTAGTCAACACATAGGCTATAAGGGGTGTTCATAAAATAACGCTCAAGCTGAAAGCGCGGCAAAGATTGCATAAACGCGGGCGGAGCTGCGGGCAAAGGCTAGTAAAATAATATTTTAAAACATGGCTTACAAGTCCTAAACGTCACCGCAAGGAAGATCTTCTTCCCCTTACCCATGATAAACACAAAACAGTACCATTATTTTGACTATACAATTGGACTCATTTACCCATGATAAACACAAAACAGTACCATTATTTTGACTATACAATTGGACTCATTTGCCCATGATAAACACAAAACAGTACCATTATTTTGACTATACAATTGGACTCATTTACCCATGATAAACACAAAACAGTACCATTATTTTGACTATACAATTTGACTCATTTGCCCATGATAAACACAAAACAGTACCATTATTTTGACTATACAATTGGACTCATTTACCCATGATAAACACAAAACAGTACCATTATTTTGACTATACAATTTGACTCATTTGCCCATGATAAACACAAAACAGTACCATTATTTTGACTATACAATTGGACTCATTTACCCATGATAAACACAAAACAGTACCATTATTTTGACTATACAATTTGACTCATTTGCCCATGATAAACACAAAACAGTACCATTATTTTGACTATACAATTGGACTCATTTACCCATGATAAACACACAGTACCATTATTTTGACTATACAATTTGACTCATTTGCCCATGATAAACACAAACCAGTACCATTATTTTGACTATACAATTGGACTCATTTACCCATGATAAACACAAAACAGTACCATTATTTTGACTATACAATTTGACTCATTTGCCCATGATAAACACAAAACAGTACCATTATTTTGACTATACAATTTGACTCATTTGCCCATGATAAACACAAAACAGAACCATTATGTTGACTTTACAATAGGACTCATTTACCCATGATAAACATAAAACAGTATCATTATTTTGACTCTACAATGGGACTTTTTCCAGTAGACCCTGTCTGTTTTACATGGCAGAAGGTTTCTATAGGACACGTCAAATAACACTCCTTACCTAACTTAAGAAGTTTACCATAATATTTGTATCAAAACGGCACAATTCTAACGTTAATTTAAAATATATCTTCACGCCATGAATCCCCAATGTGGGTGTCAGTGATATTCCTGAGTATGAACTATGAAATGCTAGTCACAGTCCACACTCGGTACACCCGCGTTTCACTGATGATTATTACATCCCAACGCGATGGGTGGTGAGCCCTGTCGCCGTACATCGGGCACAAATACACGCTTTTTAGGGCATGCAACGTTTCCTCGGTGTTTTCCTCTACCATTCAGCAAGTGGTAATTATAAGGTATAATGAACACAAATACTATTCACATCAATTCTGAAAACCCATTGGTGCATGCCTTACCGGGGATCGAACCTGGGTCTCAAGATTGAGAGGCTAGCGTTCTACCGTCTGAGCTATTCCTAAAAGAAGCCTTATTATGACGCACCTTTAAAACATCACACCCAATCAGCAACCCCTCTTCAATGCCCCTGATGCTGTTCCCACTAAGGTCCAGTTCTTCCAAAACTGGCAGGTTGTGAAGCTCGGCGGTCGAGAAGATCGGGTTGAGGTTGTCTCCCAGAAGATTGTCAGCTAGCGCCAGCCGCGTCAAGTTGCCTCGCACGCCTGACAGGAGTCGGTCAGGTAACCTTCGGAGGCTATTGTGTGAGAAGTCCAGCTCTTTCATGGGGAGGCCGTACGATGAGAAAATCTGAAACGTGGTAAAAAAAATGTTCAATTTTTGAGCGGTTTTGTTTCATATCTAATCTTAGTACTAAGTTAACCTATGAATTTTTGAACGGTTGTGTTTTCTATCGGAACATAGTACGAGCGGTTGTGTTTTATACCAATATCTTTTTAAATATTTTTTTTAGCTGTAAACATGTCGTTGCTTTGACTTCCCGTCCCGTCCTGGTGTCATGGGTGTTTCTGAGTTTCAAATGTAACTACACCCTCTTTTCACTGACGATTTTTACGTCCCATTATGATAAGGAACATCATGTATTAATTCCAAGAAAGCTGATTGGTGTACATACATGGCCGGCAATATTCGAATCTAGGTCTCAAGATTGGCAGTCTGGCGTCCAGCTGACTGAGCTGCCGTTGCTTTTTTAGGGTTTCGTACCCGAAATGTACCAAACGGAACCCTCTATTACTTAGCCTCCGCTATCTGTCTGTCTGTCTGTCTGCCCGTCCGTCTGTCACGGGGGTCCACAGTTACAACCGTATTAAGTAGACAGTTGAATACGTGTTACTATGGCCTGTATTATGACTATTTATGACAAATAATAAAATATTCAAGAAATTTTAATTGAAATACTTTGCATTTTTTTATTATTTGTTTTGGCTCTTACTTACATACAAGTTATACGTAACAGGATCGATAACACTTTGTGCTAATTTCGCAAAATAATATCTTGACGTCCCATACTAATTGACTCGGGGCTGGGCCTGCGTTTGTAGAAGCACGAAAAGAATAATTTACGAATTTTACAAAAAGTGTCATCGAACCTTGTTACTGAGCACTTACCGAGTCTTCAGTAAGAATTTGGCTATATAAATATATTATATTATTTTCATCGATTCGAGGCAGAAACAAAATTATAAAAAACAAATTTAATGGGTAGGTAAGTATTTCAATGATAAGAAGAGCGAGGTAATAATTTCCTTTTTAATATTGAAATTCCAACATTGTTTGATGCTAAATGAAATTAAATGATAACGAAAAAGAAAAAGTTTCGACTCTAATATCGACGAACTTTCAATTTAAATTTACTTTGCAAAATTATTGCTCTTTAAAAATGGATAAGTTTTATGCTTAGAAAAACTTGTAAGATTTGTTTTTGTTAAAGGAAACTAAATATTAATTTTAAAGACAAACAAAGAGATTTTTTAAATAATTTTTAGGATAATGAAGCAAAACGAGGTTGAGCGTAAAATTTTTCTTTAACTTAGTATTTAGGATACGATATTGAGTATTTATACGTATAATTCGAGTAGGTATTGCCTCAATATTCGACAATACCCCGTAGACCAGTGCTTCCTAAACTTTTTGTAGCCACGGACTACTTTGAGAATTTCAAAGATTCAACGAACCTTTGTCGAAGAAATTTTTAGGAAAAGAAAATAATGCGACGTATAAAAACCTGCCAAGTGCGAGTCAGACTCGCGCACGGATTCAAAATCATCTCTGTTGTATGGGAGTGCGTGGGTCCGACTCACATTTGGCCGGTTTTAGTATTTGTTGTTATAGCGGCAACATAAATACATCATCTGTGATAATTTCAACTGTCTAACTATCACAGTTCATGAGATACAGCCTGGTGACAGACGGACGGACGGACGGACAGCGGAGTCTTAGTAATAATGTTCCGTTGGTTACCCTTTGGGTACGGAACCCTAAAAATCACTTTTAATGGTTAGTTTACATTAATACTATATACTTAAATAGTATCTAAACTAAGTTAATAAAAATTTCTTTGGACTCAGTAAAATAAATATAAGGTGACTTTAATTTATAAAGCCAAACTCTTACTCAAGACTCGGTAAGTGCTCAGTAACAAGGTTCGATGACACTTTTTGTGAAATTCGTAAATTATTATTTTCGTGTTCCTCACAAACGCCAGCCCAGCCCCGAGTCAATTACGATGAGACGTCAAGATTTTATTTTGCGAAATTAGCAAAAAGTGTTATCGATCCGTGTTACTGATCACTTACCAAGCCCCCAGTATGAGTTTGGCTGCATAAATAAAAGTCACCTTATATATTAAGAGTAAACTGAGTGGCTGTGGACCCCTGGCACTCATGTCACAAACCCCTAAGGGGTCCATGGAACCCAGTTTAAGAAACCCTGCCTTAGACCTCAGAAAATAAAAATCTCGCCATATTGCGAAAACCATTGGATCTAATTTCTTCTACTGGCAACACTAAATTTAAAACGATTGCTGTTAAAGAGAGGTGTTGTTTTTTTGTGTGCGTGTGTGAAGCGTTGTTGCAATCATAAAATGAAACGTGGCGATCCTAGAGCAGGTGTTTTTATTTTCCTTACAAAGACAAAAGTCAAGCTACTGTAGTAGAGTGCATCTTAGGTTAATAATAATGTATTCAAGATCCCTATGCTCACGAACCGACAGCTCTTCGGTCATTGAAGTGTCTTGTCTGCTCTTTGAAGGATCAAAATTACTTTGACGAGCAAACTTAAGTAGTTCTACTACATAGTTTACTTGTTGAAACTCCTACCCTCCATAAACGATATTAAAGATTCTCTTTATAAAGGCCAATAATAAAGTCGATTCTGAAGGCTTTAATTCTAGTTTTGGTTCTGTTAAAACTTGATTTTTTCCAAAGTAATATAGCTTCTGTTAAAACACTAAAGAACTATTTTTAAATGAAGAAATATTAGTTTTGACAGCACTAAATCTAAAATTAAATCTTTCAGAATCGGCTTTATTATATATCTATTTGATATTAAACTAAGGCCGAGATAAAAAAAAATTGAATTTTTATTTGTCTGTATGTCTGTCTGTATGTTCCATTTTAACTCAATAATCAACGGATTTGGATGCGGTTTTTTTAATTTCATCGTAGGGACCCTGTTCAACATATAGGCTATAAGGGGTGTTCATAAAATAACGCCCAAACCGAACACGGGGCAAAAATTTCATAAACGCAAGCGAAGCTGCAGGCAAAGGCTAGTCTACCTATAAATGAAATATAACAAGTAATGAAAAAAGCTTGAAACACAATTATGTTTTCCCGTCCATTCCACACGAGTTCTTCTGTTTTCATCAACATTCACCCGCATTTCGGTGCATGCGAATAGCGGAAAACACAATCATCGGACGACGTAAACAATCAGGTACGTACCGGAAAAACAAACAGAGCAAAAAGAATTTCCGAACAAAACATTTTATCTCCGGACCCGATTCGAATACGGCAGTAAATAATAATACACCGGCTCATTCGTTCATTACGCGTCGCCCGACAACCAAATGAGACGATGCACAGTTGCTAGGGAACGATATCTCAAAACTGGACATTTCGGTAATGTATTCCGAAATTCGAACATTGTGGCCGACGGCTATGGACGCGATACAACGGTTCCGCACATTTTCAGTTTATTAAATTCGCGTTCAACAACGTGCTTATCAGATCATGAAGCTTATGCATCGGGAAAATAGAAATCGTTTTATCGATTCATGTGCATCGTTCATTGCTAGTTGGAACGTGATTCTTGACAGCTGATGTGCGCTCGCTTTTTCTAGTAACAAAAAACCGGCCAAGTGTGTGTCGGGCCACGCGCAGTGTAGGGTTCCGTAGTTGCCCAGAACATTTTATAAATTGGTCTACTAATACAGATCGCGCCAAACTTCTAGTCCGCTCGGAAGTTGCTCTCTCTAAGAACGGCCCATACATTGTCGTGTTTAGAGGGGACTCAAAGTTTGGTACTCGTAAAACTGTAAAGCCTACTTAGCTGTGATAGTTTTCCTTAAAACTTCATTATATATACTACTTCTGTGAATTTTTCTACATATTCATAACCAACCGTTTAGCCGACAGGTAGGGGGGGTGACACCTTGACTCTAACAAAAATTAGCACTTTAAAGCTTAATATTTCGTCAACGAATTCCTAAATCGAAAAAACGGTTTTCACACACCCTGTTTTGAACGGTCGTTATTATCCAACAATACTCCACACTATGGGATAAACGAGAAAAAAAAAACATCCCTAGCTTACGTGCATGGGTGGGAGATACTTTTAAAAAAAACGAGATTTGTTTTCCGTTTTGTCGGCGTGATTAATATGTATACATATACCAAATAACAGCTTTTTAGTACTTATAGTCTCTGAGCTAAGCCACGGACAGACGGATAGACGGACATGGCGAAACTATAAGGGTTTCTTGTGGGACTACGGAACCCTAAAAAAGGTTTCGGCAAAATCGCTTCATTCAGTAGGTCGGTTCACATAAGCGGAGTAATATAGAGGCCCCGATTCTTCTGCAACCCTCGACTGAATGATAAATGAACCAGGCTACAGTTGCCAGCCGAGCGATTAGATTTCGCCGGAAGACTATAAATTCTTTTTTGGACTTTTAATCACCCACTTTGGAGTTTGATAGCCCTCATTAATGTTTAGGGCTATCGGAAATTTAGTGCCTTTTAAGCAAGGACACGGCAATTTGATACACCTGACAACACTTAAAAAGCCATAAATAAGGTCTGCTCGAAATAATTAATTTATCAAATAAACTACGTAGTCCGATTTAAAGATTAACAAGAACAATATTTGTTCAGAATATTAAATTGGTACGATCAAAACCCAGAATATTGAATCAGTATAATGAAAACCCATGAAACAAATGGATTATGTTTTAGCTGGGGAACTGTTTATCATTTGAAGTTTATTTATTTACAAGATGGTAATCATTTGACAATCATTTCAATTAAGAAAGATAAATCTTGGAATTTGTTTTCTACTTGAAATGTGCTACAGGTTTTAAAAACTGAGACGATATAACAGAAATACATAAGAATTATTCTCAAGGTGGTAACGGAGGATCCCGATGCAAAATGCACATCATAATATTGTTTTCCTTACTTGTGAATTAAAAGTATGCAATAAATGCATTTTATAGCAATTCGAGCAAACTGCTTGTTAATAATTAGGTGATCACATGAAAATTATTCTATTTTATGTTACATTTTAGCTACATTCATTACAACTGTAAACACGCTTTTAAGTTTGTTAATGTAATGTATGCTTTTGTAATACATTAAAGTTTGTAATTTTTTTGTAAAGAGTGTATTATTCATAAACTATTTCCGCAAGTGGCTTTAAAACTTTTTATTCAAAAGTAATAAAAACAATATTATGATGTGCATTTGTTCCGAGGTAAAAAGTTACCCCCTTAAATTATGATTTTTGTGAATTATTCCGCAATCAGACGAAGAATCGTAACTTTAAATGGGTTTACGAGTTCACGTTCTTTAACGAAATGTGAAATATCTTTCTGTACTAGAACGTTCACACGAGACACCCACGACAGTTTACCTGTGTAGGTAGAGCCTGCTGGCCAGCCCACCGCTGGCTGAAGGACACGATGGGTGCTCCATACGGCAGCGGCGGGAAGTCCCCGCCGAAGACTACCCTGTCGCAGTCCATCAGGATCCTCAGCTGCAGGGCTCGGTCCACCTGCACGCGGCACCTGCACGGATACCGCAGGTCATCGTTGAGCTCCGAGCACGGCACCCACTGCTGCTGCGCCGCTGTCAAGGTCACCAGGATAAGTAGCAGCCACATTGTAGATCTGGAAAGAAGATGTTTTAGTTAGTATGGTTAATTTAAGGTAGTCCTTTTTGGAATGTTCAATAAAATAAATTGATTCGTTTTTCGGTAAATATTGGTCACGCCTGTAAGTCATTTATGCACTAGGTACCATCGAGGAATTGCTGCAGACGAAAAGTGGGGTTGCGGATTAGTCTCGATAGTATATTCATAATCAAATCAAACATTATATATATATATATATAATATATATAATATACCTCGATGGTACCTAGTGCATAAATGACTTGTGAATTCATTGTGACTGATGCCTATATATATATAATATATATATATATATAGGCATCAGTCACAATGAATGTCCCGAAATATATCTCACAATAATTAATTTTAATGTGTTTACTTAGTTGGATTTATACCGGGAGTAAATAGAATGCGACCATTAAAAAAAACAGATACTCTATTGATCATACTGAACAATTATTCGAAAAAAATAACCCGTGAAAATCTTCAGAGAAAAAGATATTCAACTGTAACTCAAAGACTGTATCTCATAGGAGAAAGGTCTATTTTAGAACGCCGCACCGGAACAGCTGTTTCACGGACGACGCTCTCTCTAAACTCGTCCGTATCTCGGTGCGTTAAGGTTCACGCATTTTTGTTTAGAACTCAATTATTTCCCAAACTAAGGGCAGCTAAAGGTGTCCGCGAGTATGATTCTTGGGAAAAGTGGTTCAGTAGAATATGTGGTTTCATTATTTTTATTGAGGAAACGATACATGGCGCGTAGTTTGTGAACCACGTTATGCCAAATAAAGTAAATATTTATTTATTTACGTATTTTCTCAAATTTATATAACTATTCCGGGGTATAAATTTCTTCACAATTGTAATCTACATACACAATACCATCTCCCATTGCAGCCGTGCCAGATATTTTTAGAGCACCTTATATATAATATTCATAAAAAGTCTATACACTAAATAGGCGACATACTGAACAAGAACAAAGTAAAATGTAGCGGGAATAGAAGAGCTTTTATGACTAGATTGAGGATTTAAAAGAAGCAAAAGAGATGTGTCAGGATCGTAGCAGATGGAAATCTGTGGTCTCTGCCTACCCCTCTGGAAGACAGGTGTGAGTATATTTACTCATATGTATATAATTCGTAGGCTGAAGTGCGAAGTTATTAAGCTTATTATTATATTTATTATTTATTGTTTGCGTTCAAAAGTTTTACGAAATTGGAAATGAAAGTTGTGCTAAGCAAAAAATTTACAATGTTAAGACTGTATTTATAATAATCCCCAACAATAACGAACAACGATATTAATACCCACAATGTCTACAAGAATAAAACACAAACTCTCAAGGAATCTGCTTAATAAACCCCCAACGATTTGAGCCATTGCCGACTCACGGAATAAATAACAAACAGTAAAACTCTTTACGATTCCCCTCTCGTTTCAGAGTATCTACAACAATAGGAATCGACTACATTACCATCAACAAACTACAATAGTCGATACAAACATAACAGTTGTTTATAAAAGAGAGAGAGGAGAGTACATTTTATTTTATGGCTATGAACTTGTCTCTAGCTAGAAGTATATGGTTTCAAAAAAAATACTTCATATTTATTATTCCTATATTATGTCCGAGTATGTGCTATAGGTATACCAGAATCTGATGGCAAAAATTCATATGAAAATTCTCTATGATTTTATATAATTTTTTGCCATGAGATTCTGGTATACCTATACCTACTTTACTTAGTTAAGCTTGATTCAATGATATCTCTTTATGCTTGACTTATCTTTGGCATGCTAGAATGGCCCGACCACTTTACCTGTTTCTACATACCTATACATACATACGGATTAGGTATATTCTGACGCAGAATTTAGTGTGAAGTTGTAGATGATATGGTTTTTATATGAATAAATAATATATTTTTTTCTTACTTCAATTACTTTTCCATCTGAGATGGAACTCATTTTCCATCTTAGATGGAAAGGGAAATGAAAGAAGAAAGTAAAAACTGTTTGCCCGGCTTCGTTTTTTTTTTGCCTCATGATCAGAGTCAGCGTTATCTATCTCTAAATGAAAATGAAAATACTTATTGATACAATCAATTGGAACAAAAGCATTAGGCTATTTAACATTAAACAACACAAAAACGTTGTACTTTTCGGTGTCATGTTACTTAGCTCAGCACTAATGAGATGGCTACTGATATACTATAGGTATATAGTAAAAAATTGGTGCCAGTAAATATCGTAAAATTATATACCTATATCTTTATGAACAGCTCCTTAATATCAACAATTTGATACCCATATTGTATTTTTAAGAAATGTTTTTTTTTTTTTTACTTCTCATTTTTTATCAACTATTTTTTAATAGCTATAGTTTTTCTATAATTGGCCAGCTAGAATAATCTTCATCTTTTTCATATTTTTCGGTCTACCAGTTTCAGAAATAAGGGGGGGGACATGCATGTTTTGGTGGTTTTTTAAAGATTTCTCGAAATCTGTGCCAGTAAATATAGTAAAAGTATATATTTTTACAATCAACTCTTTAATGTCTACAATTTGATACCCATATTGTATTTTTAAGAATTTATTTTTCTCACTTTTGTATTGGAAAAATTTTGAAGAATTATTTTTTTTCATTATTGTATTATGTAGGCAAATGAATGCTATTTTTGTGGAAAATTTCAAGTCTTTATCTTTAACGGTGCTAAAGTTATGAGGCTGTGACATACGGACGGACGGACTCCATAAAGGTTCATAAAGGTTCATTTCGTACCTTTTAGGTACTACGGAACTCTAAAAACCGTAATATATAGAAGTAAATAAAAGTTATTAATAAAGCTTAATTGCACCGACTTTTTGAGACTTTGAAGTCATCTTACACTTCTTTTTGTTTTCTCGTTTAGAATGATCCCAAATTAAATGAAAAGGAGCCAATCGAAGCAGAACAAAAATATTTCATTACTTTTGTCAAAACAAACCATTCTTACTTGCTAACTTCTCCTGGACGATTTTAAAACAAACCCTCGTTAAAGAGTTTCAGTCAGGTATCACAGTGTTCCTTTCGCTCGAATAATCTTAAAAATATAATTAACTAAAAAGCGCCGCTCTCGCTTCAATGAACTTAAATAAAAATTAAAAGCAGCCCTCAGCGCTTTCTCGCTTTTAGACAAAAGATGCCTCGTCGGTTATTTCCGAATTGACTGCGCTGAATTCCTTACTCTGTAACGAATGGGTCTCGAATCGTTCTAAAATTCCGAATGGCTAAATTATTAACGTTTGCTTGATTTATGTAGAAAGTTCCTTTCCCATCCGAAACCGAGATTCGTTCCTCAGACGAGGAACTTCCGACCAACTACTATCATCGGTATGTCATCTTCCTGTCACACTTCTAATATGTACGAACTTTGCAAATAAATTTCCTTTTGCTGCAGCTTCGTAACGTATTCAGGAGTTTCAATGGCCCAATTTAAAATCCGTAAATGGATATCAAAATAGTTTACGCGCGCTGCGGTTTTGGATCTAAATTGTATGTTAAGCCACAAACGAATGAGATAAACTAACCGAATCGACCAACAAACATGTCCTCGAATAAAGATTTATTTGCCATTAGAACAGAAAATGACATAGATATAAGTCACCACGAGCGGAGATAAATCTTTGAGCTTAAAATCGTTTTGCGATGACAAAACACGGTAAGTTTAGAGTTTGGGAGATATTTGGTAAAACGACAGCGCTCTAAGACTGTAAAATAATAAGAATTCAGAAATATAATATAATTGTGTACAAGGTAAAATTAATTCAGCAACCCAAATTTCTTTGGCAGGTTCAGTAGGTGATAGAGACTAAACAATGAGAAGTTTCAGTTGGATCAGACAATAAGGTAAGAGCAGGTCACGTGCTGTCGAAAATCGTGAATCAAATTTTGATTCAATCGTGTGAGTGGACACCGTGTGTGATTTGCTGGAAATGCAATGATAAGGTCAAGTTTGACAATAAAAAAATATGAAAAAATTTTAATATCACATTATTTATATGACACCAGGGTAGGCACTGCCTACGCTAGAGTACATGATTTCATAAATTTTTTGTTCAAATTCGTTTTTAATTTTTTTCATGTTGTGTTTATCGTTAGTCTTGACCTCATTGCTTTTCCAGCAAAAAGTGTGGTATAGCTTTGGATTCATCGTGTAAATTTGTAGGCATCTTGAAATTTGCTGTTTTAATCAGTAATTCTCAATCATGATATATATATGAATAAAACTTAGAAAACACATTAAAATTAATTATTGTGAGATATATTTCGGGCCATTCTCAATCAGTGTTTTCTTTTTATTAAATACCCAAAAAAGAATCTCTAAATATGTAGTGTCTATTATCTACTGAACCTCCAATACAAATTTGGGCGGTTGGTTTAATTACACCATACCTATATATATATATTGTTGAAGGTTTTATAGCAATAACACCACTGGCAGCCTGCGGCCTAATTTATGATACTCTGACAGAGTGACTTTTTGTAAATGTCTGCTTACTGATTTTCTCCAAAGTCCATTGTTTACGTTATCTTCATAAATATACTTGATTATACTATACGGTGGTTATTGATTCTAAGTGCGCACTCTGCATTGGAGCTAGACTCCTTCATAGGTTATGGGAACCCTAAAAATTGAATTGCTCAACGAGCAAAATTTTGACACTGCTTTATTAGTAAAAAATCAAGTATGGAAATACGTAGATGGATCCATATCAAAACCCACCGCCAGTGAAGAAACAGCGAGCGCATGGTCCGATAAGGATGAGATGGCTATGTCTGACCTTATTATGGCGATGAGTCCAAGTGAGTTGAAACATACTCGAGGGTGCGCAACCTCGCACGAGATATGGAAGAAATTGGAAGCCGTGTATGCATCTAAAGGCCCCGTAAGGAAAGCAAGTTTGCTGAAGAAATTGAAATTGAGCCGTATGAAAGAAGGCGATGATGTACGAAAGCATTTAAGTGATTTCTTTGAGGCAACGAATATGTTAAATGATATGGGTGTTACTACACACGATGACATGCTGTCGATCTTGCTATTGAATAGCCTACCGGCGAGTTACGAAGGCTTTAAATGCGCAATGGAGTGCAGAGACGAGTTACCGAATATAGAGGTTCTAAAAATAAAAATATTAGAAAAAGCGAATAGCTCGAGTTCGAACAAAACTGTGAACATTGAGGGAGCTATGTACGCAAAGCACCGAGGACCGAAAAAGAACTCGAAACCTGATGAACAGAAAGTTGGACCTAGTAAATTTGTGTTTAAATGTTTTAAATGTCACAAAATGGGACATAAAGCTTCGGAATGCAAGATGAAGCGAAATAATAATGAGTCGAGATATGCACTAGAGCTAAAAAAAGGAAGAGGACAGTACTTTTGATATTATTTTTAATTGTACAAACTCTGTTAATTCTTTAAAATCTCTAGAGGATGATTGGATCCTTGATAGTGGATGTACATCACACTTGTGTAATAATAGGGACAAATTTACTAACAATTTCAATGTTTTGCAGGATAAACTGAAACTAGCATCAAATCTGTCAACTGATATCAGGGGCAAAGGTGACGTAAAATTGTCAGCATCAGATAAAAGGCATATAACATTCCAAAATACATTGTACGTACCAGATTTTCGTAGCAATTTGATATCTGTGGCCAAAATTGCGGATAACGGGTATGAAATTAACTTTACTAAAGATAGAGCCTGTATAAATGATGTGGCGGGTAGAACCGTGATGACAGCAGAACGTAAAGGGGATCTTTACCATGTTAGAGAATTGAACGAACAAGCTTATCTTGTTCTTAATTCAACTGATATTCTTGCTTGGCATGAGCGTATGGGACACTTAAATGGTAGAGATCTTTCAAAATTACTGAACCGTTGCGGCTATAGTGCAAAAGAGGCAGATTTACGCGAGATTTACAACTGCTATATATGTGCTAAGGGGAAAATGAGTTCGTTACCATTTCCAAGGTCGAGTGGACCGTGTAATGAAAAATTACGAATCATACACTCAGACGTAGTAGGTCCGATGAAAACGCAATCAATAGGTGGTGCGAAATATTTTGTAACATTTATCGATGAAAGTTCTCGATGGTGTAAAGTTTATTTACTTGGGAACAAAAGTGCAGTGTTGAGTGCATTCAAATTATATAAAAATTACGCTGAAAAGTTGACAGGGAAGAAAATAAAATTTCTTCAGAGTGACAACGGCGGGGAATATTGCAATCACGAATTTGATGAATTTCTCAAGAGTGAAGGTATTCAAAGAAGGCTGACAGTGCCACATACATCTCAAATGAATGGCGTTAGTGAACGCATGAATAGAACCTTGCTGGAAATGGCCAGGTGCATGTTATTATCCTCTGGTCTATCTATAGGCTTTTGGGCGGACGCAGTTGTGACTGCATCGTACGTACGAAACCGCTGTCCGACCAGTAGCTTGGAAGGTGACATTCCATTCGAGAAATGGACCGGTACTGCTGTGAACCTTGAAAATATTCAAAGCTTTGGAACTAAAGTAATTGGATAAGACGCCAGGGAAGGATAAATTTGATGCACGTGCCAGAGAGGGAATCCTTGTCGGATACCCTAGATCGAGCAAAGGATATCGCATCTGGATACCCACTGAACATAAGGTGATAGAAGCTCGAGATGTTAAATTTCAAACGGAATTGAGAAAATTAAAGAGCGAGAAAAGCGTTCAACCTTCAGTTGAAGAAACTCAACCAAAAGATGGCCCACAAATTCAAGAGTTGGAGTTTGACACACCCAATAAAATTATACAGAGGCCGTTCACAGGTGCTGGAGACAACACTGATGAGCGCGAACACTCGGGAGGAGGAGAGCACTCAGGCGAAGGTGAACATTCCGGTGATGGAGAGAGTTCTAACTATAAAATAGGTCTGAACGAGGTTGAACCAACTGTTGAGAGACAAGTTAAACAGGTAAATTTAAGACGAGCCGGTCGGCTTCGGTCGGAAGACCGAAGTTTATTAAGGGGGAGCGCGGTCGTCCTAAGAAGGTTTATCAAATGGTAGAAACACATGAAGAAGAGATGGAACGACAAATCGAAGATGATGGAGAGTTTTTCTCTGCAGTGGCTGAAATATCATTAAAACAAGCTTTGTCAAGCGATGATCATGAGGGATGGCAAGAGGCAATTCTGTCTGAGATTCGAAGTTTAATCAAAAATGAGACATGGGATATTGTAAAGAAGCCTAAAGACCGAGACATTGTTGGTTGTCGCTACGTGTTGACGACAAAATTGAATGTTGACATGACTACAAAGAAGAAGGCACGGTTAGTAGGAAAAGGTTTTAGTCAACGTTATGGTGTTGACTACCACCAGACGTATACCCCAGTTGCAAGACTTGAGACAATCAGACTGCTAATGGCACTTGCTGTAGAGCTGAACCTTGAGATTCATCAGCTTGATATAAACACAGCATACTTAAATGGTCAGCTTGATGAAGACGTATACATGCAAATACCGGAGGTACTTACAGAGAGCCTTATTGAGCTAACCCAGAGAGAAGATAAAACTTCGGCAGTTGGGAAGCGTGCTAGACAAATGTTACTTGACCTCAAGGCTGGGGGAGACTGTTGCTTATTGAAAAGATCTTTATATGGTTTGAAGCAAGCAGGGCGACAGTGGTATTTGAAATTGGATGAAAAACTTCAAAAGATGAACCTAACTCCAACCGTAAATGAACCATGTCTTTATCACCAGCGTAGAGAAAATGGATCAATTTTAATAGTTGTCATTTATGTGGATGACATCTTGGTGGCTTCACAGGATATCAAGTGGATAGAACAATTTAAAAAGGATCTAACTAAAGAATTTGAGCTTAAAGATTTTGGACCAGCGAAATACTGTCTTGGTATTGAAATTGAGAAGAAAGATGGTGAAATAAGCTTGTCACAGAAGAAGTACATAATGGATACACTAAAGAAGTTTGGCATGGAAGAAAGCAAAACAGTATCCACTCCATTTGAAGTTGGCCTATACTTTGCAGCATCAAAAGAAGAGAGCCAGGACAATGTTTCCAAAGAACAGGAACTATGGCCATATCGTGAACTGATAGGGACTTTGATGTACCTAAGCGTGGGTACTAGACCTGATATTAGCAATACAGTTTCAAAATTGGCGCAATTTATGACATGCCCTACGCATTTACATTGGATTTCGGCTAAAAGAGTTCTTAGATATCTAAAGAAAACTATAGAGTATCGTCTTACTTTTAAAAGAACAGGGCAAACGTTAATAGGATACTCAGATGCAGATTGGGGGAATTGCTTAGTAGATAGGCGTTCGTATTCCGGCTATGCTTTTGTTTTGGGAGGAGCAGCTATTGCTTGGCAATCTCAAAAGCAGAGAACTGTAGCCACATCCTCTACAGAAGCTGAATATATCAGTACCAGCGATGCGATGAAGGAAGCTCTCTACCTGAGTAGTTTATTAAAGGAGATAGGTCTATTGGAACTATCAAAAACTACTATCTATGTTGACAATCAGGGGGCGATTTACCTTGCTGAGGATCATGTCTATCATGCTCGTACTAAGCATATAAAGCGCCATTTTATAAGGGACGTACTCAGGGACAAAATTTTAAAATTGAAATACGTGTCGACAGATTTTATGCTAGCTGACGTTTTAACGAAAGCGTTGCCTGTGTGCAAGCACTACAAGTGCATAAGTGGCCTAGGGCTGCAGTTGTGAATTGAGGGGGCGTGTTGAAGGTTTTATAGCAATAACACCACTGGCAGCCTGCGGCCTAATTTATGATACTCTGACAGAGTGACTTTTTGTAAATGTCTGCTTACTGATTTTCTCCAAAGTCCATTGCTTACGTTATCTTCATAAATATACTTGATTATACTATACGGTGGTTATTGATTCTAAGTGCGCACTCTGCATTGGAGCTAGACTCCTTCATATATATATTGTAGTGTATTTATCTTATAGTGTACTTTGTTTAAACTTTATTGTTTAAAATCTTTTGAAGACTACATAGAAGTTATTTTGATCTTATTAACCTACTCATGCAAAAACATAAAAGCGCTTGACTGAACTTCATTGGATTAAATCAGATACCTAATTTCTGTAGCGCCGCAGAAATCCACCGCACGCGTGTCACAATCTCACAGCACAGGGATAAAGCCTACAAACTCATAAACATTATCGTCTGCCTGAGCACACTGACACAGTGTGCGCAAAGCAAGCTGGGAACATGCCAAATTGCTATTCTACACATACTACATAACACCTATATACACATAGAAAATGTTATAGTACAGTAGTTTAATTATTGTATTACTTGAAATTATATTTCTATTATGTTGTTGCCATTATCTTTTTGGTTTCTTATTATTTACTCCTAGGAACTTGGTCCAGCTACGAGAAGCTTGCCAAAAATATTAATCCAATGTTAGGATCCCTGTATAATAAATAAAATTCTTTATTCCAGCCAAATTAACATGTTACAATTAGAACATGCCATATTACAATATAATTACAAATACAACAACAAATTTAAATAATAGGACCAATACAAAACAAAACATTCTTTTTTTTTGCGATGGCAGCCTTTTTATGTGGCTGTTTTTGCCAACATCAAGTGCAATCATATACATAGAAACGCCGTTTATTCATCACGATAAAATTTTAAAAACAATAATCATATTTGTATGTTATTTGATAGGATAAATATTCCCAAGATATAGATAACTTTTCTAGTAGAATTAGGAAGGAATATTCTATACACCAATTGCTGCCACTTCTTAGACACGGGTCTCCGAGTCTTTTACGGACCAACGGAATGTCAGTAAATCACTGCATCAACTAATGTTTGCTGTTGCATATGGACATAAAGGCAATTAGCAGTGGATTTATGTACCTGTTTTGTTTATTTAGCTCTGCGACCATGACTGCATTTAATTCATTTTGTGTAATGAATATGATCTCTACCGCTTGTTTGAAAGTGTTGGTTTTGTTGGTCTTGCTATATTAATAAAAAACTGTTTTAGTTTTTCAAAATAAATCAACTTGTTAAAAATATATGTAACAACACGTACTCGTTAGTGCCTTTAAGAAGATTTTTCCGTTCAGTTTACTTAAAAGCTCAATCTGCCAAGCTTTTTTAATGTTTCGTAGTCAACAAAGAACCCTTATAGTTTCGCCATGTCAATCTGTATGTCAGCCTGTCTGCCCCCGGCTTAGCTCAAAGACTCTTAGTACTAGAAAGCTGTAATTTGGCATGGGTATACATTTAAATCACGTCGGTAGAGTGGTAAAATTAAATCTTGAAAAATCATTTTTTTTGGGTAACTAGGGAACACGTAAAACGGGGATGATTTTTTTTTTCGCGACAACCCATTTTATTTATTTTATGGGTTGTCGTTGGATAAGTCTAAGGGTAAGTTAAAAGGACAGCTATCACAGCTAAGTAGGGTTTACAAGTTAACGAGTAATAGTCAACCAACTTAATTTTGCAGTGTTGTATCATACATCTTTATAAATGTTTAATTTTTATTCTAATCATAATTTATTTGAAATGTACGGAACCTTCAGGCGCGGGTCCTACTCGCACTTGACCGGTTTTTTGTTAGCTTATGCATTTAAATACAATCCTAAAAAAATACCCTTATATTCAGACAGACAGACCCGTATGGATTTTATACTGCGTTATTAATCATTTATATTGTTTTACGTTGACACGATGAGCTGGCAAACCCGTTGGGATTCCGCCAAATTGCTACATTAGACTAATATTTGATAAACTGCCGGATGGCCGGGAAATGTATCAAAATGTACCGAATTTATCACACGGATTGATGATATGTGTGTTTTGACGATACGGGTGAATTGTTTTGAACAATGAAAGATTACAAATAGGAGGTAATAATAATTTCCAATTATTATTATTAATCACAGACATATAATTATTACTATACGTCTGTGCTATGCCTTTAGAATGGAGACCACGTACAGCAAAGCGTAGTGTAGGCCGACCTCGTGCCCGCTGGACCGACGACCTGAAGGATGTTGTGGGTGGCGGCTGGATTAGGAGGACGGAGAACCGACATGAGTGGCGAAATTTGGGAAAGGCCTATGTCCAGCAGTGGATGAACACGGGCTGATGGATGGATGGTTGGATCATTTAGCCAGCATTCTGGGCACCATACCGAGGGGCAGCGAGCTGGACTCACTTTTTTATTTATAGCTTTTAGATTTATTTAGTTATATTTTAGATTATTATTTATTTGTAGGTAATTAGTTTATTTAAGTTTTTATTCTACTTTATTTGACAACATAAATTAATAGATATTTAGATTTCCAATAACATCTTCCGTCCTATCAAAATATGTTTAAATTTATTTTTTTCATTTTTCATTTACTCTGGTAACAGTAGTGAGTCAATACTAGTGACAGTGTTGTTTATGAATCTGATGGACAGTCAGTAGGCCTATCATGAGTTTTGCTCACGACACACGTTACCGTCTACGTAGAAAATAACATGTAACAAAACTCATGGTAGCCGTACAGATGTCCAGTTGGAAAATTGTCGTGCTTACCAGAATCAACCAACTTTATCAGAGTTATTAAATTTGCATCCCTCACACGGCGCTAAAAAAATTAACTTTTCACTTAAAAATCGTTATCATTCATTCAATATTCAATTTAATATGTTTCCACTGAATCGAATTGAGTTTTCACTTCACTAGGCTGAGATCACAGAATTTAATATTTGTTTTTTTTCTTTCTCACTTTCATTATTTATTCGTATAACACAACCAATAATAATGAGCACTCTATAAATTAATGGAAACGTGACATTCCGTCATTAGATTTCGACAGCGATACTAATTAATACGACTGGTTCTTCAAATTAGTTGCAAATATTAGTTTAGGTAGCGACTGCATTATATTATTTAGATTTGCCAATAATGAATCTTCGATTCAAGTCCTATTAACTATCCAATAATAAATCATTCAACACGAAATTCCCTTTGTTTTACCATGGACCTCACCCAACGGGTACTTATTTACTCTTCTTTTAAGGCGACATAAGTAGTAAAAAATTAGATTTTAAAACAGTAGAACTCCCATATTACAACATATATAGGGTTTTGAAAAAAAACACGTTTTATAGGAGGCCTTTTTCAAGACGATAACAGAGCCCAAAACGAGACCGAAAAATATGCTGCATCGAAAAAAAAAGTAATGTGAAGGCTGTTTTTTCAGTTCAAAACAGTAGTCCGTCCAAACTAATGAAGTAAAAACAACAATAATGACTGTTGTAAACATATAAATCTATTATCTAAAACATAACAACGCGTTTTTTTTAAACGCTCTCTTGTCATTCACTAACAACAGCAATATCCAACCTTTTCTTCATTCTACTACTCGGGCGCGCAATTTTTTAGATACGTTCATCTCTTTCGTTGTGCGATGGATATATTGCGCCCTAAAGGAATCTGAGATGCAATTGTGTAAGCCAATCGTATTCAAATTGATTGTCATATGGCTATTCAGTCAATTATTTTGTCAAATGAATACAATGTCTTGTTTTGTTGTTGACAACCAAAAAAATACGATTTCAATTGTCAAACGGGCTTATTTGCTTAGCCGATTAGCCATATGACGATCGAATTTGAATACGATTGGCTTACACAATTGCACCTCTGAATTAACTATCCGGGTATAGTCAGCAACAGCGAGGCAATCCACATCACAGCTGTATGGATGATGAAATGAATTTAAAAGGTTGCGTTCAAACTTTTGGAAAATTGACAAAGTACGAGTAGGTATAAGGCGCCGACCACAAAGAGCGCGTCCTACGTTCTGCGGCCCGAGCAATTAGAACGCGCGTTCTCCTTGACCGCCGCGGTTTGTGTCTGTAAAGGTTTAAGACATATCATAACATAGATAACAGTAACCTCTGACTCTGTATGTCGGCCTAGGGCCCTAAGTATGTCCCTACACACAAGTAGGGGTACATACAGCGTGCACTACTTCAAAAACAGTAACAGGACCACGTAAAGACTAAAGTAAAAAATTACGTAGAAACTGTGAGTTCCGCGTGCTTGTCGTTGTTTGGTGACAATCCGGAAATTGATAACACAAAGCCGTTAGTAACAATTTGTGCGGTCGCCCAACGTTTTCGACCGCTCACGCCAGTGACATCAGACGTATTGCCCGCAGCACGGAACAAAAAGGTAAGCAGCTTAGATTATACATAGGTATCTAAGGTACGCGGTATAAAGCGCAATGTCACGGAACAAAAAGTAGTCGCGTAAGCATCTTCACTCGCCCTGAAGAAGGCAGTCTGAATCGGCTGAAACTGGTCGCCATGCCGATCATAGTATTTATTAAGTAAACCGTTTGTTTACATCAGCATGAATTTTCCGCATGTTTCATTTGATTCTATACTTAAAAATATATTTATATGCTCAACCACTTTAATAGAGTATGCAGAGTTTTAAGGCTGATATAATTCTTTTGTAGATATTTAATACATTGTAATGAACAATCAGACACATTTCACCAACGATTTTACAATCCAGTACATCCATGGTTGTTGGGGGTGAACCAATGCCTTTCAATCTCAAATACGTGGGTATATATTTCCTACTGATGTTTTTCTTAACCGTCGTTAAGGCCTTACCCCTGGTGCACGATAATCTTACTGAGCGATTTTGAACTTCAGTATGTTGTCAGAAAGTCTTCATTAGAACGCTCGCTACGCGCAAAATCAGTGAGTTTTTGAGGTTTTTCTGGATTTTACGAAAAAGTATTTGATGTAGGAATTTTTCTCCTGACATCGGAAAAGAAACCTTGTTTTCTTGTTATACTTAGCTGTAATTTCAGACATAAAACTCAAGCCGTTTAGACATAAAACTCAAGCCGTTTAGACATAAAAGGAATTAATAACTTAAAAAATCATAATTTTTAAAAAATAAAATCTATCGTGTGTCCAATATGTGTCCAATTGGGTAACCGACCTAACAACGGAAAGACAAAGGTCTGAAAAAACACGTGTCCAAGTTTTACATTGATCAGATAAGTATTTGACTCAGCATATTAAAACAAAAACCGTTGAAAGACCAAAGGCAAGCCCTTAAGAGTTCGTATAAATAAAATTACATTTAATTTAAATTTACTAAAATTAAGTTCAAATTTACATAAAAATATACAAGGTACAGGATATAATAATTCTAAAAGCCGTAAAATAATAATGTTCTCATCATAGATAAAAATCAAGAAGTATGGTTAAGACTACCAAACCAAAAATTAGGTTAATATCACGTTCATATAAACAAAAACCCCACAGAGATTTTATAAGCAAAACTATATTTCGATTTCGACTACGTTTTTTGTAAACGCAGTTTTTGTCATAATAGCTCAGAGCGCGCTTTTTTAAACAAAGAGAAACATACCTATACCACTATCGTTAAAGTATATTGCAAACAAAAGCATCGATTTTACTTATCGGTACGCGTTCGAATATACGCACAACCCGTATCAAATACTTTCTGCCATTGCTTGTTTCATGCTATGCGTGTAGACCGTTTGTACCCGAATAAATATGCAAATGTTAATAAAATATGGTTTTAGAAACTATCGTGAATAAACATATTATGTACTTTATCGGGTTTTTACCAAGGTTTTATCTATTTTTATCCCGATATTTCGGTGAAATTGCAATCGCCTATTACCCCGTTCGTAGCAATTACGCCAAAATATTGGGAATTCATGCAAAAACTGCAGTAAGGACAGGTTAAAATATATAAAATATTTAGCAAAAGTCTGAAAAATCTAATTCAAATAAATATAAAGGTATATTATTATATTTTAGTAACCCAACATAAAAAAAAAATACACCAAAGAGGTAACACAGTTGTAACATCCGAATTTTATTTCAGAGAGAAAAACTTGAAAATTAATTGTTACTAGATCATCAACATAATTTGCAATTTTTATATCCTAATTAAATGAACTAAAACTGCAAATTCTGAACGGTAGCCCACCTTACTCTTTTTTAATATTCTGTAGAACACCGAATATATTTAAGAATTTTTAAATGAAATTGGTTTTTACTATTTTTGTATTGTCTGTCTGACTGTATATTCCGTTTTAACTCGAGAACCACTCAACAGATTTGGATGCGGTTTTGTAGTAATAGTGACCCTGATAAGCACATAAGCTGTAAAATAGGGGTATTGGTAAAATAACCGCCACGCCGAAAACTGTCGATACTACTCATACATGATTATAATTAATATGATTATTATATAATCTATAGATTGAAAGACACCACGCGAGCGAAGCCGCGGGTATAAAGTAGCTCTTAATTTTATATAGAGGGTGAAACATTGCGGGTCGATAGAAGAAGCACCCACCAACGTGCTGGTCAGCTGTTTTGTATACCTTTTATAAATTAATTGACTCATTTGTTCTCGTTCATTTCGAATACAGCGAATTCCTGATTCGCTGAAAACATATTGATTGAATAGTCATTTATTCGTGCGATTTATCATATCGATAATTGCCAATAAATAAATCTTCTTAATCAAGTATGGTGTCATATTTTGTTCTTAAGGCGCATAGGCACGCCGACGTTTTAGTACAACATTTGATAACCCTTTTCTCTGTTGTTTTTAATTCTAGACCAAAGAATAAGACATCTAGTACTTATATTTTAAAAGGAACCATTTTGTAAAAATGTTGAGTATTGATTTTGTTTTAAATATATCAAGCTGAACAGATTTAGATACCTAAAGAGTTGTTTTCTTGCCCTAAATTGTAGGGTATACCAAAATTTAACATGGGACTGTTTATTTTTATTAGACGACTGACAAAACAATCTTAGGTCTGATGTTACCCACCTGTACGATACGTCATTAATACGTATACGTCAATGACTTCTCTAAACTATTTTAATCAGTATACTTTTACCGACTTCTACTCTTTAAAAACTTCCAACAAGGGAAGTTCGCAACAATGGTCAACATCTTGCGAACAAAGTATACTGAATATCCTGTCCAGCCTTATAAAGTTGCGCGATACGACGATAAAAGTAGTATTAAAGTTTTATGATGATGGCTATGGCTACGCGACAGTCGTGTGGAATAGCCTTTACAATGGCGTCGTGCAAATTGCGTGTGTCACTATTACTTGAATAAGAACGTAACACAGCGTGTTCCAGCTTTATTTGAGCTGTAACTTTGAATTTACTTACTCTGATTTTATTACGTATCCTTGTCAAAGGACGGACATTAGAATAAAATTAAACTAAAGGTTTTATTTGTGACGGTGCAAAATTTTCTTTGCTCGTCAGTCTATTGACAAAAATGTGTAAAATAAAAAGGACCTCGTTTTTCAAAGGCTGCCGAAAATACGTCCGATTAATTCATAAAATCTATGAATCTAAAATTTCATCTAAGTTGGCGCGGATCGGGAGTTTCTCACGAATTTGCATATTTTATGTTGTACAAGTTAGTCATGAAATTTTGAAAACCAATTTAAAGTAATTCAATCGAATTAGAACACTTCGAACTGTCGGCGAAAATATAATTTTGTGTCCTTTTACCAGGGAGAGTTTTAAATGTGATTTTACCGTCCGAGATAATAAATACTAACTAAGACTTGAAATTCCTAATAAACTAATAGTTCAGAGAGAAATAAAATACAATTTCTTTCTATTCCACTGAGTGAATTCGTTTGTTAAAATGGACTAGTAGAATATTAAACAAGCGTAATTGCTAACTGTACCAACTTTCAATGAAAATCCAATAAAACACCGCACTATTTATCGTTCTCTTTTTCACTGAACCAATACATAAAATTGCATATGCGTTACACAGTTTTACATAAATCTCGAAAATTGTATTCTGATTCTGCCCGAGAAATTCTGCTATAATATAGCTTAAGTATACAATACAATACAAATAATTTTATTGCATGAAAAATTACAAAAACTCGAACTTTGTGGTCACATGCGCATGTGCCATATCCCATAACTGAAGATTTAGTAAGTAGTCAGTTTCATTTAGAATCCTTTAACTCTTATTAATAATAAAAAAAAAAAAATTTTCGAAATATATTTCGGCCCACTATGGGGCCGGCATCAGTCGAATGATTTAGAATGCAATAAAATAAAATATGCAAACATACACTGGTCCCTTTCTCCCACAGCGGCACTCAGACTTCAGACAGTCACATGAGTCTTCTATGTCGGGTGCTTTTTAAGTTGCCTCTTCTCGAGTATGTCGCCAATTTGGTCGACGTATATTGTTGTTCCACGATTGGATTGGGTTTCAGAAGTACCGTTTGAATAATAGCACAAATTAATTGATTACTTAGATACTTAAGACCATCAAGTAAAATAATTATCAATTTTTTGCGTTTTATGTACTTACTGATGTTCATAAAAGTTTATTGATCAATAATATTGCTTCTCCCAAGAATATGAAATGAATTTGCTAAATCTATTGTCTACTGTTTTATGAATGAAATCTTAAAATTTAATTTGCCAAATCCATCACTATTTTGGCATTGATGATGAAGTTGTTGAACCCAAGGCCATGAGTAATTGATGATCAAAACAAATGGCGAGCTGACAACTTTTTCAAGAATATCATTTTATTTTCATTCTACGAAATATTATTTTGGTTAAATGTCACATTTTCTTCACATTATAATTTCGCAGTACGTACTGAACATTTTTTTACTAACCTCATTTGGTAAAATCCTCATTACGAACTCAAAACTACTGGCATAATGAAAAATATATTTCTTGAACGTCTCTTAACACGAAAAAAAAATATGGTATAGGTCGAACAACAAAATGCTATTAAATAACTTTTTCTGAGATTACAGTACATGTGATACTAAGCTTTTACAAGAGTAATCAAAAATAGCTAACAACAAATTTACAAAAATTATGAAAAAAGTTTAGTAGGCATGAGTTTAGATAAAGTAGTGTATGAAACTATACATAACTAGGTATTAAAACACTCGTGTACTATTAAAAAACTCGCCTCGTTTTTTAAACTAGTTTTCATGTCTTTAATAACCTTTTTATGTACCAGTTTCAAAAACTACGTATTTTTGCACATCCTACCTTTGGTAACGGTCATTTCATACATTCGCGTAAGTTGGCGTTCGCACCTCATTCCCAATCCAAACGTGGAACAATAATACACGTGGTATGTCCTTACAAAAAAATATATACATACTTAAATTCTGAAAAATTTTACCCGCATATCTACCACAGTGCAATATGTGAGTGTCCAAAAACCGAATATATGGTACCGAGACGAGAATAGCAAATAACATGCAAATAAAATTCAAATTGGTTTGGCAATTATCAAAAAAGGATATAGCGTTCCGGAACGTGTAATTGTCGGCCGGGTCGCGGTCACTCGGGTGATTGATTCCGGTTTAAACGCACATGGCACTCTGATGGATGCTCCCGCTCTTTGATTCGTTTGGGAACGCAGCTAAGCCTAGAGTAGACGGGCTCACAGAAATTATTTTGCAAACCAAAATATAGAACGTATATGGTATATGATTTGTAGTCAAATATTTGACGTATTAATATTATACAAACTAGCGACCCATTCCGGCTTCGCACGGTTTTGTTTTTTTAAACATCTTTATGTGCTTATCGCAACGAACACATTAACAATTGGTTAAGGATTAAATCTATGTCAATTCTTACGGTTTAGTCAGGTTAAGCCATGTCAGCGCCCCAAAAACGAGTTCTTCGACCAAGTGATTAAAAAATGTCGATAAGTATTTCTATACTTCTTTTGTTATATCAATGCTTCTCTGGACTAAATGTTCATTCATAGGCTTAGACAACAAATACCTTTACCTTTTTAATATTTCCCTTTTTGGATGAACTTTATCATAATTTGTTGTTTTTTTTCTGGTTATTTAACGATTGATGAGAATTAACATCATCGGAAAACTATTACGTTATATACGCCATAAATTAAAAAATCCAACATGATGAAAGGGTTTTGTACACGTACCGTCATTTTCCGTCGCTCTTTAGTGGTAGATAGATAAGGCACGTCGCAAAATCAAGCCACGGACGTGAGCGGTGAGTTTTTGAAGTGGATTCAAAACACTTCAGAAACGATTTTTAACGAAGAATAATTTGATTACTGAAAAATGATTATAGTTTTACTGGTAGGGTATGTAATCCCAGTATTTTAGTCAATATGAGGCTAGTAATTCCTAAGCGATACTTTCGACAACGTCGCGGGAGGCTGTTCGGGCTGCCGAGAACGAGGACGAACCTCCATGGGGAAGCACCACTACAGCGCGCTACTCGAACTCTCAATGAGGTTGGAGAGCACATCGATCTTTTTTCGTGTTCATTGAGCGAGTTCACAAGAGCAACATTATATTACTTGAGCTATCGTTAATTTATGTATATTCTAATATTTTGTAATTTGTTTTTTTGATTTTTCATGTTAGATATGTTTTTAGCATTTATGGTTTTTTAAGTGTTTTTAAAGATTGTTTTGTGTACCATGCCTGCACTGTTGCATTAGGTTTTCAACCTGTAATGATAGTGTTAGTTGTTAAATTAAATAAATAAATAAATAAAAAATAAATAAATAAATAAAATAATAAAAGGAGACCTTACAAAGGTGGTAGTGCTGATGCCGGGCTCGACTGTGGAGGTACCACCATCTTACTCGCAAATACTCCCGAAGTTATTCAAAGTAAGACAACAGCTCTCAGGCAAAACCAGGCGGCCCACCATTGCCTGGGACCGATGGATGGCGGAATATCCATCCCCAATTGCTGGGCCTTATATAAGGCAGACTGGTGACGGGCAGCGGCGTCACTAGTGCGAGGGTTTCGGCACCGCGCTCACCAACCCGCCTGCCCAGCGTGTGTGAGTATGGGCATTTCTTCCAGGAGGACCGCCAAGAGTGGCGAAATCCTGGAAAGGTTTATGTCCAGCAGTGGACGAAACAGGCTGATGGATGGATGGATGGACCTTACAAACGTTATGTGTGGTACCTTATTTTACATTGCTTACAACATGCCAAGTTTCTCCTATAAGCCAATAACAAAAAAGTTTATTAAAGTATCAAAACTATAAACGATTGTAACAGGCTCCAGAATGACTTGGATCGATTTACTACGAAGGAAGCCGTATTACTGCAAATGCATCTAAGTGTAACAGAATAACCTCGACAAGAGGATACACCCCTATTGATTATGAATAAAAAATTAATCATACAAATTTGCATAAAGATGAAATAACTAAGGACCTAGGTATACCAATTGATGCAAATTTTACTTTTGCACAACATATAGAGGCTCTTGTTAATAAGGCATTTAAAAACCTCGGCTTTATGTTAACCATGTTGCGATTTTGTACCCTAACGACTCGTACGAGACATACCCCCCTTTTCAGCACTCTACCTCACCGTACGAACTATGGCCAAAATTCAATAACCCAACGTTTGCCTACAACTTATAAGAAACACTTTAAGGAACTTGATCTCTTTCATGAATCTAAGCAATCTATTAAAAACCGAATTCATTTTGCGTTACTGCAAAGACCATTATTGTATTTACTAAGAGCTAGCTCATACATAACCATACACACACACACACACTCTAACACCCTCTCTGCCTCATACATCTACACTCCCATTCTATTAGAACTATCTGAACATCTTGACACATATCAACACACATTCACATAGGTTCCGTTAACCAATATAAATAACGTAATTTTTTTTATAAAACTATTATTTTGTGATTTTTTGCTATTGTAATCTTAATTTTATGTTCACTAATAATTTTTATAAAACTATTAATTTTTGATCTTTTGCTGTTCTAATTAAAAATTTACTCTATTTCACTATTTAATCTTTTAAAGTAACAGAAGAGAATCCGTAATTGGCCTCAGTTTTGGTACTTATAGTTACTATTATATATTTATTCTGTAAAGTAATGTGGATTTTATTTAATTAACAAATAAATAAAAACATTTAATTTAAAGCCTGGCTTTCTATGTTTCAAGGGTTTTTGCTTAAGGCGCAATGTGTCCATCGCACAGCGAAAGAGAGCGAAAAGTTTATCGAACATATATGTATTATTATAACTAAAAAAGTAGGCATCCGAGTAGTGCGGTGAATCGAGAAAAAGTTGGATAATGCTGTGTTTTAGTGAATAATATATTTATTTATTCCAAAGATAACTTAATTCTAAATACATCCCACAAAACCAAGTAGAAATTTGGTTTGTCTGTGGGGAGGGAGTCGCACTTCTTTTTCTATAATTAGGTAGTACTAAGTTATAAGTAGGTAGGTGCAATAACAATAAATAATAATAATGTTATTTTGATCAGTCTATGTTTTCATGTTTTGTAGAAGGTAAGTTTTATATAACTTTGCGTTTTTATTTTGTTCAGATCTTATATCAATAGGCATTTCATTACATAACATTGGAATTTTACGTTTTAGCAATCTGCCGCCAAAGTGGTTATTCACTTTTACTGTTTCATATTTACACTGAGCAGTTGCTCTCGTGTTGAGCCCATACTGTTTAGGTATCTTATGATCTTGGGTGCCATGCCCATTTACTGCAATTATGTATGTTTATTTTAAAGAAGCCGGTAGTATTTTACAGATTGAGTATAATATACGAGAGCGTTAAGAAGAAAAACGCAATTATATGTTTTAGATAATAGGTAACATTGCTTAAAATAGTCATTATTGTTATTGTTATTTTTATTTTATTAGTGTGGAAGGACTGCTTTGAAGTGAAAAAACAGCCTTCACTTGGCATTTTTTTCGATGCAGCGAATCACGTTTTGGGCTACGCTATCATCTTGGAAAAGGCCTCCTTTATAACAAACATGTTTTTTTTTTCAGAACCTTATTTATTGTAGTATGGGAGACTGTTTTGAAATCTCAATTTTTACTACCTACATATGTCGTCTTAAATATGCTGAGTGTAAAATTCACAGAAACGTTTTACAAGACAGTTACCTAATTGAAAATTAAAAATGTCGCCTATTTAACTAAGTATATACGTTTTTTATCTAAGTGGCTCAAATTTTATGTCTGAAATAACTGCTATAGCAGCTGCAAGAAAACACCAAACCTGCACCAAATACTTTTCCATAAAATCGAGAAAATCCTCGAAAATTAACTGATCTTGCGTATTGTCAGCGCGCGAAGCGAGCGTTCTATTGTAGACTTTCTGACAAAATACTTGAGTAACATTGTAGTGCCCCATGGATCAGCCCTTAAATGAATATTTCAGTAATATTAGTGTTGCTTTGTCCTTACCTTACACACGACAACCATTCATGATCTGCGGGGGCAAATTATTTGTTATTAATTGTTTTGGTCTGCAAAAGAGGTTTCACAAAGACAACACCAAGCAGATTCCCGAAGTGATAGCCAAATATTTGCTCAAAAATCCCTGTCGTAAACTATGAAACTACTACCCATGCAAACAGAGCAATCCCTTCAAATTTGTACGAATTCACACTCGACAGTACACTCTGGCCTATCTCTATCCGCTTTTATTGGGCGGAGACAAAACAAAGCGTAGGTACTTGTGGTTTACAGCAACGATACGCCAGATTCCTTGTTTTATCGTCACGAGGTGTAGGTTTTATTACCAAGCTATCTGATTGAGGAATCCTTCTTCGGGAAAGTGATGAGATGCTGGCATTTTCTTTGTGGTGTTGTTTTGGTCTTAGTTTCAATGGGGTATGATGCCGTGATAAAGTTACATCTTACTGTTTTTATTTATTTCGAATATGGAAAGATGTGGATGCTACGAGTATGAATGATCCAACTTTAGTATTTTTAATAATGGACCCTTATTCAATGCGCCTTTTTTCTTGAAATTAATGGTTTGAAAATTTCATCCCCGATTTTAATCTTGGATTAACGGAAATCCTATATAAACTTTCATCCTCTATTTTACCACCAAGGGGATGACTTTCTAAAAACCCTGGAACACATCATTCTCAATTTTAAAAGATAATTTTCATGTTTATGAAAATGGATAAATATAACTATGGAAATAACAAATGTCCCATAGGAAATTTCAACCTCTATTTTACCCCCTTAGGTGATAATCATTACTTTAGACATGTATCAAGAAACCATACAATTTTATCCCTTTAGATCAAGGTTTGTCTTAATCAAGAATTTACAATGCATATTAAAGTACTCGGAAAGCCCGATGAAAAACCTGATTGAAAATTGAATAAAATCCTCAGTAAGTTCATCTCGGAGAAAAACTCACGCCCGAGAAGATTGGATAAGAAAAATATTGCGAAAAATGAAAAGATTAAGAAAATTGGCTTCGCGTTCCTGGAAAATGAAAACCACGTGTATTATACCTTATGTACTCGTACTTATCTACTAACAAAGTATATTTGGAACGCGTCTTGGCATTTTTTTCACAGCACAATGTTGGCGCGGGCTAAACTGGGTATAGTTGTGCCAGAAACTTGAAAAAACTGGAATTGTAAAAAATTATAGACATGTTTGTTTTGAGACTATTCACATACTTTCCATACCAGTCCCGCAGCATCTTTACAAAGTCCATAGAGGTTGGTAATGTTATCTAAGCCATACTGCCCGTCCATGGGTTCATCTGTCTTGTTTCTAATAGGGCCTTGAATATTTTGTGACAAAATTCCGATTTTCGTCAAAGTCTAAACATCAAAACCTTAGATAAAGAACCAAGAGATCAAAACCTATATCTCAAACTCTCAAACTCAATTTATGAATAAATTATGTAATTTACAGGTCATTCATATTATTACAATAAATTTAGTTTTTTCGTTTTACACATATAAAATACATTAAATACATTAAAATATATAATGTAAAATTTTTATTTATTTAACAATATTATTTGAAATATAATATTCTTTGGCACTATAACATGCTTTTTGTAGTAGCCATGTTTTTAATCTAGTTAGGAATATTGTGTTTTCTTCACAAGACTTAATCTCATTAGGAAGTTCTCCATTGAAATTATTCCTAGAATATTAATTTTATGCATGTGTATTGTAAGTTAATAAGCCGTAAGACTCCCAAATATTAAGTAAATAAATAAATAAATCATGTTTGCTAAGTTTCTTGCCCTTCTTCTTAGCAATACTAATCGAATGGTGCGGATGGTTAGGCATTATGTATATATAACATTTATTCCTATATTTCTTTATTTTATGCAGGTGTATAACTTTATTACATTTTAGTAGCCCAACCTTAATATTTTTTGGATGTATTTCCCGTATTTATTTATAAACTTGTTTTTTCGTTGCATCATTTATATATAATATTTTTATTCCTAGATTTATCTATTTTATGTAGGTGTATAATTAAATTTTTGTAGCCCAACCTCAATATTTTTTGTATGTATTCCCCTTATTAGTATATACATATTATTTTTTTATTCTAAAGATATTTATTGTAAAGATTAACTTTGACTTGTAGAAAGTATACTTTATGTATCTATTTTACAAAATAAATATTTTGATTTTGATTTTGGGTTCAAAATAGTAGATAGGATCCTCCAAAAAAACACACGCGAAAAGAAGAGGCTACGATAGATAAAAGAGGTATGTCATTTGTAGTAGATGGAAATCTACATTCTCAGCCACTCTCGGCATACCCCTTTGTGAGACAGGCGTGAGTATATGTATATATAGTATAATCCGACTAAATATAATATACGAAGGTGTATTCAAAACTCCAGTCATGCAAAGCCACGGACAAGCAACTGGCGAGGGAATGTCTATATTCGCGCTCTTATTTCTGTATTCATTGAATTCATTATTCCAGAAGTGTTACAGCCTAACTCAAAGCTCAGACGTAAGAAGTGCTCTGGATAAAAAAAAGCAGTTTGTTTTCGCAAGCTTTCATAAACTTGCGCCATATTCCTTAGAATTATTTAATAGACACTTACTAAGATAAAAGGCGAAAAATTACTTTTTGAAGGATAATGATTATAAAAAACTATGTACTTAAAATATAGACAATAGGTAAGTTTAATACTCATCAATAATAAGCAAAGTACAACCATAGATGGCATTCCCGATCATGCCTCAGATTCACCATCTAGTTCAGAAAGACCCAAGATTCATTAAAATTTGTTCAGTTTTATTTGGGAAATATACTTACATAAGTATAATAGGCATGATGACCAAAAATTTTTTATTAGTCCGTCAGTTAGATTATCAGAAAATATTGCACACGTATTTTTTCTTTTTTCAATTAAACATAAAATTATGAAGATATAGCCCGCTGAAGTTCCGCGTGACGTCACATCTAGGTACAATTTTACTTAAAAGTTACGTCATTTCCCCCCACTCCCAAACTTTGACGCGCTTTATCTCTGTCATTTTTTGTTTGATTGACAAAATAAAAAGTACGAGTCCAATATTTTTTGATAATCTAAATGACGGGCTAAATAGAATAATATTTTGTTTACCCTGTCTACAAGCCTATTGTAAAGATGGAATGTGTCTAATGTTAATTGCTTGGGTGGAAGCCCTCAATACGCCATTATCAAACTTCTGTCCATTCATCCATCAGCCTGTGTTCGTCCACTACTGGACGACACAGGTGCGGATACAAGGGCGGGCAATGCGTCCCCCCCTTCAATCACGACCGAAGCACTTTACTTTATAATGGTTTTTACTTAGAACGCCCCCCCTCCCCCCTCTCTTAGCGACAAAATCCCAGATCCACGGCTGGCTGGCCTTTCCAATATTTCGCCACTCTTAGCCGTCCTCCGTACTCCGCATAGAGCCGCCACCCGCAACGTCCTTCAGATCGTCGGTCCAGTTGCCACGAGGTCGGCCTACGCTACGCTATGCTCTACGTGGTCTCCATTATAATATAACGCCTTTCGGCCCTAATGCCCATCGTTGCCTATATTACCACAAATTATTCTTTCTTTCTTGCAATAATCTTTCCTATGCGTATCAACTAAGATATTTGTTTTATATGGCACCTGTAATAGAAATCCTTCGGTTTAGCTCAGGTGCCTAGGATTTATATCTGTATAACTATAGTTTACTTAAGAAATAGCCTTTATTAAACAAATTTTTTTTGATCGATAAAGTTATTTATTATTGTTTTTGTTTTTGGCTTCAGATAATGTGTTTAATTTCTAGCACATTTAATTCCGCCAATGTCACGTCATAAGCCAGAGCACGGTATTTGTGAACAATAAGTGTTGTATCAGTAAAGTTATTATTTATTTAATTATTTAATTCATTAAATTATATTTAATCTTAGCTACATCACCTTTAAATATCATATGTAACCTTTTTTAAAGTTATTTTCATTTGACACGTCTCATAAATTCAAGGCTGTTATTTTTCACTGCACTTACATAACACCATAGCTAAAAATATATCCGATAGTTCTAAATTTGCGCTGATCCTGAACGATATCACGTCGAGCCCTGAAACGTAATGGTCAGAAATCTCAGAGAATCCCCAGTTAAATTTGTGAAGGCTTGTATATGAGGTCGATATCAGCCCATGCGGAGTAAAACTCTTCACGGTACATAAAGCGAGATTTTATGAAGACATACGAGCACATCCCTAGCACCGTTTGAATACACTCTGCGAGGGAATTCTAGCAGTCTAACAATGCTTTACATTACGTATTATTCGAACACTTCATGATATTATTTCTCTTCTCGGAATAACCTAAAAAGAAGGCTTATAATTTAATAGTATTTTGGGGTCGTCCATTAATCACATCATGTTTTTAGCAACTTTTTAAACCCCGCCCTGGTGATACATGCTGAGGATTTAGACTAGACCCCCCACTCCCCTCCGCCCCCCCTTTTCAGACCATAAATCGACCAGTATGCGCCGCTTTTCGGTTTAGAAATCGCGCGTTCAACGAAAAACTAAATACACATGATATCTCACTAGCTATCCCCTCCCCCCTTGTGATATTTCATGTTTTTTTCCTAACCTTGAGCCTCACGTGATAAATGGACGATCCCTTTGAAAAAATCAGTTTAAATCTAAATTTATAGATTTTAGTTAAAAGCCGTTCGAAGTATAGGATAATTCAAATAAATATCGCATCTAAAGTGTTTGGTAACACCGTGTAAAAGCAGCTTGTTAAGCCCGAAAAAAGATTTCGGAACAAAAAACAACGCCGAAAACAAATTTATTTTCGGCCGGGTCCGGCAGTACTCACTTAAATAACTGTAGATTAAGTAAACAAAGTTTAAGTTAAAGCCGGCGCCATCTCGAAGTCAATTTAAAAGCTATTTGCATATTTTGTGTTTCCCGGCCGAACTCCATCCGCGGTATTGGCGGCAAAGATAACGCTAAATCAGTGCTGCCAACTTTGTACATTTTCCTTTCTTTTTTGATGTTCCGTCTGTTACAGTGACACAATGATCGTGATTTATACTTGCGATTGTCGGCACTTGGTGAAACTTGGAAAACATCACAATTAAATTCATTTGTACTTGTTTCACTGCTTTTAATTTTAAGGTTTACACGTTAATCCCGACCGGTTTCGGTTAATACACCATTCTCAAGGGATACAGAAATTCAGGAAATTAAACAAACATTACGACGAACCGTTAAAAATGTACACAATGATTATTGAAACCGGTCGGGATTAACGTGTAAACCTTAAAATTAAAAGCAGTGAAACAAGTACAAGTGAATTTAATTGTGACAATGATCGTGCACAACAACTATGCATAAAACAACACAACTTTGCTCGAAAACCCCAATTCGGTTGTTTTTTAAACATCGATGTACTTACTATTTTTGTCTGTTTTTCGGAATAAATAGATCAATTTAGGAATGTAATTAGAATATAAATTTTTTTCGTCCTTTTAAACCGATTTTATAAGCATTTTCGTTTTCACAGGAAACTACGTCATCATTTAGGTTTAATGTCAGATCCCTGCCAAACTTTAGGATGCGTTCAAAACATGTTTTTTTTTCCGTATGGAAATGTGTTGTGATGACGTCACTGAGGTCAAATGAAAGACATTGCTTTGTTTTCAATTAATAAAGGATACGCACGCTTATTTTTAAATCTGTAAATTAGAAACAGTTAAGGAAAGCTATTCCTCGAAACTGTTTTCGAATCGTAAATATTAATGAAAAAAAGAACAGGCCCATTGGTATGGTCTATTGACTATGGTCACCTAATGCTGTAAATCACATTCATTTAATGCACTACCACCTAATTAGATTTGGGCTGGGCCTTCAATGAGATCAGATTTAAAAGATATTTTCATTAAATTTCAAACAGATCACATCTGTATTACAGATAACCTGTTTACTACGTTTAGACCTCCAAGAAGTCAAAAATAAGTGCGTAGACGAGCGAAGTGACGAGAAGCGTGTTAGGCTGCTTGTGATGTGTAAATTTGGGAGCCGAGCGAAGCGGGGTGGAGCGAGGCGTTCCCTTTAGTTTTACGGATTTCATGATATTTGAACAGATCATGAAATGATCAATTCTACGATACGGCCACGACATATCACAGGCATACTGTAGCATTCGACAGATTGTAAACTATGAAATAGAAAGTCCTTCACCATATAGTCAATAATAGGTGCGATGACGAGCAGAGCGGAACAAACAGCAATTATTATTCTATGATATGCCGACAACATTATATCACAATGAACACTATGAAACACATACAGCGAGTTTTAATGAATAGGTCTCAGCGGTCAGTTTATGTCAGTTTCATTTAAGGTTACTGTATTTTTACGCCTGTATATCTATTTATTCTATATACTAACAATGATGTAGTAAAAAGGTCGCGTCTGAACATTATTTTTGCAAAATTTTAAATTGTATTTTAGTATTGTACTGAGGCCAAAACTATTTTTTTAATTTTTGTCTGTTTGTCTGTATGTATGTATGTATATTCCGTTTTCACCCGAGAACCACTCAACGGATCTGGAAACGGTTTTTTTGTTATCATTGTAGTGTGACCCTTATACAGGCTATAAGGGGTGTCGATAAAATAACCGCCAATACTGTATAATGCCTAATACTGATAAAATAACTGTCGATACTACTCAAAGATTGAAAGAAACTTCCGCGCGAGCGAAATCGTGGGCAAAGGCTAGTGTAGCTATAAAGTGTGCCAAAATACATGAATATATTATTGACATATGTATGTATTGAGCATTAGAGAAAAGAATATCGAAGATGTGGACGAATTTTTTAAGTTTTACAGCAGTGCAGTAGTGATTGCCAGTTTCAACGACGAAATTGGCAATCCACCCTTGATCATCTATCTAAATTTGATGTTGCTCAGTAGTTGTTACATAATTCTATTGAGAGCGGAAATACAAAGATTTGAATTTACCCAAGTCTCCTGCAACTTCTCAAAATAGCAATCTGGCAACACCGAACCAGAGTCTCATTAAGGGAGATATCGAAATCAAATATAAATTGACTGAGGGATCTCGCCCCGTAATAAAACTTTGAATAAGCAACCCCGTCACGATTATTAATTTTATGCTATACCGGCTCCAGTCTAAACTAACATTATTTACATACTTACTCGTATAAACCTTTCAGCTGATATTTTCAAGAGGACAATAAAGTCGATTCTGAAGGCTGTCAAAACTTAGATTTTGCCAAAGTATTATAGCTTCTGTGGTTAACCTAAAAAAACTATTTTGGAAAGCAGAAAATTTAGTTTTGACGGCCCTAAAACTGACATTAAAGTCTTCAGAATCGGCTTTATTATGTATTTGCACTTCAGATTCTTTAATATGACCAAATACAGGCAGGGTTAGTTTTACAAGTGAGCGTGGATAGCGAAAGCCAAAAAATGCTCAAAGGAGTCTCGGATCCGTTTTTTTTTTAATAGTAGATTGTTGCATCGAGCAGAAAGTGACTTTTTATTGCACCGAGTGAGTCAAAATAATCCACAAAATGTTTATTTATAAAAATGAGTAGTTACGTTTGTGCAGTTATTAATATTAAACATTATTCGATAGATAAGCCAAAAATATGCTCTTGGAAAATGAATTCACCCGTTTCTCGGTATTCCAAGTGATGAAATTGTCATAGATTTTCAAAAACCGTATTATAGAGGCAAAAAATTATCTATTACTGTCATTTTCCACATTTTTTATTTCTTCAAGAAACACAATCGAATTCTCACAAAATATTTATTGCGTAAATTCGCGGCTATTGATCAAGATTTTTTTTGTACATGGTTTTACGTCTATTTATTTGGCTATCATTTAAATAGTCAGCAAATTCAAGAGGTTTTGGTGAGCTCCAAAATATATTTTGTCACCAAACAAAGTGAGTTGAGCTGCTTTTAGTGATCGGCAAAATAACTAAATTGATCAGCAAGTAATGTGATATTGGACAGCCTTAAAATTGATATCATAGGTAATTAAATATAGGTATCTACAGCAATATTCGTAATAGAGCAGCAAACCGTGATACGGATTTTATTAAATTTTGGCAAGCAGGTGAATTTATTTTGATTTACTGATTAATTTTATTTCTAGTTTTTGCCTATTTAATTAAGCCAATTTTCTTTATATTGTTTGCAGGAATAAAAATAGCGCTGATTGGCGTATGAATTATTATCGGGGCGCTAATTGGGTAGTTCAAAACTAGTTTTCTATACACCAACCAAATGGTTTGCTTATAAAACCACTCGAAAAGTTAGTAGGTACTCGATTATGAAAAATAATGGCACACTAGCTCTATTTTTTTTGTTTTTATTTATGGTTTACGTTTTCATTCAGCCAGTTTTCTTTATTTCAATATGTTTGCGATGATAAAAATAGCGCTGATAGGGTAATTTAAAACTAGTTTTCTATGTACAGCTCACTTGGGATTTGCGGCTTTAGAGTAAGCACTAGCAGTGAAGTCCTCCGGATTAAGGCATTTTGGTTCATATTCCAGAGACAATAATTACTGACGCGGGACTTCAGTGGTGGCGTGGTAGGAAAGTATGTATGTAAATCCATTATTGCATTGTTTTCAGGGCAATAATGGATTTTCATAATATACTTTTCTGTATTACTGGAGCAGAAAAGTGCCGCTTTGTGCACAGTATTTAGGCTAGTTATGCCCAAATTAAAGCAAAGTTGGAAGAAAATTATTTCCCTAGCCTGGAATCGAACACGTTGATTAAAAAAACTGTATACACTGCATATTATGCATGTCCAGATAGCGTCATTTATAAGGATCAAATTCTGGGAATTTATGATATACGCCAAACTCGGCCCCGAGACGCCCTTAGGCAGTTTTCGCTATCACACTAATATTATAAATGCGAAAGTGTGTGTGTGTGTGTATGTTTATTACTCTTTCACGCTGAAACGGCTGAACGGATTTGGATGAAATTTAGAACGGATGTAGCTTATACCCTAACTTAACACATATGCTACTTTTTATCCCGGAAAAAAGCATGTTGTTAAACCGAATAACACGCGGGTGGAGCCGCGGGCAAAAGCTAGTTCCCTACATGTTCGGATTTGGCCATCCACGCCCGCTTGAAAAACTAACCCTGTATGTATAACCTTGGCGGGCAGATTTATCTGCTACGATCCCATCCTAGCAAACCTCATATCTCCACTTTAAATCAGCTGTTGAGATATAATATACATTTTACGTCCTTATTTTCACGTTTAGCGATTGCGTCTAAACACTTGTAAGCCGGCCTACTTTGAGCGTTGACCTTTTAAAAGTTCAAGGCAGGTTCACAATCTCCAAAGGTCATCCGTCCATGTACATGGGTCTTTGTCAAACTTTCTCAAGTACATAGGTACCATTGAAGAAATTACCGCTGATCTACTATCGCACTTATTTATATTTAAATACGGGTGAGTGAGCCTGTGGATTTTTCTTCGGTAGTACAGCTAATATGCTTCGGGCTAGCGATTTGGTCTACTAGAGTTTACTAGACATATCATTGCAGACAAGAATATTGAAAAACCCTATCTTTGTTTGCTTGATTGAATATTACTCAGAGAACCTCATTTTTAGGGTGCCGTACCCGAAGGGTATTAAACGGGACCTCATTAGCCTCCGCTGTTTGTCTGTCAGTCTGTCTGTCCATCTATCACAGGAGTTTAGTTTTAGCTGTACTGTACGTGTAATAAGGGAGCCAATTGAAATTTTCACAGAACAGTTCTATCAAAACAAATATCTATTGAAAAAAGTAAGTAAATGATAAACTTTAAACTTTCGCGATTTTCACACATTATTAACTTTGTATTGGGGTCTTACTCGCGATAACTAACAACATACCTTAATAGATATGTGCTTGACGTTTCGACGCCTCTGTAGGCTGTCGTGGTTACAAGCTAACTCAGTTAACTCAGTTAAAGTACAAAGTTAATAATAAGTAAATAAAACCGTAGAGGTTCCTCATACATAAAACTTTTTTTTTCTAGCCCTATGTTAAGAACTGTAATACATGAAATTTTAAAATTTGGTCAGTTTGTAGTAAATTATTATTATTTACTCTTACATAAAATTGCATTTTTGCTAAATTGTATTATAGCGCATTGTTTTTTGTTGTTGTTTTTTGCATCTATACATACGAGTACTCTTATTGTTTATTATTATGTTTTTAGGGTTCCGTACCACCATACTATGCGGCTACGTGTGCGGTACCTACTTTGTGCGTGAGTCCGACTTGCACTTGGCCGATTTAGGTAAAACTATATAGACGTCCGGTACCTGCGTAGAGGGGTAAGGGTCCCCCTCCCCCCCCTATAAAGCCTCCCCCGTCCGGAAGTACATAGTTTTTGGGTAATGTTTTTTTATTATTATAATCTCTCTTTTTTGTACCTAAAAACATTAAAGGGAGGGAGGAAAAGGAGGTTGGGGAGGATGGAGAAATGTTCCCTGAAGTCCCTCCAACAAAAATCTAAAGGTCTTTTTAATAACAATTTCTTGTGAAATCATAACCTCACATTTTGTGTCATTTTTGCATCGGCTCCGGCACTCGGAGTGCGGCACCTAACACCATGCAATTCGTCGCAGACGTCCTCACTCGCCGTCCGTGTCTGCTCCTCACCGCACGCTGGTGGCGCGCTCCTTCGTCGCCTCCGATTTTTATATACACTCTATGGACAAGCTAGAAGGCTGGCTTCGCTAGGCTAATCACTACTACAGTTTCGTGACTTCTACACTCTCACCGATTTCGCGAAGGAATTCTGAATTACAATCGCGTGACTACAAGAGAAACGGAATAATAGATGCACTTAAATCAAAATGGCCGCTAGCAAACTAGTGTTGCGTTTCTTTTCACACATTTTTACCAGTTTTTGACCACTAACCTCTTGACACTATACCAAATTGACAGAATTTTTTTCCGTAATACGTTAATTTTGTATATTTTATTTTTTATCCTAAATATTTAAACAATCTTTCCCGATAATAAAAAACAGTAGAAAAGGGTTGAACTAAAGTTAAACAATCCCCCTAAACTTAAATCATGATTAAAATCAAGTATCGGACGTCTTCTATAGCCAACTCCCGATCTATTAAATTTATCATTATGCCGACAAGAATCAAGAAAATTTGTTTCCTAATACTTAGGTACAGGTTTTATACCTACATATTAATTTAAACTACAAATAAATCTTTAAGCGGTTTCTACAAAATCATTGTCTAAGATGAGTGCTAAAGATTATTTTTCTAAGAAGAAATACGCGTCCCCTCCCCTTACCAAAAAAGTCTGGTGTTTCAGGGAGTGCAGATGTTTAATAAGCTGCCAAAAACAATAACAGAATCTAAATCCTTGCCCAAATTTAAAAAAACTATTGAAGAATTACGTCACTACTAATATTAAAACAATTATTAAATAAACAAAAAAATTAAATCTTAATGCCAAAGTAGAACATTAATTATTATGCTTAATAGGTATTTTTATAAAATTGGCGGGCCAACTAGCTTAGTTTAGCTTGTAACTGTTTAATTGTTTTATTAGTTTTAGACTTTAGGATACATATCTGATGTGATAACTGTTGTGTTTGAGCACAACAATATGTCAGCTTACACCTGACCCACTGGTCGTGTAAAATAAAATATATTTAACTTTAATTAGAATTTATTAAGTTCTCACCACCACCACCAGCGACTGTCACGTTCCTCGTCGTTTCGGCCGTCATCACCTATTTTAACTTTTTTGACAAAGGTCTTTGAAAATTTTCACGGCACTAACAATAACCCCGCGACAGATTTAAAACGAAACATAGAAAGTCAGTTTTTGACTGTACCCTCCTGAAAGTCGTGATGATGAAAAGTGCTGCGTCATGCGCCGTTTGGCCCTGAAGCCTGTCAACCGGACTTTTGATTGAATTATGAACGAATCAGCTTATTTTTATGCTTCACAAAGGTTTCACGCGTAGATTGGGTCCCAAAACATAAAAATTCGAAAAGTTAATTTGTTTTGTAAAGGATGACATAAAATATCAGCGGGATTCTCTTATTTTGTTCGGTAATGTCTACTGCAAGCTAAATCAAGCTAAATTCAACCTTGAAATATGTTAGGTAAGATATTATTTTATTCGTTCGACTTTTATAAATTATTATTTAGGCACTCAAATGAATTTTCGGGTCTTTGTCGAAGAGAAAAACATAAAGCAGCTTTTGTCTGTTTGAAACAGAATTTATGTATCGGAACAATTCGCAAAATTAGGCAACTGTACGGGATGGCTATTCGGTATTTGGTCCAGTAAAAAATTATAGTTTCACACGGCAATAACTTTTTTTTGGCTGCATCTATGTTTTATTTTTGAATTTGTCAATACCCCCCTCCGTAAATTTATAGGGTACACTGCAATTAGTTGGGCAGTAATATATTTTTAAAGAAGCGGCGGTAGGTCAGGGGGTATAGCAGAACGCTGGCCTCTCAATCTTTGAGATCCAGGTTCGACCCTCGGCCGGGCGTGCGCCAATGAGTTTTTCGGAATATATGTGTATAGTATTTAATATTTACCACTAGTTGAACGGTGAAGGGAAACATCGAGAGGAAAGGTTTCAGGTGCATGCCCTAAAAAGCGTGTACTTGTGCCCGAAAAACGACGATAGGGCTCACCACCCATCACGTTGGGACGTAATAATCGTCGGTGAAACGCGGGTGTGCCAAGTGTAGACTGTGACTTGCATTTCACAGTTCGCACTTGTGGAAAAATTGCGGTCTCAACTTTTTTCTTTTTATTTTTAATTAATAAATAAATATGAAAGTGACTAAATAGCCGTTATTTAGATAATATAATAACTTTAGTTTTAATTTTATTCGACCGCTAGGGATATGTTGCGACGACGAGCGAAGCGAGGAGAAGCAGTTAGGTTGACATGTAAGTACATTTTCCATCCATCCATCAGCCTGTTTCGTCCACTGCTGGACATAGGCCTTTCCAGGATTTCTCCACTCTTGGTGGTCCTCCTGGAAGAAATGCCCATACTCACACACGCTGGGCAGGCGGGTTGAAGTACATATTAGGGATAATTAATTGAATAGGCGTTACCTTACATATTAGAGAGCCGAGCGAAGCGAAGCGGAGCGAGGCGACCCCCCTAGTTTTAACGGAATTCACGATATGCAGAAAAAATCATTTTCCGAGCACTTCCGATGGCTTACGAATAATTTTAATTATTTGCAAATTGAACTTTATCAGTTCGTGCTAAGGAAGATATTCCAACAGCTAAATAATGACTTACGGTTTAATAATTTTAAAAATTAAAGGACCGCTAACGGCCCTTTGGTTACTTCCAATAAATATTATAAATTTATTTTGGATAAATTATACAAGACAAGTTGGATTTATGGTTTATTCACGATATATTATATAAAAATTGTTTGTAGAGCAATCACCCAAGAATAATATAATAATAATATTTTAAGCATCTTTGTTTGTAATACGACAATTGTTATCCACATTTTTTTTATAATAAATAATATTTACACTTATATAAGCTTATATTTTGCATTTTATAACATATATAACAAAAAGGAACAAAACATTATTGTTCAAGATATATTTCGGGCCCGGAATCAGTTGAGAAGTACGTCAATCATTTTACATAATATAAAATACATATTTAAATATTTACAGATTTTACAGAGAGAAAAGAGGTTTACGGGTTTATTTATTTATTAATTTTGTTCGACGATGACGCGATGTTTGTATTGTATTTATTCTATCTTGTAAATTATTCCCATTTGATATATTTAAAAATACCATACAAAAACAAACTTTCAGTTTTATTGGTGTAATTTTCAGCTAATGTTTTCAAGTCAACGTTCCAAATCGTTACGGAGGTTTCTAAAGCCCTATGAAACATTACTCCGTTTGTTTAGTTTGATATAACGGGCTGAAGTTAAGAAACCAGTGTACAAATTGGTGTTTTCCCAAATAACCCCCCAACTTAGTGGCTTTTCGGTACAGTTGTGGTATTTCAAAGATTTCTCGAAATCGGTGCCAATAAATATTGAAAAAGTATAAATATTTTAATAATCAGCTTTTTAATATCTATAATTGGATATTGTGTTTTGATAAATTTTTATTTTTATTTATATAACTTTTTTTTATATTTCTCATTGGTATAAATTTTTTTTTAAATTGCTATAGTTTTCCTGTAATTGGCCAGTTATGAGTTTATGACCTAAAATCGTCATTTTTTAAATTTTTTTCGCTCCACCAGTTTCGGAAAAAAGGGGGGGGGACATGCATTTTTTTGTGGTTTTTCAAAGATTTCTCGAAATTGGTGCCAGTAAATATCGTAAAAGTGTATATTTTTATAATCAGCTCTTTATTATCTACAAATTGATACCCATATTTTATTTTCAAGTTTTTTTTTAATTTTCTTTCTTTTATATTGGAATGGAATTTAAATATTTTAAACAATTTCAAATTTTTCATACTTTTTTATACCGTATTATGTAGGTAAGTGAATGCTATTTTTGCGGAAAATTTCAAGTCTTTATCTTTAACGGCGCTAAAGTTATGAGGCTGTGACATACGGCGGACGGACGGACAACGGAGTCTTACCATAAAGGTTCCTTTTGTACCTTTTAGGTACTACGGAACCCCAAAAAAGTTTCAGATAATATTAATATAAAATAAACAAGCAGGTATGAATATAGCCGATATTGTCGAGGCAAAAAAATAAATAACTAGACAAGAACAAGCTACAAAATATTTTATATCACACCGTGCGTAAAATGACCACTTTACGCACGCTGCGCTTGCGTAAAGTCGGCATTTTCAGCACTTTTGCTATAAAATATTATACGATACTCGTGCGAGAAACTTTTGTGTTTTAATTTGCAAGATAACCATGTTTAAATTCAATCATATTGGTAAATGTTTTCACTTTGTCAATCCAAAACAAAAATTAAAAAAAATTGTGAAATGGGTCATTCTATTAGTATACAATACAATTGTTATTATACTAGGGCCGAGACAACAAATTTTAGAATTTTTGTCTGTCTCCTTTCTGTATATCTGTCTGTATGTATGTTCCGTTTTAACTGAAGCCACTCAACGGATTTGGATGCGATTTTTTACTTTTACCGTAGTGACCCTGTTCAACACATAGGCTATAAGGAGGGTTCATTAAATAACACTCAAGCCGAAAACGGGACAACGATTGAATAAACGCTTTTATCTCGAGAACCACTCAACAGATTTGGATGCGGTTTTTTTTTTATTATCATCGTTGTGACCCTAGTAGCTATAAGAGGTATTCATAAAATAACGCCCTATCTGAAAACGGGGCAAACAATTAATGAATAAACGCGGGCGAAGCCGCCAGCAAAGACTAGTCCCTAATATAATTAAATCGAGCAGATTGTTAAATGTTATCGCCACGTCCTAGTATTGATTGTCAATAAATTCAAAACCACTTCAGAAGCGATTTCAATCAATTCGAGACGAAACACTTGTTTGAAACTAAACCGAAACATAAGTAAGCAGTCGAGACGTTTCTCTCAGAAAAGCTATGAATCTAAATCAAGCAGTGGCTCATCAAAGTTTGTTGGCTTCGTGAAAATGTTACAGTTCCGTTCGAACCTCGGGAATTGACCCTTTCCCACTTTTACAAGTCAGCTTTAAGAAGCCTGAAGTCGGCGGCTTGAAGACAGACGCGCACGGGGTCGCTATGCTTGCTATTTCATTCTACATTCAACTTCGGATTACAGAGCACAGACTGACTGTTATTGGTTGGACCGGACGTTCATTTCCCGAACTCGTATGGAACTAACCGAACACGATGTGAGCGGCAAGCTAACGCAAGACAACATTCATGTTTTGAAAAAACTCGAGTATGGTTTTGGTGGTTCCTATGATTTCAGGAGAAATATCCCAAACATCGAAATGAAACAAAAATATTTTTGAATAGTATAAAATATACTATGCTGTGAAACTAAAATTATTTGATTTGTTGTATTGCTTCTAGGACATTACGGTACTTAAACATTCATCAAAATATGTGTAAAACCCAGGACTTTTATACGCTTGTAACTTTTGTATGTATTTGATTTTGATAAATGTTTTAGTTTCACGTCATGGATATTGTATGGATATGTTGAAAAAGAAAAATAATAAGCAAGTACCTATAAATAAGGATATGATCAGCGAACTGCGCTAGTATGGGAGTTCGGGCGAATAGAGTCGCTATAAGTGTACGGCATAGGCTAGGAAAAAATGTTACTACCCGTCCAATACAAAAAGGCCAATGTCAAATATTTTATTAGCTTTTGATAGAGGCGATTATTGGTTAGCTAATTGACCTATTTGTCTTGGACACGTAATACTAATAATTACGCGCGAAACAGCAGATTGGAGGGTTCTTAGCTAATACTTGAATATTTTATAGGCAAACAATTTTTGGATTATAGTAGATTGACATCAAAATTGTCCTGTTTATGAAAAAAAAATCGATTATATCCCGCAACCGCTTTCTTCTGAAGAACATTTTGAAACCAAAAATTATAAGGTTGATGTATATTTTTTTAAACATAAGTAAACATTATTAATGATTTTTTATAGTACGTTTGCTTTATAAAAGAAGGGTTGATGTATGTTTTTTTAGACATAAGTAAACATTATTAATGATTTTTTTATAGTACGTTTGCTTTATAACAGATCAACAAATGATTTTTTTTGTGATAATTACCTCAAAAGAGCCCTTGAAAATCTGGCGTTGTTCATATTCTAAGCTTATTGTTAGTCTTTTTGACCGACAAAGGATATTTCCCTGCGATAAATATTTAATATTTCAAGTGAATTCTTCTGTTTAAATTTGTGAAACCCTAAATCCGAAACAAATGCAAACTACACTCGGCGTCAAAAAAATCGCACCTTTTGAAAAATTTACTTCAAACCATTTTAATTCCTAATTGAAACCAAATATGAGAGAACTATTTGGTATCAATTGAAAGGGCATTAAACGACCTTGAAATAAACAATCGTTTCATTTTATAAACGATAAAAATCTCTCGAATATCGTGGTATTAAGAAAAGTATTGCTCAAATACGCGTTCAAACGGTCGCTAGTTGCGCTACATAAAAGGGGTATAAAAAGGTAATTACACGTCAAATGTAGGTCATTCACTATCCAAACTTTGAAGGTGACACACGTTAAGGGCACAAGTAAAAAATACTACCCTCAACATGGATACTACTCCTGAAGAAGCTGCACAAGTTCTTGCACTGCTGCGCCGAAGGTTGCGGCAGTGTGATATTGCCCGGCAACTCAACCTAAGCCGTTTTGCTGTTCGAAAAGTAGTCCAGCGATTCCGGGAGACTGGTGGCTTTGTCCGAAGACATGGATCTGGGAGACGACGCTGCACATCTGAAAGGGATGACCGCTTCATAGTGTCGACGAGCTTGAGAAATCGGTTCTCCAATGCTGTTGAGATAAGACAGGAACTCCAAGCAGTTCGCGGGACAACTGCAAGTGACTCTACGATTAGAAGAAGATTAACAGAGAAGAAAATAGCCGCCTATAGAGCTGCTACAGGCCCAAGATTGACTGTAGAGCATCGTAGATCCCGCTTGCAGTTTGCCCGCGATCACGTCGATTGGACGCTAGACCAATGGCGAACAGTTCTCTTCTCAGATGAGACGAGGGTGTGCCTTTTCTGTGGAAGTTCATCTGAAGGAGACGGCTGGACTGTGGTACAGTACAAAAAACCTGTTAGTCGCTTTACTGGTCGCATTGGTATGGCATGTACGCAACCAGGTGCAAAGTTTAAAGCGGCAAATAACAAAGTCATATTATTTGTATCCAATGTCGATAAGGAAACATCTGAAGAAAATGTTATTGAATATATACGAGAAAAAACTCAGGAAACTGTAGTTTTAGAGAAGGTTAATATGAAAAAAGAAAGAAATTATAACGCTTTTAAGGTGACTGTATCAAGAAATAAGGAAATGCTCTTTCTAGACAGTAATATATGGCCGCAGGACATAACTTTCAGAAGATTTGTTCATTTTAGACAAAGAATTACAGACTCTGAAGGCAATAACTATAATACCCTGAATGGCAAGTACACCAAACAATGATACTGATATTAAAATCGCGACCTTTAACTGTAAGTCTGTTAAAAGGTCAGTAGACGGTATTAGGAATTTATGTGATATCGTGGATGTAATTGTTCTTCAAGAAACTTGGTTGCTCCCGCATGACTTGCCTTTTTTGTCGACCATACACAAGGATTTTGAGTATACAGGAAAATCCGCAGTGGACCTAACAAATGGACCTCTTCAAGGACGTCCCCATGGAGGGTTGGGAATTTTGTGGAAAAAAAGACTCTTTCAGTCCGTGTGTGTGCTTAACTGTGACAGTGTAAGAATAAACGGTATTAAAGCTGTTGTGGGTGGCCGTTCTATTCTAATCCTTAATGTTTATATGCCTACGGATAAGGATGACGACAGCAACCTGCCAGAGTTCACAACGTGTATGGGTGAAATTAGTGGTGCGGTCGAAAATAGTGATGTGGATGCAGTGTACGTACTCGGAGATTTTAATGCTCATCCCGGAAAAACTTTTTGTGATGAGCTTGTAAGCTTTTGTTCCGAGCAAGAATGGGTATGCGCGGACTTTGAGAAACTGGGTATGTACTCTGATAATTATACATTTAGGAGTGAATCTCATGTGAATAGTACAAGTTGGTTAGATCATTGTTTGGTCACCAAATCTGCGTGGGAGACAGTGACAAAAGTAACAATACACTATGACATTTTCTGGTCCGACCATTTCCCACTTATAGTACAATGTGACTTGAAAGCAATTAGAGCAAAGGCAATATGTAGTGAGATTAAGCGTAACGGGGCTGTTTGGGGCGAGAGACTGCCGGCTCAGATAAGTTATTACCATGAACTCTGTAATAAGGAATTTCGAAAAGTTAACCTTCCGGACGAGTTTAGATCTTGTTGTGATAAGCCGTGTAGCAATCTTTCTCACCACAGCATCATTGATAAAATGTATAAAAATATAGTGGGAATACTAACAAAAGCTGCGGTGAGTAGTGACATTACGAAAATCAAAAGGAAATATAGACATGTGACCGGCTGGAATAAGCACGTAAGTGAGGCTCACAGGGAGGCCAGATCTAACTTTCATCTTTGGGTACTGTACGGAAAACCTAGTACTGGGCCAATACATCAAGCAATGGTTGACAGTCGAAAAGTGTTTAAGGTTAAGCTTAAATGGTGTCAAAATAACGAAGAACAGATTAAAATGGACATTATTGCAACACATAGGGCCAATAATGATTTTAAAAAGTTCTGGAAGAACACAAATAAGCTTAACATTAAACCTGGACTTCCGGTGAGTGTCGCGGGTGCTAGTGAGCATAAAAATATAGCAGATATGTTTAAAAATCATTTTAGGGTTGAATCTCCATTAGGACCATCCAGTTCAAATGTAAATAATTATTCTAGGACTAAAGTGGACATCTGTGAGCAGCGGGAAATCATTCGTTTCTCCGCAAAAGAACTGAAATCTGTTATTCAGAAAATGGTAAGGGGTAAGTCCCCCGGCCACGACGGACTAAGCATTGAACACCTACAGTTTGCAGGTGTCCACTTGCCTCGAGTACTATCTTTGTTTTATTCGTTGTGTGTTGTTCACTCTTACCTACCTGCAGATATGATGAAGACTATTGTTGTGCCAGTAATCAAAAATAGAAACGGCGATATTTCTGATAAAAATAATTATCGACCCATCTCGTTAGCCACGATCATGGCGAAAGTCTTGGACAGATTATTGGATGCTAGATTGGGTCCCGTCTTAAAGCTGCATGATGCGCAGTTTGGATTCAGACCTGGTCTATCGACAGAGAGTGCCATATTAAGCCTTAAGCACACAGTTAAATATTATACTGATCGAAAAACTCCCGTATATGCATGCTTCTTGGATCTGTCCAAGGCTTTCGACATGGTGTCCTATGACATCTTATGGCAAAAATTAAGGGAGACAAATTTACCACCGGAATTGCTTTCCATCTTTGAATATTGGTACAGAAAACAAGTAAATTTTGTAAAATGGTCGGAAACACTCTCGGACTCGTATAGGTTGGAGTGCGGTGTGAGGCAGGGGGGGGTCGCCTCACCCAAGCTCTTCAACCTGTACATGAACGGACTGATCGAGGAGCTGAGCAGGACACATGTTGGATGTCACATCGATAACGTGTGTGTTAATAACTTAAGCTACGCGGACGACATGGTCCTCTTGGCTCCTTCTGTAAGTGCTCTCCGAAAATTGCTGAAATTGTGTGAAAAATATGCAATTAGCCATGGACTGAACTACAATGTCAAAAAGTCTGAATTCATTGTATTTAAGGCAGCAAATAAAAAACCTAGTATTGTTCCCCCGATTACGCTGAATGGAACTGCTCTGAAAAGGGTCAACTCCTTTAAATATCTGGGACATATTGTAACAGAAGACCTTACTGACAGCAAGGATATTGATAGGGAACGCAGAGCGCTGGCGGTCCGGAGTAATATGTTATCACGTAGGTTTGCTAGATGTACAGAGCAAGTGAAAATAACATTATTTAAAGCGTATTGTACATCCTTATATACAAGCAACTTGTGGATAAACTACACACAAAAGTCCATCAGCGCTCTGCGGGTACAATACAATAACGCGTTCAGGATGTTGTTGGGACTGCCGTGGCGCTGCAGCGCGTCCGGAATGTTCGCCGAGGCGCGTACTGACTGTTTTCAGGCAATATTGCGCAAAAAAACAGTCTCACTTCTGAGCAGAGTTTGAGGCAGTGACAACAGCATTCTGAGGGTGATTGCTGAAAATACGGAGGGTCCTATTATGGAGCATTGGGTTCAGCGTATTAAACATCCCAATTCTTTATACGGGCTAATGCGTTGACTTGTCTATGGATATTTAATTTAATTTAATTTAATTTTTGTAAACTTTTGTGTAACTTAATTTTTGTAATTTTTGTATTGTTTGTCTTATAATTTTAATGTTTAAAATATGGATTTTTATCCGAAATAAATTATTTTGATTTGAATGACAGGCGAAAAAGAGTGTACAGGAGGCAGGGGGAGCGATTCGCACAAGCCTGTATTCAAGAAACTGTGGAATACGGGGGTGGCTCCTGCATGTTTTGGGGCGGCATATCTTGCGACGGCAAAACTGACCTTGTATGCGTTTCCCGGACTGGAGGTGCTCGCGGGCAAGGGTCGCTGACTGCTCACCGGTACATCACAGAAGTCCTGGAAGAGCATGTGGTCCCATATGCTGGTTTCGTCGGCCATGGGTTTACTTTGATGCACGACAACGCTCGCTCCCACACCGCGTTTATTGTACGTGACTACCTTCAAGAGGTTGGGATCCCTATCATGCAGTGGCCGGCGAGAAGTCCAGACCTGAACCCGATAGAGCACCTTTGGGATGAACTGAAACGGCAAGTTAGGTCACGAGATCCTGCTCCTACCACCCTCCAGGACCTGCAAGAGGCCGTAATTTCGGAATGGGACAGCATGCCACAAGATCAAGTCCTGAAATTGGTTAGGTCTATGAGAGATCGAATGGAAGCTGTTATCAGGGCAAGAGGAGGTAACACTAGGTTTTAGATTACTTTTAAGAATGATTTTGTGATTTTTTCTGAATAATTAATTCTACAAGAGCGTAAATAAAGATGATTTTTCTTTCCCAATCAACCTGTATTTTTTTATGCCCTTGTAATGAAAAACACTTTTTGTTTTCAATATTTAAATAGTCTGTTTTATTACCTTTCAATTGATACCTAAAAAATCCCGCGAAATTTGTTTCAAATAAGAATAAAATTTGTTTGAAGCACATTTTTTAAAAGGTGCGATTTTTTTGACGCTGAGTGTATATTTATAAGAATTTGGTAACCATATTTTATATTTAACTATCTTTATTTTACTTTATATTTTATTCAATCTTTGCCCCGTTTTCGCCTTGGGCGTTATTTTGTGAACACCCCTAATAGCTTATATTTTGACCAAGCTCACTACGATAATGATAAAAAAACACATCGTAATCTGTTGAGTGGTTTTAGAGTTAAAACGGAACATAAAAATTCTAAAAATTGTGGTTTTGGCCTCAGTACACAATACTAATAACCCATTTCATTAAAAATTTCGCAAAAATATTCAATTTACAGACACGACTTTTTTACTACTTTATTATTAGTATGGATATCCACTAGCTTTTTATGAGCCCTATATTCATAAGATCAGCGTCTACATTGAAGTTGGAAGTAATTCCTTGTGATGAAGGACCCAGGATAGGGCACGAAATATTTCTCATTCTCAAATTTTAGTTTGATTTTATTCAGTATATCTATATGAGGTGAAATTTATTTGTACCGCCAAATTCATACTGGAGGCTTGGTAAGCGATCAGTATTATCACTATCGATAACACTTTTTGCTAATTTCACCTTATTGGCTTGGAAAAATGGCAGGCCGCTTGTGTGGGACGCGACGTGTGCTGATACACTCGCCCCGTCCTACCTACAAGCGACCTCGGCCAAGGCTGGTTTGGCTGCGGAGTCTTTCGAGAACATAAAACGGCGCAAGTACGCAGCCTTAGGCGAGGGCTACATATTTGCGCCGCTCGGTGTCGAAACCCTCTGTTCAAAGAACTGTCGGCGCGTTTGGTCGACGCCTCTGGTGACCCAAGGGCTGGGGCTTACCTTGGCCAGAGGATCAGTCTGGCGATCCAAAGAAGTAATGCTGCTAGTCTCTTGGGCACACTACCCGACGGCAACGGTTTAGAAAATATTTTTTATTTAGTTTAATGTTTTAGGGCGTATTTATTTATTTATTTGATATCATTAGATTTATTTTAGATTTAATTTCTTAGATAGGTTTTATGTTAATATAATAAGTATTTTTAATTATTGTTTTAAATAAACTACAGGATACTTCGCAAAATAAATGTTGACGTCCCATAGTCCTTGACCCTTGATACGGATCACTGATCGAGTATTCAGTATGAATTGGGCTGCATAAAAAATGTCACCTTGTACTCTGTAATTAAGTCTTTACAAATATGACGCGAATAGCGATACACGTGAATTTTAGAGGTAGCGCGTTAAAACAAGCAGCCCGATCACTCAAAATAAGTTAGTAATCGTCGGGGCTGCCAGATGTAAATCAGAGAGAAAAACGCGTATAAACAAATATATCAAAATTAAAAAAATGTTATTCGTATTTTTTGTAAATTGGAGATATACGATAAACAAAAAAAATACTTTTTCTTAAGTACTCCACTATATTTCAATAATGTCGCTTATAGGTTTCAATATCACCATAGGTACCTCTCTATCATTCCCCTTGTAAATTTCTAATCTCCTTTGATGTAGTTTGTTTAATAATAATAATATTAGATTTTGATTCTGATTTTTATTCAGTACATAGGCAATAAATCGCTCATACATTTCAAAGCAGAGGACTGCCATAATGTACGATTTAAATCATACTCTTACGATTATTTGCAAGCATGTAAGATCGGATTTTTTCAAAATTTGTGTTGGTGTACGATTGTTTTAGCCTCTGAATTAAAGCATTTACGATCAAAATTTCCAAAATGTTGTTTATTTTCAATGGGTATACGATTTTTTTGCCTTTTGCAGTACGATTCCCTCTAATTTATATCTAGCAGAGTTAAATTTTTACAAATGTAGTTAAAACACCACAATATAAATAAGTGGATAAGTACCTAAAATATATCACGATATAATGTTAATTAATATATTTTTCGATTAACTAAATTTTTACTGAATATATGTTAGTGGTCTGGTTTGGCCTATATATTTTATTTATTTATTTTGTTTGAAGGAACTAATACACGGGTCCTAGATGGCAACAACAGTGAACCCGTAGGCACTTTGAAACTCATTTTCATATTACGAGAGAGCGATGAGACAGTCGTTGCTTTAACAACATTCTGGGTTTGGACTTTTTTCTCTTTCCTAGCTTTTAACATAGCTGCTTGTGCCATTTTGAAACGAGTTACCCCATTTTTTTTGTTTGTTAGCGTGTCGTTTTGTTTTTCTGTCTAATATTTAGAGTATGGAGCATAAAAAAAAGAAATGTACTAGATTACATGGGAATATATCATCACGGCATAAACCCCAAGGGAGTGGCGGAGGTGTATATGGGTGACAGTTAACTGTCACAAAAAATACGCTGATATTTATTTTCGTTTTTTTTATACAATATTATTCTTTTTCTATTTATTATTAAAAGAAATGTAAGCTGAAATAGAACTCGAAAATGGGTTCTGAATAAGCTGATAAGATAATAATACGCAACTAAACCGACAGTTACACTAGCGTTTACCACTTCACTTTGGTTGCGGAGACTTCGGTTCGGACATTGTAAATTCACACATTCAATTCACACATAGTAAAATAATCACAATAATCACATCACACTAATAGTATAAATGCGAAAGGGTGTGTGTGCGTGTGTGAGAGAGTGGTGTGTGTGTATGTGTGTGTGTGTGTGTGTGTGAGAGTGTGTGTGTGTGTGTATTTGTTACTCTTTCACGCTGAAACGGCTGGACGGATTTGGATGAAATTTAGAATGGATATAGCTTATACCCTAACTTAACACATAGGCTACTTTTTATCCCGGAAAAAAGCATGTCGTTAAACCGATTAACACGCGGGCGGAGCCGCGGACAAAAGTTAATAAATCATAATTTATTTTCTCTTATACAGATTTCTATTTAGAAATCACTTTGTTGTGACAATCACATCCAATAAGTTCCTTCTAAAACGCAGAACCATTTATTAATGCCACAAAGGCAGCCTCTAAACATCAGCAATCGCATTAGCATCCCAAATCAAAACAAATGTTGTTTAATTATTCCGAATAAATACTAATTGGACCCAAATCCATCGATTTTCGTAATTGAACGTCCAACTGAGCTTGTCCCGGACATTGTTGAAATGTTTAAACCAGTAAATGCACAATGTTCCGGTTCCAAGTAATTATTTCATTAGATACCAAAGGCCTTTGTAAGTATGGTGATAATGACCCCTATCTCGTGTAGCAAATCATAAAGGACCATGGAAACTTTTGAATGAACTCTGCGCCAATTAGCAACAGTGATGAAACCCATGTCATATGAAAGCTCTTGGAGTGCTGTTCAACGTACCAAAACACAATTTTCGCGCTGGATTTGAACGCAGACAGGCTTTATATGACTTGGGTTGCATCACCTTGATCCAAAGCTCATCTTAAATCTACCAAATCCTATCAATGTACTGATAAATTAATTAATAATAGGTACCTAGATATAAATACATGAAAAAATATTTAAGGCTTTCAAATGGTTATATTATTTGTATAATTATTTAAAACGTTATCAATATTTCATCGTAAATATAGCAACATCAGCAAAAACTTTACGTATGTACATTTATAAAATGTTCACTGTTTGCGCGTACTACGGCGTAACAAGTCCACGTGGTAAGATACTGCTTTCCCGCTTAAGCATACAAAAAACAGGGTTCTAAATACGAGTATACTCTCTTATAGGTCTAGCTCAGATTGCTCTTTGGCTTAAACACAACTTGCTATCTCCCAATACAATTAAAACAAATTACATTTGTTTTGGAATTTACAATAATTTACAACCACAGGGCGAATTCACAATCGTTGTACCTGTAATTGCCCATTAATAGATAATGTCTCTAAAGTCAAATACTTGGGCGTTTTCATAGACCAGAGACTATCCTGGTATTCACACTTAGAGCATGTGAGTTACAGAATTAGGAAACTTACCTGGATGTTTAAAACACTTCGACATGTTGTACCTGATAACTTTAAATATTCCCCAAAATTTTTATTAAATCAAATTTATGCTACACTTGCACAATCCATCCTTACATACTGCATATGTAATACAACAATATGGGGTGGTGCAGCAAAGACACAGTTTCTAAATTTAGAAAGGTCGCAACGTAACCTTATCAAGACAATGTACTTCAAAAACAGGCTTTTCTCCAGTAACGAACTATATAATATTAGCGGCTTGCTTTCTGTGCGAAAATTATATATAATAGCTACTATCCTTAAAATTCATAAATCTCTCCCATTTGACCCTAATCTATTAAAAAAACGAAGAAAAGACATGATAGTAAAATTACCACCCCCCAGAACTAAATTTGCCAGCATGCAGTATTATACTCGTTCGGCATTTTTATATAAAATAAATAAAGAAATCTATATCTATGATAAACAATTTCGATGAAACAGAGGCTTTATTTATATGCATCACATAAACACACAAATACATTTGCTGCACATCAACTCACACATGCACGCTCACACACACCCACACCATCTTCCCCCCCTCACACACACCCTCACACATAAACACACACACACACACACACACCCTTACTCACATACCTCCAAATCTGCCGATTACATCAACCTTTATTAACTTTGTATAGTACATTACTAATAACCTCGATATAATTGATTGTTGTGGAAGAGCAGTGTCTCCAAACACAGGTCACTCCAGCTTAAATGGAGAATACCGTACGAACTTGTCATATTAGGCTAAGTATTAAGATGAATAAAGATTTTTGTATTTGTATTTGTTATAACAAACGAAAATTTAATGTACATTTATTGTAGCAAACACCTTTGCCGTAAAATATACCTAAGGGGCCGTCCATAAATTACGTCATCGATTTTTTCAGATTTTAGACCCCCCCCCCCTATAATCATCCTATCGTCATTTCTTAATGACCCCCCCCCCCCCCCTCCTTCTCCCAAAATTGACGTCATTACTAGTTTGACAAAATAAAACATTGCAGATTTGAGAAAAATAGGGTATTATATGATTAAAACACTTGGTTATAGAATCACCTTTTATTATTTTTACTTTGGCAATAATCATTGATATAATATAACTACTTATTTTTTACGTTTCTTTGGATAACTCCCACGGAGTTTTCACCCATTCTTTTAAATTCTGGATCACGGGTAATATCTCCGTATCCTCCCGATATTCGTTTTGGCTCGATTCATCCATGACGTCAATTTTGAAACACCCCCCCCCCATCTATCATTTACCGTCATCCGCAGACCAACCCCCCCCCCCCCCTAATTTAGAATGACGTAATATATGGACGGCCCCTAAGCAAATTAATAAAATACTCAGTCATTTTATAAATTAAAATTTGATAAAAATGATATGACAGGTATTGGTAATATATTGGTATATTGATATTAATCCACCTAATTTCACAAAGCGCAATTGCGCTCCATGTCTATTATTCTTCAATTGTTATGGAACATCAATTACTAAACGGATTAAAATACTTGTGTCTAATTATAATTAAGCAGGACCGCGTTTCAATTTGCACATATATGATTTGTGGGTAAATTATTCAGTGTAATCGGTAAAATAAGTAGTTTTTTTTTTTTTCTTTTAGTATTTTTTTTTTTCAAAATCTTAACCAACGTACATAATATGCACAATCAACAAAAACCCGTAGGGTTTATCAGTGAGACATTGTAAGACAATTAATTATTAATTATTATTATTATTAATTAATAATTCGCAGTATCTGTTATTCCGTAGTTCCTTTACTAGTACAGACCTTTGTACGGACCGGATTTTCACAATATAGTAGACAATCAATATTTAAACAATGGTGCCCTTGATCATTGTATCCTTCCATTATTTGGGAACTAACGGAACCCACCTGCGTGTCAAGGTCAATCAGAACCCTCCTACTATGCCATGTTTTTCTAAACTTAGATAATTTTTACCTTTCTATCACATAAGGAAGGTCAAAAATTATCTAAGCGTGGGTTTAAAAAATATCAAAGAGGGGTTCACTATGTGTAGAGTAGTGGATATCTCCTCAAAGAGAGATTTTTATCACGATTTTTTTTTCCTAGTTACAATGAGTTATCAACAGAAAAAATAATCGATAGGCTGTATGTTATATAGGGAAAGCTATCGCTTTGGATACTCTTAATATTATTTAGAGTCCATTACAAAATAGAAAAGAATATTTTATATTATAAATGCGAAAGTTTGTGTATGTGTGTGTGTATGTTTGTTACTCTTTCACGATGAAACGGCTGGACGGATTTGGATGAAATTTAGAATGGATATAGCTTATACCCTAACTTAACACATAGGCTACTTTTTATCCCGGAAAAAAGCATGTCTTTAAACCGAATAACACGCGGACGGAGCCGCGAGCAAAAGCTAGTTAATAATAATAAGCAAGAGATTGCGGGTTCAAATCCAGGCCCGAGAAATTTTATTCAAAATATTTGTTACTCTGATGGATAAAATCCGAAACAAGGAGATCCGTCGGAGATCGAAAGTGACCAACATAGCCTGCAGTAAATTGAAGTGGCAGGGGCAGGCCATATCTGTCGCCAACGTGATGGCCATTGGGGCCGAAAAGCATTGGAATGGAAAAAAATGGCGAGAGTCAACTTTTCTTGTTAAAAAAAAATGTATTTTTTTTTTCTTGAAAATTTTAATGTCGAACACGGGTGTAAGTGATCAATTACCTCCCTTTTATAACAATCTACTTACTATTCCTTTCGTCTTAACTTTGGAAATCCAATTTACTTTATTTTACAGCTTGAAAATCTAGTTTTAGCACAGCTTCTTATTTGCACACAGTTTTACATACTAGCTCAACTTCTCGACAATTTGCTGGTTGAGATAAAGCCGTATACCTACACACTGGGTGTAAACAATATAACCTCTATCCCAAAATCAACCCGGCAACTTATTAGGGTTCCGTGTATAAAAGGTGCCAAACGAAAAACGGACCCTCTTACCAAGCCTCCGCTGTCTGTCTGTCCGTCCGTCACAGCGGTCTAGAACTTCAACCATAATTTTCTTCAAAATACGTGTTACTACGGTCTCTAACACGACAAACAATAAAATATTCTAAAAATTGAAATCTACGGGGAATGCAAGAATCCTCGAAAAATTGTATTTATTCAAAGTTTTTTGTTCTAGCCATATTTTTAAAACGGTAATACATACAAGTTTTAAATTTGGTCAGATTGTAGTACAATCTCTACCTCTATAGTAAAACAACAAATAATAATAATTATGGTTCCGGACTCAATACCAAATTGTTTGTCAGGCACTAGCATTCCAGCGCCTTGTTTTTCATCGCCTTGAGTTTACTGTGGTATCGATATTGTTGTTATTTACCATGATATTATAGGGTTCCGTATATATCGTGTGATAGTACGGAACCCTTTGTGTGTGACTCGCACTTGGCCGATATTTTTACGGAAATTTGTCGTTAAACTCCGACCTGAGATTGGTTTAAAATGTGACGAGTATTTGAAATAATTATTTTTTCAAGGACTATAGTGAATCTCATTCATCATACAGCTGACTATTACAAACATATGATTTGCTAATCATACCATACAAATGTCTCAACCAACATAACCACGAAAACAAAACGTTTGTAAAATATTGAAAGTTGTATAAATTAGATAAATAAATAAAATATCGTTACTATTGTAATCTACATACATAATACACTCTCCCATTGCAGCCGTGGCAGATATTTTGATAGCTACTTATACAACGTGAAATTTAAGTCATTTTTTTAACGAAAACTGGTGATAGTACTCGTCCATATGAACAACTTTTACTATGAAGCCAACCCTGAAATCTTGAAAAAAATATCATCTGTTCCATAGAAAAGTTAAATACCTACTCGACCCAAATGTATGAAACAGTTGATATTTTTTTCACGATTTTAGGGTTGGTTTCATAGTAAAAGTATTCATATGGACAAGTACTATCCCCAGTTTTCGTTAAAAAAATGACTTAAATTTCACGTTGTATTGTCACCAGATTTTGGCTCGAAGGTAATTTGGTTAAGACCAAATACTTATCCAAGGTCTTGAGAGCGCCAGATAGCGGCGTGTGGTGACTTCCTTTGTTGCACTGTCCCAGACACAGATACCGGAGGGGAGGGGGTGCTCTGGACCCGAGCTCTTATAATAGTTAGGGCTGGAACTATGTATTGACAAAAAATTATATTATTTATAACGCTGCAAAACTGCTAGACGTGAAAATAAATTCGACAGCTAAAAGTATGTTAGGTATGGTCACAGAGTATAACTTATTAGCGTCGACGGCTTCACGCTGAAATCGAATTTCTACTCTGGGCCGCATTTTCATGATTTATATTACAAAATCTTTCCAAAAACCGATGGTAAACAGCACGTGAAAAAAATTTAAGGCCCTCTTTTCATCTTTATTACAGTCGTAATAGGAGCGAAAAGTCAAAAGATGAGCGGCAATTTCCTCCATAGTCTTTTGCCTACTCGCAGAAGAGGCCAGGCCTTATGTGACAAAATTTTGGCGGTATTATCACCACAGCTACTGGTAGACTAAACGCCATAAAAATCCACGATGACTGGCATTCCCTTTGTCAGCATAAGAACAACTATTTTAGATTCGTGTGCTTGCGTATATCATGAAATGACTTGATTTATTCCAGAGACATGTTCGATTTTGGTACCTTGGACCAACGTGAAATCGATAACACATCTTGCCGCAGACACTGCATCATTGGTAAACTTTAAACTTTCGCGATTTTCACACATTATTAACTTTGTTTGAGTTAGCTTGTGACCACGACAGCCTACAGAGGCGTCGAAACGTAAGCACATATCTATTAAGGTATGTTGTTAGTTACTGCATCATTGCTACGAACTCTGCGGTGTACAATTACTTCCTTTATATTGGTAACAATGCTCTCTACAGATATTCAATATCGGTACAGAATTCATGGCTCAAAACTCTAGACAAAGCAGTCGTCAACGTCTACAAGTTCTAAGACGACGTTTATCTCTTCTACTCAGCACTAAGTCTCGCTTGCTATGTGATTGTTTCTGTTGCTCATCACTATTTTTAGGGTTCCATAGTCCGACAAGGAACCCTTATAGTTTTGCCATGTCCGTCTGTCCGTCTGTCCGCGGCTTAGCTCAGAGACTATTAGTACTAGAAATCTGTAATTTAGCACGAATATAAATATTAATCACGCCGACAAAAAGGTAAAATAAAATCTTGAAAAAAGAATGTTTCAATGGTACCTCTCATACACGTAAACTGAGGATTTTTTTTTTCTCGTCTATCCCATAGTGTGGGTTATCGATGGATAGTTCGTTTAAAAACATTGTAGGTGTGTGAAAACCATTTTTCGAAATAGGGATCCGTTATCAAAATATTAAGCTTTAAATTGAAAATTTTAGTTAGAGTGGAGCGTCCCCCCCCCCTGTCGGCTAAACGATTGTTTATGGAAATGTGAAAAAATTCACAGAAGTAGTATATATAAGGAATTTACAAGGAAAACTAACACAGCTAAGTAAGCTTTACAGGTTTACGAGTACAGGTCGCGCCAATCTTTTGGTCCCCTCTAATGTATGGAACTAGAAGTTTGGCGCGGTCTGTATTAGTAGACCAACATAAAAAATGAACCGGGCAACTACGGAACCCTACATTGCGCGTGGCCCGACACGCACTTGGCCGGTTTTTTTAAGTCATATCATAACCTCATCGAATGCTCCACCTAAAACTATAAATACACAAATTTTAAGGTGAATGTATTCGTTATTTATGATGTCAATTCCCAATGATTTCAAGACACACTTTATACCGTTGTAATATCAAACTTTTGCCAAAACAAAAACACCCTTACGTTCCAATATAAGCAATATAAAATTTTGTACATCGTACGAGGCCGAGCAGTTCGCAATATCGATATTCTGTCGCCAGTTCCCAGCTCTAGTGAATCTGAAACGCTTATTGTTTCCAAAGTCCTTGCCTTCAGCAGCGGAGATTGGAAACAAAGCACGGTTGAAAGTCGACATTTTCTGTGGTGATAGCGGATGCTCAACTACGAAATGAAAATGTTCATTATTCTATTTGAAAGCTGGTTTCGACGCATTTGCAAATGTTTTGAAATCTGATAAGTTTTATTTTCAATCCAGTCAGTAAAATATCGCAAACAGAGATCGCAACACTGTTTAAGTCAATAAAATAAATGAATAAATTCTATTTTATTATTCAGTTTTGTAGTTGTGGGCACTACTCCTGAATCCTGGATTATACACAAAAAAATACTTACTTTAAAATTATGCAAAGATACATGTTAACTGTGCTGAGGATACAGAAGTAACTTTTACAAAATTTATTTTTGTATTATTATAAATATATTTTTCTCACAAAATGAAAAAAAAAACGAAAATTGGTAGTTTTGTTTCAGAATAATACAAACAAACCATTTCATTTTTTTTTAATATAAATATTCAATCTTTAGACACGACTTTTTATTACCTTACAGATATTCAATATACAGAGATATACAGAGGTAGATCTAATATAATATAATAATTATAATAATTTATTTATTGCAGACCAGAGGTCTATATAAAATTACAACTTACATTTAAAATTAATAATAAAATGTCTACTTAAAATAAAATTATACTTAATCTATAATCAACGTTACACATTCACATTCGCACACACACAAATACACCCTGACATTTTCATACAAACACTTACATTTATTTAGAAAAAAGATTTGGGCACTTTTCTTCCGTAAATAAAATAGATACAAATAAAATTACAATATGTAACTATGGATTTAATAACTTAAAATGGGATTCCCACCACGTAAAACTTACAATTTAAATAAAGATATTTTTGTTTTTTTTTTGACACTTCGCCGGATTTAGAAGATCAGAGCAAAATTGGAAGCTTTTAGTACAATATTCGAAAACAGTTTTAACAATTGTATATAGGTAGATATAGACAATATTGATTTCAATGTGATAAAATAGATATTTCATAGTACCGTCTTCGTCCAGTGTTGTGTGTAGGTATGTAATCGTGCATGTAAAGATAGGGTCACACTTCCGGATTCCGAGACATAGTATCCGGAGTACCGGGCCCGACGCGACGATGGCTGCACGGTCTATTGATTGCTCTATTCGAATATATTCTATGAATACCTACACAAGAGTCGAGCGTTATAAAAAGAGTATCGGTGATTTTTCACGTATTTTCGTATAGATCAATCAATATATAATATAATAATATTTTGTTTGAATTTTGTAAATACACAGAATAAATTATTATTCCTGCATAAAAATTGAAAAATATATTATGTAACATAAAATAAATTCTTACATTCTAATGGAGATATTGAAAAGAAACCCGTGTTTTCAAGCACAACGCAACATTGAACACCTGCAGTTTCAGGTATCTATTTTTACACTATTTCAAGTTGAAATTTACAACCGTTAAGGTTATAATAACTTAAAGTTGTTTTTTCTATTTTTTAAGTTCGTTGCTAAAAGTAACTAAAATTTGTTAAAAAATTAATACAATATAGGCACAATTTACTGAAGTTTATTATGGTGACATTAGCAAAAAGGTATTTTATTACTATTTGTCTCAGCTGTTAGGTGTGTTATTTATAGCCATTTATACATTTATAGCCATTTGAAATTAGCCTAAAACGGCGGCGGGAGCAACGGAAATAGACAGCTTTTTCGTTTGTGGTTTGTTTAATTTTAAGGCTTGACCCATGATGAACGATAATCTTACTGAGTGATTTTGAACTTCAGTATGTTGTCAGAAAGTCCACATTAGAACGCTCGCTTCGCGCGGGCCGGCACGCATAATCAGTAAATTTTCGAAGTTTCTCTGGATTTTACGAAAAAGTATTTGGTGCCGGTATTTTCTAGCCCTACATTCAAAAATAAACTATGTTTTCTTGATATAGCAGTAATTTCAGACATAAAACTCAAGCTGCTTAGATAAAAAACATATTTAACAGTTAAAAAGGAACAATTAAAAAAAAACCTATCGAGTGAAAGGTGTCCTAAACCCTACCTCAAAGGTAACTAACTGTCTTTAAAAAAACATATGTGTGAGTTTTACATTGATCAAGTAAGCAGTTGACTCAGCATATTTAAGCAAAAAGCATTGAAATGTAGAACGCCAGGCCTTAACAACTCTTTGCAACCGAACACATATATCAAGTCTCATTTGAGACCGAAAAAATTGTTGCATTTCTGTGTAAGAACGTTTTAAACATCAATCAAGATCGGTCTTCCAATTTTTTGCAAGAAAATAGACTTATAAAAACTCGTCATATATGATTTTTTTGTCTTTTAGTTAGTAAATAATTACGTATATCGCAGTGTAATATTGGTTGGTGCGAGCTAGAAATATCCGGTGACAACAAAATATTCCTGCCTACATGTTGGATATTGCCTTTATCTTGCACATGTCTTTATTCTTTATGGTACATGTTCTGCAGTCGTCCCAAGATATGCCGTTATTGTGCTTTGTCGTACAAGGCCCTTGTAGGACATTTTAGGGGTTTTAACTTGTCTTCATAAATAACTAACCAATCTTTTCCGCGATAACAGAATATTATCACAGACTACCATCCTCGCCAGAATATTAAAGCGTCTGTAAAGAAGTGAAAAATACTGTACATTTTACTATTAGCACCTATTAGCGGAGTTATAGATGCTGGAGGAGGACGGAGGACCAACATGAGTGGCGAAGTTTGGGAAAGGCCTGTGTCCAGCAGTGGACGAACACGGGCTGATGGATGGTGTTATATAATTAATCAATAAAAACTATTAAGTACAAGTAGGACTCATGTCCTGAGGGTTCCGTACATAGCGTTTAAAACACAAACTTATTCCATGTGAAATTATGATTTTCCAACTTAACTACACACTTTTTTTCTTATACTTATAGCACAAGCTCTACTTGTGAAAGGAATTTCAAGTTTTTAAGTCAAATGAAAGTGTCCTATGGGTTTTCACGGTGGGCTAATTTGTAAGAAATTGATTACGTAAATAACTTTTTTTTCACGTTGAGTTAGAAGCCACATTTTTGACAGCATCATAGAGCCGCAGACTTCTGTCAGTTTCCATTTGATATCTGTCACATGGCCCGAGAAAAAGAATTTTGACAGACGGGTAGAGACACGGACAGCAAAGTGATCGTAAAAGGTTTTTGATGTAGGTACGGTACCCTAAAAATTATATAATACAAAAACAAGCGTTCCTAAATTAAAATATTAAATATATTTGACTTAAAACAGACAATGATTGCCCCAATGCCTCAGCGAGACAAACAAAAATAAAACCTTGCGACGACGACGACGCAGGTAATATCGACTTGTAAGTCATGTACGTCTACCAAAGTTCAAGAAACATCCCGCCATCTTAGAACTGTTCTTCGCGTTCTTTTTCCTTTGTAATAGGCGTTAAAATGCTCTAATTCCAAAGGCAACTTTGTTCGTGTGCAGTCAGGCGCGTGGCTTTTATTGGAAAACCTACATTCTGATATAACACGGAGTCGGGAATGTACTCAGACGAATGTATACAAGTTTCTAAGGGTGCACTGAAGTAGCGCATGTATATAAATAATGTATCTCATAATCTAAAGTGAACGAACAATTTACCTACTCGTACTTGGATTGATTCGAAGGCGTATTGGTAATACTAGGAGCAAATAATCCATCCATCCATCCATCAGCCTGTTTCGTCCACTGCTGGACATGCCTTTCCAGGATTTCGCCACTCTTGGCGGTCCTCCTGGAAGAAATACCCATACTCACACACGCTGGGCAGGCGGGTTGGTGAACGCGGTGCCGAAACCCTTGCACCAGTGACGCCGCTGCCCGTCACCAGTCTATTTTATATAAGGCCCGGCAATTGGGGATGGATAAACCGCCATTCATCGGTCCCAGGCAATGGTGGGCCGCCTGGTTTTGTCTACAAGAGCTGTTCTTAATAACTTCGGGAGGGTTTGCAAGTAAGATGGTGGTACCTCCACAGTCGAGCCCGGCATCAGCTCTACCACCTTTTAAATTAGGAGCGAATAATAATTCTACTTAATATAGTTTACAGTGCATTAAAACCCGAAAAGACCAATTAGAATCAAATTTCAAGTAAGACAAATGTAATTATTTATATAATACGAGTAAGTTCATAACTTTCCGAAGCAACAGGTATTGTAGGGCGTGAAATGACATACCGCCCTTGTGAGCGTTCAGCTTGTGCATTACTGGTTGATGTATAAATTCCCAGTTTTTAGGATCCCGTTAAAAACGAAGATCTTCACGTTAAGATTCAAGTGTTTTTATGTCGGCGGGTGATATACGTGAAACATTTTATGTAAATAGTCTGTGATAGAGATAACACCGATTTCAACTAAAATATAATCATGCTTTTGCTTCAAATGCTTAGTCATTCAGAAATTTACAAATAATTGACATAACTACTAATATATTTTATTTATTTTTTCTTTAGTATATATTTATTCAAGTATTTATAAATATATTTTATTTACAGTTATCTTATTTATAATTTCATTTATTTTCTGTAATTATCTCATATAATACATATATATTTATTATATTCATATAAATATTTATATTTATTCATACAAGTAGAATAGGGACATTTAAGTAATTTTTGTTTTTATTTGTTTTCTTGTATGTGCAAATATGTTTTATTCATACCTGTGTCTTGTTGTTTCTCCTATCTCCTATTATCTCTTTTAGAGATAAGCTCGCCTAATTGCATAAATTTTAAAATTACCCTGTTCTATGACAAGTATGTGCAATAAAGAATATGAATATGAACTTTTAAGTGCGAGTCGGACTCGCGCACAAAGGGTTCCGTACAACTTATTTAATATGAATAACAACAATAGTCGTATAGATGCCATAGCAATATCATCCACATTATATGAGTGTTGTACTACGAGCTCACCAAATTCTAAACTAGTATTTATTACCGTCTTTAAAATAGGGCAGAAACAAGTGACGTTAAGAAAAACTGGTCTTTTTGGAGGTCTTCGTATATTTGAAAAATTTCTTACCATTTCGGTACTGAATATTGACAATTTCTGAAAAACGCTGCATGACTTAACCTCAAACTTTGGTGACAATTGTAAAATATCCGCGTACCATGTTGGACTCAATGAAAATTAATCTAAATTCTAGTAGGTTTTGAGACATTTTATTTTAATTAAATTGACGCGTTGCAAGACATTTGTTAATACAAATAATCCAAGAAGCCAATCAACCGACTGATTCTGATGTAATTATTGTAGTGGGATGTGTTAAGACCTATATTTAACTTCGATCTCAAAAAGTCTTGTACACTAAGAGAAAGAACCACTAACCGAGCTCGATTAAAGCTCAGTTAAAAAAGTAGTGAGCCAACTAATAAGTTTTAAAATCCTTCTTTTAAATACCCACCTAACTTTTTATGAAAACTAAACAGGGACTAGAAGGCAGGCGAGCGCAAATTAATGAGCTTCGCGGAGATTGAACCCACGTTCTCTAGGGTTGGCAGGCGAGCGTTCTACTACCCAACCACAGAGGCGAGATGATGCAATTTTAGACTTGCTCCATCCACTAGATTAAATATTAAATAATTTGGCGACCAGATTTGTCAAAATCAGGAAATTCTCAGGACAAAAAGAAATTATAGAGATATTGTTTGTTTTAAAAAAGTGGAAACCCTGCCTTATTCTCCAAAGTAGGAAAACGTTCCATCAATAAATTACAACATTAAGCATCAACTATTCACCATATTAACTCAAGTATATATACGCTCAGCGGCACAATTGGGGGTGCTAACTTTCTGGACAAGAACGGAAATCTTAAAACCATTTCGAGAAATATGTTTTCTGTACAGTTGCTACTTATCAGATTAATAAATAAATCTATACTTTTAAAGATATTTTAACAAAACACAATGAACTTCATTTGACTTATCTATGACGTCATGACATGACATTTGACATGCAGTGCATTCCGTGTCGCGACATAATCGATTATATCGCGTCTATCATCATTCCGAGTCACTGTAAACCCGATAATTAATCAACCGCCAGAATTCATATTGGAGACTGGGTTAGTGATCATGAACAATGTTTAATGAACCTCAAGGTAAAACTGAAAACAAAAAATTGCTCCCGTACCTACCTACTGCCTATTCAGTCAGTATGGAAACAATTTTTTTTATGATTTCGAAAATAACGATCATTGAATTTTGTTCCTGATCACTAACCGAGTCTCCAGTATGAATAAGGGTGATTGATTAAATTTCACCTTGTTTATCATAGACGAAATCCTTAACGACGCCATGTTGTGATATGCCTATGCTTCAGAGTGTTTGCACTATGAGCGATCTATGAAAAGTGCTAGCTGGCCAGTGGCAAATTCAAAAATAAGTTTTTCGAAGAATAAGAGCATTAGTTAAATCATGATTATAAGATTGTAGTTAGAAGAAATTACTTCTTGGAACTAGTAAAGTAGTATATCCTTTGTATTCACGTTACTTAAATGAATTTCTACAAATTCTGTCATCATTCATGTTGCGTTCAAAAGAACCCTAAATGGATAATAAGTATAAACAGTGATGGACGCCATTTTTCATTCGGAACGACTTGATGGGCGTGAGAAGTTTGATGGTAGTGTTAGCACTATTAGCGCCATGCGGAACGCCTCTAGTGACGTCACGTTCACTTTTGGCGGGTAAAATTTAAGTTTTTGTTTTTAAATAGATGCAATGAATAAAACCCAAAAATAATGAAATTAGTTTCATAAAATAGTCTACATTTTCAAACTAAATTATTTAAAAAATATATATCAGAAACATGCATGGCTAATTAGCGGAACAGAGCAACATTTTCATATAAATATGGTAATTTCGAAGCCTCGGTTCTCCGTCAGGTAATGATTCGGATGAGATCTGGTAAGAGCTATCTAGACATGGCAGATATTATTGTATTAGAACAACAGCTTAGAGTAATAGTTGAGTCGATTCGGTGTAACTCGACTCTTATTTGACAGGACTAAACTTAATTTAAGCTTTCTGTCTTATTCTTTCTGTATCGAAAAGACAAGGACAGGACGCCTAAAATAAGGTTAGTCCTGTCAAATAAGTCGTGTTGTCGTGTTGCACCGAATCGACACCAATGTATTTTTTATTTTATTTTACTTTATTCAGAAAAAAAAACAGTCTATAAAGATTGCACTTACTTAAATAAATTATTAAAACTTTTTGACCTGGAGTTCCATAAAAGATTAAAGAAATAAAATTAATTAACAAAAATGAAACGCTTCACTACAGTTTTCATCTACAAACAAAGAATAATGTTAAAATAATAAAGTAATAATAATTCTTAAAAAAGTAAATTTCTTAATAAATTATAATTGTAAGATAGACCCATGTTACTCGAACAAAATTTCACCAGCTGATCTCTTGTATTTCGGAAGAGAAAGTGCAAATATATCAACATCGTTTTATTGTTTGTTATTATTATATTATTACTAGCTTTTGCCCGCGGCTCCGCCCGCGTGGTATTCGGTTTAACGACATGGTTTTTTTCCGGAAAAAAGTAGCCTATGTGTTAAGTTAGGGTATAAGCTATATCCATTCTAAATTTCATCCACACACACACACACCCTCACACAAACTTTTGCATTTATAATATTAGTGTGATTTTATTATTCTAAGCACAACAGTGATACATTTTTACCAATACTATTTTCTGAGTGCAGTTCTCAGAGATAACACAATAAAATATTAAATAATATGCTGGCGAACAACAGGCAAAAACTAGTTTAAATGGATTCATAGTTGGTTTATTCCCGAAGAATGAATATTTAAAAGAGGGATGTTTATTAATGATAATATGTGATCAAACCTTTGCAGGACCTATCCCGTCTGCTTTTCCCTGTGCCTTCATACCGCGTGAATGATATTCATGAGTCTCCTAGCAACCTAGTTAAATTCTGCAATTAAGGCGACATAGGTTGTACAAATTTGATTTTAAAACAGTATAACTCAGATAGTACAATAGATAGGGTTATGAAAAAAAAACATGTTATAATTAAGGCCAGTTCCAAGACAGCCCAAAACGTGACAGAGAAAAATTGGCTGCAAGGAAAAAAATTGCAAAGTAAAGGCCTTTTTTTAGTTCAAAACAGTAGTCCGTCCAGACTAATACAGTCAAAATAACAATAATGACTGTTGTAAGCATATAAACTTATTATCTATCACAGAATTGCGGTTTTTTTTAAACGCTTTCGTATGAATTTAATTCACTAAAAAACAGCATGACCTAACTAACCTTTTCTTGATCACCACACTCCCTGGACGCGCACTTTTTCAAATATATTTATCTCTTTCGTTGTGCTATAGACATATTGCACCTTAATGATATTCATGAGTTTGATGGCAACCTAGTAAAATTCTGCTTTAATATTCAAATGATAAATATTGCTTCTCCGCCGTAGGTCAAAGGTATCATGAATGTTTCACTCCAACCTTTTTGAGGGCGCCTTGAGGTGATTAGCTTAAGGGTTAACTGTCTCACCGGCTTTTTGAAATGAAACTTTAAGTAATCGAATTCTAAAAACCTTTAAAGCTTTTGTGTCCGTGCAATGTCTGTCTATCGGCCTGTATTGTTTATATTAAAATTTATAAGTCAGTGGTGGTGGCAGAATAACAGCGTTCCTCATACCTTCGGTATAGGAACAAACGCTGAGCCATCATTCTTTTTAACAGTGCCATAACTCAGAAATAAGTGGAGTTAGAACTGCTACAATGTAAAAGCACACTAGTCTGTTAAATAAATGTCATTTTATTTTATTTATTTTATACAGGTTGTAACTCGAAAACAGCTGGGCTGATTGAGTTAAAGTAAGTTCCTAAGTAGAGAAACCAACTCGCGTCTGAGGGTTCCGTAGCATTCCAATAAGTTAATAGACTTAAATGATTTCAATAAAAACTACAAACTTATCAATAACCATAAAATTTATGACACAAAACTGCAAAATTAAGTTGTTCGAGTATTCAGGTACGTAGCTCTAAAAATGTATAAAAAATCAGCGTTTCCAGTATTTTTTGTTCAAATAGAGTATATGGAACATAATATACAGAAAATTTCTAAATTCCAAGCTAGTTTAGTGTTTGAGATATACCCCGTTACAAAAATGGTCTAAAATGGTTTTTGTTTTTTAATTGAATTTTTTTAATTTTATAAAGAAAATTATTAAGGTTTAAAAAAAAATAGACAATGACACTCCACATGTAGTGGTAAGAAAAAAAAATGTGGCCCCGTCTGAAAATTTATTTTTAGAAATTTTTAATTTAATATTCAGTTTTGGGTCAACATTTTACATAACATAATGTATATTTCAGATCTGTAGCTCTTTCTGTCTGCCAGCTAGAGACCTGTGCCATACGGACGGACAGACTGACATACAGCAGAGCGACATTAAATAGGGCTCCGTGTTGCCCTTAGTGTACGAAACCCTAAATTCAATAAGACCCTAGGAAAAACAAAAAAAGATCGACTAAGCAACAGTTTAATAATACGTATGACGTGTAAAATAAGCATACTTATTAGTAGACTACATCCACATTTTGAGCAATGTACGGATTGGCTACTATTGTCAGTTTTTATTACTACGTTATAGCCGTTATAATCGATTACAAATGGCAAGCTGCAGGCGAATGTATTCTGAAGATATCTTATATACGTAGATGGTGAAACTTTTGCGAAAATGCTGATTTTTTGTGAAAAACCGAATTATGGCGTAAACACAGTCTCATTAAATGATCATGCGAAATTATTCCGCTTTTTCGCTAAAAAGCGAAATTAAAGCAATGACGAAAGGCTTTCAACAAACAGTCAAAGTAGAACGACGAGCGAAGCGAAGCGGACTGAGGAGGAGCGTATTAGGTTACACATAAATACATTTGAGAAGCTAAAATATAACCTTGATCCTGACCACTTACCGAGTCTACAGTATGAATTTGGCTATATAAACAAAAGTCACCTTATATAGCGAAGAGGAGCGAGGCGACCTCCCCTATAGTTTTAACAGAAAATAACTTCGCATGATCGCTTAATGGGGCTGTATTTACGCCATAACTCGGTTTTTCACGAAAAAGCGCAATTTTCCCCATCCACCCTTAGTCTCTTCCTATCGTGATCCGTTACGAGTACTATACATTTATTTGTTCAATCCAGAACGGAAAGCGCCTTGCAGCAGCAATACTTGTCAAAGTAAAGCTATCAAACATCTCGTATATTCCGCGGAACTGAAACGTGGATAGTGCAATTTCCCACTTTCCACACGGCCTTCACTACACTTCAGCCGTTTTCGCACCAAAAGTGCACATTGAAACAAAATATCTATGTATATCTATACTAACAATAAAGTAGTAAATTGCCGTGTCTGTATATTGAATGCTAGCTTCTGCCCGCGGCTTCGCCCGCGTGGCCTACAGGAAACTAATGACTTTTTTTTTCAGAAACCAACATTATAAGCGCTCTCACCCCTCCTGAATTGAATATAGATATGTATACAAATGGACAATCTCCCAAGCAAAGCAATAAGGATGAAGTTCTCCGTAAAACTAAACTAATCTGGGGAATGAGAGTAGTATGGTTTTAACAGAACTCAAACCGAGTGTGAAAAGATCTAATTAGGAGACAACCAGAAGTGGATAATAAATATTTAATATTGTTTACAACGGAATACTATACCTACCGCAGTATCTTTATAAACAATATTTTTAAATAAAATGAAACTCCCTGTGAAAACTGGTTAGCAGTGTTAGTTGTTAAGTTGAATATAAGATTTTTATGTATTAGTTAAGGTATATATGTATATGTTTTGGGCCCAGTGCCTGAAATAAAGAAATTTATTATTATTATATTACAGATACTATACACCTCTACCTCAGAAAAATCCTACTTAAAGTACGGTTTGCGCGCTCCCCCGCACGCCCTGCACGCCATACGCCCATCTACTATGGCGTGTAGGATTTTCAAAGCCCTATTAATTTTAATTGAAGAGTCTGTGTATTAATTTTTGAGTTAATCGACCCAGAGAATAAAAAGTTTCACAGAAAACTCAATCCCCCATTTCACCCTCTTCGGGGTAGAATTTCGAAAAGCCTTTTCTTAGTGGATACTTACACTTCACAAAAAACACACTCACCAATTTTCATGTCTCTAGGACCAGTTTAGTCTGTGGCTTGATATATCAGTCAGTCAGACAGGACTTTGAATTTTATATATATAGATTTTCGCGAAATTAGAAATGAAATGGGTTATTATTAATTTTTAGAATGTTCCGTTTTAACTCAAGAACCACTCAACGGATTTGCATGCGTTTTTTTTTCATTATCATCGTAGTGACCCTGGTGAAGATCTACGCTATAAAGGGTGTTCATAGAATAACGCCGGTAATACTAATAATAATAACCCATTTCAATTAAAATTTCGTAACAATAAAAGTACAGACAGGACTTTTCTACTACTTTATTATTAGTACATTTAATAAAATCGTCTATGTACCATTTGCTTGGTCGTCAAAATACTCGTAAAAGGCGCGTCGCAGATTTGTACCATTTGTGCTTATTTATTTATTTACTTTATTAGGAACTTTACTTTATTAAATGGTCATGGAAAACAAATGGTGCAAAAAAAACTAAAACTATACAAAAAAGAAAAACAATAATGATATAGGTAATTAGATTAAAAATGTAGGTGCGTGTGTGAGTGATAGATGAGTGAGAAGGGTGTGTACTGTGTATTGTGATTGTGAGTGAATGTGTGTGTCGGGATTAATGTATATATACACATATGGGAGAGTAGGGAAGAGGTAAGGATGTTTCTTTTATGAAATTTGTGTATTGTTATTATTGATATGGAATTTAATATTTTTATTATTTCGGATTTAAAAACGTTTTTGGATGAGTTAAAAGGGTCAGAAGTTTCAAATTCAAGTCTTATGTTATGTTCTTTTTTATTTTATGTCATAATTTGCATGCCTTTTTGCACTTGCCTTTTTGTATGTATATTTTCATTTTAATCTAATTTTAATTGTACCAATTATTATGTTATGTTCTTTTTTATTTTATGTCATAATTCGCATGCCTTTTTTTTGCACTCTTATCATTCCTACATTATTTCATTACGTCTGGAGTATGCTGAAAAACAGCGCTGTCCGCTCTCCATTGATCGGCAGCTTCGCTGAGCATACTGCCATTTGCCAGGAATGCTTAAAACTTTTTTTTTATTTTTTTCTCCTAGATTTTAAGACTGTAATTTGATATGTTTAGTTTTAAGTTATTTTTTGGCAATAAACTTTTTTTATTCTTTTATTCTTATTCTTTATTCAAATGTTTTATTGTACTGACGTACAAGACGTAACAGCGTGGAGTTCTAGGCATACTTGGTGTTGACAAGTGGGACGTGGAAAAGTGTGGTGTTTGCACGGACTTGGACAGGTTTTATATTTTTAAATGTTTTACTCTCAGTAAACTCTTTCAACTTGAATAGCTCTGTTCCAGCTGTCAAAAACACGTTTTAATTACGTTTATAAATTTGTAAAAATTTAATACTCAGAAGGGAGGGTCTAAAATTGGAGAAATAGGCATGTGGTCTTCAGGACAAAAGATTTTGGGAACCTCTGCCTCTGATATACAATTTATGCGTGATTAAAAATATGGTGCGGTGACGTTGACATTGCGGGGGGCGGCTGGATGAGGAGAACGGAGGACCGACATGAGTGGCGAAATTTGGGAAAGGCCTATGAACACGGGCTGATGGATGGATGGTGACGTTGAAGAACAAGTGAACACTCGTTTAACTCGTTCAATTTTCAATTTGCAGCCTTGTCTCCCACAGAGGGCGAATAGCTGACGCTGGATACAAGAAAAAGTTCCTCTGACAATATCCAATCAGATACAAAGCGCTTACTGGACAGCGCCTTTTGAAGAGTGATACAATTTTTAACGAGGTTTTTATTAGTTTTTTGCGTTTAATTGATCCTAGTTACGTGCTAACTTTCCGGTGTAGTTCCAGCTTCGTCGGTTTTTTTTACGCTTTGATATTGTTGTAGATTTTATTCATTTATTTATTTAAAATTCTATGATATTATTTGTGTGAAATTAATCCTTAAAAAAAACCAGGCGGCCCACCATTGCCTGGGACCGATGAATGGCGATATATCCATCCCCAATTGCCGGGCCTTAAATAAAACAGACTAGTGACGGGCAGCAGCGTCACTGGTGCAAGGGTTTCGGCACTGCGCTCACCAACCCGCCTTCCCAGCGTGTGTGAGTATGGGCATTTCTTCCAGGAGTACCGCCAAGAGTGGCGAAATCCTGGAAAGACCTATTTCCAGCAGTGGACTAAACAGGCTGATGGATGGATGGAATCCTGAAGCTTTGAATGTTATACATTTTGCCACTTTTTTTGTGTTCGTATATATCGATACCTCGCAGGCAGAAAGGATAGATGAATAAATTTCAGTTACATAGGCATTCTCCTTGCGTTGTTTGATTGGTGAACAATACGAGCAAGAAAGAGCCATCCTAAAAGTCCACTGTCAAAGTCTGCATGTTTTTTTTAACAAAATAGTAGTACATAGTTGAAACTGGTACTTAAAGAGGTTATCAAAACACGAGTGTGAGTTTAAACAACTTTATTTTTTAGTAGCATCACAGCGGTGTATTATTACTTGGTTATGTGCAATTTCATACACTATACTTTATGTAAACTTATGCAAAATAAATTAATTTAAATCTACCTGTTTTCATTTTTTCTTACAAGAGATTGCACATCAGTTCTTTCGCTGTTGTTTTTGTTGGGAAAAATTTTCTTGTCTAAAGTTACGTTATCTAATAAAAATAACTTAGCGTCATCTTTGAGTAACCACACTTTAACAATCCTACTCTCTGTGCGTACAAAGCGCAATGTTTTGAACAACTAGAACAGAGCATAAAACTAGCCTCCGGTATAGCTAGGAGCGACGACACCAATAGATAAAATTTGTCTCTCGAAGAAACGTTTGACCAATGGACAGGCAGGACGAGTCGTTTTATGGAGGCGATGATCCCTGATAAAGCTTACAGTACTCCCAAACTTACAATGCGCATACGAATCTTCGCCACTGCTCGGCAAAGTTCGTATTTCCCTACACTTCTATACAAGCAGTAAGGTCACGTGGTATGTCCGGTCGCTCGGCTATAGATTTCTATGCGCATTATAACTTTGGGCGCACTGTTCATGCGTTTTCATTGGTCAAACGTTTCTTCGAGACACAAAACTTCTCTTTTATTTTCGTCCATGTTAGCTATGCTTGTCATGGAAATTGAGGCAAAGAAGTTTGAAATAAAACTAATAATCCACGTGATACGTACTCTAAAACTGCACGCACTATCGTATCTCAGGAAATTATTGCCATGTCATAAATACGCGACGGGTTTTAGTATAACGTTTATTTATTGGCGTTTTGGAAATTTCATGAAAAAAGTTTTTAAATTAAATTAATTTTACAGCACCAACCATAAAATATCCATATTTTAAATAATGTGTCTGCGCAAAAACGTAACATTAGATACAAATTATTTGGCCAAGTGCAAGTCGATAGTCATGCGACACTAGGTAATACACTCACCCGTAGAGTCACAGTCGTGACGATCGTCACGCCTAGGCCGAATTGTAAATAAAAAATTATTATTGTTAGTTAATATATTATAAACCTAGTGATATGGGTATTTTTCGAAAGCTATTAAAATGAGCAATAAAAAAAATATTATAATAATATAAAAAAAAGTTGTGGATTGTTATTCTAGGCCCAAATCTTCTTTTTTTTTAATATATGTATAGAGTTATATTTTTTTTATTTTTTTTATGATTCTTTATATTTTTTTACAATATTATAAAATTTTAATAGACATATATATATAGTATACATACATATATTCATATATATAACTAAGATTTTTTCAAGGAGAAAGCCCCCCCCCCATTTACCCCAAGAAAAAAAAAATGATTTCTTTTAGGAAATTTTATCTAGTTTTAGAAAAACAAAACTGCATTAGAATTGGACAACTAGTTCCGGAGATATAGCCAAAAACAAAATTGGCGGGAAAATTTGCAAACTTGCAAAAATGCACGTTTACCGGACGGGTTAAGATAAGAGCTGAAACAAATAACATTAAAAATGATAATTTCTCGAGGTTTATTGTAAGGAGATTGGGTTTAAGTTTTCTTTATTTATACTTGACAAGAAAAATTAAAAGCTCGTTTTCTACGAGTTTTCACTACCTTCATTGTCTTACCTTCGTACAAGATTGGCTCAGTTGGTAGAGCGTCTGCTTAGTGCGCAAGAGGTTCCTGGTTCAAACCACGCCGGCGCGGCGGTAAGTTTTTTTTTCGTTCCCTATTTTTTCCGTGAAAGTTTACGTACGAGTGTTTGTTCCCAAAGTATTTTGATTTAGTGGAGTTTATTTGTATTTCAACTCCTTTAAAAAGTTCTTGGGACAAAGTTAACTGTATTAATCTATGCTAGTAATAATTTAAGAGAAAAAAATCGTGACTGTACATTAAATATTTTAGTAAAATTTTAATTTACCCATATGTTAATATGTTTTAGAATTTTTGTCTGTCTGTATGCTCCGTTTTTACTCGAGAACCACTCAAGGGATTTGGATCTGTTTTTTTTTTCTTCTTATCATCACAGTGACCCTGGTCAACATATAGGCTATAAGGGGTGTTCATAAAATAACACCCAAGATGAAAATGGGGCTAAGATTGAATAAACGAAGACGAAGCGAGAAGGTGAAAGGCAAGTAATTCATAAAACACGTCGCACTTCAACGCGAAATCACTTTAAACAATAAAGCTTGTGTTTAATGCAAATTTAAATAAAAGTGTTAAAAATTTTAAATACCATACGATAAATAAGTAAGTAATACATATTTTCTTTTTAGAATTCAAAGCCTATTTGCAATGCAAATTGTAATAATTACAAACGTAATTTGTGTTTTAGGCACAAGAAAAAATTAGTAAATTTCCGAGTACTATCATGTAAAGACAGAATTTGCAAACAGACAGAGAGATAGATTGAAATCATAATTATAGAATACGCTAGTTTATAATTTCACTAGTGAAACTATAACTTCACTGTAGGTTTTTTCACGATTGTTTAGAAACTAACATAGCTTAGTAAAATTACAATTGTATCGGATTCAACAATGTCACGCTGTCATATAAATACTCTCTCAGATGGGTAGGCAAGGCAGAGACCACAAAAATAAAAAATACTCATCACAAAAAATTCTTATATAAAAAAGGTCAGCATTTCAACTCGTCTTGACATCGATTCCGAAACGACTACCAACTTTTTTGTCAAGCCTTAATCCCAAGACTCGAGTTCAAAAGACGAATATCAACCACTAGAAACTCAATCTAGTGCTGTTGGGCCTCAAGTGAGGTAACAAATTGTCAGGGTCCTCTACAAACATGACCCCGAATCCTAAAACAATAGTGAAAACCAAAAGTAAATAGCTAATATTGAAAACTACACTTTTACTTGGCGCTTTGAAGACGTTTCCTTGGGGGACTTTACAAATATTATATTGTATTATCTTTATATTATGTAAATAACCATATATAATATTTTGTGGATCTCTGGTTATGTTATTATGGGCAAAGTGAGTAGTCATAGAGGGAAGTTTCCTTGAACAGAAAAAATACATCACTCGCCTTTTTAGAAGTAAGTCTTTTCAATCGTGCAGATTTGAATTTACATTTATTTATAAAGAACACTATTCTCGGGACGTTTAGGATTTTTTCCTTTTTTCACATTTTTCTGGCAGGGCTTTTGTTGCGAGGCACTAGTTGTCATCCAGCTTTCATCACGGCGTCGACATCCCAAAATAAAAATTTAATTTGGGATTGTGTAAAATAACTGCCCGCAGCGGTTCCTAACCTGGGGATAATTACCCCCGTGGGGGTAACAGAGCTATTCTAAGGGGGTAATAAGGCTGAAACATCCATGCAAATTATATAAAATGCATACCAGGCATTTAATGTTCACATTCACTGGAATTAAAATTAAAAGATGAAAATTTTTCACATGAACACAAATTTATAAAAATACGACACAACCTGCAACAATGTTCACGCATGTCAGTCGTTTTATGTACATTTAATATGACTTTAACTTTAATTATCTACTTTCATTTCAAGAGTGTACTTGTGTGGTAAACTCTAACAACATCGCACACAAACCCCTATATTCATGTAATATTTTGAAAACTTTATCCGTGTGTAAATAAATAAATAAAAAATAAATAAAACTAATTTGAATAATATACAATTTTTATGCTAGTCTAGTTCAAAAGGATTATTTATGATATAATTTCTAGGAATTATTATTATTTTAAACCACGATATCTATTTTTATTCCTTATAATAATATCGTAGTAACAGCCCATTCAATGTCCATATTTTTTAGGTATTAACTTTTATTTTAACATGTGGGTAAGGACACGTTCCTTTTTAGGGTTCCGTAGTCCGAAAAGTCCGTAGTTTCGCCATGTCCGTCTGTCTATCTGTCCGCGGCTTAGCGCAGAGATTATTAGTACTAGAAAGCTGTAATTTGGCATTGATATAAATATTAATCACGCCGACAAAATGTACAAGTACAAGTAAACTGGGGGGGAATTATTTTTTTCTCGTCTATCCCATAGTGTGGGGTATCGTTGGATAGGCCGTTCAAAAACATTGTGGGTGTGTGAAAACCATTTTTCGATTTAGGGATCCGTTGGTGAAATATTAAGCTTTAAAGTGAAAATTTTAGTTAGAGTGGGGCGCCCCCCCCCCCCTGCGGGCTAAACGGTTGTTTATAGAAATGTGAAAAAATTCACAGAAGTAGTAAATATAATGAATTTAAAAGGAAAACTATCACAGCTAAGTAGGCTTTACAGGTTTACGAGTACAGGTCGCGCCAAACTTATGGCCCCCTATAATGTATGGGGCCAGAGGTTTGGCGCGGTCTGTATTAGTAAGCCAACTTATATGTACCGGGCAACTACGGAACTCTACATTGCGCGTGGCCCGACACGCACTTGGCGGGTTTTTTTATTACTTACCAGATGGAAAAGTTTAGGAACCGCTGTAAACACATTATACTACTACGTTTACTGATTGGATATTGTCCATGAATTATCTTTTATAGTACGTCGATTAAACTTGTAATAAAAAAAGGTAGAAACATGATCATGCACTAAGACTTTTTGTGTTGGACTTATTTACGTAAGCAAGTATAGGCAGTTTCAGAAAGACTCGTGCAAAAATAAGGGTCAGTCCATTATTAACATTTTAATTTTTTTTTCAACATCTAATAGGCTTAGTAGAGCTTACAGTCTGAAATAGCTGGGACCAAATCAATTCTTATTAACTTAGCCAAAGTAAATAAATAGGATATGGCATTAATTCGTTTATTTATGCCCTTTTCTCATTTCTACCAAATTTCTTACTCGCAAACCTCCTCGAAGTTATTCGGGGAAGAGTAAGAGGACAGCTCTCAACAGGCATAACCAGGTGGCCCACCATGCCCGGGAACAATTGATGACGATATATCCATCCCTTATTGCCGGGCCTGATATAAAACTGACTGGTGAAGGCCACCGGCGTCACTGGTGCAAGCGTTTCGGCACCGCGCTCACCAACCCACCTGCCCAGCGTGTGTGAGTATGGGCATTTCCTCCAGGAGCACCGCCGAGAGTGGCGAAATCCTGGAAAGGCCTATGTCCAGCAGTGGACGAAACAGGCTGATGGATGGATGGATGAAGGTAAATATTGCCGGCAATAATAACCGCTTTTATAATTTTTCTTTCGAACTTCTGCAATCAAATATTCTGAAATGAGATTACCTTATAGAAGAACACAACAAAAGGTTGCATTATCTCATTCTGCAGCGACCTACCTAGCCATGCTGTAAAATCGAGAGTTTTTATAAATTTTCTACCTATTTTTTTTGTTTTTCTTTCTATACTTTTAGTTCCGTGACTGACTGACAGACAACACACCACACAGTCTAAGCCGCTGAAGATAGAACCATAAAATGTGTAAGGTGCACTAGAAAAAGGATCTTTCGAAATTCACCCATATGGAGGAGACAAGAGGTGTAAGCTATTTGCATGGAAAATGCGTTTCCACGCCTACGAAGTCACAAGCGTCCTCCCTTGTGGTCATAAAGACAGGAGATGAGCGAAGCGGACCGGGGCGAAGCGGACCGGGGCGAAGCGGACCGGTGCGAAGCGAAGCGGACAGCAGTTGGGTGAACCGGCAAAGCGGAGCGAAGTGACCGCTGTAGTTCTACGTGGAGACGATTGACAAAAATCCGTGCAGTTATAAAATCACTAAGTGGAATTATAATGAATGAATGAATGAATATATTTATTTATTTCAAGAATAACTTAAATCTAAATACATCCCACAAAACCAAGTAGGAATTTGGTTTGTCTGTGGGGAGGGAGTCGCACTTCTTTTTCGTAGGTAGGTACATTAACAATAAATAATAACATTGTTATTTTAATCTATGTTTACATATTTTGTAGAAGGTAAGTTTTATATAAATTTTGCAAATTTATTTTTATTTTGTTCAGATCTTATACGAACAGGCATTTCATTATATAACATTGGAATTTTGCGTTTAAGCAATCTGCCGCCAAAGTAGTTATTCACTTTTACTGTTTCATATTTACCCTGAGCAGTTGCTCTCGTGTTGAGCCCATGCTGTTTAGGTATCTTATGATCTGGGGTGCCATGGCCATTTACTGCAATTATGTATTTATATTTTAATGAAGCCGGTAGTATTTTACATAATGAGTACAATATTTTGATATTATTTTTGTGTTTTTTCCTAACATTTTTACTGACTAGGAATTTTAAGAATTTTATTTGTATATTTTCAATCTTATCCATGTATGTTTTAAATATAGATCCATAGCAGTCCACACCATAAGATATAATTGAGTCAACCAACGACATATATATAGTTTTTAGCACAGAAATTGGTACTTTGTAACTAAGATGTTTGAATTTAAATAACAATATGCGTAGCTTATTTAATATCCTTTCTATGTGTTTAGTCCAGCCCATATTTTCATCGATGCACATTCCTAGGTATGTAACACATGGAACTTGCTTTATTGTTTTACATTTACAATTAGATAAGTTATTATGGAAACAGTTAAAGTCGTGGGCAACCAGTTGACATGAAGAGTCCGGGGTACAAGAGTACGGAGACCGGATAACAAGGAGGTTAGTTTTTTCGGCATTGAGTACGATTCCGTTATCGTGCGACCATCGCACTACGTTGTCGATATCCTCCTGCACGAGACGCGACACCTCGCCCATGTCGCGGCCAGCCCGCAGCGTGCACAGGTCGTCCGCGAACATGTACGCTGAGCAATGGCGGACCACGTTGCACATGCTGTTCACGTGCATCAGGTAACACAGCGGGCCACAGCCGGAGCCCTGCGCCACCCCGCGCCGCGCCGCCCACTGCTGCGGTCCGCTGTGCTCCTCGCCCACTCTCACCCGGTACGAGCGGTCCGTCAAGTACTGGCTAATATCACTGCTTTTAAAATAGTCCTGTGACATTTACATATATATTACATTCCAGCTAATTTTTTTTTAAATAATAATATTTACTTATTTTGGGTAAAAGAACATAAAAATAATACATTCAAATTATGATCTTACGGCTAGTAAACATATTTTGCCTAAACTAAACTACGAAAAGTAGCCTGTATTTTAGGCATAAATGAACTGAACATTCTATTGAAACGTGTCTGGTAAAAACTGTTGTAACTTTTTTATCAAAACAAAGATGAGGGTGTACCTACATAGTCCACATTTATACTAGGATAACGTAAAACTAGACCACCAAGCCCTACAACAAATGCAATAAAATTACATTTAAGTTACCGGAAATTACTTTTTCTATTTTCGTAGTTAAGTAATACAGTATTCTATTGTTTGTTGTTATGAAGGTATTATTAAAGTTGTGCTATTATAAGGAACTTTCGAGGAAACAAGTGAACCGGACTTGATTTATTGGTATTCTGAATTCTACTTCAAATCGCCATGGTTACATACTCTAAAGTTTCCCTTCAAAACTGTTTATTACAAACAAAACTATTCGCTATTTATGATTCTGTTGAAGCCCTTACCCTTAGCTTTAGAACATTATTTATTCAAAGAAAAATATATACACGAAAATAACTTTTGTTTCTCAAATTAACTGCGGCAACCGACTTCCTCGTGTCGATCTATATTGTTGATATATATGTTTTTAGGATTCCGTAAACGTATTGTGTGGTTGTACGGAACCCTTTGTGCGCGAGTCCGACTTGCACTTGGCCAAATTTATATAATACCTTAGTCGCCTTTTACGACATCTACGAGAAGACATGGAGTGACGTTACCACACGCCGTATTTACATAATCTAATCCTAAATCACTTCTTAGGTTTCCGTACCTCGAGAGGAAAAACGGAGCCCTTATAGGATCACTTTGTTGTCCGTCTGTCCATCCGTCTGTCTGTCAAGACATTTTATCACGGGAACGCGTGGAGGTATCGAGTTTAAATTAAAAACATATACTCAAGTCTACAGTCCCTTGAAGCTGTGAAAAAATCAAACTTCTAAGTTAACGTGAAAAAAAGATATGACCGTTTATGCCGCAAAAAACTTTAGACACTCTCAAGGGAATCAAAATTAATAATGTATATTTCCCGTTGATCTAGAACTATAAAATTTGGCACGTAAAACCGTCATATACTAAAAAATCTAAAAACTAGTCGTTTTTTAAGCTTTACATGTACCATTTTTATTTACTTATCCTCACAAAATTTATCATTTTAGAACGATGTTTGTAGACAATTGAACCACTGCGCCGTATGTAAAAAGAAAATCAGCTCAAAGGATAATTTCGAGAGTTATTCAAAGGCCCTGTCCCAAACACGTAACCTACCTAAGCAGTTTCTTGCCCAAAAACAATCCCGGCTCGCGTATCAATCCATTTGATTCAATAAAAAGAAGTAGAACGACATAAAAAAGTCTCCTTCGAAAATAATTCTATTTACGGTAGATTTGAGCTAGGGCTCGGGTTCCTTTACGAAAGTAACGAACTGAGAACGGACAGATTTTCAAGGTTTTATTACGTGAGATATCCTTGTAAAATATGTTTTGGCTTTAATTTATTTATTTGTAAATCACTTATTGGAAAGATGACTGCCAGCATCATCCTAAAGGTACTCTGTGATCATCTGAAGTATATTTAAGATAACACAAACTGAACTACGTACTGAACTAGTAAAAATGTTATTACCCGTCCAACACAAAAAAGCCAATGTCAAATACTTTATTAGCTTTTGATAGAGGCGATTATTCGTTAGCTAATTGACCTATTTGTCTAGGACGCGTAATACTAATAATTACTCGCGAAACAGCAGATCGGAGGGTTTTTAGCTAATAGTGAAATATTTTGTAGGGAAAAAAATACTGCATTTAAATAGAAAACCTTTATATTTTTATTACCTATTTTATGAAAAAAAAATCAAGTTGATCTCTTTGATCTCTTAAGCGCGTTCTTGAAACAAAAGTTTGAAAACCAAAAAAAAAGTGTGCAAACCTTTTTTTTTGACAAAATTTTAAGTCTTGTTACATTGTTAATAAGTAGATCCCCTAGATAAAAGATCAATAAATCAAATATATTTTTTCCAATATTAAGATAGTCCTACTTTCGTCAAAAGAACCCTCGAAATTCTGGCTTTTTTCATATTCTAGGGTCAGGTACAGCCCGTTTCAATATCAGTATGAGCTACGTCCGTTTACTCGCATCGGGTAAAATGTAAAGCACTTACACAACAGAAGAAAGGAAATAACTAAAATAAGCAAATCAGCGGCTTCGATTCCCGACAGGGGAAATTATTTTTTCAAATATCTGATGATGCAGTTTTAATTTTCATTAAAATCGGCCTCGAGACTCCTTTGAGCACTTTTCGCTATTTCCATAGACGTACAAAAAAAAGAGGACGGAGTCGCCGCTAGCTAGCAATGGCGGCGCGGCGCGGCGCGGCGATTTACAAGTGTTGGAGTGGACTTTCTATGGAAAATGGACTTACCATGACGTAAATGCGTGCGTTCCGGGCTCGGGTGTACACGCGAGTAGATTTAACATGGGTGCTTCAGTTTTTGGTTAGCAAAACGGTGTCCGTCCGTTTTTTGTATGTTCATGGCTATTCCCTATAGTTTCGGATTTGGCCATCCGTGCCCCCTTAAAAACCAACCCTGTATATCTTAGATAAAAAAGAATGCACAAACAAATATTTTTACATGATATTGCTATTTCAGTGGTCTGAAAAGTTGGCTACATCGAATTAATCCAATAACTTTTTAGTATCGTCGACTACGAGATATGTTTTTACAAAATGTTTAACTAGGAGTCGTAGTTAATAGATTTAGTTCACTTAGCAACCTTGATTCCAGCTTTAAAAAAGAACACTCTTTAAAATCACATTACCTAAGTACATTATTAGGAGTACGAGAGCTTATAAATATCCGAAACCTGCAATCAAAAGCTTTTTTGGCATTCTAACCACCATAATCAGACAAACTCATCATGTTTCCACGTAAGTAAGTAAGTAAGTAAGTAAGTAGCGTTTATTCATGAACATGTGTCAAACAATATAATAGGTCTTAAAATTAGTTAACAGTACACTCCATGTTCTACCCATATGGGCATATGAATATTAATTAGCAGACACCCAATTATAATTAAATATTATCAAAAGAAATGAAACAAAGTCTTGGAGAATTACATACAATACCTATGTCAAAATTATTGGAATTGGATGTCAATATTATGAATAAATTAAATTGTTTTATCGTTTAAAAAGTCAATGACGCTATAATAACATTTGTCAACAAGTAGCGTAAATAATTTAGTTTTAAACAAATTTACATGCATGTCTTTAATATCGTTTGGTACCTTGTTATATATTAATGGGGCCATACAAAAAACACTCTTATTCATTAATGCAGTAATGGATTTTTGTAAACATAGTCTATGGCGATGTTGCATGCGTACACTTTTATTGTGCGTAGTGGAGACTTTAACAAAGTATTCCGGATTCAATTTTACGAAAATAGCAATCTCGAAAATATAAAGTGATGGTAATGTTAGCAATTTTAGCTTTTTGAAATACGGTTGGCAGCTATCTCTTGTTTTAAGTTTACACATTGCCCTAACACACCGTTTTTGAGCCTTAAAAACAATTTCTTTGTGTGTTGAATTTCCCCAAAAAATAATCCCATATCGCAAAGTCGACGTAACAAAACCGTGGTATGCTGTTAGAGAGTTTGCCTCGCTTAGGATTTTTGCTAGTTTTGATAATAGAAAGGCATATTTGCAGAGTTTGTCTCTCACAGTTTTTATTTGTTGTTTCCAATCTAATTTTCTGTCTATAGTTAGGCCTAGAAATTTTGTATACTGGATATCGTAAATTTTTTGGCCATTATATTCAATGTTTAAATTGCCTAGTTTTGAAATATTTTGATAAAAATTCATCATGTAAGTTTTATCTAAATTAACGGTTAAATTAGTCCTATTCATCCAAATTATTATTTCTTTTAAAGCGTCATTAATTTTGGTTTCATTGTCATCAAATTCATTGCATTCTATAATTAAAGTGCTATCATCAGCGAATAATGTCATAGGGTGTGAAACATTTTCCGGGAGATCATTTATGTAAATAATAAAAAGCAGCGGTCCTAAAACACTTCCTTGAGGAACGCCATATTTAACAAGTCTTGCATTTGATTGATATTTTGTTTCGCGCTTACTTTTCACACAAATCTGCGAAATTTCAGTCGATTGCGTTCTATTGTTTAAATAAGATTGTATTAAATCTAGTAGGTTTCCCCTTATGCCATATGCATATAATTTTTTTTATTAGTAACGTATGATCTACGTAGTCAAAAGCCTTTGTCATATCCATGTAAAGTGCTACTATGGGTTGACTTTTATTTACACTGCTTGTTGCGTATTTGAGGAATTCGTAGACTGCCATATTTATTGATTTGCCCTTACGAAAGCCTTTCTGTTCCTCGGTGAGTATATCAAATTTTTCTAAGTAAGATACAATAGAGTGGTATATGTACTTTTCAAAAACCTTAGAGAATACAGATACTAAAGCGACTGGTCGATAAAATTTCATCAACTCTCTATTCTCCTTCTTAAAAAGCGGCTTAATGATTACTGGCTTGAGACTTTCTGGAAATACACCAGATTCAATACAAACATTAAGTATGTGGCTAAGTGGGTGAGATATAATATCACTGACGTATTTTAGTACCTTAGTATGTACACCATCATAACCGACACTATTTTTGTTTTTCAGTGAACCAATTATTTTCCATATGCTGACTGGAGTTGCAGGGTTCATAAACATCGATTGACTTTGATAGTTTATATTTGTTTCGGAAGACGGAAGGTCTTCATTTATCGGTTTTATTTGGTCAATAAAAAAATTATTAAAGGCTTCCGCAATCTTTAGAGGGTCTGTTATTTCGTAGTCATCCACTTGTAGTTTTCTAATTGGTTCATTGGGAAGTGTTGTCTTAGAATTATTAATTATATTCCAAGCAGTTTTTGATTTATTGGTAGATTGTTTGATCTTGTGATTGTTTTGTGCTTTTTGGGTTAATTTTATAATTCGCTTGAGTGTCTTGGAATAACTTGTAAATGTTTTTTTATTACATGTCGATGGATTGGATCTCCATTGCCACAGGAGTTGTCTTTTTCGTTTGCTGCACAGTTTGATGCCTTTCGATATCCATTTTAACTTTTTTGTTATTTTTATTTTTACGTCTACGTAAGGAAAGCACAAGTTATAAACGAGCAGGAAAGTCTCTAAAAACATATCATAACATTCATTTGGTTCATTTGTCTCGTACGTTTCTGAGAAAGATAAATTTTTTAGATGTTCCCTAAATTTTTCCATGTTTTCCTTGCTATAATCTCTTTTTCGAGTTGTCCAAAAATCCAATTTGCACGTTTTCTTAACGGGACACTTTAATAGTTGCGCAGTATGGTCAGAGAGGCCGTAATCAAGGATCTCACATTTACATCCGCGTTTTATGTTATGAGCAAAATTATCCAGGCACGTACCACTCTCAGGTCTGGTAGGTTCAGATAGCTCTAATGTTAGATTAAATCCTAGCAAAAAATCCCTAAATTCCCTCGTCTTACTATTTTGCTCTAAAATATTTATGTTAAAATCTCCACAAATAATTACCCGCCTATTTTTAAGAACGCATAGTTTATTAAGGATAGCTGTCATTTTCTCGTAAAATATTTCTAGGTATTTAGCTTTTTGTTTTTTCTTGGGAATTCTGTATATACATGCTACAATAGCTTGGTAATTAGTTAGTTCTATGGCACAACATTCAACCACATTCTGCACAGATAATTTTGAAATATCTGGCAGGTTCTTAAACTGTACGCCTTCTTTTACTAATATACAAGAACCACCCTTATTTCTGTTATCTCTAGAGTAGTGTGACGCTAGCTGGTAGTCTGGTACGGCAAGGTATTCTTCTCTACCGGTTTGCATGTTGTGTTCTGTGATGCAGATGACATCAATCGTTAAACTTTTAGCGTGGAGTTGTTCAAGATGCAATGTTAACATGTCTTCTTTGCTTATTAATCCAGCTATGTTTTGATGTAGAACATATATACTATTTGTCACGAAAAAACTGCTCGGTGTTATTCTCTCTAATATTCGGGGTATTGCAGTTTTGCTTTTCAGTTGTCAATTCTATGTCATTTATCAATTTCCTAAGGTCCTGGAGTATTTTATAAATTCCATTATTATTAATTTTGCCATTCCGTTTGTCGAACATGTCAAAATCGTATGTTAGGTTCAGGTTTGAATCCAGTATGTAGGCGTATTGATGCGTTGAATTGTCTAAGCATAATAAGCTGTTAAAGGACTCTATTCTCCAGTTGAACATGTCGCTGAAGTCCGTACATTTGAATGTCGGGAGAAATAGTATGATATTCGTGTTTCCGAATTTTTGAAGAGTTTCTCGTAATACAAAAATCAGTTCAAAGTAGTTGTTGGTTGTTTGAAAATCTGTCTCGCCAATCATAATTATGCAGTAGTCATCTTTAGTTAGACGCTCAATTGATTTGTCAATTCCATTAATTCGGGACTATTTACAGGTTTTATAAATTAGTTTCTGTACGATGTTTAACTTTTAGCTGTTGCAATTTTTTTTGTTTTATTAAATCTATTAATATATTTTTAATTATAATTATTGTAGACATAATTACGTAGTATATTATATCCCCTTTGATAATCACAATCGTACAATATACCGGGTGTAAATAGACTGCTACCATTAAATGAAACCACATATTCTACCGACCCTACTGAACAAGTTTTCCCAAGAGTCATACCCGCGGACAACCTTAGTTTAGAAAATAATTGAGTTCCAAACAAAAATGCGTGAACCCTAACGCACCGACATACGGGCGAGTTTAGAGAGAGCGTCGTCGTTAAACAGCTTCAGGTTTCACGGACGACGCTCTCTCTAACCTCGGCCGTATGTCGGTGCGTTAGGGTTCACGCATTTTTGTTTGGAACTCAATTATTTTCTAAACTAAGGGTGTCCGCGGGTATGACTCTTGGGAAAAGTGGTTCAGTAGGGTCAGTAGAACACGTGGTTTCATTTAATGGTAGCAGTCTATTTACACTCGGTATACTATAGGTATCTTTGTTTATCGTTTGGTTATTGTTACATGTCAAAGCCTCATTGTTATGCTAGAAAGCAGGATTGTCAAATAAAAATTCTCGTGATGAACCTATAATTTACAATAGACTTGAGCCAGATTCCTTCAGGAATCACAAACTTAACGAACTGAAAACCAGACCGACGACGTTACGACTTTACTTTAATACGAGTATTATGTTTCTTGCGATCAAATCACATCACACTAACATTATAAATGCGAAAGTTTGTTTGTGTGTATTTTTGTTACTCTTTCACGCTGAAACGGATGGACGGATTTAGATGAAATTTAGAATGGATATAGCTTATACCCTAACTTAACACATAGGCTACTTTTTAACCCGGGAAAAAGCATGTTGTTAAACCGAATAACACGCGGGCGGAGCCGCGGGCAAAAGCTAGCAATAAATATATTTTCCAGTTCTATTTCAGTAAGCCCTGATGGTACTGTAATATTTTAAGTTTGACAAAAAGCTTTGCAACTTTTAATGAGGTCTATTAGTCTGCGCCGCTAAGGGCTGGGTAATTTAGAATAATGCTTACTATACCTCTAATGAAGCGAAATTACATTATCCATCATACACATTTTCTTATAACGTGACATTTGGACCAGATGACGGCCACCAACGCGACCAGCAGAAGCAAATGATATTCAATTTTTTAAATTAATAAATTATAAAATACAAATATATGAAAAGAAAAACGACAAATAAAACTGGGAATTTAATAATTTTAATAACTTAATAATCAATCTTTAATAATAACAATGATAATGAAATTAATAATTAATAATACATAATAATAATAATGATACAAATAAATTTCTTTATTGCGCAAAACTTACATACTAAGATACCTTGCTCTTCCATATAACAGGTAGGTAGCTATTAATTTGCAACAATTTTAAATATTTTCATGTAGCATAATAAGTTGCTTATAGTAGGATCTTCACAAATAATAAATCTAGAATAATAAAATGCCGTCCTCTCTTATATTGCTGTGCCTGGACAAGGTCCATAATGATCTAATAATATTAATGTTTTTCACCTGTGTATATACATTATGGAATGCAATAAAATATATGAATATGAATATGAACATATCACTGAGGGGTTGTCAGGGGTGTTTCCGATTCTAACAGACTCTTTTCTTGTTTTAGTTGAATATCCAAGAAATCCTTCTGAATTGACAGGACAATTTAAGTTTTCTGCGTATTGGTGAGTAGTTTTTTCAGGGAATATTAATGTAGAAGATTATTCCTTCATAGTGCAATATCCTTTTAATAAATTACCTTCGGTGATTTTCTTTTTTTTTGTTGGTATGGCAGGAAAACTGTAGTTTTCCGAATAGGTGGGTAAAGGTTATTGTTTGGTATAAAACGCAGTTAGATGGATAAACTCAGAAGAAAAGTCATTTTCTTTGAGTGTACCGGTGCTTGAGCAAAAGCTCAGTAAAAAGATTCATGAGCACTTACTCAAATAAATAGAACTTGCGAGTGGTTAGGTCATGAATAATGCTAAACGGATGCAAATCACACCGCCGACCGACCCCGTGTCGAGATAGCGTCAAGCTATAACTCTAGCTTGAAGCGTGAAAGACGGAAAGACATGACAAATACGCAATATTTCAACTATACGTAGGTACATAGGTATCGTCACGACATGAATCCCCGAGGTGTCAGAGGTACACCTGCTTTTCGACGACGATTATTACGTCCCAAACGTGACTGGTGAGCCCTATCGCCGTACTTTCGGCACAAGGACAACCCATGGTCCAACAGCTTAAGTGCCTCCCAAAGCACGCTGACCGAACACAAATTAACGTGCATCGTGGGTTAGCAGGCAACCGCCCTACCACTCGGCTACAGAGGCGCCCATGCAAAGGCAAAATAACTAAGTATATTGTTCTAATTAACAAAAACGACAGAACGTATTTGTATTAGGTTTTCACTGATACACAATAGCTCATTGGCGAATGCTGTTGAAATACTTCTTAATTATCCTGAAATGTCCGAAACTTTAGAGTTCTCTAAATACCAACACCCTCTAAAAAAATACTTTTGAAAATAAATTATTGTGCACCAAAAGCACGCCTTTATTTTTCAAGTCTGTCTGTCTGTTTATCTGTACGAGTCGCATATAAATTGCAATTCAAGAATAACCGGGTTTTGATGAAAATTTATTATGTAGTTATAGAGAGTTTCTTTAGGAAGGTTTTCGGCTATTTATCGTTAGTAATCATAAAAGAAAGTGCGTAGGTACTTTTTAGTACTATTTTTATATAAGTACTATATTATTAAATGATAATTTTAAGTAAATAAATATATCAATATTGTAATGTAATGAACCATAGAACGAATTTGAATGCGCATTTTTTATAAAGATTTAATGGAAATTATCATTGCCCTGTAGCAAAAGGGAGTCATGTAGTGACTATTTTACTTACTATAAAACAACTCAGTGCGCAATTAACTCTTATAGACGGTCGCCGGTCGTCATGAGCGCAGCAACTCAGTCATGGGCGTGACCAAAATGTAGTGCTATTTCATTTCGCTATTACGTGCTCGCGAAAGCGATACATTTCGTCGCGTACACAAAATTTGAAATATGTTTCAAGAGAAACAAAATGTTGGCAATACTGTGAAGGTTTTGAAACATGCAAGGGGATTAATCTAGATTTTTATCCAAAACGATAAAAACACATTCGGCTAAACTTCTAGTAAAAACACTGTTAAATTTATCTTTTTTATTTTTATTCAAATTGACCGATTTTTAGGGTTCCGTACCTCAAAATAATAAAAACGACTGAGCCTGCCCCAAAGTGGGCCGAAATATATTTGAAAAATACAATCTTTTATACATGTTTTATTTTATCTGAATAATTTTTATAAATATAAAAAAGGGAACCCTTACACAATCACTTTGTTAGATCTAATTTGGCATACAGTCAATGACACGGTAGCGTACGGTCTATAACTTCAAAATTAAACATCTAGGTAAGGCAAGGGTACTATTTTCGTATTCAGTGATGAAGATTCTATAGTGCATAGGGGTCAGATGCATTTCCGAAAATTTTGACTTTTTTCGTGTGTGCCGCCTCTAAAGTGATATGAGTATGGGTCAAAGCAGCAGGTAACATGAATTGCTGGGGCCGCAGCATCAGCATCCAAGCTGGGGCCGAATTGCCAGAAACCTACAGCTCACGTTCTCACGGAACGATACCTAGAACGCCTAGAATAAACATACTTCTTGTAGAATTATCTGCTTTGTTGCCATGCAGCGGTCACCCGCATCTCATAGGCCATACACCGCTTTGCCACTTTTGCATAATGTGAGCATGACGCTGGAGTGCAGCGCAGCATTCATAGCGGGCACTCACAAGATCCACTAGTGCTATAATTGTAGTTCTTTTTCAAACAGGAGTACTAAAGTGGGATGATACCTAAGTGCGACGTGTATCTAAATATCGGCTGACGTGGTCTCAGCATTACTTTTACACGAGTTAAATACCTTATCACTAAGTCGCCCGATAACCTAACAGTTTCTCGTTTTGGAGAAACCCAGTCTATTTTGTTTATATCTTCTGTGTTATCAGTATTCGGTCAAGAAGCACATACTAGTTGTTTCACCCTACTAAAACTGCATCCGATCTGCATCATTGTCGTTGTTAAGACACGCTCTTATCGCGCACACAATGCCGTATGTGCTTAATAGGTATGTTTTACCTGTATACTAAAGGTACAAACTTTTGAACTGGTTTTCCCTGTGAATGCCCGGCATTTATATTATGGTGTTGCGAGCTAAGACAATGCATCGAGTACAGCAATTAAACGTTGTTATCGATGTCCCAAATTGGTAGCGTAATTTTTATCGTAGGTATGAGATACGATCTATAGTGACTATGTGAACACGTGAGTGACTCCCGGGGCCCCAGTATGGGAGCGCAGGATGAATTGTAAATCATACATTTTCATAAGGATGAAAGTTTGACTGACGTGGTCCAAGAATATTTTAATATTCACTCGTTTATTTTAGGAATGATCCAATTACCGCGCCGAACGATAACCCGCACGCGAGGTTGTGGGAATTCCAAATTGATATTATCCCTATATTGTTTTCTTTTTTCGGCACGATAAACAACTGGAGTGGTATAAATTGCTATGCGGGCAGTCAGTCGCTAGACACTACACGGTCAACATTACCGAGAGAACATCATACAGACTTACGAGTCCCGTGACATCCATCCAGAACTCAAGATGCAGTCCCAAGACAGAATACTCAGTTTCCCGGTGGACACCTTCACGACGCGCGGGCCTTCTATACCCGACGAGGCCCCTTTCAGCCCCAGCAAAATGCTGCAATTCAACAAAGCATACAAACAGTTTCTTCAGGCGCAACGACAGCTGGACGACCTGACTTTCCTTAACGGGAAGCCATGCCCCGTCCGCTACAACTTTGATCCGACGAGGCCAGAAGAAGATCGTCTGCTGGTGAACTGGGACTGGCTCATGCCCTTATTTTGGGGGCCACCGCCAGGTGAGAGGGATCTCGTGAGGGTGCCCACTATACTGGAGTTTGTTGAAAAGAAGATTCGCTTTTCGAAGTGCAAGGCGGTCGCCGGGGACACCTGTTCCTGCGGCAAGAGGCCTAATGTAGTGGTACCACCGGGACGTGAGTGCAGGATCCCACAGCACTTTCATCATTTCTGCACGGCGCACGTCTCTGCGTGGATAACCAAGTACATGGTCCCGGCGATTCTGCTGAAAGAATCCCAAGAAATCTTTAGAGAGGTCATCCAGAAAGTGCATGAAGGTGATCCGCAAATCCTCGAATACTATTCGACGGGTGACCGGACGGACACAGAAATGTTGCTGCACTCGGCTCGCAACATCAGTGATAATAGTGCTAAATAGTGCAGCAATGCTGCTGCAATGTGACGTTCGCTTATTAAAATAAATATTTGTGTTTATAATATGTTTACTTTTTTTTTCTTGTACCCCTATGAGTGTAGGATGATGGAGAGTTGTGCAGGTAAGGTACTGAGATCATTCCCTCTGACGTTGCTTCAAGTTGAAATTTAGTTTCTCTCGTGACCACTCTATGTTAGATACAATCAAGTCAAGCTTGGACTGCACCAGATGTAACGTCTAGGTAACGTGCTACTAGCCGCTGCATAACACGTCACATCACTAACGCAGATAAGTTGCAAGGCGTGATGATTAGCGTTATGTGCACATGGGATGCAAAGCTCCGTTATCAAAAACTATGCTTGGCATATGCTTATCATATGTCTTGAGCAAGGCCTGAGTGTGCATTCGCCTCTGACTACGTGTATCTACGACGTTTAGGTATGGAGCCGACCATACAGGAATATGAGACGTCTAAATAAGGTTTTTCTTAACTTTATATCTATGAATAACTGCATGTAAGCCGCAAACAGTATTATGACAAAGACCGGCGGCAATTGGCGTTACATCTGTAACTCCTTATGGACCGATAATACGTATGACCACATGGCACGCTATCGTTTAAATATGGAACAAACTATGTGTCACTACTCAAAAGATAGGTAAATATGATAAGACGACGGGACCTTCATCGAAATATTATTACAGGCTGCCGGCCGAACGTAAGTAGCTCGAGCGTATTACGGCAACCCACGTTTAGTTGGCACTGTCTTGAAATATTCGGGAAAACCCGTGCTATATTCATTTTATGATCTGTATCCGACTGGCGGCGTGTATTTCAAAACGAAATCAAAACTGATGAGTGACCATAGAAAATTACCGGGACATACACGTGTGCTTCATACACGTATACACCTCACTTATACTTAAGATTTGTCATTGTATAGGTGTTACAGGTTTGGTTAGACTATAATTCTAAATATGCATACTTTTCATGATTCCTGTAATGTTAGGACTATGGTATGACAGATACCTTACCTAAACACTGCACCGTACCTACCTATCGCTGCATAGCATGTCGCGGTGCCCCTCTATCGTGTTACAAAGTGTAGTGACCACGGTTATCTATGCATGGATGTAGATTGTACAACATCTTAGTGGATAGAACTAGTACAATATATTATTATCATTATTAAACTAACTACCTAAATATCTAGTATCATGAAGGAAACTGGTATGTCGTGACATTTGTAAGTCGGCATGCATTTTGAAATGAAATAACTATGTATCGGGAACAAGTTTTTTTTTTTATTTTCAAAAACAAACACTCACATGCACAATATACTCAATACTGATGTACACAAATACCTAATACTTATTATATAAACAAATGATCATATCTATGATTAGCACTACTTCGGCCGGTTGAGAGTTCCACGCCACGATGCCTGCTGACGCAAAGCTTCTGCATACTGCATCAAGTGCCTGTCCAGTCGCCGCTGCTCTGCCTTCTGACGTTTTCTCTCCTCACGCTCCAAGTCTTGTCTGCGCTTTTCTGCTTCTTCTTCCGCCCGCTCTTGCTCCTTCCGAGATTTTTCCCCGTTGTCTCGATGAACGGCTTCTCCAGAGTTTCCGCTCATGGTGGATGATGATTTTGTGAATGATGACATGGTGATTTTGTTAAGACTGATCGATTGTACACAGCCTTGTGATTATGGCGAGTGTATATGTGCTAATGATTGATTGTATATGTACTTTCCTCCATTTATACTAACCCGAAAACTACCTAACAAGGACTCGTTGTTCCATAATTATCGCGAATTTTTTCCCACTTGAATAAGCTCGTTATAATGAGGGATAATTCAAATACCGTGACATCATGGTGTACCGCAGTAACGACAGAATTGATAAGCAAATTAGGTAGAGAAACGTATTTTGTGGTAAAATGGCGCAATATCGATGATGTCAACGGGTAATACATGCATATATCGGCAATACCCAGTTATTTTCAGCTGAAAAGGAAAAAATTGATAAGGATAATGCATACAGTTTTACATTTTATTACGGGAGTCATATCATACACTGTGTTAACTTCTGTTAGCTAGCACAATCATGCTCCGTATGGAAAAAAGTATAGGTAAGCTTCAGTATGTGCTCGTTACGGTACAAATGCAACCAACGATTGTTTCAACTCTAACTGCAAGCACCCCGGCATGCTGAGTATGCACGCAGTCTTGCTACGTGACCTGCAGTCTTACTCCACTATGTTGTATGTTCTTCGGATGTTCGGCTCCGACAAGCTATCCCACTACAGCGTTGCAGCGTGCACTCATGTCCGCAAAGCAGTTTACCAAGCGAACCCGAGAGACTTGGGTTTTTGTTGAATCGTCCATGCACACCATCGTTAGGTGATGAACACTTAATTACCTCGGCAGGTGTACCTGTACACCTTACCGTAGGTATGCCTTACCATAGGTATGCCTTACCGTAGGTATGACGTCAAACCTTATCGAACAATGGTGTATTGTTTCATTTTTCCGAACTATTAATATTTCAATAAACCCCACGGACAGGATGAGATCGGTTAATTAAGCCCGATAACATATTTAATTGAATGAGAGGAAATTAATATAAATACCATTTAAGTTCAGCGATAAGAGCGTTATCGCCGTCGCGGGTGGCCGTTCTAATGCTGTAAGAATTTACTGATATGGATGTTGCTACCTACAACCAATGCTACAACAAGGTGCACTTACAGGTTAACAGTAAAGAGTTTTTGCGCTCATATTCACAGAGACCTAAGGTTAGGCTTGAGACTAGGTCTCACTTTTACATAGCAAAACCTAGATAGAACTCAACAATCATATTTTTCCCGAGACCATGCACTGTGCATCAGAGTCGTTGCTCCGCTGTATACATTAGTAGCATCCCCCCTTTCCCCTGGTCCACCATTCTTTATTTTCACCCCGTACGCTCTTGTGTCACTGACTGTAGAACTAGATAGTGTCAATTGACTCAGCCTAAAATATTGTAAAAACATTCCATATACATCTCGCAATTTTTTGTTTGCGTTTGTATGGAGGTTTACGCATGATGGCTGTTCAAAAGGCTAAAGCAAAGAAGTATATAAGGTGACTTTCGTATAAATACCCAAATTCTTACTGGAGACTCGAGAAGTGGTCAGAACCAAGCCTCAATGATCCTGTTTGTGAAATACGTTTTTTTTTTGTGTCTATACTTGTTCACGAACAATCTCGACCCAATTAGTCAAAATTTTATTTCGCGTATTTCAGAGAACGTGTCATTAAAACTGGGTCCTGATAACTTACCGAGTCTCCAGTATGAATTCGGCTGTATAAACGAAAGTTACCGTATATATCAACCTACCTGAGCTTTTATTATAATCGTTATAGGAGGTATTCTAGAAGCCCGACTCAAACATCGCATCTAATGATCCTCGCGCAGGCATTCGTGCCAGCAGCAGAACCAGCTTATCCATGTAGCCATAATAAGCGTGTCACTCAGGCCCCGGGGAATGCTGAAGGATATTATACAATACCGGCTCGTTGTACAAAGGACTGGAATAAAGTATCATACCGCATTATTAGGGCTCCTTACTCTAAGAAGAGAACACAAAAAATTTATAGTGTGACCCGTAAGAGTGGGCGTTGTTGCAATGAAGTACTTTTTGCAACCGTTTTGCTAAGCACAACGATGCAACGGTTTTTCATAGTTGAATAAAGTAGTTGCAAAATGAACTAGTTTTTTTTTAGGACACGTCTTCAGGGCAGAGTACAGTGGTTTTTTCACTGCCTCTCTATCAGATATCACACACATGTCATGACTCCCTGATAACACACCATTACATTACATTTCATTTTGTTTGACATAAAAGTTTACCTCTCAATAATTTTGCTCCATATTCGAGATAAAGGTACATACAGATTTCAGTCATGATATCCATCAAAAGTGCTTAGAACAGAAGTCAATTAATCTCCTTATATCTACATTATAATGAGAATAAAGCAAAGTTTAGTTTACTTGAAACTAGTTGCAACTTAAACTAATCTGTGTCGCTGAAATAACAGTCCCGTTTCGTTGCGTAAAAAAGACCCAACGCCCACCCCTAGTGAACCGCGTGTTCGTCCGTCTGTTACTGCCACTTTTCCCTCGAACAGATATTATGAATTTGTTGATTTGGAATAGTTATAAAGTTAAGTTAACTAGTAGTTCGCCCCGAACTTTGAACTCGCGCTCGCCCGATTCGCGCTTGACCGATTTAACTCATGTTCGAACTTGAAAATTCTTTTTGCCTTATTTACTTGCCTGTCAAATTTAATGACATTCCGATCAACGATACTCGAGTTATTGTCGAACAAACATTCATACATACATACATATAAACGGCGGATTGTTCTAGTAGACTCGGAGAACTCGCTCTTATATAACCCTCGACCATCTGGTGGGTTCATATCAAATTATACAGTATAGTTTTTGCAGATTTCTTATGATTTTAAAGTAATTTATGCGATTAAAGTTTTAATTAATTATGTTACACACGTTATACTATTGAAAATATAATTTTGTCTCTGCCTAGCCTTCTGGGACACAGACATATGCATGTATGTAAAAATTGTAAAAACATCTAGTAGGTACTCTATAAAAATACATTAACGGCGTATCCTTTTACAACACAGCATAAATTCTAAATTTGACGGATAATTTTTAGGCTTTTGTGCATCGCAACAAAAAAAAATTATCTGCCGCACAAACATTTTTTTATAAAATATTATTTCACTTTCTTACTACAGTACAAATTTAGGGAAATTTTACTCATCAAAAGACAATCTACAAGAGAACATTACTTGATTTCAATTCATATCGATATTGATAACTGTCATCGTTGTTCTGCCACAGGAACCGGAAGCCGTTCAGTCATCCATCGATACCGGAAATGAGATACAAACGGGAAAGCAATCCTACGTAACACGAGACAAGCTACTGGTGGAAAGCGGGAAATATAAATAACAATAGGAATAGCTGTGACAAGTGTACACAGTATAACCACAGTGTAAAAATTATAATCTGTGGTGTAACCACAGTATAAAAAAAACTGGTATAACAAAGAATAAATAATGAGAAATTACTGAAGTAGAAACTTTTTGTGGTGTTGCATAGGGTGTTTCATACGGGTATGATTATTTAAACTATTGTGCGTGTTATCCTCGTGTTTTCAGACATTTTAAGTTTTATCGTATGGTATTTTTAGTAAGTTTGTAAGTAAAAAAATATCGGGCACTTCTCAGAATAAATTCGAACCAACCATAAATTGTAACAGGCCCTTTTATATATTTTTTCTGAAAATATAGGCTAAATCATGAATATACATACTGTTCTTTAACTTTCAGGTGGTATTTTTTATAACGAAATTATTTTTGAAAATCGGATTGGAGAAATGGGAATGTGACGTAATAGTCGTACCGTTTAGGCTCAATAGGGAGAGTTCCTTGACGTAAAGAAATAATGAATAAAAAATAGGGGATAAAACCTGAAGATGGGATTACTGAAAATAAAAAAAACATACGTAGGTTTTGACATTACTTTTTTTTTCTTGTGGGCAATGGCCTATTTCCTGTAATGCTTGAATGACATGACTATTACGTCATCAAAGCTATTTATTCAGTTCCTGAATATTTTCATGTATATCTTTTTTATTTCAAGGAGAAAAAAATGTTTACTTTTATATGAACTTAAAAAAGTCTATTCCTTTCAAAAAAAACGACAATTAGGTGCTGTTATGGTATTCTGGACCATTCGAATTGTGTATTAGTTTTTAGTCTCGTTAAGTCGTTAATTATATCGAGGAAAAGCTTAATATTCCTAAAATAAAGACGCATTCCTTTCCTAAATTAGCAACTCGATGTATGTCAGAACAAAAATCAAAGGAAACCACACTGAATTAATCAGCGCGTATTATCAGGCTGTTACGACGATCGCTGCGTCTCGAGATAGCGCAAAATAGGAGAAAATAATCCTTTCGACACGGACGCGGTGAACGGAAATTTTTTTGAACTATCTTTAGTATGGTGATGGTGAAAGAATCATTAAAATCGTATTCCGAAGGAGTAGGAAAAGTTTCGATATCCTTCGATTTGGTTTTGTCAAAAGTAAGGGCATTTTTTTTTCTTATTCAAAATGGAACTTATTTTTGATTATATTATGCCTATTATATTTTCTTAAGTGTTTGGACTACCTGTATAGGAGGATTAGACCTTCAAAAAGAGGTCTAAATTGCAGTTAGGGTATACATTCACCTTAACAAGTCTATTTAGACTTTGCCGTCAATTCATTCGGAGTCTAACTGTCCAATTCCGGCCAGCAAAGCCTCCAAGTCCCTATTAGCATAAGCATAAACTAACCGAACGGAATACGATTCGGTTTCGATAGCCAAGACATATCTTTGTACAATGACCGCAAACTACCCACTGTGTAGACGAAGCATCCTGAATATTGCGTGGCTTGCAGTTGGCATTTGAATAGGTTTCCCTAACATCTGTGCGATGGGCACATCACAGATAAGGCGTATTCTGTGTGTCAATTTATTGCGAACTCAGTCAAGATAGCACCGTTTCACCTATAACAAGTATAACGACACACGATCGGAAAGGGTAACATCGTCGGACCTTCATGGAGAAACTTAACACCTGTAATTTGGAAATTGCGTAAATTCGTACAACTACGGGTTGCGTTGTTGTTTACTCGTACTTGCTTGAACTAAGCTGACCTCTACATCCTATTATTAGAAAGTCTTATTGAACTACTTGAAACCCTTCTCGTAATCGTAACCTAAACTAATAAAAACCGGCCAAGTGTGAGTCAGACTCGCGGGCGAAGGGTTCCGTACCATTATCTATATAAACGGCAAAAAAATCATGTCTGTTGTATGGGAATGCGCAGGTCCGACTCGCACTTGGCCAGTTTTAGTATTTTTGTTATAGCGGCAACAGAAATACATCATCTGTGAAAATTTCAACTGTGTAACTATCACGGTTCATGAGATACAGCCTGGTGACAGACGGACAGCAGACAGGCAGACAAACAGATGGACAGCGGAGTTTTAGTAATAGGGTCCCGTTGGTTACCCTTTGGATACGGAACCCTAAAAAAGCCGTAAAAATGTCGTTTTTGTACATTAAATATTTTTGCGAAATTTTAAATTAAATCATGGTTTATGAACTGTACTAAGGCCAAACCCTCAATTTTAGGGCTCCGTACCTCAATAGAAAAAACGGAGCCCTTATAGGATCACTTTGGTGTCCGTCTGTCCATCAGTCTGTCTGTCAAGATCCTTTATCTCGGGAATTCGTGAATTGATTGAGTTGAAATTAAAACTATATACTCAAGTCTACAGTCCCTTGAAGCTGTGAAAATATCAAACTTATAAGTTACCGTGAAAAAAAGATACGGCCGATTGAGCCGCAAAAAACGTACATTTCGACACTCTCAAGGGAATCTAAATTCATAGGGTATTTCCCGTTGACCTAGAACTATGAAATTTGGCAAGTCTTTGCGTCTTATACTACAAGTACAGGGGAAAATCTGAAAACTATACATTTGTAATTAAATCATAAAAAATATAGTTTAACGGAGCCCTCGGTGCGCGAGTCCGACTCGCACTTGTCCTTTTTTTTAGAATTTTTGTTTCTCTGTCCGTCTGTAGCTATGTATGTATGTTCCATTTTAACTTAAGAACCACTCAACGGATTTGGATGCGGTTTTTCATTTTTGACACTGGTCATCAACATGTAGGCTATAAGGGTGTTTATAAAATTACGTACAAGGCGAAAACGGGGTAAAGATTAAATAAACGCGGGCGGAACCGCGAGCGAAAAGGTAGTAAATACTATTTTGGTATTGATTATGGTATTAAATAATCGACCAAGCTCCAAACCATTAATTGATATATTTCATTTATAGTTACAACTACGCCAATATACATATAAAAGTCAATATGGTCTAAGATAAATCAATGTACGCTAGAACTGAGCCCGATACGCTCCTTTGTCTCGCTCGGAGCTCACTGATCAAATTGTATTGTGTAGATGGCACAGCTGTTCCATCTTATGAAGACTTCTCTTCCACCTTGGAATCTCAGACAGAGGTGTTCTCAAGACTAAATACAGACAAAGGCCTGTAGAAGCAGGAACATTCTAGAAGGAATGACAAGATGTCAATATTCAGCTAGTTATCAGCATCATAATTGGCTAACCTTCAATAAACTACAAATAAATTCTTATACTTTTATTCTACAAATATAAAATTTGAAACCAAAGCTGTGGAAATTCACCTCTATTTACTAGATTCAATTTGCTTGAGAGGTTTATTTAAATCACGATTACAGTTAAGAATTTGTTGGCCCAATCATGTGATATAAGCTTAGAACATAAAACGAAATGTTTGTGGAATAAATGAACAAGAACTTATGTATAATTTTTAAATCGTGTATTTTTTAAAGTCCCTTGGTTCCAGACAAATGTTCACCTAACCTTCGTGCCAAACACATCATTCGGTGGTGACGTTCCTCAACAAATACCTCGAACAGAGAAGTTCCACTAAGCAATTCCATTGATGGAACCCCAATGAATATGGAATACGTAAAATTTTCAAACAATCAGTTCGGAGTCTCCCCCCACACAAGTTTGACAACTGTATGGATTTTAAACTGTGTCATTACACTAACCACTCGCTGAACGGTGAAAGAAAATAATGTGGGTTCAACCTGCATACCCTGAAAAGCATGTATTGCCCGAATTGCGGATAAGGCTCACCTATTTTCACGCTGGGGCGTTAAAATTGTTGGTTAAAAGTGGTTGTGTGGACTAGTGATACATAGAAACACTTCTGACACCCCCTAGAGGATAAGGTATCTTTCGTTAATACAGCCAAATTCATACTGGAGGCTCAGTAAGTGGTCAGGCAGGAACCTTTCTGTGAAATACGCAAAAAAAAGGACTTCCTATACTAATTGACTTGAGGTTGTTCTTGAACAAGTATATAGGTAGAGTATTTCGCAAACATGGTCGTTGAACCTTGGTCCTGACCGCTTGCTGAGTCTCCGGTAAGAAATTGTCTGTATAAACGAAAGTCACCTTATAATATGTCTAAACAATATTATGTTATAATTTTGTTATTTTCTTTGCTGGACGTGCCCTCAGATGTCCTCATGAGTGGATAAACCTGCAATGTACGAGTATGACACAATCAGATCCATGTATTGTGTTTCTCAGAAGAGATTACGTACGCCGATCTTTCGATGTAGAGGATATCGTTTCCTGATTCGAGGTTGAAGAAAATCGGTGTGGGCGGCTGCATCGAGACATGCGAAAAAATTGCGATTGCAGAAGGAACTTTTTACATAAAGAAGACGTGTCCATAATAGACGCTGTTACAAAATAGAAACGAAACGAAAAAAAAATTAAAATTAAATGAAAATGATATATGGTAATTTTTTTTATTTTAAATTACTTTAGTGTGCAATATTTGTGAATGGGGCATCCTTTTAAGTACGAAGTACTTGTGCCAGGATACCCCACTCTTCCATATAACAGGTGCTCTTAATGTGCAATATGTATATATATATACGAGTATATATTACTGTTGACAACTAATCAAGAAAATTTCTTAGTAAATTAAAGCTTATTCTTTACAAGACAAGACTCTAAACTTGCTGAAGTATTTTTAAACACTTTAGAATTTTCTTTCACTCTACATACAAAATTTAGTATTTTTCTATAGAGGGCTATTTTTTTTTTCGTCAAAGTCCTCCAGTTATTAAGCACCGATACGCACTCTGTTTTTCATGTTTTCACTCGTATACAAAAATCAGCAATTTCAACTAAAATCTAATTTTATCGTATTGTACGAAAGTAACTTCTAGAATTACGATCTAGGTAGACAAACCTTTCAATCCACTGTCGCCGACGAACTCGTAGAGAAAATCTGAAACGAAATTAATTTTAATATAAAATTTTGTTCAGAATACAAAAAGCCATTTAGTTTACTCGGCAGCACTCAGCACAACATCAATAAAATAACTCAGAATTTCTGAACCTTTTAGCGTGATGAGGTCCAGTCAAAACGCAACGCATGCAATTTTATGTAGTGGTAATATCGATGTCACACATTTTATTATGTTTCCTTTAACAGGTAGGTACTTGTAATAATAATAAAAATTTATTAATTTTCGAAATATTTTTCGGCCCACTACGGGGCCGGCATCAGTCATCATTTTATTATGGTAAATTCATGCTACGGTTGCCAATACAAAATGACTGTCTATCTCAGCAGGGATGGCGGGCGTAGCAAGATTTTAATATCGGTGCCCGGTGGGGGAGTTGAAGAAAATAAAACGACAAAAATGTGCATAAAATAAATTAGTCTTAGATACAGAAGTATTAATGTTAGATTACAGAATATTCATTACGTTTGTGAAAAAAAAACAGAAGGAATTAGAGAATCAATCTTCTGTTGTTCGTTTTAAATTGATCCATTAATGTTATATTTTGAACTTTTCGGTTTGAACTGTCAAAACTCCCCCTGGCTACGCCCATGGCTGACTTACTATTTAAATCGTATCCATACGATTATTTATACATACGAACGGGTTTTAGTTTTTTTAATTTTATTTACAGTTCAGAACATTCCCAACGAAAATTTTCTAAATTTTGATGATTTTATATGGGTATAGAATTTTTTGTCTTTTGCAGTTTTTTTCCTTATTCTCTTTGAGTTACATCTGGCAACCCGGACTCCCAGCGCAAGTATACCTAAATTGACGTTGACGCAGTGGGACGTTTGCGCACTATTTTTCACTTTAAGAGGACGCACTGAAAATGTTGGCGGTAAGGATCAAACTTTTTCTCAACCATTATTAAAAAACATGTGGAACTAATACTTATGTATTTCATTTATCACGTCTTGCTTTTCTTCATTGGTAAACTTTTACAGCGAAGAAAAAAAATTCATAAAACTGCTGTTTAAAACCAGAGATTTTAATTTTACAGGGACACGAGGTCGATTTAAGCCTCAAAACTTTAAAAAACAGATTAGTCTAAGTACGCACTTCCAAATTGTAATTGGAATTTGTAAGTCTTTAATTTTAACGAGAAATACTGTTTTGGCGCATACGACCTTACGGCATAAGCTAGTTCGCGAGCGTATATGAGGTGACTTTAATTTATACAGCTAAACTCATACTGGAGGCCTGGTAAGTGATCTGTAACACGGATCGATGACCCTATTTGTGAAATTCATAAATTATTCTTTTCGTGTTCCTTACAAAAGCATTCCCAGCCCCGAGGCAATTACTATGGGACGTCAAGATTTTATTTCGCGAAATTGGCAAAAAGTGTTATCGATCCGTGTTACTGATCACTTACCAAGCCTCCAGTATGAGTTTGGCTGTATAAATTGGACGTAGTCACGAAGCTAGTTTTGAAATATTGACTTTTGACGTTTATTTTGTACTAGGTTATTCTATGATTTGGGTTAGAAAACTATAGCTATATCTTCGCACACATAACCGATAGTTTTAAATTTTTTTTCATTTATGAAAATTTGGCACCAGCTGATCGCTTTGGTATACATAACTCATTTTTGTCTGTATTGTGGATTGGAACGTTTTTGCTAAACTACATCCAAATAAAGTCACCTTATATTTGTATGGGGTAAGGACCCCTCAGTCCGCTCCCCTAAGGCGCTGATTTGAGATTGAATGTTTACCAATATTTTATCCATTTAGAACTGTAAAATTTGGATGATTAGCGTCAAATTAAGTTAGGTTTAATGCCATTTTGACAGATCAAAAATCAAAATCAACATGACATTCTAACTTTAAGACCAATTTTACCCGAATCCAAAGTATTAACTGTGTCTACACAAGACAATTAATACTCTGTTATCTTAACTAGTACAGCCAAGGATGTTATCCACAAACTAAGCTAGTTGTTTACTATTAGGGATAAATTACTTCACTATTGTTGTTTAAGTTTAAACTATCAAAGTGTAGTAGAGTAAGTGGTTGAACTCTATCAAGTCCGACGCGAAAACGTGTTAAGCCGCGACCTCTAACTTTGAACAACCAATTTCAACTTTGTATCAATCACGAAGGCTCTATATTCGTACAATAAAAGTAATTTGTAAACCTTATTACTTTATCATTTTATTTGCAACACAGCGAACGAAAAATATAGAAGTCTTATTTGCGCTGAAAAATGACGTCACTATAAACTTTGCTCGACATAGTTCAGTATGGCCACAGCTACAACTATGTCTATTTGTCAGCCAATCGCAACGGGAACAGTGTCGAACCAATGATGAGCCTTTTGCCCTTTTTAGGGTTCCCTACTTCAAAATTAAAAAACGAAACCCGTATAGGATAACTTTGTTGTCCTTTTATCTGTCCGTCCGTCTGTCTGTCTGTCAAGACCCTTTATCTCAGAAACGCATGGAGGTATTGAGTTGAAATTAAAACCGTGTACTCAGGTCTACAGTCCCTTGAAGCTGTGAAAAAATCAAACTTCTAAGGTAACGTAAAAAAAGATACGGCCGTTTATGCCGCAAATAACGTATATTTCGACACTCTCAAGGGAATCAAAATTTATGGGGTACTTCCCGTCGACGTAGAACTATGAAATTTGGCAAGTAATACCGTCTTATACTACAAGTATAGGGTAAAATCTGAAAATTACACATTTTTAATGAAATCATAAAAAATGTATTTAATGAAATTTCATAAAATATTTATAATATACATACATGCATATACTCACGCCTGTCTCCCAGAGGGATAGGCAGAGACTACAGATTTCCATCTGCTACGATCCTGACACACCTCTTTTGCTTCTTCTACATCCATCAACCTAGTCATACAGGCTCTTTTATTCCGGGTACTTTGCACTTTGCCCTTTTTCAGTATGTCGCTTATTTGGTCGGCATACGTCCTTCTAGGGCGGCCCTGTCGAGCTTTACCTTCCACTTGTGCAGCATAAATTCCTTTCGTCACTCTTCTTTCAATCATCCTCTCTATATGCCCAAACCACCGAAGCATTCCTTTTTCTATTCTAGTCACTACATCTTCTTTCAGGCCACAACGATCCCTTATGTCGATATATTTATAATATGTACCTACAAATTTGCACGGAACCCTCGGCGGGCGAGTCCGACTCGCACTTGTCCGGTTTTTTGAGTCTCTGGTGCATAGACTATATTTTTGTTATTCGCCGTTACGAGATGTAAAAAATACTGAGTACGTTATATTGATTGAATTTCATTTTGTTTACCTTGTACATTTAGCCCGAAAATGTCATAAATAGACGAAACTAGACGAAATTAAATGAATAAATATAGTTGAACTTGTACAAGAAGACTTTTATTAGTGTTCAAAATTTGTGTATTTTGTTTCAAAGTTTCCTCGTTATGCATGACTCAATATCTACGACATGTCGCAAATAAACAACATTATGTTGGATGTATATATGTATTTCTACAATATATTTTAAAATCATCATACAATATCTCTCTTGATTTAATTTTGTCATATTTCTTTAAAAGAAAGTTGCTAGGTCGTTAGGACTCACAAACTTAAGGCCTGACCCATGGGGTACGACAATCTTATTGAGTGATTTTGATCTCGAGTATAATTGTCACAAAGACTATATTAGAACGCTCGCTTCACGAACTTATAATCAGTATGCACTTATAATTCGGTGCTTATAATCAGTGCATTTTCGAGGATTTTCTGGATTTTATCGAAAAAGTATTTGGTACTCACAGGTATATTCTAGCTTTACATCTGAAAATAAACAATGTTTTCTTGCTACAGCATAAGTTATTTCAGACATAAAACTCAAGACGTTTAGATAAAATACGTAAAAAAATGGCATTCAAAGACATCATTTCAAAAAATTCCACCAACAGAATTACATACATTACACACTTGGCTTGCATTTACAAAGTTTTTGTTTTCATATGTATCCGAATTACAGGTAGAAACATCATTCTCAATTTGCAGGACAGAAAATAGTGACGAATTTCGCGGCAATTGTTTTTTTCTTATGTATCTAACATGCTTTAGCAAGTATTCAAAATAAAATGGAAATGACTAAGAAGACCCTTAATTACAACACCTACCTCTAAGTAAATATGTACATGAGAAGAAATGCTATTATACTAACATGCTATGGATAAAAAAAAGTTCTAGTTTACAAACAAACTAAAACAGTACCTAATAAAGAAAATTTAATGAAAAAACGAAACTCAACTTAATCCATCGAGTGAAATGTGTCCTTGGGTAATTGTCTTTACAAATATAAAGATCTCATAAATAAAACATGTCTGTGAGTTTAACATTGATCAGGTAAGTAGCTGACATAGCATATCCCTTGAAATATAGAAGGCCAGTGGTTCAAATCCTAGCAATAAAGCATGCACCAATTAAGTTTTTGAAATTTGTGGGAGGTGGGAGTTACCTCGTTTATCTACATATATCTATACTAATAATAAAATACTAAGAAAGTTATGTCTGTCTGTCTGTCACAGGCCCACACTGGGGTCGGGGAATATTCGTCCTCAAGGATTCGTCCTCTTTTCTATTTTTGGTAAAATTCGTCCCTCTTGGCTCAAGCAGAGTAAATTCATCCCTCAACTCATAACATACATAACCGTTAGGTACTTACAAATGGTATTTCTTTTCGATAGTACAATAAGAGTGAAAATTAAAATCAGAAAAAAATGAAGGAAAATTGGCAATCAACATTCTGTTTATTAAAAATCAACTATTTATGTAACTTCAACTAAAGTATACTTAAAACTTCTCACACATATATTATAAAAATAAAAATGCTACAATATTCATTGTACCTAGAACGAATAAAAAAAAAAGAAAATGTTCCAATAACAAAGTCTAAACTAAAAATAATACATATAAGTTCTTACAATTTATAATCAACAAAATATTTTCAAACCAAAGAGTAGTAAATTTTTTTTTGTATAGTGAATATATTCCTTTTAACATTTTTGTTTGAAAAACACTTGTACTTGTCCACTTATTTATATTATTTCCCTTACCGGTTTCGCTGTTATAGCATTATAATATTTATTATTATAATGCTATAACATAACTTTTCTGCCGGGCACTATACTAGAGACGTGACATATGGACGGACGTCAAGAGTGACAATTTAATAGGGTTCCCATTTGGCTTTTGGTTACGGATCCCTAACATTGGGTGTACACAAATGATGTCAAGATTACGGTTTCCAAATATCGTTGAAATATGAAATAGAAGCCTGTCAATGCTTTTACTGCGTAGTTTACATTTGCGAGTACCTTTTTAATATTGTTTCGATATCGAATAATGTACGTATATTTCTGAAAAACTAGATTATTTTAGCCGTTTTCCAGATAAAAGTAAATATTATTTTCCAATACTCGTGCCTGGAATATCTGTTGTATTATTAGAGTTCCGCAATACCTATAACGAAAACCTTTATTATCTGTCCGAAAATTGTCTGGGGTGATTTAATTGCAATTTTTATTTTGTTACAAAATACAATGTGATCGGGGAAAAAGGGAACTGTTTGATGATGTTTCATTTCAAAATAAATGTGTGCCTTTTAAACGTGTTTTCATGGTCATTACTTATATTATACGAGGGCATTGACAGAACCAGTACATTATATACGACGTAAACTTGACAGAGACCGAGAAATCGCCGCTGTTTTCACTTCACATTATTATTATCATTGCAATTTGGGTGAAAAGTGTTACGGCTGAATTTTCCATGATAGTACGTAGGTAGAACTAGAGCGACTATTTACTCTCATTTGCATGCCAGCTATTTGCAGTAGCTGTAATATTACCATTATAGCGTAACGTCCCTCTGTATTTGCAGATAAACTTTGGTAAATATGTCTAGCACTTTCTCTAAACGACTTAGGTCATTTAATTTTTAAAAAACGGTCATTTAATTTTAAAAAAACCGGCCAAGTGCGAGTCGGACTCGCGCACGAAGGGTTCCGTACCATTATCTATAAAAACGGCAAAAAATCATGTTTGTTGTATGGGAGCCCCATTTAATATTCATTTTATTCTATTTTTTAGCATTTCTTGTTATAGCAGCAACAGAAATACATCATATGTGAAAATTTCAACTGGCTAACTATCACGGTTCATGAGATACAGCCTGGTGACAGACGGACAGACAGGCGGACAGCGGAGTCTTAGTAATAGGGTTCCGTTAGTTGTTACCCTTTGGGTACGGAACCCTAAAAACATAAAAAACAGATCTTCACGACATAATGAACCCAAGAGGTTATCAGATGTGTTTCCGCGGGTTTGAATTGTCACAAGAACAGTTAACACTTGGTACACCCACCTTTTACCGACGATTTTAACGTCTAAACGTGATAAAGGGTGACCCTCACCGTACTTCGGGCACTTTCTGCTGCATGCAGTGCCCGTAGCGTGATAACGTGAGACTTCATTTCTCGCCCTTCCGAAAGCGCACATTATTTAAAACTAGCCTTTGCCCGCGGCTCCGTCCGCATTTATTCAGTCTTTGAACACTCCTTATAGCTTATGTGTTGACCAGGATGGCAACGACAGCAATAAAATAAATGCATCTTAATCCGTTCAGTGGTTCTTGAGTTAAAGCGGAACATACATACATACCTACAGACAGAAACAAAGACAGAAGGACGTAAATTTAAAAAAATGTGGTTTTCGCCTCACTACAATACCAATAACCCATTACATTTAAAATTTCGCGAAAATATTCAATGTACGGGTCGGGGTACATTGGTCCTCTTGAAATTCGTACCGCGTAAAGTCCCTAAAAGTATTTATATTGGTGTAAATTCGTCCTCTTTTTGCGTGTCGATTCGTCCCCTTCGTCTTAACAATGGATTTTATACCTAGGTTTCTATTTATTTTATATATGAGTACTATCAGTCACACTGATCATTAAAAGGTGGTAGAGCTGATGCCGGGCTCGACTGTGGAGGTACCACCATCTTACTCGCAAACCCTTCCGAAGTTATTCGGGGGAGAGTAAGAGAACAGTTCACAGGCAAAACCAGGCGGTACAACATTGCCTGGGACCGATGGATGGCGGTATATCCATCCCCAATTGCCGGGCCTCATATAAAACAGACTGGTGACGGGCAGCAGCGTCACTGGTGCAAGGGTTTCCGCACCGCGCTCACCAACCCGCCTGCCCAGCGTGTGTGAGTATGGGCATTTCTTCCAGGAGGACCGCCAAGAGTGGTGAAATCCTGGAAAGGCCTATGTCCAGCAGTGGACGAAACGGGCTGATGGATGGATGGATGGATCATTCACACAAGTTAAAAGGAATAGAGTTGATGCTCGTAATTGTTGGCAGTTGGTGGAACTTTTGATACATTTTTGATTGAAAAACACTTGTACTTGTCCACTTATTTATATTATTTCCCTTACCGGTTTCGCTGTTCTAGCATTATAATAATACTAGTATAGTGCCCGGCACAAAAGTAGACCTGATATGGCGTCTTCTTCGTCTTCTGAGACGACAGAGGAACGTGCGTGGATTGTCCATATGTATCCATATGCATCCATAGTGCCCCCACTCACTGCTGTTACGTCTTCCGTCGTCCGCGCACGTCCCTCTGTCGTCTCAGAAGACGAAGAAGACGCCACATCGGGTCTACTTTCGTGCCGAGCACTGAGTTACGCAATGAGTTACAAACATGAAATTAAGATATTTTGTGTGAATGTTGAGTAAAAACCAAATATAGAATTTAAAAAGGCAATGAATTATGTATTTTAGAAACAAACTAACAAAAATATTTATTAATAATCTAAACTGCCGGGATTTACAATCTTAATCTTATAGTGACATCATAAGGTAGTACATGCAATTCAAGTTCCAATGAAAAAAAAATGATTTTTTTACCTTTCCATAGAAATTTAGTCAGCTGATTGAACCACTTTGTACTGGGAAGTGAAAAATTTATTTGACCAAAAAAAATCTCTTTTATTAGTTAACGATACATATGCCCATTTTCACTAACCATAGGAGACGCCTAAATCAGTATTTAGGAGTTGCCTAGAGTAAAAACACGTTTTACTAACTCTTAAGTCATGACTAACGATGTTTGGAATCACCTAAAGTTGCGACACCGATTTGGGGGTGCGTAATGCTTAGGCGCCCCTAAACTGACACATGCATGTGACTGTGAAACGTCAAAAAAACCGCAAACAGACAACTTGACAAACAAAATCAAAGACAAGTATCAAAAACTTACTACTCTTGGGTTAGGAATCACATAGTAAAAATGGTTTGGTGAAATAGAACTTCATGGTAAGCATGGACCTAAATTAGGAGTTACTTAGGCGTCGTCGCCGCCTTGTTCGTCGTTAGTGAAAATGGGCAATAATCTACCATAGAATTATTTTCACTTATAATATAAAAGTTCTAATAGGAGTTCCAAATGATGAAACTTACACTTCTACTCGTGGATAAAGCTTTTGTAGATAGAAACCTTATCACAGAAAAGGTGTCTTGGTAATGAAGTTTTTATCTTCTGTCCCTAATCGTGTTTTAAATAGATGTCTATGGCAAGGATTACAAGGGACCACGGGTTTCCCGGGATTTGGAATAAGCCCTCATTTAGCTTAACGCTTTGTGCCGGAAATTTGGGAATTTTGCGGCGTGTTTCTAGCCGCTTTCGGAAAGAATCACCCCTAATTTTAAGGGATGGTGGGCTCTTATTTTGGTTTAAAGGCCTTGTTCGGTATTGCCGAACTCATTGAAATCGATGCTTATGTAATTTGTATATGAACTAATAATAAAGTAATAAAAAGTCGTGTCTGTACATTTAATATTTTCGCGAAATTTTAAACTAAACGGGTTAGACCAATGAGAGAGACCAATTTTTTTTTTTTTTTTTTTTTTGTCCGTCTGTCTTTCTGTCTACCTGTCCGTCCCTCTGTTTGTCTGTATATTCCGTTTTAACTCAACAGCCACTCAAAGGATTTGGATGCGGTTTTTTTTTTATTTTCATCGTAGTCACCCTGGTCAACATATAAAATAACCTGTTCATAAAAGAACGCACAATAAAACGGGGCAGATAATGAAAAAACGTAGGCGGACCGCGGGCTAAAGGCTCATATAAATCGGTGAACAAAAAGTCTGATAAGTGCTGAAAAATGAGCCCACGAAAACTGTGTTGAACACAGTTTAGTGGCGACAGCTCCAATAGCTTTATCAATGACTTGCACATTATCGCATGACACATAAAATGAACCAATCATTTATGATTAATAAATAATATCCATCCATCCATCCATCAGCCCATGTTCGTCCACTACTGGACATAGGCCTTTCCCAGATTTTGCTACTCATGTCGGTCCTCCGTCCTCCTAATCCAGCAGCCACCCGCAACGTCCTTCGGGTCGTCGGTCCAGCGGGCACGAGGTCGGCCTACACTACGCTTTGCTCTACGTAGTCTGTAGTATTCTAAAGTCTTTCGGCCAAAATAATATTATATTATATAAAGCTTACAAGCTTTTTGCCCTTTTGTGTGTCTCGTACCATTTTCGAATGACAATATGTTGGAAATTTTGTTTTTTTTTTCACCGGTATAAATAAAATAATACTTATAAACAACACAATAAGGCGTTTGAACCCTCAAACAAGTTGAACATTTCAATTTAAATGCGTATTCGTAAACAAGCTGACCTAATTCGTTATTAATTAAAACTTTGTCGCGGAATTTATAATTTCATCTTGAGAGGCAACCCTAGGGATGAAACGATTGTGAGTTTGTGGGTCCAAGGGATTTGGTTGTTTTTAAATAATAAAATATCTAGATATTTCATGAATATTTGGGGCGTAATTTAGGGCGGGTCCAAGCCACGATCTGAACTGCGATCTATTGTTTTAGCAGTAAAGAACGCCCTATATGAGGTTACTTTTGTTTATATACCCAAATTCATACGAGATACTCGGTAAATGGCCAGGATCAATAACCCTGTTTGCGAAATACGAAAAATATTTGTTGTGCCTCTATACTTGTTCAAGAACGACTTTGATTCAATTAATATAGGAAATCTTAATTTTATTTTGCGTATTTCACAGAAAGGGTCATTGAACCTTAGTCCTGTTTACCTACCGAGTGCAGTATTAATTTGGCCGTATGAACGAAACTCAACTATGTATATAAATAGTTGTGTGTACGACGAAGTCTGTTCATCGACATATGTATTTTTATTTTCACAAATTTTTGTTTATGTAACCAAATTAATGTTGAGTGGTCAGGACCAAACTTCAATGAGCCTTTCTCTAAAATGCGCAAAATAAAATTATGACTTTCTATACTAATCGAGTCATGGTTGTTCTTGAACAAGTAATAGAGGCAGAAAATAATATTTTTAGTACTTTAGAGAAAGGGTCTTTGAACTTTGGTCCTGACCACTTACCGAGTCTCCAGTATGAATTTGGTGATATAAACAAAAGTCACCTTATGTAAATAGTGAGTAATAGTCAGTGTTCAAAGTCTTAAGTCGCAACAATCCTTTCTGCTGAAATATTAACTTCAAACGGTAAATAAGTTATAATATAAAAGACTATTTCTCCAGAGGTCCTGATCCTGACAAAACAATTTGCAATTGGCCCGATTGTGACATCCCCCTGCAATCACACATTCGTATCGCCCGAAGGAAAATTCCGTTTTTGTTTTTATATTTGAAGAACCATTAGTTTCAAGAAAACCCTTTTTCCATTAAGGAAGAAACGGCCTTGTTTTGCACAGATTTTTATAGAAAACTAGTTCGACAATTCTGCTCCGACCGCACCGCTACTTCGCAGAACTTTGACGTCCTATAAAAGAAGTGGAAAGGCCTATTTCCTCTTAAAAAGTCAACGACAGCCATCAACGACGTCAAGCGACACTCCTGATATACAATGTAAAGTAAGCCTTATTGGGATCTTTTAAGAGTAAACGAGAGTTTGCCGGACGTTTGATCTCGAGAAAATGCCGTTATGTGCGGCCTTGATCATCGTCAGCAAACGGCAAATGTGAATCTTGCCTTCACCACAATTTATACGAAGCCTTCACCGGACATAGCAGCATGTTATTATTTATTTTAGTGTGACTTGTACTGTCGTGTACCGTTCTAATACTTTTTGCCTATCAATCAATAGAAAACCTATCTCTACAATTACCTTCCATACGTAGTTCATTCCTAATTTAGAACACAGTTCATTTCCTGTGCAATCAAATCTTCTGATTATTATTTTATTAAAGTCATTAACTAGGTCATTTTTCTAGGTGGTAGAGCTGATGCCCCACTCGACTGTGGAGGTACCACCATCTTACTCGGAAATCCTCCCGATGTTATTCGGGGGATAGTAAGAGAACAGCTCTCAGCCAAAACCAGGCGGCCCACCATTGCCTGGGACCGATGGCGGTATATCCATCCCCAATTGCCGGAGCTTATATAAAAAAGACTGGTGACGGGCAGCGGCGTCACTGGTGCAAGGGTTTCGGCACCGCGCTCATCAACCCACCTGCCCAGCGTGTGTGAGTATGGGCATTTCTTCCAGGAGGACCACCAAGAGTGACGAAATCCTGGAAAGGATTGTCCAGCAGTGGACGAAACAGACCGATGGATGGATAATGGAAGAAAGTCATTAAAATTTTAAAAAGTAATAAGATATTTTACAAATATTCTTTAGTCCCAATTAGGACAGACAGATCCTTCATTTTCACCCCTTACCTAGTTTCAAAGTCAAACCAAAAAGATTTGAGATGCAAAATTATTATTCATTCTCATTTCAAATTAATTAATTTGCTGAAATAAATTGTAATTAATTAGACAGAACTTTAGAATTACGACCATTTTGCGGACTTGCGGCGGAAAACCGATGGAGGTTATAACTTCCTTAAGTTGTTAATTTAAAATTGGACAACTTTTGTTTTAGGAATTCCTAATTTGTCGGTCTTCTGCCTATTCATGAAACTAGAAGAATGAGTGGTTTATTCGCAGTGTTAAACATTATACGTACCTACAAACCAGGAAAGTAAATATATATGTAATAGAGTGAAAACTGCATTGCAGTCTAAAAGACAATGAAGTGAATAAATAGCGTAGGAATAGAACGCATGAGCGGTTTTAGCGTGTTATGAAAGAAAAGTAGGTAAATAATTAAGTCAATGTTCAAGTGCCAGTAGAGGTAGACCTTGGCTGAGATGGCCTAGAGAAGTATATATTTGTTACGGGTAATTTTAGCAGCGTGGACAAACCAAAAATAACTGCATTATTCAGGTTATACTTAGCCCTTAAAATGGATTCGAGCCACAATCTTGCCTGCTCCCTATTAGTTTTGTTATTGTTTTATTGTTGTAGTTTTATTATGGATAATAGAAAAACTAAAAAAGGAAAAAAATATACGATATTTTTCGACTCCTTCAGTGGAGCCGTCATCAGTCGAATGAAAATTAAATTAAATTAATGACAAAGAATATAAAATAGTTAAAAAGGTGACATATATAGAAGTAGAAGGAGGAAAACAGAAACTTTTTTGAGATATTTTATTTGCAGAACTAGTAGATGATGATGACGATGATGAAGACGATGAGGATGATGATGGTGGTGTTATTGTTTTAGTGATAATGAGAACTGAGTACGTTATCTGCGTTATTTAAAAAGAAGCTATTCGCATGGAAGTATGCAGTTTCCCTTTTAATACTTTCAACAGCAATTAATTTCAGTTTTATAAATATCACAGGTTTCGCTTTACGCTACAATATTTTGGATGCTCAAACTCCACTTTTACGATTTTCTCATACTTTTTTTTCGTCGACTCCTCTATTTGAACATATTGTCAAACCAAACAATGACCTAACGGAAACACATTAATGCACGTAGCAGAAAGACGGTCGCAATTTGTACCTTAACTCGCAGTAAATAAAGTCCTACTAGACTGGAATCTGCTGTGTTGCTGTTGATCCAAGCTTTTCGTCACATCGGCAATAAGCTGAGTGACTCAACAAGGACTGCAAGCGGGGCGGGTGATACCAAGTTAATCTCTAGATCGATCACAGGTTTCAATAACCATAAATTGGCGTAAAATTCGTTTATTTGGTTCTAAAATACAAGCGAAACATTAAAAATGCCGGAATTGAAGGTAGAATAGCAAAAATATTTATCTGTTTAAAATCTATAGGTCACATATTGTGAACTTTTTTAGACCTCAGAATAAACCAATATTACCGACGTATTCATACTATATGGTTTTGATGTTTCTTATATTTTAAGATGAATATTTCAAAAGAGAAACCTCGAAAATTTCAAACAATCATATTGATAGTTTTATTTCCATCCAACTCTAAAAATTATTGAAAAATTCATTATCATTCATACGAGATCCGTTTAGCACGTGGTAAATACAACCAAATTTATCAGATAGTAGATTATGAATTGGCCTATTTAGGGTTCCGTACCTAAGGAGTAGCCAACGGCACCTTATTACTAAGAATCCGCTGTCCGTCCGTCCGTCTGTCACCAGGCTGTATCTGTATCTGTAACCGTGGTAGTTAGACAGTTGAAATTTTCACAGATGATGTATTTCTGTTGCCGCTATAACAAAAAATACTCCCATGCAACAGAAATGATTTTTTGCCGTTTTTATAGATAATGGAACGGAACCCTTCGTGCGCGAGTCTGACTCGCACTTGGCCAGTTTTTTTATTTGAATTTGATGAACGTCTTCCTCATTTTCCCGCCGGGTATTCTACAAAAATAGCGACATAAAATTCAAGTACTTTTGAAAGCTTCATACTCCTGAAGTTTAAAAGTTACAAAAAGGATAAGTAGTCATATATACCGTTTTGAAGATCCATTCGGCAACAAAACAAAAATACCTATAGTTTTGGCTCTCCCTTCACCCCCCGTCATAGACGGCTGGAGTAAGGACAAAAAAAAGAAATGTAATTCTGCAATTCGTGACAGTTTATGACGTACAATTTTCTGTAAAATAAAATCAAATTTTGACTTGACATCTAAAGCAAAGAGCTCCCTCCTAAACCTCCTTGGAAATCATCGAATTCACGAAAAAAACTAGCGCATTAGCACGACTTTCACCCACCATGACTTTTTTTCGCCTATATTTGCGTTATATACATTACATTATAAAATTTTAGTGTCATCGCCACACATTTCCATAGATTTTTTTTCACTGCCTGTGAATACTAAAATATTTAAAAAACCGGTAAGAATATGTAAAAAAAAATCTAATTCAACTTACATACTCGTACATAAATTGATCTATGTATTTATCCCAAAAATCCGACTAAAATAGCACATTCAAGCCTAAAAACGACCGAATTGCTGTAATTTTCATTGCCAAATTAGATCGCATCAAAGAGGAAGAGCCCGCAACATAGTCGGCGCAGTACACGGTACATCTAAGCAAACATTGCCCATTTGGATTTCCAGTTAGTTCCATAGGCAATAATTGCCGAAACCACATTGTGTGTCCTCTTGCCCTAGATCATATAGGTTCTTTGAGTTTGGAGTAAGTGGGGGAAGCGCGTTTAATTTCTCTGTATGATATAATATGCAAACTAATAATAATCTTTATTTTGAAAAAAAAAAAAAAAAATTGTTTTTTCGAAATATATTTATCAGTCGACTGATGCCGGCCCCAAAGTGGGCCGAAATATATTTCGAAAAAACAATATTTTTTTATTATTTTCTCAAGATAAAGAAATAAAAAGCTTAAAATAGCTAATAATATATATATTTTAATTTAAAACTAATAATAATCCTGATAAAGCACTAAAACAACGTTCCATAAAATATATCTATAAAGCAGTTTACGCCATTTTGCAGCGACATGTTTGTTGACCAACTGAGGTATGCACTATGCACCCTTACAATCAATGTCGTTGATTATTATATTAATAACAATGATTACATACTTTTTATTCAGCTAGGATTATGTGGTTGACTCGGGTACACATACCAAAATAAGAAAAATAACAATACTGCATATTAATAATCAATTAAGTAACAACCTAAGAGAATCGGGGGTTTTACTTTTACAGAAAAACCGGTCAAGTGTGGGACCGACAGTCTTGGGAACAGTCAGGAAGAAGATATTTAAAATCTTTCCTATAACTGTTTATGCCAACTAAAAAAAAGAATTGATTGTCTCAAAAAAACCCGTGGATGAAAACTTTAATTTTGTAATTTTGGCATCGTAATCCTTAATTACCATGATTTTTTTATATTTTTGGGTTCATTAGTTTTGGAAATATGGGGGGACATGGATTTTTTTGAAGTTTTTCAAAGATTTCTCGAAATTGGTGCCAGTAAATATAGTAAAAGTATATATTTTTACAATCAGCTCTTTAATATCTACAATTTGATGTCCATATTGTATTTTTAAGAATTTAGTTTTTATTTTTCTCACTTTTGTATGGTTATTTAATTATTTACAATATACATAAATTAACTTATAAACATAACAACCTTACAATATTACAAAACTATAGCTAATATAAAATTTAATTAAAAACATTGTTGAACCCAAATATATTACACATTAACTAACATAAAAAACTATACGTACCTAAAATGTACAATTAAAATTAAACCTAATGTATTGGAAATATTTTGACCAATTAAATTTTTTTTTGTTCCGTATAATTCCGTTGGCTTACATAGGGAATGCTATTTTTGTGGAAAATTTGGAGTCTATCTTTAACGGTGCTGAAGTTATGAGGCTGTGACATACGGACGGACGGACAACATAATTCAACGGGTACACCCTAAAAATTAAAAAGGGAATCATTGAATAGTAGAAATACAGAAAGCCAGATTTTCATGCGATTTTATACCAATAAAATGAAAATATCGTTTCTGCTATTATTTTATCCCCAATTAAACTGTGTTTATATAGACAAACATATACATATATATATCAATATATATATATATATTATATTATTTTTATTTATTTATTTATTATTTTTTAAGACATACTAAATTTTAACTTTTATTATATAAGATTTTTAGAGCACCTTGTATATATTATTATTTTTAATATTCATGTATTTTTACAAATTGTATTTTATACTATCATAATCTAAATGATGTAAAGATACTTATTTAATTGTTTCCCAAAATCACAATGACGGAAATTTCATTTTAATTTTAACGTAACAATTATGCCTAACGTCCTGTCTACTCCTCTCCGAACTCAATTGGTCTATACACAATCACTAAGCATCACCTTCTACCCTACGCGACATAATTACCTATTTTGTTATACAACATCACAGAATCTCCGCCGGACAGGCCCGGCCTAGCGCGGAGATTACAGTTAATTTAATAAATAAATTCATTTAATACCTAATACATGTTAACTATCGTGTAAATTGTAATTAAGTACTTACAATAACTGAAATTGTGTTTGTGTAATGTGTTAAAATCGGATGTACCCTCTTTTTCTAACTGCCTAGTATGTAAGATTTTTTCTTTTTGGAAATAAATATATTTGTATTTGTATATTTGTATTTGTATTTGCTGACACGGTTCTCGTAAAACTACTGAGTTGGAATGGCTGTTAACCCTTTTATTCCAGTTAGTTGCATAGGCAATAATTGCCCGGACCGCATCGTGTGGGCGAGTCACGACGACCTACAATGACCTACATTTGGCACTCTGCGGGTTAAGTGTCTTTTTCGTATTTTACTTAGAAAAACAAAAGTGCGGTTTCGTTTCTAAATGATTCAATTGAAAGGATAGTTCGCACTTGCGTCAATCACTGTTAATCCATGCGGGAAGGTCTCTGCGAGAGGGACGGACTCTGGAAAAAATTGCAAAATGACGAGTTTATCCAATACCTTTTTATATTTATTTCATATAAAAAAATATAAAGAAAAATGTTGAAGTTTTATAGTTTTTTTTTAATATATATATTATGTGCTTCTTCATGTCTTTATTCAAATTATTATGGTATTTTTTAAGCAATTTGCTTAACTCCGATGCCTTGAAATAATTCAACTTGACAATTTTCAGCTAAGAAATTGTTTCATTTATTGTGTAAGTATTGTTTTAAAATGAAAAACATATCAAGGATTTAGTATTGCCTAGATTTTTATGCAAACAATATTTAAATAATTAATAGATTTGATTGATGGTTCTTGATAGAACTCCATTATAGCAATGAAAAGTCTTACTTGTACTAGTTCCACAGTTTTTATTTCTCTTCTGTTAGCGACCGGTTTCGTTTAAAAACATCTTCAGGCAAATTAAAGAAACGTTTTTGTATTTAATTTGATGTGTTTACATACTCTTTTTGCAAATGATGTAAACACATCAAATTAAATACAAAAACGTTTTTTTAATTTGCCTGAAGATGTTTTTAAACGAAACCGGTCCCTAACAGAAGAGAAATAAAAACTGTGGAACTAGTACAAGTAAGACTTGTAATTGCTATGATTGAAACAATATTTGTAATATAGTTAAAATAAACTTTGAAAAGTAAAAAAAACGCCTCGAAAACGCGAATTTTTGAGCCGCCCGCTTCCACTGAGTAGGATAAGTAGTGTAAAATAAAAGAGTTGGAGCAGGACAGATTTCTCTGAATATTTTAACTGAATACATTAAATGCAATTCACAGTCCACAGTCGGCGCACCCGCGTTTCACCGACGATTATTACGTCTCAACGTAATGGGTGGTGAGTCCTATCGCCGTTCATCGGGCACAAATGCAATCTTTTTTAGGGCATGCAGGTTTCCTCACGATGTTTTCCTTCACCGTTCAGCAATTGGTAAGTATATTATTAAACACTATGCACATAAATTCCGAAAAACATTAATTAACCCCATATTATGATTTTTCAAACATCCTTTTGTGGTTCGCTACCTGCATTTCAAAAGATACCCTCTATTTAAGAGTGTATAATATCTCACTTCGCTTCGCATGATCCTGTTTTATACCAACAAATACTGCAAAAATCACTCTGAAATTAATATATGATAAAGTTGAGGACTAATGCTATGTCCATGCTTTTGTGAAAACTTGATTCCATTAAATTTTCTCGATAGAAAAAAATTACAAAGTTACCTCCAAACCGTACAATAAACTGATAGCATTCAATGAATACTTGAAATTAGATCTGAAACTTTGCATAATACAACTGATATTAGTATAAAGCAGCTGCAGACTGTTCCATAAAAATGAAAATACCATCAATGTAGCCGCGATTTCAAAATAACTGATGCTTTTGCGTGCGCGGCATCTGATTAGAGTAGGATATACAGTTAAAAAGCAGAAGCGTTAGAGCAGGACTGCGAATTAAGGTATTATGGGCCCTTAAGTAGAAAGCAGAATTTCGTGTCTCAATCTCAACCCCTTATATACTTAGAGGATTTTAAGAAAAAAATGTAAAGACTACCGCCCGTGTGGTCGAGTGGTAGAGTCACGTCGTGTCGCCTGCTAACCCAGTGGTCGTGTGTTCAATCCCCGCAGAGAACAATAATGACTACCGCCCGTGTGGTCGAATGGTAGAGTCACATCGTGTCGCCTGCTAACACAGTGGTCGTGTGTTCAATCCCCGCAGAGAACAATAATGACTACCGCCCGTGTCGTCGAGTGGTAGAGTCACGTCGTGTCGCCTGCTAACCCAGTGGTCGTGTGTTCAATCCCCGCAGAGAACAATAATGACTACCGCCCGTGTGGTCGAGTGGTAGAGTCACGTCGTGTCGCCTGCTAACCCAGTGGTCGTGTGTTAAATCCCCGCAGAGAACAATAATGACTACCGCCCGTGTGGTCGAGTGGTAGAGTCACGTCGTGTCGCCTGCTAACCCAGTGGTCGTGTGTTCAATCCCCGCTGAGAACAATAATGACTACCGCCCATGTGGTCGAGTGGTAGAGTCACGTCGTGTTGCCTGCTAACCCAGTGGTCGTGTGTTCAATCCCCGCAGAGAACAATAATGAATACCGCCCGTGTGGTCGAGTGGTAGAGTCACGCCGTGTCGCCTGCTAACCCAGTGGTCGTGTGTTCAATCCCCGCAGAGAACAATAATGTATGTTCAGTCTACGTTGTCTTGTTGGTCTGTTGGTTGGTGAGCGCGGTGCCGAAACCCTTGCACCAGTGACGCCGCTGCCCGTCACCAGTCTGTTTTATATAAGGCTCGGCAATTGGGCATGGATATGCCGCCATCCATCATTTTCAATTCTTAGTCCAATAAATACCATTCTACGTATACGAGTATTTCAGAAGTACGGCGATAGGGATCACCGAACACGCTTGGAAAGTAGTAATCGTTGTGAAAAGTGGGTGTACAGAGTGTGGGTTGGACTGGCATTTCATAGCTCACACTTGGTAACACCTCTGACACCCGGGGATTCATGTCGTGACGATATATTATACATATTTAGAAGTACCAAGACGGGGGTGTTAAGACCGTATCTAGAACGCGAAGCCGAGGCTAAAATTTCAACTCGTTGACAGAATTAGGTTGGCTGTTGGCCCAGCAATTACCCTAAATGGGTTTTGTGGGTCAGGCAGGTATCGCTCCGTGATAAAAACTAGATTTTCCGAATCACGGGTTAGCGATACGGCTTGAAAACTTTGGCAATGGTCCAGGTAGATGCAGATGGATATTTTTCTTTGTTTGTAAATAGTTTTGTTTTCGTTTACGAACTGGTAAATCATGAAACATCTGAAGTTGAGTTGTTATTGTAAAGGGAAAATTAATCGATTTGTAGAAATATAAAAACAACCAATCCTTCATAAAAACTTGGCGAAAACTACCAACTTCCAGTCAAAATCCTTCTCTAAATATAATGTGAATTTCTTTTATGTAGCCAAATTCATACTGGAGACTGGTTAAGTGGTCAGAACCAAGGTTCAATAACCCTTCCTATGAAATACGCAAAACAAAATTTAATCTTCATAAACTAAGTGAGGCAAAAAAATATTTGGCCTATTTTGTAAACGAGGTAATTGAACCTTTGTCCTGACCACTTACCGATTCTCCAGTATGAATTCGGCTGCATAAACAGAAGTCACCATAATGTTTCTTTCTTCAACATCCAAAGTTTTTTAATGAAGTACAGTCAGCAAAAGATAAAGGTATACAGGCCCATCGCAAACACTTTGATCCTACAGGTAAGTGATAGATGAGATAAGGTATACTAGGTCAATACATACACATATTTAGTATTGATCAAAGATCAAATCAAGATCAAACAATCAAGATTAAGATCAAAGTGTATGCGATGGGCCTGTATACCTTTATCTTTTGCTGACTGTACCAATGTTAAATAAGTATTGAAGTATTTTGCTAAATGAATCATGGTTGTTTTTCTAAAAGAGTCTTTATTCAAAAGTATATTCGCTTTGTAATTAAATTACACAACCCTATTATTTATCCTACGTACGTATTATGCTTACGTCCATACACGTAGTAATTATCAGAATTAATTCGGCGTTGCGGATTTTTCTGCTGCTAGTAAAATAAACCAATACAAATAGTACATTATTGCAGAGAGCTGGAAAGTGCGGTACTACCTGACGACGCGACGTGCTATAAATACGAGTCAGGCGATACTTGTTCTTGACAGTGCTTTTTTTAAAATGTGAGGCAATATAAAAATGCGTTACAAAAGAACAAGTAATTTTATGGAAATAAGACATAAATTCGGTTATACTTTTTGTTCGATTTAGCAGGAAGCAAGTTTTCTACGACCGAATTGGTTTTTTCTTTTAAATTATTCACGTTACTAGTAACGCTTCTTTCTTCACCCGAATATTTTTTTAAGTATTTATAAAACAATACGATAGTTTTACGCACAGCAAGATCATATTTCCGCCTTTTCAAAACTTTATACACATTTACACATTATACACATTTTAAAAAGAAAATGAAAAAATCGCACTGTGTTGAAAATTTGCTGCATGGTCTATTGCACTTTTCCGAAGCAAAGATAAAATGAAAAAATGGAAAAGAAATAGCTGACTGTGTCAGATACAACAGTAAATTATTTCAGTGGATACTTTTTATATCACCTTCTTGAATTGAATTTTGAATTGAATACTCAATCACAGAGGTAAAAATCAATGGCAGTTATAGATATCATAATAACATGTCAGTGATGGCAGCGTTTTCATTTCAAAATATTATTATTTTGATCTAATAAGCATTTAATTTTAAAGAATAAAGACAAAAAAATTAACGATTAAAGAATTTTTATCAGTTTATCGTAGTGGGTGAAAATAGATTTTCATACATTTATTTTATTTTCCCCAAGGGCAAAAAAGAGTTGCTTTCTGTGGTCGTTTTCCAAAAGAAAAGCTGCCATTGTTGAGCATGTATGTATGAGCAAAATATATTTTTCTATTTTTATGTACATGGCATTGTGCATGCATCCAAATATGTCACAAAATGTTAAAATAAATGTCCGATAGTAATGAATTATGTACTTAAAACTGGTTCTATTTTTGCTACAGGACCGGGATAAAATATACGCAGATATTGTCAAAATTTATTTGCTATATTTATTTGTATTTTCGTTTCAAAAAGGACTTGAATTATTGGTTCAAAATATAATTTCATTTTCCGGGTAAAGCTAGAGCTTTATGATTTTATTGCGAATCTATCGCTTTGTAAACTTTAAATATTTTAGAGTGCATTAAATATTCTAAGTCAAGTCCGTTCGGTTATGGTTGTAGTAGTGACGTTTTAGTAACGCTCCCGGAGTTATGCACACTAAAGTAAGGCTAACAATACGAGATAAAGAATGTAAACACACTTTCAGGGGTTCAAAACATTTTTATTTGCACAAATTATATACAAATTTTAAACTCGAAGATATTCGTTAGAATAGTCCGAATCAGCCGGATTTATGACAAAACTATCTATTGTATTATCAATAAAATCAACAACCACTCACAATAACAGTAAAATCAACAAGAAAAACTAACAGTAACGGATGAATAATAACAAAAACTTAAACAAATACGTAAACGAAAGAATACGTATCACTTCAAATGGAACCTAACAGGAACGAACTTGTTCACAAAATGGTGGACCAAATTAATGTTGGGTAACTGCGGTATTGAACTGACTGCTTACCTTTACCATGACTGTCCACGACTCACGCAGCGACAGCTGTCTTCGACCAACTGACGCCCTTATTTCGTACGAGTGGGATAGAGATAACTCAGTAACGGTCCGATTGTTTACGTATTTTATCTCGTCTCGTTGGCCTTACTTCAGACGTGTGCACGCCAAACGAACTTGGTAAAATAGAATATTTATATAAGATGGAAAAGTCTAATAGAAACAAATCCTCATGTGTGTCGTTACAAATATCGGTCGAGATAATATTGAAATAATGTTCATATCAGCGTATTCAAAAAGTGGCTGTTACCTACGTAAATAAATAATTTTAGCGTAAATCATAGAAACTTTAGATAGCTTTCGATTTGTTTTTGAGAAAAGTAAAGACAGTTTTTTTTTTATAAAACGTGGAAATTATTTCTGATACAACGTGAAATTTAAGCCATTTTAGTAACGAAAACTGGTGATAGTACTCGCCCATATGAACAACTTTTACTATGAAGCAAAGCCTGAAATCGTGAAAAAAATATCAGCTTTTTCATACATTTGGGTCGAGTAGGTATTTAACTTTTCTATGGAAATCCTTTTGTCATTTTATTGGATCCGCTCTAAGTGAACGCAACGACTGTAGCTAGCCAGACGTTAACATAAGTAACTGAAACTAGATTCAGATAACAAAGAAGCACAACACTTTCATAACACAATGACGTGTTTTTTTAATTTAGTGTTTCCTAAACATTTTAATTTAAATTAGACCTCCAGCTGCAGCAACATTGACCGTGTAATTAATATCAAACTTCGCATGTACTGTTTAATTTGTTGTCCCAAAAGAAATATTAATTTCGAACTTTCAAAACAGTTTAATCAGAAAATCAATCAACACAACTCTCACTGACATACACTTCTGGACACATCTATTGGCCCACCTTAGAGTTTAGGTTTCGATGGCCCCTACCTAAATATGATTGCTAGATTGAACAAAAATTATTGATCCAGTTTTAAACCTGATACATATTACCATCTTTTTCGATCGTATTGTTTTAAACTTTTTGCTCGACCTAATATAAATTTTTAGCTAGGACCAAACGAAACTGAAAATGCAAGGTGGGCCAATAGATGTGTCCAGAAGTACATTTGTTTGTACTTGACCATTTCTTCGTAAAAAACAGGTCCAATAATAACTGTTACATCTGAGCTAAAAAGCCTGGGGCAATGAAATCTGAGTGTGTCATGAACCGTAAAGGAACTCGAAAAGAACTGGTTCTTGTTTCTACTAAACCTTGAAAATAATTCAATGATCTTGAAGAAAGTAACGAACAGACACAAAATGTTTTTTACTCTTTCCATCTTGTTAATTTCTCGATTAAAGATAGTTCAACAATGACCACTCTTGATGAAATGCTATTAGGTACCGATTCCTGCATCTTTGGAACTGACATAGAGAAAATAACAAAATGGGAAGACAATACTACAGTGCCAAAAAAATAACCCCGCTACCCTCTCGCAACTGCGGTACGCACCTCTATCTATATTCTTGAATAGAAACGTCAAATTTGACATTAGTACTCTTTGTTATTTTATACTGTAGCACAATACGACAAGGCTCTTTTAGGGCGTGGATGACATTGACGGGGGGCGCAGTTGTGAAACATGGGTTACGTTTTATTAGCATAGCGTTAGTTCCGATTTTAGCTGCGAAATTGTTGCAGTGTGTAGTTACAGTTTAGTAGCTGTTTCTTAGTTTTCAGAATGAATCGACTCAATACATCGCATACAAACAAATAAGTGGAATGTTTTAAGAAACAAATTGGTACCTAACATAATTTTTCTCCTTTTTTATGTAGATAAACCAAAAATATTATTGAATACCATTGACTACAAAAGATGAAAGTATAAGTCATAGAAAACATAATATCGGTAGTTTTGAAATTACTTCCAAATTGCCCAAATTACTAAAACTACGAACATTTACTGTTATTGCAAACTTGACAATGAATTTCACATACATTCTATGTATGAACAGCAATTTCGACAAGCGAATCGCGGCTCGTGAGAAACGTTCCAGATTTCTTGTACACTCTCCAACACGTCAAATTATAATTTACCAGCTCTTACTACGCCCGCATATGAGTGATAATCGTCCAAAATAGTATACGGTAACGTGTGTGTAGTATAGTACATTTACTTTAAAATGTACATGTAATTACATGGCAATGTCTCCCCGAAGGGCTATTAGACATAATTTTTACTTCTCTGTGTCAAAGTGTCAAAAGAATAGTTAAACTTTCTTACACCAACTTTTCACTGACGCTTAATCCCACATGATATCAACGTGTTATTTGTACATATACGTGCTTTAGCTCATACAGATTTAAGTATCTCCTTGTTTTTGTGCACCTTTCCAGGGTACACGAACTCTAAATACATGCCAGCCCTTTTAGCAGAATTAGAACTTGGATCCTACAAAAGGTCCATCTTACCGAATGTCGACTGCGCTACGTACCGTGCTTCTATTTAACCTCTAAACAGGGTTGCCACCTCGATACCACGGTTAGGTGCTAAATGACATCTCAAAAAGTGCTAGATTTTTATGGATTTTCAAAAATAGTGCTAAAATATTTTGTTTGTGTCATGGTCGCAAATATGCTTACTTTTGCAATTATTTTATAACTATATCCATAAGACTTATACGTATACAGAGTGAACCAAACGAATGCCCCCTGGAGGGAAAGTACCTTAAATATTGAAGATAGCAAAATTTACTTTAAGGAACCTTTATTTTATTTTTAAAGTAAAGTAAAACTGCATTCAAATAATTTAAAAAAATTACCTGCATGAACCGGGAATCAAACCAGACAAATGTGTAAAAAAACAACCTGTATTTTTATGATACCGTTTGAAAGGGTCAAGCATTAAAGTCGCCGTCAATAGAAATTGTGGACTATGTAAACAAACCGTTTTCTCAATTTTTCTCAAGGTTCTGTCACGGAGTCTCACTGAACATTATTCCAAATCATGAAGCATCAAGTCTTACCTGCCATTCACTGTATTTCATCATGAAATATTCAATAATCACCAGTTAATTACGGAAAATCATAGAATCAATAGTCAATTCTGTACTGCGTCGAGATTGCTGTCATATTTTTTTCTCATCGAATCTGTTTTGTCTTTGAAAATTAGTGATGTACGAATCTATTTGAATATAAACCTATTTTACTCGTGATGCTATTTTATTCCGTCTTTTTTTTGACAGCGTTACTTCATAATCTTTGACATAAACGTGTGTGTGATTCTATCGAGAGCTGTGTGATCTTCCAGCGTTGCTCTAAAATCTTCTGTGTTTTCGGTATTCTAACGACTTGGCTTCTCTTACTGATCTTTCTTTGTGATTTGGATAGTGTTTTACCTTGAAACAACGACAATTGGTTCCGTCATAGTAATGGACAATGCCCCATATCATTCGCGTCAAATCGAAAAGGCGCCCAACATGAGTTTTCGGAAGGAGGCTATCCAAAGCTGGTTGCGCGAAAAAGAAATTAAATTTCAAGAAACCGAAATCAAAGCGAATCTCATAACTAAAGTAGACAAGCAAAAATATAAAAAATGTCTGTAGATGAGTTGGCGGCATCGAAAAATGTGACAGTTTTGCGCCTTCCACCATATCATTGCGAGCTTAACCCGATAGAGTTGATATGGGCGCAAGGAAAAGGTTACGTTGGAAGGAACAACAAAACATTCAAAATGGACGATGTGAAGATTTTGTTGGACCAAGGTTTGGCGCGGATCGGGCCAGAACAGTGGGCGAAATGTGTAGCTCATGTCCTAAAGGTAGGAGAAAAAATGAATGAACTGGATGGGATAATAGACACGGCCACCGACGCTGTGACGGAACCATTTGTAATTAACGTGGGCGATTTGACTAGCGTTTCATCAGAATATTTTAGCGATGAATGAAATAAAGAAAATTAATTGAGCACCTTACATATTTAAATCACATACTTACCCATCTCTAGATAGTTCACCTATTCATAGACAAAGACAACATGGCGCTTTGTTTACATAGTCCACAATTTCTATTGACGGCGACTGTAGAACCAAATTCTTCGAAGTGACATAGTATCGTAAATTAAATAAAGACCATGAATTTTAACATTTTAATACTAAGACTCCTTAAGATGTCCAAAAATTTAATATTGTTAAAAGTACGGAAAAAACGCAGGAAAAATTAATTATTCATTTTCCTGAACAACATTTTAAATTGGCACACCAACATAAGGATCAACTCAGGATGTAATTTTAAAATGTTGTTCAAAAAATGAATACCATGTTTTTTCTGCTTATTTTTCGTACTTCTAACGATATTGAACTTTGGAATATCTTACGGACTTTTATAATCAAAATGTAAAATTTCATGGTCTTCCTTTAATTTACGATACTATGTTACTCCGAAGAATTTGGTTCTAATGCTTCACCTTTTCGATCAGTATCATAAAAATACAGGTTGTTTTTTTACACATTTGCCCGGTTCGTGCAGGTGATTTTTTTTAAATTGTTTTTATGCAGTTTTCCTTAACTTTAAAAATAAAATAAAGGTTCCTTAAAGTAAATTTTGCTATCTTCAATATTTAAGGTACTTTCCCTCCAGGGGGCATTCATTTGGTTCAACCTGTATATCTAGTTCTCTTCACTGCGACCTGTCCTTATTGCTTTGTTTTTTTTCCTTGTTTGTTTGTTCACCCGCACTTGCTTAATTTAAATGTAGACATTTATTATAATATTCTTCCCTATTTTTTAAAGAATGAGTATCTTAGGGAACTCCGTACATGTAGCAAGTTTTGTTAATACTTTTGAGTCCGGTTCGGATTATTCGGTCCTATATTTCATTTTATTCCCAAGCACGATTGCTATTTAGTGCTGCATATAAAAATAGTACCAAATCTAGCACCGAAAGTGCTAAGTTGGCAACATTGCCTCTAAAATTTCTGCAAACTTAGCCAGGATTAGCTTTTCGAAGAGGGAGTCTGCAAAACAGTTTTTACTAACGCTCAAATACGAATCGTTGTTTTATTTATCGTTGTTATTTTCATAATTAATGTATGTGAAAGCACAGGCAGGGTGCCTTGCCCATCTTGTGTTGCCTTTTCATCAGGCGTGGGTAATCGGGCGAGGAGTTAAAACAACCAAAATGACGATCACACAATTTGCTCGATTATCTTTTCGTAATAGTTCAATCACAACAATAAGCCCGACACTATGATCAACGTACACTGTTTTATTAATTACTTCAGACGTTCTCCAGAACACGTGGTGCCCGAGCGCGATTCCAACGATATAAAACAATGGCCGCCTCGTTCCCTTATTTTCACTCACTCACTGACAGTTGTCATCTCGGTCCGAATTGCACCAGTGTTCTGCATTACGTCAGAGCGAGTAAGATGGTACGTTCCGATATCTTGTCTTACTAACTCTAAAAATCATGTCGATTACCGACGTGCCGTCATATGTAATATTGTTCATATTTGAAATAAATATATATAATTTAGCTATATAAAGCCTTTAGTTTCCTTTAACTTGTATTAATAATAAAAAAATATTAATTTTCGAAATATATTTCGGCCCACTATGGGGCCGGCATCATCGGCATCATCGGCATCGAATTCGACTGATGCCGGCCCCATAGTGGGCCGAAATATATTTCGAAAATTAATATTGTTCATATTTGTTAATAAACCAAAATGTTAATTATGGCTTTGTATTTCATTGTTCAATAAATGAATTTTGATTTGGTTCGTTTTGATTTGAATTGAGTCGTCAAATATTCGGTCTAGCTATATTCTGAATTATCTGTATCCCTACAGTAGTTATAAAACTGTAGCCAATTTACAGAGATACAGTCAAATATATGAATAATGCAAGTAATTATAATAGAGTTTGCGCAATTGCCACTGCTGTGGGTATAATTTCACTTGTAGTTTAGTCATACCTCGACGATTCTGAAACTCATTTCGTGCATTTTAGTTATTCATAAACATGGAATTATGTCTGATTTTAATCAAAACATCATTAGTATTATTCATAACTATGGCGACTACTTGAATTCGAATAAAGAAATCACATTTAATATAAAATAACGAAGGTAAATGGCAAAGAAGATCTTTAATTCTTAAATTATGATAGAAATTGTAATTTTCTATATTTTAAACACTTGGCGATTATCCATCGCAAGGAGATAACAAATTAAATGTTTATAATGATATAAAAATTTAATGTATTAAATTCTTTGTACGGTATTTACCATTATTTTATTTTTCACTTACGAATTTGTTTACAATTTAAGCCGGTTTAGGAGTAATCAGCCTCTTGAAAATTCGATAAAAAATATAATTTCTTAATTTTATTTTTTATGGTCACAATAGTGATTTTAGGGGGCCAGTCAAACTTTCTTCCAAGGTACATGACCATTTGTACTTTACAAACATACATACATTCATACATATACTCACGCCTGTCTGCCGGAAGGATTGGCAGAGACTACAGATTTCCATCTGCTGCAAACCTGACACACCTCTTTTGCTTCTTCTACATCCATCAATCTAGTCATACAAGCTCTTCTATTCTATTCTCTTCTATATCTTAGCAACATAATTTTTCACCATTACAGAATAGAATGATGTCCACACGCACAAATGAAAGCCTTCCGAAGCGCATTCGCGAAGAGTTAAGGACAACGCCATAAAATCCTCGGAAAAACCGACTACCCGCAATCACGCTCGCGTTTTAATATTCAAAATAGCTGCCGAAAACGTCCCGAATATGTGGGGAATTGGCTTCCCGAGAGACCTTATCGTGCCGCAATCTCGCTGCCTGTGTTGCCAGATTATTAGGGCTCAGTACCCGAAGTATGCCAAACGAGACTCTATTACCACAGAAAATTATACTGTGCTATTACTAAGCCTCTGTTGTCTGTCTGTCCGTTTGTCACAGGGGCTTACAGCTTCAGCGGTAGCAGGTACGCAGTCGTAAATTTATAGAATACAAGTGACTATGGTCTCCAACAGGACAAAAAATTTAAAATTTAAAAAAAATATCCCAATGGGTTCCCTAAAGTCCCTATACAAATACCTTCTGTTTCAGCTCTGTGATACCGTGAAACAGTGATATCAGTTTCAAATTTGGTCAGATTGTTGGACTAATAAAAATGAGGGTTTCGTACTCAACGGGAGCCCAATTTTTTGTCAGGCGCTACCATTTTTGCGGCTTTTTGTGTGTCGCCTTGATTTTGCTACGATACACGTAAATATTGTTGTTATTTACAATGTTTTTAGGATTCCGTACATAAACATGATCTGTAAACCGGTTTCTAAATAGTTTTTGAATGAGATAAATCCCTAATTATTAACGTTCGATGAAAAAATAACTTGTTGACGGACGGTCCGATTGACCAAAAGGCATGTATAACACATACCTATGGATAGTTAATTACACTAGGGTCCCGGTGATGTCATATTCGATAACATTTTCAATTATAAAATGAAGTCTATTTTAATGTAATTTTAACCCTAGAGCTGCGTTCACAAAAAATTATGCCATAGAATAAATAGTTTCGATCCTTTTCTACACAGACGAATGGATAATACAAATTATACTGACATCATTTTTACAAATAATGTCCTTTTTTATTTGTAGGGTTAGCCAAGATATATAATTAATTATATATATAAAAATTTATGTTTATTTTTCTGGAACTGCTAAATTACGAGTATACTTAAATTTTATTCATCCTGCGAACAAGGTACATGGCAACACTACTGACTGTAACTGTATTACATGGCTTTCGATATTTTTTCCCGTATATCATCCCGGATTTATTGGCTCGCTGGCGGGATTTACAGCGTTGACCGAAATGCTTACCGGCGCCCGTTTTGTTAGCTTTTTATAGGCAATTTGTAGCCTTGTACATACACAACATTTCGGTGGAACACTTCATTCATAGATTCATAGAGCTTGTCGTTGCTCAGAATATGTAAGCGAAATGTTTATTCTGGGTTATGAGAATTTAATTTTTGTGGCGTGTGGCTACGTCATCTAAAATAGTTTATGCTATAAGTGCGGTAAGGAGGCTAGCTTACAAGGACGATTAGACACTCGAGCGATAAGCGAGTGTTTTAAACGTTACGAGTAAGTTATTGCCCTTACCCACGAGTATCATAATACGTTTTTCAATGTATAGTAACAATAATAGAGTAAATAAATGAAACGCAATTAAGGAAACAAGCAAAGAATAAAATAAAAACTCCAAATTGCGTGCGGGCATTATTTTTCTTTGCACGCAAGTTGCCAACTTGACGGAAATAAGCTACGTTCGGTTTGATGCGTTCGCAGTTCATTTGTGTGACGTCTAACTATGGTACACAAGAAAAGACTGGCAACTTCTTTTCATTAGATAAAAAAAGTAAAAATTGAACACTAGTGTGGTAAAGGTGACTTTGACAACTTTGACCAAAAAAGAATGTTGTCACTTCAAGTGTACTTATTATAGACAGGTATGCCAACAATCTATGTCTCTGTAGTATTGAAGGTCATAAGGTCATCGGATCTTGGCCATATGTATGCAAAGGCAACGTGTATACTTTTTTGCTGGTGGTATGTTTTGGCCGTGACTTGTCACTCTCCCGGTTTCTGGGCGAGCGCTCTTCATCCTAGGTCATATAGACGCTTTCCATCAAGCGCGGTAGCTGCTAAGTAAGCCCATTGTAGATAAAAAAAAGTTTATGATATTCTACGATTAACAAAATCGAGGAGTGATGTAATAAGTGGCTTAAGCAACGGTGGGTTGGATTCAAGAGAGATTCTACTGAGAACCCTGTCAAAAGTTTGAACAGTTTTCATAAATTCAGGATCTGAACAACAAAAAAACATATCGTGAAAATATATAGGAGTTGCAGAGGTGTCTCATAGTGTGGACTGTCAATAGAACAGCCAAATACTGTTATCCCTCTTTTCACTGACGGTTTTTACATCCCACAAGGACAAGCACAAGTCAATAATATGTATGTTGCCCTAAATATTATCTCCACAAAGCGCAGCAGGAATGGCAATATCCTTCTCATATTGTACTGTAATCTAGGTATGCAGATGAAAATACGTATAACATTCATATGCGTATTATTTATTGCACACAACAGTTATTCATATATAAGATGACTTTTATTTACACAGCCAAACTCATACAGGAGACTTGGTTAGTGATCAGTAACACGAATCGATGACACTTTTTGCTAATTTCACAAAATAAAATGTTGACATCGCATAATAATTGACTCGGGGCTGGACTTGCGTTTGTAAGGAACATGAAAAGAATAATTTACGAATTTCACAAAAAGGGTCATCGAACCTTGTTACAGAGGACTTACCGAGTCTTCAGTTAGAATTTGGCTTTATAAATTAAAGTCACCTTATATAAGGTCCTACAATTATAAGTGAAAATAATTCTAGGTTAAATCTATGTATACTGATCAAATTCTAGACGAAAAAATTTTGTTTGTTCAAGTATTTTTTTCACTTCCCAATACAAGCAGTCTTAAATTAAATGTGAAAGAGATTTCTGCCAGCAAAACCTAGGTGCTAAGGACATGTTAGTAAAAAATGCATGTTCCTATGTACACACTTATGTATGTTCCCGTGTGAGCAACCTGCGAAGGTTCAGATCCTGGCTCGAGGATTTTTGTCAAAATATTTATCTTACTTGTTCCTATTGATATTTTCTGTCTTTAATGCGCTCTAAATAATGTTTAGATTATCCAAAAGCGATATCTAAATCGTATAATATTATACACTGTTCGATATTATCTCACCACTTTATGTCACCGAAATGACGCATAAGCAGCGCCAAAACAGTTATTACGGTTTTGGAGTCGTGATGGTCGACCGGTTTCGAAAATAAAATCCGGTTTTACAATTACTTAAATACCACAAAAAGAAGCTACGAAAAGGATGTATCGTGTCTGGTTATCCTTGCGGGCACCAAAAACATTTTTTTCCTTGATTTATTTATTACAAAATCAAAACTTGCAATTGGGATTACAAAAATGTATTTTAACTATATTTTAATTTGTATTTATTTTAACTATATTTTAATTTGTATTTGTATGCAATCCCTAGATAAACTCGTATGTAAAATAAATTACGTTTGGTTGATATTTCAGAAGTCGGGACAGGAGAAAGCCATGGGGATAATCTAGTGTGTGAACGTAGTGTATTTACTACCATTTTAGCCACTACTCACCTACCTTCTTTTGGGTTTTTGTTATTGTTAGTTTCTAGCATATTTCCTGGAATAAATAACTGGTATCACGCTGCAAAAAGTGATTCAACGTTCCATTTATTCGCAGAGGTATATCTATAGATTACAAAACAAACAAACCGACTTTCACATTTTTAACATAATATCTGTAGCGTTACTATTGGAGGGTTTTTAGGATTCCTCAGTCCAACAAGGAACCCTTATAGTTTCGCTATATCCGTCTGTCCGTCTGTCCGTGGCTTAGCTCAGAGACTATTTGTACTAGAAAGCTGTGATTTGGCATGGGTATACATATTAATCATGCCGACAAAATGGTTTTTTTTCTTTATGGTAGCATACACGTAAATTGGGGATGATTTTTTTTTCTCGTCTATCCCATAGTGTGGGATATTATTGGATAGGTCATTCAAAAACAATGTGGGTGCGTGAAAACTATTTTTATATTTAGGGATCCGTTGCCGAAATATTAAGCTTTAAAGTGCAAATTTTTGTTAAAGTCAAGTGTTCCCCCCCTGCCAACTAAACGGTTGCTTATGAATATGTGAAAAAATTCACAAAAGTAGTATATATAATGAAAATAAAAGGAAAACTATCACAGCTAAGTAGGCTTTACTGATTTACGAGTACAGGTCGCGTCAAAGTTTTAGTCCCCCTCTAAACGACAATGTATGGGCCGTTCTTCGGGAGAGCAACTTCCGAGCGGACTAGTGGCCCGATCTAGTAGACAAACTTATAAAATGTACTGGGCAGTTACGGAACCCTACACAGCGCATGGCCCGACACGCACTTGGCCGGTTTTGTTATCTTTTCAACCTAAAGAACAGAACCTTATATTTTATTTTCACGAAAAGCTTTACCTCTGACAAGACTTTATTATCAGCATTTTCCGAAGAAAAAAGCCAAACAAAATAATCCGCAATGTTTCTTGAAACTCCTTCCATGAACGATATAACAGCCGAATGTTTTCCCGAAATGGCCCATTTACCTTCCGAAACTGACCGTTCGTCAATTCCCGATTCAAACACTTTCTACAACATAAATGAAAGAGATTCGATAAATCTTTTTAAATAATTTGTTTTAGCGTTACACCTATAATAAGTATATCCAAAACCACACGCAACTGTAAATAATGCCTTCGAAAATATGTGCGTTCATGAAGCCAAAGATTCACTTTAAAAATACTCCTTTAATTTTTTCTGCATAAAAGAGTGACATCAATTATTCAGTCGCACTATCTATACCGTATCACTCACACTTGTATCTCCTTTCTCTACATCTCTATCTCTTCTTCTCTGCATAGTATAAAACAAAGACACAATAAGTGTGTGTCCGTGTATTCGCTTATAATTATAACTTCTAAGTAGATTTCAATGCAATTTTCACCATCACTTAGAACATTTAATGATGAAGGTTTATGCGTATAACAAATTCACATGTAGTCTATAAAGGTAAAGAAATATCGAGGTCTTCAACAAAACACATGGCTCACGCTGACAAAACCATAAGAACTGAGATGATCCTTATCTAATTAAATGTGTTTAGTTTAGAGCGCGAAAGAACTATTACGCGTATTAATTTGGCTCGGTGTCTAGCTAGGACGGATCGCTAGTAGGTATATCATAGTAATGAGAATGTTATACATTTAATTCAAAGCAATAGCCATTTTTTTATTTTTTTATGCGTTGATGTCTTACATATAAAAATGCAGAAGTTAGATGACAATTCCAAAAGATTACGTGTTCCTAAACGTATGATTAGAAACCTTTTAACAGTAAATAAATCCCCCTGAGTCTCCTGACACAATTTAAAGTAATTACTTGTTACATTCAGAGTGACAGAATGTAGATCGTGGATCACAATTAAATTTCCGTGACCAAACATCGCGTGTGCGTTCCAATTGCTTTTGTTACCCAAAATTTTTAAATGCTCCAATAAAAGCATATGACCACCAGCGATTACTCTACTTTCTTCTGAAAACACCCGTTTTAAGACTCTAATATAGAACGCCATTCCATTATTGAAATAAAACTTGCGTTTCCGATACCACGTTCATGAGTATCACGACCTCAGGAATACTGAAAAGTATGTTTACTTTTTTGTAAGTAAAAGTGAGGTGAATAAGGGAGATGATAGTCAAAATTGATGGTCTGCTGGAGGGATTGGCGTCCTTTTTCTGACGGATGACGCCTTTATCCCGATCACTTGTGAGGAGGAACGTACGATTGCGGCGATTTTTTCTTACGAAATTAAAAAGCTAGACAGAACGACCACTTTGTGTAAGTGAATCAAGAAGGTCAGCTCAATAGCTAAGGGTAGACGTCTGCTGAATTGATGTCATCGTTTTTTGACGAATGTTTGTGACGGCCTTATGCCGAACAGTCTATTGTGAAACCACGGTATATTGTAACATGACGAAGACAACAAATTGTTGTTTTGCAACCACTCCGATACTAAAATTGGAAGCTTTCTATACTCCATGAAAATATTAAAAGATAGATCCAAAAATAAAAAATACAACACGGATTTCTAAGACGGCCTATAAAATAAAATGGTTAGAATAACTTATTTTCTAGTTAATAAAGAATACCTTGTCAAAATATGATAAAAAGGGATTGAAAAGTTTTTTTATAGTTTTGTGTTTACAAGTAGGTATATTTTATGGTTGCTATGTTCAAGTTTAATTCAAAACCAAATCTCATTTATATTTATAAAAACCTAACGAACGTATACGTAATACGAGTATACTCGTATCTATCTTTAATTAAACACGTGTCTTCCGGTCACAAGAACACCTTCTGAATAATACTAAATAAACGGTTAATTAATTAGATATGAAGAGAAAAGGTAGTATTAAAAGGCTTTCTACTTTACGAAACAACGTAATTTAATATTTTATATCACTTGTATTGTAAAGCACCATCAGTTTAATTAAAAGCAAAGCTTTTATCTCGTATGGAGTGCGCGTAATTACATGAATTTGCCCTTGCGCACAAATAAATTACAGTATAATAACAATTATTATGACAACACTCATGTTTACGGGCCATTGTACAGTTTTTCACGATAATACATACAGTCGATTTTTTTGTGAGATATCCTCCGCAGGTACTTACATGTCGTTACTTAATTAATCATTAATAGGAAGTATTATTATTTTCCTTATTCAAGTATGTGTACCTGAGTCAATCACATGATCCTAGCTGAATTAAAAGGATAAAATCAACGATATAGATCGAAGGGCGGATACCTCACTTGGTCAATAGAACGTACGTATTTTACACCATCTATAGCTAACTGATAGGTCTATTTACCTCTGAACTGTAAACTTTACCTATTCGACAGCAAGGAAAAAAAATGTTTGTCTTGTTTTACATATTGGTCAATTTAATTTAATTATGTACTTTCTTTTAAAAACTTTTTCTTGTGAAACAAAATCTGGGGGCACGGCAGTGCCCCCGCCAAGACGAGCCAAACGAAGCGGGGCACTACGTACCTTTTCTCAAAGCGTTTCGTCGTATTTTCGAACCCCCATAGCGTCGGTCTGGATAATACTAGAGATACCAAATTCTCAAGATAAGATATAGTAACCAGTCTTATTAAACACGATAAGTTTCATTTGTCTAGCTTTTACACTTTAAATTTTATGAATGCCTAAAATACGTCGATTTCGTCACTCACTCACTCACTCACTCACTCACTCACTCACTCACTCACTCACTCACTGATGATCATCAAAACCTCTAGGGTACTTCCTGAAGTCTTAGAAAGCTGAAATTTGGTATGCAGGCTAGGATTAGCACACAAACAACAGATAAATTAAGAAATCTGTAACTTTCACCCTCCAAACCCTCTTAAGGGGGGTCGGGTTATTATTAATAAAATATGTTCCTAACAACCAAAAGTCCTAGAAAGCTGAAATTTGGTATGCAGACTAGGATTAGTACAAAAACAGCAAATAAATTAATAAATCTGTAATTTTCACCCCCAAACCCTCTTAAGTTAAATTATTTAATATAGTTAAATATTCCCAACTTTCAAAAGTCCCAGAAATCTGAAATTTGGTATGAAGGCTACGATTTGCACATACCCAACAAAAATATTAAAATATCTGTTAATTTTACTCTCCATACCCCATAAAGGGGTCAAGGGGACAAAAAACAAGGCACTAAAATTTACAAACAATTTGACACCCTCTTGAGTAAGGAACCCTAATAACAACTTGTCACCTATTACCATGACTTAATAAATTAATTAATTAAAGTTAATAAATTAACCGACTTTGATTTACATGGATCTCACAACTTTTTACGGTAAAAGAACTAAGTTGCGAGACTTGGTTTTGTTTACAAGTTTTGTTTTTGATGGCATTAAACTTTCTATTTATTACGATTGAAGCTGACAGACAGACAGCGAAGACTGAGTAATAAGGTCAGGTTTGGCACCCTTCGGATACGGAATCCTAAAAAAGAACAATAAACACATACAATGTGTATTGATTTAATAAATGTATAGACTTAATACGTATACTTTAAATAGCACCAGCCAATTAGATGACGCGGCTACGCATAATGGCCTGAATTCTGTAGATAATATTTTCTTTTTTATTGCACAAAATCTTAAACTTACTATAAACGACATTACAACAAAAAACTGTTCAAAAGAGAACTTGTTTCTACAAAATAAAAAATGTGTTATTTGCTTACAAAATTTTAAATTTGCAGAACACCTTTCATAATAAATAAAATAATAATAAGAAGAAGATAATAAATACCTAAACATACTCGTAAATATTTTATAAAAAGGAACTGTAAAATGTAGTAAAAGACTAAACTTTACATAAAATATTCAATGTGAATGAACTTTTTAATATTCAGATTGTCTCGTCACAAAAAATAGGTGCCAATTTCTTCTCCACAATATTATGTTGCTATATATACTTGTCTCCGCACACACTAGATAAAATGTAACTACGTATATAAACGAACACTTAGAAGCTGAAAATCTTCAGAGTAATAATTTATATTCTAAGTGAGAATCATATTGGGCAGATTTATATGCACGTGTCACTGTTACCAAAGTACTAATGTTTAAAACATTATAGGCTATGGATCATTGCTATACGCAGTGAAATATGTAAATCGGAATGGCAGACGCGCTGGAATAATTCAGAAAATGCATATTAATCAGTTCTTTCCATCAGTTTGTGATAAACTTGAGGCGAATTAGATTGATAGTGACCACCAGGTGTCACAATATCTTACAAGCAAATTACACGTACAGTACTCCCAAACTTACAATGCGCATACGAATCTTCGCCACTGCTCGGCAAAGTTCGTATTTCCCTACACTTCTATACAAGCAGTAAGGTCACGTGGTATGTCCGGTCGCTCGGCTATAGATTTCTATGCGCATTATAACTTTGGGCGCACTGTATGCATCTTCTTTTTGCGAGTGTTCAGTGTAACCAAACAAGCAGCACATAATATAATTTGGGAGTGTGTCCTTTGGAATGATGAATGAATGAAACCTTATGACATAACATAACATAAGACTTACGAATATTATTATTAGAGTGCATTTCAAACTAGAAAAGATAAATTAGAAACAAATGTAACATTTCGATTACCTATCAAGACTTTTATTCTTTCAGCTCTGCCATTCTTACTGCGCCGGGCACTATTATTCTGCTACTCTGAAACAAACAATATCAACTAAACTGTTCACTGCGGAAACGTGCAAACGTGCATTGTAATATTGCTATGTATAATCTTTTTTATTATTTATTCACTTTACAGATTTTTCTTTGTGACTTTTCGTGGATAATAAAAATGTTTACATCTATTATGTATATTTATTGTGAATTTCGAGTTCGACCCCATAAGGATTGAATACAATTTATAAAAATATGTAGTGGTTAAATTTCTCTTTGTATATTTTTGTAGACTTATTTTCTCTATAAAATTAGATTCACCTTGCTTTCTCGCGTAAATTTACGCTTTAGATCCTGATAAACAGGAGTTAAAGATAGGAAAATTAATAAATAATAAGGCAGAGGAATAAAAAGTAAAAGAAGAGCCAGATAAATACTTTGACTCGAATTTAGATACCAAAAGAACAGGCCCTCAATTCTGGCACGTGCGCAATTTTCGCGAAGGCAGATTTCGGGTGACTTTAAAATGGATTTTGTACGGATATGTGTTGATTTTTTCAATTGAAAACTTTTGATGAGCGTTCCTTACATCCTATAGTTTTTATTTGATGTAGTGTACTCACTCTAATTTTCATCGCATGGCATTTATCTAACTTTAAACAAATATCTAATGATTGATATTGCGAATGCGGAATAATGCCAGAATAGCGGCCCAGGGTTGAAAACAGTATGCCTACTGTTGTTTGACTATAGATATCGAACAAAGTCCGTTTGACTATGGTTGTAGTAATGACGCTGATACAGATAATCATGTGGTGTGTGAGACGCTTCTTAGGGTTCCGTACCCAAAGGGTGCCAAACGGGAGCCTATTAGGTACAAGCCTCCGCTCTCTGTCTGTCTATCTGTCTGTAATAATTAGAAAGCTGAAATTTTCACAAAATACGTGTCACTATGTTCTCTATCACGACAAATACCAATTTTTTAAATATACCAACGGTATATTTATTTATTAGGTGGTAGAGCTGATGCCGGGCTCGACTGTGGAGGTACCACCATCTTACTTACAAATCCTCCCGAAGTTATTCGGGGGAGAGTAAGAGAACAGCTCTCAGGCAAAAAAACCAGGCGGCCCACCATTGCCTGGGACCGATGGATGGCGGTATATCCATCCCCAATTGCCGGGCCTTATATAAATCAGACTGGTGACGGGCAGCGGCGTCACTGGTGCAAGGGTTTCGGCACCGCGCTCACCAATCCGCCTGCCCAGCGTGTGTGAGTATGGGCATTTCTTCCAGGAGGACCGCCAAGAGTGGCAAAATCCTGGAAAGGCCTATGTCCAGCAGTGGACGAAACAGGCTGATGGATGGATATTTATTTATTACATAAATTAAAAAGTTTTTTATCAAATACACCTAGTGTGTAATGAAAATGTATGAAACTCATCGTCATTATTGGATCGACTATTTGAAGTAGTGCTCAACAATCTGTCAGAAATGCAAAACGAATTGAAATTCCTCCCCCGTTTGCTGCAAGGAAGCATTAAACCACTTTACTATTCTAATAGAATACTTTATCGTTTCTCTAGAAGACAGGTGAAGAATTGAAAAATCATACCACTCAACATAGAAAGAAAAATGAGGAGAGTTTTTCAAAATAATTCTACTCATTCGAAATAACAGTTTGGTATTACCCATAGATACCATATTTGCCATCAAAAATATATCTATTATCATTAATAATATATTTAATGTTTTTTATAGCACACCGTGCGTAAAATGACCACTTTACGCACGCTGCGCTTGCGTAAAGTCGGCATTTTCCGCACTTTTGCTATAAAATATTATACGATACTCGTGCGAGAAACTTTTTCTCGACTCGTATCGTAATGTACTATAAGTGCCATTTTTGGCGTTCCGTACCCAAAGGGTGCCAAACGGGACTATTACTAAGCCTCCGCTCTCTGTCTGTCCATCTGACAAAATATGTGTTACTATGGTCTCTATCACGACAAATAATAAAATTAAGGTGGGTTCCCATACAAGTAACGGATCCCCATAAGCATAAAAAGAAGAAATAGTTTTCATTTTTATTAGTTTGTCACTTATTAATATTTGTTATAGGTATGTCTGTTGTACATCAATATTTGTTATTGTTATATATGTACTTAATCCACAGATATCTAGGATATTATTCTTTACTGTATACGTACATGTATGCCCTTTTTGGGCTATTATTAATACCACTAAGTGTCAACAAGTTATTGAATTAAATTAAGTTTCATTCCATCTTCACTGCTTATTCTCATGATAAAAAAATAAGGAGAGTATTAATGTAAATCAAAGTAATAATAGAATTTGTGAGAAAAGTCGTTTTTCTCCAAAGCTAAGAAACGAGAATGTCTTCTTGCTCAGACTCAAAGTGGGGCCTGGTGAGTGTTTGTAGAGCAGCGATTGAGGCCCCGAGCTTTGAGGCCCTACTGTTTACATTGTAAACATCATTGTGCATAATCGCCTCTTTCATTTTTTATTTCCCTTGTTTATTTTCCAACAAAACGGAAAAAATACTTATATTTTCTCCTATCAACAGAAGAATATTTTATTATTCGGAAAGTCATTTGTTTTACAAATCTACTTACTGGCGATTCGCTTTTGTTTTTCTGGTAAATATTTACTTGAGAAAATTGTTCTAAACGTAGATTACTGGCTCTTAGTTTTAATTTACTTTCTTACTTTGTGTATCTGTTACATGTTTTGAAACTTGAACCACGTCTTGTACTGATCATATTAATAGAATAATAATGAAACTTCTTGTACGTTGTTCTATAGCTAATGTATTTTAGTCAGAACGGTCAAGCTACCGGTTTCATCGATTAATCGACATCATCAGGTGAAAGCAATTGGACACAATAAATATATTTCATACGTAAATTTTACATAGTTTTGCAGGTTTTTAGTCGTCCAAAATGTAAACACTAGGTAAAATTAACGTAAAAAATTTATTTGTTGTAGAGCAACGTACAAGTTTAAATATTTATTATTATTGTTTATTTATTTTTATTTATTTATTTCTGGCTTATGTCTATCATATTGTTAAAATGTTCCACCAATAAGTGACAATCACTATCAATCGCCTGATAATACTAAACAACTTTTTATTCATACTGGAGACTCGGTAAGTATTGAGGACATTGTTTGTGCCCCTAAACTTGTTCAAGAACAACCCCGACTCAACTCGATTAATATTATGAAGCCTAACTTTTAATCCTACGTTTTTCTCAGAAAGGGTAATTGAGCCAAGTTTATCGATCAAACCAAGTACCGATGCTCTTACACTGTGACACTATACGACAACGTGACGAGGAAATTACATAAAATGTCGCCTTTTAATAGGTTTAGGCATAACTAATATCCATCGCCGTGAGTTTCTCCGATAAGGTAATCAGCGGAATGACGACGATGTCCAACTTTTATGTTCAGGATAACTGAAACTTTTCCAATATTGGAAAGCTAACTTCCGTTGAATTTCTTTGATGAGCGATTTAGAATCATAGCGAGGACCGTTCCTTTTGGGTATGTACGTATAATTTCTTAATTGTAGAGGACTATTGGTTTAAGTCAGACTTATTATAATAACATTTCACTATTAAGTGTCTTGATAGATTCGTTTCGTTAATAACAATTTTATAATTAATGAAAATATATAAATAATTAACTCAATAATAATATATCCAAAGCGATGGATTTCGCAATATAACATAATCTTAATATGTAAATAACTTAAATGTCTACAAACTACAGCTTATTACTAAAATAGCTCTAGTCTATATACCATAATGTAGTAACGAAACCAAATAATCTAATTTAGACTAAGAAACTTAACTTTTATTCTTATGAGTAGCACTTTTTTATATTATTACGACTAAAGATTATGTGTCAAGACTAAGTGTGTAATATTAAGACATATTTTATAAGATTAGTAATTTGTATATGTGTTTAGATTAAGTGTGTAATATCCATATTCTGTAAGATTTGTAATTTGTACTGCATACAATTGTATAACAGCACCACGGACAAACCGCTTGTGGTTTTTGTGTTGCCTTTTTTCAAATTCCTAAATATTCCAATAAATAAATAAATAAATAAATAATAATAATAATAATAGCACATGTCAATGCCATGCAAAAAGAATATTGTCTCTCCATGTCTTCCTGGATTTTGTAACAGGCGGAAGGGATTCATTAAGCCGACCAGCGATGTCTCTGTAGCAATACATCCAAGAAACATTTAAAGTAAAACTATAGTTTATAATAAAATAAATAATCTACTTCAGATGTTCACTTAAATATATAATAATAATATCTATAGCGACGAGAATTCATTATAATTATTCATAATAACACGTCTCTCTCTTTTGTGAATCAGAAGCGATTGGTTTCAGAAAATCTGTGCTTTATTACAAGACATGGATCGATAAAAATATCTCGTGTGGCACAAATGTCAACTTTTAGTCCGAGGTCGCCCAGTACACGGCACACCCACACTGCATACCTTCCGAACCAAACACTTCTATACATTCTCCTGCACATGTGCTACTAAGAACCTGCTAAACTGATAATTCGAATAGAATATTGGTATAATACTTGCGGACGCCACACCACGCTCGCCTGTTTCGTTAGTATTTCTAAAATCCCTTCTTTCTTAGAGGATGCCTACGTCATACGAGAAACCTTACAAATTTCATCGAGCCTTTTAGTTTAGGCGCTGACAGATTATTCAGTAAATCAGTCAGGGTATTATCTATCTATACTAATAATAAAGAAGTAAAAAGACTACACTAAAACAGAAAACGGGGCAAAGCTAGAATAAAGGAGGGCGGAGCCGCGGGCAAAGGCTAGTTTTCATTCGTTTAGTTTTAAAGTGTCCAGTATTCTAGTAATGTAATACCTGTACTGACAAGTGTTTTTTACATTGCAGGCCAAAAATGTTAACGTGTATCAATACATGCTTTGTTTTGTCATAATGGTCTTAGCTGATCTGATTTGACGATAAACCAGGGCTAGAGGATAGGCTTCAAAAAACCATAATCTAAGAACACTAGATATTTGAAAAACATTTGGAATACTTTCAAGAATATAATGCACACTCTTGTTGAAACAGAATCTTCAGACGTCATTCCAACAATGAATCATAAAAAATCAAAGATGACTCTAAAAAAGTTTTCATGTCGAGTTTTAACATTGTTGGAGCAAAATCATATTATATTATTTATGAATTAAAATCTGTATAAACTTTTTTTAACTTTGAATGTACAGATATTTGATACAAACTAGTCTTAGATAAAAGTCGTAATTTTGTTTTTTTTCCAGAATTTGTCCCTCTCACACTGCGGGTCTTTCCGCATGGAGTAACAGCGATCAATACAATCGAAACCTATTCTCATAATAGCCCGTAGTTCACACTATGGGCGTCGCACATCGATATAAATTGCCAACTTCACCCGGATCAAACGGATACACATACTCAATGTATGTAACATACGGTACACGTTCAAAACTTAGATCCTAGCTTTACCTTTTAACATGAATAGAGTTCATTTGAGCTTTCAGCGCAGACCCAAAGGAACGCAAATGAAGATGAGCGATGAATAGAGGAAGTTCTAATTTGGTGTCCGGTAGACTGGACATGAAGGTAAGGTATCTTGTATTAGTCAACCAACTACTCGTACATGGAGATTATTGGAGATACCTCCGTGTATTCCCTTAATGTTTGGGGGCTCTTCATTTATAACTAGAGGTGAAAACTCCGGAATGTTTCTGAAAGTTTCCATAAATTCTGGAAAATTTCTGGAAGTAGGTATTCTGAAAAACTTCCGGAATATTTCCAAAAAGGCCACGGTACCTACCGCTCGCTCCTAGTGCCTTATGCCTTCGTATGAAAAAATCAAAATCAATGTAGAATTTTCTGAGGTTGCCCCGCCTCAAGCGAGACGAGATAGAGATAGAACGAGACGACCTAGTATTATTTTGTAGATATGACATTCAAAACAATTTTAAAATTCAACCAAAATTAAATTAACGGTTTGACATTTAATTAAAAGATGGCTGATCTATGGCAAGACTCATACAATGTATCTATCAATTGTATAGTTGATATTATTTAAGAATAATCATAAAAAGAAAAATTCGTTAGTTTCAATGAAGAAACAACTTACTCACTGAGCTAATCTCTTGGTTTTCGAAACCTCTGGAATCCAAAGTATTCCCAATGTTACTAAATTATTGTTCTGGTAAGAATAATTAAAAAAAATGAAATCTTCCCAAGTTCCGGACTTTTTGGAAGTTTTCACGAAAACTTCCTCATAAAAGGAAATTTTCCCGGCAATTTTCACCTTTATTTATAACGAGTATTTTTATCTCCTTTCCCCCTTTTGTAAGAAATAATAATATTTGTTTGAACCCCCTGCCCCCGAAATCAATCTTTTCAAGAAAATACTTACATAAATTCAAATATATTGATTAATTAATTAGTAGGAGTACAAAGCAGGGCTAAAATTGAGAAGGAAAGAGACAATCCACGAATCTAGACTAATCCAAGGGCTCCACATACAATCAATTTTAGAATCAGCCACTTGAAAATATGTTATCTTACATAAGAAATTTTCTAGACTAAGGTATACATATAACTTTTTTTTTGCTGACCCCATCTCCTCTTAAACGTCTTAGGTAATAAATGAAATTGACGATGACTTTGACGTCGCACCAGAATAACATGATGTTTTTGAATAGAGATAGTTGTAATAAGGTCGAGAAAATATATAATTCTCTAAGAAAATTCTTATCGATAAATGAACTATAGCCACGAGAGAGAAGCCGCGGATAAAAGCGACTGTGAGTACTATATTATTTGGAAATTCAGAATGGATAAATGATCTTCTCAGGCAAAACACGAGCGCTATTAGACTACGGGTGTACCGTAAATAACATTACGTCGTTAATTGAGTAACAAGATATAGCAATACGTAATGGTGTAGAAAAAAATACATCAAAATAAACAGAGTTAGCTGAGCGCAATCTGGAGCGTTTTGTACAGTCAGCAAAAACGTTGAAATTTTCCTGATGATTACGTCAACCAACAAGTAAGGCAACGATTAATCAATAAATGAATGACAGTCGACATCCCACTAATATTATAAATGCGATAGTTTGGATGTATGGATGGATGGATGGATGTTTGTTACTCTTTCTCGCCGTAACTACTGAACCGATTGGGTTGAAATTTTACATTAATGTAGTTCTAGACCTGGAATGGGACATAGGCTACTTTTTATCCCATAAATCATTTCCCATGGGATGAAAATGAGCTTTCAAATTACTATAAAAAAGTGATGTGTCATCCTTTCACGCCATGCTTATGAAACCGATTAGGCTGAAATTTTGCATAAATGTAGTTCTAGACTTTGAATAGGACAAAAACTACTTTTTCCCTTTGTTCCTGTGGAAAAAACATAAAAGAGACACACAAAATGGGAAACAGAGGCGCATAATACACACATTTCACCAGCTTTGTTTACTGTGGGTAACAGTCCGAATAATATTAATTAATTAATAATAAAATTAATTCAACGCGGGTGAAACCGCGGGCAAAAGCTAGTCTCTAATATAAATACGGGCACTAAACTCAACTACCTATTAAATTTTTAACGATGGATAAATAATGTCCAAAAAAGATTCTTGACCGGTTTTTGCAAACAAATTCGATCTTCAGAAAAAATCAGGCTGGCTCACGTTAATTCTTTAACGACACGCAAACCTTATTTTCTTAGCATCTTTAGATACGCTCTATCAAACACAGGCCCTATTTGCAACATGTTGACGTAACTTTTTTTCAGAAAACTTGCGATGTTTTTGCTGACTGTACAAATCGCTCTAGGTTGCACTTTGCCAACCCTGTTTATTTACATGTATTTTTTCCTTCAGCACTACTTACTTATTTACCATATTTTGTTACTCGATGACGTACTCATAACGTTATTTAAGGCCCGTATTCTATAATGTTTAGGAGCTCCTGAAAAGAAAATATTTTGACAAAGATTATAATTTATAAAATGCTTTATTAAAAACTCTTTATTTAACGATCTCACTGTGAAAATTTTGTAGATTGAACACTTTTTAACCAACTACAGGAAAGAGTCGAAAGCTCCTGCCTTATTGATCTCTACTTCCTTTCCGAAATCACCAACGTATGACACATACGTTTCCGGAACTTTTCCATTTAACTTGAACAGAGCTTTCTAGTTCCAGAATTTGTAATTTGAATGCCTGCCGGCAATTTGCTCAAAGTTTATTATTTCCACCAATCAGCAGGGCGGGTTGACGGGATTCACCAATCACTGCTCTATTTGTAACTTTTGAAATTGAAGTTTTAGTGAAAATGGGAGCTCTATTAGAGATTAAGCCGCAATTTGTCCGTCGCACAACGAAACAGATATCTGAAAACGTGCGCGTCCAAGTGATGCGGTGAATCAAGAATAGGTTGGATATTGCTATTTTTAGTAAATAATATTTCCGGCATTTCACCTCCGGTACCGCTAGTTGACTAGCTAGTTTTTAGAATTTTTAATACATATAAGTGAAATGGCTCCTACATTAACTATACGAAAACCATAGAGCAGCCAAAATTTGAGGGTCGGGACGCCACTGTTGTTGCCGATCAGAGTGCGTCATCATAAACGTAGGCGATACATTGGACGAGAGTTAAGTTCAAGATTATGAAGATGCAATATCGGGTGTAGAAGAAATATTATAAAATTGTAAATAAATAAAACTGTATACATAATTTTTTGTCTGACTCTACATTTTGGAATCACTCATACAAACGCAATTCTCTAGCCTCGCCTCCTTGGCTGTAGGTGCTTGTAAAATCATAGAAAGACAATAAATAATTTCGACGCAAAAGACTCTTTGTATTTCCTTTATTAATTTTAGGACACGCTTTACAAACCTGGTGACTAATGAACATTTAAATTAAAATATAGAAATGGGATCTTATTTTATTTCTATGAAACTAATTTTAGCTTAAATGTTGCCATTTGTTATAAAATGATTTTAATTATCTCCTAACAATTCAATAAATGGAAATGAATAAGTACTCATTTGAAGTAAGAGAATATTATATTTAACACTTTTTTACATTAAGGAGCTTTCTTTTTGCACAATTTTAGCAAGTTTTTGATAGGAGACGACAGCTATACACGAAGACAATCAATATGACTATCGAAATAATAATAATAATAAATATTTCCGATAGAGATTATGTACCAGTTAGAAAACTATACGGCACTTGTACCTTATTTTAGGGCAGTGGCGATGTTTCATACTATTAATTTATGGATCAAAAGCGAATAATTAAACCAAATAAGTTGGTGGCACTATCAACCTTTTTTATTTCCGCTATTCAAGATGTATGCAGCTGGCTCCCATTTAGCAAATGTGGGATTTCCCAGATCATCATGCAAAGAATTTTTCATCTGACTAATTTTATGTTAAAACTTTAAGGTTCCGAAGCGATGGATTTTTCAAACCAAAACATAAGTATCAAATCCCCTAAATTTTGGGAAAATTCGCAGTGTTCGCAACACTGAAACGCCCCTGGAATCATCTGCTAATGTAAACAGAGCTCCAAGGAGTTCCAATTTACCAACCTGAGCAAATTAATCTTCTTCAAAATAATAAGCTTTCCGATAGAAACGACAGGACTTAATTTACATTTCTTTTCGAAATAACATTGCTTTTTGTCAACCTTATGCCAATAACCAAATGTAACTTTTATACGATAAGGTGGACCGAATTCTGGATAGGCCTCAAATAGATAAATAAAACAAAAAAAAATTATGTACGTATATATAGGTATATTACACATATAAAAGTAAAGTTTCAACTGCAACTGAATTTTCAGCGTTGACTATGACGATTTTACAAGTAATTGATATAAATCCACAAAATATTTTGCTCTATCTTGTAAAGAACCCAAAAACACAAGTCAAATGAACGCAGCGATAAGCCTAATAATTATTATTCTTCAGCGAAACGAAAATCTAATTATCAGCCTCAATAAGGATTCTCGTTCCTTTTTCAAATTTCGTAATTTATACTATTGTTCCGGCACAAAGACGACATTTTAATTCAGCGTTATTGTTCCTCTACGGCAAAGACTCCTTGCTATTGTATAAAATAATATATATTCTCAGGAAAATATGAGATTTTCCATCCGAAGGCGTACAAAAAGTGTAATACTTAGTGAGATTGCTCGCTCGTATTTCTTTCCCGAGCTTGACTCTTAATTTGATGAGAGAATGTTAAAACAGGAGCGCTTTGGGGGGGTTGTTTGTTGTGTACGTAAACTAGGGAATGCAACTGGTTTCACCGAAACTGGAAAACCGCTGAAATTCACTGGTTTTTAGTGAATTTTTCATGCCAATAAAAACTGTTTTACTAAAGCAAAGGCCGTTACTTATCGTCACGTCGGTATCTGGTACTTCTATAGGAACTTTATAATAAATATTTATTCTAACCGTCATTATTCAAAATTTATTTATTTAATTTCAAATTCTTAATCTACTAATTTGTTGCTTGCATTCAGCTTTTGGTCTCTAACAGTGTTGAATCGGAGATATTTTTAAAATTTAAAAACACTGATTTTTTTTTTCATCAACAAGGGATATCAACCCTCGAACTGAAAATAAAACTTTTTTTCAATTTTATCCGCTTTTTCGTTCCTTATTATATCCGCTTTTCGTTCCTTATTATAAATCCTCTTTACCAAAAGCTTATTGCATATGCAATGGAGGTGGTAGAGCTGGTGCCGGGCTCGACTGTGGAGGTACCACCATCTTACTCGGAAATCCTCCCGAAGTTATTCGGGGGAGAGTAAGAGAACAGCTCGCAGACAGGCACAACCAGGTGGCCACCATTGCCTGGGACCGTTTGATGGCGCATATCCATCCCAAAATGCCGGGTTTTATAAAAAAACAGACTGGTGACGGGCAGCGGCGTCACTGGTGCGAGGGTTTCAGCACCGCGCTCTGCCCAAAGTGCCCAGCGTGTTTGAGTATGGGCATTTCTTCCAGGAAGACCGTTAAGAGTGGCGAAATCTTGGTAAAGCCTATGTCCAGCAGTGGACCAAACGGCTGATGATGGGATGATTGCATACGTTTTTCCGTAACACATTAATAACAATATTTATTGTTGTATTATCAATATAACAGGCAAGCAAAGACGAACCACTTCCGCCAAACTCAACCCACGCCCGGCCACATGATCCTTGGTTCGCTACCGGTTTAAAGCAATTTTATTACATAAGCATATATTTATTTAAAAAACTATAGCCTTTCGCCCGTGTTTATTCAATCTCTGCCGCGTTTTTGGCTTAAGCGGTATGTTATCAACATCTCTTACAGCATATATGTATGTTGACCAGGGTCACTATGCTATGATGATAATAAATAAAACCGTATACAAACCCGTTGAGTGGTTCTCGAGTGAAGGGGCTATTTCGATAAAAATTGCACTTTTTGAAGTTGTTTACCTGCTTTTCAGATGAAGCCACTAATTTGATAAATCAGTATATTAATTTTGGAACCTTTTTCTAGTTTTGTTCAGTACAGAAACGCGATTGCGTAACTTTCGCTGGATAGAAATAGTTATTGAAATGAGGTCTCCTTCTACACTTTTTTTCATAGTATGACAAACAGGAATGACACACAGATCTGAACGATATTTTATTAGATAGATTTGAACGATATCTAAATTTTCTCAATTGGAAATTTTGATAGCTATTTTAGTTCATTTTATATTAATTTAAAACCGACATTTTGCTATTTTTCCGAAATCCGTCCCTCTCGCACAGCGGGGCGTTCCGCATGGTGTAACAGCTAGTGACCTTTGCAAGCGTGATATATCCTCATACATACAGACAGAAGGACAGACATACATTCTAAAAATGGTAGTTTTGGCTTCAGTACAATACCGAATTCGATTTCACTAAAAAATTTGACAAAATATACAGTGACTTTTTTATTACTTTATTATTATTTATTTATACAATAATTAACTGTCGCCCAGCAGCGTTGTTCACGTGGATCCCGTATTTGCCTGATCCCGCGGGAATATCCGAGAATGCTTTCTTAGCGAATATCAACGTCACACAAAACCTACAGACCCAATTTCATGTTTCTAAAAACCCATTAAAAAGGCAACTTTATCCTTAAAAAGTTTCATAAATAAACTTTCACGGTACGGATCCCTCAAAAATGTTGTAGGTCGAACAGAGTTGACAGACATTCCAGGGGTAGGGCGGGGGTGAGGGGAGCAAGACGTGACGGAAGCCACGATTTATACTGCTGTACATGAGATATGGTATGACCAGGTCATTAACTTCTGTATCTGTGAATAAATTGTTTCTGCAGAAGCGTCAATCTGCAGTGCTTTAATCAGTGGCTTAGGAGTAAATAAATACCGGGTGTAAATAGAGTGCTACCATTAAATGAAACCACATATTCTACCGACCCTACTGAACCACTTTTCGTAAGAAATATACCGCGGTAACCAATAGTTTGTGAAATATTTGAGTTTCGAACAAAAATGCGTGAACTTTAACGCACCGACTTACGGGCGTTTTTTGAAACAGCGGCTTCCGTAAAACAGCTGTGCAGACGCAGCGTTCTAAAATAGACCTTCTAACTACGAGATAAAGTCTTTAAGTTACAGTTGAATACCTTTTTCTCTGAAGTTATGCGCGGGTTTTTTCTTCAGATAATTGTTCAGTATGATTAGTAGAGTATGTGGTTTTATTTAAAGGTCTCAGTCCATTTACACCCTGTATAATATTGCTAAAGTATGTACTTGACTGTGAAATGACAGTTCACATTTGGCACCGCCGGCTTTTCACTGACGATTACTACGTATTATACGCTAAAACAAAAATTAATGATTCTTGTTTGTTGGTGCAAGTTCCGTTCTATAACTCGCAGTACGAGTTACAAATACCTGGGTAACCAAAATATACAAATTATAAAATACATAACAATTCACACGATACAGAAAATTTCTACTAAATAAAAGATTAATAATACAATGACGAATTTAAATTAACAAAAATCTTGATACAGAAGATGTTTTCTTCGTTTTCTTAGAAGGAAATTGTATAGTTCATGTTATAAAATTATACTGCTTCGATTCTAGGTTATATAAAAGTACCTAAGCACCCAGTTATCTTCAAAATGATGAGCAGGTAGAACGCTACGAGAAGGTCGTTGGTGGCCGTGATATAACACTTCGTCAGAAAATTATATGTAATTTATGTAAATAAATGGAGGAAAAGTAATTCCAGGGCCGGAATATGTGATTTTTTTCAACGAGATTGGTATTTGGAAAGGAAATGAGCAATAATTTTATTTTATGCCTTAACCTGATTATGGGTTTCAGGAAAAAGCGATGAAGATCAAAATAAATATTCCAATCACCTACGTCAGGAGTTTTTAAATTGATTTTGGCTTGAACCTCCAAATTAACAATGTTGATCTTAAATCTCATAACTATAGAATACATCAGTAGATAACCAAATCCCGAATAAATTTCCAATAGTATCGAATCCGCATAAAACCCAAATGAATACAAATTGCATTTGAATGTGACATTTAAAAACCCCAACCGGCAACGAAAACCAAAAGGAAATCCAATAATGACCCAATACGAGTTCCCGTACAAAAAACGGGATTATCTGGGCTGTCGTTTTACATGTTCGCGGCGAAATTCCAAAAGGCATGAAAAAGAGCATTAACGCCAGTAGATATGCGGCGTAGACGGACACGTGACATGAAAGAAGAATATTCGCTCTCCTTCGTGGGCGGATTCACACTGCACTGAACAACTGACTAGGATAGGAAATCTGTAAAATTCAACGACTTTGGTACAACTCCAGATTTAGTTAGTATTATGAGTATGTGATTCTTTAGAAGTTTTTTTTGTTTGCTATTGAATTTTAGCTGCAATTATAATTGTTCATTTTATGTTTTACTAGCTTTTACCCGCGGATCCGCCCGCGTGTTATTTGGTTTAACGACATGCTTTTTTCCGGAATAAAAAGTAGCCTTTGTGTTAAGTTAGGATATAAGCTATATCTATTTTAAATTTCACCCAAATCCGTTCAGCCGTTTCAGCGTGAAAGAGTAACAAACATACACACACACACACGAACTTTCGCATTTATAATATTAGTGTGATGATTTATATTACGACTTGTGTTGCAGTAATTTATGTTTGTTTAATATCTGTATGCCTTTGTAGCTCGGCATAGCAAGTAACACAATTTTATATCCACCAATTTTAATTTTATCTATACTGCAGAAATGAAAATTTTTGAATTTTGATTATGAATTTGATTTTGTACAATTGGCCATTACCGTATCTGAAAGCAACAATGAGAGCTAAAACAAAGGATACACGCCCAGAATGTGGAAGAGTGAAAGCAGGCGAGGTGTATATCAACCTCGGGACAAGGGACTTTTGCAAAATCTACGGTATTCAGTAACGGACAAATTACTGATACTCTCAGCTTAAGTGTCTATGACTGATACTACTCAATTGTCTGTAACCTCTCTCCCAGTGTAATGTATGTATCTTCTAAAGAAGGTTAGGCAGAGACTATCTCCATCCGCTACAATCCTGACACACCTATTGTTCGATACAGAATGCATCGATTGGGATTTTTACAAACATGTATTGACAACACTATTTGTTTAGTAGGTAGGTAGGATTTAGGGGTGTAACTTTTTACCTCGGAACAAAATGCACATCATATTATTGTTTTCCTTACTTTTTAATTAAAAGTATGCAATAAATGTGTTTTAGAGCAATATGGGGAAAAAGTTTATTAATAATAAAGTCTTCACAAAAAAATTACGTACTTTATGTGTATTACATTTTGTTTGCATTACATTAACAAACTTAAAAGCGTGTTTACAGCTGTGAAGTAATGCAGCTAAAATGTAACGCATAAAATTTAATAATTTTCATATGATCACTTAACTATTAACAAACAGTTTGCGCGAATTGCTATAAAACGCATTTATTGCAAACTTTGTATAGAAAAGTAAGGAAAACAATATTATGATGTGCATTTTGCACCGAGATCCTCCGTTACCACCTTTATACGTATTTATCTAGATTTAAGTGAACTAATAGACCACCTGACAGACGGGCATATCAAAGGTGTCTCATATGGGCCCGGACACCGAAGTTTTTTTGGTGAGTCTGTATATAATCAATATCATATAATCAGACTATCCCGGACGGCTGATCTTTAGTTTACAAATATAATCAGATTTAGCCGGCCAAAAAGACCGTTGTATCAAACGCCTATCTACGAGTATTTTACTTTTTTTAATTAATTGTGTGTGTTTTGGTAAAGAGTTAACATCCTAGCTTTTTATTTGTTTTAAACCAGACGCGTGGGAAAACCTCATCGAAACTAGGTCTAGCTCAATTTTCGGTTGAAGGTGAAACCAAACAAAATGAAACTTCAATCAGAGCCGTTGATAAACAGAAACCTTAAACACTCCGAACTTATTAATAATGGGCACCTTGGTTTGGTCGCCTAATCAAAGGAAACCCTTTAAATGTAAACAACATTGCGAAAGTTCATTGAAATATTAAATTGAAGTTCTTACTAGTCTAAGGAAACCTCAGGTTTTTTGGGGCACAGTACCTAATTAATTTCTTACTTGAGCATTTTGACATCATCGACAACGGCAATTTAGGTTCTGGAGCGTTGATTAATTTTTCTATGTGCGTTATACACTAAGGGTAGTAGTGACTTCCGATTTTCCGTTAAAGGTCGCCTTAGTAAACAATTCTTCAGGATTAACTATAAATAATGAAAAGGCATTTAGCTCTTAAAACATCTATAATATATATAACATATAACTATGTGCGAAAACGTTTTTTTTATGATATTATATATTTTTGGAAGCTTACCGAAAATGTTGAAGCTGTTACACGAGTAACATAGTTATTAGTTATGTTTCATGGGAAAATCTGTTTTCGCGTTATTATTTCATAAGATTTGGCTCACCATGAATGAAAACTTACTTCCAGTTAACTTGGAAACTTGAAATTCCGTTAAAAATTCTGTGCCTTAGGTTCACCTAAGATTTAAACTCGAACCTAACGATTTAACTCAAAAAATCCCATTTTACAGGAGAGACGAAAAACAATTTATTTTGCAACATTAAGTTCTATTCCTGTGTATCCGTTCAGCCCCTAGAAAACATACCATTTTAGAGATATTATAACTAGTTATATGGAGTATATAGAGAAACAAAAAAAAAATAATCGATATATATTTCGACCTACTTGTGGTCGTCGTCAGTCGAATAAAGAAAATGCGTATTTGACATTTATATATGCATTGACATTGAAGTACAAAAACCTTTTTGGAATACTTAAACTATTTTATTTTAGACTAGGGTGAAGCAGAAGGAGTGGTTCGGTGGTATTGGTTGGGGAAAAAGTTTCTTCGCATTTTATATGAAAATTCAAAACATTTTTTAATAAAGTTTATTTACATTTAACTAAAGTATGTAGGTGCCATTTTGTTCGATAATTTTCTGCCATCTTGTAGGTAGGGACATGATCCCATTACTATAGAAATTCTGGGGCTTCTGATCAAAAAACCGCGACAAGTGGTTTTGGCAGTCTTCTCGTGATGTTAACCTGACACTGCCTAAAGAATTCTGAAGAGACCGAAACAAGTGGAAATCTGAAGGTGCAAGGTCAGAACAATACGGCGGATGCATTAATACGTCCCAGCCAAACTATTTTAATTTTTGCTGAGTGGCTAAAGATGTGTGAGGTCTAGCGTTATCATGATGAAAAACCACACCCCTTCTGTTGACTAATTCCGGCCGCTTTCTCTCAACTTCTTGCTTTAATCTCATCAGTTGTTCGTAGTAAAGTTCAGAATCGATGGTCCTACCTGGCGGTAACAGCTCGTAATGAATAATACCCTTCCAATCCCACCATACACACAGCATTACCTTGTTGCGAGATAACCCGGGTTTCGCCAGAATCTGTGAAGCCTGACCAGCCTTTGACCACGACCTTTTTCGCACGTTCTTGTCGTACGTGATCCACTTGGTTTTTCAAAAATGGTTCGGTTTCATTACATCGTAACAAAGAATCAATGAGTACACGATTCATTAAATTTCTTTCAGTGAGCTCATGAGGCACCCAAATATCGAGCTTTTTTGGGTACCCAGCTTTTTTCAAATGCGCCAAAACTGTTTTGTGGTCAATCCCCAGTTCTTCAGCTACATTGAAACTACTGAGATTCCGATCTTGTTCCACTTTTTCAAAAATGGCATCCATATTATCCGTAACAGGGCGCCCAGAGCGAGGTGCATCTTTGACATCAAAATTTCCGGATTGAAAACGCTTAAACCAAATTTGTGCTACTCTCACAGACACTGCACTAGGTCCATAAACATCACAATTTTTTTTCGCGGCTTGCGTTGCATTTTTACCTTTTTTGTAGTAAAATTTTAAAATGTATCGAATTTCTTCATTAGATTCACTCATCTTAACAGTAAGAAAAACAAATTAAAATCACACATCTTACCTAATTTGAAATTAGAATTATCTTTTTAAAATTTTAACTTTTTAATAATAGCAAAACCAGCCATATACAAATGGTATAGCCAAAGAGATTTTATTATAAGTTCATACATACTATTTGCGAAAAGAGTTTTTCGCCAACCTATTATAAAGCTTGACCGGGTCACCCCAGGAGGATGTATGTCGATCAAATTTGCGACATACTGATGAACGGTAAAGTCAAAAGTGTTAGGAATAAAAGAGCTTGAAATTGAGATTGATGTTGAAAGAAAAGCGAAGAAATGTAAATTTGCGAGAAAAGAGTGATAGGATTTGTGAGGGATTGTAGAGGATGGCGTATGTATGTATGGGATTATGAATATTGTTATGAGGGGATATGTGTGTTCTGTCTGTCAGTTAATGTTGTTTGTTCAGTCCTGGTCCGTAGTGGGCACCAAGTGACCAAATGTATGAGGACTGAAGCAGTTGTTGAAGGTTTGGTTATGAGATCTGGCTTGGGTGGGGATGGGTAAGGAGTTATTTTGTATAGTGTCTGTTGTGTGTCGGTGATTGTTCATGCGTATGTGTTGTGCAGTTCTTGTTTCACCTACGTAGAATGCTGGACAGTGCCGGCATTATAGTAAGTAGATGCAATTTTCTGTTTAGCATGATGAGTTTCGTTGTGTTTTGTATGTGTTAGTGGTGTGGTGAGTATTGATTGTTGTGTCTGATTTAATAAAGTGGCAGGTTTTGAAGCGCGGCCGTCGGCATGGTGTTGTTCCTGGTGATGTTGTGATTGCTCGATTATATGTGTGATTTGGTCTTGTTTTAATGAATAAAGACTTTAGGTTGGTGTTCTGTCTGTAAGAAATCTGTGGGTTTGTGGGGAGTAAATTTTTGACGGAGTATGGGAAACTGAACACTTACCGAATCTCCAGTATGGATTTGGCTATATAAACGAAAGTCACCTTATTTAATCGAAGATCCGATCTGAGATTACCCCAAAGATTAGCCCAGACCCCAGCGACGATTTCAAGCTTTGCGCGGCGCTTCCTGTGGAGCTTCTCGCTTCCCCGCGAGAGAGAGCGAGAGAGCGCTAGAGGCTAAGAGAAGCTCCGCAAGAAATGCCGCGCAAAGCTTGTAGTCGTGGCTGCGGCGTTACGCGTTCGTTGCTCGCGTCAAATTCTAGTGTAAATCCGATAAAAACCTTTACGTTAGAATAAAAATTCAACTTCCGCTGAAACGCTTCTTTACTTCACGCCTTTGATCTGTTGAATAGTTTTGTGTTCACTTTCAGTGGGATATCCGCTTATGTATTACTAAACATTGCCCGCGGCTTCGCTCGCGTGGGTAGTGTCCAAGCAGTGTCTTTGAAGCAGTATCGACAGTTTCGGCTTGGCGGTTATTTTATCAACTCCCCTTATAGCATATACGGTGACTAGAGTCGCTACGATTATTATTAAAGAAAACTGCATCTAAACCCGTTGACTCTCGAGTTAAAATAGAACATACCTACCTGCATACAGACAAACAAACAAAAATTCTAAAAATGGTAGTTTTAGCTTCAGTACAACACTCATTTCATTTGAAATTTCGCAAAAATATTCAATGCACAGACTGACTTTTTTACTACTTCTTTATAGGTATAGTATACAGTGTGTCCCCCGTAAAAGTGCACACCCGAAAGGGGGTGAAACTAGACCCTATTTTATCGACAAAAAAATGGAAAAAATTAGTCTGGCATTTTTTTTTATACTAACTTATTTTTTCGAAGTACTTGTGGTAGACCCTGTTTGAAAAAATAATCGTATCTTTTGAAATACCAAGTGTATCTCGTCGAAACAAAATTATTAATGATTAGGAATAATAGACACACAAGATCGAATAATTAAAGAAGCCATACATTTACACGTTTAATTAAAAAACAGGTTTTTGTAAAAAAACATCAAGTTTTTGTTTCGAATTTTTCAGTTATTACTAAATTTCTCGAAAAAACTTCCCCTTTAAGCCAATTTATTATTGTTTATTTTGATTCTACATTTAATTATTCTATCTTCAAAAGAACTCTTGCTATGAGCGAACAAAACTAGTCAATACGCGTTTTTTAGGAATTACAGATTTGGATTAAAGTCATTAATTTTCCTTACTTTTTACTTGATTTTAAGCTAAGAAGAAAAAAAAATAGGAAATTAAACTTTGCATGAATAAGACGAATCAAACATTTATTTACGAAGAAGTTTACAAAGATTACAATGATAAATAAATAAACCCAAGATGTACTTAATCTAACAATGATTTCACCTAACGCATCAAATGTTCGAAGTGATCGCCTCTTTGTTGCAGACACATTGCTGCACGAACAGCTATTTGTTGTGTAGCTCTGCTAATCATGCCTGGGTCATCATTAATATCTCTGGCACAATTGGTAATCAGATCTTGTAGCTCGGCCTCAGAGTTTATCTGGTTGCTATAAACGCGCTGTTTCATGACTCCCCACAAAAAATAATCTAAAGGCGTCATGTCGGAAGAACGAGCAGGCCAACCCACCGGCCCATGGTTGCCAATCCATCTGTTTCCATATGCTTCGTTTAAAAAATCTCTCACGATGATTGCGCTATGGGCGGGACATCCGTCCATTTGCACAAACATGTGCCTTCGAATATCAAGTGGCACGTCTTCTAGCAAAAGAGGTAAATCTTCACTCAATAAACTTAAAAAGGTTATGCTATTTAATGTAGCTGGCAGTATAACTGGGCCAATGAGCTTGTCACCAATAAGGGCTGCCCATACATTGATTGAAAATTGCACCTGAGAGTTGGTCGATCTCTTCAGGTGTGGATTTTCATTACACCAATCGTGCAAATTCCTGCAGTTTGTGATCCCATCTCTCGAGAATCTAGCTTCATCCATCCATAGAATCTTTTTAGAAAATTCCGGATCGTTAAAATTTTTTCTGTGAATCCAAATCAAGTAAAAAGTAAAGAAAATTAATGACTTTAATCCAAATCTGTAATTCCTAAAAAACGCGTATTGACTAGTTTTGTTCGCTCATAGCAAGAGTTCTTTTGAAGATAGAAATCCACTATTTTTTTTATTTTACGTGTAATTAAATGTAGAATCAAAATAAGCAATAATAAATTGGCTTAAAGGGGAAGTTTTTCGAGAAATTTAGTAATAACTGAAAAATTCGAAACAAAAACATGATGTTTTTTTTACAAAAACCTGTTTTTTAATTAAACGTGTAAATGTATGGCTTTTTTAATTATTTAATCTTGTGTGTCTATTATTCCTAATCATTAACAATTTTGTTTCGACGAGATACACTTGGTATTTCAAAAGATACGATTATTTTTTCAAACAGGGTCTACCACAAGTACTTCGAAAAAATAAGTTAGTATAAAAAAAAATGCCAGACTAATTTTTTCCATTTTTTTGTCGATAAAATAGGGTCTAGTTTCACCCCCTTTCGGGTGTGAACTTTTACGGGGGACACACTGTAGATGATTCATTCCGTAAAGAATTAATCACACTAATATTATTATTGGTACACCTCGGGTGGTAGAGCTGATGCCGAGCTCGACTGTGGAGGTACCACCATCTTACTCGCAAACCCTTCCGAAGTTATTCGGGGGAGAGTAAGAGAACAGCTCTCAGGCAAAACCAGGCGGCCCACCATTGCCTGGGACCGATGGATGGCGCTATATCCATCCCCAATTGCCGGGCCCTATATAAATCAGACTGGTGACGGGCAGCGGCGTCACTGGTGCAAGGGGTTCGGCACCGCGCTCACCAACCCGCCTGCCCAGCGTGTGTGAGTATGGGCATTTCTTCCAGGAGGACCACCAAGAGTGGTGAAATCCTGGAAAGGCCTATGTCCAGCAGTGGACGGAACAGGCTGATGGATGGATGGAATATTATAATTACCATTTTTTTATTGTTATTACTATCTCAGTGTACAAATAAATAAAAAGCTTAATAAAGCTAATAATCACACTAATATAATAAATTCGAAAGGGTGTGTGTGTGTGTGTGTGTGTATGTTTGTTACACTTTGACGCTGAAACCGCTGGACGGATTTGGATGAAATTTATAATGGATATAGCTTATACCCTAACTTAACACATAGGCTACTTTTTATCCCGGAAAAAAGCATATCGTTAAACCGAATAACAAGCGGGCAGAGCCGCGGGCAAAAGCTAGTGAATCATAAAGACGCTTTTGTGTTTATTCATAATAGCTGAAAGTAAAGTTAGTGCAAAGGTGCATCGGAAAATGTTAGATGATTTCGCACCCTGAAAATATAGTTATATATGGTGTCAGCCCCTTTTCAAAGAGAAATGAATACTTGTAAAACATTGACACAACACCTGATAGTTTTTAGGGTTCCTTACCCAAAGGGTGCCAAACGGGACCCAATTACGAAGCCTCCATTGTCTGTTCGTTCATCTGTTTCAGGGATCTAAAGCTTTAGTAAACTTGGTAGCCAGTTCAAATTTTACTATGACCTCCATCACGGCAAATAATAAGAAAAATGTTTTCAATGTTATTTGTTTCAGCTCTTATTCAAAACGGTAAGTTTTTAGGGTTCCGTAACCATATTGTACCCGTATTGTGTGTTAGTACGGAACCCTTTGTGAACTCACACTTGCCTGCTTTATTTTTATATTTTGTTTTGCATTGGAATATTTTGGTATTACTCGTAATTCATAGTAATTTATTTATAATATTTATTAATGTATATCATTTTAGTAATTTATCTTCATTTGTTTATTGCAAGTACTAGCTACGGTTAAAAAAGACGGGTCATTATTTGAACTCTGGTAAAATACACCAAAAAGGTAGAAGAAAAATAAACGTATTTCCGTAAAGGCTGTAAAGTCTTGCAAAATGTGCAAAATAAACAAGAGTGTTCGATCACAAAAAGTTAAGGGCGCTACAGATGGCGGCCCGGACAAGTTTGGAATAATTAAAGCTCCAAAGTATTTAATTTTAGCGGAACACAACGCCTGCTTTGACACTTTCAAAGAGTTTGTTCATTAAATTCTCTTGTACTGTAAGTTCAGACCTTGTATCAATGGAGGAGCGACGATCGAAGACCCTGCTACATATATCTGTGCAAAATTTCTACTAATGACTCGGTAAGTATATAGTACTCAATATCAAGGTTCAGTGCCCCTTTTTTTCGTGTTCTCTATATACAAACGCAAGCCCAGCCCCGAGTCAATTACTATGAGAGGTCCACATTTCATTTTGCGAAATTAGCAAAAAGTGTTATCTATCCGTGATACTGATCCCTTACCGAGCATCCAGTATGAACTTGGCTGTATTCACATATAAGGTGAATTTCGTTTATACATCTAAAAATAATATAAGTTATATACCTTCCTAACACATCTTATCTACAGTAACTTTGGTTAATACAAACAAATGCATACTAGACTTTGTTTGAAAAATATTTGTTTGGTATATCCGATTTTTAGTCGCTGAAAAGCGATTTTAGGATTGAATAAATTGTAAAAAAAAATCTGTAGACGCTATACTATTCTATATTTCTGATATACCGTTTATATACATTGTATACTCAAACTGCACTTTAGACCTATATTTGAAGGCGTATTTCTCCTATACGGATAGTCCAAACACTTAAGAAAAAAATCATAGTAGGCTTGACATAATCAAAAATTTTTGAAAAAAAATTTTTTTATCGGTCTTTTCTTTTGACAAAAACAAATCGAAAATTATCGAAAGTTGTAAGCGATTTTTATGATTCTTTCAACATATGAAAAACAATTTATAGATTTACAAAACAATTGTTCAGAATTTTTTTTTCCGTAAAAGATTGCTCGCCATTTTTGTTGCTCAAGTATCTTGTCGTGTCAGACATTTTTGCCCAGAATAAAACTTTTAGCCAAAAAAACTCAGTAAATATTAATAAATAAATAACGTATCTAAATTATGGCGCAAATCCAAAAATGTGAGACACAGACACAGAATGTGAGAGAAAGGTCCGGTCACAAGTTCTACTATCATTCAACAAACCAATCGCAGTTCACCGCGCGTGGGTTTGGTGTTTGGTCACAAGTACGACCATCATTCAAACCATTCCTTACTAAAACCTCAGACATAGCAGTATGGGCGAAGTTCCCTATGCCTTTCTACTTAGTGTAATTGTGTTTTATCCGCAGAAAAATAATACAGCATTATTTTGTTAAGAAAAACAAGAGAAAAACTACAGCAAGGTAAATTAAATTGATATTGCCGTTGAAATGGTTACTTTCCGTGTCGTGTTCAAATAAAACGACAGGAAAGAGCTTTTATTTCCTTAAATTTATGGGCTGAGTTGAAAAGGGCGCAGAATTTAAGCGCAACGTGTCGTGATATGACGTAAAACGTAAGAGGGACCGTTTACGGTAACGCCCTTCATAATATGGTAGGAAATCACAACCGTAGCAAATAACAATGGGAGGCACTAAAAATAATTGCAGCAATGAATCTCGCTCAGTGTAAAGTGTGCTAAATCTCATTTTAAGACCAGCCTGTACGCACGATTGAATCCATTGCTGCATACAAAAAGCCTTTTGTGACGTCATTTCCACGCTGAATATATAATTTTACAGTACCGTAAGATTAGACAAGACTACACACAAATTCATTTATTTTTAGTGTTGTAAGTGAAGCATAAAAATGATTCTATAGTTTTGACTGTTTATTGAGTTGTATTATTATAAAATTCACGTTTGTAGGAACATAATAGACGTGTACCTACCGTATATAAAGATTTGTGCAAAGATTTATTGAGAATAAACCTATCAAGATATCACAAAAAAGCTTTTTCTAGGAACGTGATGGTCCGCTTTAATTTTACGTGTGTTGTACGTACTGTAATCCCTTTATTATGCAGTTATGCTAAGGTTCTAGCTTTTGGATCGCTACGTATCCTTTTATGTAAATCGTTTTTACGAGTACCGACGCGTTATACAAAAAACGAAAACCGTAATTATTGGTTTTTTGTCCGTCTGTCTCGACGTCTGTTTGAGTATAACTAAATAAATATAAGTAATTTGCACACGTGCTAGTTGGACTCGCGAACAAAGGGTCCCGCTTCACCACACAATATGAGTACGGAACACAAAAAAAATTATGGTACATAACAACAACATAGATGCCATAGCAAAACAAGGCGACAAAAAACACAGCGCTAAAATGGTAGCGCCTTACAAATAACATGGCACCCTCTGAGTTTGGAATCCTAATATTTATTAATTGTTATTTTACTTTAGAGTATGTACAGCAATTTAACATTTGAAACTTGTATGTACTACCATCTTTAATATAGAACCGAAACAAAACGCTAAAAAATGAAAGGTTGGATAACAATTTTGGAATAGGCCATAGTAACACACATTCTATGAAAATTTCTATTACGGCTGAAGCTGTATAGAACGTGTTTTTATACTTGAACAACCAAAACCAGGGTCAAGATGCAAAGGCTCTTCAAAATCACCTCTATTGCTAGAATGCTAAGAGATTAACTAAGTGTGTCAGATACTTAAGCCAAACCAGTGCTGAAGACATACGATACCTATACATTGTTGTTGAGACAATAGATCCTAGCGACTGGTAATTTTGGGTCAAGTATAAAAACACGTAGGTACTTAGATAAACGGACGAAGGGACAGACAGACAGCGGAGGGGTCCCGTTTGGCACCCTTTGGGTACGAAACGCTAAACAGTCTGTGAAGTTGTACGAGTGCACAATGTACGAGTTCAGTTAAAGTTAATATGTCTAAAAATACCGAAATGACCCCAAATTAGCCATTACTATGTCCTAGATCAGTTAGCCACTAAATTCCAAATCTAATTTCAGCTCAATCAGTACTGTCGTTCTTGACTTGAGTAATGCCGCCTTAGACCATTTAACACGGGACCTGGCAAAGCGCCACTCTTAGTACTGAAATTATTCTGCCGTTTTCCACGGGAGGGGAGGTAAACACGCACAGCACACATTTACTCGCTCACGCACACTCTTGCGAAAAATTGATATGTCACACTAAATCTAAAGCTGCAACACAGGCACAAAACGCGCAAACAAGCAAACTTACATGAACAAATTGTTTATGTACTTCGGCAAAGGGGGATAAGTGCGCTTGCCTAGTCGCGTGTTATATGGTCTAAGAATGCCGCAGACAGAAATGTAAGAAAGATAGACGGACAGAGAGACAAAAAACCTTAAAGGGTTTCCGTTCACTGATGGTTCCGTCAATATTATATGTAATCGGACAATGTTGCATCTCAAAAGCACATACCTAATACTATCAGCCTCTTCAAGGCAAGTTTTTTATTTATGTGTATTTTTAAATATGTATATTTATTGTATTTCTTTATTGATATTTTTGGATATATTTTGGATATTATTGCTATTTAAGCTAGAATAATACTAGCTGATTTATTAAATATGTATGTATGTCTTTTGTAGTATTACACGTATAAATGATTATTTATTTTAATACGATTTCTCTTTCCCACTAAGGTTTCCTGGAAGAAATCCCTTTTTAGAGATAAGCTCGCCTCCGTACAAACTTTCTAATTATTCATGTGTAATTAATTATCACATTATCTGTGTACAATAAAGAAAGAATACTAAATTACAATTAGGGTTACGAGAGTTCCTGATACCTGCCATTCTCATAAATTTTTCATAGTAATGCAGAGGCAGCACGATTTTCAATACTTTTTGTTATAAACACAATCAAACTCAATAAATACACTTAGTAATTTTAAGCATTTATTATTATTTCATTATCATCTAAAACTCCTCACAAATCCTATAATTTCATGACTTCCTGACAGATGGCCAAAATTCCTGGCATATCAGAAAAATTCCTGTCGTCTGGTCACTACTACAAGTACCTACGATATCTTGAAATTTAAACTAAAATTACATAACCTCATTTGATTTTTTTATTACTATAGAGTTTATCTAGTCCAAGTCCGTTTAAATATTTTTCAACCTAGAATACGACTGTAAAATTTATCTCCGAAGGACACTGAGTTATTTTTATTACTCAGTCAATTATACTTCAATGCCGAAGGATCCATCCAAACACGGTGTTAAAAACCTGCTCAATCTTGTATTTTGATAAAACAATACACCTATTTGAACACTACGCTTGGTTTTATGTAATGTAAGCGTAAGCGGCTACTCACGATGTAAAGTTAGAAATCAGGCGATTATACTAGGTTCACTGTAAGTAATAAAGTATGAGTTCTCCGCAGGCAAACAGGGTTACGCCACGATTCCCCGCGTAACTGTCATGACATTAATTTCCACGCGTAACCTCTTTTTGCTTTCGAAGAAGCTACTACTTATAACGAAACCAGTCAGGCGATTTTCTAAGGTTCCCGAGGACTGCTAAACAGGACCCTATTACTAAGCATCCGCTCTCTGTCTGTCCGTCCGTCTGCAACATGGGGTCTATAGCTTTAGCCGTACAGTTGAAATTTTCATAGAATATATGTTGCTATGGCCTCTATCACGGTAAATGATAAAACCTCTAAAAAGAAGCATTTTTAACGTTATTTGTTTCAGCTATATCTTAAAATCGGTAAGTTTCAAATTTAATCAAATTATTGTACATATTCTAAAGTTCAACAACTAAAAACATACAGGTTCCGTACACAATTTTCAGGCGCTACCATTTTAACGCCTTGTTATGTCGCTACGAAATCTATATTGTTGTTATTTACAATGTTTTTAGGGTTCCGTACTGGTATTGTATTGTGTATGGAACCCTTAGTGCGCGAGTCCGGCTCGCACTTGGCCAAATTATTTATTGCATGATTAGCAGATTTCTAATATGAAACATTTTATTCCAACAAAATAATCCCGCTTGCTTTTTCTTGATACGCACGGGTCTTAGTTTGGGTTACGTAGAGTATAAAATCTGTGGTTTGGGCACGCTCGGTAATTCTTCCGGTGACCAGACCACGGCCCGCTAGTTTGTACTGCAACTAATTGATCATGCAACTGTTCCGTACAATGAGGTTCCATTCCGCAGTCCGTCGATCGGCTGAATTACGAAACTCACTTTCTTTACTGACTGTACTTGGAACAAAAAAAAAGTAAACGAAATTAATGTAAACATTTTTTGTTTGCGTTTCTTACGCGTTTTCTTAATAGTGTATTTCTTTTAAAATAATGTATATATTCAGTAGAAAAACTGATTATATTCCAATAAATATCAACATTTCAAATATATATTCTTTATTTGGCTTTACTCATTGAATACCACACTGACAAAGCGAATGGAACGATGTATAATTAAATATTAAGAATTAACAAATTAAATAGACACGGGCTGAAGTACAATACTATTATATAAAGTAGCTTTCGTTTATATAGCCGAATTCATACTGGAGACTCGGTAAGTGATCAGGACCAATGTTCAATTATCTTTTCTGTGAAATACGCAAAATGAAATTTGGACTTACTAAAGAGACTTGAACAAGTATAGAGGCACAGACATTTTTTTTCTTATTTCGCAAACAGGGTCATTGAACCTTGGTCCTGATCACTTACTGAGTCTCTGGTATGAATTTGGCTACATAACAATAGTCACCTTGTACATTAACCTCTCATAAACAACTAGACACACAGTCTCTAAGAAAAGTTCGTGAGAAAACGTCCGAACGGCGACGTGCATAGTAGCAAAAATGCATTCAACCAAATTAAAACGTTATGTCGTGAAGGACGTTGCGGGGGGCGGCTCGATGAGGAGGACGAAGGACCGACATGAGTGGCAAAATTTGGGAAAGGCCTATGTCCAGCAGTGGACGAATACGGGCTGATGGATGGATGGATGGATGGATGGATGGATGGATGGATCGTTAAAATAAGATGCGATGGTGTCGATTCGGTGTAACACGACTTAACCTATTTGACAGGAGTAACCTTATTTTAAGCGTCCTGTCCTTGTCTTTTCGATACGGAAAGAAAAAGACAGAAAGCGTAAATTAAGTTTAGTCCTGTCAAATAAGTTAAGTCGTGTTACGCCGAATCAACACCATTGTCAGTTGTACGCAATCGACATTCGATCTTGTCACGTCGTAGCGGTGACAAGATGCAACGCGGACACTTTTTGAGCTAGATTGTGAGTCTAGTTGTTTATGGGAGGTCAATGCTTGTACAGCGTTTGTTTGCACCAATAAATATATTTTCCACATACTCGTACATCTTACTGTACACGACCACATACTGAGCCCGATGTTGAATAAGCCGATCCGCAGTCTGCATAACATTTAATTAGTATTCGATTCTGAACGAGTGCCTGTAATTGACTCGATGGAAATGAGAAAAAATCGAGCATTGTACGAGTGAAAAGTGCACTCCTATCGCAACTACTCACAACAGTAATAGTGATTCAGTGAGAATTATAGCCAATTAATTGCGCTGTTAAACATAAAGTTCTCTATTCAACTTGTGGAATGTTAATAATACTTAGGAGTTCAACAATCCATATGTTGACGCCTTCCAAGTTGGAAGTTCCAGCATAATGTTAACATTTTACCCGTAGGTAGAGAATAAAGAATATGCATGTAGATTTTTTAATGCACCAATCGTTAATATATGATCGATTTAGGGCTATGAATAGGAATTTACAACTAAATTATCCATATTTCATAGTTATAAAATCAAAATAAGTTTCATAATAATCTTCTACAATTCAAACGGCTGCCATTTTAGCGCGCATCAAGTGACGTCACATGATACTGCTCTTGCTTGCGATGCATGACGAGTGGCCGGTCTTTTCATTACAAAATATTTGAGGGTTTTATTTTACATTTATTAATTTTGAACTTTATATTTTATGATGAAATGTACTCACTTTGTCACAAAAGACAGTAGCCATTGGTGACGCGTTTTGCATTTGCGTTTCATTTCATCAAAATGTTGTATTTTTTAAATGGAAATAATTGCAAAACTATAAAATAAAATAGATTCCCATGGTTATTTAAACGAAATGCATATTCTCTGAATCTATTTTATTTTGTGAGATCCGTCCGAGCCAAGACCTATGTTTTAGCTTTAATGAAAATTAAGAGGCCTATCATTGTTTGTATCTAAAAACAATCTATATAAATACATGAAATAATGAAAACTCAATACGATACTTTTATTTCTATAAATTATCTTGCATTTTGTCCAAGACTTATACCCGCGTTTATTCAATCTCTGCCCCTTTTTCAGGTTAGGCATATTTTATTAACACTCCTTATAGCCTACACATTGACAGGGGTCCCTACAATGATAATAAAGGAAACCGTATCCAAATCCGTTGAGTGGTTCTCGAGTTAGAACGGAACATACATTCATACAAACAGAAAACAATTCTAAAGATTGCCTTCAGTACAATACTATTAACCTATTTCATTTAAAATGTTGAAAAAATATTCAATATACAGGGCATCACTTAAATTTTCTACTACTTTATTATTAGTATTTCTATAAACGCTACGAGTATCTGAAAACGTATCCATATTACATGTATACCGGGTGTAAATAGAGTGCTAACATTAAATAAAACCACATATTCTACGAACCATACTTAAACACTTTTCCCAAGAAGCATACTCGCGCTAACCATTAGTTTGGGAAATAACTGAGTTTCAAAGAAAAATACGTGAACTCTAACGCACCGACATACGGGCATTTATTAAAACAGCATCTTCCGTAAAACAGCTGTTACGGTGCAGCGTTCTAAAATAGACCTTCTTCCTACGAAATAAAGGCTATAAGTTACAGTTGAATATCTTCTTCTCTCAACATTTGCGGGGAATTTTTCTTCAGAAAGTTCTTTGGTATGATCAGTAGAGTATGTGATTTTATTTAAAGGTCGCACTCTATTTACACCCGGTATATAAGGTGACTTTCGTTTATATAGCCAAATTCATAGTGGACATTCGGTAAGTGGCCAGGACCAAGGTTATATACTCAACTGATGCCGGGTCCAGATCGCACCCGAAATATATTTTGAGAATATTTTAATTTGTTATTTATATAAAATTTTGTTTAGCTGTATGAATAAAAGTCACCTTATACATATAAGGTGACTTTAATTTATGTAACCAAACTCTTACTGAAGACTCGGAAAGTGCTCAGTAACAAGGTTCGATGTGAAGTTTGTAAATTATTCATTTCGTGTTTCCTGCAATCGCAAGCCCAGTCCCAAATCAATTATTTACTATGGGACGTCAAGATTTTATTTTGCGAAATTAGCAAAAAGTGTTATCGATCCGTGTTACTGATCACTTACCAAGCCTCCAGTATAAGTTTGGCTGCATAAATTAAAGTCACCCTATATATCTAACAACCATTGATTTGATTTCCTTCGAGTCCGCTATTCCGGTGTCACCAAATAACAATAGGTTACAAACCTCAGGCCTGCGGTCTCTTTATTATAAACAGCCTATCAAACCAGTCATTCCTAAACCAGTTTCTAGTTAAATATCTTGTGATCACAATCATATTTGCATTCAATATTCCGTCAGGTCAAGGTCTCAACTTTGTGTCGCAATCTGAATGTCAGAGCGATAGAAGACGTAGAGAAGTGTCATGTCATTTCACAGTATTGTTCAAAAAGACGAGTACAGTCACCAAAAGAGATACGGCTATGCGCGAACACTTGATCCTAAGAACTGCTGGACATAAGCCTTTCCCAAATTTCGGCACTCTTGGCGGTCCTCCTTCCTCCTCATCCAGCCGCCACCCGCAACATCCGTCAGATCGTCGGTCCAATGGGCACGAGATCGGCCTACGCTACGCTTTGCTGTCGTGATGATCCCAAAGAAATAAGTCAATATATACATATTAAACTACATTTGCGCATATTGTTTACGGAGGATCTCGGTGCAAAATGCACATGATAATATTGTTTTCCTTACTTTTGAATAAAAAGTTTGCAATAAATGCGTTTTATAGCAATACGCGCAAACTGCTTGTTAATATGTAGTTAGGTGATGATCACATGAAAATTATTCAATTTTATGCGTTACATTTTAGCTGCATTACATTACAACTGCAAACACGTATTACACTGTATTTTTTTTATGAGGACTTTATTATTAATAAACAATTTCCGCAAGTTGCTTTAAAACACATTTATTGCATACGTTTTATTCAAAAGTAAGGAAAACAATATTATGATGCATGAGCATTTTGTACCGAGGTAAAAAGTTACCCCCTTAAGTACTGCTCACGTAACCATCTCTCACAGTATCAATTAGTTTAAGCTGAGTGTCTCTTTTGTTGACGGTACATTCAGTATGATCGTTTAGTTTAGACCGTGGTTCAACAAACATCGCCGTAGATGCTTTTGGTCGTGTTTTTTGTTCTTGATTTTTCAAATTATTAAACCTGCACTGTAACCGTACCCCAAAACTCCAGGTAATAATAAAAACTGCAACAAACAAACGCTGTACAATACTTTATGTTATGCACACCAACAAACTAACTAAAATGGCGGTTTTATCACTAAAAAATCCGGACAAGTGTGAGTCCTGTATGTCTGTCCGTCCGTCCATCTGTCCGTCCGTCTGTCTGTCAAGACCCTTTATCTCGGGAACACGTGGAGTCGTATCGAATTAAATTTAAAAAAAATACTAAGGTCTACAGTCCCTTGAAAAAATCAAACTTCTAAGTTAACTTAAAAAAACCGGCCAAGTGCGAGTCGGACTCGCGCACGACGGGTTCCGTACCATTATCTATAAAAACGACAAAAATATCATGTCTGTTGTATGGGAGTGCGCGGGTCCGACTCGCACTTGGCCAGTTTTAGTATTTGTTGTTATAGCGGCAACAGAAATACATCATCTGCGAAAATTTCAACTCTCTAATGAGATACAGCCTGGTGACAGACGGACGGACGGAAAGCAGAGTCTTAGTAACAGGGTCCCATTGGTTACCCTTCGGGTACGGAACCCTAAAAAAGATGCGGCCGTTTATGCCGCAAAAGACGTATATTTTGACTCTCTCAACGAAATCAAAATTTATAGGGTATTTTCCGTTGACTTGGAACTATGAAATTTGGCAAATAATACCGTCTCATGCTACAAATATAGGAAAAAACTGAAAACTATACACTTATAATTATAAAAAATATAGTCTTTAACGGAACCCTCGGTGGGAGAGTCCAACTCGCACTTGTCCGTTTTTATTTTTTAAATCGGTGTTTTCGATTCCCTACTAGGGAAATTATTCGGATTTGGCCATCCACGAAAACTTGAAAAACTAGCCCTGCTTAAAGGTATATAACAACATACATACCTATTATACATAAACATAAATAATATATACTTACACAAAAGTAAATTAGTATAAGGATTAGGTGTACATCTGTGTAGGTAAACCGTTCATCCAGTATGCCAAAGAGAGTAAGAAGAAAAAAATTACTAATCTAATTTATTCTAGCTACATATGAACAACACATATGTATATACATACAGTCATATTTTTATAATTTTCCCTTCGGCTAAAGAAATCAGACTCGTATTTGATGTTTGAGCACGTTTGTCTTCTTTCATTGCGTTAATTATGAAATAGAGATTTATGGCTTTTATTTTATTAATTATTTCTTAGCCGGAGGCAATATTCTCTGGAGATCTGTTAAAAAGAAACCTAAAATTTAATGTTCCAGATTGCTCGACACATTGACCTCTCATAAACAACAAGACACACAGTCTCTAAGAAAAGCTCGTCAGAAAGTGTCCGAACGCGCGACGTGCATAGTAGAAAAAATCTTCAACCAAATTAAGACGTTATGTCGTTAACATAAGATGCAATTTCAGTTATACGAAATCGTTATTCGATTTTGTCACCCCATAGCGGTGACAAAATGCATCGCGGACACTTTTTGAGCGAGATTGTGAGTCTAGTTGTTTATGAGAGGTCAGTGGCTCGACATTATTATTCCTTTTGATGTACGCATATAAGTGACTCAAGAATTACTATGGCTTTTGAAATTATGTGAATTCTACTTCTCATAAAAACGGACCAGTTATTTTTCGGGAAAATGTATAGTAAGTATTATAAGAAAAATCTATATAATATAAAATTTAAAGTCCTGACTGACTGACTGATATATCAAGCCACAGACCAAACCGCTGGTCCTAGAGACATGAAATTTGGAGGGTCTTGTCTTTGTGAAGTGTAAGTATCCACTAAGAAAAGGTTTTTCGAAACTCTACCCTTAAGAGGGTGAAGTGGGGGGTTGAATTTTCTGTGAAACTTACTACTCTCATTCCAGAGATTAGTTTAGTCTTGTACTATTTAGTCTATGGTTTTACGGAGAACTTCGTCCTTATTGCTTTGCTTGGGAGATTGTCAATTTGTATACCTATCTACCTATACATTCAATTGAGGAGGGGTGAGAGCGCTTGTAAAGTTTGTTTCTGAAAAAAAAAGTCATTTGTTTCCTGAAGCCGCGGGCAGAAGCTATTTTCAAATAAAATAAAATGACATTTTAAAAGTAAATTGTTTACTACATCTGTCTTTACTTGTAAATATTTCCTGGAAATTCCCAATGGCTATAGTAGCCTAAACTAGGATAAATATTGTATCATATTTCCAAGTAAGAAGATATAAACAAGATTAAAACATACACATTTGAGGTTAAATTGTATACCTGTATCTATTTATTTTTACATATTTTAACAGAACTGGAGAATCTACTAACTACTATTAAATTCATTCTTCACATTCATCACGGAACCCTAGGTAATTTCCACTCTTCCTATTTCTTTTTTTCTATACGAGTTAGAAACTCTCCGTGAGTAATATCAGATGTACAAATTGCTGCGCCTTTTTGAGTCGTATTCAATGGAAATAAGAGCAAAACTGTTCAACAACTTTAGTAACTGACCGTATGTGAAGCTCGCGTGAACAGAAAGAATGATAATGATTCTCATCAGTATCTACATTTAACGGTACAGAAATACAAGGATCTATAGTATGATGTCACATTGGAAAATGGTTTTTGTTGTGATAGAATAGAGATCAGTGTCCTCCGTTTATACGAAGATGGCAGGGCAGTGGCTTGAACTTGGCTGGAAGGAACTGGTTCTTTTGGAGATGGATCCTTGTGATGAATATGGATAAAGTAAAGAATTAACATTTTGAAAAACGCGTATTTCTTTATCGTATGGAAGGTAATATCCAACCTTGCACTTTACTCTGCTAGGATTAGGATGAAACTTGGCACAATTCAACATTTGTATATTAAAGGTAACATTTAATAAGTGGTGCTCCCCGGCAGGCTACGCAAAAGGTGGTGGAAAAAATCCAGAGACCAGGGGTGGAGGTGGAAAAAAAATCTGGTCCAAAATGATAATAATGTGACCCTATGAAAAGTAGGGATGGGCCAAATAATCGTTTTATATTCGGTATTTGGCACATTTGGCAGTTTTACCAAATATTCGTATTCGGCCAAATGATCGGCAAAAGTGCCGAGTGTTTGACACTTTAGTAGTCACAGTTTTGAGTATATTGAAAGCTCTGAGTAACGTTTAATATAATTTCTTCACGTTTAGGAAGTTTTACAATAATCAATGTAACGATGTGAGTAACAATAATTAATCAATAATGATTATTTAGTTTCAGGTGGTTAGTTGGGACTGAAGCTTATTGCCTTTCACCCGCTGCCACTTCGTGAAATAATTGCCTCACGAATCACACACTTCACTTTATTTTTATCACCAGTGTCACGGTAAAATGTCCAAAAGCTAGATCTCTTTCTACTACTCATTTTGTTTTGTCTTTTTGCACAGCACAATTATACAATTATTACGATTTCACGTAAAAAACTAACGAACACAAACGCACGTAACAACTTTTTGCTTCCAACTAAATGAATGACGCGACAACTGGTTCGGGGGTAGCGAGGAGAGCAGACGGAAGGGTCCACTTCCACTCCGCATGCTTAGCGTAAACTTGTACAGACTTGTACTCGACAAATCACCCCAAATTTTACCGAATATTCGGTAAACATTTTACCGAACATTCGGCCGAATATGCGTATTCGGTGAAATCCTAATGAAAAGTAAGCCAAAAAAGAACCGGTCGTGCAGCACCACTTTTTAAATGTTACCATAGATATGTACTCGAATCGTACCTAGTTTCATCTCAGCAGAAGATACGAATTAAATACAAAATGTATGGATAACTCGAATCAATATAATATTATCCATGTTTATTTATACCGTATTATTATTGCTCTAGTTAAATATGTCCTGTTGACAACGTTAGTTGAGTAGGAAAGGTTTGCTGTAAGAAATCTCTTATTAAAGATGAACTCACCCGTACATGGCTATTAATGTAACTGTTTGTGTTCTAGTTTATATGTACAATTAATAATAAACTAATAAAAAGGATATTATCTTCTCCAAAATGGGATTTACTTGCATGTGAAGGGTACATTAACTCTGATAAATTGTTTAAAATAATTTCATTCAGGAGCATTATTTAGCTTTTAGATCTTTCTTTAGAGAGCAATTTATTTTTGTTGTAAAATAATGCATTCTTGGGATATATTCGGCTCTTTAGTAATTTAGTTTTGCTAAGAGCTTTATTGTTTTAAATAAAATTAAGCTTTGCATGTCGGTAATATTTCTTATTTCTTGAGTAATAATATCATGCAGATAAATAATGTTCGATAGCAGTATAACCATCCATCCATCCATCCATCAGCCTGTCGTCATCCATCATGGACATAGGCCTTTCCAGGATTTCGCCACTCTTGGCGGTCCTCTTGGAAGAAATGCCCATACTCACACACGCTGGGCAGGCGGGTTGGTGAGCGCGGTGCCGACACTCTTGCACCAGTGACGCCCCTGCCCGTCACCAGTCTGTTTTATATAAGATGGATATACCGCCATTCATCGGTGCCAGGCAATGGTGGGCCGCCTGGTTTTGCTTGAGAGCTGTTCTCTTACTCTCCCCCGAATAACTTTCTTGCTTAGATGCTACAAATTCGTTGTAATTGACAGTAAAGAATATCTGTAGTGCGTCGATACTCTCGCTGCGGCCATCCAGTCGACCGGTCACTCACAGCGCAAATATGCAGCTCTAGATGAAGACTTCACATTTGTGCCGTTTGGGCCGTGGGGGCCTGACGCTCAACAGCTATTTAAACAAATAGCACGCGTCTGGATGATGCCTCAGGGGCCTCGAGGACTGGAGCTTAACTCTGACAACGTATCAGCTTTGCCATCCAAAGGTAATGCCGCCAGTGCTCTTTAGTACCCGGCCTGGTGACAGCAATGACTTAGTCTTGCATTCACATATTATTTACAATACGTTACAAACTAGAAAACAAATACTCGTATCAAGCGCCTACGACAAATATTTTTTATTTTTTTTATTGGTCTTCTTTTCTCTACGTAATACGTATAATGCACTCTGCGTATATAATGTTAAGAATATCCAAAGCGATGTATTTCGCTACAAATAATATCGTCTTATATTTTATTTTATATAATAAGAATGCTTTGCTTCCTTTTTTTAGGGTTCGAAGGGTGCCAAACGGGGCCTCCGCTGTCTGTATGTCCGTCCGTCGGTCCGTCTGTCACAGTGGTCTACAGCTTCAGTTGAAATTTTCACTGAGTACGTTATATTTATGGCAAACAATAAAAAAAGAAACCCGAGGGAAGTCCCCATACTAACCTTAAAAAAGTAAGTAGCATAATTCAACGTTATTTGTTTCTACAAGTTTCTAATTTGGTCAGATTGTAGTACGTACCTAAATAAAAACAACTACAAATAATGAAACTTAGGGTTCCATTCTCAGAGGGTGCCGAATTATTTGTAGAATAGAAAAGAATATACCTAATAGAACCCGAGGTGCAATCGTGTAAGCCAATCGTATTCAAATTGATTATCATATGACTATTCAGCTAAGTAAATTAGTCCGTTTGACAATTGAAATCTTAAATTTTTGGCTGTCAAATGAATACGATTGTCTAATTGTTTTGTTGTTGACAACCAAAAACGTATTATTTGCTTGACCGAAAAGCCATATCACAATAGAGTTTGAATACGATTGGCTTACACAATTATTGCACCTCAGGTTTGTTTATGTTTTCCGTACTTTGTGCGCGAGTCCGACTCCCACTTAGCCATTTTTTTTTGTTTGTTCATCATAATATGTCCTTAATATTTTAATAAGATAGGTGATAGAGCTGATGTGGGGCTCGACTGTGGAAGTACCACCATCTTACTCGCAAATCCTCCCGAAGTAACAGCTCTCAGGCAAAACCAGGCGGCCCACCATTGTCTGGGACCGATGGATGGCGGTTTATCCATCCCCAATTGCCGGGCCTTATATAAAACAGACTGGTGACGGGCAGCGGCGTCACTGGTGCAAGGGTTCCGGCACCGCGCTCACCAACCCACCTGCCCAGCGTGTGTGAGTATGGGTATTTCTTCAAGAGTGGTGACATCCTGGAAAGTCCTATGTCCAGCAGTGGAAGAAACAGGCTGATGGATGGATGGATATTTAACTTACTCTTACAGTTGGTCTTGAAAGATTACAAATACTAGAAATTCGACATGCTGTAGGTTTTTAAAATTATTTTCGTATGCATCATTGTTCGTTTTTAATTTTCAGCAAAAATTGTAACAAAGTTCTTTCGAAACAATACAATATAGACGTCACTAACACTCTTTTGTTATGGCCACGATCCGCGATACGAGCTCCAAAAAACACGAAACTTATAATAATAAATAGTACATCACTTGTTCAAATAATACATCATTGATGCAAGTGGGGCGGGGGAGCCATAGAAAAGGTTTCTAAGATGATTGCTCTTCGCAATGGTTCCCATTGTCATCGTCTCTACAGAAATAGTTATACAATAACTCTCGCTTGAGAAGAGTAAGAAAGACCATGGAGACATTTATAATTACGATTTACAATTATGCACAGACAGATATCGTAGAAATTGTGCTTTAAAAAAGAGACGAGTTAGGAAAGAGTCAAGTTTAAAAAAAGACAAATTAAAGAGATGGCAAGTTAAGAAAGAGACAAGCTGGGAAAGTGTCAAGATTAAGAAAATGTCAAAGTCGTCCAGAAGGGATTGAACTTCATGATCGCCATAACCGACATCGTCAATATTCAAAAGGTAGTATAAAGAACTACTACGGATAAGGTGACTTTGGTTTATGTAGCCAAATTCATACTGAAGACTCGGTAAGTGGTCAGGAACAAGGTTTTTTTGAGAAATACGAAAAAAACAATTTTTGTGCCTCTAATACTTATTCAATAACAACCTCGACTAAATTTTATTCTGCGTATTTCCCAGAAATGAACCTTCGTCCTGGCCTGGCGAGTCTCCAGTATGAATTTGGCTACATAAACGAAAGTCACCTTATATACTTTTAGTTACTTACAGTTAATTTAAAAAAAACTTGACACTTCGACATAACAAGGTCATGGCGAGAGCTTTTTGCGACAAAAAGCTCAGCGTCATAATAACTGTTCACGACCGAGGTAACGTTATTTATTAATTAACATAATTTATTATAAAAGTTTACAACTAATGATAAGTGGTCGTCTGAAGTGGCAGTTTGAATTGAAAGCGATAAATTTGAATTTATATTAATTACATTGATTTATAGCGAAGAATTACAATCATTCTGATACAGTAGGTATATAATTTAAATATGTCTTTCTTTTAATAATGTGCAAACATTTTGGTTCACAACAGATGAAAAGAGAACTGTAGATAGTATTAAATTCTGTAATGAGTAATGAGGCAAACACTAGATAAAAGACAATGATGCAAGAATTTGTTAGGAAATGCTTTATCTTACACTACCTGTTTCATTTTGCAGCAATATTATCAAAAGTAGAACAGTTATTTACACAACAAGTTTGTTTATATACTACATATATAAGGTGACTTTAATTTATCCAGCCAAATTGTTACTGAAGACTCAGTAAGTGCTCAGTAACAAGGTTCGACGATCATTTTTGTGAAGTTCGTAAATTATTCTTTTCGTGTTCCTTACAAACGCAAGCCCAGCCCCGAGTCAATTACTATGGGACGTCAAGATTTTATTTTGCGAAATTAGCAAAAACTGTTATTAATCCGTGATAATGATCACTTACCAAGCCTCCAATATAAGTTTGGCTGTATAAATTAAAGTCACCTTATATATTGAGTATTGTTATTGTTTGGCTACTAGATGAAAAACTACTATAAAAGGTCCCCAAACCAGTGAATCTAGCAACAAAGATTCTAGTCTAGTGGTGCTAGGGCTTAAATAAAGCTAGCTCCATCTGTTGATTTTCAAAATCAAACAAATAAAAATAATAAATAAACCGGCCAAGTTCGAGATGAGCCTCGCTCTATTAAGGTTCCATACATATGAACAATTATATTTTTTTTATTTTTTGGAAGTGTCTAAACAGGCGTTAGCGGCTACCTTATTTTATTCGACCGCTAGTGATAGGTTGCGACGATGAGCGAAGCAAGGAGGAGCGGTTAGGTTGACATATAAGTACATATTAGGGAGCCGAGCGAAGCGGAGCGAAGCGGAGCGGAGCGAGGCGACCCCCGTAGCTTTAACAGAATTCACGATATACAGAAAAAATAATTTTCCGAGCACTTTCCGATGACTTACGGTTCAATAATTTATAAAATTAAAGAACCGCTTCCCTTTCCGAACTGTACATTGCAAATTGAACTTTATTAGTTCGGGCTAAGGAAGATATTCCAACAGCTGTATAATGACTTACGGTTCAATAATTTTAAAAATCAAAGGGCCGTTAGTGGTCCTTTAGTCACTTCCTTATTTTTTTTCTGATCACAGCTGACAAACTACATCATGAGTTGGCGTTTTCAGTATTCGTTGTTTAGATACAGTATTTGGTACATAATATACAGAAATAACAAATTTCTAACTAGATTAATTTTTGAGATAGACCCTCTAAGAAAAACTGACCACTTTGATGGTCCTCATTTATTTAGTTTTGAAGATAAATAAAAACTGGTCAAGTGTGAGTTGGACTCGTGCCTTTTGAGGGTAGCGCCGGACTTAGGGGAGGGCAACCGGGGCTGAATAAGTAACTCGCTGTATACATATTTTTAACTAACCAAGATACAGTAAGTATAAATTGCATAAAGATGTTAGGGCTCACGATGTTTGTTTTTTTTTATTTGTATTGGCTTTGTCCATGAAAACTATATTTTTCGTTTTAACTTACTTTTTTTAAGAAATGTAACTATACTAATTCAAAGAGTAATGTTAAAACACAAAATTGTTTTCAAACACTAAGTACAACTACTTCGTTCTTGCCCAGAGGCCTCCACACCTTAAAATACGGCCCTGCTTTGGGGTTCCAAACATATCGTTTAAAACACGAACTTTTTCACGGGCATTTATAATTACCAACTTAACTTGACACGATCTATGAAACTCTATGTATCAGTGGCCAAGAGTGAACATTTTAAAAGGGGAAGCCGGACAAAAAAATCGCCTTTCTCAGAAAAGCAACCAAAACAAGGAAAAAATAAAAAAAATTGTACTTTGCAAGTCCCTGTCAGCCAAGTGTATTTGTCGTATCAAGATTTATGTTTGCCACATATTCCATTTTGAATAGGTAGTTAAATTAGATATTTTTTTTTCCAATACGTGTCCTATAAGAGCTAATTGTGTACGGAATTTTAAGTTTCTAAGTCAACTATAAATACCCTATAAGATTCCATGGTAAGCCAATTTGTATTGTAGATAACGTGAAGAACAATAACTTTTTTGAGCCTGATTTTTTAACAGCAGTGTGGGGCCGTAGACTTCTGTAGGAGGTATTAGTCTGTCTCAACTTGATGTCTCTAACGGGGTCCGAGAAAAAGGGTCTTGACAGACGGACAGACAGACATACAGACAGACAACAAAGTGATCCTATAAGAGTTCCGTTTTTTTTTTTTTGTTTTTCAGGTACGGAATCCTAAGAAGACTAAAAAAATATTCCATTCATTCAATGATTGCTAGCTGGGGCAGGAAAAAAATCTTTTTGACTGCTATTATAATCCACCTGAAAAATAATTTAATTAAATTGTTTTTTCTGTATTCTGTTTTTGGTTGACGTTTTTCAAAAAATATATATATATTTCAGGTCTGTAGCTCATTCCGTCTATTAAGTAGAGGCAGAGGGCTCCATTTTGCCCATTGGTTACGGAATCACGGAACCCTAAAAACTACTGTTACGAGATTTTCACACATTATGAACACTATACTCGGCTCTTAGTATACTTGGGTTAGGGTGACCATGACAACTTACAGAGGCGTCGAAACGTCAAGCACTCATACTATGCCTAGTTTTAATTAATAAACAATACACTACCTTTACTGAATAAATTATTAAAATTATTGACTTTGCAATACAACCAAGTAACCATAAAGCCGTAATTAGTATTCCTATGAATAATTCCCTAACACTTTGAACGAGCGGCATTTGCTATCTTCACAAAGGTTACAAATATATTCCTTAGAAAGCTTCCTGAAGCAAATCCCTGAAGAAGACCCTCATTCATATTGAAAAGAGCCTCTTAAAATTCTGAAGCAAATCCTCCACTAACCTTTGATGATGTTCCCACGCGAAATTCCAATCAATGGGGCTGCTGTTCAAACTCACAAAATTAGCACTTTTCTGAAAATCTTCACGGAAAAAAACACTTTACCGATGTGCGAACATAAAATTTCCATAATCCGTCACATTTCACAAATCACATTTCCTGCAGAAGAAGTTTTAGAAGGCTATATTGATAAAAGTTCGTTTACACGCCGCTGTGCCGTAATGGGGCACATTAAACTTCGGAGCTTTCGTCGCTTCACTTCTCTTAAAGATATAAGTTAGGTTTAAGATTCTACTTGAGATATAGATAATATTGGTGTAGAAATGGAATGCGTGGATGTGCTCGATAAAGGCTATACGAGCGAGGGCATGGACCTCGGAGCGCTTGACGGTGCGCCGGCGCAACACAACACAGACTGTCCGCGCACAAGACTGGAGTACCGTTGCTCCAAGAGTGGGAGCGAGGTCGCCGTACCGCTGAGTCTTGACATTTTCAAGTTATTTTGTTACTTAACATCGACACTATGACTTGTTATTGTTGCCGGCACAGATCTTAACAATAGCGTTCAAATTGTTCCATTTTGTAAACCGTTTGACTTGGAGTCGTTAGAGACTGTCCTCTAAATGATAGCGAAAGTTGAAAACTGTAACGGCAGAAGTTTTTATTTGAAAAAGAACCTTTGATGTCCATTGTCAAAGAGACAATGAGCGAAGGGCACTTTAATTCAATTAAGGGTCTGTCCGTAATGGAGCTGTTACCTACAAAGGAAGAATTTTAGAAAAGTGTAATTTGAATGTCACTCTTCATTTTGATGAAGAAAAGACTGTGAACATTTCTCAAGCACAATTTTAAATTTTGCTTTTTTTTCTAGGCCACTTTTCCGGGGTTCGCAGTTTCAAATCTCGTACGGGCATATTTATATTCGGATCTCCATATTTGTGCCCTGAATACGGCGATAGGGCTTAGCACCCATCACGCTGAAACCTAATAATCGTCGGTGAAACATGGGTGTAAATTATGGACAGTGACTTGCATTTCACAGTCCAAATTTGGAAACACCTCTGACAACGCCTTCGAGAATTCGTGTAAATTTTAAAAAGGTCCTTACTATATGCCTAATGTATTTATTTATCATTGTTGTTTCATATCATAATTTACGAGCATACTTTTTTTTCTCAATTAGTTAGGATCGTGGTTTCACTTAATCTACTTGTCTATTTATATCACATGTTAATACGAGTCCCAAGTAACCCCTGACTTACTTGAAACATTACTACCGCTGCGTTCAAAGAGGTTGTACTGATAACTACCAACATGGTTGGTTCACCGAGTTCTTCGTGAGAACCTAAATATCTGGGGCACGACAGAATCGTGAATAAAAAGTCTCGCAGGCTGCCTCCGTGACGACGCCAACATTAATCTCTTCGTCACAAACTTGCCTATCCGAGCAAGATTGAGTCAGTTTGTAGATGGGTTGACACTAGCGCATCGCAAACTAAGGGCTCAACCACACAGAGAGCGTTCTGTGATCCAAACAATCAGAACGCACGTTCTCCGTTCTGTATTTCTAAAGATCCAAGACATCGCTGTTCTCCGTTCTGTGTTTGTAAAGATCCACGACATCGCTTAGATAACAGTGACCGCAGCAGATCGCAGCGGTCGGTCGGTCGGTCGGCCCCTATGTAGGACGCCGGTTGTTCAATCTTAGACTCCGGGTTCGAATCCTGTAGTTTAAAAACTAACTAAGATTGTGGTTGCCAAATATATGCGTTAGAGTCCAGTTATTTTTTAGAATAACCATGTCGTCGGCATATAGTAGAATTCGGTATATCATAATCTACCTACTTAGGCAGATAGTATTTCTTTTAAAACTAGGGAGGTCGATCACCTCGCTTCGCTCTGCTGCCCAAATTTATTTACTTGTAATCCTCACACGCTCCTCCTCGCTCGTCGTCGCACGCAAGATGATATTAAATATCTGATATAGGATGTATATGTATAAGGTGACTTTAATTTATGCAGCCAAACTCTTACTGGAGACTCGGTAAGTGCTCAGTAACAAGGTTCGATGACCCTTTTTGTGAAATTCGTTAATCATTCTTTTCGTGTTCCTTACAAACGCAAGCCCAGCCCCGAGTCAATTACTAAGTGGAGTCAACATTTTATTTTGCGAAATTAGCAAAAAGTGTTATCGTTCTGTGTTACTGATCACTTACCAAGCCACCAGTATAAGTTTGGCTAGATAAATTAAAGTCGCCTTAAATACCTTTCGTATCAAGTGAAGGTCTGAAAAGAGCAATTTTCCAATCATTTCTGAAGAAGCCCATTGTAGAATAAAGTTGACTGATTACTTCAGAGATATCTTATTTAATAGTTTAATTAAAGATTAATCAATTTATTTATTGCCGTAAATCACATGTATTGATCACAAGATCTTATATTCACAATGGTTTCAATATGATTTTACCAATAAGGTGTAGCATATTAGATTCTATAGGTGGTAGAGCTGATGCCGGGCTCGACTGTGGAGGTACTCACAAATCCTCCCGAAGTTATTCGGGGGAGAGTAAGAGAACAGCTCTCAGGCAAAACCAGGCGGCCTACCATCGCCTGGGCCCGATGGATGGCGGTATATCCATCCCCAATTGCCGTGCCATAAATAAAACAGACTGGTGACGGGCAGCGGTGTCACTGGTGCAAGGGTTTCGGCACTGCGCTCACCAACCCGCCTGCCCAGCGTGTGTGAGTATGGGTATTTCTTCCAGGAGGACAAAACAAAAGTGGCGAAATCCTGGAAAGGCCTATGTCCAGCAGTGGACGAAACAGGCTGATGGATGGATGGATGGATGACATTAGATTCTTAATATTAATTTTAACTACTATTCTTATATCTATACATTTATCTATATACACTGATTTAGTTTTACATTATAAATATTTATTCAGCATTAATTATTAATTATTTCAAGTAAACATTATATTATCGTTCCTATATATCATAATAATCCATTAAGATTTTTATTAGCCTTATAGAAGTATTTTAAATTATAAGGACACATTTTAGCCACATACCTTTTTAACGTGTTCATAAATATACTACCAGTTAGACATATCTATTACTTCCAAAATAGCATATCATTCATGTTAAACTTTACAAGTCTCTACTTTTCTAGGGAAGATTGACTTTGACAAACTTTACGTAAGTTGCAAAATGTCAGCTACATTTATTTATAATTCCACGACATAAACTTTGAACTTGGAAATTAAACTACCAACTTGTAGGTAAAATTTCAAACTAAAACTTAGGCAACAATAAGGCCCTTTTAAAACTAACAGCGACAGATATTTGGCTCCATAACTTAACATAACTAACGCCTATAAAATTATTTTGCCTTTTTTGACCGATAGATCCGTATCTCAAGTAATATGTATTGTACATATAAGGTGACGTTCGTTTACATAGCCAAATTCATCCTGGAAACTCGGTAAGTTCTGTGAAATACGCAAAATAAAATTAAGAGTTCCTATACTAATTGAGTCGAGGATTTTCTTTTCTTCAACAAGTACAATGTATAGAGGAGAGGCACAATTTTTTTTTCGTTTTTCGCAAACACGTTCATTGAACCTTGGTCCTGAGTCCTGACCATGATTCAAGAACAGCCTAGTGTAAATTAGTATAGGAAGTGTACATTCTATTTTACATATTACAAAGAAAGCGTAATTGAAATTGGTCCTGACCACTACCCGTCTTCAGTATGAATTCGGTCGTATAAACGAAAGTCACTTTTCGTCTAAAGTTTACTACTAGTATATTATATTATACTCGTAGTAAACTTTAAACGAAAAGTTCTTTTAGTAACAATATTTACTTGTTACAGACGTCAATTTCGTCGATGTTGAAGTTGGGAGCGGTCGGGCCCCGATGCTAGTTTATTCTTCAACCTCTCAACCTGAAGAGCTGAAGACGTATCCGTCTTCGAGCAACTTCGCTCCTGCTACGATTCTACTTTTTAACTTGTTCTGAGTTTTCAGATTCTTGGCTGATCATAGAATAAAATTCAGCTGAAAAGGTTGAACAATATTTTGTATTAATTACCTCGACTTATATAAGGTTACTTTAATTTACACAGCCGAATTCTTACTGAAGACTCAGTAAGTGCTCAGTAACAAGGTTCGATGACCCTTTTTGTAAAATTCGTAAATTATTCTCTTCGTGTTCCTTACAAACGCAAGCCCAGCCCCGAGTTAATTACTATGGGACGTCCAGACTTTATTTTCCGAAATCAGCAAAAAGTGTTATCGATCCGTGATACTGATAACTTACCGAGTCTTCAGTAAGAATTTGGCTGCATAAATTAAAGTCACCTTATATATATAGTATATGCCTTAGCTCGTTTAATCTGTGCCCAAAGGCGGCAACAGTAATCTTATTGAAATTAAATCTCTTAGAATAAATAATAAGTTGCAGAAATATTGACAATGTCTATTTGCGAATTGAATAAAATATTTGATTTAATAAGTCCTTCATTAGTTACTGTATCTTGAGTTGTCTATCTATGTCCGTATTTAAATATATTATTTAATATAAGCATCAAAATTTTACTAAAGGCAGAATTACAAAAAAATTGTTATTCAACTACATGTCTCCTCTTATATGAACATTTTGTATTTTACTATTTTGTAATTAATGTTTTCAATTTTTTAAATGCCGTACACAATGGTCTAGTTCTGTCAAAAGTTATTTTCATAGCTCGAAAAGTCGCTCAATTTAACACCACACATGAATTCAGCACCAGAGTTGTTGTCACGAAAGAAATCCCATGTCAAAATACTTATTCTCAAAGCATAAATACGACAATGCCTTAATCCGCTGGACTTCTTTCGTGACAAGAACTCTACACATGAATTTAGCACTAAACATTTTAGCACTACGTGAATTTACGAGTTTGATGGCATTCTCGATGCCTTTACTGATTGACAAATAAACAGACACGGAACATTTTCTATATGAGTTTTCAATTAAAAAAGCCCGATAAACTTTTTTTTAATGAGTGACCAAGTTTCATCCATCACAGAAGTTGATACGAAACAACACGTAACATGCATTTTTTCTTTTAAATTTTCCTAAGCTATTATTAGTAGAAACTGAAAGATCTGATAGGAATCCCTCACTTCAACTTGTTTCGACATTTCCTAAACTTTGTTTTGATGTCTTTGTGACTGTGGTTTTCGACGTCTTACTCTTCACTAAATAGCGATTTTATAAATGGAAAAGTGTCTTGGGAAAACCCTTTCTTTAGATTAGAAATGGTTGCCTTTTATAAAATTTTTGCTTTTGTCACTCAGAATAAAACGCTGATTGAAATTCCCTCGTCTGTGTTTGTGTAAATTATTACAGAGAAGTTTCATTTGAATTTTGCATTTATAGGTATCTGTTACTTTTTGAAGAATTTAAGATAGTTTCATATATTTTAATGCCTAATTTCTACGGCTTTTAAAACAGTGCTAACTAAATGACTACTTTCAGTGAGATCCAAGTGTTAAATGGTCCGGAAAATAATAACTTTAACTTACAGTCAGTCACAGAAACACACTTTCGCCGCTCCTTGCATTCTCAACTTCGTTTTTTCAATAAAAACTGGTTTATTGCCAGCCATTTAAAAATAAATTCTAAGAGGGTTATAAACATGAAATAACTACCACAACTAGTCAAACCCGACTTGATTACCAACAAGGCAACAAGTTATGCTTTCGCGATTTTTACCCTCTCTTTCTATCATTACGTCAGCCGTGGAGATGGCACTAACATAATTATGGATGTAGATTCTCTGGTTAATAGTCCATGGACGGTGTTCTGTCGTGAGAAGAGTACTGTCGTGGTATTTGTAGAGGTACCCAGTGTCTCATCTTGATACTTCTGCGTTGGAACTTCTTGTGATTACGAGTATATATTTGGTTCGGTAATGAAAGTATACACGATTCTGATGTCATTACGAGAAAAAAAAATATACTTACCTTGAATTTTCACCAAAAATCCCATCATTTCTCTAAGCTATGGCTACGCAGCTCACCGGCCTCCCCACTCCCCACACACCTAATTGCACCCCGCAACCCGCACCCCTCATCCGAGTGGCCAGCGACAGTGACACCCCACGCGATTAGTGTATTTTGAGTAAAGAAACTCGTCTTATTATGAGGTACTGGTACTTTATTCAGAGATCCCAGTATTTAAAATAATATCTTTACAGATCATACTAACACACCCTTAAAGGATTCTTGCCTTTGCTTTTACACCCGGTATATTCTTTAGATGTGGCTTTGTTGAATATACGAGTAACTTTGTTCGCAGCTCTACATTAGAGTCGATGTTATGAGTACTGCACACAGAAAACGAAAAAAAACACGTTTATCCAAAATAACGTACGTAATCGTTATGTGTGTTGGAATACGAGCTACGAGTATGTAGAGATAATTCTGTTTTTCAAAATCTCATTTTACATGTTGGTGCAGTCAAAGCTAGTTCTTAAAATATCTCAGAGTTCAATTCATATACTCATGGTAGTGCCAGTCTCCTAAAGGGGAAGACAGAGGCGTACAAACATCCAGCTGCTACGATCCTGACAAGTGTTTTTCCCTGTATCGAGTCATACATAAAGTTCTTTGCTCTTCTTTGTATGTCGCTAATTTGGGATGCCTTCTTTAATGTCACTAATTTGGAATACGTTTTTTTTTCGGGCGGCAGCGATAATAATAATAATAATAATAAAATATTTATTCAGAAACTTACATCAAGCAAACTTACAAATATACATATGAGTTTCGTTCTTAAAGTAAATACAAATCCTTAGTGGTCAACGTTAGAAACCAAGTTAAGATAAAATAATCAGATGTCAGCGGTGGAACTCTTCCTTTTACTTATACTGCAAATATTTAATTTATTACTCTTCTTTCAGTTATATTCTATATGTAACTATAGGTATATCAAAATAAACACAAGAACAAGTCAATGTAGAACCAAATTAAATAATTTAAATTTAATACGATTATAAGTGACTGTTAAAGATCTTTCTCTGACTCGATGTTCATGGAGCTGATTGGAGCTGTTGTCATCCATCCATGCGAAAACAGTAGCATCATGCTGGAATGGACAAGACTACGTGGTCGAAGCGATGCATGAGAGACTTGGCATTCCACGGCGATGTGAAAACACCTTGGGACATTTATGGGCAGGTTGCTGAGTCAATTACGGGGGTAGGCAGTAATGCAAAAATTTATAGTCTGCCGAGTGTAGCCGTTTGTACACCGAACTCGAGTCTTTTAGTAATGGCACAGTATAGATAACAACAGTAGTTTAACTGGGCGGTGTCCTTGAATTCAATACCAACGGCCGTTTGGCGCCTAAACACGCGCTAGGGCTGCCAACTGACTGTTTACGTAGTTGATAATGCTATATTATTATTATAAAAGTTGTATTTAAGCAACCATACAATGCACAAAATACTTTGTAATTTCATGCCATAATTTAGGAAAATGCGCGGGATCGTCAGTGACAACGTGTGTACGTAACTGCGGTGCGTGCGACCGCGACCAACCGCGACTGTCGTAAACCGAGTTGAACCATGTTTTGTCGGTGGTTCGTTTCGGCCCGCTTGTATGGAGATAGAATACTATTTGTTACTTATACTATGGTAATGGGCATGCCTACTCGTGCAAAGTATCTAAAGATTGCTTAAAACTAATGAACTCGCTCTAAAAATTTATATATTTAAGTTTGTAGGGGCCTTCAGTAAGCTAAATTAGCAGCTCGATGCATGTCGGTGCAAATATTGACAAAAACGACATTAAAATAACGTTCATAATATCACTAGTGGCTATTACGACGATCACTGCGTGTCGCAGGATAGTGCAAAATATATCTTTTATAAGATATTTATAAGTTTTAGACTTTTATATTGCTTGTTGTTTCAACCTAGTCTCTTTTGAACTAAAAAAGTTTAAGCATTTTATCAGTTTTAGGGTTCCGCACCCACAGGGCAAAACGGAGCCCTCTATTAATGTCGCCCTGCTGTCTGTCCGTCGTCTGTCCGAAGTAGGTACATCTGATCTGAAATTTGGATATGTTTTATATTTTTTTATCTCCAAAATAAAAGAAATGGGGCTAAGAAAAAAGAAATCAAAGCTGTCAATTTTAGACAATTTCTTTCATTTCTTTATATCAAATTGCGCTGATGGCCGCGCGCGCCAAGACGAACAGAGAACACAACCTGCAGCGTTTTCTAAGTGTACCTAAGTAAATTTGGTGCAATTTTTTAAAGTTTTAACTTCACAATAGTTTGATTAGTACGTACCCAAATGTTCTATCCGCTCGATATGACAATCTATACTTTGGTCGCACATGACGCAAGTCGAATATAAAATGGAAACCAAAATTTCATCTCACGAAACTCGTAAAAAAGGGTAATTGGGCTTTGTTTCTGAACATTTACCGAGTCTCTAGTATACATTTAGCTGGATCTATCAAAGCTATCTTGTGTAAGGGAATATTGCCAGGTCCCTATAATCCATGTGTGGTAGCCATTTCGTAGAATTGATCATTTCAGGATGTGATCGACAATATCGCAGAATATGAAAGATAGACTTCCAACAAATGCCAAAAATAGGTGCGACGCCGAGTGAAGTGACTGGGGTCTTGACTTTCTTGTGATCATAAGATCGGGAGCCGAGCGAAGCGGAGCAGAGCGAGTCGATCCCTTTAGTTTATTTATACAGATTTCATGACATTTAAGCAAATCGTGAAATGATCCATTCAACGATATGGCACGACAAATACAATATTCTGAGCCAGTCACCAGAAGCCTAAATCCTACAAAAAAAGGTTTCGTTTGTTGTGACCAATAAATAATACATTTCGTATGTATTATATCATTAAAGATTGTTTTTTTGTATAATTGATAAATAGGCACTCTACTTGTTAATTATCATCTAACTGTTATGTAATGAATGAGCTACTGTATATTTGTTTCTTTTTTATGGTTCTTTAGGTTTGTTTGTGTTTATATTGATGTACTTTATCGGTGTTGTAACTGTTTGTCAACCTGAATAAATAAATAAATACCCACAGCAGTACATATGTAGTCTGGTCATAAGTTTTGTCACACATGGAAAGTTAAATAAATGACACAATTAAATATTCAAATTTCGAATGCCCATAATATTTTTTTCGGCTTGCATTCTAAATTCGAAATTTTACCCATGTAGGTACTTACATCAACAGTAAGAGAATTAATGCACGTTTTAGAGAGAAAAACATCATTGTTTATGTAAATTATATGAACAATTTGATACCTGCGCAACTTGATATTAAGTAAACCAAAGATATATTATATATGATATAGTAAACATACTTGAAAGTCAGGTAGGTTTCTATTGGCTGATAGGTCTACCATTAAAAGGAGTGAAAATCGTGAAACTGTTTGTTTTTATTTACCTCGACTGGATTCGACGGACGCAGCTGGATTTTCTTGTTATTGAAAGTTGATAGTGAAAAGCTGCTTAAACATTGATTACCATTACCAGACAAGATTATCTGACGGTCAAAATTATTTATTTACTAGCTTTTGCCCACGGCTTCGCTCACGTGAAACTGTCTTCCAATAAATGTAACTTTTAAAACTTATATCGACAGTTTCCTGCATGGTGGTTATTTTATCAACATCCCTTATAGCATTATATATATATTGACCAGACCAGGGTCACTATGATGATAATAAAGAAAACTGCATCCAAATCTTTTCAATGGTTCTTGACTTAAAACGGAACTTACATACACACAGTCTTTACAGACAGACAGACAGACAAAAATTGTAATAAATAAATACTAATTTTCATTCAAAATTTCGCAAAAATATCTAATAATTAGTCGTAATCATAATGCCATTAATTAAAATTGTATATACATTGTACCTATGACATTTCGTATGACGTGCTACATGCCTCCAAAAACACCCTGGCATACCATACATTAGACCCGATCTTTCGATTCGATTCAGATGCTCTTTTACGCAGCATAGGGTACCTATCCGCAAATTGCAATAAGTTTGTAATTTTTACTCAAATCATTTGTCTATTTATTAACGTATTGGAATGGTACAGAACCCTCAGGGCGCGAGTTCTACTCGCACTTGACCGTTTTTTTTTTGGTGTATGCTTACTCTGACGGAAATCGTTGGCCAAAACAACAGCCTGTATGAGACACATTTTCGTAGTCGTTATGGTAATAAAACTAAAACAAATTAGGTATATAAATACGCAATTTATCTATTTCCCACCTAGCGTTGTAGAGTTCCATCAAAAAAGCTTATAGTGATTGATTTTCTGAATTCTCTATCGACATAATGAATTTTTACATTGTTAACTTAAATAATAACAAAATTAGTTAACAGTTATATTTAACACTTTAAAGTTTTTAATCAGATTGAAACCCCTACGAAAAAACACAACAAATTCTTGCATGCCTGTCTGATGAGGTAAAATTATCCACATGCTAGCCTAGATACAGAATTATCTACAAACTTGTCAAACATTTTTCTGTTTTAAATGCATATGATACTCACGCCTTTGTACCAGGACAGACTACAGATTTCCATCTGCTACGATCCTGGCACACCTCTTTTGCTTCTACCTACACCATCAATCTAGTCATACAAGCGCTTCTATTCCGGGTACTTTTTACTTTGTTTGCCCTTGTTCAGTACCTATGTCACCTATTTGTCGGCATACGTCCTTCTAGCTTTACCTTCCACTTGCGCAGCATAATTTCTTTGTCACTATTTTTCTGTTTATAAGTATCGTAAAACTGCGAAGACCGTAATTAGGTAACCAGAATAATGCATGTAATAAAATAAGTAATATAAGAATATTAATAAAGAACCATGTCACCATTCGTCGCAGTTAACTGAAGGTAACCTAGTTGTGGTTAGCATAACCCTCGTAACGCAAATTAGTCTGAATAAGACTAACAGTTATTCTTGATGAGTTTATTTTCTACGGTATTGGGTACATGTACTGTAACCAACTATGGGGCTTGGTACATCGTTGACTGTAACCTCGTAAAAAAGCAATTACATCAAAACTACTACCTACTTAGATGATTAGGGGGCCGTCAAAATCAGAGTGGTCTATCTTTTCCAGACACAATTAATTTACATGTCAATAGTGTCTGGAAAAGATAGGCCACTTTGCTTCTGACAGCCTCATTGTCTACATTCGATCTCAAATCCCTACCCAGGACCCTGTCCAACAAACGTTGCAATTTAGCGAAATGTTACGTTCACACATTTTCACAATAATTTTGTTAAATAAAAATTACAAAATGTCAAAAAGCAACAGGTTATCTAATATTTGTGGACCAGTAAATTTTTTCTTGTTTGTTTCAAAATATTGCATTTCATTAAAAATATATATCGCGCATTTTAATTAAACTCTTTACCTATCTGTTAAATATTTATTTTCAAGTTATCCTTTGTTTTTAAAATATTTATAGATGTATTATTAGAAGTAAAGATACACACAAATAAATAAACACTAATGTGATACTATTAAAAAACTCGCCTTCTATATAGGTACCCTTTATTTTAAAGTAAGTGAGTTGATTTCTAAATAAATAACATTTCTCTACTTTCTGTAAAAAAAAAAAACGGAGTTTATAACGTGCGAACTCGAAGAAAGAGTTGCCATTTGGATTCAACTATTCCATTCTATTCCATAAAGATCATAAATCAACAAATTAATCTCAAATTTTTTCTTAGAAACTTTTACATATCGTCACGACATGAATCCCAGATACGGTGTCAAAGGCGTAGCCAAGTGTAAACTGTGAAATAAAATTCACAGTCCACACTTGGTACGTACAGCTTGGCAAAAAAGAGTTTGACGCGATGACAGATGAAACTAAATATTTTGGTCGTAGTATACAGTTTCGCTCGTAGTGTGTGGTATGACTAAATTATGTGGTATAGCGCCCTCATTTTTTCCAAACTCTTTTTTGCCAAGCTGTACACCCGCTTTTCATCGACGATTGTTACGTCCCAAACGTGATGAATGAAGAGCCCAATCGCCATACCACACCGAACATAAGGTTTCGTTTCGAAACGAGCAAAAATCACTCGGAGTGATGCGAATTTCAGCCTAGAGCGTTCAAAAATGGACACGAGTTAAACCGAGGATAACCGAACTGTTACCTGACAGTTGCACGAAAGTGTTTTGAAACGCTTCGGAGTAATGCGAAAATCATTTTGTTTCTATCTTGAAGCGTTTCAGAACGTGCGATCATAGTGCGAAATTTCACTCGTTTATTAGAAAGAGATAGGTAGATCTACAATATCTACACTGGGTAATATCTATCAATATCTAAACTAAGGCTGTCCGCGGGTATGACTCTTGGGAAAAGTAGTTCAGTTGGGTCGGTAGAATATGTGGTTTCATTTAATGGTCGCACTCTATTTACACCGGGTTTATAGTAACAAGAGAAACAAAAATCTGGTTGCACCAATCAGGTGGCCCAGTGTGATTTTCGCATTACTCCGAAGCGTTTCAAAACACTTTCGTGCAACTGTCAGGTATAGCTTGTCAATTAAATCTAGAAATTAAATAAAGCGGAACTATTATTTTCTCTTCGTATGGCAACTCTAAAACTCTCACTGATAGTTTCAAATCACAGAGAAAATTTCTTCTTCTTTCGTATTGATATCGATAGAAAAATTGAAAAATCTACGTTTTGGTGCTTGATAATGGGAAAAACTATAAAGAGTGGTGCAAGAGAGGTCATATACCATGTATTTGAGCGGTGTTTGGCGGAGTATCACGCAGGAAAAGTTCTAACTGATTTGGATGACTTGTACAAACGAGTAGCTGTTATTACAGGTACAGTGAATGTATCAATTATGACCTAATTAAGTGTAATACTTAAATCCTATCCAAGCCTATAAATACACATAAAAGTCCTGCTTTATACATTTTATTCTAATTTTGGAAGTTATGTTTACAAATAATTTAAAAAGCTCTGTTGACTTTTTTTTATGTGGAGACTGTATAGTTTTCATCATTTTTGGATCTGTAAAACTAATTTTGTGTTAATTTTCAGGAAAATTTGAAAGCATTGGTGCGACGAATCGTCAAAGGTGAAAGCGGTGACATAAGTTTTCGACACCCGGGAAAAATGAAAGAGGCCGTCCTTTTCTGGATATGGACGACTTTATTTTATGTGCAATTAGACAAAAGGTGCGGTTGATGAATGAACCATCAGAATGAACTCATTATTATTATTTCTTGCTCTAACCTACAATTAAATGGCATTAAGTTGTATTTAAAGTACTTTAATTTCATAAATTCACACAGGTGCAAGTGTCGCCAAGCACGTATCCAGGGGGGGATAGGTAGGATTTATCTCCCTCCCGAAATTTGGCGTGACATACACGGGACCAGGAATGTTTATATTCATAACCACTGTAAAGTACGTTTTAATAAAAAAGGTACGGTACAAGTGTCGCAACGGCTTATGAGCGGTGACCTTGACTGCGCTAGTCATTTTTTCTCTATCGCACTAAGTAATTTCGTGCGCGAGTGAACACATGCGCTAGTCCCCCACCACTTCCACCCAGAGCTCATAAACCGTTGCGTTGCGACACATGTTCTTTAGATACTTAATAATATTATAGTACAGTGATTGTTTTCTTGAGGTTTCTTTCCCAATTCACGTTGTTGGTTCAATGAATATCCCCCCCCCCCAAACAAAAGTCTGGATACGTGCCTGAGTGTCGCAACGGTTTTTGAGTGTTCGGTGAAAGTGGTTCACTCGCGCACAAAATTACTAAGTGCGAGAAAAAAATTACTAGCGCAGTCAAGGTCACCGCTCATAAACCACTGCGACACTTGTATGTAACTATATCCTTAGCTAACAAAGCTCACAGAGACCGTCACGGCAAAAAAAATCTTTCCTACTTAAATGTGAACGCTACAAAGTGACTGAGCAAGATTCAAGTTTTTGCGTGTGTATTGCCACATAAGCGATTAAAGCGCCATAATTTTTTTTCTAGACTTAATTGACAATCTGTAACAGTTCGGTTACCCTCGGCTTAACTCGGGTTTTTTTTAACGCTCTCGGGTGAAATTCGCATCACTCCGACTCCGAGTCCGAGTGAAATTCACTCGTTTCCAGACGGAACCTAAGTAAGTAATGCACGCTTACACACTTTACATTATTAAACTTAGACGCTTTATGCAATTGTTCAATGTTGCGTAATGTGATTTATCTGTATAATGTACATCGATTTTTGTGTAGCCTTCGTTTGGAAATACAGCTGTTTTTGAACGTCAACGTCAATGTGACATTTGTTAGTTGCAGGAGTTGCACTTTTGTTGTGCATTGTTTGCTCAACTTTTTGTAAAATGAATGACAAATTATAAACAATTCCAACGTTTGGCACCTGAATTGTTTATTAGAATTGTACAATTTTGTTGATGAATGAAATGATGTGAATAATATTTTTGTGATGTGAAATGATAAACAAAACGCTTTTTTCTCTTGGTAACATAGACTTAATTCATTATTAAACTTTTAAGCGTGTCAGACACTGCGAAAGCTAACAAATGGATAAACTAAATAATTAGTGCAATCCCATAGAAACGTTGCAATCTCATAGAAACGTTCCATCACAAAAAAAGGAATACTTGCAATATATCCCAACATCAGCTTACAAAAATGTCTGCATTACTTACAGCAGATTGGTTTCAACTGGATTCCTACTACAGGTTTGTAAATTTGTTTGTATTCCACAAAACTTTGCAATATGTCACACAAAATTGGATTGGCTCTACATACCAAATAATTTTCCAGGAAGTTCGACCTATACACAATGAACTGGGCCATGGACGAAGGTCTAGAAAGCATGCTTCTCAGCGGCGCACCATACGGGGGTCCCATAGCTGCAGTGAGAGATAGGAAGCAGTTTGTTCGAGTAGTGTCCCAGGCGAAACCTGTCATTACTATCTACAACTGTGTTGGGAATACTATATCCAAGATTCTGGTAAGATTTCTACTTTGGGTCAGGGTATTGTGTAGATAATTGTCGATAGTTTGCACCCTTCATAATTTTTATATCGGTAGCTCAAGAGTTCAAATTTTCAACTCTCTTGCATTCATTCTAAATAACCTTGCTTGGTTATATTATGACCAGAGTTTGGAATAGGTAATTATGGTGTCAATTCGGTGTAACATGACTTAACTTATTTGACAAGACTAAACTTAAATTAAGCGTCCTGTCTTTTTCTTTCTGTATCAAAAATACAAATACAAATACAAATACAAAATTTATTTATTTATACACAAGTAATTTATAAGTACTTTGGACCCTCCTTTTAAGCTAACAAAACCTGTATTAGAAGGGACCGTTCTTCCCTAGTTGTTACATTATTCTTGTGCTGTTTGTAGGTATTACAACTACAGATTATATAAATTAATAAATTAACAGAAACCTTTTTTTTTAAGAAAAAAAAGATGAGAGGTTATACATACATAATATGTTTGTGTGTGGTGTGTGAAAGGGTGTGTAGGTGTGTGTGAGGGTGTGTGTCTGTGTGCGTGTGTAAGCGTATTTGCATTTGCGTGGTTAAGAATCCATGGTATATATGTATAATAATATGTTTAAAAAAGTATTAAATATAGTTTATAAGGTCCTACGATAATAAGTGTAAATAATTCTAGGGAAGACTGTGTATCGCTAACTGAACTTTCAGCGGAAAGTGGTCTATTTGCGATACTCCATCACCTCTTTTGTTTTCTTAATAATATTACTTTGAATTTCAGGACCCTATATAATAATAATATTAATACTTTTATATATTTTAAATTTGGATAGTAGTAATTGATGTAAGTGAGATATAACCACCAATTTTATCACAATTTACACAAATAGGGTAGGTAGTAAAAAGTATCGACTGTTCCAAGGTGCGAAGAAAAAAGACAATTGAAGCCAGTTTATAAAAGTATTACCGTTTGAGAATGACTCTTATGAGTAACATTATAAAAGTTTAGATTAAGCAGGGTTAGGGTAGGCCTGTCGGTGTTGTTCTCCGTAGGGTTAGACTGCGATAACTTGAGACATGTGAATATTTATGATATTGGTTTTAGTAAATTTTCAGTATCTTCGTAGTTAAGTTGTTTTATCCAAGTAGTAATGGTCTTTTTACAATCTGTGTATTTTAGTAAATAAATGTTTAGTATTCTGTTTATCTTATTGTACAAATAGGTTGATCTAGATGAAAATTGATTTGACGCAAAAGTAGTTTTGACAGAAGATGATTTAATTATACAAGGGTTACGTTTATATTTAATGTTTGGATTAGGTATTAAGTGTTTATGTATTTTTAAGACACATTGTACAATATATAGTTGTCTCACTGTTAGTAGATTCGTTTCTTTAAAAATACTAGTAGTACTATATGTTTTTTTTTTAAACATTAACACTTTGAGAATATACCTCTGACTACGTTCTAGCGTGATGAGTTTAGTTTTGTGTGATCCACCCCAAATAGGCAAACAGTATAGTAAGATAGATTGAACCATTGTTTTATAGATATAAATAAGTAGTTCTTTGTCAGCAATGTGTCTAAGATACTTAAAAAGCCAAATGAGTTTTCTAGCACGAGACGAGACCATATCAATTTGCTTGTGCCATGAAAGCAGTTGATCAATGTGTACACCTAGGTATTTGGTAGTAGTTACTTTTTCTAAGGATATACATTTACATTTATTATTTCCATTACACGTGTGTGCAATAAGTTCAATTTTGTTATCAGGTTGTTTTGATTTTAATAAAGAAAAGGTAATGTAATTCGTTTTATTTATATTTAATGTGAGAAGGTTCGTTTGTAACCAATATATAACTTGACGAAGACCATCTTCAGCCAAGGTGTATACTTCTGTCCAACTGCTTCCATGAAAGAGCAAAGCCGTGTCGTCAGCGTAAGAAAAGACTTTCCCATTTGTCAGTTTAATATTAGTGAGATCATTTATATAAATAAGAAACAGGGTAGGTCCTAAGACACTACCCTGTGGGACACCATACTGCGTGGTGGGTTCATCTGAGCTAAAGGTGTTTTCATCTAGTTTGACACGTTGTGTTCTATGTTGAAGATAATCCGACAGAAGGTCCAGGAAATTACCACGGATACCAAGCTTCTCAAGTTTACGTGTAAGAATGGGGACAGAGACAGTGTCGAATGCTTTTCTGAGGTCAAGAAAAATACAAAGTGGTTTTTTTTTGTGTCTAGAAAATTTGTTACATTTTTAGTTAACTCAAGGACTGCGTCTTCCGTACTTTTTTCTTGTTGAAATCCAAACTGTGAGTCAGATATTATATTGTAGTTTTTTAAATAGCTAACTAATCTTTTATTAATGATTTTTTCAAGTATTTTGGATAGTGCTGGAAGAACAGATATGGGCCTATAATTATCTACATCGACTCTGTCTCCACCCTTATAGACAGGATGAATAATTGACTTTTTAAGGGCTAGGGGAAAAATTCCTTGGTTAAAACACATAATACTTAGATGATTTATGATAGGGACTAGTTCATTTTTGGCTAGTTTTAGAAATTTTATTGGAATATTATCCCAGCCACTAGCTGAATCAGATTTGAGATTAAGTAGTATTGATTCTATTTCACTCATTGTCGGTTCTATTACGCCAATGGAGTGTTTTTTACTGGGAAGTGAAGCAAGATACTTATTACAAATATGGTTACTTTCAGGAGTTATGATTTGTTCAGCGAGCAACTTTCCTGCATTTTTAAAGTGTTTATTTATCATAACAGCTGATTTTATAGGAGAACTTTTTAAGTTCAGAAGTTCATTATTATTTGTTTTAACTTTATTTAAGTTGGTTATGGATTTAATTGTATTCCACAGTAATTTATTATTGCTTTTTGTTTTAGTCAGTTGATCACGCTCGTACGGTCTCTTTAATTTTTTGATCAGATTGTTGCAAAAATTCCTGTATCTTCGGTAAGTGATGCTAAGAATTTCATTATTTTGATCTTTTCGTAATTGTTTTTGTAACCTATTTCTATTTTTAATGCACTTTACAATACCCGGCGTAATCCAAGGTTTTAAAATACGTTTATTACATGATATCTTTATTATTTTCGTATTAGAATTTAGTGACACTGATATGAGCTCAATCAATTTATCAGTCAATGTATTTGGGTCATTAATTGTCATCAGTTCAGATAAGTCGTTTTTTTTTTAGAGATTCTAGTGCATTTGTATAGTTGATTACCGTTTTTGTTCTTTTTGTAATTTTCAAGCTTGATTTTATGTATATGTTCACGAGAATCATGGAATGATCCGTTACAGTCGTTGTAAGAACTGCTATTACTGCTGAGATATTGTTCGGGTCTAAGTTAGTAATTACATGATCTAGGCAATTATTTAATCTAGTACTAAGTAGGTGACCAGGTAGCAGACTGTGGCTAGCTAGCATATCAAGATATTTATTACAACGGTTGTCAGTATTTCCTTCTACAATATTGATGTTTATGTCGCCAGAAATCAAGACATTATTTTTTAAATGTTCAGAGTTGAGGTATGAGTCTAACGCGGTAATGAAGTTTGTAATATTGGCATTCGATGGTGACCTATAGATACATAAAATTGTTAAGTTTGGGAGTCTGACCTCGAGACATGATGCTTCGGATAAGAAAACTTCTTTGACCTTATGCTCAATGGAGCGGTTTATATAAACAACGACTCCATCATTTTGTGTGACTTTATTTGTTGTGTAATAGTTAAGATAGTTATGTCTGTTTGGAATAGGTTTGTCTGGATTTAGGCGGCATTCCGTTAAGACAATAATGTCTATATTTTGCTTAAACATGGTAATATTTACTTCTAAGTCATCTATATTTTTGTTAATGCTTCTGATATTTTGTGTTATTATAGAGTAGACCGGTTTTTCTGGAATAAGACGAGAGGATAAGTCGTCTATTGAGCATTTGAAACTAGTGGTGTTTTTAATGTCATCTAATTCTTCTATTATTTCTTGTTGGAATAACATTTTGGGAATATGAATGTGCACCCGAGGTTCATTAAAGTCTGTATTTTTGGGTATGTAAGTCTACGAAGTGTGATATTAGTGATAGCTAGTCTAGTTATTGATACATTTTTGAGCTCTAAGTTATGGTTATAATAAAAAGATGAGTGGACGTTGTATTTATCATATGTTTGGAGTAAAGTTGTGGTCTGTGTGAGTGCTGTGTATAATGAGAATATTAAATTTGTTGATAATTGTGGTAAGTGATTGTGTGATGAGTAATAGTGTGTAGGGTTAAATGAGTTTAGATAGTAAAAGATTGTTTGTGTTAAAAGAGTAAACATTAAAATTGTTAACTTACAGAAATGATAACTAAAGAAATCACAAAAGAATAGTCATTCATTCATAATCTTTTGTGCTTGACTTTCACTTTTTATCCAGATAGATGGTGTGGCATCTTCTTTTTTGATGTATACGCGACCATAAGACGTCCAGCAGTACTTGTAGTTCTTAAAACGTTTTATCTCTCTTGATACTCCGTAATCACATACATTTGACGATCAATTATGAACATAGTCTGATTTCAACGAACGCACCATTGTTTTCACATTATCTTCAACACGATTTAACTTGTATTTATAAGTTAAATTTGTTAAAACATTTGCAACGTAAAAATTTCGAAGTATTTGACAAGCTGTCATCTTAGTTTTTTACTCATCGAACTCTATAAGTCATTGAAAAGTTAGTGTTGTTCGTAATCTGAAGTTATCTTTTATTTTTAATTTAATAAATTATTTTAATTTAATATTATTTGAATACAATAAAAATTTTTTTTCAAGAGCTTAATATAATTAACCAAAACGGATTGTATCCTAAGCCATAAAAATAATGGTTAGTTTTTAAAAATTGACAGGTGGCCATTTTGTTAGAATTGTCATTCACAGTCATTCACTGTTCTGTGGGTTCGCTGTGCATTAGTGTTTTCTGTTTCCGTTTTCTGTTTCCGATTTCTACGACTTTGCATTCTCATTTTGGACTTTTGTTTTGCTTTACGATTTGGCTGGACATATTTTTCTTGGAACGACGACCTTTGCACGGCATCACGGACATTAAATTATGTTACAAAATACGTTGACGAGCTCGCCGCATCGAAAGGAATAACTGTGCTTCGCCTTCCTCCCTACCACTGCAAACTCAACCCAATTGAGCTCATTTGGGCACAGGTTAAGTCGTATGTTGGGAGAAATAACAAATCTTTTAAAATGGCGGAAATAAAAACTTTATTGAACGAAGGGTTGGCGAGAATCGGAGCCGAACAATGGTCGAAATGCGTAAGTCACGTCCTAAAGGAAGAGGAAGAAATGAAAAAGCTCGACGGCATTTTAGACACGGCAAGCGATGACACAGTGGTTCCATTTATAATTACGGTCACCGGCGACACTTCTGATAGTGATGATGACGAAGACGAAGATTTAAATTTGTTTTAATAAACACTTTTTTTATATATAATCAGTTTTATTTTATAGTCTATGGCTTATATATTTAATCTATTTAGTCAGTTTTATTTTAGTACCTATCCTACTATGGGCCATAGTCTATGACTTAAAATTAAAATAATTAGAAAAATAAATTTAATTAAAATTAAATTAGAACACTATGACATCACTATGGGCATAAACAATACGCTGTCAATGTCAGTCCGCCATATTTGTTTACATGATTGTTGGATTCTATTGCAAACGACTTTAAACTTCATGGAACATAGTCATAAAGTGGATACTTCCTTTGGATACATTTTTTAAACTTAATATCCAGGTTTTTTCCAGGATATTATTTTATTATAAAGGGCATAAATATAATCAAAACTTAGAAATAGGTGTTTAATTTTAACAAAATTTTTCATTTAGTTTTATTCAGAGTTACAAAAACAATTTTTCGCCATAAATATTAGTTCTAGGAAAAATATTATTTAAATCAAAATTGTGGACCCTTTTATTCTATATAACTTTGTTTATACACTAAAGTTGACAATAAACAAGATAATTTGATAATATTATATTTTGCTGCTTTTTTACGTTTAATTCGAAAAATATCGATTTTGGAAGTACATAATCTACTTAACAACTCTAATTCTAGTCTATGGGGTTATGATGTAGCATGATCGTTACCTGGGCTAACACATGGGGTAATTTTTGTAAATCTTTCAATTCCGTAAGGTAAGGACCACACAAAAATAAAATCCATCTGGGTAAGGCATGGAACTATATTTCACATAATACATTTAAATAACTAACACAATCCCATGTCTGCTCTTATTTCAGTGGAACAGTGGTGTGCTAGTGCATATGGGCTGGTCTGATGGGGAGCAGCTGCTTTGTGTACAAGAGAGTGGGGACGTGCTTATCTATGACATGTTTGGAGCATACCAGAAGACCTTCAGCTTGGGTCAGGAAGTCAGGGATACCAAGGTTGGCAAAATGAACAACAAATTACTTATTTTACTTTGCTGTGACACTGACTTTGTGGAAATCTATTAAACATTATATATGGATTTTCATTTTCATCTTCCATTTTTGAGATATTATCGATTGAGATAGGCTAGAGAGATTTTGCTATTGGAGCTTTCTTTCATTAAAAATAAGTAGCTAATACGTAAAATTATCGAAGGATCAGAGAATCTGGCAATATAAATAAAAGGCCTACTCCTGTAGTAAAAAAATATTATGGGTATGTTCATAACATAAGCTTTGTATGTAACACAGGTTAAGATTCTCTGTTTTCCACATATATAATAATTTATAGGCTATCCTGCTGGCTGGCTGTCAGTGTTAGAATAGAACCTGACTATTTCTGATCGCCACACAGGTGTGCAGAGCGCAGTTCTTCTCGAACCCCTTGGGTGTTGGCCTCGGAGTGATCACCACCACCAACCGGATGTTCCTGGTCAGCAACGTCTCCGAACCTAAGATACGACCAGTACCAGATTTACCAAGTATGTTCTCATTTAAAATTAGTAGCATGGGAGAAATGATGAGACTTATTTACACACATTGATGAGATATAATAACTCACGCAGTAGAACACTCTCAGGGTTGAATTGGCCATTGAGCATCTAGCAATTAGTTTTTCAGAATGCTTGTCAAGTGTATAGTTGGCGGTATATCCATCCCACATTGCCGGGCCTTATATAAAACAGGCTGGTGACGGGCAGCGGCGTCACTGGTGGTGCAAGGGTTTCGGCACCGCGCTCACAAACCCGCCTGCCCAGCGTGTGAGTATGGGCATTCCTTCCAGGAGGAATGCCAGGGGTGGCAAAATCTTGGAAAAGCCTATGTCCAGCAGTGGACGAAACAGGCTGATGGATGTGTATAGTATTTGTACAACAGCATATTATACATATTTGTGCTGCAACCCAAATGACTAATTTACTAAAACGGTCACTACTCAGTATTTTAGCATACATGTAATAAAATAACTCCTCCGGAGTTTTTACTACAAGCATGGATAAACAACAAGTCATGTTTGTAAAAAAAAATATCTTCCAAAAACTCTAACTGTAGTACCTATAATGAACAGAAAATCACTTGTTCTATTCCACGAATTTATTTATTTCTTGACCGGTTTCGCCTTTATTGCATTTTCAAAGGATTTATAGGTATCTATTTTTATTTATAAATTTTTTAATCTATATTTATTTATAGGATTTTAAAAAACAAACAGTTTACATTAGAGCAATCAATGAAACTAGTTTCATCCCCTCAACTAGTTTCATTGAATAGTGCAAGTGATTTTCTGTTCATAATCTATTCAAAGTTCTACCAAGTATCAACATTTAACATTCTAACTGTAGTGTTCGTTCAACTTTCCAGGAGCTAATGAGCCGATCATATCGTGGTGCGTTATCAGCTCCGGGTCCAGGTCTTCGGCTGTGCTCGGGTTCCTGGTGTGTCGGGACAAGGAGGTCTACAAGTGTCAGATGGGAGAATCCAGAGCTGTACTTATGGTGATTATTGTTTTATAAAGATTTTCTCTATTTAAGCAGAGCCAAAGCGTAAGAGCGCATTTTAAGTGAAAAACAACAAAGACTACAACGGTGATCCCAACATCAATATATAAAAATAAAATAACCGGCCAAGTGCGTGTCGGGCCACGCGCAGTGTAAGGTTCCGTAGTTACCCTACACAATATGCGGACTGGTCTACTAATACAGATCGCGCCCAACTTCTACTCCGCTCGGAAGTCGCTCTTCCGAAGGACGGCCCATACATTTGGTTCCTGTCGATACGTATCGCCGTGTTTAGATGGGATTAAAAGCTTGGCGCGACCTGTACTCTTAAAACTGTAAAGCCTACTTGACTGTGAAATTTTTCCTTTTAAATTCATTTTATATATATACTACATACTCTGTGAATTCTTTCACATGTCCATGTACAACCGTTTAGCTGGTAGGGAGGGGTGACACTTTAACAAAAATTAGCACTTTAAAGCTTAATATTTCGCCAACGGATCCCTAAATCTAAAAATGGTTTTCACACACCCACAATGTTTTTGAACGACCTATCCAACGATACCGATAACGATATGGGATAGATGAGAGAAAAAAAGCATCCCTAATTTACATGTATATACTAACAAACAAATGTTTTTCATGATTTTATTTTACCGTTTTGTCGGCGTGATTAATATGTAAACTCATGCCAAATTACAGCTTTCTCGTACTAATAGTCTCTGAGCTAAGCCGCGGACAGACGGACGAACATGGCGAAACTATAAGGGTTCCTTTTCGGACTAGAGAACCCTAAAAAGTAATGATGAATACCCACGGAACACTCGGCCCGTGAGTTCGACTCCAACTTGGCCTGTTTAATTTTAGTAACTTTGAACTTCAACATCTAAATGCTACTTCAAAATAAAAATATAAGTAATTGTAATGAGTCATTTTTGAGATCTATTTAAAAGGACGACTCAATGCTACACGAGCGAAGAAGCTAGCAAAATGCAATTTTGATAAAGACTGGGCTTTAAAAATTATCTCACCCAGCCCCCTGATTCTGTATCGTAAAATCAGCTGCCAACCGAGTGCCTATCTTCGAAAACATACATATTTTATACTATCGAATTCCGCAAACCTATGGATACGTTCGCACTTGAAATGACGTCACAATTCGCAAATAGTTCAATACCCATTGAAGGTTATTTTGGAAGTTAATTTTTTATCTGTTTTTAGTGAATAGAAACTACAGTTGGCAACCGATCCTAAGAAACGTAATAGGCCCGCTGGATGCGCCCAAATATGGTAACCTAGGCGCTGGCGATAGCGTATTTTTTGTATAATAAATTATCTCTATTAACAATTTAAAAAAAGATATTTGAGCCCAATTCAGCCAGAGGTTTGTTGGTCTCCTGGAACTTATTCGCCTTTATATGTAAACAGCTGAACATGGTTGTCTGAAAAGGCGATAGTGCAGCCACCTGTCGAGATAAAAGTTTTGTTTCGCATCGTGGGAAGTTTATATAAGGCACCATAGATATCTTAATACACAAAGGCATGCTGATTGAAAAGCCGTTCCGAGATAATAATTCATTTCATTTCATAATTATATTTTTTGTCATATTTCATTGTTTCTGCAGCAAAATAAGTTATATTTATTATAGATATATCATTAATGATATGTAATAAATTAATTATAGATTTGTTTAGAATTTGCTGAACAGAAGAATCTGTAACGTATGTATTGTCTCTCATGACACAAAGATTACAGTGTAATCATTACACACGTTACCTCTTTACCAATTCAAAGGATGTCTTTGTTATCTCTCAAAGAAACAAGTGACGTCACTTGTTTCGTAACTTTAAAAATATTCAAAATTATTGTCTGCATAAAAGTATAATTCGTCTAAATTAAGATCAGTAAATGGTCTATATTTGAAGAAAAAAAAATTTTTGTCTTATTTTACTGGTGAACATATTTATGGCGAATTGTAAATAAATGACGTCACATTGCTATTACGATCCACTTCGCTATTTTTGTATTCCTAATCGCCAACGTCCATACCACATTGAAAACACCGGTTCTCGTCCGATCACCGAAGTTAAGCAACGTCGGGCGTGGTCAGTACTTGGATGGGTGACCGCCTGGGAACACCACGTGTCGTTGGCTTTTTGATTTTATTTTTATTTTATTTATTATTTCTTTCAGCGCCCGGATATAAGCAACCCCTACACTCAGATTTTATCGATCGTACCTTCACAAAATGGCCGTCATGTGACTCTTTTCACCGACTCGGGATTCCTCTGGATCGGCTCCTCTGATTTCAAAAAAAAATACTGCGAAATTGACACGGGATATATCAAACAGCCTAAGGAACTAGTTTGGTAAGTTTTAAACTTAAATTCTAAACGCCATAAAAAAATCCGACCAAATTGGTGACACACCGAAGAGAGTCGGTCTTTATTAAATTAAATTATATAAGGTCCTACAATTCAAAGTGTTTTTTTTTTTACAGATGATAGAGTATCCCTAATTGACAACATTCGTAAGAATTTTTTTTTTGTGCGTACTCTTTTTTCTTTTCTATAGAAATTTAATCAGCTGATTGAACCACTCTCTACTGGGAAGTGAAAAAATTATTTGAGCAAAAAATTTTTTGTTCTTCTAGAGTTTGATCAGTTAACGATTATTATTGTAGGACCTTATATATAAAATAAATTTATGTTCTAAATAACCATCAAAGGATCATGGCAGTCACTGTAGGCGGCCCGCAATTTTTTCGTTCAAGAAATCAAAGTACCTACGTTTATACAAACCGCCAAAAGATATTTTGCATACTTTTTTAAAGTCCGGGGGGCAAAGTATCGATTTATTTTGAACGTACGAATGACTGCCATCTTACAATCTTAGACCTCTCGATGGCTAGAGCCCGCGCCACCGCTGAAGTCCTGCGACGAAGTCTTTATTAGCTTTGGAATATGAACCTAAATGCCGTGGCGGCGGAGTCTATGATTGACCAATGAGTTGTCATTATGTTTTTTTGTTACTTTATCGTTCCGATTCATGCCTTATAATGTTTACGTATTTTACATGAAGTTCAGTTGTACAACTTTGTACAAGCTGAGTAACTTTATAAAAATTCATGTACTTATACAGAGCATGTCACAGAAACGCAAATATCTCGTTTCTCAATACTTTTAGACATTTATGGTTTTGATACAGCTTTTACTTCGGCAGAATCCTTTACATTTAACTTGATTTAATGAACTGAACATCATTCATTCATGGAAATAACACTGAGCCAAGTTGAAGTACTAGACCTGCCATTCACCTTTACGTTTTCTTAGGGATTTGTTGTTGAGATATTATTAAAATTTTGAATTAGAATCCCTATTTAGCATAGATCTAGATATTTTCAACGGACTGACAAACCCCTGAAAAAGTTAAACTTTACGGTTTTTTTGCCAAAAATGTAGCCTCAGCCAAATGCGTTTTTATTATTATAGACAAAATCAAAAAAATTATACCCATTCCGCATCGAAAATGTTATCTATATTCATTTCAACCAATAATATGTTTGAAAACCTTCACAGCATATCCAAAATTGTGTCTCTAGCAACGAGTAGACACACGATTTAAATTTTGTACCCGCTGCGAAATCGGTGCGATTGTATTGCCTTCGCAAGTTTCATCGAGCGTGCATGAGCGAAATGAAATAGTATTACATTTGGTCATGATGTCTGTTCTTAAGGCTGAATATAAGGTCAGATTGAGCACCTCATTTTGCATCAATCAGAACTGAACTCTACGACGTTTCCTTTTAGTTTAAAATAGCGTTTAAAAGAACGCGCTTACAAAAATCTGCGTTTTTATTTAATAACTCTGTTTCTAGATGCATTTTTTTAAATATTCTAAGACGAGCTAACGATGTCATTTGTTAACTCTTTTTTAATACAAATTTCAAGGCTGTATGATTTAAGGAAGGCCCTTTTAGAGGCCGCTCCATATTTTTCGTCTGTTTGATGCGAAGCATTATTTTAATTATTTTTCTGGTTATTGCCGCGATGTTTTCGTAAAAATCAAGGACATACACCAGTCCATATTGGCCATCTAAATGAAGACCTAAAATTTATTTGATTCAATTGTTTCTCCTTTGTGCGTTATTTTGATACTTAGATATTATGAATAACGATTCGGAGCGGGCTCGTAAGTAACTAACTCGCAAAATAGAAACAATTCAATCAAATGCATTCTTGGCCTTTATTTAGACGGTCAATATGATGTTTGGTCCCTAGTTTTTCCAAAAACATCGCGATAAAAGCCAGAAAAATATTTAACATATTGTTTTTGATCAAAGTTGCGTCGTCGCGGACCGGGCTCTTAACACTCGAAAAACATTAAATTCAGAGGTAACTTCGTATTTTTTTTCTATCGAGCGAACTTAAAGATTTTGCGTTTTTTCTAAAATCAGCCATATAATCTATATTATTTTTACTATACCGATAAACCAAGTTACACAATGTGATATGCTCATTTGAAGTTGGGCATCTAGCCTTATACGGATCTTAAGGTATTGAAACTAACGAAAGTATGTGTAACGTTCCAGGTGCGGCTCCCAAGCCGTGATCGCCCATTGGGACGACACAATGTCTATCTACGGGTTCAACGGGTCCACTATATCGTACCCGTACGACGGACCCTTTCATCTTGTAGCCGAGTCGGACTGTGTCAGAGTTGTGTCTGAGATGTCTCACGAGATCGTCCAGGTATGCTTTAACAACAGTCATTTAGAGGAAAATTTTAATATATAATTATATTTTTTTAATAGTATATTTTGTACCTTGTTTTCCGTAGTTTTAAGTAGATCGCTGTATGTTTGTTTTACTGGTACTTGTGTTGTTGTGAATGTCCGTGCATTAATTAATTTTGTTGCTAAAACTTATGTGGTGGTAGGTAGGTAGGTGGTAGAGCTGATGCCGGGCTCGACTGTGGAGGTACCACCATCTTACTCGGAAATCCTCCCAAAGTTATTCGGGGGAGAGTAAGAGAACAGTTCTCAGGCAAAACCAGGCGGCCCACCATTGCCTGGGACCGATGGATGGCGGTATATCCATCCCCAATTGCCGGGCCTTATTAAAACAGACTAGTGACGGGCAGCGGCGTCACTGGTGCAAGGGTTTCGGCACCGCGCTCACCAACCCGCCTGCCCAGCGTGTGTGAGTATGGGCATTTCTTCCAGGAGGACCACCAAAAGTGGCGAAATCCTGGAAAGGCATATGTCCAGCAGTGGACGAAACAGGCTGATGGATGTGGAAACGTTTTTGGTTTTACATTTTAGCTATTCTTGATTGTATTTTGTGATAAGAAAACTGTTTAAAAAAATGCAAAATGAAATGTTGACCTCCCCTGTAATTGAGTCGAGGCTAGGCTTGCGTTTGTAGGGAACACAAAAAAAAAACAAATTTCACAACAAAGGTCATCAAATCTTCATACTAAGCTTTACCGAGTTTTCAGTATGAAATTGTCCGGAGCCCTAAACCTCCTCCGCCCCCATCCCCCTTGTATACGCCCATGACAAAAGAGTTACTTTAATCCATAACATTTCAAAATACTAACCCGCTAATTTCATTAGCTATTTAGAAAGTAGGTAAAAAACTGAGGGACTTGTACCTTTTCCAAAATTTTGAATTTTACATACTTCAATTATTTTTTTAAACTTTGATATTTCAACAAAAGCCTTGTAGGCATAATGACTTTCGTACCAATTCCAGTATCTACTTTGATTGTATTAAAAAAAAACGAAATGGATTGACCATAGAGCTTAATATATCAAATGTCATTGGCATTTGACATTGACAGCTAGTATTTTTATTTATTGCTAGGCAAATGTTCTCTAGCTGTTCAGCCCATATCCTTAAAATTCGTTTTTTTTTTCAACATATCTCTAGAACTAAGGAATTTAAAAAATATTAAAACGCTTTTCGGAATAAGAATTAAAAGATATCTCCATAGACTTTTAATTTTTTTGGATTGTCACTGTAAGGGATAAATAAATAAAAGTGCCTTAAGTTTTGTCTCTTTATTCGTCTCTCTTTTTGCTATAAGGCTTATGCTTTCGATCCGATCTCGTACAGTCATCAAAACGCTCATAGTTTCGTCTTTCGCGATGCCATCAATGCCGATGCCTGACAATTATTGTAAGGTAAAGTTGCTGTGTTGTCGAATGAATTCTTCTTATTTAGGTATTTCAAGTTCACGTAATTGATTGGCATTCATGTTTCGTGAGCTTCCTTTCATTTTGTCCGACTGAATTAAAGGTCCGACTACGACGTTGACCCTGACAAAATTATACAAAGCAATTTAACTTTAAAGTATCGGCATAAAGCACAAAATCGTTCCGTTCCTTCTCAGTCCTCGTTCATATTATCGTTTACTTCGTCTTGTTACTAGATTGATGGATGTAGAAGCTAATTAGGTGTGTTATGATCGTAGCAGGTGGAAATCTGTAGTCTCTGCCTACCCCTCTGGGACACAGGCGGTGTATGAAAATTGTTTTATTTCCGGCGGTGGCATCAAATCTTCACTATCACTTCTAGTTCTAGACGATATTTTCAGTGGCTATTATAGTAATTTTACAAATTAAAAATTCAGATAAAACAAAAGAAAGCGGTACGCGCTCGGTTTTCGCTTTTTAAAAATAATGTATAGAAAGAGCAAGTGGCCAGTATTATTTTACGTACCTACAATTAAAACCTTTTTATCTTTTTGCAAATAAAACCTTTTTATCTTTTGGCATTATATGTATAACTAGCTTTTGCCCGCTGCTCCGCCCGCGTGTTATTCAGTTTAACGACATGCTTTTTTTCCGGAATAAAAAGTAGCCTGTGTGTTAAGTTAGGGTATAAACTATATACATTCTAAATTTCATCCAAATCCGTCCAGCCGTTTCATCGTGAAAGAGTAACAAACATACACACACACACACACACACACACACACACACACACACACACACACAAACACAAACTTTCGCATTTATAATATTAGTGTGATTAAATTAGGTAAACTGATGTTATAAAAAAGAGCACATTAACAATCGATGTTCATATACACTAATCGTTTTTCATACTCTTTTCCGCCCGCATATTTGTATAACAGTAAAGCCGATTTTGAAGGCTTTAGTTTTAGTTTGACATATATAAAATTATACTCAAGTATGGTTAAAACGAAGAGCCATTTTCAAGTCACCAATTTAAAAACGTCAAACTAAAATTTTAGTTGACAGCCACATTTTACTAAATTTAGTGATTTTAACTTGTTTTGGTAATTTCAATTTTTTAGAGCTGTCATATGATTGAATTTAAAAAAAATTGTTTGCTTTAAGAGCGTTTAAAAGACTTTCTAATTTTAGTTGGTGTGCCCTTCAGAACAGCAAAATATAGTGCGGTCACTTAAAATTACGTGTTTTAGTAAGTTTCTTAGCTTAAAATTAAAACCTTCAAAATCGGCTTTAGTAATGACGTATATTTAGCATCGTTTACAAATTTTTTGAATAATTTCCGAGCAGTTGTAGTATAAAATGATTAAATTCAAACGTCTGCAGCGATGTTTTTCTTTATTAATTCCAGAAAGTGCCTGTGGTGTTAGAGAAAATCTTCAGAATCAACAGTACCGCTCCTGGCTCATATTTGGTTGAGGCTTCTAAGCAGTTCCAAGTAAGTTTCCTTGACACTAATCCAAAACTAAACTAAAATACTCACTTAGCTATATACGTCTTTTATCGTTTATTCGTAAAATTTATCTTAGCACCAAAGCCTATACCACAAATTACATAGGCACAGAAGGCCAGCTATGGTAGACCTTGATTTTAAAGACCTACTAATCACTTGTATCGCAAAGCGCAAGCACTCGGGACTAGTCGCACTGGCATTCGACTGAATCCTACCGAGATCGTCGTACGTACACGTCTATGTGTGCGTGCGACAGAAATCGCTGGTCGCAAGGAGCAGGCCTTCGTATGTATTTATTTTGTGCCTTACTATACAGCAGGTGTATCTAAAATCTATGGAATTACTTTGAAGCGGTTTGAATGTCGTCGGCATATCATAATCTGTCTAGGCAGATCGTATTTATGTTAAAACTAGGCTCCCCATTTTATCAAAGTTTTACAAAATGTACAGATTTTTTAAAATGATGTTATTTTATACTTTTTTAGAAATAAAAATATAATACAATTGTTCGTCACTTAACGTGTCTCATTTTTATGCAGAATAATAAAGACAACCTCGAAACACAACAGAAATTATCATGTTATTTTTTTGTTAAATACTTAGGTACATAAGACTTCACAAAAAAAAAACATGAAGGAAATGTTTTTGATAAACGTGGTTTTTCGATTCACCTTACTATACAGTCCAAGGTCAAGGCGATAGTGCAGCCGGGATAGTTTTGTTTTATTTTATTTTTTTTATTTCATATTGTAGGAAGTTGGAATTGTAAATCGATGACGTCACATAACTATATACGATCCAGTTCGCTATTTTCGACAATACATTTGCCAACGTCCATACCACGTTGAAAACACCGGTTCTCGTCCGATCACCGAAGTTAAGCAACGTCGGGCGTGGTCAGTACTTGGATGGGTGACCGCCTGGGAACACCACGTGCCGTTGGCTTTTTGCTATTTTTTTTTTAGATTTTCACATATTACTTATGATTTATTTTTTTCAGAAACGTAGTCACAGAGCAGACGAATACATCCGGTTAGTGAAGCCGGATCTCACAACCGCAGTCCAAGACTGCATAGACGCTGCTTCGTATGAGTTCGACCCTGACATTCAGAAGATGCTGATTCGCGCCGCTCAGTTCGGCAAGGGGTTTATAATGGATCCCATGATCACTGAGAACTATGTGAAGACTTGCAGGTGGCTGAGAGTTCTGAATGCTGTCAGGGATCCCAAAGTGGCGATACCGCTGACTTTCTTACAGTATCCTTTTGGAGAAATTATGTTTACCTTTTACAGCAAAAAAAACACTCGGTAATCTCTATATCCTTGTTGCATTATTTCTTAAGATCTTTCTTTATCCAATTTAAGAAAAAAAATAAGTAATCCGGTAAATATTTAAAAACGTTATTATGACTTTAACATTTTTACTGACAGCGATTTTTAATGCGTTCGAATGGTAAAGTTAGAAAACGATGAAGGTGTGTGGAAAAGCAAGTAAAATATATTCCTTCTCGCGCACAGCTTTTTGAACTGTTACGTTTTCCCGCCATTCATAAATCATCAACCTCCAATCATAGTCTTCACGGCTGTTTACTTTACGGCAATATTAACTTTTATTTAATAAGAAAATAGTTCATATTATACCCCATTTCTCACGCATCGTATCTCAAACGTGTCAGTAAAACAATAATGTATATTTATGTACTCTAAAATGAAATTAGTTTTAAAAGACATTTAATAACCTTACATAAGTTGTTTACTCCAACTAATCAATCACATGACAAGTATTCTACCCATGTGATGAGTAACCAGTGCCAAACGACTGTTCGAATTATCTAATTTTGTTATCTGTCTAGCTAACGATGTTTCCATGGGAGCTTGAATAACGTCACCGTGTGGATACAATATGCTATATTCGTCGTTGTATCCGCCAACGTCCATACCACGTTGAAAACACCGGTTCTCGTCCGATCACCGAAGTTAAGCAACGTCGGGCGTGGTCAGTACTTGGATGGGTGACCGCCTGGGAACACCACGTGCCGTTGGCTTTTTTGTTTTTATTTATTTTAATAGGATCCGCTCGCGTACATAGTAGAAGTATATTATTTAAATTTAAATCTTGAGTAGTATCGACAGTTTTTAGCATGGCGATTATCAACACTCCTTATACCTCATAGGTATTCTAGGGCCACTACAAGGATAATTAAAACACGTATCCATATCCGTTGAGTGGTTTGCATACTGACAGTAAGACAAAAATAAACGGTCAAGTGCGAGTCAGACTCACATACCTAGGGTTCCGTAATTCGACAGTTTTGGGAACAGTCAGGAAGAAGGTATTTAAAATCTTGCCCTTAACTGTTTATGATAACTAAAAAAAGGATTGATTGTACCACAAAAGAGACTCAAATTATATTTTTATACCGTACTCGGAATGAAACTCGTGGATGGAATATTTAATTTTGTCATTTTGCTATCGTGGATTTCTCACACCCGCTATATTTTTCCTGTAATTTTTATGTAATTTCAAATTACCATGATTTTTTTATATTTTTCGGTCCACCGGTTTTGGAAATAAGGGGGGGCATGCATTTTTTGTGGTTTTTCAAAGATTTCTCGAAATCAGTGCCAGTAAATATATATAGTAAAAGTATACACATATTAATCAGCTCTTTGTTCTCTTATTTTTATAAAATAGTTTTTTTTTTATACCTATTAGGTATTTATATATTTCTCATTTGTAATCAACTTTTTTTTAATCGCTGTATTTTTCCTATAATCTTATTTTTTTCATATTTTTCGGTCCACTGGTTTCGGAAATAAGGGACATGCATTTTTTGTGGTTTTTCAAAGATTTCTCGAAATCGGTGCCAGTAAATATAGTAAAAGGTGGTAAAAGTATATATTTCTTACAATCAGCTCTTCAATATTTACAATTTGATACCCATATTATATTTTTAAGAATTTATTTTTCTCAGTTGTGTATTGAAAATATTTTGAATAATATAATTAATTATTCTATAATTATGTAGACAAGTGAATGCTATTTTTGTGCAAAATTTCAAGAGTTTATCTTTAACGGTACTAAAGTTATGAGGCTGGGATGTGACATACGGACGGACAACGGAGTCTCACCATAAAGGTTCCTTTTGTACCCTTTAGGTACTACGGAACCCTAAAAACAAGGGTTTTGGCCTCAGTACAATAACGATAACCCATTTCATTTAAAATTTCGCAAAAAACACACGACTTTTTACTACTTTATTGTTGATTTAGAATACATTTAATATAAATATACTTATACAACTTTTTTATTAGTTTTTATTGTTTTAGGTTGGTAAGTGTATGTACGTTATCTTATTTATAAACATATTTAATCTTTTGCACTGGAAATAATTTTCAGAGCCAAATTGTAAATATTTTCTCCGTCAGCGTTTTTTTGGTTGACTGGAAGAAATTTCTTTTAGAAATAAGTCCGCCTTTGCCATGTTTTTCTATAATGTGAATTGTATTTATCTGTGTTTTCCGTGCAATAAAGTGTTTATTATTATTATTATTATGTAGGTACACTTTTCAGTCACGGGCCCATAGGGACTCGGTCATTTGAAAGGCATTCATGGGGCCGAAGCCAACATTGAAGAGGCCTTAGTACCATTTAATCTAAATGTGAGATGGCCGCATCCATGGAGGCCTCTCCCTCAATGTACCATTGGGATACACTAACGGACAGTCCCCCATAGTTGCCAAACTATTGCCAGGAAGGAAGACTTGGAGTGGGCTATGAGGATGGGATGCTAGATGGGCCGGATAACAGGGCTATGGAGTGAGATAACGGACATCTGCCTCAAAAATCTCTCACAAATTTAAGTCTGGCAGATGGTGACTTGCTGCTTGATGACTACCCTATTAAAAGACAAAAAGAGTATATTTGTTATATTTGCTTTTATTTGCACAATTAATTTAGTTGACTTGATAAATCAGAGTACAAAACCTAGGTGAAAGAGTTCTAATAGACAGATTAATTTGGCGCCGCCTCCACTGCCTAGCGAGTCACATCGCAGCCTATCTCCAGATGAAAGATGGACCCACACGGGTATTGTCGCATTGGGCTTGCTACAAGGTAAGTCTTGTTTATCGATATTTAAGTTGGAGACAACGTACCGCAAAGCGTAGTGTAGGCCGACCTCGTGCCCGCTGGACCGACGACCTGAAGAACGTTGCGGGGGGGCGGCTGGATGAGGACCGCCAAGAGTGGCTAAATCTACGAAAGGCTCAAGTCCAGCAGTGGACGAACACAAGCTGATAGAAGTAGGAGGACCGTGCTCTTTTATTATTTTACACCTATATACTAGGCAACGCTATTTACTCACATTATGTATATTTCGGGACCAAGATTTTGTGAGATTTGCGTTGAGTTATATCTGTCGTCGCACAGTGTTTTTTTAGCCCAAAAAAAACACTGCGACTAAGGTCACATCAAGTGACAACCCTGAGCGACAATTTTAGAAATTTATATCTCCGTTTTGCGGCAGTGTTAGAACCTAAAATTTTCATAGTTGATAAAACGCATAATCAAAACGTTTCTGTCTCGGACAGAGCTTCTACTTTGCCTTAAAAAGAAATTAAAACAAATAGTAAGAATCACTAATATAGCTTGATTACCACGTCAATTTTCAAAGAAACAAAAAATGGTTAATATGCCTCTTAGACTGGTCTATACGCCCATAACTGAACGAAAATCCTACCACATGCAACAAGCTAAGTATCTATAGATCGTTGACCACATGTAGTTTTTGACAGACAAGTTTTTTTTTCAGATTTTTACCAGGCAAAGCCACAAAAACTTCGAGATTTTTTCAAAAATAGAATATTTTCTCTAGTCTGCTGTGTGTTTTATTCTTGCATTTCAAATGCATAGATAAATCACTTTTTGCAATAGGCTTTAAATGTCATTTTTGGGCTAAAAAATACACCGTGCGTCGTCGGCAGATCGTAGGATTGGGCATACCATGATCTGCCCAGGCATCTCAAATTTCTATTAAAACTAGAGTGGTCGCCTCGTTCCGCTCCGCTTCGCTCGGCTCCCCAAATTTTCGCATCACCAAAAACCTAACACGCTCCGCTCGTCGTCGCACCTATTTTTCACTTTTGGTGAAAGATTTTCGGTTTCATACTTTACGGTCTGCCGACGGTAAAATGATAAAAACGATTAAATTACGTTTCAGGTGACACAGCCACACTTAGACAATGAGAGCGCGGCTCGGGAGATCGGCGAAAAGTTACGTAACGTCCCAGGGGTTTCATACTCGACTATTGCTATGAAAGCCGCTGACAAAGGAAGGAAAGCGCTCGCGATTAAGGTAAAGTGGAAGACCCATCGGTCTTATCTCATGACATCTCACGCACATTCCCTGTCCCTTTGAACGAGATATAACTTCACCCCATACGCCCTTTCTTATTATAAATATGAAAGAAGTCCTGACTGACTCATCAACGGCTACTCCAAACAGTTAAGCCTAGGATAGTGAAAGGTGAATGGCAACTTGATCCGGTGTTATTTCCATGAATTCGTGATGTTCAATTTATTTAATCAAGTTAAATGTAAAGGATTCTCCCGAAAAATCTGTATCAAAACGGTACATTTAGTTAAAGATGGCTCCACTGTAAAATTGAAAAAAAAATCAGATATTCGTGAATCGAACGACGTAATGCACGTACTTTGATTTCTTGAACATGCCGTTGAAACGAGAAAATAGTAAAATAAATAAAAATAAAAAATAAAATATATTTATTTCTTTAACAAAAGTGGTACATAGTTATATATTGGTGGTTGTGACCTTTTATTAAGTGAAGAACACCTGTATTAAAAGAACACGCTCTTCCATATCCATAAAGTAATCGTACCAAATAAACTTACACTAAAATATTTATCTTAAATATAGTATGGATTAGTTTGGTTAAATTAATAATAATATTAGTAATAGTTTTTAAAGTGTAGTGTGTGCGAGTGTGTGAGTGTATGAGGGTGTGTGAGAGGGTGTGTAAGGGGGTGTGTGCGTTAAGGTGCATGTGTGTAAATGTGGTGTTAAAATTGTAATTAAATTATATACATTAAGTTAAGTTAGCCCTACGAAGTTGAGTTTTGGGATCGATTAGTATAATCACTAACCAAAGTAATTAATTAACCGTTGTATTTTATTATATTATTATATTATTTTACTATCTTAAATAGATCTTCGGTTTCATCGTAATTTAACGTTTTGAGCCACTTAGTTATGCGTTTTTTGGATTCATAATTTGTTAACCTGTCGATATCCAGTGTTTTATTGATTAGATTGTATAAATAAGTTGCTTGCGTTTTATATTGTCGATGTGCAAATGTAGTCATAACACTTTTAGTCACTGCGACAGCGTGTTTTCTACGTTTTAACAAACAGGACGGGTAAGGGGTTACGGTTTTTACATTTTTATGTGTTTTTAGAATCGCAAACAGGATATAAAGCTTGCGTACTGTCAACAGACCACAATCCAGGTACAGTTTGTGAGTGGGATATAATCGTGGTTTAAAATATGCTATCTTTAGAAGGGCTCTCTGAGATCGTTCCACTTCTAGGAATTTTACTTTAGTAGCACCCCCCCAAATGGGAATACAATAGATAAGTATAGACTGCGCTAGTGCTATATATATTGAATTAAGTAAGGGTTTAGATGCCACATAACGCAGTTTTATAAAGATCCAGATTAATTTTCGAATCCTACTGGTGATTGCCTCCAGATGTGAGTGCCAAGATAAATGTTGATCCATATGAATGCCAAGATATTTAATTGACGAGGTTTTATCAATAGTAGGACAACAACAGTTGTCATCTAATACGTCACAACTGTACTCATGGACGTTTATTTTGAATTGGGGTGGTGGCTGGGTAGATTTATTTATAGTGTAGCATATATAATAGTGGGTCGCCAACTGCAATTATCCTTTGTACATTTTTTATGTCTTGGACACAATTATCAAATGTGCTGCTTATGTTAAATTTAGAAAAGCCTGCATTGCTAAAACTAAATGGAGTGTGTGATGCGCACAGCCGTTCGGACTGAGATCACGGCACGCATTTTCTTAGTGAATGATTGCTTGCTTTACGCGCCAGGGGTACACATCTAAAATAACAAAATTGGGTGACAAGGGTGTAAATGCCCTCTTGCGTCTGGATGCCGATCAGACCTTATGTGTTTTCAGCGTACTTGGTATGCAAAGCGCCTGGGATGTAATTGCTCTAATGATTACGATTACACTACTGGTTGGTGTAATTAGCAGCGAAGGTATTAAAAAGGGATTTTTCAAAATGTATCATTCCAAAAATCTACGTCGGGCGTGGTCAGCACATGGATGAGTGACCGCCTCGAAACACTACGTGACGTTGGCTTGTTATGTTATTCTACATCATTTATATTTCCGCAGATACTAGAATATGAAACACGAAGTAAACTACAAGTGCCCCTTCTATTGGCATTAGGGGAGGGCCCCACAGCTCTGTTGAAGGCTACCGCGAGCGTTGACACGGATCTCGTTTACATTGTGTTGCTGCATCTCAAGGAAAAAATGGGAAAACATGAATTTGAGGTAAGAATTCCAGTGTTTGGAATTTCCTAAACTAGAAAATTGACTATGATTTAGCAGTTCGGATAAGGTGAAATTCATCGGTAAAATATCGGTGGAGGAAGTTTGGTTAGAATGGAGACCACGTACAGCAAAGCGTAGCGTAGGTCGACCTCGTGCCCGCTGGACCGACGATCTGATGGAGGTTGCGGGTGGCTGCTGGATGAGGGGGACCACCCAGAGTGGCGAAATTTGGTAAATGCAGTGGACGAACTCAGGCTGATGGATGGAGGAAGTTTAGTTTCGAAAAATTTTAAACTAGTTTTATGTTGTGGGCAACGCCGACAACGATTACCTCCAGATCTTCGATCATATCGTGGTCTAACGCAATGTTACACTTATAACTCTTGGTTTTTTTCACTAAAGTCGGATATCATTTGCAAATCTTGCTCGTCAAAGACTGTATCGTTTGGGTCTTCTCTCTGCTGCTAGTTATTCTCACGACAGCTTATAATAAAGATCGTAAATAACTATACCTTGATTTCAAGCACTGTACCGTATCATGGGTGGCGACAGACGAGGCGGGGGGGATATTGCCGAACGAAATGACGACTGCTCGACCCCCTCCCCCTCCCCGCTCAGCTATAGCTACTACTAGCAGCTATTAGTCGCGGTATACCTCGCGTCAGGTAAAAAGGCCGCTGGCGAGGCTCAGGCCGTCTCTTTCTCGCTCGCCTGTTACCCATGCGCATACACATCCCCTCCCACTCTCGCCCAGCGACCTTTTCACCTGACGCGAGTTATATGTTTATGTTTTGACTTGCAGCTGACAATCCGCAGTTTCCCCTTGGCGCACGCCCTTTACATCAAGTACTGCGCCAGCCATAACAGAGAAGCGTTGCGTGCTGTCTATGTACAAGAGGACGATTTCACTGGTATGTTCCACTTTGTAGTACAGTTTATCATCTATCAACATAATATACAAACGGTGTTAATAAAATAACGCCTAAGTCGAAAACGGCGCAGATATATAAAAAACGGGCGAAAGGCTAGTTATTATAAATTTATAGAAATGTTAATGATATGTATTTTTAAAGCTAGAAATCTCGAAATTTACGAGAATTTTCTAATACTTATATACTTACTTAAGATCCTTCCATCCATCCATCAGCCTGTTTCGTCCACTGCTGGACATAGGCCTTTCCAGGACTTCGCCACTCTTGGCGGTCCTCCTGGAAGAAATGCCCATACTAACACACGCTGGGCAGGCGGGTTGGTGAGCGCGGTGACGCCGCTGCCTGTCACCAGTCTGTTTTATATAAGGCTCGGCAATTGGGGATGGATAAACCGCCATCCATCGGTCCCAGACAATGGTGGGCCGCCGGGTTTTGCCTGAGAGCTGTTTTCTTACTCTCCCCCGAATAACTTCGGGAGGATTTGCGAGTAAGATGGTGGTACCTCCACAGTCGAGCCCGGCATCAGCTCTACCACCAATACATTAATTTACTATACATTAATTATCTAAGATATTGGGAGATAATTTAGCCACAATTGAAAATAACTGAAGTTTTACGTGCGCGGCATTTGATTGGAGGAGGATAGACAATTAAATAACAAAAGCGTTGGGGCAAGACTGAAGTTTAACTTTGTATTATAATAATAAATAAACATTTGTAATTGCAGGACAAGCGGCCACCCACATCCGCGACGCCATTGACCAAACGAACCCTGGCAGCGTTGAAGCGTCCCTCATATCCGCGAGGGAGTGCTACAAGAAAGGGAAGAACGATCTAGGTATATTACACGATTTTATATAGAAATCTGGTGCATCACAAAACTTTATTAACTGAAATCCATATCAATCCGTAATCGATACAAAACCAAACATATCTTAACAAATAATAAATTTAAATGAATTGGTTTATTGGTATGTTACTGAAGCCAAACTACCATTTTTAAAATGTCCGTCTGTCTGTATGTATGTATGTTCCGTTTTAGCTCGAAAACCACTCAACGGATTTGGATGCCGTTTTCTTTATTATCATTGAAGTGACCATGGTCAACTTATAGGCTATAAGGGGTGTTGATAAAATAACGCCCAAACCGAAAACGGGGCAGTGATTTAAAAAAACGCGGGTGGAGCCGGGGGCGAAAGTCCAGCAAATTATATTTTATGGGAAAGTTAGTCGGTAAATTATGTGATTATATTAAAAGTCAATAGTTTAATATATTTTTTGTATAAATTATATCTTTTTGACAATCTCTATATCAATTGCTTTTTTTTCGGAATTCTTAATATCTAATTCTATAGGTACATCTGCACTCATTTTTATCAAAAATTGAGATAAAGGCCTTTTAAAAATTATTCTTTATTTTTTTTCTAGAAAACTGATTCCTCTTAGCTATTAATCCGCGTTATATTATGTGCATGCAAATTCCTAAAGTATCAGGTTATCGAAACACTTATTTGAAGGATTTATCTAGACATATTTCAAAAATATATATTTATCTATACGGATATGCCTAGCTTAGGCGCTTTACAAAAATCTATAAACCCCAAAAACCCCCAAAATATTCCAGGAGTATCAATCTGCGAAGACGCCCGCAAGCTGTGCAAGCAACAATCCAGTCTACAAGAAACGTACGGAGCCAGTTTCCTAGGTCTCTCTCTACACGATACCGTGAAGAAACTGTTAGAACAGGGTGAAGTGAAGCTTGCCGACAAACTGAGAGCCGAATACAAGATGCCGGATAGAAGGTAACTCCAACATATTCCAGGAGTATCAATCTGCGAAGACGCCCGCAAGCTGTGCAAGCAACAATCCAGTCTACAAGAAACGTACGGAGCCAGTTTCCTAGGTCTCTCTCTACACGATACCGTGAAGAAACTGTTAGAACAGGGTGAAGTGAAGCTTGCCGACAAACTGAGAGCCGAATACAAGATGCCGGATAGAAGGTAACTCCAACATATTCCAGGAGTATCAATCTGCGAAGACGCCCGCAAGCTGTGCAAGCAACAATCCAGTCTACAAGAAACGTACGGAGCCAGTTTCCTAGGTCTCTCTCTACACGATACCGTGAAGAAACTGTTAGAACAGGGTGAAGTGAAGCTTGCCGACAAACTGAGAGCCGAATACAAGATGCCGGATAGAAGGTAACTCCAACATATTCCAGGAGTATCAATCTGCGAAGACGCCCGCAAGCTGTGCAAGCAACAATCCAGTCTACAAGAAACGTACGGAGCCAGTTTCCTAGGTCTCTCTCTACACGATACCGTGAAGAAACTGTTAGAACAGGGTGAAGTGAAGCTTGCCGACAAACTGAGAGCCGAATACAAGATGCCGGATAGAAGGTAACTCCAACATATTCCAGGAGTATCAATCTGCGAAGACGCCCGCAAGCTGTGCAAGCAACAATCCAGTCTACAGGAAACGTACGGAGCCAGTTTCCTAGGTCTCTCTCTACACGATACCGTGAAGAAACTGTTAGAACAGGGTGAAGTGAAGCTTGCCGACAAACTGAGAGCCGAATACAAGATGCCGGATAGAAGGTAACTCCAACATATTCCAGGAGTATCAATCTGCGAAGACGCCCGCAAGCTGTGCAAGCAACAATCCAGTCTACAGGAAACGTACGGAGCCAGTTTCCTAGGTCTCTCTCTACACGATACCGTGAAGAAACTGTTAGAACAGGGTGAAGTGAAGCTTGCCGACAAACTGAGAGCCGAATACAAGATGCCGGATAGAAGGTAACTCCAACATATTCCAGGAGTATCAATCTGCGAAGACGCCCGCAAGCTGTGCAAGCAACAATCCAGTCTACAAGAAACGTACGGAGCCAGTTTCCTAGGTCTCTCTCTACACGATACCGTGAAGAAACTGTTAGAACAGGGTGAAGTGAAGCTTGCCGACAAACTGAGAGCCGAATACAAGATGCCGGATAGAAGGTAACTCCAACATATTCCAGGAGTATCAATCTGCGAAGACGCCCGCAAGCTGTGCAAGCAACAATCCAGTCTACAAGAAACGTACGGAGCCAGTTTCCTAGGTCTCTCTCTACACGATACCGTGAAGAAACTGTTAGAACAGGGTGAAGTGAAGCTTACCGACAAACTGAGAGCAGAATACAAGATGCCGGATAGAAGGTAACTCCAATGATGTTCCCGCACTGCCGGCTTTAGAAACATTTGTTAGCTCTATAAATATCGGATTATTTATCTTTCAGTCAGTTGTCAACTGGTTGCCAAACATCGAAAACATAGGTATACATACTATCGAATTCCGATTTATCTAGGGATAATGTTCGTGCTTAAAGTGACGTCACAGTTCGTGAACAGTTTAATATACTCTGAAGGCAATTTTGAAAGTTAAGTTTTTGTCTATCTTTATAGTGTTTGGCAACCAGTTGGCAACTACAACGTTACAAAATAGGCCCGCTGGTTGGCTAGAAACATAACTACTGACTGGTTAACTCTAGTAACATCTGTGACTTTATAGCTGGCTCTATATAGGTAGATAAACCATACAATCGCCCGCGGTAGGAGGGGAGCGTTGGGCGGCGCGGAGGTAAGAGTCGAGCGGGGTGTTGTGGGCGCGGGGCAGGGCCAGTGGCGTAGCTAGGTGGACAAGGGCCCCGGTGCATAGAGAAAGAATCGGACCCTCACCCCCTCTTTCCACGTAGCTTGAACTTATATTGACCTTCAAAATTATAGACAGGAATAAGAATAGGATACAGTGAGTTGAACTTATCATTAGTAGGCTGAATTCATACGTCGTCTCTATGAGGGGTAGAATCTCTATGTGTTTAATAAAAGAAAATGGGAATAAATAAGCAACGACACACATGACAATATTAGTACATTACGACACGAGAGCGATGAAACGTTTTCTGACGAGTGTGAGTGCAATCACACGAGTCCAGAAAAAGTTTCTCGCACGAGTATCGTATAATATTTTATAACACAAGTGGGGAAAATGCCGACTTTACGCAAGCACAGCGTGCGTAAAGCGGTCATTTACGCACGGTGTGCTATAAAAAATATTTAGTGTTGGAAATTGATGTATACTACTTAAAAGACTTCTTAACTGCTGAAATAACCTTGATTTGAAATAAATTGCTCAAAATCGTAAAAATTTCGTAAAAATATATTTTTGACATCTGTTTTTAAACCAAATAACTTGTCACTCAGTCATAAAAAATAGACAGCAAAAATGAGTTCCAACATTTAGTATACAGATGAGATCAATACTTAGATTAGAGGGCCCCCTGAGCTCAGGGGCCCTGGTGCACTGCACCACCCGGCCCTACGATAGCTACGCCAGTGGGCAGGGCCGCTTCTATCTCCGCGTCGCCCGACGCTCCCCTCGTACCGAGGCCGATCCGCCAATTGTGTGGTTTATCTACAGATACTTTTGGGACTACCTGGTTAGCACTAGAAACACGTGATTCTCGGGCCGTCGCTAGAACCGTTTGTGACTACCAGCCCCCTGATTCTGGATCGTAAAATCAGTTTCCAAACCGAGTGCGAAAACATACATATCCGCTTATCTATAGATACGTTCGCACTTGAAATGACGTCACAATTCGTAAATAGTTCAATACGCATTGAAGGTTATTTTGGAAGATCATTTTTTTATCTGTTTTTGGTGAATAGCAACCATGGATGGCAACCGACACTAATAGGCCCTCTGGTTGTCTCTAGATTTATTTATGACAATATTTACGATTAGAAAACCGTTTCGAGGAATAGCTCTCCTCAACTTTAATTGATAGATTTTAAAGTAAGCGTACATTTACTTAATAATAAAAAGAAGTGATGTCTTTCATTTGACCTTTAATGTCGTCATCATCACACATTTCCATATGCATATTTATGTTTTCTCAAACGCATCCTAAAGAGGACAAGGATCCGACCATTCAGCCTAATTATGATGACATAATATCCGGAAAATACTAAAATACTTATAAAATTGCTTTAAAAGTGCGAAAAAATGTATTATTGAAATTATATTCTTAAACCACAGATAATATAATACTATCTTAAACTAACCTATTTATTCCAAAAAAGGAGACAAAAATAACACCCTGAAGTTTAAATAAAAATAAATAATAAAAAAAACACCCACATTAACCCTGAAAACCATACACTCCTTATTTGGGGTCAGTCGTGTAAAAACAAAAGAATTTTCAGTATTTTGAAATATTTCCCAGATACTGGTGGCTCAGAATACTGTCGCTGGCCGAGAAAGGCGACTGGACTGATCTGGACCGGTTCGCCAAGTCGAAGAAGTCTCCGGTCGGCTACGAGCCGTTCGTGGACGCGTGCCTCAAGCACGGCAAGCACGACGAGGCGCTCAAATACCTGCCCAAGTGTCGGGACGAGATTAAAGTCAAATACTATGTCAAAGCTGGGTGAGTACGGACGGCGTAACATTGACATCGTGTGTGTAAAGGATTTAAGGGCTAATTCTTATGATTTGTAACCTAATGTCCTTGAAAAAATAGTTTTTCTCGTATTGTATTCTATTTCTTTGCATAGTTTTTTGGGAATTGTAATTATTTCTTGTGAATTCGTCAGAAATCAGAAAAATCGAACCGTGATACGTCTTTGTAAAAAGTGTTCGTTAAATTTGTTACTATAGTAGGCCTACCATGAGTTTTGCTTACTATTTATCTGTGCTATAAACGTTACCGTCTGCGTAAAATATTTTATATGAGAAATGCTGGTTCCTGTAGTAAGCCGCTAGGGGCGCTACATAATTTTTCATATAAATATTTTACGCAGACGTTAACGTGTCCATGGTAGGCCTATAGAGCACGGGCATGTATGTAAAGATACCGCTCATATGTCGCACCGAGACGCTTTTGCATGTTTCAATTATTATTTTGGCGGCATTGAAATTTTGATTTGAACGAGAGCCATCTCTAAAAAAAGCTTGAAGGTTTTACTTACATTTTAAATTTAAATAGGTACTTATAATTTTTTTATTTTTTTTTCTTACCTCTCTACCTTAATTCAGATCTACCCCTTCCTTATACATATATGCCCATGCTTGTAGTAGAGACCTGAAACACAATTTCGAAAATGGCAACCAATGTTTTTCTGGTAAATTTAAAATCTTGTGACAGTTGCATTTAAAAATAATTTATTTATTAGATTAAATTATTAAAAAAAATTATTTATTGTATAGATTAAAATATGTAATTCTATTTATTTTCAGGTTCTACGAGGAAGCGGCACAAGTTGCTTTTGAACAAAAGGATGAAAGTGCGCTTTTTTTCGTTCAAAGTAAATGTCCAATCAGAGATTCTATCAAACATGAGAAAATAGCTTCTTTACTAGAACAGTTGTCGACCAGAAAATAACTCTGTTGCTGTGAAACTAATATATTCCATTTATATTTAAGTGTATATATAGCCTATTAGCCATATTACCGCATATAATAACGTAAGTATTATCAATTTGTATAAAATAAATAAAACTATTTAAGTGGCATGCCTGCAATTTTGCATTCTTTATTTAATCGACAGTGAAAACTTTGTATGACATCTATATGAAGCTATAACAATCAATAATTAAATAAATAAATATAAAATGTAAGGTAGCAATTACAAAAAAAAAATACACAAATTACACACAGTGAGCGTAAGTTACAGTTATGTATTTTTAACCAGTTAAACGATATTAAGAATTCGTCAAAAATTAATGAGTATTTACTTTATCGACAGCGAGAAATAAGGTTACAAAATTATATAGGTACTTTCACTCCCAAAAGACAATATTCTAACTCTTAGTAGCTCTACGTGTTTTTAATACAAGTTCTTTTAAGGGTAAACTTGATAAACAGATAGACATGTCATTTGATTCACAACCTTTTTATTTATGGACTAAGCAACAATGATTTGACTCAAGTTGGATAGGGGATAGATAATAACATCAAATATCAGGTTTATTCATATAAACAAATATCTATTGGGGAATACTTCCCGAAAAACATTCAGTTGCAGTGCATATAGCGTATATGCGTAGCTATTTTATACAGGACTAATATTTGAGTCCAAATTGATCTCTAAGATTACAATTCTGTCTAAAACTCGCAAAGTAGTTTTAGTATTAAATTTCAACTTGTAAAATTGGTCATTCTAATTGACAATCAAACTAGATAAGTTGCAATAATGTACAGGATGGCCCAAAAGGGTGTTGGCGATTGCATCCCAAATGCAAATTAATAAAACTTTGACATCAATAATTAACTGGTTGACATATAATAATTTAAAAATTAACTTAGATAAGACAAAATTAACAATTTTTAGACAAAGAACTTCTCCGGCTGATATTGACATTCATTACAATAACACCAAAATTTATGACACAAAATCTACTAAATTTCTTGGGCTACACATTGACTACAAACTTTCATGGAAGACGCAAATAGAGCTCTCTAAAGTATCCAATGAAAATACAGTTGTCACAGCTTACCATGGATACGTGTCATCACTGATTCGATATGGAATCATATTCTGGGGTAACGCGACAGGGAAAGAAACAGTATTTAAATGCCAAAAAAATGCATTAGAGCCATTAAAAAAATACCAAGCATTCAAACATGCAAACCACATTTTACACATTTAAAAATACTTACGCTACCTTGCTTGTACATCTATGAGATCTCTCTGTTCGTTAAAACCAACAAACAACTATTTCCTCACTTTACAAGTAAACGTTATCAAAACAAAGTAGCCTCTTTTCCATCTCAATCTGCACTTTTAAGCCGAGGAATACTTGGAATGGCTCCACGTATTTTCAATAAGCTCCCAAGTTTTATACGTGATAATGACAACATAAACACTTTCAAAACTTCTCTAAAAAAATACCTCGTTGAAAAATGTTATTATAGCACTACGGAATATGCTACTTAATATATCATAAAGGGTTGACTTGTTGATGAGCGGTACGGGTACTATTATTATAAATAAATACCAATAATGTTTCTTAATGTTTATGTTTTTTGTGTTCTTTTTGTGTTTTCCTACTTAAATGTTTTGTTTGCATGACCAAAATTTTGTAGCTTAATTGTGTACGCCATTGCATGGCAGATCATAGAAGAAACACCATTTGCACTTATGTTCAACAAATAAAGATGATTATGATTATCCCTTTATATTTTGAAACCACGCGGCGCGGGGCGTGGGGGAGTATATTACTAGTGATGTCGCAACTTGGAATTTTTTCAAAATGCGAATTTTGTGTCCGCGCGTATTACGAAAACAGAGAAATGGTGATAACTGTACAACGGTTGTATCAACAGGAACACGGTATAAGTGAGGGTCCATGCACCGATGTGATACGCAAATGGATCAAAATGTTTGGAATAACTGGTTTGACATGACCACTAATGAATCGCGGTCGTTCCGGGTACGATCGGAAATTTGGAACAGTTTAAAACGAACATTTTATGGGAAATGAACAATATCCCAAGAAGAACGTTCGTTTCGCTAAGTTGAAGAAAATGTGCGATTTTGGTTTTAAGAGTGCCAAGAAGCGGCAGGACGTCATTTAGACATTATTTTTAAGGGCTTGTATTGGGTCTTTCAACGGTTTTTGATGTAATATGCTGAGTCAACTACTTATCTGATCAATGTAAAACTTGGACACGTGTTTTTTCAGACCTTTGTCTTTCCGTTGTCAAGTCGGTTACCTAATTGGACACATTTCGCTCGATAGATTTTATTTTTGAAAGTGATGCCTTTTTAAGTTATTACTTCGTTTTATGTCTAAACGGCTCGAGTTTTATGTCTGAAATTACTGCTATAACAAGAAAACATGGTTTATTTTCCGATGTCAGGTGGAAACACTCCTACATCAAATGCTTTTTCGTCAAATCCAGAAAAACCTCTAAAATTCACTGCTTTTGCGTGCCGCCAGCGCGCGAAGCGAGCATTCTAATGTAGACTTGCTGACAACATACTGAAGTTCAAAATCGCTCAGTAAGATTATCGTGCACCAGGGGTAAGGCCTTAAGACATGACATTTCAAGATTTCTCTTTAAAATATATTTACCTATGTTGTATGATTCGTTGTTTTTTTATTTCATATTTAAAACGCCAACACCCTTTTGACCCACACTGTACAAGTCTGTACGATTACAAAAAGTAAAAAAAAAATATGCCTATCGGTAAAATAAGTGAATACTTTGAACATCAAACCACGACTGAGGTAACTAATATTAATGATTGCAAAATATATCAAACATTACAATAAAATTATCAACATGAAGTAAACAAACAATACGTTTCACATACATCAAACTACTCAGTCTTCAACGAAATAATGTCCACAAATATAAGTAATTAACTTTACATTATAATAAATAACTACATTAATATGTATGAATACAATAAAGTGAGCATGAATTTGTAAATCGCTAGGGAAATTTTGGAAACGACATGAAATTCAACTAAGTACTAATATACATTCAAATGAAAAACTTAACCATTCTGGACTTATCAGTTCTTTCCAAATCCGAGACAGCATTCTAGCTTTGCTTTTAAGGGGATGGTCCAAAGCCGCTCTCCATACATACTTGTCGCAACCAACAACCACGACAAAAGCATTATAATTCGTTTTGTTACTTTTTTCTACACGTTCCATCAATCCTACTCCCGCGAATAATCAATCTATTCGCAAAAAAAAGTTTTAACAATCTAATTTTTGCTACTACATTTTTTAAACAGCAAAATTTTATAGTAAAATCTTTTTTTTGTGTAAAAAGTGTTTATTCGCTGGTGTAAAATTGATGGAACGTGTAGAAAAAAGTAACACAACGAAATTATAATGTTTTTATAACGTTTGGCTGTTGGTTCCGAAAAGTTTGTATGGAGAGCGTCTTTGGACCATCCCCATAAACTTAGAACTTCTTAACGTCTAAAAAGTAGTACCGAGAAAATAAGAAATATAATAATCTCAAATAATTTTTTTATTTTAATCAATATTTTCCGTGCTTTGCACAAAATTTCGTTACTTCTTTAGCAGCTTTTACATAACTATAGGTAGACAAAATAGTACTTTAGCTGGGACGGCTTTTCAGGAGACTTGGCTAAGCCAATCTTTAAACATGTTTTACAATAAAATTAAGCATGCTCCTTGTTGTATTATTTATGAAGGGAACTTGTAGCCTGATGTACACAAAATGGCAAAGCTCTGAATTATTGCAGCTTTATACATCTGAATAGTACACATTTCATGCTAGTTAGGAAGTACACTTCTACATTCTTTGGTTTAAATTTTTCGACAGATTTTCTTGCGATTACAGATTATTCAAATATCACACGTTTTTACTTGCTAAGTACATTTAAGTATTATGAATACTTTAACTTCCCCACTTCGTGTCATTATATTGGATATTTATAACAGTTCCATGGTCATTTGAATCGGATTTCCATACCATTCTGCAAAACTTACAAACTATCTCACAAACTACGTCCCAAAAACCCTTGTTTAGATTTAGCACCACCATACTTCTGCCTCAAATTTTAATTTAATAAGTCAGTTATTTTTGGCATGCAAGCCTTTTTTGATTGTGATTCTCCATGTACTCGAAATTGTTCATTCAAGTAATCAAAGTACAGAACATGCACCCACATCAAAAAGTGATCATAAGCTCTTGTTATCTAACTTATTTTAGAAATACTTTTTCTATAAATTAAAATTAATTCGTACTTCACACCTTAATTCAATCACATTAAACATCTAAAAGGGCACAAAGCCATTTTATAATGAAAAAAAAATCAACAAGTGAAACAAAACAAAATGAGCCTATAGACTACAACCATAGAGGTTATATTATAACTACAGGAACCGCAAGAAAGACCTCTAGCTTTAAGAGGGACGACACTATATGAAATTAAAATGACGGGGACGGGGACAAAAATCACAAAATAATTATGACGAACTATTAATTGCATACCAATTTAGAGATATTGTGGAAATTATCTTTAAAAAAAATACTATTTTAAAAAGAGGTCAGGCCCAGTCTAACTATTCCGAATAATCCTCTCGGAAAACCTCTCAGTCTTTGTCCGCAACGCTACAGACCCCCGTTCATAAATTAACACTTTCGTCAGGTTCCAACACTGACAGCAGGATAGCGTATACGATTTTCAAAGCGTGTGACAGAGATGGCATTAGAACCCGTGTCGAGACCCCTAATTTATGAACGCAGCCCAGGGACGCGGGGGATGACGACAAAGGGAATCGCGGATGGCAGGCGCTCGCGCATATAACATAGAGACGCGTTTCGAAAATGGCACCAAAGACTCAAAAGAGCAAAATGCTCATGATTGGTTCTTACTGTGTGTCACGCGACAGTGGGTCAGCCGTGATTGGCCGACTTATAGACACAGTAAACGCTATTGGAGCCGTCGCCGTGTGTTGAATGAACATAGTCTATAGTGGTGTCATTTTTCAGCGTTAATTATTATTAACTTGTATGTTTTTTCGTTCACTGGCTAAGACTGGGTTACCTGACCGGACTAATAGACAAGTCTTTGAATGAAGTTTCGGCTCCTGTAATTATAATAACTATACATCGTATGATTACAAAATTACACTAGAATACAATAACGGTGCTGCTATACGAAGAGTTTTTTGGCAAAGATTGTATAATAAAATACTTCCAAGCTTTATAATTTTTCAAATTTTATAATTAAACAATAAAGTCGATTCTGAAGGGTTTAATTGTAGTTTTAGTGCTGTCAAAACTAAATTTTATTTAAAGTAATATAGCTTCTGTTGTTAACACTAAAGAAGTATTTTGGAATGAAGAAAATTTAGAAACAATGATGGAAATAAATTTATATATTTTTAAGCACTTGGCGATTTATCCATCGCAAGGAGATAACAAATTAAATTTATGTCATTGCGGTATGGGAAAGCACAAGCGTAAATTCGCAGGTCATGAGAACTGGATAGCTCAGTTAGTAGAGCAACCGCCCGGTAAGGGAGAGGTCCCGGGTTCGAATCCCGGTTCAGAGCCCCTCACGTCCAGATTTACTTTTCTGATTTTCTACACCGCAATGAATGATATAAATTTAATTTAAGAAAATTTAGTTTTGAAAGCACGAAATCTAAAATTAACGCCTTCAGAATCGGCTTTAATATTTATTGGTAAAGATCATACACTTTCAAATTGCAATAACTGAGAATATACCGCTTGGATGGTCCAAGCGGGTCAGTTACGCCCAACCATTCAGAGAACGCATCGCATAGCAAAGCAGATTTTCCCATCATACTGTCTCTCTTGTACGTAGACAAACGCTGTATGTGAGAAAGCGCAAGTACGGTAAATATACGCTGTGTTTCTGGGGCCTGCTAGCCGTAGCTATTTATACCTAAATAAGCCCACTTCCCTTATCTGATAGTAATTCCTTACAGATAAGACCTTACTGGTAATATACCGATGAAGCTGAATATAATACAGTTTATATCATGTGCATACACTTCGTTTAGCAGCACCGTAACAAGCAATATCTCTTTTTTTTTCATTTTTGTCTAAATTATATCACATTTATTTTCGTAAACTAACCTACGTTTAGACGATACGTAAGTGCAAATGCCTTTTTTAGTTTTTTTTTTTTGTATACAATATTAAAAATGAGATGGAGACAGCAATCTGCACCTGACTTATAATTTAGCACTCAATGATGAGATTACAGGAGTTTCATTAACTTATTGTTAGGAAGACAATACAAGACTTTCTTTAAAAGAAATAATTCAAATGAAACTGTTTGTCCTATCCATTCACGGAGATGGACAAAATAACACGAATTAAATTAATAGACATTTATTCTTTACGTTACGGGCATTTTATGTGAACTCCAAAATAAGTTACTTATTTTTATAAAGTAATAATTTCCAGAATCATGTATCCCTAACAACTTGCCTTGATCAAGGCACAATTTAAAATCAGTCGTCAGAAGAATCATACAAACTAATCAACAAAAATATGATTAAAATGTCAAATAGATACCGAGAACAAAACAACAAATAATATAATTCTTATATGAAAGCAAACGTAAATATGAGATCCCGTAAAATGAGGGTGAAAAATTATAATTAACAAGTTTTAAATTAACTTTGTGCATAAATAAACATACAAGACTAGTAATCATAAAGGCAACTCTAAGGTAATTCGTCCTTATTCATAGCTAAATTATAATATTAGAAATGAAACGATAACATTTTTTTATATTTTTTTGTAGGAACTACACGTTTATAGTACTCGTATAAGTAATATACACCGATTCGTATTTTAAATGGCTCTTAATCTTTTTATGTACAATAAGCCTCTTACCGCAGTGCGCTTACTCAAAGCAAGGCTTGCCCTTATTCGTTAAATATATGAAATTTCATTTATGTACCAAATATCATTCTTATATTCTCAATCTGTTAACATAAAACTACTAAAAATAAATATGTAGCCAGGAAATATGCAATTTTATTAATGAGAAATATTTGGCATATAAATTAGCTCATTGCTAGACGGCGTAAGCGGCGTAAGGGGTTGACTTTGTACCATAACCTTTGGGGACCTCTCTCCAAACTTCATCTTGTCCATAGGGCTAGACCCCGGGGTCGACCCTGGGGTCAAGAGACCAGAATTACGAATAAACTGACTAGTCGTGTATTGGTCTACGTGTCTTAGATTCTGCTTTGGTATAGTTAGGGAAGGCAGGTCTTTCGCTTTGAGACTGTCATATATTCTAACTAGTTTATTTCCGTCGACTCCGTCCAGGACGTTGAGAGGTCTGTTTTGTGTGGACTGTGATGCTGTGACGATGAGGCCTGGCGTGGACTTGGGTCTGGCTTCGGGGATTGCCGGGGGAAGGTGGGAAGGTACCTGGCTATGTTGAGACGCAGAGTGGTTCTTAAGACCTTGGGCCGTTTTGTAGCTTTTGCCGCAGTGGCATTTGTATGCCTTTTTTATTCTGGAAATTTAAATAACTTGTTAGTAAGTACGATATCTATTATAAATACACGTAGGTCATAATGCTTTTATCAATTCTCTTGTTTTTTTACTAATGACTTTTAGCATTTACTCTCTAATGGCGATAACTACATTATACGAATGATGTTCAGTCTAATTACACTAGATACTCAACGGCTGCATACGACAACATTCGAAACATAATTCATTATGTAACTTAGTACCAATTTGTTCCAGAAATATGCTTGAGTCGTCATGCGCTTTTTGGGTCCAGGTCTCTTAGTGTATTGATCAGGCAAGGATGTAAGCATCACCGGATACTCTCTATTTTAGAGAATAAATAAATAAATAAAGTTAAAGGCTTGACGTAAATGTTTGGAAACTAAATATCTACCAGTATAAACACATTATTCATTTCATTTAGATTCTGCCAGATCGCATGTTTGACCTCATATTCTAAATCCACCATTTTGATTTTTTAAATTTATTCTTTGTCTGGGCCAGATTCTAGCAGTTGTTTAAGTTAATAGTGCATATTGTTTTGCGCAGCTTTTTGCCGTCAGCCGCTTTTCCCTTGACTTGTTTCACAATAATTGTTAAATACCGTAGTAACTATTGTAATAATCTGTGACTTTACGTACATACAACAAACTTTTTTAAAGAAACACAAAAATTGAAATTATTTCAAGTTATAATCTAATACAATTTAAACTGAACTAAAATATTCAATGCTGTGTTCCTGTTTGTCACAATGTTACGGTACTGTAAATAGAGTGCGACCATTAAATGACACCACATATTCTACCGACCCTACTGAACCACTTTTCCCAAGAGTCAGACCCGCGGACACCCTTAGTTTAGGAAATAATTGAGTTGGGCGAGTTTAGAGAGAGCGTCGTCCGTGAAACCTCCAGCTGTTTGAGGTCAACGCTCTCTCCAACCTCGCCCGTATGTCGGTGCGTTAGGGTTCACGCGTTTTTGTTTGAAACTCAATTAGGCATTTCCTAAACTAAGGCTGTACGCGGGTATGACTCTTGGGAAAAGTGGTTCAGTAGGGTCAGTAGAATATGTGGTTTCATTTAATGGTAGCAGTCTATTTACACCCGGTATAGTGGCGGTCCAGGAGGGGACGACGCAGGGGTCAAGACCGACCCCCAAAATCATCCACACTGATTCAAAAATCTCCTAAAACTTGACGGTTTACGAACATTATAAGTACGTAAATAATTATTATTAATTGCGAGTCTAAGCAATGAAATCTTAGGGCTTAAAGGCTTAGCCCTCATACACATCCCAAGAAAATCCCTGGCGTCTCGAAAATAATTACTCAATTTTCTAAAACATAGAAAGCTTCCTCTTAGTTTGTTATTTTTATTTAATTTTATTACCGTTAAAGTTGGTATATACTCGAGTCGAGATGACCCTAAAAATCTAGGTACGACTGCGCCTGGATACATACCCTAAATCCTCAAGAAACCAAGTAAAAATCCAATCAAAATACATTCACTATGATAGATTATTGTCTGTGCGTACTCACTTGCCGTCCTTCTTATGTCCGTTCTTGGAGTGGTACTTAATGCCGTTGACGTTCTTGTATCGCTTCTTGCAGCCGGGCACCGGGCACGCGAAGGGCTTGTCATGTGGGGACGTTGACGTGTGAGAGATGTGCGTGCCATTTTGTCTGAAATCAGACATGGGAATCTGTATACATAGAGTTCCATCTTTATAGGGTTCCATACCTCAAGAGGAAAAAACGGGGCCCTTATAGGATCACTTTGTTGTCCATCTCTCCATCCGTCTGTTTGTCGACACCCTTTATCTCGGGAACGCGTGGGGGTATCGAGTTGAAATTAAAAGCATATAGAACTGAAATTTGGCAAGTAACAAGTAACAATTAAGTATAAGTATAGGGAAAAATCTGAAAACTATACATTTGTAATTAAATCATATAAAAATATAGTTTTTAACGGAGCCCTCGGTGGGCGAGTCCGATTAGCACTTGTCCGATTTTTTTATTACAAAATGCCCTTGGCCAGTACCGCGTCTGAGTCGTCGATCAGAAGTCATTAACAACTGCCTGTAACCCCTCCGCGGCTTCTGCTGTCACGACGAGTCACTTGGTGACATGGTTCGTCATGAGCACAGTGTAGTTGACGAGGGTAGTGACAAGCCACGGCCGACCAATTGAAGTGAAAGGAAAGGATTTGTCAGTTCGTTGTCTTGGTCTAACTGTCCACTTTTTGTGACACGTTCTAAGGCCCCAGATAGTCGTTCGAAAACTCACATCGGCTTGGGTTCGTACCTCGGGTTCCAACACTAAACCAACACGGGTCGCGACCCCGACCGTTCAAAAATAGCAGTGTCGCTACACCGGTGTCGAATTTTTCAACACCAACTCTGAGCAAGGTTCGTATAGAGACGTCAAAATGACAGTTATAAATCAATACGAAATCTATTGGAGATATGTGAAATGACGTTTGGAGTGTAGCAACTCTGCCAAGCTCGTTCAAAAACTCAGTGTTGCGACCCCGATGTTCCTACCTACCCTAGGGTTCTTTAATGTAATTAAATTAGTGGTAATCTCAATTTACGAAATTTGAAGACTCCGTTCATACACTCTATCAAATTGCTGATTGGTAAGAACAAAAAAACGCTGTTCTGGGGTGTAGCTAACTATTCACGCCAAGAATTACTTTTTGAAACTCCTTGACATGCTCGATGCACCTATAAGGGAGATCAAGAGGGTCATAAGGAGATGGTTGACTCCGTAAATTCCAAAATAAGATTTTCAAAATATAAAAACCTCAAATATTTTGTTCTGTAAGTTTTTTAGCTTTCAGGGGTCTTATGGATCTTTAACAACCCCTTTCCTTCCTAAAATCTTAGTACCTGTATGTTGACCTATTTATCCTTTTCTCTTTTTGCAGGAGATGGCAGGTTATATGAGGGAAATTGAAAAAATTACTAGGCACCTGTTTAAGAGTTTAGAAAATAAAGGGGGGGTGTTAAGGACCCCTAAGACTTCCTGAAAACTAGAGAACGTAGATAAAATTAATGCGCCTAATATCTTGTTCATTGTGCTTTGCCAATTAAACTCGAAAATACAGTTCGGGACAGTGGCCAGTAGGTACGGGCGAGAGATGATGGCGTCGCGATGGAATAGGGGATGCGCGCAAGGACGGCGACAATGGAGGAAGGGGGGCCACTGCTCCTCCCTAGGGACTCGAAAATTTCATATCAAATGCAAAGTAATTTATCTATCGTGCATAACGTGTAATGTAGAGCACTCCTTTAGCAGCCTAAGACGAATTAAAACCTGGCTGAGCAGTACCATGCTGGAAAGCCGCCTCAACGGTCTTACAATGATGATGTTTGTTCATCGAAGATTATCATTGGAAACCTAAAAGATTTTACTGATGAAGTAGTCGAAAAATGCACAAGAAAAAAGTCATGTTTTAAGTTTTTTTTTCTTGTTATCCTGAATAAACGGAATGAACAGGGCGTGAAATCACAAAACGCCCACGTGAGCGTTCAGTATGTGCATTACTGGCATATCAAGTAATTACACAAAAATTCGGTGTATCTACAGATATGGTGGAAGAATTAAACAGTCTAGATTGAGTATCTCGATGGCGCAGTCGGTAGCGCGCTTGTCGTAAAAGCAAGAGGTCGCAGGCTCGAATGTTAGCCCGCCGAAATTTTTCAAAATGTTGTCTTTCTTGAAATTTGTTTCTAATTGATCTTTTCTAGTTTATAATAATATAGATGTTTCGCTACAATCTATACTAATGATAAAGAAGTCGCGTCTGTACTTTTAACACTTACGCCAATTTTTTAAAATAAAATATATTATAAATTACTATATATAGTATTTTTCGGCGAGGCCAAAACAACTTTTTTTTAATTGTTTGTCAGTCCGTCTGTATGTTTTTACATCGTCGCTTGTCGTGTGTTAGGTGGTAGAGCTGATGTCGGACTCGACTGTGGAGGTACCACCATCTTACTCGGAAATCCTCCCGAAGTTATTCGGGGGAGAGTAAGAGGACAGCTCTCAGGCAAAAAAACCAGGCGGCCCACCATTGCCTGGGACCGATGGATGGCGGTATATCCATCGCCAATTGCCGGGCCTTATAAATCAGACTGGTGATGGGCAGCAGCGTCAACAAATAACAGCTAAATTTTTCTAATTATCACTATTTTTTGTGTGTTAGAATAAACATATCATGAAATATAAAGCGTTAATTTTATAAAAATAAAAACAGACTGATAATTAAATTGTTTTATTAAATTATACTATTTTCACTTTTTACACCAACTGTACTTTTATATTTTTGAGAGCATTGCCAATTTACTAGTAAATAATTTCAACGGAGCACGAATCGTCACTGGTAAAAAACATCGGCACGAGTCGCCACCAAAAAAAAAAAGCACGGATTCCGCGGCACGAATCTTTCCCAACCCACCATGTTGCCGCCCCTGATAATGCGCCTACAGCGCGGACCGCACTGTAATAAACGTTATACCTGTGTGTGATCCCGTGTCGCAGAATGTACTCGGAGCTGTACTCCTCGACGGTAGTCCACGAGTCATTGCTGTCTTCAGAGGGGCTCAGCATCTCTTCATCATCCAGCTCACTTCCTGAAATTGTTACATATACAATCACTCACACCGCCCACCTGTCTCCCTGCAGAAGGATATACAGAGACATTAGCTCCCCATCCCGCTACGATCCGGACACACATCTTTCGGTCCTTCCCATCCATCCATCAGCCTGTTTCATATTTTGTTTCGTTGGACATAGGCCTTTCCAGGATCTTGCCACTCTTGGCGGTCCTTCTGGAAGAAATGCCCATACTCACACACGCTGGGCAGATGGGTTGGTGAGCGCGGTGCCGACACCCTTGCACCAGTGACGTCGCTGCCCGTCACCAGTCTGTTTTATATAAGGCCCGTCAATTGGGGATGGATATACCGCCATCCATCGGTCCCAGGCAATGGTGGGCCGCCTGGTTTTGCCTGAGAGCTGTTCTCTTACTCTCCCCCGAATACTTCGGGAGGATTTGCGAGTTTGATGGTGGTACCTCCACAGTCGAGCCCGGCATCAGCTCTACCACCTAACACACGACAAGCGACGATGTAAAAACATACAGACGGACTGACAAACAATTAAAAAAATGTTGTTTTGGCCTCGCCGAAAAATACTAATAATCCATTTTATTTTAAAACTTTTTAAAATTTTTTTTACTATTTAAAAACAAAAAATCTTGGAAATCGACTAAGTTGGCATTTTTTTTTGTACCGGTCGGTAGAGTGTAGCGTATCGCAAATCGAACCGTTAATAAATCTGCAGAAAGGATGTATCTAAAACTTGAATTTTCAGACATAAAATATCACAATTTCATGGTCTGGAATGAATTTGAAAAGGGACAAAGCCGGGATGAATGTCTGCTGTTACATTTGAATTCGGTAACATTTTTTTTTGTACCGGTCGGTAGAGTGTAGCTTATCGCAAATCGAACCGTTAATAAATCTGCAGAAAGGATGTATCTAAAACTTGAATTTTCAGACATAAAATATCACAATTTCATGGTCTGGAATGAATTTGAAAAGGGACAAAGCCGGGATGAATGTCTGCTGTTACATTTGAATTCGGTAACATTTTTTTTTGTACCGGTCGGTAGAGTGTAGCGTATCGCAAATCGAACCGTTAATAAATCTGCAGAAAGGATGTATCTAAAACTTGAATTTTCAGACATAAAATATCACAATTTCATGGTCTGGAATGAATTTGAAAAGGGGCAAAGCCGGGATGAATGTCTGCTGTTACATTTGAATTCGGTAACATTTTTTTTTGTACCGGTCGGTAGAGTGTAGCGTATCGCAAATCGGACCGTTAATAAATCTGCAGAAAGGATGTATCTAAAACTTGAATTTTCAGACATAAAATATCACAATTTCATGGTCTGGAATGAATTTGAAAAGGGGCAAAGCCGGGATGAATGTCTGCTGTTACATTTGAATTCGGTAACATTTTTTTTTGTACCGGTCGGTAGAGTGTAGCGTATCGCAAATCGAACCGTTAATAAATCTGCAGAAAGGATGTATCTAAAACTTGAATTTTCAGACATAAAATATCACAATTTCATGGTCTGGAATGAATTTGAAAAGGGGCAAAGCCGGGATGAATGTCTGCTGTTACATTTGAATTCGGTAACATTTTTTTTTGTACCGGTCGGTAGAGTGTAGCGTATCGCAAATCGGACCGTTAATAAATCTGCAGAAAGAATGTATCTAAAACTTGAATTTTCAGACATAAAATATCACAATTTCATGGTCTGGAATGAATTTGAAAAGGGGCAAAGCCGGGATGAATGTCTGCTGTTACATTTGAATTCGGTAACATTTTTTTTTGTACCGGTCGGTAGAGTGTAGCGTATCGCAAATCGAACCGTTAATAAATCTGCAGAAAGGATGTATCTAAAACTTGAATTTTCAGACATAAAATATCACAATTTCATGGTCTGGAATGAATTTGAAAAGGGGCAAAGCCGGGATGAATGTCTGCTGTTACATTTGAATTCGGTAACATTTTTTTTTGTGAAAAGTTTGTTTAACCAATAAAGGTCCATCCTCCGTCTTGATAAAAACGCTTGTACTGTTTTAGTGATATAAACTCGAATAACTCCAACCGGTTTTGCCTTGCGGCATTGTCAAGGATTGGAATAATAGAACTGAATTAAATAACTGTAAATAATATGATCGTTTGGGTTATTCCCAAGTTCCTCCAAGAATGTTGAAAAATTATTCTCAAAGTCATCCACCGATAAAAATATAAGAAATTATTTGTTAAAATTGGTTTCATTTTCCTCCAAGAAACTTAGCAAGGTACTATCGGTGAAAGAAGCTCAAGTGTCAAGTATTCGTTTGTTATAGACATGATCAATAACTATTATGTAATTGTTTACCAACGAGTATCTTATAATGTTCGTATTATAATACGTTTTTATTTATGATATAAATTGTGAGAGAAACCAAGCATAAAGTGCTGTCTTTTTCTTTTTAGCCTGTCATCTGGCTGTTCCGAATTGTGTTTCGAGTACAAAAAATAAATCATTGCAAGGATTTATGTTTTTTTTTTTCAAGCCTTAAACTCAAACTATGCTAGAGTAACAATTAATTGCTACAATATTGATCTATTTTAAAATAACGAAACCTCTTCCTACTTGTTAAAATATTAGACAGTGGTGCCATCTGACGGCCGCGCTACATCCATCGTATTATTAAAATGTATTGCACAAAGAGATGACTTCATACCATTTGAGTTTAATCACCTGACTGTACCTCAGCCACCTATTTATACTATGCCTTAACTAAGAATCTGAGAATTAAACTAAAAAGTGACAGTACAAAAAAACACGGATGGTTTTTGAGGACAGAGGTGCAATTGTGTAAGCCAATCGTTTTCAAATTGATTGTCATATGGCTATGTGGCTAAACAAATAAGCCCGTTTGACAATTGAAATCGTAAATTTTTGGTTGTCCACAACAAAACAAGACAATTGTATTCATTTGACAGGCAAAAATTTACGATTTCAATTGTCAAACGGGCTAATTTGTTTAGCCGAATAGCCATATAACAATCAATTTGAAATAGGCAATGTTTATTTTTTCGATAACAAAATAATGGGGGACCTTGCGAATAACCTGATCGTTTACATAAAGGTGAATAATAATCTCCCCAACTGATTTTTTTTTTTTTTTTTAGAGTAACATCATGGTTTTAATTTACCCTCTTAGACATTATTTTTAACCATCTGCAATGTAAACTATCATATTATATTATTCATAGTTTAGTTATTTAATTCAGTTCTAAGATTTCTTGACATTGCCGCCGTAAGCTGAAACCGGTTAGAGTTATTAAAGTTTATATCGGTAAAAACACTACAAGTTTTTCTTCTCAAACTGTTGAAGATGTTTCACCAAGTACCGACGATCGCAATTGAACGCCTCTGTGGCCGAGCGCTCGTCTGCTACGCAGAGGCAGTGGGTTCAATTCCCGCGGTGCACATAATCCTTTCGGTGAAAACAGTGCACTTTCCCGAATGGACCACTTTCGCGAATTGACCACTTTCGCAAATTGACCACTTTCGCGAATTGACCACTTTCGTTTTCGTCCGATACAGCTACGGTGATAGGGCTCACTAACCATCACGTTCGTAACGTAATATTCGTCGTTGAAAAGCGAGTGTATAAAGTGTGGACCGCGACTTGCATTTCACAGTTCACACTTGTGAACATCCTCATTTACATAATGTCGTGGGTGAAAATTTGGTTTTTTTTTCTTAGTATGGCGAGGGATTTCAGATAGGTAGATAGCAGTGGCGAAGGGTAAACATTTTAAAATCGGCCAAGTGCGAGTCGGACTCGCGCACGAAGGGTTCGGTACCATTATCTATAACGGCAAAAAAATTCATGTCTGTTGTATGGAAATGCGCAGGTCCGACTCGCACTTGGCCGGTTTTAGTAGCTGTTGTTATAGCGGCAACAGAAATACATCATCTGTGAAAATTTCAACTGTTAACGCATTATCTATAAAAACGGCAAAAAAGTCATGTCTGTTGTATGGGAGTGCGCAGGTCCGACTCGCACTTGGCCGGTTTTTGTTTTAGTATTTGTTGTTATAGCGGCTACATAAATACATCATCTGTGAAAATTACAACTCTCTAACTATCATGGTTCATGAGATACAGCCTGGTGAAAGACGGACAGACAGACGGACAGACAGACGGACAGACAGACGGACAGAGGGACAGACAGACGGACAGACGGACAACGGAGCCTTAGTAATAGGGTCCCGTTGGTTACCCTTTGACCACAAAAGAGAGACTCAAATATTTTTGTATCGTACTCGAAATAAAACTCGTGAATGAAGAATTTAATTTTTTCATTTTGTTATCGTGAATTTCTCACCCGCTATATTTTTGCTGTAATCTTTACGTAATCCCAAATTACCATGATTTTTTTCATATTTTTCGGTTCATTAGTTTCGGAAATGAAGGGGGGGGGAGGGACGCATTTTTTTGTGGTTTTTCAAAGATTTCTCGAAATCGGTGCCAGTAAATATAGTAAAAGTATAAATATTTTTATAATCAGATTTTTAATATCTATAATTTGATACCCATGTTATGTTTTGATAAAAAAATATTTTTTTATTTCTTATTTGTTATCAACTTTTTTTAATCGCTATAGTTTTCCTGTTATTGGCCAGTTATATGACCTATAAACGTCATTTTTTTCATATTTTTCGGTCCACCAGTTTCGGAAATAAGGGGGGACATGCATTTTTTTCTCGAAATCGGTGCCAGTAAATATAGTAAAAGTAAGTATATTTTTTTACAAACAGCTTTTTAACATCTACAATTTGATACCCATATTGTATTTTTTTTTTATATTTCGCACTTTTGTATTGGAAATATTTTGAACTATATATTTCAATTTTTTTTTGTACCGTATTATGTAAACAAGTGGAAATCGACTACATTTAATTTTTGTAAACCATTTGTTTTTAATATTTATACGTGGGACGCACTATAAGTTTCCGGAATGAATATGAAAAAACACTATTAAAGGTACAAAATTAATTTATTGTTTTTCAAAATAATCTCCCTTGGCGTCTATGCACTTTTTCATTCGATCAAACCAGTTTTGAAAACTTTTGTGCCACTCCCCTGTGGTGACCTCTGAAACGTGTTTTTCATACTCCTCGACAGCCTCTTCTGGTGATGAAAATCGTTGACCGCGTAATTGGTTCTTAATTTTTGGGAACAGAAAAAAGTCACAAGGTGCCAGGTCGGGACTGTATGCAGGATGACTCATGAGTTCTACATTTTTCGCCTTCAAAAAGTCGTTTGTCTGTCTGGCCGTGTGAGAACTAGCATTGTCGTGGTGCAGGATGATACGGCGTTTACGGTTATTTTTACGGAGTTCGTCAATAACTTCCGGCAAACAAATGGTCGTGTACCAGTCACTATTCACGGTACGACGATTCTCTAAAGCAACAGTAGCCACGTGTCCAGTTTTATTAAAAAAAGAAGCAATCATCCGCTTAGATGCACTTTTCACGCGCGCCACTTTGGTTGGTTTCGGCTCATCTTGAAAGACCCATACGCTCGGATGCTGCTTTGTTTTGGGATCGTAGCAATAAATCCATGTTTCGTCACCTGTTACTATGTCCCACACCAAATTTGACGCACCTTCGTTGAATCTGGTAAGCATGGCACTGCACCAAGTGACGCGGTCCGTTTTTTGAGCCTCGGTCAAGTTGTGTGGGATCCACCGCGAGCACAGCTTTCTCACACCCAAATGTTTGTGTAGGATTGATTGTATTTGACTCATGCCTATTTCTAAGGATGCGCGAATTTCATGGTAGGTCACATGCCTGTCTGTTTCAATCATACGGCGCACAGCATCGATGTTTTTGTTGGTCACAGCGGTGGACGGCCGACCATCGCGAGATTCGTCACTGAGATTGATACGACCACGCTTGAATTCTGCAAACCAGCTATAAACAGTCGTCTTGCATGGTGCTTCATTGCCAAAAGCTGTTTCAAGCCGAGCGATGCTCTGTTGAGCTGTCAAATTACACTTAAAATCGTAGAAAATCATACTACGAAAATTTTCCCGAGTTAAATCCATGTTGATGCAGACACACAATTTTTAAATGGCGCCACAAAGTAAAAACAAAAGACAGTCAGATGAAACAAACTGCATTCTACAGCCAAAGAGTTCTATTTTCAAATGTTGCAATAAATTTTTAAATATTGTTTATGTAAGTGGCCAGTTCCGGAAACTTTTAGTGTTACCTATGTATTGAAAGTCTGTGTAAAAAAGAAGCTTATGTATTTTTTTATTTTGTTTTATTTTATGTTTTTCCTGCATAATTTAATGTTTTCTTATTCACTCATTCTAAAAGAACGAAATGGCATCTGAGGATTTCAAAAGTCAATGTTCATTGCCAATGGATTATTTAAAAAAAAGCTTGGCATATTTATGGTCTGCTGTCACATGGCATGACAGTTGATTTTTTTTAAACAAAATAAACTTAAAAGCAAAGGAAATTGTTTTTAAAATCCTGTGTTTACCATACATATTTTTTTTTAATATCTCTTTATTTAATCACGAATTAATTCTGAAAAAAAAAATATGATGCTGAGAAAGCCCATATCTCGAAATGGTTTTTACTTTTGCATCAATTATTAATTTGTAATGTTGTCGATTTTTTTGGAAAATTTCAAGTATATCTTTAAGGCTGCATATAAGGTCAGATTGAGCACTTCATTTTGCATTAATCAGAACTGAACTCTACGACGTTTCCTTTTAGTACAAAATAGCGCGCTCTCAGCCGTGGCTGTTACGACCACCAAGAAACACGCGCCCACAAAAATGTGCGTTCTTATTTAATAACTCTGCTTCTAGATGCAATTTTTAAAATATTCTAAGACGAGTTGACGATGTCATTTGTTAACTTATATTTAATACTAATTTCAAGGCTGTACGATTTAAGGAAGACCCTTCAACACTGGAAAAACATAAAATTTAGAGGTAACTTCGTATTTTGTTTCTGTCGAGCGAACTTCAAGATTTTGCGTTTTTCTAAGATCAGCTTATCAGCCATATAGCCTATTGTCTATATTATTTTTACTATACCGATTAACCAAGTTCCACAATGTGATATGCTCATTTGAAATTAGGCATCTAGCCTTATACGGACCCTTAACGGTTTAAAGGTGCTAAATTATGAGGCTGTGACATACAGACGGACGGACAGCGGAGTCTCACCATAAAGGTTTCTTTTGTACCTTTTAGGTACTACGGAACCCTAAAATTTGGCCTGTCAGCCAAGCATCAAGTGTATTTGTCGTATTGACATTTAAAGAAATGTTTGACAAAGCGAAGAACATGGAATAAAGAAATGTAGTATGAATGCAATTTCATAAACAAGCCGATGGGAATCGTGTTACGTGGACCCTTCGCCACTGGTAGATAGGTAAACATACCAGTTGGAGTGCTGCTGCGCACAGAAGGAGCCTTTGGAGCTGAAAGCAGGCGTTTGCGCACTTCCGGCACTGGAAGTGGAGGCATGCTTTGAAACTCGCGCCTCGATGCCTCGGTAAAAAAACGTAGCACGTAACTTAGCGGGATGCATGATGGCTGGGAAGCTTCTTTCTGCTCTACAACCAGTGGATCATAGTCTGAAACATTATTTTACTTTTTATTTATTCACTTCACTATATAGAAAAGAGTTCAACGCATGATCAGTGATTGATCCAACTTCCGATCAGCTGTTCTATATCGAATGCTAATGTTTACATACAACTGCTAAGTCTGCTAATAACTAATTAACTCTAGGATCTAACTTCCCGGGCAGTCAACAAAAGACGCATGTGTTCACAATAAATTACAAGAGAAATACATAATAAAGCCCGCGACAATTTTATTTTGAACAAAAATAGATTCCAATGTTGACAACTTTGATAATTGATAAGTACGCATAGCAGGGAGGGTCGGAATTACTTGGGAAATTAGCTTATCTATAAGTTGCCTCTGAACACAAGTTATATTTACCGATATGGGTGTCTTCGATGTGCTGAATTAAGTCTCCTAAACTCGGAAATGTAATGCCACAACCATTAAATTTACAGATGTTTATCATGAAGACGGCCATGTCGCACGGATGGTAATGCACAAGTCAACTGCACCACCGTAATAATGTCCTGTTATTATTTTTAGTATTTTTTATTTTGAAACATAAATTTTAATGTATATTTATTGAAAAATATCAAATGAATTATTTAGTGTAATTCCTTTTAAGGTTGTCCCTATAGCATAAATAAAATAATAAAAGTTTGTCAAGATCAGCTGTCATTCGCGCAGACAAATCAATAGTTGGCAGCACCGATCGGAACTTAGCTGCGTTTTAACAATTTGACCAATCACAGAACAGAATCCATGTTCCGTTTCGTTTTACCACTCCGAAATTGAACATTCCAAAGGCCGGTCTCCTCCTTCTCGGTGTTCTTTGGTAAGTGCGGCAAATTGGTGAATAAAACAAATCGTGAAAAAGTGCGATAATCAAAAGCCATCGAAGAATAAAAAGTGACGAAGTCGCTAAATATTTGTACGAAGTGTGTGAAAGTGCGTATATTTATCAGTGAAAACGTAAGTTGTCAGAGAGATTTGTCACTGAAAGTCGGTCGTCGGATTCGGCCATTTTCCGTCGAAAGATATTTCCTTTTGAGGGGTAAAGTACTATTATCCACCTAAAACTGTGTGCGAAGCAATATTTCAGTTAGTATCTTTCACTTTTATGTGTTGTTTCGGCATCTCTACCGACAGTTACGTATTCACGTCAATTACGTAACGTTCTGTGGTTCGTCGGTCAAACTGTCAATAGTACCGAGGTCTCCGTAGCCTCAAGACTGAGCCACTTGCCAGATACTCATATTGCCAATCGGTTTCTTTCAGTTGTCGCTCGCCGCACCTAAATAAAACACAAAAATGCTGTCCGCCGCAAGATTGATCGCCCCTGTAGCCAGGTCTGCTGTAAGTAATTGACTTCTTCTATACATCGTTTATTTTCCTTTAAAATGTTTGAAATCTATCCCGGAATCATAAGACGTTATCAGTTGGAATCAGGATACCTATACTCAGTGACATTTTATTTGATGTTTGACCTTGTCTGCTCCTGCAGTAGTATGCCGGTTCATTGCATCTATAACTACAGAAACAGTGCTTATAGTCGCTCCACAGGATTTGCATGGTTTTTGGTGACTTTGACAACAATATCTGTAGTGTTACATAATTACATAATTGGGTGTTGTTCTGCATTGATTTCCTGACATAAACCCACTATTTCATTAATGACTATCACCCAACTCTGCAGTGTACTACTACCATTAGATATATTAGATATTATTGGACACTAAATCCAAGGGATATACTGAAATATTTCCTTGTAAATTTCACTTTATCTAGAATGGTACTTGTGCTGCTGATCTACAGTTTAATTAAAAACAGTTAAATTTACTATGGTTCTCTTATCTGCAGATCTTCAGCAACACAGCCCTTGTGAGGCCACTGGCTGCCATCCCCACACAGACACAGCTGGTCCCCACTGCGCCCGCTCAGCTATCAGCGGTTCGCTCCTTCCAGACCACCTCTGTCACAAAGGACATTGACTCTGCAGCCAAATTCATTGGTGCTGGTGCAGCGACAGTAGGAGTCGCCGGTTCCGGTAAATAAGTGTTTTCTTATTCTGTATGATTTTTATGCTTGTTCTATAATTTTAATACATCAAAAAGAACTAGTGAAATTTATGAAGCTATGCCCAAATCAGTTTCTTTAATATTCTATTCCTTCTTTACAAGACTAACTCTTCAAGTCATGCATGGTATAAGAAGAATCAACAGTTCTTTAATTGCTTTCTGGAACTTGTTAAAGTTTCAAGCAACCGATTGCATAATAGCATTGATTTTTTTATGTTAGACACTACATATTGAAACTGTTACAAGTTCATGATCAACAATATGCACATTACCATTTCCATATCATAATTCCCTGTGTCTTATCATCTGTATTCATTGTATTCTATCACTATCTCACTGTTAGCAACAGTGATGGTGTGGCGTTTGGCTGCTTTAACCCTTGGCTATGCATGTGATTCTAACTAAGCAGCAGACTCTTTCTCCTGGCATGAATGCTCATAATTTACTTTTTTTTCTCATCTGCACTGTTTTAATTTAATAGAGATGTATAGACTACACCTAATGTAAATAAGAAGCTGAACACCGATTAATCGGCCTCTCATAAGCCGACTAATCGGTTCTGCCAAAGAGTAATGTGGCCAAATACCACACCAGTGGAATCTTCCACTTCTATAATTGCTCTAGGACTCTGTAATTAACAAATATTTGTTTCTAGAATTGCATGAACCTGAAGTTATTTTTTGGGCTGAATAGTGAAAATAACCGATTAGTCAGCTTATTCAACTTCAAGTGATAGTCTGTACATCTCTAACAATTATGCTTTGCAGGTGCTTGAGAGGTGAGATTTTTATGCATGTAACTGATTTTCTTCATTTTTTTCGCTTTTCTACTCGCCAGTGTTAAATAGTAGTCATAATTGAGAACAGTGTTGATGCGTTTAGTAAATAGGAAGTAATGTTGGAATTGTTGTTTCCAGGAGCGGGTATCGGAACGGTGTTTGGTTCCCTGATCATCGGCTACGCCAGGAACCCCTCCCTCAAGCAGCAGCTGTTCTCATACGCCATCCTGGGCTTCGCCCTGTCCGAGGCTATGGGTCTCTTCTGTCTTATGATGGCCTTCCTGCTGCTCTTCGCTTTCTAAGCTACTTACTTATAAGAACACTACTGCCATCCTAAGTAATGAGGTTTCAGTGTATACAACCTGGAGTGAACGGCCATGGAATCGAATGTGTGGAAACCTCAGCCGCATAGTGATGCAAGGACTGATATAAGTGTTACACTGGATGAAAAATCAGTGTGCATCATCAGGAATGCAATTTTATTTAATTATGTAGTATATGAAAAAAATAATAATCTGCAAATAAAACGTTCTACGTAAATTACTCTACAACTACTGTTATTTCTAACTCCTGATTTTTTGTAGACTGTTAATCTGAATCATGTTATGCCTAGTTGCACAGAATGATTGTTAAAAGCCGGTGATGATATATTTTAAGCCAGTGAACGTAAGATTTTTGCGTGATATTCTCATCGACTTTTACAGTGTCTGTTTACATTAACTTGTTCAAGAATGTCGGCATCTTTTAATGTACATTTTTAGGGCGAATAAAGGATACATACAAAACCAATTACATTGCTATTTATTTATTCGTCTGGACGCGTCCCTGTCTCCACACCTAGCAAAACATTCACCAACTTATAAAATTATTAGTTACATTGTAACATGAAGAAAGACTAACAGCATCTATAATAAAAATCTCAATTGGCGGAAGAGCACGAGGCTGCTGCTAATCATTGAGACTGGCTGATAATGGTGTCGATACGGTCGTGTTACACCGAATCGACACTATTGTCTCGCTATACTAGTTGAAATCGTGTCGGACCCACGGCACCACTGGCGGATACCCCTGGGGGTATGGTGGGTACCAGCTGGTGGTACCGCGGGTCTGACTTTAATAAAACCGTACCACCGAGTTATAGAGCTGGGAACGATCATTATTAGTGGGTTCATATCTCAGATTCGAAATCCATCCATCTAGTGAGAACTTTTGTTCTCATTAGATTAAGGTTACAGATCAGCACAGAGGGTAACTTCCAGTACACGAATGACATTTTATAAAAATTCGCAGAGTTACATCATGGAACTACTGCGAATGAAGGATATAAGAAGCTTTTTATGTCAGCCTTGTTTAGTGAATTGGCCGAGCTTATGACACCCCTTTAATACACATCACCACTTATTATAACCTTCCAGTACAGATGGTCTACTTTTCCAACGTGACTAGGTAGGTACACAACCAATTTTTCGAATTAAAAAAATACCCTAGGGGGTGGTAGGGCAGGTGCAATGCCACCATCTGTACAGGTCGCGTGATTACAAAAGCTTGTTGATTTCGGCCAGGTACTTGGCTCAGCCGCTCCGGCCTTCAAAGTAGACATACCCTCACTGAAACCAACAGGCAATTAAAGTCAGCGTTTTATAATACTGCCACTACAAAACCCTGAGAGGCTGGTGTAGACGGTTTTTTTGAAAGAAATCATCAACTGAAGTCTACATAAATTGAGAATTTAAAGATAATTTTGCACTTTTATAAAAAATTACAAATCTACTATCAACCATGAAATAAATACTATTTTTGTGACTTCTTGAGCCTTTAAATATAGCTAGTTATATGGATAATATATATAAAGAAACGAACAAAAAGTGAAGACCGATATATATTTTATTTCGACCAACTTGTGGTCGTCATCAGTCTACGAGTACTATCAAACATACGAATGTAATTATTTCACTTTTTTGCACTAGGCTGTCCTAAATTAATATTTAGGCTTATCTTTTTACTCCATGAGCAATCTTTTTTAGGGTTCCGTAGTCCGACAAGGAACTTATAGTTTCGCCATGTCCGTCTGTCTTTCCATCCAATATTACTTATATAATTTAGTAGTGTGGATCGTTGTATAAAAAATATATAAGTATAACGTATAAATACAAACACGTGCTACTAATAAAATTTAAGTAGAAATTATATAAAGCTATCTCTGTCACGTGTGTGGTATTTCATATCCGCAGAACGTTTTCGAACGCGTTGAGTTAATAACATCTTTATCACAGCTGTTTAAGAGTTTTAAGATCGGCAAATCGACTCCTGCTCAGTGCGTTAAATTTTGCGTAACGCTCTGGGTTTTAGAGTAAACATACCTGCACTAAAATTCCCTGTTAGAGACAAACACACACTGGCGGAATCACTCTGGCTTTTGTAGTTAGAGTAAACTGATTGTTCAACTCTAATAGCCTGTTGGTTTGGGCCACAATGTTGGCCCAAACGCTCTGGATATTAAAGTGAGCATGTCTACTCTAAAAGCCCGAGTGGTTGGGCCAAGTACCTGGCCGAAATCAACAGGCTTTTGTTATCACGCGTTCAGGTCATACACGGCCGTAGCTAGGGGGGGGCATTGTGGGGCAATGCCCTACCTTAAAATCACAATGCCCTACCTTAAAAAATACATATTTTTGTGAAATAAATTCATATTTTTGTGAAATAAACGATTTAAAACTAATACTTTTTCATTGCAAAACAACAATCTTCTATTTTTAGAGGTTAGTTTTGTGCTGCAATAACTTTCCTGTGTATATTTCCATAGAAAATCAGCTGATTTATACGTAGATTTCACCCACACAAAAGGCCTATGTTCAGACACAGATATTTTATAAATGTGTGAGTGTAAAAACCACAAAGCCACAGGGCGCGTTCATTAACTCGGGGTCGCGACACGGATTCTATTGCCGTCTCTTTCTCACGCGTTGAAAATTGTATACGCTATCCTCCTGTTAGTGTTGGAACCTCACAAAAGTGAGTTAATGAACTGAGTGTTTGTAAAATATGTTCATTTAGTACCTCTGATGACAAAAATTGCCAGTATTTAAATTGGAATAAATCGGGAATAAAAATTGCTTACGCGTGCCATACTCGCGCTGGTCGATATGATCATTTGCGCATACGGGGAATCCCCTTTTAAACTAAAATAAACATAAACTAGAGATTGATTGTGATTGTTTGTAGTTTGCTTTAGTAAAGTGTACGGTAAAGAGTGTTTTAGTCAAAAATCGATACAGTTGTTATTTTAATTGCTATAAATTGAATATTTATTGATTTCGCGATGGATATACGGGCTTTCTTTGGAAAAAAACGAAGAGTTGAAGAGCAAATTGACCACGAAGAACCTCACTGCTCAAAACAGGTGGAAGCACAAGATACAATCGCTACTCCTAGTTCCATGGCAACAGGTTGGTCAACAAATGTTGGTAATGTTAGCTATGGTATTCCATCTGATATTGCACAAATCGGAGAACCAATAAAACAGGTTGTTTTAGACACATATCCAAAACAACATAACAGGGCCTTTGTTTCCGATTGGTTCAAGCGTTATAAATGGTTGCAGTATTCTGTCAACAAAGATGCTGCTTTTTGCTATCCATGCCAGCAATTTTTACCTCATGGAAGCAAACAGACTTCGTACACTTCCACAGGATTTAGAAACTGGAAAAATGCCACTGATTCTAAAACAGGTTTTCCAAAACATGAAAAATCAGTTTCTCATATTCAGGCTATGTCTATGTGGCAGGAGAAATTACAAAGAATATCTACATCTAGCAGTGTTGAAACGTTAATAAATCAAAATGTATTAGAAAAATATAGGTATTACGTGAAGTCTATCATTGAAGTAATACAATTTCTAATTGTCAACGAATTAGCTTTGCGTGGAAATTATATGTTGGAAGAAAAAAAAGAACAAGGATTATTTCAGAATTTATTTGAATACACATGTATGAAAGATCCAAATTTGAACGAGGTTCTCACTCATATACCACAAAACGCAACATATCGTTCACCTGAAATTCAAAATCAAATAATTCAAGCAATGGTTCAAGCAGTACGAAGTTCCATTGTCAACGATATTAATAAATCTGACGTGAAATGGTTTACTCTAATGGAAGACGGGACAAGAGATAAAAATAACCGCGAAAATATTGCATTAGCATTACGTTACGTCAAGGATGGTGTCGTCAATGAGTCGTTGCTGGTGGTTAAGACTACTGAAAACCTTGATGCAGCCACTTTCACGGAATTAACGTTAAATACCCTTACGGAAAATAACATTGACCCCTCTTGTATGCTTAGCCAATGCTATGATGGCGCAAGTGTAATGAGTGGGAAAGTTTCAGGAGTTGCGACTAGAATAGAAAATAAATTGGGCCGAAAAATTCCTTACGTCCACTGCTATAACCATCGCTTGCACTTAATAGTCATCAGGACTATCTCAGAAATGACTTTCATTCGTTTATTTTTTGACCAATGTATCATGTTACATGAATTCTTTCATCATGGCAAAATAGCTGCCTTGTATGGTGGAAAAAGGATTTGCCGACTCCTCGAACAACGCTGGTCTGGACATTTGGCAGTTACAAAAGTTGTATACGATAATTATTCATCGATTTTGCAGACTTTGAAAGAAATTAAAAATGGCAGATTCAACGGTGATGACGTCGCCAAGAGTATCGGTATTAAAAAAGTCATGCTTGATCTGGAATTCCGAATGGCCATGGTTGTGGCCAAAAAAATATTATCCACACTACAACCTGCAGATGCAGCTTTGCAAGCACGAACCGCAGGATTGAAAGACGCCATAACAATCATAAAGTGTGTCGAAGATGAAATTATTAAATTAAGATCAAATCAAATGTATAATCAAATTCTGGAAGAAGCTAAGTCTTTAACAAGTGACGACTGCGGCGAATCTGAAAATAGGACACAGACCTTGAAGAGGCAAATAAAAAAACCAAATCGGATGGATGACTATTTTACGTATGGCCCCTCCTGTTTCTCTGCCAGAAAAAATATAGAAGAGAACGACGAGCCATTTAAGTCTGAGTATTTCGAAACGTTGGACATACTAATTGCTGAATTACAAAGAAGGTTTTCAGACAACAATGATCTAATCAATTCGATTGCGAGTCTCGATGAGTTGGATGTAGATAAAATGGTTCCACTGAAAAATTTGGGTAAGTTTGAAACATTTTCATAACTAAAATAATTGTCGTGTTCAATTTACAATTTTAACAAATTTTTCAGGTCTGAAAATTCCATCAAGAGAAGAGGCTTGTGTGGTTAAAGCTTACTTGAGTCGTAACGAGGACAAAATGGAAAATACATTGCAAATTTTGTACAGGCAACGAGAGGCGTTCAAAGATACATATGAACTTTTTGCTTCTGTGGCGACCATAGGATGTAGCACTGCAGTGTGCGAATCTACGTTTTCAACTTTAACTGCAATCAATAGGCCTCAAAGGCTGTCAATGGGTCACGAGAGAATGGCTGGAATGGTATTCCTGGCCTTTGAAAAAAAAAGAACAAAATCAGTTGATTTGAACGAAGTTCTTCGCATTTTTAATAACATGGCGAATCGTAAAATTCAACTTTTTTAAATGTATGTTAATAATTGTATTAAATTTGTAGAAAAAATAAAATCTAAATGGTATTTTTGGTAGTATCTATTTACTCGTATCAACTCACCCAACAATTAATTATTACCTCACTCTCACTCAGACGTGGATGGATCTCTACATCCAAATCTGGAAGTTTGACCATCTTGTTTGCTTATTCTTCATCATTGAGGATTTAATAGTTATTAGATCTATGCTCATGCTCTTTCAGAGGTCAGTGATATACATAGTGATTGATTTAGGAGCCTGTGCTTCGTGGGATCAATTATGGTAATTTTTTTACTTCCGCCCTACCTGTAACCAATGCTGCCCTACCTCAAATTCGGCTCTAGCTACAGCCCTGAGGTCATAGCTCTAAAACATAATTTGGTACCTATGTATGACTTCAATCAAACTTTGTCCACCGGAACAGATAAGATGGGTAAGTGTGTGATCTTGTGGAAAATTGTTGAATTATATTTATTAAATTTAAATGCAAAATCTTTGATTGCGTTACGCCAGCGGCCTGTTGGCGCTTTTCAGGATTTCAGCTTGACAGATAATCGGAGCGTCATCTCGTGTAATTGTAATTGTGCCCGAAATAAAAAATTTGTGCTTAAAATATTCACGAAAAACAGATTCCGCTGGAGTAACGTTACCCCAGCGGCATGTTTTTTTTCCTGTAGTCATAGCGAAATAAAAACTAGCTACTTAGGTAGATGTAATTAGTGCCCTAAAAACAAAATTAGTGCGTCCAGAGGTTTCAAAGTTATTCAAGATGTAACGTTTAGCCAATTGCTGTATCTCTTAAACGGCATGACATACAACGTCGATTTTTTTTACCAAGGTGCGTTTTAATTAGTTCCTAATTTGTGCAAACTTATTTTTTCTAATAGGTTGGGGAAAAAGTTTCTTCGCATTTATATGAAAATTCAAAACATTTTTTAATAAAGTTTATTTACATTTAACTAAAGTATGTCGGTGCCATTTTGTTCGATAACTTTCTGCCATCTTGTAGGTAGGGACATGATCCCATTGCTATAGAAATTCTGGGGCTTTTGATTAAAAAACCGCGACAAGTGGTTTTGGCAGTCCTCTCGTCTCGTGATGTTAACCTGACACTGCCTAAAGAATTCTGAAGAGACCGAAACAAGTGTAAATCTGAAGGTGCAATGTCAGGACTATACGACGGATGCATTAATACGTCCCAGCCAAACTCTCTTAATTTTTGCTGAGTGGCTAAAGATGTGTGAGGTCTAGCGTTATCATGATAAAAAACCACACCCCTTCTGTTGACTAATTCCGGCTGCTTTCTCTCAACTTCTTGCTTTAATCTCATCAGTTGTTCGCAGTAGAGTTCAGAATCGATGGTCCTGCCTGGCGGTAACAGCTCATAATGAATAATACCCTTCCAATCCCACCATACCATACCTTGTTGCGAGATAACCCGGGTTTCGCCAGAGTCTGTGAAGCCTGACCAGCCTTTGACCACGACCTTTTTCGCACGTTCTTGTCGTACGTGATCCACTTTTCATCACCAGTTATCAGGTTTTTCAAAAATGGTTCGGTTTCATTACGTCGTAATAAAGAATCACAAATGAGTACACGGTTCATTAATTTTCTTTCATGAGGCACCCAAATATCGAGCTTTTTGTGTACCCAGCTTTTTTCAAATGCGCCAGAACTGTTTTGTGGTCAATCCCCAGTTCTTCAGCTACATCGTAACTAATGATATGCCGATCTTGATCCACTTTTTCAAAAATGGCATCCATTTTATCCGTAACAGGGCGCCCAGAGCGAGGTGCATCTTTGACATCAAAATTTCCGGATTGAAAACGCTTAAACCAAATTTGTGTTGTGCTACTCTCACAGACACTGCACTAGGTCCATAAACATAACAATTTTTTTTCGCGGCATGCGTTGAATTTTTACCTTTTTTGTAGTAAAATTTTAAAATGTATCGAATTTCTTCCTTAGATTTACTCATCTTAACTGTAGAAAACACAAATGAAAATCACACATTTTACCTAATTTGAATTTGGAATTATCTTTTTTTAAATTTAAACTTTTTAATAATACCAAAACCAGCCAGATGCAAATGGTATAGCCAAAGAGATTTTATTATAATTTCATACATACTATTTGCGAAAAGAGTTTTTCCCCAACTAATATAATCGACACCGTTGCTAAGTTATGTTTTTTTTTCTCAAAAACCCTAAAATCGGCCCTTGCGCTTCAATGAGAATACCTAGAAACTTAACAATGATGGTGGTTTGTACCTCTTATCAACTCAAAGCACCTTGTGAAATAAGATGTTCCTACTTCAACTCATTCCGGAGTTACTCCATTTTTATTAAAATCTGGCTACTCTGTAATGTAACGCTTCAATACATGAGTTATTATTAAGTGACGGTATATTTGATTCTACTAATAATTAGTAATTTTATCACATTATTCATCCTAAAAATTTCAGCTGAAAAAACCTCCTAATTACTGAAACTTAAGGAAAAAACAATAGGAAAGCAAATCAGTCGATTAACCAACCAAATTCAAATGACAACATAAAAGCAGCCGTACCATACATGGTGCCAACCTTCTTAAATTGGTAGTTCTATAATTCAGTTTTGATTGGTACATTGGCGTACAAATCGTTTAACTAACTATTAATTTACTTTTATATAAATATGATACGTTATAAGCAGTGATAGGTTTTTTTTTCATTTATTTAACACATACCTAGTAGATTTACTTATACTAAGTACATAAATTTTCCAAAACTTTGCAGTTTGTCTGCGAAAACGTACCAGCTTTAATAGTTTTTACTTAAATTAAATTAACCCTAACTATTTTTATGAACACACCTTATTACTAATACTTGGTAACTGATACATAAGTTTGAAGTTATTAGTTAATTATGACAGATAACACAAATGCTTTTTACCCCAAAGTACTAATGTTCAATTGTGTGGAATGGACTTTTGTATAGGAAAAAAAACATTTTATTTTGTAATTTGTATTAATAACTTACTTGATAAAACATTATAATTTGATCAAATTTGATAGGTACGTATATAAATCATGGTGACCAGGGTCTGATGGTGGGACTGGAAGGTTGAAATGAGAACTCCTCAACTAACAACAGCAGACCTCTCAAGTTTTAACTATTTGATCGGTCTTGATGAGTAATTTTGTAAAACATGGTGACCGGGGTCTGATGATGGGACTGGAAGGTTGAAATGAGAACTCCTCAACGAACAACAGCAGACCTCTCGAGTTTGGACTATTTAATCGGTCTTGATGAGTAATTATGTAAACCATGGTGACCATGGTCTGATGATGAGACTGGAAGATTGAAATGAGAACTATCGTCGATTATAGAAAAAATAATTTTGCACAAATTAGGAACTAATTAAGACGCACCTTGGTAAATAAAATCGTCGTTGTATGTCAAGCCGTTTAAAAGATACAGCAATTAGCTAAACGTCACCCCAGCGGCATCTTGAATAACTCTGAAACCTCTGGACGCACTAATTTTGTTTTTAGGGCACAATTGGGCACTAATTATATCTACCTAAGTAGCTAGTTTTTATTTCGCTACGACTACAGGAAAAAAAACATGCCGCTGGGGTAACGTTACTCCATTGGAATCTGTTTTTCGTGAATATTGTTACGAGCTGGGGTTCGGGTTAAATTAATTTTATACCAATTTGTACCAAAAACCACTAACTGTCTTCATTTGTAATCACACACGCTATTTAAACACAACTGAAACTAAATAACAACTGGAATTACTAACTGAACTCAGTGGACTCGCTGGAATGTCTAATTTGTCCGTACTATAATTTGAAAAATGTCTCACCACCACTAACTAGAATCGTTACCGGGTTATATTCGCTCTATACAGTCGCACTTCACTAGTCACTACTAGAGTTGTCCTTTAGTTCACTAGAGTTTCCGCTTTGTCTCGTAGTTAATACTGAACTGAACTCTCGACCGCTATCTGTCCCGTTTTTATATACCGTCCGCCGGCTTCGCGATCTGTCTAGAACCCTCTCGCACAGCCTATATCCATCTCTCTCCCACTTCTTTCCAGATCAAGTGACGCGATGTCGCTAGAACCCTCTAACGCATTTTGGAACGCGCGTCACGCTTCACGTCAGCGTGTCAAGGACTCCAGTCTGTATCTGTCCCTTTCCAACCTGAATGCTTCCTCTCACTTCTTCGTCCGAGACTTTTCGAGCTCAATGGCGGAAACTTCTCGCATTGTCCAGTTGTGACCAAGGCCTGGAAGCGTCCATACGTCATCCGCGCTGAGATTATTCACGAACTTCCTTACGCGTTCCATGATGTGTGAGATTTTTTTGTTTCGTGCGCTGTACTACGTAACAATATCTTTGGATCGGCTGGAAGCACATTTTTTTTTATTTCGGGCACAATTACACGAGATGACGCTCTGATTATCTGTCAAGCTGAAATCCTGAAAAGCGCCAACATGCCGCTGGCTTAACGCACTCAAAATATTTTCACCGGTTTACGCCTTGAGATTAAGTAGGTAAGTTTTTTTGATATCCACAATTTTTTTTTGGCGTATTTAGACTCATTCCCACTAGTTCAACGTTGAACTACTGGGACTTTTTTTCCCAGTAGTTCAACTCTGTACATATCCATTTCAGAGTTGAACTACTGGGACTTTTTTTTCCACTAGTTCAACTTAGTATATATATCCATTTCAGAGTTAAACTATACTGAGATAAAATAGTTGAACTCACATAGAATTTTATTGCAATCGTATTAATATTTATTATTATTTTTGTGTAAAATAACTCGTATTATACGTTGTTTATTAAAATTGATATTATCTTACTAGAAATCTAATTCTGTTTTTGAATACAGAATAAGCCTAATATAACTTTGATTGATACAGCCAAATTCATACTGGAGACTTTCTAAGTGACCTACTGAAGACTTTATAAAGTTTTTATCCTGTTTTGAATAAAAGACAATTATGATCCACTTTTGATGAAACATAGGTACATGACTTCCCAAATTTCTGATAAAAGGTTCCATAATAAGTATAAATACGATTACAATAAAATTCTATGTAAGTTCAACTATTTTATCCCAGTAGTTTAACTCTGAAATGGATATACAGGGTAACTTTCAAACGAACCCCGATAATTTTAGACGTTATTAAGAATCGTTAGTAGAACACATTTTAAATGTAAAAACATTTAAAATTAAAAGTCAAAATATTATTAAAACATGTTAGGTACTTGGAAATAAAATTTATGGTTATCCTAGCCATTCCCACACGGAAAAAGTTGAAAATAGTTCCTAAATAGTGGGATCAATAATAAAAATAACTTCGCGTGATCTAATTATCTTATCTCTTCGGATGACCACGATTTCTTTGGATTTTACGAGAATATTCAAAGGGCTACAACTTGAAAAAATATTTGTGAATATGATTTTGAACAGCTTTAATAAAACCAGTTTCTATTCTTCTACAAAATACTTAATTATCGGGGTTAGGTTAAAAGTCAACATGTATACTAAGTTGAACTAGTGGGAAAAAAAAGACTCATTCCCACAAGTTCAACTGAGTAGTTCAACGTTGAACTACTGGGACTTTATGTTCCCAGTAGTTCAACTCTGTACATATCTATTTCAGAGTTGTAGTACTGGGATTTTTTTTAGTACCTGTTTAGAATTTTCATTGCCTGAAATAATAGATTTAGAAGGGGATTGGCAGTTCGAGAGCCCAGCTACATAAAAAATGCCATGGAAAATGAAAAAATGCTGACATTGCCAAAGAAGCTAAAAATTACATACTTATTAAAAAATAGAAAAAGAAAACTCAAAGCAACAGTAACGAAGAGAGCAAAAATAAGAAAGATTCAACATAGTGAAGAGTTTAAAATATTCAAACTACATCGCATCAAAAGAATATACTTAATAAATAAAATTAAAACTTTGAAAATGTTCAGTTAGAATCAAAAACAAATAAAAGTTACCTTGAAAGATTTACCTATTAGATTTTCTGAATTTTAAAATAATAATAAAGCTTTTTTTATGAAACCTGAATAAGTTAAATGTTTTAATTGTTTTAATTTGGAATGATTTAGTACTTGAAACATAAATAATACTTTGAAAAGCACTAAATATTTAAACTTTACATATAAGTTGTTTTATTTATGAGTTGCGCAAATTTTTCAGTTTACCCCACGTATTTCATTAAATCAAAGCCATTCCTATTTTTAAACTTGATGAGTAAGATGAATCGTTTGAGTTTTAACCAATGGCTTTACACAAAAAAATACAAAAAATTGTCTTATGTTAACATTTAAATAAAGAGGTGGCAAAAAAGGATTTATTTTAAATCATAGTTATGTTTAAAATACTGCAGTTAACTATTTTTACTACACGCACCGTTACAAACTTCTTGTCAGAGTATATAGCTTTTTATAGAAGCCCTCATAGATTCTGTATTCATTCCTTCCATCAGAAATGATCCAGTGTAATTTTACAATTTCATACTAAACTGAAGCTTGAATGACTCATTTTTAAGCTACCTATACCACAAACAGACAGACAGACACCGGATATTCACGTTAAGAATTTCAACAAGGTTTCAACTTTTTGAAGAAACCCAATCACAACTTTCTAAAGAATTATTTGGTACAACTAGCACAACAGGCGAGTAAAATATTTAAAACAATAAGGATAATAGTTACAACTAACCATCATGGTGTTATAAATTATTTTATAATGTATCTCTAATTGAGTGTCTGAAATGTTCCGAGTGTCAACCAATAAGTCATACACTCAAAAAACTACTTTTAATAGACCATAGACATTTACATCCCTGAGTGATGTCGAGTAGGACCAACGCCGTATTTCGATTTCGATCGATAAAAATACACACTAAATAGACACATATACCTACACAAGGTGACTTTCGTGTTTCGCCAAATTCACACTGGACACTCGGTAAGTATTGATATTGAAACGGCTACTTACGATGTATTTGGTAAGTTTTTGCTCGGTAAGTATTCAAATACGCAAAATAAAATTTAGACTTCCTATACTAATTGAGCCGAGGTTAATAACAAGTATAGAGGCACAAAAAATATTTTTCGTATTTCACAGTTTGGTCCTAATATCATACCGAGTCTCCAATATGAATTTAGATATATAAACGAGAGTCACATAATGCTTTTTTTTTCTTTTTTTTTGTGATTGACTTTTATTGCTTATACCATATATTCTTAATGGGATTGAAGTCTGGATGGTATGGTGATAATCTTAAAACAGTGTCCTTATTGGTTCAAGATTGCGTCTATTGAATATTCAACTAAGTCCTGTTATGGCGACAAATAATTTCGTACCTTCGTAATTTTACCTTAAGGTAATTTTTACCTTCGTAAACAATGGCTCAAAAGAAATGTCATGTTTCACTAGCCAGTTTACCATATCCTGTTTTAAAGTATTAAAATTAAATGTTTTTCCTCGTATTTGTTATGGTATGCAGCGTTATCTACTACAAGCACCGAATGAGAAGGTAAGTAGGAATCAGGTACTTGATTTCGCAGCCGTTTTTCGTAATTTTCACTATCCATAGCATTATCATAATCACCACTTTTATCAGAGGACTGGTACATCAATAAATCCTTTTGCACTATAATGAGCTGTTGTCCTTTAGAAATCAACTGTTTAACTCCTTTGTCCGAAGCATCAATCCAGCAAAGTCTGAATATAATATGTATCATCCATATAAACTACATCCCTGCCTTGAGAGCGGTACTTTTTGATATGGTCAAGATATTTTATTCTTTTAAGCCGCGCATCGTCTTTTTCCACAAGCATCTTTCTATTATTTTTAATTTTCTTGAACTGGAAACCCATTGGCGAAGTATTTTTCTTAATGAAAATTCACAAGCTTTAAAAATGTATTGTTTCCAGTTATTTTAACTTCACAACTTGTTTATAAACCTAATGAAATTTGTGTACCAGTCTACGAATCACTGTATAATCAAAATCATCTAGTTTAAGGCAAAATCCTTTGGACGGTCTGCCTCGGTGTTTTGGTTTTGGGTCACTCATATCTTTTTTCTTAGACTCTTCTTCCCGCAGTATTTTGATAACAGTTGTTCGAGAAATTCCAGTCGCATTCGAAACTCTTTGTTGTATTATATATATTAAAATATTCGGCATAGACTATTTTAAAAATTTTGTCACTTTATCAATTTGACTGAAAAGAATATTATTTAAATATGGCGAATATGAAAATTGGTAGTATCTACTTACTCTACATAGATATGATATGTACCGATGCGACCGAGCCTTACGCTGTCCACAGATGAAATAAATTTGTACGCTGTCTTGAGAGGCACTCACAAATTATATAGAGATACTCATGTGCACTGATGTGATGGATGACACCAATATAGAATATACTCTTCATGACACCCACCAGAGGGGGCGGGGGCGCGGGCGGCGCGACGAGTTGGTCAGGTAAAAAAATCAATTGAGCACTAAAACTCTGCAAAAAAGCGCTAGATTTTATGAAATTCATGGGTCAAAAAAGCACTAGATTTAGCACTGAATTTCGTCGTAGGTAATAAATTGATATTAGAAAAAACAAACTCTTATATGGAAACATTTCAAAGAAAAAAGTATACAATTATATTAAAGCATAATATTTCAAGATCAACAAAATTAGTACCTAACTAGTAGTTACAGTCATAAAATCAACAAAAACACACCAACCGACAGAATTAAAACTCTTCATCCATCATCATTATTGAACTTGATGTCATTTTTCAATTCATATTTCTCGGATGATCGAAAAATCGAAGCCAAAAAGTTTTTTCTTGGGAATTCCCGTCCACGAACTCTATCTAGTATTATACTAACTCGCTTGTACACACTGATATAACAAAAGGTATAGTCTGTCAAAAAAGTGTTGAAATGAAAATGAAACTTTAATGAACTTTATTGGACTTTAAACGTTCAAGTAGTATAATTTAGGCAATATATTTATGAAATAACAACGCGGTTAACTCGATTTAATAGATTTAGTACTTATTTGTTTGTAACCAGGCGAAAGAAAAATAGTTCCTTCAATATTCATTTCAACACTTTTTTGACAGACTATAGATACGGTACCTACGTCCTTAAATCGTCAACTGAAAAATGCACCTCTTTTTTAAACAAGCGCCACCGAACGACAGAGATAGAGCGATAAGTTTCGACAGTGGCGCGAGCGAGACAAGCTACACAAAACAGGCCCAATGGGCCTATATTTGCAAGGCCGCGCGCGAGAAGTGGGGCACCGTATCTTCCTTTTGTTTTATCTAAGTTGTACACATGAGCTCGGCACCTAGTCGACACACACACAGTGACATACATACACCATAGTACCCGTCAATAACGTGACTTTTATTTACCTCCATACAGCCAAATTCATAATGTAAGGGGCTGCTCATTTATTAAGACAATTTTAACCACTTTCTGACCCCTCCACGAAAGACCACCTCCCTCCTTTTAAGTCTTACGTAAGATAAGTATACCAAAATTGCTAAGAAAAAGTAGCAAAAACGTAAATTTCGCTTACTTTTGTGATCTTACGTAAAAAAAGAACAATCTAGACCCCCTCCCACCCACAAGTAAGGAAAAATAAGACTTGTTCGGACCCCCAAATCGTCATACGTAATAAATAAACAGCCCCTAAGCTTGGTATGATGGACGGATCGATAACACTTTTTGCTAATTTCGCAAAATAAAATCTTCACGTCCCATAGTAATTGACTCAGGGCTGAGCTTGCATTTGTCAGGAACACGAAAAGTAAAATTTACGAATTTCACAAAAAGGGTCATCGAACCTTGTTACTGAGTCTTCAGTAAGATGGCTGCATAAATTAAAGTCACCTTATATATTGTATTTGCGCGTAAGACAAAAAATATCATCAACTTTACGAAAATATGAATTAGAATCGGGTAAGGTGCAAATCCGATCCGCACATCAAGAGACTTAGCAATAACCACGGATTTGTCATCCGTGGCTATAACATATTAATGGACACACGAATCATACCGTAAGCCGTAAGGGTTCCTTTAGCTAATTTATCCTAAAATATCCTAATTTCTCCGCACCATATAACTAATAGTCCCAGATAATTGTTGTGCCAAATGGCAACAATGGTCGTAGAGGTTTCTCAATCCCTAAATATGGACATTTAATTAAATAAAACCTTTACAAGTCAACAAAGTTTTATTTTAATTAAGAACATACAACTCATGCAAGTGAATACCTCAATAGAGTTTGGTTGTTGAAGTAAACACCTTACATTAATATTTTTTCAAAATAAAAGTCCTGCTAAATAAACATGATATAGCCAAAGGCATTCTCAATGAGAAAATTAATGGCAAAATGAACACAATTTAAACTTTATAAAATGGATCCACTTTGCTACATAAGATAAATAATTTATTTCAGGACAATGAAAAATTCTCAAAGAACTGCAAAAATTAATACAATTTGTTTCATGATAGTTTTAAATATAAGACTACAGATTTAGAATCATAAAAAAACAAGTCGTTATACAAACGAAATAAAACCAACACAATTTATAGAAAAAAAAAAACATTTTTTTTGTTACAATCTAGCAATACAATTTACAACTGCTACTAACCATTGAAGCTGGTGTTTTTACCTCATCTAATACAAAATGGTGTTACAAAACAATTTTTGACTAACAGGCTCTGCTACAAAAATACTTCACTTATTCAAAAGTAGAATGAATACAATAAAATAATGTCTACACCTCCTTGAGAAGAAATTATAAGTAGCAACCATTTATAATTTTGTATAAAGCCTGACCAGGAATATATGAGAGGTCGCCATTATTGTGTTCTTTATTATCATTTGTCATTGTGACATTTTCACCATTTCACCATCGCGTTGTAGGTATTTTGTTCTTGCGTAAACGCTAAAATATCTAAATAAAATGCCAAAAACTATTCAAAGCAGGGTACTGTGTACAATGTTTATAAGTGTTTACAAGATAAAAACGTGCAGGATGTGAAAGTATTCCTCTAAATGATGTAGTAAAGTTGGCTTCTGAACTAACTGGTAGGTAAAAACAGTATGTCATTGTAGTGCGAGTGTTATGAATTGGCCGCCGTAATGTACAATTAGGTAATTATTTTTGTTTCTAGGTGTGGGATACATAAGCATCAATTCTCCGTATAACAAATGAGGGGCTTACTGACTTACCATTTCAGTCACCAAAAACCAAAACGGAAATTTTGGGGGTTCGGCTCGAACATTTAAGCTAACATTTTATTACCGGGCATGCAATTTCATTATTAACAACAAAAATATAATTTACGACATATAGTTGAACGTAATTTTGTATACTATAAGTATGTTCGAGTTAGCATGATATGGGTGACAGTTCGTAATTTTCCGTTTCACCTATAATATTCACATCATACTACATACACCCAGGTACAAAAGAAAATATTAGGTTTTAGAAAGAATGTATATTATTATTGCAAAAATGCAATAAATTATTTGTCTATAATTCGAAACAATAATTACAGTGTATTCGTTAAATTTAACGAAAAAAGATTCAGGATAGAAAAATGTATTTTTGCTACTTGATGCGTGGATCGGAACGTCAATCCATAGGTGCTGACACTACATAATCGAAAATACATCGATGAATCGGTGCGGCCCTCTTATAGGAACGCGTCAGTATGAGTTCATCTTGTAAGCGGTTTGTGTTTTCATTGCGATTGCATTACGTACTATATGTTTTGACGTTTGTTACATTTTTTGTTAATTTTTGTTTTGTTATTGTTGTGTTTTTGGTGAAATGGCGAGAAAAACAAAAAAAATACTTTGAACTCTCAAGCTCGGGCGTTATTGGTTCGTTTAATTTAATTAATTTAGATTTTAACAAAAAGCTGTTTGCATAATCAAAGATCAATCAAATAAAATATCGATTTGACAGCCCTTGTTAACTTTTTCGATACTTAAAAAAATCGATTCTATTTCGTTAGGGCACATAACTATAACTGTCAATTTTGAGCTGCCACCCATATCATGATAACTCGAACATACTATAAATTGGTATAAATCATAAAAACACATTAAAAGTATGTGAAACGAAACGTAACGCAATGACGTCGACGGCATTTTGTTTTCCTTATTCCGATTCTCTCGTAGTTTTGTGAATGTTCTCTTACGTGTTTTCTGTGATTTACACGGAAGTGGCCATTTTGTAATTCAGAATTCCTTCGCGAAATCGGTGAGAGTGCAGAAGTCCGACACGGTACTGTAGCGGTGATTAGGCTAGCGAAGCCAGCCTTCTAACTTGTCCATAGAGTGAATATAAAAAATCGGAGGCGTCGAAGGAGCGCGCCACAGCGTGTGTTGAGGAGCAGTCACGGACGAACGAGCCGGAGCTACCAAAAAGCCGAAGCGGCTACGGCGAGTGAGGACGTCTGCGACGAATTGCACATAAATACTTACTTTATTTTTGCAATATAGATACATACATACACTTATCTCACGTTAGGATTTATTCAATAATAAAAATAATTAAATTTAAGAGGAAAATACAATATATTAAAATAGGTTTTGGGTTTGCTTATATTTACTAAGTAAATACACGTACATGAACTAAAATAAAGGTATATTTAATGGTGTTAGGTGCCGCGCTCCGAGCGCCGAACCCGATGCAAAAATGACACAAAATGTGAGTACTGTAGTAAATGTTACCATATTCATTTTAAAAGGGAAGTGACTAAAGGGCCTACAGCGGTCCCTTAATTTTTAAAATTATTGAACTGTAAGTCATTATTTAGCTGTTGGAATATCTTCCTTAGCTCGAATTGATAAAGTTCAATTTGCAATGTACAGTTCGGAAAGGGAAGCGGTCCTTTAATTTTATAAATTATTGAACCGTAAGTCATCAGAAAGTGCTCGGAAAATGATTTTTTCTGTATATCGTGAATTCTGTTAAAGCTACGAGGGTCGCCCCGCTCTGCTCCGCTCCGCTCCCTAATATGTACTTACATGTCAACCTAACCGCTCCTCCTCGCTTCGCTCGTCGTCGCAACCTATCCCTAGCGGTCGAATAAAATTAAAACTTAGGTAGCCGCTAACGGCTATTTAGTCACTTTCTTTCAAAAGTGGGTCCCTCTTGACAGCTCTCATATATTCCTGGTCAGGAATAATAATAAATAATACAAAACCTGGCTTCTTGTCATAATCTGTGGTGAGTTATCAATATAAACCGCGTCCTATGGGGAAAAGCTTAAACATATTTAATGAAACCACAATCTATTTGAACTCACCATTGACACATTTTTGATAAAGCATCTATCGTCTGGGCCTCAATAAGGATAAACACAAGCTCATGTTGGAAAAAGTCCAGCGTAAAGCTAGGCATTTGTACAATTATCAAAAATATACGGGTATTATACTTACCTATACAAATGTAGCAATTAAGTATGAAAAAAATAATAAAATAACAGTTTTATATGTATTCGATATATTTCGGCTCACTGTATAGGGCCGTCATCAGTCGAATATATATAAAATTATGTTATTTTATTATTTTTTTCGTACTGCTACAAAGTAGACTATCGGTTAATCACCCGAAATTTATTTTCTTTTGCTTTAACTGGATGGTGCTAGACGACACCAGCATGCTATTGACGGTTTTAAAACTTTTTAAAGTCAGGAATTAGGGAATTTTTCAAGTACTTTACACTTCAAACTGTGTACGTGTCACGTAAGTTCATAAAATGACGTTTTTTATCGCTAAGCGCATTCTTAATATTCAATAATTTAAATGCCGTTTTATCTGGCTTCCGATAATGTGTCTCCGCAAATTAGTTCCGCCAATGTCGAGTTTTAAGCAAAAAACGCCCTGTGGGCTGATTGACGAAAGATTTTTTCTTAACTCCCTCTTCAGTAGCTGTACGAGATCTCTTCCATACTCATTCGCACTCATGCAAAAATATCCCGTTGTCAAATTGAAGTAAGCCGAAGTTTTGGAATGCAAACTATTTCTTGACACCCAAGTTCAAACTGAACAACGCGAGCGTTCTGCAGATATCAGGTGAGGTACCTCTATAACTCTGGAATTCTTGAAGCATTCTTTTCGAGTTTCGGCATGACGTGTCACCGTGTCACGACTATTACATGACTATTTTTTTTAAATTGAATTAAGTCTGTTATCTCGCGCCGTTCGCTCGCATGAGTGGTGAGAATTAAGCTGTAACTTCGCAATTACAATGCGACTAATATTTTTACCTCGTTGACTAATTATGACTACTTCATGAGTAATTTTTGGTATAGTAAAAATTTAATTTTCATGTAGTTTTCAGAAGTGAGGATTATGGCGTGAAGGACACTTAAGGACAGCCGTCGCGCGCAAACCTCCATACAAACGCCAACACAAAATTATGAGGTGTCTGTGGAATGTTTTTATAATATTTTGGGTTGAGTCCATTTATTTTGGACTAAATCCATGTCAAAAAGGAACTGAAAATGTGGAAATTTGAATCGTATCTCAACAACAAGCCCCTAAAAACGTAATTTTACGGTTAACAGTAGCCGAATGTGTTTTTATTGTTTAAGATAAAATCAAAAAAATTATAGAAATTTCGCATCGAAAATGACGTAATCTAGATTAATTTTAACAAATAATATGTTTGAAAACAGTACTGCCAAAATTTTGTTTCTCCTGACACACATTTTAAATCTTGCACCCGCGACGAAATCGTTGCGATTGTATTGCCTTCGCAAGTTTCATCGAGCGTGCACATTAGCGAAATGAAACATTACATTTGATCACGCCCGCAACTGAGTTGCTGCGCTCATGACGACTGTCCTTGAAGCTCTTATATAAATAAATAAATGTCCAGGCGCTAGTAAAGTTAGCTGTCACCTGCGCTGGGGGGATCAACGCCCCGTGCCCTTTTGGTGGACGCTCCAATAAAACGCAACAGCGACGCCATTTGTGCCTAACTTTCACTTTTTGTAGTGCTCCGAACTGTATGCGATTGCAACATAAGAATCGTTGTTCAAATACATCGTGGTTTCACTAGAGCTTGCTTACAAACATTTTTACAACAATATTAATTCACTTATTTCACTTATTCTCTACATACAGCAAAACAAAATAAGGCATTTTCGTACTCATAATTTACCATTTATCTTCCTGATTCAACACTTCACGTAAACGCTTATGATTCGAGTCCACAGAAACGGTCCGCTACAAATTTTTATCTGTTTTTAGACTGAGATCAAAACAAACTCGTAATATTATTTGGTCCAATAGTTATACGGAAAATAAATAATATCAACACTTTCCTGCACTCGACTCACAAGTTAGACTCATAAATTTTTGGCTCATTCAATTCCCGTACAAAATTATAACTAAACCTTATTAAACCCTCCTAATAAGAACTATGTTAATAATCTTTTATATTACACACACTATACTATTTACTTAGGGTGTACTTAGATTCCTTCAGTATCGAACTGTACGCCTTTTGATATGAGGAGGGGTCCGTAGGTCTCTTCTTGTACTAGTTTCAACACTTGATGCTTCTTCAGAACGAGTAAACTGTAGAATTTCTGTGCAACCTGCGGAATTAAATGTGTGTTATAAACTATTAATTTATCGTACTTATGCCTGTTTTCACTATGTTTTCGCTATCGCAAGAATTTCACGAACCCTTAGGTTGAACTCATGCATGGCTAACAAAAATATTTCCTTAGCAAAATAAGGTCTTACATTCGCTTATAGACTAGGCACGTTTTAAAAAAAGAACAATGCAAGGAGCAAATCATGTAACAATTAGGGAAACAACGTTTTTAGGGTATTTCGACCCCGCTGAATACAAATCTGCCTGTTTCCATAACGAAATTTGGACCGGAAGTCCGGTATCCAAGATGGCGGCCAAAACTCTACTGCCCGATATCTCCCTTGTCCGTTGGCTTAAATTAATGATTCAAACGACTGCTTAGAGGTTTTCTCGGATGCCGTTATAGCCTGTTCGTTGACTAGTACCAGGGTCATCATGATGATAAATAACAAAGAACACCGCATCAAAATCCGTTAAATGGTTCCAGAGATAAAACGGAACCTACATAAAGTCGTTTGCAATAGAATCCAACAATCATGTAAACAAATATGGCGGACTGACATTGACAGCGTATTGTTTATGCCCATAGTGATGTCATAGTGTTCTAATTTAATTTTAATTAAATTTATTTTTCTAATTATTTTAATTTTAAGTCATAGACTATGGCCCATAGTAGGATAGGTACTAAAATAAAACTGACTAAATAGATTAAATATATAAGCCATAGACTATAAAATAAAACTGATTATATATAAAAAAAGTATTTATTAAAACAAATTTAAATCTTCGTCTTCGTCATCATCACTATCAGAAGTGTCGCCGGTGACCGTAATTATAAATGGAACCACTGTGTCATCGCTTGCCGTGTCTAAAATGCCGTCGAGCTTTTTCATTTCTTCCTCTTCCTTTAGGACGTGACTTACGCATTGTTCGGCTCCGATTCTCGCCAACCCTTCGTTCAATAAAGTTTTTATTTCCGCCATTTTAAAAGATTTGTTATTTCTCCCAACATACGACTTAACCTGTGCCCAAATGAGCTCAATTGGGTTGAGTTCGCAGTGGTAGGGAGGAAGGCGAAGCACAGTTATTCCTTTCGATGCGGCGAGCTCGTCAACGTATTTTGTAACATAATTTTTTTTATCAAATTTTGTGAGTAACTGTGCTTTTAATTCACTTGTTTCAAAAGCTATATTTTTGCTACGTAACCATTCTTGTATAGCATCCTTCCTCCAGCTCATGTTGGGCACTCGTTCGAGTTGGCGAGAATGGTATGGAGCATTATCCATTACAATTACAGATCCCGGCAGAATTTTGTCTAAAAATTAGATCCTTTAATCCTATCAAAGTCCATGATGCCGTGCAAAGGTCGTCGTTCCAAGAAAAATATGTCCAGCCAAATCGTAAAGCAAAACAAAAGTCCAAAATGAGAATGCAAAGTCGTAGAAATCGGAAACAGAAAACACTAATGCACAGCGAACCCACAGAACAGTGAATGACTGTGAATGACAATTCTAACAAAATGGCCACCTGTCAATTTTTAAAAACTAACCATTATTTTTATGGCTTAGGATACAATCCGTTTTGGTTAATTATATTAAGCTCTTGAAAAAAAAATTTTATTGTATTCAAATAATATTAAATTAAAATAATTTATTAAATTAAAAATAAAAGATAACTTCAGATTACGAACAACACTAACTTTTCAATGACTTATAGAGTTCGATGAGTAAAAAACTAAGATGACAGCTTGTCAAATACTTCGAAATTTTTACGTTGCAAATGTTTTAACAAATTTAACTTATAAATACAAGTTAAATCATGTTGAAGATAATGTGAAAACAATGGTGCGTTCGTTGAAATCGGACTATGTTCATAATTGATCGTCAAATGTATGTGATTACGGAGTAATCGTGACAATTTGGTTTGTTTACATGATTGTTGGATTCTATTGCAAACGACTTTACATACAAAAATTCAAAAAAATTTAGTTTTGGCCTCAGTACCCACTTTCACTAAAATTTCGCATAAAAAGCAATATACAAACACATTTTTACTATTATTAGTATGGATTTAAAGGTCTGGCCATGTCACACCGTCGTTATGGAGACTTACTTGTTTCCTAATATTGTGTCGGGGCGCTAGATCGCTGAACACGAGCTGCTCGCCGGCCGCTAGCTTGGGCCGCATCACGGTGAACAGCTGCGTCGCGCGGCGGTTCAGCACTCGCTCCTCGAACTGCTCGTCCGTCTCGCCCGCTTCACGCTCTTGCTCCTCCGGCTGGAAAGTTACGATACAGATATGGATACAGGATATATCCTTACAAGCTAGCAAAAAGGATTTCGGAAGAGCAAAAATATTAATATGGTCATATATGAATTCCTGAACCTAATCTTGTCAAACGTAGACCAAAGAACTCCAGTTGTAGCTGTCTATATGGATCTTACCAAGGCTTTTGATCAAGTGGACCATGATTTACTAGCTAATAAATTATTTACCTACGGAATCCGGGGAAACGTACTAAAGCTGATTAGGTCTTACCTTGCAAATAGGAAGCAATACACTCAGATTTCTAAAGTATGCCTTAAAAGTAAACAAAAAAGAAAATATTTATCAGCCGAAAGAAACGTTTTGAAAGGAGTTCCCCAGGGAAGTGTACTCGGACCACTTTTATTTATTCTTTACATAAATGACTTACCGCGCAATATTTCAAATCCAACGACATTATTTGCTGATGAAAGTACAATGCAATGAAAATGACAAAAGTGAAATGAAAATTAATGACGCTTGAAAAGAAATAATGACATGGATGAATGATAATAATTTGCTTGTTAATTTAGACAAGACTAAAATTATAAATTTCTTTCAAAGAACAACGAAACTCGAAAAAAATATTATTAATTACCAAAAAATTTAATTGACGGAGACTACAAAATTTTTAGGCTTAGAAATCGATCATAAATTAAACTGGAAAAGTCACTGTAATGCGCTTTGTGAAAAGCTATGTAGCTCTGCTTATCTTCTTTATAAAATAGCAAAAATTGTCAACACAGAAACAGTATTAGCTGCTTATCATGGTTTTGTAGCATCCCGACTTAAATATGGTGTTATTTTCTGGGGGAACAGTACAGAGAATAAAAAAGTATTCAAGTCTCAAAAGAGATGTTTAGAAGCAATGTGTAATTTAAAAACTTGGAATACCTGTGTGCCGTACTTCAAAGAATTTAATATCCTTATGTTACCCTCACAATATATTTATGAGATGGCGATATTTGTCAGATTTAATCCACATTATTTTAATAAAGCTTCGAAAAATCTTGACAAAATTCACCGTTCCCAATATCAACACAAAATTCTTGTATGCAAAAAACAGTGTCTCATGTATGGCCCCAATAATTTACAACAAAATACCAAATAATATCAAGGACATGAGCAATAATTTATTTAAAAGTAAATTCATGTTTTACTAGTAAAGAAATGCTGTTATAGTGTAAATGACTTTTTGAATGATATCTATGTTTAAGTTCTTAATTTTTTCAATTTTATATTTTGTTTTGTGCAATTTTAATTGTATATAGCATGTTGGTGATTTGATTATTATCTTATTAATTAATAAATAAATAGTACCTAATTGATACATTCATACGCCGAAAGGCAAAACATAGAGATCCTTTATAACTTATCAAGATCTAATGTACATTATCTAACCTATGTTTAGGAATAAATATATTCTTATCACAGACATATAATTATTACTAAGTGTATAGATACAGATATGTTACTGTGAATGTCCGTTTCGGCTAATGAAATAAGTCATTAAAAAAAAGAGCTAATGGAACATGTAAATTAGCGGTTTTCCTATCACGTGATGTTTTTCATCCACTTTTTAACCCCCCTCCCCCTCTGGTGTTAAGTGGTGACCTAGCAACACATCCCGAGGATGCCACGTTTAATAATAATAATAATAAAATTCTTTATTGCACACTATAAAATTTTTGTACACAGGCGAGCTTAATACTATTTAGTATTTTCTACCAGCTAACCTTTGGCAATGGGGAAGTTGTTGGGGGTAGTGCCATGATGTCAGAATAGTATAGATACAATTTTAAATAGATATATTATTTGTCACTAAAATACTCAATAAATTATAATATTACACTACATCCTAATAAACATATACAATAATAAGAACTAACAACATAATGTGATAAAATACATATACTACTTGCAAGTTTACATACATAAGTACTCAAAGACTCGTCGATAGCTTTATTGAGGAGAATTGATCGAACAACTCAAATCATTATAAACAAAAGATTTAATTTATCATGGATCGTTCTGCAAATCAAGAAAGTGTTGCTTTATCTTAGTCTTGAAGACTGACACAGATGAAGCTTCACGGATGTGTAGCGGCAAACGGTTCCATAAGCGTATTGCACTCACGGTAAAAGAATTTGTATACATGCATGAACTATGCTCAGGTGTGCGAAGAAGCCAAGCCTTGCTAGGACGCTGATTGCGGTCGAGGGACGAAAGGGGCACAAAACGTTCTTTAAGATAAGATGGGGAACTAGGGTTATGGAGAATACCATAAAGAAACGTCAAAATATGGGAATCTCTACGGAACCTGATATTAAGCCAATTGAGTTCAGTGCGGAATTTGGAAATGTGACCATACTTACGTTTAGAGGCGAAACACGTGTCGACATGTTTTCTTGCTTGTTATTTAAGATTGCTTTGCATTTGTGCTCGTATTGCTTGCTTGTGGATGTTTTATGCGAGAATGCACGAGTCTGCATTTTGAATAGCATGAAAAGAGTGTTTAGCGGAATATTGCAAATTATGTTAATATATCCATAAGTTAGTGATGGACTTCCGCAAGGTAACGCCTATTTCAATCAATTATTCCCCCCTGTCCAAAATTACATGTATGTTTTGGTACAAAGGATCTTAAAAATTATAAATCTAGCTACGGACCATAAATCGGGCAGTATGCGTCGCTTTTCGGTTAAGAAATCGCGCGTTCAACGAAAAAATAAATACAGGTGATATCTCACTAGACCCCCTTCCCCCTTGTGATATTTCGTGACTTTTTCCGAACTCTCCCCCTCTTTTGAGCCTCACGTGTTTAATGGACGATCCCTTACGAGTCTACGACGTTTGATAATAACCCCAATTAACGAAAATCTCATTTCGTCGTAGCTTTAGACAACACTCGGTGGGTCACCTTGTATTGGTCGTGTATAGAAGATAGTGTGGTGTACTTACATGTTCGACACTTGGCGGTAGATCGTAGTCGTGCTGCGGACTGTGGTGTCCACCGTCGTAGCCCAGGTTCGTCATCTGTAGGTTTGGCTGGAACAAATGTTTAAGTTACAGCATACCCAGCATAGATGAAACGAAAAGATACCATTTTGTCTCTCGAAGAAACATTTGACCAATGAACACGCAGGACGAGTCGTTTTATCGAGGCGATTATCACGTGATAAAGCTTAGCTGCATTTCCATTGGTCAAACGTCTTCAAAAGACAAAACTTCCCCATTATTTACGTCCATGTTAGCTATGCTGCTGCTGTTTCAATCATTTCTGCATGTGATATGGCAACATTACTACTAAATATTTGTGGTTTAGTTTACAAACGTCTAATCACGTTGTATTATTGAGATTTCGCCTGCTAAATTTCTTTTCTGAGGACCATTTTTAGTGTTGCCACATCATCATAATTAATACCAACAATGTATGAGTCAGATTTCGCCTAACTTATTTTACTGTTATATTTAGTACAGTTTCTGCGGAGGCAAACATGGCTTTATATAAATTATGATGATATGGCAAAACTTAAAATCCCCCTCAGAAAGGAATGTTAGCTCGTAAAAATAAAATCATTCCAAAATCACAGGTCAAAAAGGCGCTAGGGCTGGATGCGTGACAATGGCGGTTTAAAGGCTTACCTTTAAAACATTATAAAAAAATAGCGCCATTATAAAGCATTTGTTTGTGGTTTGATTTATTCGTTTCGTGAAGAACAACGCTATTATGTAACAAAATGAAACAAAACCGATAGCAATTACGTAATTTTATGCGTACTTGTCCAAAAATATTACGTCCCTGTAGTGACACCATGCCATGCTGGAGGCTTACAGAACATACCTGATAGTCGGCATATGTGTCAGTGTCTAGAGGTAATGGCTCCATGGGCACGGTGTGGTCGAGGTGCGCGGGGGGCGGCGCCGACAGGGGCGCGGGGGCCGGGACGCGCGACAACAACGACGGCTCTGTAGTGACACCATGCCATACTGGAGGCTTACAGAACATACCTGATAGTCGGCATGTGTGTCAGAGTCTAGAGGTAATGGCTGCATGGGCACGGTGTGGTCGGGGTGCGCGGGGGGCGGCGCCGATAGGGGCACGGGGGCCGGGACGCGCGACAACAACGACGGCTCTGTAGTGACTCCGCTTAGCATCGTGTGTTCTAGTCCGTGAGGCATCATCATGCCGTGCTGGAGGCTTACAGAACATACCTGATAGTCGGCATGTGTGTCAGTGTCTAGAGGTAATGGCTCCATGGGCACGGTGTGGTCGAGGTGCGCGGGGGGCGGCGCCGACAGGGGCGCGGGGGCCGGGACGCGCGACAACAACGACGGCTCTGTAGTGACTCCGCTTAGCATCGTGTGTTCTAGTCCGTGAGGCATCATCATGCCGTGCTGGAGGCTTACAGAACATACCTGATAGTCGGCATGTGTGTCAGTGTCTAGAGGTAATGGCTCCATGGGCACGGTGTGGTCGAGGTGCGCGGGGGGCGGCGCCGACAGGGGCGCAGGGGCCGGGACGCGCGACAACAACGACGGCTCTGTAGTGACTCCGCTTAGCATCGTGTGTTCTAGTCCGTGAGGCATCATCATGCCGTGCTGGAGGCTTACAGAACATACCTGATAGTCGGCATGTGTGTCAGTGTCTAGAGGTAATGGCTCCATGGGCACGGTGTGGTCGAGGTGCGCGGGGGGCGGCGCCGACAGGGGCGCGGGGGCCGGGACGCGCGACAACAACGACGGCTCTGTAGTGACTCCGCTTAGCATCGTGTGTTCTAGTCCGTGAGGCATCATCATGCCGTGCTGGAGGCTTACAGAACATACCTGATAGTCGGCATGTGTGTCAGTGTCTAGAGGTAATGGCTCCATGGGCACGGTGTGGTCGAGGTGCGCGGGGGGCGGCGCCGACAGGGGCGCGGGGGCCGGGACGCGCGACAACAACGACGGCTCTGTAGTGACTCCGCTTAGCATCGTGTGTTCAAGTCCGTGAGGCATCATCATGCCGTGCTGGAGCCCTGTAAAACAAAATATATGTAGATAAGATGAAATTTATTTATTCAGCCAAATTCCTGCAAAAAACTGTACCGACGTAAGTTATGAGTATCACGGATCGATAATAAATGTTGACGTCCCATAGTAATCGACTGGGGGCTGAGCTTGCGTTTGTAGGAAACACGATAAGAATTATTTACAAATTTCACAAAAAGGGTTATCGAACCTTGGTACCGAGCACTTGCAGAGTCTTCAGTATGAGTTGGGCTGTATAAATAAATGTCACCTTATATATGATATACGGCTTCTTACGGTTGGAGGTTCATGGAAAGCATTTTTTTTTTCTTTGGAAAGCTGCGATGTTAGTTCTTGTAAGTCATGTATTTTTTTAATTTTACTTTAGGAATTATGCAATGTTTCACTGAGAACCACAAACTTGAAAAATATTTGTATGCTGTGAAGAAGATGAGTATTCTTGCATACCAGTAGGAGTCATTCCTCCGTGGTGCAGTCCCGCGGGGGTCAGACCGCCGTGCTGCAAGCCGGCCGGGGTCATGCCACCGTGATGGAGACCGGCCGGCGTCATGCCGCCGTGTTGGAGACCAGCCGGCGTCATACCGCCGTGTTGTAGGCCTACTGGGGTCATCCCACCATGTTGTAGGCCTGCTGGGGTCATCCCACCGTGATCCAGACCGCCTGGGAAGATTACAATTAATTAACGACTACTAAAGCAAGGTAAATAAGGTGGTAGAGCTGGTGCCGGCCTCGACTGTGGAGGTATCACCATCTTAAGTTATTCGAGGGAGAGTAAGTGGATAGCTCTCAAACAGACACAATCAGGTGGCACACCAATGCCTCTGACCGATTGATGGCGGCATATCAATCCCCGACTGCCGGCCCTTATATCAAACAGACTGGTGACGGGCAGCGGGGTCACTGTTGCGATTGTTTCAGCACCGCGCTCACCAACCCACCTGCCCAGCGTGTGTCTGTATGGGCATTTCTTCCAGGAGGACCGCCAAGAAAGGCGAAACATTGGAAAGCAGTGGAAGAACACAGGCTGATGCATGGATGAAGTGAGTTTTGCCAGTTTGCTCTTTTATTAAATAAGTTCTAACCTGGCGTCATGCCACCATGGTGAGGCGTCATACCGCCGTGGAGCGGCGTCATTCCTCCGTGATGGGGGGTCATACCACCGTGGTGTGGGGTCATGCCTCCCGGCGTCATACCGCCGTGGTTGAGGCCGGCCGGGGTCAGACCACCTTCGAGGCCAAGCCCAGGAGTCATTAGACCTATAGAATAAAAAGCATGATAAACTGAACGACAACACAAACAATAAAGTGACAAAAACAACGTATTTGGAACATTGACCTCTCATAAACAACTAGACTCACAATCTCGCTCAAAAAGTGTCGGCGATGAATTTTGTCACCGCTATGGGGTGACAAAATCGAATGAGGATTTCGTACAACTGACATTGCATCTTATGTTAACGACATAACGTCTTAATTTGGTTGAAGATTTTTTCTACTATGCACGTCGCACGTTCGGACACTTTCTGAAGAACTCTTCTTAGAGACTGTGTGTCTTGTTGTTCTATGAGAGGTCAATGATTTGGAAGCATAATTTCATGAAGAAACGATCAGATAAATAAAAATTTAAAAGGCTATAATCAAATAGCTTTTGTGCTGAAAAAGGATTCTTCTGAATTCAATGGTGATTGCGACAAGGTTATAAAAGGCATGCTTGAACGAACTTCGGACCATTTGGTATCAATCTTACCTATCAAAGAAATATAAAAATGTGTAATGAACTTACCAGCATGCGACAAAACCCCTGGGGTGCCCAGATTGAGGTCGAGGCCTAAACCTCCGTGCTGTAATCCACCCGGGGTCAGACCCCCTTGCAGCAACGTGCCTGGGGTCAACGGGCCTAGGGTACCAGGGGTCATCGGCGCGCCCAGTGAACTTAACATGCCTGTAGTGGAAATAAAATCAAGGTTGTAAATTGTAAACGTAGTGTATGGTTTTTTGAACGACATCAAAAAAGGAGGAGATTCTCAATTCAACTATATATTTTTTAATAAACCAAATCTTTCTTATACAAAAAGGTTACAAACGGCACCAAACTTAATAGCGCCTGTGAAGTTCGTATGTGTCTCTGTCCATCTCTCTCTTTCATTTATTTCTTTCTATCTGTCTCACCGGAGCTACCTTCACTCAGGTGTCAATTTTTCCAACTTGCTAGAAGCTGTTAAACTAAAGGTTGTATCAAAGATGTTTTTTTTTCTCAATATTGGAATGACTTCAGAAGATTCTGTTACGATAAGAGTGTGCATTATATTCTTGGCAGAAGTGCTTTTTTTAATACGTAGTATTGTTTGATTTTTCAAACCAGAAGTTTTTCTTATCCGTGTCAAGGTTTGTCCGATCATTTAAGATAGCGTTAAAAAAAGTCCTAAAACGTTGCAGGCATATTATGTACAAACGCAACCATCTCCAAAACATTTTAGTACATATTTCAATGAGTTTCGCCGGAAAATACGAATTGTCAGGGGAATACAACGGCCGACCATCAAAGTCATTCGCGTAGCATTGCAGATAGTCTATAAGCAGATAGTCACCCAGGAACCCAACATGATGGCTGGGAGCCTATTAAAGAACGAGATACAAAAAGAGTCTTCACCTGTCAAACTTGATTTTTTAGATAAATATCAAGTTTGACAGCTGAAGACTCTTTCAAAAGACAATTTTTGTCCCTCGTTCGTTCTAGGCCCCCTGTACGAGTATTAATGAGAATGCGTGTACCTGGCGTGGCGGGCAACATGTCCGCTTCGCTGCGCGGCGTCGCGTAGCCAGGCGTCACGGGGGTGGCCGGCTCGCCGGGCTCTACCAGGCCAGATTGTCATTGTTAGTATGTGAAATTATGTTGGTATGGGCTGAGATTGCATAGTGCGCATTATAATGACACTGTAGTACCACATTAATGTTACATCAAGAGGAAATGGGCTTTATTGATTGAACCAACTTTTGGCTCTCAAGATAAACTGGAGGTAAACCTGTTGCCTATTAGCACAGTTTAAAAATCCATACGGTTGTCCAACGAAGGCGTTCGCATCTGATTGTTCGAAAGTTGTGTTTAGCTCAGCGGCGTACCTCCCGCGTCTCGCTCCGCAGGCCCTGCACTATTGCTCTGTCAGAGCGCTTTCGTTGGACAACTGTATGGGTTTTTTTAACTGTGCTGTTGGTCTAGTTTTAGCATACTAATCCGCAGGTGACGGGTTCAAATCCTTTAAGGACACCTTGTGTCCGGCCTGCGTACCTCGAAAAGCACGCTAAGCCATTGATTCCGGCTTCTATTGAAAGATAGTAGTATTAAAGAGAGGACGGTTGTTGCGTGGTAGGTGGTGAAAGGCGGAAATAAGCCGGCTTTCTGTACTTATCTCAACCTAACTAGAATCCTCCAATAGACCATCCTAACCACGATTACACTGTCCTAAATCCAATTCTATCCTAGTTAGGATGTTGATAGATCGGATGGTCCAATCGCGGCTAAAGCGATAAAATGATTCCTATCAAAAAATAATATAACTGCGCAGGTACATCGATGTAAATTATATGTGGTACTACTGTACAATAATGATTATTTTAGTAATGATTACGTAATGTTACATAGAACTTTTGCCATTTCACGAATCAGTTCCTTAATGTTTTGTTAAAATGATCTCGTATGGAATTATGATTATGTTCTTTATTAATTATGATATTATTGCTTTTTATCTTAGTATAGTCAAATACGGAAAGCTGAATATTTGTTCGGAAGCACATAAAATGTTAGTACATTATAAAAATACTTCGGAAATGATATCCTCAGTTTTCAAGGTTCAAGAAACTTCAACGGAGCTCGGACGCATATACGAAACAAAAAAATGTAATATACAATCTGTGAGCAAATTAACACCGTGTACTTACCAATAGAAGGTTCATATTCCTGTGGCACAGGTGTAGGCATTTCCATGTCGGGCGGAGCCACGGAGGGCGGCGCGGGGGTCTCGGGGGCCGCAATCTGTAAATACAATTTAAAAAGCACTGAATTTTACAAACTAGACAATATTTTGTATATATGCAATAAGTATTTATTAAAATTAAAGAGTCAAGACCAAATTTAAACGCTTATTAACTATGCATTCTGTAGAAAATAATGAAAAATTAATTTTTGGCTAACTCAGGTACAGTACATACATAATACTCATGCCTGTCTCCCAGAAGGGTAGGCAGAGACTTCCATTTGCTACGTTCCTGACACACTTCTTTTGCTTCTTCTACATCTATTGATCTAGTCATACAAGGTCTTCTATTCCAGGTACTTTTTACTTTGCCTTTCTTCAGTATGTCGCCTATCAGGTACAGTAGCACCATTTAAAGTAAGGCCAACCAGACGAGATAAAATACGTAAACAATCGGACCGTTACTGAGTTATCTCTATCCTTATCTCTCGTACCGCTCGTACGGAATAATGGCATCAGTTGGTCGACGACAGCTGTCGTTGCGTGAATCGTGTGGTACAGGTAGCAGTCAGTACCGCAGTTAACAACATTTCGTCCTCCATTTTGTAAACAAGTTCATTCCTGTTTGCATTGCGTTAGAAGTGATACGTATTCTTTCATTTACGTATTTGTTTAGTTTTTTGTTATTATTAATCCGATACTGTTAGTTTTTCTTGTTGATTTTTACTGTTGGGTTTTCTTGTTAACTTTTGATTGATTGACAACATGATTGATAATACAATACACAGTTTTGTCATAAATACGGCTGATTCGGACTCTTCCGATGAATTATCTTTGTCTAATACAGAGGGCAATGATTAGAAAGGGGGGTTCAAAATTTGTATATAATTTATTCAAATAAAAATGTTTTGAACCCTGAAAGTGTGTTTACGTTCTATGTCTCGTATTGTTGGCCTTACTTTAAATAATGCGCGTAAAAATCTTAACCACTCTTCGACAAAGGTCGTGTTTCCGAATGTTTTCTATACAATCCAGTACACGTCCGGTCGTCTATAGACAACCAAAAAGAAATTGCTTCCAGTACAATTTTGTTGCACAGGTTCTAAAATAACTCCTATTACCTCTATAATAAGTTTCCAAATGCTAGTGCAATGTTTACGGCTTCATGATTCGGCTCGTTTTTGAGAAAATGAAATGAAATACGAACACTGGAGAAAATTATAATATAAGGTAATTATATCTTAAGCAAATCTGCGGGCCTATTATGTAACTTATGTACTAGTAGTGTCGGTTGCCATTTGGTTGCTAAGCAATAAAAACATTGATAAAAACTGAACTTTTAAAATTGCCTTCAGTGTATATTATTCATATATTATGTATAATATATTATAGATACGCTGAAGGCAATTTTAAAATTTCAGTTTTTTTATTGCTTAGCAACCAAATGGCAACCGACACTACTCGTACATAAATTGAACTGTTCACGAGCTGTGACGTCACTTTTAGGGTGCATATAAGGTCAGATTGAGCACCTTATTCTGCATCAATCAGAACTGAACTCTACGTTTCCTTTTAGTACAAAATAGCGCGCTCTCAGCCGTGGCTGTTACGACCACCAAGAAACACGCGCCCACAAAAATCTGCGTTTTATTTAATAACTCTGCTTCTAGATGCAATTTTTTAAATATTCTAAGACGAGCTGATGATGTCATTCGTTAACTTATTTTTAATACAAATTTCAATGCTGTATGATTTAAGGAAGGCCCTTTAACACTCGAGAAACACTAAATTTAGAGGTAACTTCGTATTTTTTTCTATCGAGCGAACTTAAAGATTTTGCGTTTTTTCTAAGATCAGCCTATCAGCCATACAGTCTACTGTATATTAACCAAGTTACACAATGTGATATGCTCATTTAAAGTTGGGCATCTGGCCTTATACGGACCCACGAACTTATCCTTAGATAATCGGAATTCGATAGTATATTTACGTTTTTGACGTTCGGCAACCAGTTGACAACCGACTCAATGATACATAATCTAGGGGCAGTATACTGATTGAAGCCACTTTGCATTATTCATGTATTACATCGAATCCAAAAACTAAATAAATAATAATAACAAACCTCCTCATGTTTCCGTTTCCGTCCAGGCCGTTTCCGTTCTGTTTCTGCTTCGGGGCTGCGCGCGCGCCGCGTCGCTTCCGGCTCGCGGTTGTCTGCTTCTTCCAACTCGTGTCGAGCTGTCATGTTGCGTTGGTATTTCTGCAAGTTGGATTATTTATTTTTATGAACCATTATTTAGATAGCGATATGATAGTATGTTGACGGGAGAATCTGCTTGGGAAACGGTGACGGGATCTACATAATCCCCTCAAATTAATCCGAATTACTTGACTTCGATTGACAAAGTTGTTACAGAGGATCTCGGTGCAAAATGCACATCATAACATTTTTTTTCATACTTTTGAATAAACGGTATGCAATAAATGCGTTTGATGTGTATTCGCGAAAATAGCTTTGTTTGTTAATGTAATGCAATTGAAATTGAATGCACAAGATGACAAAATTTACTAACCAATTTTCGCGAATACACATAAAATGCATTAATTGCACACTTTTTAATTAAAAGTAAGAAAAACAATATTAAGAAGTGCATTTGGCACCGAGATCCTCTGTTAGTGTGGGAGGATCTTAGATTGTTCATTTCACCTTAATCCGAGATCTGTGCTAAGACTCGTTTTTTTGTTGAAGATTTCTAAAAATCAAGTTTCAAATAACGAGCGACTCAACTGATTGACCATCTCAACAATTGTAGACTTATTAATAAAATAAATTTACACACATGCGTTTCAATAATACCTCCACTATGATAAACCTACAAGGTGTTACCTTAAACAGAACCCTAGAGGGTATAGGCCTAGCGGGTAACGTGAACAGTTTCTCCGCGCCCCCGTTTCCTTCCAGTGCATGAGTCGTTAAGTCGGCGGCGGCACCAGGTCCAACGCACTGACGATGTCTAACGTAACAATAATACCTCTACTATAATAAACACAACAAGGTGTTACCTTAAACAGAACCCTAGAGGGTATTGGCCTAGCGGGTAACGTGAACAGTTTCTCCACGCCCACTGTCTCCTTCCAGTGCATGGGTCGTCGAGTCGGCGGCGGCACCAGGTCCAACGTACTGACAATGTCTAACGTAACAATAATACCTCTACTATAATAAACACAACAAGGTGTTACCTTAACCCTAGAAAGATAATCTACGTCCGCGGGACGTACGCGATTGTGAAATATTGCTATCTCTTTTTACTGGTAATTGGCAGGGCGCTGTCTCGCTCAGCCAACTCAGTCGTCGGCCGAAGCTAACCGAAGACGCCTGCGTCACAACGGTTAGTCCACTCATTATCGAGATACCGATGTGTCGTACGTCTTCAAGACGTATGATTATCTTTTGTGCAACTTTTATGAAATGTATTGACATTTTATTGCTTTGTTTTTAAACGTTTTTTAACTTATATATATAACTTATTTTAAGGTATTTACTTACAATATCGCAATGGCAAGTCGAAGAATATTGAACGAGGGAGATATTGAACGGTTTTTGGCAGAAAATGAAGACGATTCCTCAATGGGAATTGACAGTGAAGAGGAAGACCACCTCTCAGAAGATGATGTGCAGAGTGACACAGAAGACGAGTTAGTTGATGAAACTGTCGAATCTACATCAGAAGATAGAGAGGAGTCAGTTCAGTCGTCAGGGTCTACTTCCTCGTTGAACACTCGCATAGTGACTCCGTCGCAGCGCACGCTTAGAGGTAAGAATAGACATTGTTGGGCTACAACCAAGGGCCAAAGTCACGGGAGAACTTCAGCTATAAATATTGTTAGATCAGATAAGGGTCCAACTCGCATGTGCAAAAATCTTCTTGATCCCATATTATGTTTTAACTTATTTATGACTGATGAGATCATACTAGAAATTACCCGATGGACAAATGCAGAGATTTTTCTAAAACGCCAAAAGAAAGCTGAAAAAGACAGAGCGAAGACAGGAAAAGACTCGATTTCTTCTGCAACATTTAGAGATACAAACGAAACAGAAATACGAGCCTTGATTGGAATTTTGACATTGTCTGCTGCAATGAAAGACAATCATCTCTCTACAGAAGAGCTTTTCGACAGCTCCTTTTCAGGCACACGATATGTCGTTGTTATGAGTCGAGACAGATTTGACTTTTTGATAACATGTTTGCGTATGGATGACAAGTCCGTACGCCCATCTCTTAAAGCAGATGACCCATTTATTCCAGTAAGAAAGGTTTGGAAATTGTTGATCGATCAGTGTATCAACAATTACACACCCGGGCCTCATCTCACTATTGACGAGCAGCTACTGGGATTTCGAGGAAGATGCGTGTTTAGGATGTATATCCCAAACAAGCCCAATAAATATGGACTGAAAATACCGATGATGTGTGACAATACTACAAAGTATATGGTCAATGCTATGCCTTACATAGGAAAGGCGACGAATACTAAAGGCGTGCCGCAGGGCGAGTATTATGTAAAGGAGTTGTCAAAGCCTGTACATGGGACCAACCGCAACATAACCTGTGATAATTGGTTTACATCAGTCCCTTTGGCAAAATCATTGCTTCAAAGTCCATACAATCTGACGTTAGTCGGTACTATACGTTCAAACAAAAGGGAGATTCCAGAGGAAATGAAAAACACTCGTTCTCGAGCTGTCGGAACTTCGATGTTCTGCTACGATGGACCTTTGACACTCGTGTCTTATAAACCAAAGCCATCAAAAATGGTATATATGCTATCATCTTGTGATGAAGAAGGCACAATAAACCAAGCAACAGGAAAGCCAGAAATGATTATGTATTATAATCAAACCAAGGGTGGTGTTGACACCTTTGACCAAATGTGTTCATCAATGTCTTGCTCCAGAAAGACTAATAGATGGCCAATGGCTATCTTTTATGGCATGCTTAACATAGCATTTGTGAATTCGTATGTCATATACTGTCACAATAAGCTGGCAAGAAATGAAAAACCACTGAACAGAAAAAACTTCATGAAGAAACTAAGTGCAGAGCTAACTTCAACGTGGATGGAAAAACGGTTAGAAGCCCCTACTCTAAAAAGGCAATTGCGCCAAAATATCAAAGAATTACTGCCTGAAAATGCTGTAAATGATGATCAAGAGCAAGAAGAAGGGCCTGTTGTAAAAAAGAAAAGATATTGTGCATACTGTCCGTCCAAAATAAGAAGAATGTCTAAAATGGAATGTGCGCTGTGTAAAAAACCTGTTTGTGGAAATCATAAAAAAGATGTGTGCAACAAATGTGTCTAGTATTATTATAAGATAGTTTTAGTTATATAAAAAGAATGATTAGCATTTATACAATATGAACAGTGCCAAAAAAGTAGATAAAAACATATAATTTGAAAAAAAAAAATTATGAAAGAAGTTTAAGCCATTTCTGTAAATTTTTTCAAGACGTGTTTTTTTATTTTCTAATTTCAAAATAAAATTACAATTTTTATAAAATTTGTTTTTTATTTCATAAAATTATAATTAACCTAATTTTGTATGCCCTACAAAGCGCAAAAAGAATGGTATTTTTTACTTATATGGCGGTTTATGAACTATACGTCTCTGGAACGTATGATTATCTTTAACGACATCTCGTATATGATTATCTTTCTAGGGTTAAACAGAACCCTAGAGGGTATTGGCCTAGCGGGTAACGTGAACAGTTTCTCCACGCCCACTGTCTCCTTCCAGTGCATGGGTCGTCGAGTCGGCGGCGGCACCGGGTCCAAGGTACTGACAATGTCTAACGTAACAATAATACCTCTACTATAATAAACACAACAAGGTGTTACCTTAAACAGAACCCTAGAGGGTATTGGCCTAGCGGGTAACGTGAACAGTTTCTCTACGCCCCCGGTCTCCTTCCAATGCATGAGTCGTCGAGTCGGCGGCGCCAGGTCCAACGTACTGACGATGTCCGATGTGTTACTGAGTTGGTTCTTCATTTCCTCGCCAGATATGTTCTTTACTTCGTCGACGATTAGCTTGCGCTTCCTCTTCGTCTTTGTTATGCCTGTCAAAGAAAATTAATTCTTTAAATTATATATCAAACATAATGTCCGAGTTCTATCAGCGTAGATGTAATATGCCCCACATAATTTCTTTTAAATGTGACGTCATCGCAGATTTTCCGTCTTAACCCTGGGGTCCCAGATTAAGGCGCATAGGCACGCCACCATTATAGTACAATATTTTATAACCCGTTTCTCTGGTGTTTTTCGTTATACACGAAAGTATAAGGCCTCTATCATCTGATACTGATATTTTAAAAACCACAATTTTACCAAAATTTTGTATATTGTATTTGTTTTAGAGACATCAAGCTGGACATTATTTACATACAAAGTTGTTTTCTAGCCTTAAATTTTATCTATACCAAAATTTTACATCCGAAAGGAGCCAGATAGTGACTTTATAAATGCCTGTATTAAACTATGTCTCAAACTTTAGTCCAACAGAGAAACGGGTTATCAAATTTTGTACTAAAACGGTAGCATGCCTATGCGCCTTAAATGTGACGTTATCGCAGTTTTCCGCAGGGTCCCAGATTAGCAGCGAGCGTTGGTCCAGTGTCCGATATTTGCCGGCTCCGTTATCGGACCTCAGACACCAGAATCGGACAACGGAAGCATATCGCCGCAAGACACCTGTCCACTAGTCCGGTTTTGTTTTCGATATCGGAGTAAAGCAAAATCATACATCTGACAAGACATGAATTTATAAGCTGCCAGCATTGCGTCGTGAAAAAATACAGAAATAAAAACCTCCATGCAAACGTTTCTGACATTTGCGGTTCTGTCATTTTGCGTTTTCTGGCATTTGGCGTATCTGACATTTTGCGTATCTGACATTATGCGTGTAATTCTAAAGTTGGAACGAATAAAAAAAAATTACGAATGGATATGTTAATAAAATGACCGACAATCGTGACAAGTACAAAGAATATAAATTAGGGATGGATTTGTTATATTCGACTATGTAAAAAACAAAAATGACGCGCCAGTAATGGTTCGATATCCGATTAAGCGAAATTACCGGAGGTCGTCTTGCAGGAAGCCGGACGTCGTGTGAACAGACGTTCACCTAAATACATGTCCCGCTTCTTCTTCTTCGTGTCATGGCGGACCGTAGACAAACGCGCTAATTCTACACCTAAATACCATATTTCATTTAAATCGGCCTAGCGTTTAGTGCTATGCCACTGAATACCAAAGATTCCTTTATATATGATAATTTACAAAAATAAGTAAATGGTAACAACTTTAAGTAACACTTAGATGATATCCTTACTACATTCTGTGGTGAACGAAACACAGACATAATTATTACTAAGCAGCAGACCAAACATAAGGATTAAATAGCGTGGCAAGTTTCCATACAAAAAATAAGCTACATTTAGGCTTCGTGGTACGAAGAAACGAATAAAAATGGGTTGTTTTGGCTGGCTTATGCTTGGAACATATTTGTTAATTCTCTAGTATATATTTTGTTTGGAAACAAGCAATATTTACATTTAAGAGAGCCTGAAGTTCACTGAGCTAAAATTGCCACGCGTCGACTCTATGCATTTATTATTAATGTTAGGTCTGCTACTATATTATACGTCTTATGAATGAAATGAAGTTCTAACGATATTTTCATTGATATAGTTACGAGTAGTTTCCAGCTCGGAAATACGCATATGGACACAAATATTCATCTTTGAATTTTAATCTTATTATATAGATCTCATAATCTAATGTAATAGTCTACTACCCTAGGCACATTTTATGTTCGGTTCTACTTTAGTTCGACTACAAATAATACTGTTTATTAAGAAAATTCAAATTACATGAGTCAAGTTACACTAACATGAATAAATTTTCAACGAAATCATACCAAAAAACGATTTTCTTTTCGGTCTCTTGCTTTTTAAAGTGTTCATATCTTGCCATGCATTCATGTAAAAATAAAGATTTTTAATTAAATTAAATAGCTCAATATCTTATACTTAAGAGCTACCTAGTCGGTTCTTAAATACTGTCACTGGCCATTTATTTTAAAATTAGAACACCTAGAAAATAAAATGAAATTGTGTTCGATTTTCACATATTTTTTGATTAATAATCTGCCAAATCACAATTACATTCGTTCATTTTTTACGATGGAGTGGACTCGCAAAGAGGACCGAGTAGCAGTAATTGCATTGCATCGTTGCGGCCATCCACCGAAGACGATATTCAACTTGCTTCAAAAATTAAAAATCACGAAGAGGTTCGTGTACCGTACCATCAAGAGGTACAATGAAACCTCTAGTGTCGATGACGAGAAAAGAACTGGCAGACCTCGTTCCGTTAGGACTCCAGGGGTCATCAAAGCAATCAAGGCGCGTATTGCAAGAAATCCCGTCCGCAATCAGAAACTGATGGCTTTGGAGATGGGATTAACCAGAAGTACCGTAAAAAAAGTACTCAATGAAGACCTGGGACTACGAGCTTACCGAAAAAAGAGTGGACATCTTCTGAACGCGCGTCTGATAGCTATGAGAGCCAAAAAATGAAAAGTTTTGCTAAAGCGGTACGCAAGAAACAGACACCGCGATATCCTGTTTACAGACGAGAAAATTTTTAATATCGAAGAGAAGTACAACAAACAAAATGACAGGGTGTACGCTACCAGCTCTGCAGCCGCTGGAAATGCCATTCCTAGAGTGCAGCACGGCCATCATCCATCATCAGTCATGATTTGGTTGGGAGTGTCCTACTATGGCCCTACTGAAGTGCATTTTTGTGAAAAAGGTGTCAAAACCAGTGCAAAAGTGTACCAAGACACGGTTTTAGATCGCATAGTAAAAGATCTGCCCCAGACACTCTTTGGAGGACGGCCATTTGTGTTTCAACAGAACTCTGCATCTGCTCATAAGGCCAAAACAACTCAGGAGTGGTTCGAGCGCCAGAATATCGAGCTAATAAGGCATCAAGATTGGCCATCTACTAGCCCTGACCTCAATCCACTGGATTACAAAATTTGGCAGGAATTGGAGGAGAAGGTCTGTTCTAAACCTCACAAAAATTTGAGCAGCCTAAAGTCATCATTGATTAAAGCAGTGGCGGATATCGACATGAATATGGTCCGTGCTGCTATTGATGATTGGCCTCGAAGATTGAAGGCTTGTGTGAAAAATGGTGGCAATCATTTTGAATAAATTTTGTGTTTAATGTAAGCTAATTAAATTACCTTTTTTTAAAAAAAATATTTTTTTGAATATCATGATTAGTTTTCATTTTATAGCCAATTTTGTTTGTGACAGAATTTAAGCACCGACTAGGTACAATGACACAACACAACCAAACCAAAAATTTTCATGTTGCCAAAAAAAGTTCATATCTTGCCATGCATTCAAAGTAGACACCCATGTAAAAATAAATATTTTTAATTAAATTAAACAGCTCAATATCTTATACTTAAATGCTACAATGACACAACACAACCAATCCAAAAATGTTCATGTTGCCAAAGGTACTCTCTACATATACGAGTATTGTGCAATCAAAAGACCTTCAATTTGAAGTAACTGCAGAAATGTTACTTCTTTACTGCAGGTTTATTTTATTGTTAGTATTGTAACAAAATGACAGGGAGATGTGTTTTCTCCAAAACTGTTTACCGCCGCGCTGGAGGACGTCTTTAAAACACTAGACTGGAATGGACGAGGCATAAACGTAAAACGGACATCTTCGCTTTGCCGATGACATCGTGATAATGGCGGAATCGCTGCAGGAACTGCAGGAAATGGTGCGCGGCCTTAGCGATTCTTCGAGACGAGTAGGCCTGCGGATGAATTTGGATAAGACTAAGGTCATGTCATGTCGAAGTTGTTCAGAAATATGTTTATCTGGGTCAAGTCATACAGCTGGATAAAAACAACTTCGACGCCGAGGCTGACAGAAAAATATGCTTGGGTTGGACAGCATTCGGAAAGTTGCGTCACATATTTACGTCGTCAATACCGCAGTGCTTAAAGACTAAGATGTACAACCAGTGCGTCCTTCCTTTGATGACGAAGGCGCTGAGACGTGGTCTCTTACAAAGGGCCTGATCCACTGATTTATGGGCAGGCCATATTTGTCGCCGACATGATGGCCGTTGGGGCTGAAAGGCTTTAGAATGGAGACCACGTACAGCAAAGCGTAGTGTAGGCTGAGCTCGTGCCCGCTGGGCCGACGACCTGAAGGACGTTGCGGGGGGCGGCTGGATGAGGAGGACGGAGGACCGACATGAGTGGCGAAATTTGGGAAAGGCCTATGTCCAGCAGTGGACGAACACGGGCTTATGGATGGATAGATTGTAACAAAATGCGACTTTTTGTTTGATACCTAAAGCTGTACAATAGTAGGGCATTGACTTCTGTTGGCTCGCCTTTTGAGTAGTACAGAGTATTTAAGGTGACTTTTTTATAAATGGCCAAATTCATATTGGAGACTCGGTCAAGTCTCGACAAAAAAATCTCCCAAATTCATATTCGAGACTCGGTCTCGGACTTCGACCAAGGTCCAATGACCCTTTCCGACAAATAAGCAAAATAAAATGTAGACTTTCCCATACTAATTGAGGCGAGGTTGTTCTTGAACAACTATAGAGGCACAAAATAGTACATTTTGTTTCTAGTGCGAAATAGGTGATCAACGACGACGTTTTTTTTAATACACCTGCGAAAAATTACATGAAACAATAAAACCAATGCAATTTTGTCGAAAATCAAAACAAAATACAAGTCGACAGAAGAAAACGCAGTGTCTGGTTGGCGCCAATCTACACTACAAAGACCAATGTCTCGTTCCAAAATCTTTTTAATAATAAGTTTTAAGACAGATATAGTAGAATATAAATTATGACGTGTAAATCGTTTTAAATTTTTAAAACATCTTTTACAATTTATCATACATATATGGTATATTTAATAATAACATAAAAGTTTGAAAATACTCATCCTAAACAGTTTTATTAGTGTACCTATCCGGTTACTTCCAGAAATACCAACAAAACGACAAGTAAAACAAGGTTTAAAGACAGCTTACTAAATAATGTCGCTGGTTTCCCCTAGATGGCGTTAGTAGTAAAAAATAGTATGTTCGGGATATCATGATATGAGTGACAGTTCGTAATTTTCCGTTTCACCTATACTACTCACACCATACTCCATACACCCATGTACAAAAGAAAATAATAGGTTTTAGAAATAATTATATCCTTATTGTAAAAATGAAATAATTGTGTCGATTCGAACATGCACAAATACGACTTAACTAAAATTAGGTTAAGATGTGTCAAATTACTTTTGGTATTCGGAAACGCCCAACCTAACCTATTTTGACAGGACTAAACTAATTTTTATTTAGGTCGAACTCAAATAGGTCCAAAACGTAATTTTGCTATTCGGTATGACCACCTAACTGTCAAATTTTAGAGATGTCAAACTAAAAGTGAACTAATATTAGGCGAGACATATTTCGTGGCGATTAAAATTTTAACAAGTCCAATAATCTAATTTGTGTTGCTTTTTGATGGGAGAATGGAGGAATATTGGCTATTGGGTGTAGCAGATGCAGAAGAAAGAAACTAAACAGTTAAAACCAGCATATCCACCCAAAGTTTAAAACTGTGTTTGCATAAATCGAAAAAAAAACCGCAGTGTATTCCTTAAATATAACAAAAAAAGGTACAGAAAAAGAAAGGCTTTTTGCTACTTGATGCGTGGATCGGAAAGTTAACCCATAGTTAACCTACTACATAATCGAAAATACATCGATGAATCGATGCGGCCATCATATACGATCTTGTTAGTATGAGTGCTTCTTGGATGCGGTTCGTGTTTTCGTTGCGATTGCTTTACGTTCTATTTGTTTTGACGTTTGTTACAGTTTTTGTTGATTTTTTGTTTTGTTCTTGTTGTATGTTCTCGGTGAAATGCCTAAAAAAAAACTTTGAACTCTCATGCTTGGGAGTTAGTGGTTCATTTAATTTAATTTATTTAGTAGGTAATTAATAAAAAAGTAGTTTTAATAATTAAAGTTCAATTAAATAAAAAATCGATTATATTTCGTTAGGGCACATCACTATAACTGTCAACTTTGAATTGGCACCCTTATCATGATATCCCGATTTTACGCACGCTAAACAGGCACGTAAATGTATAATTAATGACTCACTTTTTGGTAAAGTGGGGGAATAGACGTATGGCGTCACTCAAACACATAATGGTAACTCACTATTTGACACAGTAGGGTATCAACGTAAGGAGACTATGTTTTCGACATCATACAGCACCTAGCTAGAGGGACAGACAGTGGTATATCGAACTTTATCGAACTGTCAAAGTTCGATATGGTCTACGATGCTAGGTACCCTGATGCAGTAAGCTACAGACGTAAGGTAACGTAGGGTGTGAGCAACTCACCCTTGAGCACGGTCGCGTCGACGGGCGCCAGTGCGAAGGATTCCTCGTCGTTGTGCAGCAGCGTTGTGTTGTCGTGGTCGGGCGGTTGCTCCGCCGGGGTCGCGGCGCGCGGCTCCGGGATCTCTTCCGCCGTGCCACCGCCCAAACCGTCCACGTCCTTAAATAAATAAGATTACTTTTGTTTATATGGCCAAACTTATATTGGAGACTCGATAAGTGGTCAGAACCAAGGTTCAATGACCATATTTGCGAAATACGAAAAAAAATGTACTTCTTACTATTACTTCGTATTATGTTTTATTTCTTGTGTGTACAATAAAGTGTCTGTTCATTCATTCATTCTTCAAGAACAATCTCAAATCATTTAGTATAGAAAGTCTAAATATTTATTTTGTGTATTTCGCAAACAGGGTCATTTAACCTGATCTTGGTCCTGATAACTAACCGAGTCTCCAGTATGAATTTGGCTATATAAAGGAAAGTCACCCTATTTTTATAAGTTGAGAAAGACTAGTCCACACTGGATAAACATGCAACTGATTTAAATATGTTTAGTAGCAAAAGTTAAAATTACTGTTTACTATGGCAAAGTAAAAGAGGACCGCCAAGAGTGGCGTAATATTAAGAAGGCCTATGTCCAGCAGTGGACAATGACAGGCTGATGGATGGATGGCAAAGTAAAGTGACAAGTCGCTGTAAAAAATCCAAGGATTCCAGAGCAAATAAATATTTTCTACAAAGACAAGCTTGACGCCCGATAAAAATATGTGATATTTTGTCTTTAAATAGTGTTTTATATGTTCGAGTTATCATGATATGGGTGACAGTTCGTAATTTTCCGTTTCACGTACATATACTACTCACACCGTACTACACACACCCAAAAAAAATATTATATTTACAAAAAGTAAACATAATTTTAACAAAAGAAAATATTATATTTTAGAAAGAATTTTTAACATTATTGCAAAAATACAATAAATTATTTATCTATAAATCGAAACAATAATCACAGTGTATACGTTAAATTTTACAAAAAAAGATTCAGAAAAGAATAATGTCTTTTTGTTACTTGATGCGTGGATCGGAACGTTAACCCATAGGTACTGACACTACATAATCGAAAATACATCGATGAATCGGTGCGGCCATTTTATAGGATCGCGTCAGTATGAGTTCATCTTGTATGTGGTTTGTGTTTTCGTTGCGGTTGCTTTACGTGCTATTTGTTTTGACGTTTGTTACAGTTTTTGTTGATTTTTGTTTTGTTATTGTTGTTTGTTTTTGGTGAAATGCCGAGAAAAACAAAAAAGAAATCTTTGAACTCTCAAGCTTGTGAGTTATCGGTTCGTTTAAATTAATTCATTTAGAAATTAACAAAAAGTAGTTTGGATAATCAAAGATCAATTAAATAAAAAATCGATTTGATAGCCCTTGTTAACGTTCTCGATAATTAAAGAAATCGATTCTATTTCGTTAGGGCACATAACTATAACTGTCAACTTTGAACTGCCACCCATATCATGATAACTCGAACATACTATAAATAAACACTTGAAAATGTGACTTTACTTTAACTAATACCCGAAATATAACATACATTTAACCATTTAAATTTCTTGTGTTTTTTAAACAACATAAATAAAAATATCATTTTGCCTGCGATTTCATCCGCGCGAATGTGATTAATAAATATGTCCCTGTGGACTTAGGAAACAAACTGCTCTCCTTGTCAAAGTGACGAAACCAACCATAAAAATAGTATTAAAAAAACGGTCCAGTAGTTCCACAGATTAGCCCATACATACAAGCAAACTTAACATCTTTATAATATTAGTGTAGATAGTGTATGGTCATTCTGTAGCACATCATACATGAAAGTTAAGTAGTTGAAAACAGTGAGCAACAAAGTTATTTGTTTTATTTCCCCTGGTTAGTTGTGTCTGAGTTAAGCCGCGATTAGACCATACGATTAATCGGGATCCTGACTAGGATCCTAATTAGGATGCCCGAAGAAGCAGACCGTCCTAACCGCGATTACTCTGTCCTAAGTCCAATCCTTTCCTATTTAGGATGCCGATAAATCGGATGGTGTAATCGCGGCTAATAATATTACTTATAACGTAGAGTAGGGTGTAGCAAGCGCAGCAGAATTATGTAGGTACTAATACAAATGCACGACTAAGCGCGTACAGATAGAAAAGGCGAGTATAATGTTACCATAGGCCTGACTGAGGGCGGGCGCGGCACGGAGGGCGGCGGCATCAGCTCAGCGGCGGGGTCCAGGGGACGGTCCATCGGGGGCAGCTCGGGCGCGGGTGATCCCGCCCAACTGCACATACAACTTACGGTTACCATCTCTTTCACTTATATTGGATTCTAATAATCGTTTTGTTTTTCCTAGTTGAGTTGTACGTAGTCCTTATTGCTTAGAGAAGTATAGACATATGGACATTTGTTTTTATATGCCTTATATAAGGTGACTTTTATTTATGCAGCCAAACTCACAATGGAGGCTTGATACGTGATGATCAATAACACGGATCGATAACATTTTTTGCTAACTTCGCGAAATAAAAAATTGACGTCCCATAGATAGTAATTGGCTCAGGGCTGGGCTTGCGTTTTTGTAAGGAACACGAAAAGAATAATTTACGAATTTCACACAAAGGGTCATCGAACCTTGTTACTGGGCACTTACCGAGTTTTCAGTGAGAAATTGGCTGCATAAATTAAAGTCAACATACAGGTTGACTTTTAACCTAACCCCGATAATTTTTTATTTTGTATAAGAACACAAACTGGTTTTATTACAACCATTCAAAATCATATTCATAATTATTTTTAAAGTTGGAGCCCTTTGAAGATTTTCGTGAAATCCAAAGAAATCATGGTCACCCGAAGATATAAGATAATTAGATCGCGCGAAGTTATTTTTAGTATTGATCCCACTATTTTGGACCATTTTCAACTTTTTCCGTACGGGAATGGCTAGGATAACCATAAATTTTATTTTCAAGTAACATTTTCTAATAATATTTTGACTTTTAATTTTAATTGTATTTACATTTAAAATGTGTTCTACTAACGTTCCTTAATAACCTCTAAAATTAAATATGTGTCATGTCATTTCTAGCCAACATTTGAAAGCAATAGCGACATTAGACAATAAGGGGGCAGGGAGCGGTCTTCTGATATATCTGCTGTGGACTGCTGGATCTTAGCGCCATAATTTACGTTATTAATTATTTACAGCGTTATTGTTGGTCAAAAGTTTTATTCTAGTGTCTGACAGCACTGATACTGTAGAGAATTTAACTCGATCAGACATTCTGGAAACAGCAACGAAAATGTCGAACAATCTTTTACCAGCAACATCAATAAAAGCTTACCACAAACATTACCAAGATGTTAGGGATTGGAAAAATAGGTATTGCATGAGTTTGGATAAAACACTCGTGTTTTACTAAAAACACACTTATTAGGCACCAGTTTCACATACTGCTATTTTCAAGACTTTATCCAGAATCTTATGCTATATTTAGGTTTCTCTAAAACTACTAGGTGAAATTAAATCAACCGACCAAATTCATACTGGAAACTCAGTTAGTCATCAGGAACAAGGTCTAATGACCCTCCAGGTGAAATACGAAAAAAAATTTTTTTTTGCCCCGTATTGCCTGCACTAGGAATTGTACTTAAGCTAGTTCAACCAGTAAGGGAGCAAAAAAATGTATTTTTCGAAATTGGCCAAAAGGATTACTGAATCTAGTTCTTGATCACTAACCGAGTCTCCGGTATGAATTTGGTCGGTTGATTTAATTTCACCCTATATAGTATGACTTAACCTTTGGAGAGAATGTTAAGAGAAGTTGTGTATGTTTAAAAGCTTTAAAACAATCTCACCTATGCTGCGGCGAGTTCCCAGCGTCATAATGATCCCCCATATCGTCATCAGAGTCCGGTGCGTCAGCTGCCGCGTCCCCGCCCCCCTCGGTCTGCGCCCCCGCGGCCTCTATCTCCGCCTGGAGAGACTGCGCGGGCGCCGACGTGCCGGGCAGCGCCGGCGCACTAGAGCTTGAAGCTGTGACGTCACCGAATAGGTCGCCTTCGAAAAGACCGCCCGCGTCTGTGGACGACGGGTTAGTTACACACAAGAACGTTTTGAGATAAATCAGTAGTCGAGGATAGGTTACCAGATGCGAAAATGAGTTTTCCTGGCAAAATGCCTGTCTTTTCAATAAATTTCTTGATATTTTGACCCGGAGCCCGGAGGCAGCAAAAATATAGTAATAGTAAAAACTCTCGCATTTGCTTGAAATATGCGTGTGCGAGGTGCGGTGTGGTGCAAGGCAGGTTAAGGCATGTGGGGTCAGTGATCAGATGAATGATATAATTTAACAGTCTTATATTCAATAATTATGTTACTCTTTCTATTTAAAAATTCCTGTCACTTTAAATTTTTCCGTTTCCCTGTCAGATAGCTAAAATTCTGGACATGTCCGGGAAATTCCTGTCGTCTGGTAACACTAGTCGGAGAGGCAAAGGGGTCTAACGCCATCGACCGCGATCAAGAGGCATAGTTCCACCCTTCTGAAACATTCTTATTGATTCTTTACTTATTTGTAGGTAATAATGATTAGTAAATTGGTTTGTTGATTAAACGGGGTTCTCCAAATTATAGGGATCCCAAAAACTAAACTTACGTCCAAAATCTCCCACATCCCCAATGGTCCCACCGAACCCATCATCGAGGGGAGCATGTGGGGCGGCCTCCATGCGTCGCTCGAGCGTCGGAGCGGCGAGGGTAGGGACCACCCCCGCGCTGGTGCCAGGGACGGAGTCCTTGTGTGCCAGTTCCAGGGAAGAGCCATCAGCAAAGAGAAGGTTACTCTGGAAGTAATCGTTAAAGTTTGAAAAATTAAAAAGAAGGTATAAACATTGTTGCAAAGTACTAGATATACGCAGCGCTATCTAGTGACACTAATGTAAATTGATATATTTTTGTTTGAATTTAATTTTTAAACTGTCTTAGATCACCAATACATTAAGCAAGAAAACAATGAAAAGGCCTATAAAAATATGCTTTCCTTTTTTTATGTCAATAGATGTTCCATGGTTTTAGTGAAAAAAATTGACTCTTTCTCGTTTGTGCGAAAATTTTAGCGCAGGGAGAGTTCTGAAGAAGAGGTATAGTAAACAATATTTGACAAAACAAGAAACTTTTTTTAAATAGTTTATTCTTTCCTCAGTAAAATATGAGTAAAATGAAATTGACTGGCGAAAAGTCATAATTGTAAAAAAATGAGAGATTTTATTCTTAATGTAGATAAAAGGATAAATTATTGAAAGGGATAAATAATTATTCCAGTTTTCTTACATAAATCTTGTAAAATGTTGAGCTGTTGATGTATGAGTACGCCTGGCAGAGGCCATTTTATTGGTTCGATTTCACCCCATTGTTTTCAAAATGAGTTTTGAACTTTCTTAAACCGAGTTTTGAAGCAACCTTGATCAATAAATTTGTTCTATGTTCGCTTTCATACATACTATGTACAAGTTATCAAAGAACATACCTGTTCCAGCCCTCCTTCATTTCCGATAGCCTCTCGCATGATATCAGGGTTGTCAGTGTCAAAGCCCATGTCACCAAACCCATCATCGTGAGTGACGAGATTCAGGGAGCCATAGTCTTCACGCATTGTGATCTCTTCAGCACGGGACTGGTTTAGGGAAAATTGGGCTTCAATATCCACTTCACTGCAGAGAAAATTTCAAAATTTCAACCAATATTAAGGATCTATGACCATGCAAAATAAATAAAAATAGAGTGTAGATACAATTTTGTCTGTGTCAATCAATGGGTATGGAAAAACAAAACACAAAAGGTGTTTTTTTTAGGACAGGATTATTACGTTATTTTTTTTTAAACAACAACTGAAGATGCCATTTATAGCTACTAAACTATACCTACTGAACCAAAGTAATCTAATGTACCTACCTTTATTCTTATAATTTTCATACACTACCACCTAAACACATGTTGTTTCATAGTTCGTCTCTGAATTAAGTAAATTAGTAGGTATAAAAGGCATCTTCAGTGATTGTTTAAAAAAAAAATAGCAGAACATAATAAGTGCTACTGTATAACAAAAATAAGAGTATAACAATTTTTCCCGCCAATTTTGTTTTTGGCTATATCTCTGGAACTAGTTGTCCAATTCTAATGCAATTTTGTTTTTCTAAAATCTTAGTTAATATGAATATATGTATGTATACTATATATATATGTCTATTCAAATTTTATAATATTGTAAAAAAATATAAAGAATAATAAAAAAAAATATAACTCTATACATATATTTAAAAAAAAAAAGAAGATTTGGGCCTAAAATAACAATCCACAACTTTTTTTTATATTATAATATTTTTTATTTTTTTTATTGCTCATCTTAATAGCTTTCGAAAAATACCCATATCACTAGGTTTATAATATATTAACTAACAATAATAATTTTTTATTTACAATTCGGCCTAGGCGTGACGATTGTCACAACTGTAATTCTACGGGTTAAGTCCAGTATCTACCCGGTAGCAAGCGGCGGGTTATTCGCTGGTTTCAGTAACTACCGGCTTACAAGCCGCCAGTTTACAACTATATACAGGCTCAAGTTTTTCAAAATATTCGAAAACTTAAACATTGTTTATACAGTAAAATCAAATTTCCCTATCCTCATCTCGTAAAAACAGTGAAAACAGGGTAAGTTTCAGTAGAAATGACTTTGACCAAAACCAAAAATAATTGAAATAGGAAAAAATGTTATAGAAAAACTGTTAAATTTGAAATTGTATAAATAAACCTTCAAAAATATTAAAGAAACTTCAGTAAGTTTGCTGTATCATGAGAATCTTATCTTTAGTGGAATAAGGTTTAGTCAAGCTGTCAATTTATGATAGTTGACCACTTATTGCCATCACTTTGTAATCGCATCCTTAAGAGATCTTACAAACTTTCAGGCCTCACCTGTTCTGTCACCAGACAAAATCTGATATTGTCAGGGCAGGATGTCGTTTGTGGGCAAATTACTATAAAAATGCCCCACCAAGCTCAATGTAGGATGGCATTTTCTGTGTAGCATTTCACATACTATACCACCCGCCAACTACACTATCATCTACCTAGCCATGACAATGGTGTCTATTCCGTGTAACAAGACTTATTTGACACAACTAAACTTAATTGAAGCATTATGTGTTTTTGTTTCTGTATCGAAAAGACAAGGACAGGATGCCTAAAACAGAACTAACCTTGTCATATAAAATAAGTTAAGTAATGTTACACCAAAGCCATTCCATCTGTCTTCCAAGGCCTTAGAGCATCGGAGTAAAAATAATACAAGTGGTGATGTAGTCAACTTACTTCAATTCAGGCATTGCAGTGTCAAAGTCATGAAAGACCTCGGGTAGGGTGATGGCATTCATGGCTGCCTCTCTGTGTTCCTCCGGCAGGTCCACCATACCTGGCCTAAAGGCCATCTGCAAAAGACAATTTTAAATACTTGAATTTTCTGTAACTACTGGCATCAATAAAGAGCAAAATACAAAGTTAATTGAAACAGAGATTTGGGATAGAGTTAAGATAAGGGAGGTACAGAGAATTGTGTATATGAGGGTAAATAGATGTAGGAAGGCCGACATGGTGTTTAGATACGCCAACCCATGTTAACATTTTTCTGCTTGATTGTTGACAATAATTTATTAGCAGAAAAATGAGAACTTGGTAGTAAGTTCTGTATATACAGTGTAATATGAATACTTTACCTTAATCTTAACAAATGCTTCATTGCAATCTTGGAGCAAGTACTTGGCCTTCCTGGAGTATATCCTGACCACACCTAACAGCAGATGTCCAGACGTTCGTAAGGCCATCTTCACTTTCGGTTTGAGGATACCATCCACTGAGGTCTCAATGTTAGTCTCAAATACATGAGCTTTGGTCAGCTTCTTGTCCCAATGGGCCGCCAGCCAAATCTTGGACAAGGGGCCCTTCTTGGCCAGCACAAAATGTGCGTAAAACATGGTGATATTTTACTGAATCCGACCAGCAGTTACATGAACGGCGTTCTGAAATTGATAAATGTATTACATTTTCTACATAACAGATTATGGGTAATTGATGCAAACGAACATTTGACAAATAATACACCAAAATAAACTTAGTGAAACACAGAAAATAACAATTATAGTTTAATGCTGAGACCGTTTGGCGCCTATTCTAAATGTTGGCGTTTAACGAACTCCTGTGGCGAGAAACTACTATTTAAGAAACTACAGAATGTTTTAAGGGATATTCTGCTAATTATAACGTTTTACCTAATTGTAAAACAATAATTTCGAATTTCTTTTTCTACACACAACGTAAACATGACAACAAAAAATACGCTTTCAAGATGGCGTCAACGACAACGACGACGGACGGAAAGAAAAGAAAGCCGTTGTTAACATTCTGAAAGATTAAATGCAGATTAAAAACTGAAAGTACAGTCAAATTTCTTAACTTTATACAAATATGATACGTTTACGCAAGCTTTTTACATTTTCTCTTTAAAACAATATATTTAATTAAGATAGGTTCAATAAAATAGATTTTTAAATGATACGGCTATACAGGTTGAACCAAACGAATGCCCCCTAGAGGGAAAGTACCTTAAATATTAGCTAATTTGACATAAAGGAACCTCCATTATATTTAAAGTTAAGGAAAACTGCTTACAAAGAATTTTAAAAAATCACCTGCTTAAGCCGGGCTCGAACCGGACATAATGCGAAAAAAAAAACTTCCGGTATTTTTATGAAAGGGTCAAACTTATGAAACAAATGCTTCTGAGTAACCTATAAATTAAAGGAAAACCATGAAATTTTACATTTGAATATGTTTTTAATATAATTGTTTATGAAATACTAGCTTTTGCCTGCGGCTTCACTCGTGTTGAATTAGTTTTTGTGTACTCTTATAAAATCTGTCAATATTTTTCGGACTGTTATCTACAGTAAACATAGCCAGTGAAATGTGTGTGTTATACGCCTCTGTGTTTCCCATTTTGTATGTCTCTTATATAGCTTTCCCACGGGAAGTGATTTATGGGATAAAAAGTAGCCTGTGTCCTATTCCAGGTCTAGAACTGCATTTGGCTACTGTATTAAAGAGTAACAAACATCTATCCATCCACCCAAACTTTCGCATTTATAATATTAGTGGGAGTGGGATATATACTAAACATTCTTGTTCCTAGGTCCAGCGGTTCGGTCTAAGCATTGATAGATCAGTCAATCAGTTAGGATACCTACTCTTTTATTTTATGACATTCGTTCATTCACAATTTATGAGCTGTGCTCTTGTTGGTGAAGTTAAGTGAAGGTTTTTATGACATGTTATTATTAAAATATGCTAAGGTAGGTACTTGTAATGATAATAAAAATGTGTTAATTTTCGAAATATATTTCGGCCCACTATGCGAGCAGAGTGGTCTGGACCTGATCGTGTCAGCAGACTCCAATTGTCACCACCCTATCTGGGGCAGTGAGACACCCAATAGGAGAGGTGAGGCCCTAGTTTCTTATCTCTTTTCAACTAATCTTACAGTCCTTAACAAGGGCTCTGTCCCAACGTTTGTTACCTCCAGGTTTCAAACAATAGTAGATATCACCCTAGCCACGGAGACGGCCTCGAAGCTGGTTACCAATTGGCATGTGTCTGAGGAACCCTCCTTCTCAGACCACAGGCGTATCTGCTATAACTTAGGTGTCCACATAAACAGACCCCTGCCCAGACGTAACCCGAGGAAAACGGACATCGACAGGTACAAGGGTCTACTGAAAGAAGAACTGCAAAGGATAAACTTTCAGGATATGAGGGACATCGGCTAGCAACAACGAAGCTAATGTCAAAAACCTAACAAACAGCATCAACACATGCTATCAGAAGGCCTGCCCACTAACGACACCACCCAACGGAAGCTCAAAATGTCAATGGTGGGGACCTGAACTTGAACGGCTCCGGCACAAGTCTAGGTGCTTATTCAACAGAGCTATGAACACGAGAAACGAGGACGACTGGGACAAATATAGAGAAGCCCAACACTTCTACAAAAAGCGCATCAGGATTAGGAGATGCGAATCTTGGCGCCGTTTCTGCGAAAACATTGAATCAAACAATGAAGCTGCCAGGGTACGCAAGGTCCTATTGAACGACCAAGACCGCAACCTAGGCTCGCTTAAGAAATCAGACGATACATTTACAAACACAGACAAGGAGACCTGCGAAGTACTACTCGAAACTCACTTTCCAGGTTGCAGCATCTCAGAAGAACGCAACTGGAAGGAACGACCGAGTAGACTTCCGAATGAGCAGGACTGGAAAACAGCCGAGAGTGTGGTCGACAAGGACAAGACCATCTGGGCCGTCAACAGCTTCCTTCCCTTCAAATCGGCGGGGCTGGATGGCATATTCCCCGCTCTTCTGAGTTGGGGAATAGATTACCTAGCAGAACCACTGACAGACATCCTGAGAGCATGTCTTGCACATAGCTATATACCACAGGACTGGAGAGAAGTCAAAGTAATATTCTTGCCTAAACCGGGGAGAAGTGATTACACTCAAGCGAAATCCTTTAGACCCATTAGCCTCACATCCTTTCTTCTTAAAACTCTAGAAAGGCTCTGTGATAGGCATATCAGAGATGGGGCCCTAAAGAGGAAATCGCTACACCCGAACCAACATGCCTACAGTTCAGGCAAATCAACAGAGTCGGCTCTGCACAGCGTAGTGAAAAGAATCGAGAACACTCTGACTGCTAAAGAGTCAACCCTAGGTACCTTTATCGATATAGAGGGGGCCTTTGACAAAACTAGATTCATAAATATCAACCACGCTCTTCTCAAGTATGACGTCGAACCAACACTACGCGGGTGGATAGACAACATGCTTAAGTTGAGAGCTGTACAACTAGACGTGAATGGCACCACCAGAGCGGTGGTAGCCAAGGGCTGCCCACAAGGAGGCGTCCTATCACCTCTGCTCTGGAACATCGTAGCGGATGATTTGATACGACGGCTTAACGATAAGAGCTATCATACAATAGGCTACGCCGACGACCTGGCTATTCTCATTACTGGGAAATTTGAAAGCACACTCTGTGAACTAATGCAGGGTGCTCTCAAGGTTGTTGAAAAATGGTGCGAGGAATACCAACTAACAGTGAACCCGAATAAGACAGAATTAGTACTGTTTACCAATAAAAGAAAGCTGGTGAACATGAGACCCCTGAAACTCTTCGGCACTGAACTAACCCTATCAACTGAAGTCAAATACCTAGAAATGATACTTGACAACAAGCTGAACTGGACTAAACATATGAATAACAAATTGAAAAAGGGGACCATAGCACTATGGCAGTGTAAACGCATGATGGGCAAGAAATGGGGACTACGCCCAAACATAATGCTATGGCTATACAAAGCAGTGATAAGACCAATGGTCTCGTACGGTGCCGTCGTCTGGTGGCCTAGGATGGACGTCGGCTACGTACAGAAAGACCTAGAAAAGTTTCAACGGCTTGCTAGCATGCTCATCACAAGTTGCATGCGCACCACCGCAACCGCGGCCCTCGAGATAATTTTGGACATCCCACCACTGCACCTGTTCATACAACAGGAGGCGGCGGCTGCGGCGTTCAGACTCAGGGCAGCTGAACAGTGGAAAAGCGACGACAGGGCACCACACACGCGCATCGTTGAGCTGGCCGTGTCCCACCAGCCACTAATGGACGCGCCGTGTGATAGAATCCCAAAAATGCACATCTTCAATAGACAGTACAATGTCCAACTCTTTGAGGAGCCAACGGACCACTCTAATATCCATGAGATAAGGATATATACAGATGGGTCCAAAACGAAAGAGGGTACTGGGGCCGGAGCGTACTCAGCTGAACTTAATATTAACAAATCAACAGCCTTAGGTAAGTATAACACGATTTTCCAAGCGGAATGCGTTGGTATAATCCTGGCTTCAAGCGCGTTGCTCAGCAGAGAAGCTAAAGGCCTCAACATTCGCATACTTTCTGACAGCACTGCGGTACTCCGGGCCCTAAGCAGGACTACGGTAAACTCTGGGCTCATACTACAATGTCTAAACCAACTGGAAGAGGTAAGCCGATACAATAAAGTAACCCTCCAGTGGATAAAAGGGCACAGCGGATCGCTGGGTAATGACGCGGCTGATGAACTGGCAAAGAAAGGCGCAAAACAAGAACCGGTAGGTGTTGAACCACTGGTACCCTTGCCTTTTAACCAGATAAGAACATGGCTGCGGGAGAGAACCAGCACCCAACATGCTGAACAATGGGTAAGCGTGACAACCTGCAGGCAGACGAAAGAGGTGCTACCCACCGTGGACCGTCGCCTGACGAAGAAACTGCTACGACTTAATAGAACCAACCTTCGCATGATGGTAGGGCTAATTACAGGACATAGCAACCTTAACAGACATTTCTATATTATAGGTCTAACAGACAGCCCTCTGTGCAGAGCCTGCATGGAGGCCGAAGAAACGCCGACCCACGTGACTATAGACTGCGTAGGTGTCAGCACACAACGGGCCAAGATCCTCGGTGAACCGGGGACGCTCCGCCAGTCCTGTGGCGACCTAGGCCGCCTCTTGGGATTCTGGCGTGAGCTGGGCTGGCTAGAATAGCCAGTCCCACTATTTCCACGCACAAAGGTCCAAATGAGAGACTAGGTGCGGAAACCGAGCCCACCAAGAAGAAGAAGAAGAAGAAGGGGCCGGCATCAGTCGAATACTTAAATGACATAATGTGAAAATTAAATATTAAAATATGCATAATATAAGAAAATATTTGTTAAAGATTATTTGTGTTATTTTGATCAATAATTATGGTTTTATAAGCTAAGTATATAATCATTTGTATATAATATTTTTATTCCTAGATTTCTCTATTTTATGTAGGTGTATAGTTAAATTTTTGTAGCCCAACCTAAATATTTTTTGTATGTATTTCCCTTATTAGTAAATACATATTATTTTTTTATATTTTTTTATTCTAAAGATATTTAATGTAAAGATAAACTTTGACTTGTAGAAAGTATACTTTATGTATCTATTTGACAAAATAAATATTTTGATTTGATTTGATAAGTAAATGAGCTAATCTTCTGGCTAGTTGGTCTCGCTCGAGCTGCTCTTCCCAAAAATTTAACTAATTTTTTTCATGAAATCCATTTAGAGGGATGTCCCATTAGCGCTCGCATTCTGGCCTGAAAGTGCCTTTGCCCTTCCGCTTTGGCTGCCACTACCATATGCCAGGCAAAATACACCCTTAAAGCCATCACAAAACACTTTATTCCAAATAAAACTCGAATTTAAAAAGTCGAACATTTCTCCTTGGAGCAAAAATAGACGGTGAGTGCCGTTACTACTGCAGTTACGTTAATTTACTACAGCATCTGTCAAATTCATGACTCATAGTACGAAATTTGTATGGTAACTATAGTTACTATCGAATAGTTTACTATACGTTAACTACAGAGTACTTAACTATGACAACTCATGGTATCATTTTTAGTTCCTTTACTACACGCTAGGGGCGCTGTTCATAGTTTCATACTAATATCTTAGTATAGTCGTTAGCGTGTATAGTAAGCGTAAACTCATGGTAGACGTACTGGCCATACCTCCGGAATGGTTGGTCTCATAGATAAGAGTATAAACCGGGAATAGATACGAAACTTGGCTAACTTCACAGGCAATGCTAGTGCTGCCGCCAAGCGGCTAAGCTCTCAACTAATATCTGATGAAAACATACGCATAAGTATGTACATATACGAGTTTAACACTGCTATAGCATCGTTAGCAGCTAGCCCCAGACAGAACTTTTATCTCAATGTGTCTACAAACCACGCTATATTTTGCACGAAAAAAAATTTACTTCGGTTTACATTTTTACTAAAGACGTAAATATGATAATAAGTAAACCGAAGTAATTTTTTCTCAACGTGCAAAATATAGCCTGGTTGGTAGACACATAGAGATAAAAATTCTGTCTGGGGCTAGCTGTAGGTATATTTGTAATAACCAGAAACAGATTCAAAATAGAATAAAACAAAGTTCCTTTCTCATATATTATTTTAATTTTCGTTGCTTCTTACTCACTAATCACTGCACTATAGTTTTTAAGGAAATCGTGGGTATTCGTGAAGAAGAAAGAATTCTCAATAAACACTAATCACTTCACTAAAGTTTGTTGGCTGTAATTTGCAAAGGAGTAGTCCTAACTCAACTCTATTAAAATTACTGCACTAGATGCTACAAATATACAAAAATCTTCTTAAAACAACTACGGAACAAGCTTTGAATACAAGCGCTCACGCAGCCGGCAGACATTTTGTTTTTGTGATGTGTGTGACCAGTATTGCCACCTCCCACAATGACAATGACTTTATAACAGGCGACGACACCGCCCTCTATAGTGCCTTTGTGTAAAACATTGAAATTCTTTCCTTATTTGAGAGCCAGCTCAATAGATGACGCTGTTGTTGGTTCTATTGACAATGTCCTAAGATACTATAGCCTGGTTGGTCTTCGAAAGCACTAGACGACGTCATCATGAATTTACTTTGGGAATCAGCCAATCACTGTGTTTAAGTGTATGTGTGTGTAAAACAATACAAACCTCAGAACAATAACTTTTACAAACTCATGAAAATGACGTCTTGTTGCGCGAAGCGCGTTCCAAATATTCAATAATAATATAATAATAAAACGTTTATTTTAAGCTCATATCAAAATAAAAATGAACACAACACATAAAATTATAATAATAATAATAACAAAACAAACATTACAAATTGAAACTAAAGACAACTTAACTAACGAAAAGGAAAATATGTGTCAGCAATATCAGTATGTGCTTTACCTATTTACATGAACATGAACCCAATGTTGTATTGCATGGTTGTCTAGTCTATTGGCTATCATCTGTAATATAGAGTTGGAGCTACCGCGAACTCTACTTAGCATCAAGGCGCATCTCTTGCGGATGATGATGAAAAAACAATCTGTGCGCGTCGGCGAACATTCGTGAGGCGCTGCATGCGCGCGGCAGCCCAAATAATGCTCTGAAAGCGTTGTTATAGAGTACGGGAAAGGCAATGTATGTTTTTTTTTGTATATTTATTCCATAAACTATATGTGTAGAAAGAAGTGCAATATGCTCGGAAAAGTGTTAATTTAAGCTGTGCTGTGCAGCAACTAAATCATCGTGCTATCATATTGGCCCTGACTCCCTGACTGATAATGCCCTTCGCTCTCTTTATAGATCCTCTGTTATTAATTGTCCTAAATATTTAAACGTTTTAACTCTTTTGAGAGAAGCACCGTTAAGAGTTATAGGTGGTACATAAGAAGGGCATCTGAAACCATAAATTCACTCTTAGTGGCATTATACTTGAGCCCATCATCAACAGCATATTCCTCTCGGATTTTAATGAGCTTTCGTATACCAGATACTGATGGACTCAAGACAATAATCTCATTGTAGCCATACGAGCTCTCTTCCTCACTCATTCACACTCATGCGTCTGTGGGCCATGGGTAAATAATTTATGATTTCACGGAAATATAAAAAATTTGGTTAGGTTTACGGTTCTTCCGAACATAATATCATTATCATCATCTCCCATAAATTTAGAGGCACAATTGGGTTCCTTAGTCTAAGCATTGAGTCTGTAAAAAAAACTTTAGAAACCTAACTTGAAATTTGCTACAGTCTTCCTGGAAAAATGTTTACGAACACTGGTCACTCACGGTTATGACATTCAACAAGTTCACCATTGTGGCCTGAAGTTAGCGGTGCTTTGTAACCAAGTTTTTTCCTAAAATTTTTGCTTTTTTCAAACATCGTGGAGGATGTATTGGTGGAGAATTGTAGTTTATTATTGATTCATTACCGCCTCCACTACAAGACCATTCATCATAACTTGTCCCTTGGAGTCATGTTGGCATCACTGCTTGTCAAACTTTTGCTGTCATATAGTAATCAGTCAGATTTTTCAAAATTATTTGATAAATTATATATTATTATTGCCAAAGCCATTGAAAAATAGTGCAAAAGGGATTGTGTTGAAGGTACGCCTTTTGTGAAAGAGAAAATCTAAACAATACACCGTGATTCCTCTCAATCAGGTTCGATATCGTGTCAGTGCCATGACGACGGGTTAGTAAAATAGGGTTACCAGCTTTAAACATAAAGCCAATTTTTGGGAAAATGATAATTAGCTATTCATTTTTGCAGGCACATCGGAAAAAAGCGTTCACATAAAAAGCGTTCACTTAATAGTAGCCCGGAAAAAATCGTCAAAAAACGTAAAAAACGGGAGCTCAACGATTTAGAACCAACGTCGTCGAGCTAGAACAAGATATAAAAAATACCATTTTAGTACAGAGATACATGGATAGATATTCATACCATTAGATCATACGTAATGTTTGCGAAATATAAATCAATAAATAAATTAATAATTTTGATTATTTTTATTTTGTACATTTTATTTTCATTAAAAGGTAGTCTATTTAATATATAAATATATTATATTATAAATATATATATTATATTTTACCCTACACAAATTTTCTTTTTAAAGCTCTTGATGATGGTGTAGCTGTTGATTCAGTGTACACAGACTTCAGAAAGGCCTTTGATAAGGTGGATCATAAGCTTCTGCTGCAAAAGCTTTATTTTAATGGAATAAAGGGTAATTTGCTGCGATGGTTTTCATCTTACTTGTGCATGAGACAACAGGCTGTTGGTTTGAATGGGCATACCTCGTCCTACATTACTGTAACATCTGGAGTTCCCCAAGGCTCAATTATAGGGCCACTGCTTTTTATAATATTTATTAATGATATTACACTATGTTTTAAGTACTCTGAGTTTTTGATGTATGCAGATGATCTAAAAATATACAAACGTATAGATAACAATAATGATTGTCTGCAATTACAGGACGATCTAAACCGACTGTTTACTTACTGCATTGATAATGAAATCGTACTTGCTGAGAACAAATGCAAAGTAATGGCTTTCTCTAAGAAGAGGCATAAACACTGTTTTCCCTACAAGCTTGGGAATGACTCCTTGGAAATTGTCAATCAAATACGTGACCTTGGCGTTTTGTTTGACTCTAAATTGACATTTGACCTCCACATTGAAGATATCATAAAAAAAGCATATCGCATGCTAGGATTTATTCTTAGAGTAGCCAAATGCTTTAAAAACCCCCTCACATATATAATTTTGTATCAGAGTCTGGTGAAGTCAAAATTAGAATATGCCTCTTCAATATGGAATCCGGTGTTTGATATCTATGTTCGGAAGGTTGAAATGATCCAAAAAAGATTTGTACGTGCCTTGAACTATCGTCTTAATCACAGCCGTCTGTCCTACAGCGATCTTCTTGCCAAGTTTGGGCTTATGTCTCTTGCAGATCGCCGACATGTGACTGATTCAGTTATTCTTCGAAATATATGTGTTGGAGAATATAAATGTGCAGACCTCTTAAGTCAGATTAACTTCCAGCTACCCAGTCTCCGTCATCGTAGTAATAGACCCAAATATCTCTTTCATCTCAGAAGAACTAGAACTCAGAATGGAAAAAGAGCTCCGATACATCGTATGTGCAATTACTACAATGATAATGTTTTAAATATATATTTCTTTAACTGCTCTCGTAACAGATATAAAAATAAAGTAAAGAAAGCGTTCATAGAAAAGAAAAAAAAAAGGAAATAAAACAAAAGAAATAGGGTAAAGCAGAAATATATGTCTTATTCTTAGGTAAATATAAAATGTATCTTTTTCTTTGTTAATTTTTAGTTTTAATGATTTTTTATTTTAAGTTTGCATGTGCATGCTGTGGGTTTTTTGCTTAGTCTGTATTTTTGGCTTTGGGTTTATAGCCAATATTGTCATAAGCCATTTATCTTCTTCATCTGCTTCATTTTTATCTCTTTATGTAATTTGTGAGAATGTTAAGGGAATAGATATACTTAAACTAATGTTATCACCATTGTTATTGTCAAACATGTATCTATTTCTGTTTTTTCTCCTATCAAATAAATAAATAAATAAATAAACGCAGTTAAGTAAATATTAGGAATGAGTAGTAGAATGAATGCTACGTGAGCCATTGGCAACATTATACGTAGTGCTACCATTTCCTAAATCAGGGGAATTCTTATAGTGTAAGTGAATGGTCTATACATATACTTCAAAGTAAATGACAGCAGTGGCGTGCATAGGATTTTTAAGTAGGGTATGCACAAAACTGTCCGTATGTTCTTTGCACGTATTACAGCGAGAAATACTATAGATAACGATATAACTCGCACAGGTATCTTTCTCTTTTGTCCAAGCTCATTGGCAAAAAACCTCTTACCCCACTATCAAAAATAAATCTCCGACCACCTACGTACGATTCCACCATTTAAAAACGTGTGGCGCCATCTAGTAGCAAGTAATCAAGACAACGTGGTTGCTTCGCACAGGCGTTGTTTATTTTAATGAGAATGTGTGCATGCTTAGCGCGAGCCGCTGACGTCATGGGAGTATAGTTACAGATGCACACATAGATAATTGCCTTCGAATTTTAGTCATGCGTATTACCACGGTAGCGCGAGCGCTGCGGAGCAGGCAGGTAGGTATTTCAAAGAAAGGGTGAAACTTACCTGATTATAATATTGAAATAGTTGTGTGTACCTTCCTATAATTAAAAAGATAGTGGTCTAGTTAGCCAAGCCAAGCCCAGGGTAGGCATTGCGTATTTGCCCATATGAGATGCACGCCACTTAATGACAGCTGTCAACTACACATCGCATTTATTGCATCCGCCAATGAATGGGCAGACGTCTATGGCAGATGCAATTCGTGCAGTTTGACGCAGTGCGTGCATTTGTTATGTTGACAATAAATAAATTGCATTGACGCAGTTATTGCTCAAATCAGTATATTTTTTAACGTAGCCTAGACATGCATGTGATGCATGTCATGCATGCATGCCATGACAACTTGACAACCAATGTGAACATTCGCTGAATACCAATAATGGGAGCGGCTATGAATCCACAATAAACTACAATTTTCCACCAAATAACCCACGATTAGGTCACGCACAAATCCGCACGATCAAGACTAGAGGTGGATGGCGGAAAGATTCCAGTTTGGAAGCTTCCCGGGAATCAACCCATGTAAATACCCAAAATGTCAATTAATGCGAGTGATATCATAATTGGTGAAGCTAAATGAATTAGCAAATTTAAAATGAATTCTAGATAAGTAATAAACTCTTCGGATGCTTTTCAAAACGTGCGATCATAGTCCAAATTTTACTCGTTTATTAGAAAGGGACAGATCTATGTAGGAGAAAGAGAAAGAAAAACCTCGTTGCACAAATCAGGTCACCCATTGTGATTTTCGCATTACTCCGAAGCGTTTTAAAACAGGTAACAGTTTGGTTACCCTTGGTTTAACTCGGGTCAAATTTTGAACGCTCTAGGGTAAAATTAGCATCACTACGAGTTATTTTCGTTCGTTTCGAAAGGGAACCTAAATCTTTTGTTTTATAGTTATTATTTTAAAGCCTGACCAGAAATATATGAGAGCTGTCAAGAGGGACCAACTTTTAAAATGAATATGGCAACATTTACTATAGTGCGCACATATTGAATGAGCCGTTTGTTGAAAATTTTCTTTGGAAGAAAGTTCATTTAAATTTAATCGAAATTTTATATTTACCTTATTTTTTTTTTATTTTTTTTTATTTAAAACGAAACACCAACAGTACATATACCTTGATGTTAGTGTCAAAAAAACTAGCCATTTCTACTAACAGAGCCATTTATTTTTGACAAAGTTTGATGTTCAAATTTAAATAGACATGGTCAAAATAAACTAAGACTGGCTATAACAAAATATTTTAAGTTTGATGTAGTAACTACTGACCTTTAAAAAGAAACGAGACGTATAACGCAAAAGCGTCATTACATAAACTTCCAGGGAAGTTAATGTCCTCTTTTAAGACATATTTTTTTTATGGTTGGCACTTCTTTTTTTACTGTATTTAAAATTTGTGTACAGCGCCACGAGCTTGTCTGACCCTATAAGCCAAACTAAAATGACCTCTATATTCAAGAAGTGACAGTCCTCGTCACCGGGTCAGATAAGTTTGCTGCACTATATTTTTCGACGTATGACACTTGAGTCAAAAACATCTAAGTCAATTTCCGTTTTAGTTTTTGGTGACTGAAATGGTAAGCCGGTAAGCCCCTTATTTGTCTATACGGAAAATTGATGCTTATGTATCCCACACCTAGAATCAAAAATAATTACCTAATTGTACATTACGGTGTCCAATTCATAACACTCGCACTACAATGACATACTGTTTTACCTACCAGTTAGTTCAGAAGCCAACTTTACTGCATCATTTAGAGGAACACTTTCACATCCTGCACGTTTTTTATCTTGTAAATACTTATAAACATTGTACACAGTATTATGAATAGTTTTCGCATTTTATTTAGATATTTTATCGTTTACGCAAGAACAAAATACAATGCGACGGTGAAATCAAAGAGAATATAATATACTACGTAATAAGAGTCGGGACTTCCCTGTAACTGATAATGCCTATTTGCCACGGAATGCCCCACTACTATGTAGTACCAAACTACAATAAGAAATGACAAATCACAAACAAAGCTGCCAACATAAGTGTGTAGGGATGTACTACATAAGCAATACATTTTATCGATATCGATTTTTTTACTGATGAAAAGGCTAATTACGAAGACTTCAGTTTTATCAGGGCTTTCAATAATTTGTATGTGACAGTTTTGCAATAATCCGTTTCTAGTTTTAACAGCTCCAGATAAAACTGAAGCCTTCGGACTTTTTATGCAAGAAAAGGAAATAAAAAGCTTCCTGTTCAATTAATTTAATTCTTATTACATAAAAAATATAAGCAATTATGTTGACTTGGACTCGGCCCTGAAGTAGATGTCTCTGAAAAAGAAAAAAACAATTACGTCTACATACTTTAAATAATAATATTAAAAAAGTAAATTTTTGCAACTTCAATCTGGCTAGCACATAAATAAAAAAACCGGACAAGTGCGAGTCAGACTCGCCCACCGAGGGTTCCGTACAAATTTGTAGGTACAAATTATAAATATTTAATAAAATTTATTATTACTTATACTTGTAGTTTAAGACGGTACTATTTGCCAAATTTCATAGTTCTAGGTCAATGGGAAATACCCAATAAATTTTGATTACCTTGAGTGTCGAAATATACGTTTTTTGCGGCATAAATAGACATGTCTTTTTTATGTTACCTTATAAATTTGATTTTTTCACAGCATCAAGGGACTGTAAACTTGAGTATGTGGTTTTAATTTCAACTCTATACCTTCTCGTGTTCCCGAGATAAAGGGTCTTGACAGACGGATAGACGGACAACAAAGTGATTCTATAAGGATTTCATTTTTTTCCTTTTGAGGTGCGGAACCCTAATATTATTTTTAATAAAATGACGTATTTTTATGTATGTACGTACCCTTATTTAAATACACGTGACAAGTAAACTCAGGCAAAATCGTATCAGGAAGTGGTGCTTCTTTGAGTTGATTTGAAGGTATGGTTGACTTTTTGAACCGAGTTTTCTTATTGAAATGTTTGTCATCAAAGTGCTTTCCACAGGAAAATGTTCTATTTGTAGATAAATAAGGTCTTCACTGCCAGTGACTTTTATTTACTGCTGTAACCCGTAATAATACTATTATTTTAAAAAGCAGCTTCACAATATCGTAATTTAAAAAAAAAAGCAAGACCGCATTTTTGTAAAGTGATTTCACTATTTTGCTAGTTTAATTTTTCTCTATTAGTTAAGTTGATTAACCAATCAACATAAAATTAATAATACAAAACATTTTACATATTTTACGCAAAAATTATTATATCCTATAATTTAATTAAGGACTGTCAGCGAAAATAGGCACATTTTTCATTTTCGAAATATATTGCACTATGATATTAGGATGAAATTATGACACCCTAACCTTAGTGGAAATGTTCTTATTTATCGACACAATCCCATCACTATTCAATTTACAAATAAATGTTATGAAAATGTTTTTCACTTTAAAATTTCTTAATAACACAAAATAAGTCGCGAGATCAGTTCAGAGGTACTTACCGAGTCTCTTTTGAAAGAAATTTGGCCTGAATAAAACACAATAGTATGAAACACAAAGCACTATATCTATGTAACACAGTTAAATCTCATTTTAATCAGAGAAATTAAGTTTTACAAATAAAGAAACAACCGCCATATTGACTTGACACAACGTTAGACAGAGACAAGCTAAGTGAGCGAAAGAGTAAGAACATATCTCCATTCGTCAAAGCAAAATTTTCATACATAACTCCGTTTGTACTGAGTTTCGTTAGGCTGGGTGAAATGGTGAAAATGTCACAATGACAAATGATTATAAAGAATAAAAAATATCGTTGTTGCCAGTGGTAGAAATTAGTTCCAACGAAATTCCACAATATGGCGAACTCTCATATATTCCTGGTCAGGCTTTAAATAAATACTCTTTACTTACACCCATTATTACTAAATAAAAAGATATAATGATTTTAAAAGACTTCCAACTTCCCAACGGGAATCTTTCCGCCGCCCATCTCTAACTGTTATACATTGTGATGATCCCTAGCTTCGTGTAAAAACCGTGAGATAACTCCTAATATATCACGTAAAATTAGTGAAAACGTTAATACCCGAATTAATTAATTAAATGGGAATCTTTCCGGAATCGGGAATTTTCCCGGGTGAAATCCCCATCTTTGCACGACACGATATTCAACAAATTGATTGAAGGAAGTGACTAAATAGCAGTTAGCGGCTTCCCTAATTTAATTTTATTCGACCGCTAGTGATAGGTTGCGACGACGACGACGAACGAAGCGAGGAGAAGCGGTTGGATTGACAAGCGAAGCGCAGCGGAGCAAGATGACCCCCGTAGTTTTAACAGATTTCACAATATGCAGAAAAAATCATTTTCCGAGCACTTTCCGATGACTTACGGTTCAATTATTTATAAAATTAAAGGACCGCTTACCTTTCTGAAAGGTACATTGCAAATTAAACTTTATTAGTTCGTGCTAAGGAAGATATTCCAACAGCTAAATAACGACTTAGCGGTCCTTTATTCACTTCCTTGATTATTAAACTAGGAAAAATGTAGGCTAACTTCAGGCTACAATGGTGAACGTGTTAAATTCATGACCGTGCGTGACCAATGTGGCCATAAGTATTATATTCTATGGCCTAAAGCAAGTTTTACGTTCTATGGGCTCATGTATTTTTTTTTTATAGTTGGCAGCAGTGCTTGTCAGTTGTCATTTCTTCAGTTTTCTTTTCCGGTTCAGTTGTGGAGTACGCGAGACGTATGTTTGATTTTTATCATAATTTATCAGTGAAATCCTATTAATGTCCAGTGCTTTCAATCTTTAAATTGTCTATTTGTACAGTGCTTATTCCGGTTAATCGTGTATTTCGGTTATCAATTAACGTAAACTTTTAATTACAGAGTAATACGGTTCCACAATCAGCATGTTATATTTCATGGGTTCTAAGTCGCTCTTTTTGTGGCCAGACCGATGATGTGACTTCTGATCAATCCATTTGATTTTGTTGCTAGGTCTGCCACAAGGTTGTCACGATGGGAGCGTACAGATATATTCAGGAATTATATCGCAAAAAGCTTAGCGATGTTATGAGATTCCTCTTGCGTGTCAGAGTATGGCAGTACCGCCAGTTGACTCGTATGCACCGAGCTCCAAGGCCCACTAGGCCCGATAAAGCTAGGAGACTGGGATTCCGCGCCAAGCAAGGTATTGAAACTTTTTATAAGTAATTATTTCTCCTTATTGACTTGTGATTATTATTGGAGAGATTCTGAATCTGAATCTCTGATTTAGCTACAAATTTTCTACATTGTAAAATGATGATTTCATGTCATGCACCATTCTGAAAGGTTATGTTGATAAAAGACCTACCAATTTTTCATCTGATTGCCACATCAACATTATTTACTATGTCTAGAAATTATGTTGTAGTGCTTTAAGTAACCTCACTTGGGGTTTTTAGGTTACGTTATCTTCAGAATCCGCATCCGCCGCGGTGGCCGCAAGCGCCCAGTTGCCAAGGGAGCCACCTACGGCAAGCCTAAGAGCCATGGAGTCAACCAGCTGAAGCCCACACGCAACCTGCAGTCTATGGCTGAGGTATTTCTTTTGCCCATAATGCATATTACATGCTTACAGATTTTAAAATAACCACATGTAATAACCTCAACATTCACTTAATGGCTCCTTCTTTCAGGAACGTGTTGGTCGTCGTTGTGGTGGTCTCCGTGTCTTGAACTCCTACTGGGTTGCTCAGGATTCTTCCTACAAATACTATGAAGTCATTTTGGTTGATCCCTCACACAAGGTAAGGATCTGTCTTATGTACCTTTTGAAGATTGTTGTCTAAAATGATGAATTTATGTCATGCACCATTCTGAAGGATTGTGTTGATACAAGACCTACCAATTTTTATCTGATTGCTAAAATCTTCATATCCTAGTAACAACGGCCCAATGATAGTATCCCTGATAAACTTGTTGTTTCACAGGCCATCCGCAGGGACCCCAAGATTAACTGGATAGTGAATGCTGTGCACAAGCACCGTGAGAACCGTGGTCTGACATCAGCCGGTCGCAGCTCTCGAGGACTTGGCAAGGGTCACCGCTACTCTCAGACCAAGGGTGGTTCTCGCCGTGCCACCTGGATCAGACGCAACACTCTCCAGCTCCGCCGCAAGCGATAAACATATTCTGTCATTGACTTTCTATTTGCTTTTACTGCTGTATTCCCAAATAGAAAAACAAGGGCTATTAAACTTACTCTTACTCCTAAAAGATTTCTTTTCTATTAATACGTCAAATAAACCTTTCAAGTGTTGTGTAACTGTAAGTATCTACAAAAATTGTGATGATCGTTGGTTATATTTGGGTAGCATACTTTAAAACTTTCATTTTTGGCAGGTTCAAGCCTACTCTGCAGCAAGATTCCCCGCCTGGGTTGATACTCCTTATTCAAACAGTGGTAAGCTATATTCATTATGTATATTCTTATGTTTTCTAGGTAATTGTTTTAATGATGATATAATGCTTGATGAAATGCGCAACCCTGATTACCACGCATTTAAAACTTCCTTGGATGGCTGAACTTATATTTATAATACTATTTATATTTTACTTCTGCCATTCTGATTTTAATCAATTCCCTTTCTTGTTACAGTTCTAGAAGGATGCTTTTTCATACGGAACTCTGGAATAAAAGAGTAGGTAAATCATCTTTCTTTTTCGTTTTTAATATTTTGATCCAAGTTCATATAATTTCCTTGTTAAAATATGACCTGTGTTAACAAGAGAATGAATTTGGAAATATTAATTTGTCGTGTCTAGGTGAGGATATTGTTATTTACATTTTCAATAAACCTCAATCCGGCAGGATACATTTCTTACTATGTACTTGAAATGTGCTCAAAATGTAGACGTTCACGTATTTAATCATTGTTTTATCTTTCACAGGTACAAGGTGGCTGGGAAATGTATAGAAAATGTGTCTTGGTAGAATTAACTTTGTGCAATAAAATAAAACTGGGTTTTAATTATTATTCTGGAATTTTCATTTAACATCACATTGAAAAAAACCTTATGATCAAAAATTTATTAAATTTATACCTTACAACAAAGTAAATAACAAAAATAATAGAAACTATTGTTCAAGTTTTGCTAATTTACTAGACTAAGGGAGAACTAGCAATTCACTACACATAATTTACACATGCAAGGATGTTAAAAAAAGAAGCACAGATTACAGTATACAAAAAAACGTAAAACAATTTCTGTCCAGCACAAAAATAAATTTATTTGCCCTTGATATACATCTAAATTATTACAAATTCTAATATCAAGTCTATATTTACATACAACAATTGCTGACTGACAACGGGGCCTTGTATTTTACCAGTGGAACCAACCCCTTTATTATACAAATAACAATTTTACTTAAAACAATCTGGCTACACTCGCCTGTCACTGACACAGCTTGTCTTAATAGGTGCCAATAGAGTCGGTCTCAGATAAAAAACCCATTTTATCAGAGGTCTGAGCCGTATTTAAGTTTGGGAACCCTGAGTAATAAGTTTTGTTGTAAGAGAAGGCTTCGTTTTTGCCATTCCCAATGGCGATTTTTCTCTTAGGCTTCGTTTTTGCCATTCCCATTGGCGATTTTTCTCTTAGCTCAAGTACAGTTAAAGAGGCCAACTTTACCAATAAAACAATTAAATAGAATGAAAAATCTCAGTCACAAAACAAATGGAAGCCTTCTATTTATGGGGCTTTGCAAATTTGGTTTGCACCGTTTGAATTACTTTTTACAATGTTATTTAGAATATTTTTGACTTTACACGTTAGTAGGTAAAATAATTTTATTTGAGATTTTCGTAAACCGTCAAGTGTTAGGGGATTTTTCGAGTTGACATTAACGATTTTGGGGGGTCCTGACCCCTGTGACCCCCCCCCCCCCCAGACCGCCACTGGACTTTTCAAACTATTCAGTCTCCCGAGTCATCTTTTAAGTCCTATGATCCTTGAACTCTAAAGAGTAGGAAACTCCAGTCAACAGCTAAGTCTTTTAAAGGGATTCTTAGAGGAAATTTATACAAAGCAAACCAAAATACGTAGCGTACCGTGCGTGCGAGCAGACAGGTGAACGTGTAACTTTAATTAGACTGGAAAAAGTATGTAGACGAGTATAGCATTTTGTTTTGTCTGGTGACCGACAGGCCTTTATTCGCATAGTTCCATGATCAAACTACTGCGAAATTCCCTTGAAATAATGGATTTTAAGAAAATATTAAAATTAATGTTCTTTGTTGTACCATGATTATTATTTTCGATGGTTTCTTTTTTAAACAGATTTTGTGACAGATGTCAGAAGTGACAGAAGATTTATATTTTATACCTTTGTGACAGATGTCAAAAGCTATACAGAATGAACCAAACGAATGCCATGGAGGCATTTCCCGGCAATTTCCCTGGAGGGAAAGTATCTTAAATATTAAAGAGAGCAAATTTACTTTTATTTAAGATAGCAAAGGAACCTCTATTTTATTTTTAAAGGTAATGAAAACAGCATTTAAAGAATTAAAATAAAATCATCTTTATAAACCGGGTATAACCGGACAGTAAAAAAAAAATCAAACCGGTTAAATGTGAAAAAAAAACAACCTGTATTTTTATGATACCGATCGAAAGGTTCAAGCATGAGAACTAAATTCTTCTCAGTAACATAGTATCGTGAACATGAAATTTAACAATTTCATAACAAATCCCAAAATTCAATATTGTTTGAAGTACAGAAAAGACGCGGGAAAAACGAATTATTCATTTTACTCAACACCATTTTAAAATGGCTCATCGATACAGTAAATCATAAGGAACTAATCAGATTGTAATTGTAAAATGTTGTTCAGAAAAATGAATAATTGTGTTTTTCCTGCATCTTTTTCGTACTTCTAACAATATTGAATTTTGGGATATCTTAAAAAGTTTTGTTATTAAAATGTAAAATTTCATGGTATTCCTTTAATTTGCGATACTATGTTAGGTACTTAGAAGAATTTGATTCTCATGCTAGAACCTTTCGATCGGTATCATAAAAATACAGGTTTTTTTTTCACATTTGTCCGGTTCGATTCCCGGTTTATGAAGGCTATTTTTTTTAATTCTTTGTATGCAGTTTTCATTAACTTTAAAAATAAAATAATAATTTCCCTCCTGGGGGCATTCGTGAGGTTCATATTGTATAGATGTCGTAGCAACACCAAGGCGACACAAAATAAGCCACTAAAATGATAGCGCCCAACAAACAATTCGGCTTCCGCTAAGTGCGAAATTCTAATTTTTATTATGTATTCGTAAGCTAGAAACTTGTATGATTGATTACCGTCTTTTTAAGATAGAGCTGAAACAAATAACGTTAAAAAAATGCTCTCTAGGTTTTTTTTTGTTTGCGCTTATATCGGCTAATTATGTGAAAATTTCAACTGTCTACCTATTACGACTGAAACTTTACACCCCTGTGACAGACGGACGGACAAACAAATAGTGGAGACTTAGAAATAGGGTCCCGTTTGGCGTTTGGGTATGGAACCCTAAAAATGGCATGGTTTATTTTGTACAGATTTCGAGACACGTCAAAATCTGTATAGAAAATAAATCACTTTTGATACACAAAATAAATTGTCAACCATTTTTAACATCCGTCACAAAATCTGTACAAACAATAACATTTGTTTTTGAAGTCATGAGTCCTTTTTGGCAAAACTCGAGTCTATCTAAAAATACTCAACACTCAAAACAACTTTAGCTCTGAAATAAATTCAACAGACCCGAGTTTTTATAGAAAATAAAGTCTTATTGTTGGAGGACTTAGCAAGTCTTTTGCAACACTTCCTGTTGCCCTCACCTAAATCCGCCCGTATCAATAGTGATCGTTACCATCATAACATGAATATCTCGTAGCCAGCTGATTCAAATTAGGTTTGGGACAATTAATTTAAACGCGACATACACTAGCCTGACAAGATGACAATGCAAGTGATGGCGGGTGACGGGACGGAAAGGGGCGTATAGCCGCAAATCCCAAATGCGTCATTTTATACACCCGCCTCCTCGCCTCTCCTAATATATGGGCGTATCGTACATAAACTTCGATATATTTTTCTTAATCTCAGCAAGTACAGAATTGATTAATAGCCCAGACCGAAGCGGCGCCGTACTTTGAACAGCTCTATACCATTTGATCACAAAATAAATAGTAGTAGAGATAATATAATCTTTAAAATGCATGCCCCTCCAATGTGCTCACATGCAAAGTAGGTGCAAATACGCAATATTCACAAATTGGTCTTCGTCATTACTCACCGGCAAACGGTACTTGTCAAATTCCCGAACGGCCGGATCTGTTGGCCAACTAGTGAATAAATGACGCAAACGCACGACAGAGCGGATGTATCGGACGTATTTATTCTGTGGTATCGGTCCGTATAATGCAAGCACTCCCCGCCATACTTTGCCAGTGCCTGAGGGGCAATTCCGGAGAAACAATCGAAGCGAGATTTCTTAAACTCAAGCTAAAAATGTATGTAGTTCGACAGATAAAATGGGTTTTTACGATCGAGAAGCCTAAGGAAGCGTTTCAAAACGTGCGATCATAGTGCGAAATTTCACTCTTTTATTAGTTTAGAATTATTTATTTATTAACGACATGATTAATAATTTAAATGAATTTGTATAATTTCAAATCTTGCTAAATTGTAAAATATGGGTCACATGCCTGAAATAAATGCCTTTTATTTATTTATTTATTATTATTTATTAGAAAGAGGTAGATCTGTATAGGAGAAAGAGAAAGAAAAATCCGATTGCACCAATCAGGGCTACGTTCATAAATTAGGGGTCTTAACACGGGTTCTAATGCCATCTCTGTCGCGCGCTTTGAAAATTGTATACGCTATCCTGCTGTCAGTGTTGGAACCTGACGAAATTGTTAATTTATGAACGGCTATCAGGTGGCCCAGTGTGATTTTCGCATTACTCGGAAGCGTCTCAAAACACTTCCGAGCAACTGTCGGGTAACAGTTCGGTTACCCTCGTTTTAACTCGGGTCAATTTTTGAACGCTCTAGGGTGAAATTCGCATCGCTTCGAGTGATTTTCGCTCGTTTGGAAACGGAACCTAATTCGACAGACTGAGAATAGCCCTACTGGAATGATCGCGCGTTAAGCTGACTTCCCGTGCACGGGCGAGTCCAAGCATACAGTAAAATCGCCACACTCACACAAGTAAAGTGTTGCAATAAGTATTTCCTCTCACACATTGAAACAATCACAATTAGTGGAGGGGCATGCATTTTAAGACTTGCTCGCCGTAGTAGCATCGCCAACGAAAAGATTACCAAAAAAGCCTTCGGTCGATCCGAGCTGATAGTACACATCAAACAATACATAATAATTATACATTGTATATGAAAATTCAGAAATAAATGATAGATGAATTAGTAAAATAACACAAAACGACATAATGAATAACCTAAAACAGAGTGTGGTAGCTTTATAAGCTTCTTGGAAGCGCCGATGGAATTCAGAACTGGTAAATAATAAACCTACAGAATAGGAGAGCTAATTCTACTGGGTCAACCCTGAGATTTCATCTCATTATTTTAAATCCCGAGCTGGCTAGTGCGCCTTGTGCCTGAACTTTTGTTGTCCAATCTGTTTGCCTCTTTTTTACGGCAAGGAAGTTGTTGAGTCCGCAGAAGATTACGCTGGAATTCCGGTACCCAGTTATCTACGGAGTTCCCATATTATGATAAAACAAGTTATGCGATAAAGTTATAAGTTTATAAGAAACTACCGAACAATGTTTCTTGCGTCAGAGCTGTCACATGGACTAAAAAAAAGTTCGAAGACGAGCCGTTTAAATAGAACTCGGACTCGGTCCGATTGACTTTATAGGCGAAGAAACTCAAGCTTGAGCGGATTAATCCGCTATCGGTAAAAAGCCGCTCCGGTCCGCAAAAATCCGTTAAATTACTTTAAGAGAGTTATGCAATAAAAACAGTGACAATTTGACAAGTAGCCAAGTAGAAAATTTCTAAAAAAATAGTAGTTTTGGTGACAGCACTAGTAACCCACTTCAAATAAAATTTTGAAAAAATATTTAATTTACAGAGACGACTTTTTATTACTTTATTTATAAGGATATAGGTGGTCGCTTGCATTTGATTATTTTGACTTCGAGAAAAATCCTAGCCAAAGTGACAAATCTCGGTGCCACCAAACGCCCACTTTACACGTCAAACGCCCACTTTACACGTCAAACGCCCACTTTACACGTCAAACGCCCACTTTACACGTCAAACGCCAACAATTATTGGGTTCATACTTCAGCAGAATCGGCTCACCTACCTGTCCAAAAATACCTTGAAAATATTTATTCATATTCCGAAACACATTAACAAAATATTCTGTGCGACTCTTATCATTTAACATTCCCAAAAAACTTAGTAAATTAATCCAACTATAATTAAACGACAAAATAAAATAAATCAACCATTTTATTCCGTGGTGAATACAGTCCATAGTAATTTGGTATTTTAAAGGAATCACTGCTCCTGAAATTATTGCACTTCAAATAGTTTCAATTCTATTAGTTCGTTTCACAGACGCGATTCGTAAATAAATAGAATATAACTGACAACGTACATACATACACCACAACATACACTGATACATTTGTGTAAGCCCCTTGCCGCACCCACTTATAGGGAAAATCACTCTATTTACACAAGGACTTTCTACATATATCTAAACTTTCCCTGCGAGTGGGGTCTAAAGGCTGGATAGAATGCATACAGAGCCTGATTCGTGTTCCCATCCGATCCTGCAGTGAGCACTCAGTTGTTGGGCACGGGCTGCGCGTGCGCACGCCGGTCGAAGTGGAATGTATCGGACAGGTAGAGGCCGAATATCGCGACGCTGTAGAACACTGTTAGTCCGAACAATGCCACGCTCGCGCTCGCCGTGAACATGTTCGAATATTCGCATCTAGAAACAAGCAAACCATAGACACTTCAGCATAGATAACAAGAAAAGGTAAATTTTGTCTCTCGAAGAAACGTTTGACCAATGGACACGCAGGATGAGTCGTTTTGTCGAGACGATGTTCACGTGATAAAGCTTACCTGCGTTTTCATTGGTCAAACGTTTCTAAGAGAGACAAAACTTCTATGTTATTTGCGTCCATGTTAGCTGTGCAGATCCAACTCGTTGTGAATATAAATGAAGATTTAATTCTGAAGCCAATTATAAAACTTTACTTATAAGCAGCACCTCTAGCATGGTAGACCACGTCAAAGCTCGACAGCTCGATATACCACTGTCTGTGAGACATAGCGAGACAGCACTGTATCAAGCGCTATCATCATTACAATCATGGTGTCTGCTGAAGGGATTAAAGCATAAACGTAAAACAAAGGCGGACGGAGTTGCCGCTAATAAACAACTGAAGCATAGCAGTGGCGTCGGTTTATAAGTGTGTCAGTGAACTTACTATGGAAAAAAAGGCTTACTATGGGTGCATCAGTTTTTGGTTAGCGAAATTCCTTCCGCCTTTTTTTGTACTTCCATGGGATAAAGTTAAGCAATAAAAAGAGGCCCCTCGTAGATGAATAAAATTTTAGCCACGCAGCACTGTGCGAGCTGAATTGGACTTTATTGCCACGACGCGAGAGTAGCTTTTTATCTATGTGGATCTCCTGTTTCCTATTATTATTTCTTGTATGGTATGAGGAGACTTCATTTTGGACGCGGTTTTGACGCTGTCTCTACCATAGATAGATGTTATATCAACAAAAAACAAACTAATAAAATAGTACTGCCTGACAAAAAAATTGGCGCTGTCTGCGTACGGAACCCCGCTTATTATTGTTTATTTTACTTTAGAATATGTTATATAATATGACGAAATATATTATTACATTGTTTAAGTTAGAGCCAAAACAAATACGGTAAAATAAGTGCAACTTTGTCGAGGTTTGTTTCTTCCAGGGTTTGAAATTATCAAGATAAATATGACCTCTGATAATTATCATCATAATTACAATAAGCCTAGCAATCCTTTTTATTTGGTTTTACTTAATATGTAATAACATTTACGTTAGAAGCAAGTAGTTTAGTAAATAAGTTATACACATTTTACAATCAAGATAATCTTTTATTCATTTTTTGTTCATAATTTCGTAAATATAAACTTGCAAACCAAAATACAAGAAGATAATTAACTAATACTACTTAAATTAAATTTATGAGTGGAATACCATCCTTATCAACTTCAACTGCGTTAATGGATGGGGGTTGTCTGTATCTGAAAAATCTAAATTTAAAATCCAACTTAAATCTGTGTTATTATTCTCAGTTTGCTGATTGAAGCACGCAGTCGTTGAATGTGACAAATATTTTCGATTATACTTATCAAAGATGATTATCAACCTATATTTATCTTGATAATTATCAAAGATAATTATTACTTCGAACCCTGGTTTCTTCCCCCTTAAATTTCAATAGTTTTAATATTTTCTTATTTGTCGTGATGGACGCCATAGTAACACGTATTTTGTGAAAAATTCAAATTTCTACCTATTACGGTTGAAGCTGTAGACCCCTGTGACAGACGGACAGACAGACAGCAGAAGCTTAGGTTAGTAATAGGGTCCCGTTTGGCACCCTTCGGGTACGGAACCCTAAAAACAGTCGAGTTTGGTCGAGTTTTAAGCCAGAGTTCACAGAAGGCTGTCAACCAGGCAAACTGTAGGAGTTCAAATATCTCACCTGAAGAACCAGACCACCGTGAGCGCTATGGAGACCAGAGTCATGAGTATATTCTCGAGGTCCCAGGTTCGCTCCGGCTGCACCGCTTCTGTGATCAGCTCGTGGGTCGCGTTAATGGTTGGCTCCTCTGTGTGGACGCGCTGGGAAACGACAATGTGGTTAAGTTTATTTTAAAGGCTTCGATAAAAAAGTTTTTTTTTTTTTAATGTTCATTTAGTGCTTGTCACCACCAACTCGTAAGCTTGTTTACTCTTGTTTTCCACAACTTAGGTATTAACAGACTAAAATACTGAAATTGCTTAAGACTTAATAATAAAATGCTTAAAAAAACTCTTACATATGCTATAAACTTAGGTAATTTGACATTAAAAATGACAATTTCCGGGTATTTAGTGATGAGCTAATTTAACAGTGTACACGCGTGGAAGGTGGGCGCAAAACGAAGGTTTTATGCTGTCAATCCTAAAATTTACTCATTGCAATACAATACTTAAATGGACCTTATAAAAGCTAGATTACCTTGCAATAATTTTAGGATTGACAGCACTAAGACAGCATGTTATTGACATCATTAAAACCAAAATTAATGCCTTTGAAATGTGATTGATGCTGTATGTTGTCACTTCTTGATGGAAAATACTTGTGCGTTGTTCCACTAGTATTTACTTATTAAGAACGATCACGCTACCGGTTTCATCGGTTTATCGACATCTTCAGGCGAACACAATAAGGAAAAACATTAAATACAATTTTATATCTTAATTATAAAATTACATGTTCAATGACTAAAAACAATATATAATATTACATTTTTAATTTTTAATATATTTTTCTATTATTCCTTTAAAATGTGGCTAAAATCAGCTACAATGTGGCTATAGATTTCTAATCGAGTCAAGGTCTTCAAATGTAACAGATTTTTTTCAGCAAAAAAATTTTTTTTTTTTTATGGAACTGTCTAAGCAGCGCGTTATAATTACGTACATTGATAATATTTAAATAATTAACTGAACTCTGTACATATTCGTATAATGCATATTTTCTCCCGTCCCGTTCGATGTCCCTTTTATTTACACATTCGATACCATTATTGTTAACAAATGCATACTGAAGACTCGCTGAGTGGTCAGACCTTTTCTGTGAAATACCTACGCAAAATAAAATTTAGACTTCCTATACTATTTGAGTCGACATTTTTCTTATTTCCCAAACAGAGTCACGGAACCTTGGTCCTGCCACTTACCGAGTCTCCAGTATGAATTTGGCTACGTAAACAAAAGTCACAATTAAGTGACAATAATTTATTCAGCCAAATTCATACTGGAGCCTTGATAGTGATTAGTATCACGGATCAATATCACTTTTTGTTAATTTTGCGAAAAAAAATGTTGTTGACCTCCCATAGTAATTGACTCGGGGCTGGGCTTGCGTTTATAGGAAACACGAAACAAATAATTTACGAATTTCACAAAATGGGTCATAGTACCTTGATACTGAGCTCTTACCGATTCTCCAATATGAATTTGGCTGCATAAATTTATGTTACCTTGTATAGATAGCAGAAATCATTTTTATGTTTATTCGTCGATTCGACGAAAGGTAAGCTTAGTCTTATTATTATTAGATATGTGGAAATGCTGGCTATCGTGAGATAAAAATCCATCCATCCATCCATCAGCCTGTCATAATCCACTGCTGGATATAGGCCTTTCCAATATTTCGCCACTCTTTGCTCGGAATTTGCACCGTCGTTATCCAGCCGCCACCCCGCAACCTTCTTCAGATCGTCGGTCCAGCGGGCATGTCGGCCTACGCTACGCGTTGCTGTATGTGGTCTCCATTATAACGCCTTTCGGCCCCAACGACCATCATGTCAGCGACAAATATGGCCTGCCCACTGCCACTTCAGCTTACTGATTCTGCAGGCTATGTCGGTTACTTTCGATCTCCGAAGGATCTCCTCATTTTGGATACTATCCATCAAAGATACCACACAAGCATAGCCCACTCCATAGCTCGCTGAGCGACCTTAAATCGGTGGATCAGGCCGATTCAGGCCCTTTGTAAGAGAGCACGTCTCAGCGCCATACGTCATCACAGGAACGACGCACTGGTTGTACATATTAGCCTTTAAGCACTGCGGTATTGACGACGTAAATATGTGACGCAACTTTCTGAATGCTGCCTAACCCAAGCTTATTCTTCTGTCAGCATTCCTCAGCATTTTTAAATGTATTCTATTGTTTTTATAAAGATTAATTTTGACAATTAAAATATAGTCTGTATAATCATAGACTAAATAATACAAGTATAGACTAGCAGCTCTCATATACATATTTCGTTAGAATTTTGAACCTCTTTGGTGGCTACAAACTGATGTATGGGAGCTGTCGGTCTATACTTGTATTATTTCGTCTATGGTATAATAGTACCTGCGTCTGCGGCCTGGAAGGGTGTACCAAGCAATGCAGCACGGCCTGGTCGTGCAGCCCGCACGCCTGCAGCGTGGCTGCGTCGTCGAGCACGCGCCCCTTGAAGATGAGCCGCACGCGACACGACGACGACAGCTCCGTGGAGAAGTGCCGCCTGGGTCACGAGGTTGGGATTATAGAGGTGGTATGATTCGGAATCTGCGCCGGTTTTCAACTCTCCCGTTACGGATTTTCATGACCTCATGTTGAATTTTAATTTTTTACATTAGTTTGCGCTTCAGTTTTCACATTTGAGAATGTCAAGTAAGTTAAGTGATGCTAAACTAATAACGATTAACCCAATAGCCCAATCTCTGATTTAAGAAAATCTCTCCAAGCAGTACTTAAGCCACAAATGAGTTAATCACAAATATTCACAACGTTGCATTTAATAGTTTAGCATCACTTAACTTGAAATGCTCAAATGTGAAAACGGGCGTAAGTTGAAAGTTAAAGTAAGGAGAGTTGAAAACCAGTAATTCGTCCGTTGCAGACTTTCGAAGATTCTGTGTCATAACTCCTCCCATAACCTACTTTCAGAGGGGTAGGCAAAGATTACAGATTTCCATCTGCTACGATCCTGGCACACGTCTTCCACATCCATCAATCATGTCATACAAGCTCCTTAAGGGTACTTTTGACATTGCCCTTCCTCAATAAGTCGCAATCTGGTTAGATGACGTCTTAAGGCAACCTGCCCCCTGATTCTGTATCGCAAAATCAGTTGCCAACCGAGTGCCCATCGTCGAAAACATACATATACTATCGAATTCCGCTTATATAGGGATACGTTCGCACTTGAAATGACGCTCACAAATCGTAAATAGTTCAATACCCAAACTCAAACTCAAATCATTTATTGCAATGTCACAAGTTTAGGGGATCTTATTATTTATAAAAGTACAGGTGACGCCCTGTTGGGGCATAGCAATCATGAGAGGGCAACTGGTTGCCTTTTAAGTACATAATATTAAAGATTATTCCTAGGTCAAGTAAGTTAGTACTAGTTAGCATAATCATTTAGTTAAATCTATGGTAAATTTGTAAGTATTGTTATATTTTATTCAATTTTAATTAATTATTCACAATAATATTACAATTTATTACAAATTTATTCAGTCATTTAGAAGAGCTATTGAAGTATTGATTTTGTATCGTCATTAAAATATTCAGTTAAATTGTAATAGCATTTCTTTATGAGGAATTTTTTTAGGTTACTAATAAACAAACAAAGTGTTTTTTTCTATATTTTTTAGGTAGTTTGGCAGATGATTGTATATTTTACTCAGCATGTGATGGGGACTGGTTGACACTAGTTTCATGGTTGTTAGTGGTATATCTATTTGATTTTTATTTCGATTGTTTCGTTTATTGTTCACCTTAAAAGAGTATAAATCAGTGTTCTTTCTGACAAATTTACAGGACTCCAATATGTAAATACATACTAGGGTCAATATTTGATGCTTGACAAAATAGGGTCTACAAGAGGTCATTTGCTCAATGTTTGTAAGAATTCTGATGCATTTTTTCTGTAGTCGGAATACTTCATCAATCTCACAACTGTTTCCCCATTGAAGATTAAATTGAAAGTTCATTTTTTATCTGTTTTTGGTGAATAGCAACCATAGTTAGCAAGTCGACCTCAGAAACTTACCATTTGAAATCTTTCAGCAACTCATCTAAACTCCCTTCAACTTCTTTCAATGTATCATTCAAGTATTTCAGTTTCAGTTGGATCTTCCTAGCGTCCCCCGCAGCTGGGTCTTCACTAGGCTCCGCGGTATTTGTACCGTTCTCAGTATTCGTTTGGCTGCCTTCTGGAATGATAAAAACCGGTCAAGTGCGAAAAGGACCCGTGCCCTAAATGTTCCGTACATACATACACAAACTAGTTTCACCTGCAGTCCTAATGAGCAACTTGATACTTACGAGTTATTTAACTTAATGTATCCAAATTTGATTTTTAATTAATTCTCGAATAATTAAATATAAGAATTTTCCTGTACGAACTAATTGTAAACGAAATTTCAAGTCAACTGAAAGTGAGGTTTAAATGGTGAGCCAATTTGTAAGAAATTGATTACGTAATAACTTTCTTCGCTTCTAGTTAAAAGCAAGGTTTCGTAACAGCCTTATGGGATTGTAGACTCCTTTAGGAGGTAGGTAGGTAGGAGGGCCCGACAAAAAGGGTCTTGACAGACAGACAGACGACAGATTATTACTTCTCACTGAGTTTCACCTAATTCCGTAATATGTCCACTTTATGGCGACTCACACTGTATTAAAAAAAAGTTTATGGTTTTGAAATATTTGGGTTTAAATCAGTGTTTCGATGTTTTTACTAAACACAGTGAGGTTTTCATTCAGATACTTTGATTTTACTGTATAAAAAATGTAATTAAAAAACGTAGCGGCGGCGGTAGCTCAGGGGTAAGACGCTGGCCTCTCAATCTGAGATCCAGGTTCGATGCCGGGCATGCACCAATGAGTTTTTCGGAATTAATGTGCGTAGTATTTAATATTTACCACTTGCTGAGGAAACCGGCATGCCCTAAAAAGCGTTTATTTGTGCCCGAAGAACACCTCTGACACCTTCTCGGGGATTCATGTCGTGAAGATATATACTAAAAAACGCAATTCCCATTAAAGAAAGATTCCTATTCTAATCGCAATGATAAACGGAAGCCACAAAGCCACTGACCGTTACTCCTGCGGAAGGGGTCAGCGGTGACATCAGCCTCCATGGCGCTCACGATGCTATCCATCTCCTGTATCTGGTCGCGGGGGACCCCCTCCCCCGTCTCCCCCTCGTCTGCTGTCTCGCTCTCGTCGCTCGTGGACTCGGCCCCGCTCTGGTTGCCGCTTGGAGCTGAAACAATTTAGTTAGAGTGATTATAACTGTTTGTTAATATATTAAGATCAATTATATTGATTATTTTAGTTGATAATGGTGCTTTGTATTATATTATTTACTTTCTTTAATTAATATAATTGGTATTTCCGTTTTAACTAACGTAAAACTAAATAAATAAATGAATCCTTTGCAAATGCCATAAAGGCGAAACCAGACAGGAAATAAATAAATTCGTAGAATAATACAAGTGATTTTCTGTTCATTATATTAATCCATAGTTTCAAGATGAAAGCATGCATTGTTTATGCATAAATTCTGCAAATAAAATGTATTTATGACGAAACAAAATAAATATAAATTTCCACTTTACACTCTCCACCTTTTTACGGCTTCGGCCATGGCTGGCTTGTCACCACCCTCGTGACGAAGCCATGCCGCCAAGCGACTCATCGTGTTCAGGCGTGACGTCATTGAGTAGCCGTACCGGGGAGTGGATACAACTGTTACAAGTAGCTGCGTAGTATCAATAATAACCATACTGTTCTCTTTCTGACTCCACTCAATGTTTCCAGTGAAGATTACCGTGACAAATTAGTCATGTTAAAAACACAATCTCGGGACAGAGTTTATGGCAGAACTACGTGATTGCCTTTTGATTTCTAGCAGTAGGTCATTGGTCTATCTACTAATAATAATGTACCAAAAATGTCGTGTCTGTACATTTAATATTTACTTATGTGAAATTTTAAATGAAATGGGTAATTGGTGTTGTACTGGGGTCAAAACTGCATTTTTTAGATTTTTTGTCTGTCTGTCTGTCTGTATGTATGTTCCGATTTAACTCGAGAACCACTCAACGGATTTGAATGCAGTTTTTAGGGTTCCGTACCTCATGAGAAAAAACGGAACCCTATCACTTTGTTCGTCCGTCCGTCCGCCCGTCTGTCTGTCCGTCAAGTCAAGACCCTTTATCTCGGGGACGCGTGGAGGTATCGAGTTGAAATTAAAACTATATACTCAAGTCAACAGTCCCTTGAAGCTGTTAAAAAAAATTCCATGTTATCGTAAAAAAAAGATACGGCCGTTTATTGCGCAAAAAACGTATCTTTCGACACTCTCAAGGGAATCAAAATTTATAGGGTATGTTTCCTTGACTTAGAACTATAAAATTTGGCAAATCGTGGTCCGACACGGAACCCTTATAGTTTCGCCATGTCCGTCTGTCCACGGCTTAGCTCAAAGACTATTAGTACTAGAAAGCTGTAATTTGGCATGAGTATACATATTAACCTTGCCAACGAAACAGTAAAATAAAAACATGAAATAAGATTTTTCCCGTACACGTAAATTGGGGATGAATTTTTTTTTCTCATCATATCGTTAACGGTATCGTTAGATAGGTCGTTCAAAAAAATTGTGATTGTGTGAAAACCTTTTCTCGATTTAGGGATCCGCTGGCGAAATATTAAGCTTTAAAGTGCAAATTAGAGTCAAGTGTACCCCCTCCTGCTGGCTAAACTGCTGTTTATGGATACTTATGTGAGAAAATTCACAAAAGTAGTATAAATAATAAATTTAAAAGGAAAACTATCACAGCTAAGTTGGCTTTACAGGTTTACGAGTAAAGGTCGCGCCAAACTTTTAATCCCCTCTAAACACGACAATGTATGGACCGTTCTTTTAAAGGTATGGGACTAGAAGTTTGGCGCGATCTGTATTAGTAGACCAACTTACAAAATGTACTGGGCAACTACGAAACCCTACACTGCGCGTGGCCCGACACGCCCTTGGCCGGTTTTTTTATTATCATCGTTGTGATTGTGACTCTAATCAACATAATCATACGCTAGAAGGGGTGTTCATAAATACCACTTTGAAAGAAGAAAACTTTGTATGGGAATGCGAATAATTTAGAGCCAAAGACAACATAATAATAATATTACATCAGTGCCTAGAGCAGATATTTTTATAAAAATGTTTATTTTTTATTTTTCAAGGTTTAAATAATAATATAAATATGCGGATGAATTTTGATAAGACTAAGGTCATGTCCAACTGTCACGTCATCCAAGGGCCACTCACCGTCGACAATGTCAGCATCGAAGTTGTTCAAAAATATGTTTATCTGGGTCTAGTTATACAGCTGGATAAAAACAACTTACACGCCGAGGCTGACAGAAGAATATGCTTGGGTTGGGCAGCATTCGGAAAGCTGCGTCACATGTTTACGTCGTCAATACCGCAGAGCTTAAAGGTTAAGATGTACAACCAGTGCGTCCTTCCTGTGATGACGTATGGCGCTGAGACGTGGTCTCTTACAAAGGGTCTGATCCACCAATTTAAGGTCGCTCAGCGAGCTATGGAGCGGGCTATGCTTGGGATATCTCTGATGGATAGAATCCGAAATGAGGAGATCCGTCGGAGATCGAAAGTAACCGACATAGCCTGCAGTTTCCTTTCCTGTGACTAGATCCTAGTATGTAGATAAAAATCTTAGCATCATTATCTGTGACCTAAATATTAACATTACACAATAACTTACAATCAATCCGCCTATAGAAGTGCAGCCTGTGATGGTTGATCATGGCCATGTCGGCGTCCACAATGCTGTCCATCTCCTGGAGGGGGATCACTCTAGTGTTCTCTCTCACTCTCTCCTCGCCCGCTTCTGAGGCACTGGAACCTGCAGAAAGAGCATTCCACAATGAAGAAACTGACATAATGACCATTGGAGTGACTAGAATTTCTAGCTGAGGGGAGGGGGGAGGGGAGCCCTGGCTCTAACTCATGAAGCGATCGTAATAAGATAAACAGAGATAATCCTCTATACAACGAGATCACATACAAACCAAAAAAACCGGCCAAGTGCGAGTCGGACTCGCGCACGAAGGGTTCCGTACCATTATCTATAAAAACGGCAATTATCATGTCTGTTGTATTGTATGGGATTGCACGGGTCTGGCACGCACTTGGCCGGTTTTAGTATTTGTTGTTACAGCGGCAACAGAAATACATCATCTGTGAAAATGTCAACTGTCTAACTATCACGGTTCATGAGATACAGCCTGGTGACAGACGGACGGACGGACAGCGGCGTCTTAGTAAATAGGGTCCCGTTAGTCACCCTTTGGCTACGGAACCCTAAAAAGAAAACAAATAATGCCATAAATTGGATAAAGCATCTTTTTACATTAATGACATCCATATTTCTGAGGGGGGGGGGGAGGTAGACGGTACTCTGGGGGCTCAGTCCCCCCTGGTCCCTGCCTAGTTACGCCTATGATACTGACATACTTTAATGTGAAATCCTACCTTTAACCTTATATACTGCACAAAACAATTAGGGGAATAACATTTCAAAGTGATATAAAACTTTTTTTTTAGGTTTTTAACTATAACTGTCCACTAAATATTAAAGTGACATACTTCACGAAAATAAAAAACAAAAGAACATTAGCATTATTTTTAGCAGTTCTTAATACGATGGACAAGAGTCTATGTACACCTAAAAACAAAGTGACGCCATTGAATTTTCTGAAATTTTCAATTACAAAAAATCGATTTTAAGTGCCCTTTCAACTCTTCTGAGTGCTGTTATTGATTGAAATCAGTGTTAATTTGGTTAAGAAGGTCATTATGCCAGATCTGACTGAAATCCAAGTCTCCCGAGCTATCACTCTGCTTCAAGAGGGTCAAACTATGGCATATGTAGGAACTGACCTAAGAGTCGCCCCTTCCGTTATCTACAGAGTATGGAAGCGGTACCTAGAGACGGGGGGATACTCAAGAAGGCGTGGTCAGGGTCGAAAGAGAAAAACAACTCCTTTGGAAGATCGTTACATCATCAACTGTGCTTTACGAAACCGCACCACTACTGCAAGAGATCTGCAAAATACACTAAGGACGGCTACTGCTGTAGAAATTTCCAACCAGACGGTAAGGAATGGGTTGCGGGAAGCCAATTTGAGAGCACGTCGACCAGCGCGGGCCATGCGTCTAACTATTCAACACAAACAAGCTCGCCAACGGTTCGCACAAAGCCACGCTAATTGGCAACTTCGACATAGGAGGCCAGTGCTCTTTTCTGACGAGTCAAGATTCCGTCTAACACTTTGCGATGGTCGTCTCCGTGTCTACAGACGCCCAGGCGAGCGATACAGTGCAGCGGCAGTCCAAGAATATTACAAATCTGGATGTGGTTCTGTGATGGTGTGGGGCGGAGTGAGTTTGGACGAGCGCACAGATCTCATCGTTGTTCCTGGGCGGTTGAATGCTCAAGCTTACATCGAAAAGGTGCTCGAAGACCACGTCTTGCCCGCAGCATATGGTATCGGCCCGGAATTTGTTTTTATGCAAGATAATGCCAGATCACATACTGCAGCCATCACGTTATATTACTTACAGCATCATGGAATCCGTGTAATGGAGTGGCTTCCCATGAGCCCGGACCTAAACCCAATAGAAAACATTTGGGATTTGCTTGATAGACGAACCGGAAACGTCCTATTGCACCCCAAACACTGTGCCAGCAGCTCACTCAAGCATTAATCGAAGAATGGGAGATAATTCCGCAGGAAGATATTCGGAGGATCATACGAAGCATGCCGCGTCATTGTCAAGCTGTGATAAGGGCTCATGGAGGTCATACACGCTACTAAAAGTCAGTGAAGACGAATATTCAAACATTTCTGTGACGGACCTTTTGAACACCAGTTTGTTTTACGCCTAAAATGTTTAATTTCTAAATTTTGTAAAATTTTAAATTTATACATAATGAGTTTGTTTTAATGGTCGTAACTAACAAATTAACAAGGAAAGTTATCAACATTGATAATGTAGCGATCTTGCAAAGGAGTGGTTTTTTTCTTTAGACCCTGACCACCACTTCCTGAATATTCCCCCGTCACCTAGATACCGCTTTCATACTCTGTAGATGACAGAAGGGGTGACTCTTTGGTCAGTTCCTACATATGCCATAGTTCGACCCTCTTGAAGCAAAATGATAGCTTGAGAGATTTGGATTTCAGTCAGATCTGGCATAGTGACCATCTTAACCAAATTAACATTCATTTCAATCGATAACAGCACTCAGCAGATTTGAAAGGGCACTTAAAATCGGTTTTTTGTAATTAAAAAGTTAAGAAAATTCAATGGCGTCACTTTGTTTTTAGGTGTACATAGACTCTCGGCCACCATATTAAGAACTGCTCACAAAAACGCTGATGTTCTTTTGTTTCTTATTTTCATTAAGCATGTCACTTTAATATTTGGTGGGCAGTTATAATAAAAAACCAAAGATTTTTTATTTATTTTACTTTGAAATCTTATTCCCCTAATTGTTTTGAGCAGTATATAGGGTGAAATTAAATCAACCGACCAATTTTTTATGCAAGGTGTAGTCAACCACAGAGAACCTTATTGAAAAGTCTGAAGCACGTTTGCTGAAATATAAGATAGGGAGAGAAGAATTAAAATAATCACTATATTGCATGAAGCGCTCCTATAATCTCAGCTAAAAACGCACACATGTACGCGCAAAACATGGCCGAGACGCGTGTTTATGTGTGCGAGCGTAACGAAGATACCCACACACATACAACAGTAGCTGCTTGATTGAATCTTCACTCACACAATGATAGATTACGTGGTTATTTCGTGGTTCGCAACGAGCTATCGTCGTCGTAGGTGGTTCGTCAAAATTACAGGATAGTGCTCTCGCCACCAAAGAAGACCCACGGCGAAGTCTTACCTTTTTCGTACGTAGAGTACAGTACCTGCTTGATTGAATCTTCACTCAAACAATGATAGATTACGTGGTTCGCAACGAGCTATCGTTGTTGTAGGTGGTTCGTCAAAATTACAGGATAGTGCTCTCGCCACCAAAGAAGACCCACGGCGAAGTCTTACCTTTTTCGTACGTAGAGTACAGTACCTGCTTGATTGAATCTTCACTCAAACAATGATAGATTACGTGGTTCGCAACGAGCTATCGTTGTTGTAGGTGGTTCGTCAAAATTACAGGATAGTGCTCTCGCCACCAAAGAAGACCTACGGCGAAGTCTTACCTTTTTCGTACGTAGAGTACAGTACCTGCTTGATTGAATCTTCACTCAAGCAATGATAGATTACGTGGTTCGCAACGAGCTATCGTTGTTGTAGGTGGTTCGTCAAAATTACAGGCTAGTGCTCTCGCCACCAAAGAAGACCCACGGCGAAGTCTTACCTTTTTCGTACTCTACTCAAGTTATGTTCTTTCTACAGGGCTGCTTATCTATCTCACTCATCTTAGCGTTTGTGTAACCGGTAACTACCTACCACTTGTTGCTGAGGCTGATTTGATAAAACATTCATTTTCGAAAACAACTGCAAGTGTGCGTGAACTTAATAAGCTTAACTTACTTAAGTTTGGACAGTTCACAAACTTACAGTATGACTCTACGGCGGCGGTAGCGAATTCACCCAAGTAGAGATTATAAACAAACCGGTTTAGTAAACTTACCAAAACAAAGGTAAGTACTTACCTATTGATTCTCTTTCTCCATCAGTCCATCACCCCATTTAACAAATTTGCACAAACTCAAGACTACAACCACAACATAAGTTACACTACACAAATCAGCGATTTTAAAGATTTAAATCGAAGGCACAAACGCTAAGATACAACACAAACTCTTACTTAAAACCATTCCATTGAACAAATTAAAAAAAATACGGATTGCGAATTGCGACCGAGCGGCGATTTGTTGACAAACAAACCTCACAACTGACTAACGGAAACTGATAAATTAAATGAAACAACAAAAACAAACACTGGCGGACACCTTTGTTACCCCTCGCCCCCTACCTCTGGCGAAAAATGGTTGCATTGCATTCCGTCTTACACACTTTTTGCATACGTCTGTATCGCTAGCACGCGGCAGAGATACGGCATCTACTATCTATGCTACTTGCCCTCTCACGCATACCGCATTTGTCAATGTGGGAGAGAGAAAGTAAGATGGAAAGATCTATCGACGGAGCGTGCTAGACCCTCCGGTGCATTAGTCAGTGCTTTGAGTCGGCTTTTAAAATGAATGGTGAATTTCAACGACCTTTGGTGAATTTATAAAAAACTAACTAAATTAAACTTTTGTTTTTCGCCTCTGTTTTGTAGCAGTTAAAAGTCTGGATACTAATTGGAGTTCACGGTTCATATCCTACAGGGGCACATTTGTGTCCGGTCTACGTGTTTTGGGTTCCCTCATTACTGCCCAAAGTATGGCGAATATGGCAATAGAGAACTCGTGATCCATCACGCTAGCCCATAAAAAAATAAAAAAATCAATGTTATCGAGAGTTTCTTACAATAAGTTACACTAATAAGGCTAAAACTACGTACCTGGGAGTTAAATGGAGTTTCTGATTGATTTATTGAAATTATTTTGATTCTCAGACTTTACTTTCTACCGTTTCCATACAACCTTCAACGGTTAAATCCAGAGCCCTGACATACGGCTAGACTTAGTAGGTATTATTATAAAAAAAAACAATGATGTCGATAATTTTTTATAATAAGTCACTCAGATAACGCCAATATTACGTACATAGAAGTAAATGTGGTTTCTAATTACTATTCTGAAGTATTTTTTTTACTCAGATGTTTCCTTCTACCGTTTCCATGCAAACTTCAGCTGTAAAGTCAACAGCCCTGGCTAACGGCTAGACTTAAGTAGGTACTTTCTCAACAGAAATTATCTAAAACCTTGGGAAGGTTCAGAAGAATGAATTTTAAACGCAATTTATTCATTATTAATAAAAAACTATGCTGCCGAGAATTTTTTATAAGAAGTCACTCCGATAAGGCTAAAATTACGTACATAGAAGTAAATGTGGTTTCTAATTACTATTCTGAAGTTTTTTTTTACTCAGATGTTTCCTTCTACCGTTTCTATGCAAACTACAACTGTAAAGTCAACAGCCCTGGCTAACGGCTAGACTTAAATAGGTACTTTCTTAACATAAATTATCTAAAACCTTGGGATGGTTCATAAGAATGAATTTTAAACGCAATTTATTCATTATTAATAAAAAATACTATGCTGCCGAGAATTTTTTATAATAAGTCACTCCGATCAGGCTAAAATTACGTACATAGAAGTAAATGTGGTTTCTAATTACTATTCTGAAGTATTTTTTTTACTCAGATGTTTCCTTCTACCGTTTCCATGCAAACTTCAGCTGTAAAGTCAACAGCCCTGGCTAACGGCTAGACTTAAATAGGTACTTTCTTAACATAAATTATCTAAAACCTTGGGATGGTTCATTAGAATGAATTTTAAACGCAATTTATTCATTATTAATAAAAAATACTATGCTGCCGAGAATTTTTTTTTTTTTTTTTTTTTTTAACCAACTTACGTTGAACATATTATTGCGAATGTAAGTGCTCCGATACTAGAGTTCTCCGTAACACGGAAGCACTATGAAGTTATTTTTCGCCAGAAGGCGCCCAGTGCACAAAGTTCGTACAGTAATTTAATTTATTTTTGTGGTGTAAGCCGAATATATATATATATATATATAAATACGTACATATATTTATATATAATATAATACATACAAATATAGGATTTTAAAGTCGGTAAAAATGTAATAAATGAAGTTTTTGTTTAAAGATTATTCAAAATTATGATTCGATACACATCAGTTTTTCAATATAGTCTTAAGATTTTGATAAAAGCCAAGTACGGAGATTTCTTATTAAATTATTTTTTAGTTTAGTTTTATCTGCTAAAGGTATTTCTTTGATGATTTGATTGTAAACGAATGGACCTAAGAAAATTTTAAAGCGGTTAGCAAATGCAGAGCGTACTCGAGGGACTTTAAGTTTGCCTTCAAGTCTAACTGACCTGTAACCTTCATCTCGATTGGCTGCAAAAGGGACCTCTTGAAATGTCAATTTTGTTACAATATTGGAAATAAAAAGTCTACGAACACTTAGTATTCCACTTTCACGGTGTAGAAGGTTCGTGTCGTACCGAAATGGTTTTTTCAACATTACTTTGATAACCATTCGCTGAGCTCTTTCTAGTTGCAAAATTTTTGTTTTGGCTGCGCCACCCCAGGAGTCAATGCAATAAGAGAGTAAGCTTTGGCACATGGCGTAGTATACATTTAATTTAAGCTTATTGTGAAGAATATTCTTAAGGGACCCGAAAGTGAAGGACAACTTTCGTATCCGCCCAGAAAGAGTTTTAATGTGTTCGTGCCAGTTGAGTCTGTCATCAAGAACAACCCCTAGGTAGCGGACTGTTCTCACACGTTCGATGGTATTGCATTGACAGCGAGAGACAGAGGAATCAGTGAAGTTGTTACAAGTGTGAATTTTCAGAGATTGACTGTCATCTACGACTGTGTGATATGTTTTTGTAAAGCATAAGTACTTAGTTTTGCTAATGTTCAGCGTTAGTAAATTCTTGTCGAGCCACTCTCCAATCAACGCAACTCCACGATTTGCTTTGCTGAAGACTGTATCCCAATTAGAGTCAGTAAAAATGAGGGCAGTATCATCCGCGAAAGACACTATCCTGCCATCTATAGTATTTAAATCCGTCAAACTATTTATATATATCAAGAACAATACTGGGCCCAGGACGCTGCCCTGTGGAACTCCGTAGGTTACAGGCAAAGATTCACTAATTGTTCCCTCAATATTAACTTTTTGATGCCTATTCTCTAGATACGAGCGGAACCACTGCATCGGAAGGTCTCTTATACCAAGGCTTTCCAGTTTAGACAGTAGTATTGGAATAGAAACTGTATCAAAAGCCTTGGCCAGGTCCAGGAATACGCCGATACAGCGCCGATCATTATCTAACTGCTCAACAAGGTAGCTAACCAAGTCATCTAAGGCGTCACCTGTTGATCTTTGGAGCCTAAACCCATATTGTTTATCCGACAAAAGCTCATGTTTTTCTAGGAAGCTGATGAGACGTCGTTTTACTAATTTTTCCAGTACCTTAGAAATGGTGGGTAACATAGCGATAGGTCTATAATTTTTGACGTTTTTAGCATCACCTCCTTTATGCAGAGGAATAATGGTGGCCAGTTTGAAATAGTCAGGAAAGGTGCCATTAGCGAAGCTGAGATTGAAGATATGGACAAGAGGTTCAAGAATTAGGAATCCAATTTTTTTCAAAATTTCGTTGCTTATCATATCCCAGCCAGCAGAATTAGAAAATTTTAGCTCTTTTATGGTAGACAATACTTCTTCCGCATTAACAGGAGATAAGAAGAATGAATTGGGATGTTTTGTTGTTGAATTTATGTCATTAGATAAGTCTTCTTCTGATCTATTAAGGCGATTCAATGTAGATTGAGCAAGTTCCTTGCCTATGTTACAGAAATATTTTATATAATAAGTCACTCAGATAACGCCAATATTACGTACATAGAAGTAAATGTGGTTTCTAATTACTATTCTGAAGTATTTTTTTTACTCAGATGTTTCCTTCTACCGTTTCCATGCAAACTTCAGCTGTAAAGTCAACAGCCCTGGCTAACGGCTAGACTTAAATAGGTACTTTCTTAACATAAATTATCTAAAACCTTGGGATGGTTCATAAGAATGAATTTTAAACGCAATTTATTCATTATTAATAAAAAATACTATGCTGCCGAGAATTTTTTATAATAAGTCACTCCGATCAGGCTAAAATTACGTACATAGAAGTAAATGTGGTTTCCAATTACTATTCTGAAGTATTTTTTTTACTCAGATGTTTCCTTCTACCGTTTCCATGCAAACTTCAGCTGTAAAGTCAACAGCCCTGGCTAACGGCTAGACTTAAGTAGGTACTTTCTCAACAGAAATTATCTAAAACCTTGGGAAGGTTCAGAAGAATGAATTTTAAACGCAATTTATTCATTATTAATAAAAAAACTATGCTGCCGAGAATTTTTTATAAGAAGTCACTCCGATAAGGCTAAAATTACGTACATAGAAGTAAATGTGGTTTCTAATTACTATTCTGAAGTTTTTTTTTACTCAGATGTTTCCTTCTACCGTTTCTATGCAAACTACAACTGTAAAGTCAACAGCCCTGGCTAACGGCTAGACTTAAATAGGTACTTTCTTAACATAAATTATCTAAAACCTTGGGATGGTTCATAAGAATGAATTTTAAACGCAATTTATTTATTATTAATAAAAAATACTATGCTGCCGAGAATTTTTTATAATAAGTCACTCCGATCAGGCTAAAATTACGTACATAGAAGTAAATGTGGTTTCTAATTACTATTCTGAAGTATTTTTTTTTACTCAGATGTTTCCTTCTACCGTTTCCATGCAAACTTCAGCTGTAAAGTCAACAGCCCTGGCTAACGGCTAGACTTAAATAGGTACTTTCTTAACATAAATTATCTAAAACCTTGGGATGGTTCATAAGAATGAATTTTAAACGCAATTTATTCATTATTAATAAAAAATACTATGCTGCCGAGAATTTTTTATAATAAGTCACTCCGATCAGGCTAAAATTACGTACATAGAAGTAAATGTGGTTTCCAATTACTATTCTGAAGTATTTTTTTTACTCAGATGTTTCCTTCTACCGTTTCCATGCAAACTTCAGCTGTAAAGTCAACAGCCCTGGCTAACGGCTAGACTTAAATAGGTACTTTCTTAACATAAATTATCTAAAACCTTGGGATGGTTCATAAGAATGAATTTTAAACGCAATTTATTCATTATTAATAAAAAATACTATGCTGCCGAGAATTTTTTATAATAAGTCACTCCGATCAGGCTAAAATTACGTACATAGAAGTAAATGTGGTTTCCAATTACTATTCTGAAGTATTTTTTTTACTCAGATGTTTCCTTCTACCGTTTCCATGCAAACTTCAGCTGTAAAGTCAACAGCCCTGGCTAACGGCTAGACTTAAATAGGTACTTTCTTAACATAAATTATCTAAAACCTTGGGATGGTTCATAAGAATGAATTTTAAACGCAATTTATTCATTATTAATAAAAAATACTATGCTGCCGAGAATTTTTTATAATAAGTCACTCCGATCAGGCTAAAATTACGTACATAGAAGTAAATGTGGTTTCTAATTACTATTCTGAAGTATTTTTTTACTCAGATGTTTCCTTCTACCGTTTCCATGCAAACTTCAGCTGTAAAGTCAACAGCCCTGGCTAACGGCTAGACTTAAATAGGTACTTTCTTAACATAAATTATCTAAAACCTTGGGATGGTTCATAAGAATGAATTTTAAACGCAATTTATTCATTATTAATAAAAAATACTATGCTGCCGAGAATTTTTTATAATAAGTCACTCCGATCAGGCTAAAATTACGTACATAGAAGTAAATGTGGTTTCTAATTACTATTCTGAAGTATTTTTTTACTCAGATGTTTCCTTCTACCGTTTCCATGCAAACTTCAGCTGTAAAGTCAACAGCCCTGGCTAACGGCTAGACTTAAATAGGTACTTTCTTAACATAAATTATCTAAAACCTTGGGATGGTTCATAAGAATGAATTTTAAACGCAATTTATTCATTATTAATAAAAAATACTATGCTGCCGAGAATTTTATATAATAAGTCACTCAGATAACGCCAATATTACGTACATAGAAGTAAATGTGGTTTCCAATTACTATTCTGAAGTATTTTTTTTACTCAGATGTTTCCTTCTACCGTTTCCATGCAAACTTCAGCTGTAAAGTCAACAGCCCTGGCTAACGGCTAGACTTAAATAGGTACTTTCTTAACATAAATTATCTAAAACCTTGGGATGGTTCATAAGAATGAATTTTAAACGCAATTTATTCATTATTAATAAAAAATACTATGCTGCCGAGAATTTTATATAATAAGTCACTCAGATAACGCCAATATTACGTACATAGAAGTAAATGTGGTTTCTAATTACTATTCTGAAGTATTTTTTTTACTCAGATGTTTCCTTCTACCGTTTCCATGCAAACTTCAGCTGTAAAGTCAACAGCCCTGGCTAACGGCTAGACTTAAATAGGTACTTTCTTAACATAAATTATCTAAAACCTTGGGATGGTTCATAAGAATGAATTTTAAACGCAATTTATTCATTATTAATAAAAAATACTATGCTGCCGAGAATTTTATATAATAAGTCACTCAGATAACGCCAATATTACGTACATAGAAGTTAATGTGGTTTCTAATTACTATTCTGAAGTATTTTTTTTACTCAGATGTTTCCTTCTACCGTTTCCATGCAAACTTCAGCTGTAAAGTCAACAGCCCTGGCTAACGGCTAGACTTAAATAGGTACTTTCTTAACATAAATTATCTAAAACCTTGGGATGGTTCATAAGAATGAATTTTAAACGCAATTTATTCATTATTAATAAAAAATACTATGCTGCCGAGATTTTTTTATAATAAGTCATTCCGATCAGGCTAAAATTACGTACATAGAAGTAAATGTGGTTTCCAATTACTATTCTGAAGTATTTTTTTTACTCAGATGTTTCCTTCTACCGTTTCCATGCAAACTTCAGCTGTAAAGTCAACAGCCCTGGCTAACGGCTAGACTTAAGTAGGTACTTTCTCAACAGAAATTATCTAAAACCTTGGGAAGGTTCAGAAGAATGAATTTTAAACGCAATTTATTCATTATTAATAAAAAAACTATGCTGCCGAGAATTTTTTATAAGAAGTCACTCCGATAAGGCTAAAATTACGTACATAGAAGTAAATGTGGTTTCTAATTACTATTCTGAAGTTTTTTTTTACTCAGATGTTTCCTTCTACCGTTTCTATGCAAACTACAACTGTAAAGTCAACAGCCCTGGCTAACGGCTAGACTTAAATAGGTACTTTCTTAACATAAATTATCTAAAACCTTGGGATGGTTCATAAGAATGAATTTTAAACGCAATTTATTCATTATTAATAAAAAATACTATGCTGCCGAGAATTTTTTATAATAAGTCACTCCGATCAGGCTAAAATTACGTACATAGAAGTAAATGTGGTTTCTAATTACTATTCTGAAGTATTTTTTTTACTCAGATGTTTCCTTCTACCGTTTCCATGCAAACTTCAGCTGTAAAGTCAACAGCCCTGGCTAACGGCTAGACTTAAATAGGTACTTTCTTAACATAAATTATCTAAAACCTTGGGATGGTTCATAAGAATGAATTTTAAACGCAATTTATTCATTATTAATAAAAAATACTATGCTGCCGAGAATTTTATATAATAAGTCACTCAGATAACGCCAATATTACGTACATAGAAGTTAATGTGGTTTCTAATTACTATTCTGAAGTATTTTTTTTACTCAGATGTTTCCTTCTACCGTTTCCATGCAAACTTCAGCTGTAAAGTCAACAGCCCTGGCTAACGGCTAGACTTAAATAGGTACTTTCTTAACATAAATTATCTAAAACCTTGGGATGGTTCATAAGAATGAATTTTAAACGCAATTTATTCATTATTAATAAAAAATACTATGCTGCCGAGAATTTTTTATAATAAGTCACTCCGATCAGGCTAAAATTACGTACATAGAAGTAAATGTGGTTTCTAATTACTATTCTGAAGTATTTTTTTTACTCAGATGTTTCCTTCTACCGTTTCCATGCAAACTTCAGCTGTAAAGTCAACAGCCCTGGCTAACGGCTAGACTTAAATAGGTACTTTCTTAACATAAATTATCTAAAACCTTGGGATGGTTCATAAGAATGAATTTTAAACGCAATTTATTCATTATTAATAAAAAATACTATGCTGCCGAGAATTTTTTATAATAAGTCACTCCGATCAGGCTAAAATTACGTACATAGAAGTAAATGTGGTTTCTAATTACTATTCTGAAGTATTTTTTTTACTCAGATGTTTCCTTCTACCGTTTCCATGCAAACTTCAGCTGTAAAGTCAACAGCCCTGGCTAACGGCTAGACTTAAATAGGTACTTTCTTAACATAAATTATCTAAAACCTTGGGATGGTTCATAAGAATGAATTTTAAACGCAATTTATTCATTATTAATAAAAAATACTATGCTGCCGAGAATTTTTTATAATAAGTCACTCCGATAAGGCTAAAATTACGTACATAGAAGTAAATGTGGTTTCTAATTACTATTCTGAAGTTTTTTTTTACTCAGATGTTTCCTTCTACCGTTTCCATGCAAACTTCAACTGTAAAGTCAACAGCCCTGGCTAACGGCTAGACTTAAGTAGGTACTTTCTCAACAGAAATTATGTAAAACCTTGGGAAGGTTCAGAAGAATGAATTTTAAACGCAATTTATTCATTATTAATAAAAAAACTATGCTGCCGAGAATTTTTTATAAGAAGTCACTCCGATAAGGCTAAAATTACGTACATAGAAGTAAATGTGGTTTCTAATTACTATTCTGAAGTTTTTTTTTTACTCAGATGTTTCCTTCTACCGTTTCTATGCAAACTTCAACTGTTAAGTCAACAGCCCTGGCTAACGGCTAGACTTAAGTAGGTACTTTCTTAACAGAAATTATCTAAAACCTTGGGATGGTTCACAAGAATGAATTTAAACGCAATTTATTTATTATTAATAAAAAAAACTACGCTGCCGAGAATTTTTTATAATAAGTTACTCAGATAAGGCTAAAATTTTGTACATAGAAGTTAATGTGGTTTCCTATTAGTATTCTGAAGCTATTTTTTTACTTAGATCTTTCCTTCTATCGTTTCCATGCAAACTTCAACTGTAAAGTCAACAGCCTTGGCTAACGGCTACACTTAGTAGGTAATTTCTAAACATAAATTGCCTGAAACCTTCGGACGGTTCATAGGAATGAATTTTAAATGCAAATTTTTAATTATTAATAAAAAAAACTACTGCTGATAATTTTTTTATAATAAGTCACTCAGATTAGGCTAAAATTACGTTCAATGTGTTTTCTAATTACTATTGTGAAGTGTTTTTTTTACTCATATGTTTCCTTCCACCGTTTCCATGCAAACTTCAACTTCAAAGTCAACAGCCTTGCTAACAGCTAGACTTGGTACGTACTTTCTAAACATACAATTGTCTTAAACCTTGGGACGGTTCATAGGACTGAATTGTAAAGACAATTTTATTTAAAAAAAATGTACCGATCATTTTCCGTTAACTACTCGTATTTTAGCGTCTCCTGCTCAACTGTAAAATTAGCTATTTCTAAATATGTAAGGCTTTGCGGGAACAATTTAACTCGCAATAACTATTAATTAAATACAGTAACAATGTTCAAGGTTCAATCCGTACTCGAGCACATTAACCATAGTAAGATGTCATTTTATTTTGTCCCTTCACAATAAAAAGTTGTCTAAATTATTGTTACTGTTTTATTTACAACTTTTTGTATCGTTAACATTAATAAGTATCGTTACAAAAACGGAACGCAAGGAAGTCAAAAAGGGGAGCAGGGGTGTGGGAGAGCGGGGGAGGACACGTGGCGCGGCGGGCCGCTCATAATTTTATCGACAGTAAATCGTGTGTACGTGATCGTGATTTTGACAAATTTGCGAAAATTTGTTTAAAAAAAAGTGAATATGCCGTACCAGTACACAGACTGGGAATATTTGGATATGGAGGTGTGTTATCGTTTTGGCGGTAACAACCTTCGCCAGGCGCAAGTGTTAATACGCGGAGCTACACCCGGACGTGCCTCCAACACACCGCACCACTATCCTCGGGGCTATGCAGCGCTTTAGGGGATTTTTCATCCACCGGACCTGGGGGCAGGCAGGCCTCGCCTTGCACTCCTCCAACCACATCAGCGGCATCGCGAGTGTTGGCCTCAGGGTTAGCGTTAATGAAGTCGGTTTGTGTAGAAGTGTGGGACGTGGAGGACTGCACTTCCAGCAACTCTTGTAACTCATTAGTGTTTGTGTAAATAAATTAACTTATTAATGTGTGTAAATAACTTCGTAAAGTGTGTTTTTTATGTAATCGTGGGATAAACAGTGAAACTACCACTAAAATCAGTAACCTCACTGACGGTGACGGACGATCGTTGTACATACACATTCGTTCGTTGTAAGTAGGTACATATGAAGTACATACTTATTATTGTACATACCCAGGTGATTAGCCTTTGAAACAAGCCAGTTTATCGGACAATCCTCCTAGTTATACCAACTTAAAACGATAGATTGCCAGTCCAAAGCCTGGAAAAAGTGTGATGGAAAAGTGTTAATGAGATTGCAGTATTATCAAGTGATAGTGATATTGTGGTACAAATTCAAGATTTCGCCGTATGCAGTGCAGTAAGTACCGAGCAATTTATTATTTCAGTATTATTGTGAAGTTGTCACTGTGTTGCTGCGTAAAACCCGAAGTACTCTGTGATGTAGTAGTAATTGAGAAGTAACTAGGTAGTTAATAACTTAAACATCAATGAATACGCTGTTTCACGCGGCCGCGGGGTGGCGCGGCGCTCGCCTGAGCACCGTCTCGTCGCACGCGCGCGGCACGTGCGGGTCACGCACACAGACAGACACTGTTCGGCGCGTATAGCGTAGCGACGAGGCGTAGCAACAGACACACACCACTACGCAAATCTTTACGCCAAAGTTAACCACGCTGTTTTCGTGTGCTTTTATTTATTGCACAATCATAGTGTCGTAACCACCTGTAAATTTACAGTTGTGTTTGCTTACGGATACTGAACATCCTGATAAATAGTTGGGCGCAGATGCACAAACCTTCATGATCCACCTGAAAGCACTCGTATATGGCCAATATCACCTACTGAACCTCCCACAAAAAAGTGGTCGGTTGATTAAATTTCACCTTGTATATGGTTCTATAAAAGAGAAGGCACACAAAAAATTTTTTTACTCATATTTATCATCTGTAAATTTTTTTTTACTTTGAATTGTCGGACCTTATATTATATCCAGTCTGGGCATCACTTGCAAGAGGAGTGGCAAAACTGGCGGAATGTTAAAGGCCTATGTCCAACAGTGGATGAAGACAGGCTGATGGGTCAATGGATAGATAGATCAGAATCAAATGCATATGTGTGACCTACGAATGCGATGAGAAGGAGTTTTGTTTACAGAAATTGTTCTTTGCTTTGTTATAGCAAAAATAAATCATAGAAAGGACTGGCTGTTTAAATGTTGTGCTTTAGCTGCAAGAAGACATCTATATAATAATAATACTGGCTTTTTCCAGCGGCTTTACTCGCATGGAAGTGTTTTTCAATCAATGTAACTTTTATTCGCGCGAAGATAAAATATCGACGGTTTTCAAAACAGTGGTTATTTTATCAACACTCCGTATACCTAGTCAATTTATGTTTACTAGTTAAAAAAAACCGCATCCGAATCCGTTGGGTTCGCGAGTTAAGGCGACGCCACGAACTTTTGGCGACATGGATCTCCATTTTTCTCAGCAAAAAAAAAACATATGTAATTAGTAATTACCAACTTATACATATAATAGATTGAGCATTTCATTAACATAATTTTGCCCTAAGATTTAGTTGATTGATTAATTTTCATAGCAGAGAAAAAAATATTTAGAAAACCTCCTTTAAAACAGATATTTCTATTTTACTGACAAACGGGAGCGAATGAAGCCTCATAAGTTTTTTATTTAAATTAGTCTGCAAATACACTTCAATATGGCCGATTAGATTTATTAAATTACTTATAGTTGTCATTTTAAATGAAAAATACTGTTTTTCGCATACGACCTAACGGCATAAGCTAGTTCGTGAGCCTATTTGCCTAAGGTGCCGATTTGAAATTTAAAGTTTATCGATTCCTCGCCTTAAAAGGGATAGACAGATAAAAAAATTAAAAATGTTGTTTCGGTCTCAGTAGCTTTATGTACACCTTGGAACTTGAAAAAATCATCAGTTTCTCTCTTGTCACGCGATCACATCAGCAGTAGGTTATATTTTGTTTCGAATACACTAACCGTATTTTAATTGATAAGAATTAAGACCTCGTAATGTTCCACGCATTTACTGGATGTGGTAATCTGAGTTCCACGAGAGAGGCAAAAAGACTACTTTCGAAAGAGCTGTATATACCAAGAAGTGTTTCTGAGGGGGCAAACGACAGCTCAACAAAATTTACTCAGTCCTGAACCTGGGGCTGGAAGAAACATGAATATGTCTGGATGCCACATTGGACAACTGCACCTGTTGCTGCGCGAGCTTGTTTATAGCTAGTACGTTGCAAGTGCAAACTGCAATGCAGCAACAGATGTAGTTGTAAAACACAAGGGCTGATCAGCACTGAGTTGTGTCTTTGCAGTGGAAAACACTAGCTTGTGTTACGAGTTTTTTGTAGCAAAAGGTATTACGTAAACCTCAAATATGAATTTTACATCATCAATTTATACGAAAATAATAAAAAATACGCCTTTGTGTGAAATCACGACACCTTATCACGTTTAAGGGTACCTCTCATACAAGTAAACTGGGGATAAAAAAAAAATTCTCGTCTATCCCATAGTGTGGGGTATCGTTGGATAGGCTGTTCAAAAACATTGTGGGTGTGTGAAAACCATTTTTCGATTTAGGGATCCGTTGGTGAAATAATAAGCTGTAAAGTGAAAATTTTAATTAAAGTGGGGCGCCCCCCCCCCCCCTGCCGGCTAAACGGTTGTTTATAGAAATGTGAAAAAATTACCAGAAGTAGTATATATAATGAATTTAAAAGGAAAACTATCACATTATTTTTGTGAAGTAAGTACCTATATTATGATATCTATATTTTCATAAGCTGCCATAACTAGGCTCTCTATAAGTATTTTATCTTAAAATAGTAACTATCATCTGCTTGAGGAGAAAATATATTAGTTTACCGTCATTTTCAGTTTTTCACGAAAACCTCTTTTTAATATGGAAACCCATTTAAAAAAAAAAACAAAATTTGAATTCCTCATCCTTATTTTATGCGCCCTTGTGTGAAATCACGACGCGTTAGTATCTTTGGTTTATAGAGCAGATTGCTCGCTCACTGCCGGCTCTTTGTAGCAATTTCTTTTTTGTTATTATTATGTACTAAGAATATACGATATATTATTATATATTTTCATAAACTACAATATCGAGGCTCTCTATAACAATTTTTTTTTATCTTAAAAAGAATAGTCTTTGCGTAATATCTGCTTGAAGAAAAAAAAGTTTACCACCACTTTCAGTTTTTCACTAAAATTTAGATTTTTTGTATGGAAGGGCATTACACTAAAATTAAATTTGAATCCCTTATCTCTAATCTATACGAAAATTATAGCAAATACGCCCTTGTGTGAAATCACGACGCGTTAGTAATAGTTAGTATCTTTTTTTTATGAAGCGGATTGCTCGCTCCCTGCCGGCCGTTCGTAGCAATTTTTTTTTTGTTATTATTGTGTAGTAAGTTTGTATGAGTTTACAGAACAATTGGCATCAAGCCAACATCTTTTTTTTTCTTATACCTACTATTCCTGCTTCTGAAAACAAACATTCACTGTAAACAGAATTTGCGTGGTATCCAGTTGTGGTTGTGCAAGCAGGCAAGTGAAATGCACGCGTCACTGCATATACGCGGGTACCCGGCATGGCTAGTGCTGGGTACTCGGTTGCTGGATACCCAGCAAAATCATTACTCATCCCATCAGGTATATCTGTGCTCATATTATAAATTTATAACATACCAACAGGATCAGCAGGTGCAAGCTGTGTTGAAGTTGAATTTTGAATACCTAAGCCCACCATGTTTGGTCCTGTAAAAACAAAAGTGATAATTAATAAACTGTATGAACTAAAGCTTTGCTTACATCATAAATTGTAATTTTAATACTGCACGATTCCTCTAAAGGCTTAAAATTAATTAATATGTAAATTGACTTTGTTAAAGGTAATGGACAATATGAGATGGGTTAAGATAAATTTTTTCTCGTGACATAATTCCTGCAGTCTTATATTTTTTATGCCTTTACTTAAGTAGGTATAAAAAATTGTATATGATTTTGTAACAAATATTTTTTTTTTAAAAGGAATGTTTGCTTAGTTTCTTGCCCTTCTTCTTAGCAAAACTAGTCTTATATTTTTTATGCCTTTACTTAAGTAGGTATAAAAAATTATAGGTGTATGATTTTGTAACAAATATTTTCTTTGAAAAAAGGAGTGTTTGCTAAGTTTTTTGCCCTTCTTCTTAGCAAAACTAATCAAATGGTGTGGACGGTTAGGCATTATTTTTATTTATGGTTTATTAAGTTCATTTTTCAACACATTGTTCATTGCATTATGTATATATAATATTTTTATTCCTATATTTCTATATTTTATGCAGGTCTATAACTTTATTACATTTTAGTAGCCCAACCTTTATATTTTTGTATATATTTCCCATATTTATTTATCAGATTCCTCTATTTCATACTGGTGTATATTTTATTTCCCGTATTATTATTATTTTTTAATATTCTAAGGATATTCTATTCTATTGTCAAAATTAACTTTGACCTGTAGAAAGTATACTTTATGTATCTATTTTGCAAAATAAATATTTTAATTTTGAACATAATTGGTCATTTGGAATTGGTCAGCATTGATACAGTGGCACAACATTAGCTGAAGTATTTCTTGATTGTTATAAAAAATAACCACAAAGGAAGTGTAATATGTATAGAGGTTGCTCTACTGCACTCTGCAACTTGCCGTACCTAAACTACTGGCTCCCTTCAGCCCTGAATTGTTCAAGCAAACTAAGAAGCTAGGTTTATAGGAGAACATAAGTAAGAAGAAGCTGCTGTGCTGAAAGCTAATGTCAGGGTTATAATTATAAGCTAGTGAATTGTAGGTATGTCAATATATAGTTTCCAGCAAGAAGTACATAAATAACTTACTAGTTGTAATGCTGACAGTGACAGGATGACGAGCGCGAGAACGCATCACCAGCACAGTCCTGTATCGGTCAGGACGCGCGTTCGTGGACCACCATGCCAGGGCAGCCACTACTATCACCAATATCACAGCAACAAACTGCACAACTTCGTCTCCTACGCCCTCGATCAGCGGCATTGTGCTCTGCAAAAAGAACACAGTAATCTCGATTCAATATTATCACTATTGACCAAGCTTGGCCTTTCTAGATCTGGTGAGATTCAAGGTCGTTTATACTTGCTTCCGTTAGCATGTATTCGTGTTCCGATAAAATGGCAGTGTAAATGTAGACGCTGCATATAATCAGACATATTAAAGTAAATTACTACCAGTTTATTAAGTTCATGAAAATTAGAATCAGAACTTACGTCAATACTGCATCTACAGTTGTGTTTTGACTCTTTTTTTGGAATAATGATTAGAACTAAGGAAGGGTAGCACAATTATTGGCAAAAGAACATGCACAAATCCTGTTCAAATTGCTTTAATTTCTATGAAACGTAAATAAATTTTGTCAACTCAAATTGCGCGACATGACGTATATTTAACGTGGAAATCTTACTAAATAGCGATGACAACACAAATAGGAAGTAAGAATTTTTTGTGCGACTAACATCAACAAGAAAGAGAGAGATGTCTAAGGCATTACAGCGTCGTATTTTCACTTTTAAATTTGACAGTATAATATGAATTACATTCAAGTTTTTATAAATACAATGGCTGCGTTCATTTTATAACAATCGACATCGTTTCATTTTAGTAAACCATTTGTTTTAAATATTTATATGAAAGTCTGCGTAAAAATAGAGCTTATTTATTTTTTATTTTGTTTTATTGTGTTTTTAATGCTTATTTTAATTTGTTATTATTTACTCATTCTAAAAGAACGTAAGTCGCAACTGAGGATTTCACACTCGAAGTACATTGCCAAGGGATTATTTAAAGAAAAAACTTGGCATATTGATGTTCGCTGTCAATGTCAACCATAGAATAAGTTGTACTTCTTCCATGATGTCAACACTAGGGATGTTAAAATATAATAGATTTTTTGGATAATCGATTATTAAAAAAAAAACTATTATACTTGACCGATTTTTTTTTCTTAAAAACTGATTATTTTTCGATTTTACTCTTTTCACGTCTTAGAAAAATCGTTTATTTTCTCATACAAAAAGACAAAATAAGCATTTTCCATCTGATACAATACAAATGTGTCGAAGTCCTGACGATTTTATTTATTCGATTTGTAGTCGAGTCAATCAAAATTGTAAACTTTTAGTGATGGGACATAATGAAAGGAATCTATAACTTTCAAATTGGTAACTTACTGAGATGATGTAATTTTGATGATTTTGATTTTTATGATTGATGAATAATTTTTCATTTAATCCTACATACTAAGAAAAACAAGGAGTCGTATTTTAGGAAAAAGGTTGCCAAAACTGTTACTCCTACATTCTTTACCCAGCAACCTGTGGTGATTTATATTTTGCTTTTGATCTTAGTGATTAATAAAGCCAAAACTATTTATTTTTGCTTTTATTTCATCCCTTAAAAATCAAATTTTACAAAAAAATCGATTATTTTTGTTTTAAAAATCGATTTCGCAAAATATATTATTACTGAAATAAAAAAAAATCGATTATGTAAAAATTCATTTTTCAAACCTTTTCTAACATCCCTACAACAGTCGCAATGAGTGACAGTTGATTTTCTTAAAATACGGAATGAACTTGAAAGCAAAGGTAATTATTTTTAAAATCCTGTGTTTACCAACTATTGAATTTTTTGAAAAAGCTCTTTATTTGACAATGATTTAATTCTGAAAAAAAATATATGATGCTCAGAAGGTATTGGATCTCGAAATGGTTTTTAGTTTTGTACCAATTATTAATACGTAATGTTGTCGATTTGTCTAAGTGTATGTTATGTTATGTGTGTTATTCACAGACACCTATTGGATGTCTGTGATGTTATTATTATTTGCTGTGTGCCCGACGACATCAAAATCGGAGTATGAGTATAAGCCGCCGCCGCCGCGCCGGCACTACAGTTCAGAATTTTTGCGTAAGGTGCATTGGGGTAATTCGGAAAATGGTTATATTCCGTAATTTTAAAATATCTACCAATCGATATTTAATTACTTGCATCACTAGACATGATTGCCATCTTAATTGAGCTGGCCGCATCAGTTGTCACGAGTAGCTAGTATTGACATCACGTGTGTGGCGTCAAGTTTTCTGAGAATAGTGTTTTTCATGCCGTTTATATTATATTTATTCGTAATAACCCCAAAACATTTTTCTCGGAAATTAGTCAAGTTATTTGAATAAGTGTTTGTTTTTATAATAGATTATCGTTTTTTGCGATTTTCTGAGAAGAATAGAACGCCCTAGCTGCAGTTTTATTTATTTTTCAGAAATACCCCTCGAAGCGTTATTCCGATGTATGAAAATCCAGTATGTTCTCATATCACACACGCTCGAGGAATCCGCAGTTTCACCCTGCTTTACTCCTTGTGATCCTTCTCTGCTCTGCTGTTGTAACACACTATTTTCTTCTTGTCTTACTAATCTAATCTAAAATGTTGAGAACCAGTCTTTTCCTGGTGTAATTCCGAAATAAAAAGTTATTATTAAAACCATCAACCAAATTCATGGTTTTGTGTTAGGGGTAATAACGATCGAAAAAGAAAACTAAACCTTCGGACCAAATACAAAAAAAAGCACTTTTTTAATGTTTTGTAATTACCCCAGTATATATCGCAATTTCCCCTACGCCAAAAAATATCATTTTGTCGTTTAAAAACATTGTGGGTGTGTGAAAACCATTTTTCGATTTAGGGTTCCGTTGGCGAAATATTAAGCTTTAAAGTGAAAACTTTAGTTAGAGTAGAGCGTCCCCCTCGCTGGCTGCAAAAGCTTTTAAATCTTAAACTTATTTTTAACACGGCTTTCTAAAAATCTAAACAAAGACAAGAAAACACCTATTCACAATATTTTTAAATTTATATAAAATGTTACAGAAATGGAAATGTTACAGGAACTGGAGGAAATGCTGCGCAGTCTAAGCGATTCCTACAGACAAGTGGGTCTGTAAATAAATTTGGATAAGAATAATATCATGTTCAACTGTCACGTCATCCAAAGACATTAACCGTCGACAATGTCAGCATCGGAGTTGTTAAAAAATATGTTTCGCGTTGCTCTTTGGGTATAAAACCCTAAAAAACCAGCCAATTCCAAGTCGGACTCGTGAATAAAGTGTTTCGTACGACGTCCACACAATATGCATACGGAACCCTAAAAACTTCATGGTAAATAACAACACTATACCGAGTGTAAATAGAGTGAGACCATTAAATTAAACCACATATTCTACCAACCCTATTGAACCACTTTTCCCAAGAGTCATGCCCGCGGACACCCTTAGATTAGGAAATAATTGAGTTCCAAACAAAAATGCGTGAACCCTAACGCACTGACATACGGGCAAGTTTAAAGAGAGCGTCGTCCGTGAAACCTCCAGCTGTTTGAGGTCAACGCTCTCTCTAACCTCACCCGTATGTCGGTGCGTTAGGGTTCACGCGTTTTTTGTTTGGAACATGCCAAAGCTACAGCAAAGCGACAAAAACCAGGGCGCTTAAATTGTAGCGCTTGAAAAACAATTTGCCACCATCTGATAATGAAACCCTAATTTTTAGGGTTCCGTAGTCCGACAAGGAACCCTTATAGTTTCGCCATGTCCGTCTGCCTGTGGCTTACCTAAGGGTACCTCTCATACACGTAAACTGGGGATGAATTCTTTTTTTCTCGTCTATCCCATAGTGTGGGGTATCGTTGGATAGTTTTTATTTTTGCTGGCATTTCCCGGCCGTCATACAACTATAGTATAAAAACGAAATTTTGGCTATTTAATATTTTTTGTTGATTTTATTCAAAATTAGGCCTTAATGTTAATCAGCCAAAACAAAATTACGGTATTTCTAATGACGAAAACACCGCAAGACGTTTTTTACAGAACTGGAAGGTTTCAGCATTGATAACGGGAATATTATAAGAATTTAATTCGAGGGTTTTACCACATTTTGATTGCTAATATCTTATGTCTACGAAATAAACGTACAAGCACTTGAAAATTATAGCCTTAAAACTGCCGTTGCTTATTTAAAATTATACCCCTGGTACTCAATTCCAACAGCTGTACGTGCGTTATTGATACTTTCATGAGAAATTGTTTCCGAGTTTCTTTTACTTAGGTCATTTTCGGTGGAAACAAGAACAATTTTAGAGAACACTATCCTTGAAAATGCTCAAAAATAGTTTTTTTACAACACATGTTTTTAACTGGTTGTTGATGTCCTCTGACCCCTACATTTCAAGTTTGCTTGAGCACTCCCAAATACAAGTAAAAAACATTCCACCTGAGTTATTGTTATGTGTGCCAGAACCAGATTATGGTACATCATCAAGATGTCACGGCTGATAAGAATAGTACAGCATACTCTGACTAATTAAATAAATATAGTATTATCAAGGATTTAATTTTAGTTTTGTTAGTTTTTGAGTTTTTATGTTTGTAACTAAATCATGTATGATAACAAAAGTGAGAAAAACGCATTTTTTATGTATTATTATGTCATATTTAGTATATTATTTAGTTATATTAGTATTAAAATAAGCTTTGAAAAATCAACCAAATTGGCGGCCATTTTTTAAATTGGCGACCATACGACCGTGATCTGGATCATGTTACCAATTTTTTTAAATACTCTTGTAGGTGTTTAACAACGCCCCGCAATAAAACTTAGGACACATATAACATAACTGCACACGAGACATGGCCTGGCACCTGCACTGTTCCGTTAGCGGCTCCCTTAGTTTTAATTTTATTCGATCGTTAGGGATAGGCTGCGACGCCGAGCGAAGCAAGGAAGAGCGGCTATGTTGACATGTAAGTACATATTAGGGAGCCGAGTGAAGCAGAGCGGAGCGAGGCGACTCCCTTAGTTTTAACAGATTTCACGATATGCAGAAAAAATAATTTTCCGATGAATTACGGTTCAATAAGTAATTTACAAAATGAAAAGACCTCTTCTCTTTCCGAACTGTACTACATTGCAAATTGAACTTTATTATAAGGCTGTCCGAGTTATCATGATATGGGTGACAGTTCGTAATTTTCCGTTTCACCTATATTACTCACACCATACTACATACACCCAGGTGCAAAAGAAAATATTAGGTTTTAGAAATAATGTATATCATTATTGCAAAAATACAGTAAATTATTTATCTATAAATCGAAACAATAATCACAGTGTATTCGTTAAATTAAACAAAAAAAGATTCAGAAAAGAACAATGTCTTTTTGCTACTTGATGCGTGGATCGGAACGTTAACCCATAGGGACTGACACAACATAATCGAAAATACATCGATGAATCGGTGCAGCCATCATATAGAATCGCGTCAGTATAAGTGCATAATGTATGCAGTTTGTGTTTTCGTTGCGGTTGCTTTACGTGCTATTTGTTTTGACGTTTGTTACAGTTTATGTTGATTTTTGTTTTGTTATTGTTGTTTGTTTTTGGTAAAAAGCCAAGAAAAACAAAAAAAAATCTTTGATCTCTCAAGCTCGGGAGTTATTGGTTCGTTTAATTTAATTAATTTAGAAATTAACAAAAAGTATTTTGGATAATCAAAGAGCAATCAAATAAAAAATCTATATCGATACTTAAAAAAATCGATTCTATTTCGTTAGGGCACATAACTATAACTGCCAACCATATGATGATAAATCGAACATACTATTTCATGCTAAAGAAGATATTCCAACAGCTAAATATTTACAGGTTAAAGTTCAATCATTTAAAAAATAAAAGGACCGCTAGCGGAACCGTAGTCACTTACAATAATTATTCGTTTTTATGAACACCCCTCGGGCCACGCGCAATGTAAGGTTCCATAGTAGTTGCCCGGTACATATAAGTTGGCTTACTAATACAGACCGCGCCAAACTTCTGGTTCCATACATTATAGGGGGCCAAAAGTTTGGTGCGACCTGTACTCGTAAACCTGTAAAGCCTACTTACCTGTGATAGTTTTCCTTTTAAATTCATTATACAGGTTGATTGGTAATTAGATGCAATCCTTTGAAGGGGTTGTAGAAGAGAACAATTGCAGTCGATTCGACTATTACAATGCCTTATGCAAAAGTGAACCATTTCTGAGATATTTTAAATTTAAGCTTTTTTTCTAAAGTAAACTTTAAAAAAATATACTTATTAAAAAACCAGCCAATATTTTAGATTTTTTTTATATGTTTCGCTTTGATAACATCCCAGCCAATAAACAATAACCCTAAAATGCACATTATGACGTAAAGCTAGACACTGTGTGCTCCAAAACAATTGAAAACTCTTGAAAATCGCAAAAGATTGACACAAAAAAGCTAGGTTAAAACAAAAAGTCTCGATGCAATTTTCTGAGCGTATTAGCTTGAAAACATCTGCATTTTACTAGCTTTCGAATGAGATACAAAAATCTTCAATTGACAGAGGAATGATAAAAATATGGCCAAAAGAGTAGGAGCAGGTAAATTTTTTTCATGATTTTATTTTACCGTTTTGTCGGCGTAATTAATATTTACATCCATGCCAAATTACAGCTTTCTAGTACGACTAGTCTCTGCGTTAAGCCGCGGACAGACGGACATGGCGAAACTATAAGGGTTCCTTATCGGACTACGAAACCCTAAAAAACGCATCCAAATCCATTGATTGAGTCTGAATACTCTGAAGTTAAAAGCGTTTATTCAATATTTGCCCCAGTTTTGGCTTGGGCGTTATTTTAAGGTCAATCAATCTGTTAGCAAATTTAATGACGTCATATTTACGTCACAATGGGGTCAATCCTATGTTGTTTAGTTTAATGACGTCACAATAGGCCTAATTTCGTGTTGGTTCATTTAGTTAAGTCACATTATCGTCACCATTATGAGGTCTATCTATCTCCTAGTTCCATATTCTAATCGATCCGAAATAAGTAAACAAATGTCTATAACCAACGAAAAAATGTATGGACTCGCAGTTCCCTGTTAAATTTATGTCACAGTTAGGGGTTGTTCCGCTTAATCGTCGGATCACGCCCGCTTATCTTGACATCTCTTTTGCACGCGTAGAATTTGTATTTGCTATCCTACTCTCAATGTAAGGCGGGCGTCCTCTGACGATAAAACTGAACGCGGCCGGGGAAATCACGTATAAAATGGATGAATAGGTGAATATGCGGGGCGCCCGCGCAGATGCGCTACGAAACAAGCTTTACCTAATTCCGTTTCGTCTCGTTCCAAGGTCGGTTTATTTGAAGTAAAACAAAACTCTAAAAAGATGGAAATTATTTAGGTAAAATAAATTAAACATTAATACTCTTTCATGAACCATTTATTAAAATAAAGTTGAAAAAATATGCCCATACACGTTTACAGGATGACTGGTTATTAGATGCAATCCGTTGAAGGGGTTGTAGAAGAGAGCTATTGCAGTCGATTCGACCATATAATGCCTTATGCAAAAGTGAACCATTTCTGAGATATTTTGTTTTCTTTTTTTCTAAAGTAGACTTTAAAAAATTTTATTTAAAAAACCAGCCATTATTTAACATTTTTTGCGCTTTGATAACATCCCAACCAATAAACAATAGCCCTAAAATGCACATTTTTGACGTAAAACTTGACACCGTGCTCCAAAACAATTGAAAATTCTTAAAAATTACAAAAGATTTACACAAAAAAGCTAGGTTGCGCGCGTAATAGCTAGAAAACATCTGCATTTTACTTGCTTTTGAATAAGGTACAAAAATCTCAAATTGACAGAGGAATGATAAAAATATGGCCAAAACAATAGGAGCAGATAGAATATTAGAAACAAATCTTACGCATAAAAATGTAACTTTATAATCCATTGTTTCCTAAATTAACCATTAATGTTTTTTTTTATTTAGAAAAAACATAATTTAGGGTTAAATATTAGAAACAAATCTTATGCATACAAAATGTAAGTTTATAATCCATTGTTTTCTAATTTAACCGTTAATGATTTTTTCTAGCTGCTCCCATTGTACTGGCAATATTTTTATCATTCCTCTGTCAATTATTACTTATGAAACATTACGCCATCAGATTTTCTTGTCTTCCTAGAATAGTTTTTGCAGTATCGAAGAATGCAATTTGGCATTTTTTAAAGAGATGATTTCTATCTGACATCTGAAATAATAACAATAATAAAAAATAATGGCGTATGCCAACGTTATGTAGAAATAATTGTTTAACAATTTTAGCAAATAGAGCCCAAATACGACTGCCTTACTATTCCTAGTTCCAGTACTGTCTCCTGTCTAAATTTTATTATTCGCCGTGATAGAAGCCACAGTAGTACGATTATTTGAAATTTTCAACTGGCTTCTTATCGCGGCGCAAAAACTCTAGGTAAACCCTTGTGACAGATAGACAGATAGACAGACAGCGGAGGCTCAGTAACTGGATCCAGTTTGGCACTCCGTCGGTACAGAACCATAAAAAGAGGCAGTTCTATCTGCATCCTCAATATTTATTCCCACCGTAAGTTTGTCACATCTGTAATACATATTTCTTTTAATCTGTGAGAAACTGGCAAATCTACTCGCTCTAATATGATTCTGGTAATGAGTAAGCGAGATGGATATACGAAATGGCTACTAGCGTTTTTACGATAAAATACTGTTTTATTGGAAAATAAATACGAAACAAATTAGTAACTTACCCAAAATAAATATAAAATGACTATTTTAGTTTTGTATTAATTTTCACCGGTATTATTTCACAAAATAATTCGTATATTCGTACCTTCAACTTTGGCGGCATTATCTAAATAGCGTCCACTTCTCTCGCTCGCCTGCAAGCGACTAAACGAGGTTCAGTCACTTATCCAAACTTTAAAGCGCAATGTTTCAGTGCGGAACGCCTTGTCTAGTGAATACATTATGGTCGTTATCTATAACAAAAGTTTACCACAATGTCATTCTATCCGGTGTGAAGACGTCTTGTCACTATGAAAAATTGACATCAATCTCATAGATAGAAAATTAATGGCCACAAAATAACCTGCGGGCCTATTAGATAAGGCGAGTCAGGGCAAGTGCGCCTACGGGATAAGTGCACCCACTGTACAATCTCAAAAAATACTGATAGAGGCTCCTTACAAAATTTGACATCCATGTAACAAAGTAGAACGAAGTTACGGGTTTAAATCACAGGTGGCTCTGCCCTCTTTAACTTAAGATATCCACCTTTTTTGTTTTGGTGTCATTTATAGATCAGTTCGGAGATGACAGCGTGTTAAAAATCGAGAAATATCTCACAATATTCACAGTGTTTCGATAAAGAAATGAGATGGGTGTACGATTTAGAAGGTTTTCTTTAATTCTTTGCTCGTATTTTACTTTTATTAAGCAAAATTAATAATTTTCAAAGCAATTGTAAATCTTCACCTCAAAATTGTTGAGAGGGGTAAGTGCGCCTAAGTAGTATAACCGAACTTGGGCGTATGGCGCAGTTTCCCCAAGGCAGAAATTACCAACCATTAGGGGGCAGATAATTTTCTTTAATGGCTACAAAATAACCTGCGGGCCTATTATATAAGGTGAGTCAGGGCAAGTGCACCTACGGGATAAGTGCACCCACTGTACAATCTCAAAAAATACTGATAGAGGCTCCTTACGAAAATTGACATCCATGTAACAAAGTAGAACGAAGTTACGGGTTTAAATCACACAGCTCCTTGTCACAGACTTGCACTTACCTCCCGACATTATGAAATTATCAGTTGTCACTTATACAATAAAATAAATAAAGTTCTCAATATCTACCCAAAGAAACTTCATCTCTGCAAATCCATTATCACCAATTGGCTTCTTGATATGACTTACAAAGACTCGGAAGACCTGATCAAATCTATTACTTAAGCATCATTTTTACTTATTTTTGATTACACCCAAACCACAAAATTACAGTAAATTAATATCTCCCTTTTTATAAAATTTATACTAACAAACTCACATGTAAGCACACGTGAAACACATCCTAATCTCACCGCAAGTTTAACTAAAAATGACAATTTACTTTTTATTTTAGTTTTATTTTTTGTCTTCTGTTTTCCCAAATTGTTTATCCTTATGAGCTAAGCTCCGATTAGCCAATGTGCTGTTTTTAGAATTGTGTCGGAAGACGCTGGTATCTATTGTACAGTGCTCCACACTAGCATAGATGCCAACGGCAATCCTTAATATGTAAGTTTAATTTTTTATAGTAAGCTTTGTTTTTGTATATTTTTTTATATAAGGATAATTTGCATGTTATGAGTACAATAAATGAAATTTTTATCCTTTATCTTTTTATCTTATCTTTGGTAAATTTATTTTTTAAACAAGGTGACATTCATTTATTCAGCCCAATTTAAACTGGAGGCTTGATAAGTGACCAGTATCACGGCTAACACTTTCACTAATTTCAAAAAATTAAATGTTGATCTTCCATTGTAATTGATTCGGGACTGGCCATGCGTATGTAGGGAGCACTAGGTACTGTATTGTAGGTTATTGCTCTGAGACCTTGATACTAAGTTCTTACCGAATCTTCAGTATAAATTTGGCTACATAAATTTCATTAATGTACATAAATCATGTTCAGTTAATAAAGAAGCAAAAGTGCATGCCCTTCCTTTTTTATTTGGTCTCTTCTAAGAGATATCTATTTTATATAAGGGTAACGAAGACTTTTTCGACTGACTGCTATTATTAATTTCTGGATATTCATAAAAAAATGTTTTCTTCGTTTTGTTTTGATGTTTAATTAATAAACATAATTATTGCCTAAAAAGAAGTTTTTGTTCTATTATTGTAACTTGTCATAATTTAGGGTTAAAAGTTCATATACACCTACACTAACACCACACTAAAGCTTTTACCAAAAGTTATAAAAGCCTACGTAACATAATTGTTGAGATCCCCTGATTGGAAATATATGGCGTACTTGCCCCAATTTTCATTTAAAAGCCGCAGCTCCTTTGTTATTACCATTTACGAAAAATAGATAAAATTATTGCGTTATGTTGTAGATTTTCTTTAACTTAAATGAAATGTTTTTCTGCTACGCACTACTTTTGGGGGTTTATTTCATGTAGGTGCACTCCGCGCACTTGCCCCATTTTGTGAGGCAATCAAAGATTCACGGAATCAACGTGACATGGTAATCTCAAAATACCAAATATTGTAAATTTTATAAATTTACATGCGCAAGTCATAATATAAAGAAGATATATTGCGTTGAATTCATGTATGAAAAAAATATGGTGCACTTGCCCTCACTCACCTTCACAAAAATCTAAGCCAAAAACCTTAGACCAAAAACAGATGGTATTGAACAATATAAGTAAAATGTATATGTAACTCTTCTTACATGTATAGACTCAAATCAATGCTTACGTCTAAGTTGGAAAATGAAATATGTCGTATGTTAAAAACGGTCTTCTTCTTAACCAACAATTAGAGCTCAACAAGTTACCGTTACTTTTATATTTTACTCAATATGACATTTTAACAGTAAATTATTTTTATCCTTGTTTGACATAATTTGTGATAATTCTTGGAATCGTATTTTATTTAACAATTTGCGTCAAGTTCCTTTTCTTAAACTTTGGCAATGTTGTATTTTTTCAGATAACTTTATTATTTATTTGAAACCATTTGGTATTTATTACTTCTTGTACAATTTATATTTTATAAAAATAACCCACATCTCAAAAAATATTACATGACATTCCCAAAAAATCTTTAAAATGATATCCACTCTTATATTGGTTTTCTGCAATTTCTCACAATCTTTGTTGACAATGGCTCGTGAAATCCCCTGAAGATGGATTAATTTCCGAAATCAGTTGTAAAATATAGTAAAATATAAATGAAACAAGTGTACAAGTGTTTTTAATCAGTCTATGTTTCATCAAGTGCCGATAATCGCAAGTATAAACTCTTTATATCGTATTTTGTAAACGTCATGCCTGATTCATGCAAGACCTGGTAAATTCCCGGTGTCCCTTACATTACACATACCAGCCATTTTGTTTATAGATAAAAAACGTATTACACAACTGATTATTTATTGCAATATATATTTCGTTTGTCAAATGCTATTTTCTTGCGACATTCTGTATGACACCGACCTACAGTACTTTCTCAACCCCAGCCCACGCACACACGGGTATTATTGAACTATTTACGAATTGTGACGTCATTTCAAGTGCGAACGTATCCTTAGATAAGCGGATATAATATTTATGTAATATATATCCTACTACTTACCCTGATTTTTTTCATATTTTACGTGATTTTTTTCATGTTTCTCGGTTCTCCTAGTTTCCGATATAAGTTGGAGGACATACTTACGTACTTACATTTTTTTGGTGTTTTCAAAGACTTGTTGAAATCAGCGCAAGTAAATATAGCAAAACTACTTAAAACTAGATGTTTGTACAAACGACTCTTTAATACCTACACATAGATTATCTTACTAGTATTAAACCTACTGTATGACGATAAAAAAGAAATTGTCCCAAATATAATTACCTATATTTAACAAAATGTGCATTTATTTTTTTGTACTTTTTCATTTGTCATAATTTTTTATTGCCATATTGTTCCTGGAATTTTCACGTAGGTACCTAATACTCTTTAATCGAGATTTTTTTGTGGAAGCGAAAGAGGTGTATCAGGATCGTTGTCTCTGCCCTATTATAATGTTATAATTATAATTTTAAAAATAAGAAAATAGATTTAGGATAGAGATTAGATTTTACTGATACAGTATTCAACATAGAGTAAGGGGCAAAAATATACCGATGACGTAATCATCATCTAGACTCCCCTACCCCCCATGTCATCGAAAATAAGCAAAACAAAGACCCCCCCCCCCATAGTGCTTACGTAATACTTGAACGGCCCCTATGTAGGTATGTAGAGAGAGAATACTATTAATTTATTTTCACTTTCATGCTTCCACAACTTCCACACAAACTCTTATTAGAAGAAATTCTTATTTAACGTCGACGAAAATTGCATCATCTTCTGGTAAACAGAAATGAGAACATCATAATATTATTTTTGTTATAAAATGACATAAATAGAATAAATAAACCTATATTTCATATTTCCAAGGAGATATTTAAAAATAACTTATTTAAAAATACATTCTTTATACGTACAGTACACTTAACTACAGGGGCCTTAGAACGAGATACAAAAAGAGTGACTTTTGGAAGAGGCTTCAGCTGTCAAATTTTATTTTTTGCATACTAAAAATCAAGTTTGACAGTAAAAGACTCTTTCAAAAGACACTCTTTTTGTGCCTCGTTCTAAGGCCCCTGGAGATTTAAAAAAACATGGACCAAAAGGTATAAAAGAGTGAGACTGTTTCCATTCCATGTAAGAATGAGACAAAATAACTTTCTTGTCTATCGTTCCAGACTACGTAAGCAGTTTATTTAGAATATTAATTATGTACCACAATAACGAAATTTACAGAATTATTTTGCCCTTTTACGGTAAAAATTGACATCATATACTTAAACCGAATGAAGTTACAATTAAGGGTATTTATTTATGCAATATTTTAGATTATAAAAAGTGTGAAACTGATCACGAGGAAAAACGGAACGTATGAATTGCGTCATTCGCGTGATGTCAGAATCCTACACTTGGCGAAATTTACATCATTTCCGCGTTTGAATCTGACGAGAGAAGACAATCCTTTTGCTCCTAAGTTTCTTAATTATCTCGCGTGATATTCTCTACATATTTTGTGGAAAAAAACTTACACAAAAGTGATACCTACAAACATTAATCATATAATTTTGTGATATTTTTTGTTATTCTGACGATAACACTTTTAATTGTGTTTTATTTCGGTCTTTAACTAACGTTATTAAGACCTCCGACAGTGAGATTTGTTTTAAAGAGACCAAACCAACTCAACCAGAATCAAAGAGAAAAGCCCGAAGAGTAACTAACATGAGCTACGCATACTCTTACCAAGAACCCAATAATTTACATTGCCAGATTTATAATAACCAAGTCTGTACACATAAACATCAGCACGAGATTTTGCGTCGAATTAATCACGTTTGTTTGAGAAAGGACAAGATTAAGAAGCTTATGACAACTGTTTTCAGAAGACACATCAAAATGTAAGTACTTTTAATATGTATGTTTGCTAATCATAATTCGCAACTATTAAACACAATAAAGTCGATTCTGAAGGCTTAAGTTTTAGTGCTGTGAAAACTAAATTTTTCCCAATATATTTTCTGTTGATAACACTATAGAACTATTTTGGGATGAAGAAAATTTTGTTTTGAGAGCACTGAAACTAAAGCCTTCAGAACAAAGAATATGGTACTCTTCTACTTCAGAATCAGCTTGAATGCGTAACTAAACAAAATTGCTATTTTCAAGATTTTTTTGTTAAAGGTTGTTTGATTACAACTTTACGCACCAGAACAAAACAAGTTCAGGCTCAATTTTCTTTTCCTGGAAGGAACCTTTTGTTTGTTATTTTGATTTGTATATGTACTCATTTCTTAATATTGAAAGAATAAAAATATTTAAATTCCAGTTAAATATAGAAAAAAATAAAAACAAAGCTGTTTTGAACCATATTTTATGTTTAAACGTTTCAAATAAGAATAGGATTGTCAACGCACCCTCACTAGTGAGAGCGAGAGAGAGAGATAGGGCTAGTGAGTAAAGTTATCTGTAGGTGCAATCCCATTCTTATTTTAAAAGTAGAAGTAGGTAGGTACAGATATAACTTGTCCTTTGGATTCATGTCGGCATCACTGCTTGTCAAGCTTTTGCTGTCATATTGTTGTCACTCAGATTTTTCAAAATTATTTGATAAATGATCAATCAATCAATCAAAGCCGTTTTATCTGGCTTCCTATAATGTGTCTCCGCACATTAGTTCTGCCAATATCTAGTTTTAAGTGAATAGACTTGGTGGAAGTTTTCAAGTTGAAATTTGGTTAACTTGAGTTCTCAAGCGTTAACCTAATTGATAAATGATGTATTTTATTGCCAAAACCATTGAACAATAGTGCAAAAAAATTGTGATGAAGGTACGCCATTCGTAAAAGAGAAAATGCAAACAATGCACTGTGATTTCTCCTGATCAGGTTCGTAAAATAGGGTTACCAGCTTTAAACATAAAGCCAATTTTATGGGCAAATAAGAATTAGCTATTCACTTACTTTTGAAGGCATATCGGATTAAAGTGTTCGCATTAAGTCACCTGGAAAAAACGTAAAAAACGGAAGCTCGACGATTTAGAACAAACGTCGAGCTAAAACAAGAAATATAAAATACAGTTTTAGTACAGATATACATGTATAGCTATTCATACCATTAGATCAAACATATTATTTTCAAAATACAAATCAATAAATAATTGATAGTTTTGATTTTTTCATTCTGTACATTTTATTTTCACCAAAGAGTAGTTTAATTAATATATTTAAAAAAATAATGTGCAGTAGGGTGAATGCTACGTGAGCCATTGGCAACATTATATGCAGTGCTACCATTTCCTAAGACAGGGGACTTCTTATAGTGAATGGTCTATACTATAGTATGAGCAACCGCAAGCAGAGACAATGAAAGCGGGTTCCTATCATCATCAGTGTTGCAACCACATATATCCTAAGTCTATGGTTGCAACCTAATGAGGAAAAAATATTAATGCTTTTCTATAAAAGTTCGAAATTTCTTAAAAGAGGAAGTTAGGGCAATACTGGTTGAATCAATTATTCTTTCTGTGTTTAATTACTGTGACACAGTGTATGGCCCGAGACTGTTTGGTAAAGCTAGTCGTGCGATTCAACGGGTACAGAATGCGTGTGCGAGGTTTTGCTACGGAATAAAAAACGATCACATCCACACCCTTTCCAAACAATAAAAAAATGTAGAAAATGGAGGGACGTAGGGAGCTCCATCTTGCGGCAATGGTGCATAAAATAGTTCATACCCAGCGTCCAGAATATCTATTTAGAAAGTTTAAATGACTTGGTGATGAACACTATAAACACACACGCAGTAAAGCTCACAAAGTAATGACCATCCCAAAACATAAAACTGCGAACTTCAGAGCGGGATTCAGGTTTGCGGCATCGAAGATCTGGAACGACCTTCCCCCACCACTGCAAGAAAATGTAACCCATTTTACCCTAAAATACAAACTTAAAAAGATTTTATTGGAAAAGCAAGTTACAATTGCAAAATTCCAATATATAAAATAAAGAAAAACAAAAACCCCTGGTATACCAGCTCCCCCGTTAGCGGACCTTCTTCCTGATTCTGGTGTCTAATAGTAAAGGATAATATTTATTTATGTATTCATTTACCTAGTTCCATCAATCCTATATTATATCATATTTATATCTGATATTATACATGTAACATATTTTACACCTGACGTGCATTTTTGATTCCCATATATTTATAAATTTACTTTCTGCATATAATATAGTATATTGTAGGTGGTAGAGCTGATGCCGAGCTCAACGACTGTAGAGGTACCACCATCTTACTCGCAAATCCTCCCGAAGTTATTTGGGGGAGAGTAAGAGATCAGCTCTCAGGCAAAACCAGGCGGCCCACCATTGCCTGGGACCGATGGATGGCGGTATATCCATCCCTAATTGCCAGGCCTTAAAACAGACTAGTGACGGGCAGCGGCGTCACTGGTGCAAGGGTTTCGGCACCGCTCTCACCAACCCGCCTGCCCAGCGTGTGTGAGTATGGGCATTTCTTCCAGGGGGACCGCCAAGAGTGGCGTAATCCTGGAAAGGCCTATGTCCAGCAGTGGACGAAACAGGCTGATGGATGGATGGATATAATATAATTATTCTATTCAAAACACACATGCTAGTTATTGTTAAGTCTTTTTAATAAGATTGTCTTTTTAATTTTTATACGTGTACTTTATTGTTACATTTTTTTTTTGGCAATAAATCTGTTTTCTTTCTGTCTTTCTTTCAAAATCAAACTCACTCAAAATTTAACTTCATGCAAGGAAGAGGAGTGGAGTAAGAGGAGTGTTGGGTAATATAAAACACCAGAAACCCAACCTGGGGCAACACATAGCTGGACTTAAAAAAACTTTATTGAACTAGGTCATGATCTACATCTCTAAAGTTTGGTAAGTAAGGTGTAACGCCGACGAAATGACACTGAGTCTAGGAAAGTGAAGTAGAGCGAGTGAGCGAGGCGTTCACGTAGTCAGGTACAGCAAGACCGCAATAATTAGGTCACTTTTAGCGCAGTTAGGAAGCATTTCAGAACGTGCGATCATAGTGCAAAATTTCACTCGTTTATTAGAAAGAGACAGATCTATACAGGAGTAAGAGAAAGAAAAATCTGGTTGCACCAATCAGGTGCCCCAGTGTGATTTTCGCATTACTCCGAAGCGTTTTAAAACACTTTCGTGCAACTGTTAGGTAAACAGTTCGTTTAGCCTCGGTTTAACTCGTGTCCATTTTTGAACGCTCTAGTGTGAAATTCGCATCATTTCGAGTGATTTTCGCTCGTTTCGAAACGAAACCTTATAGTGGTTCAGCTTTGAGAAAATAACGCAGAACCGAGCGAAGAGGAACTGAGCGAGGCGTCCCATATAAACTGGTATTAAATAGGCCAATTTCAGCACATACTATTAAAGAGCAAGTCATTTTTTCAGCATGTGTATTGTATGTATGTAGGTATCTAAGGTAAGGACTTTCCATTCGATTTTAAGAATATAATCGTTTTGACGTTTTAGGAAATAAAAGCAACTCTCACATAACAGTAGGCGCTATTTCTTTTCGGATTGATAAATTAGGTATCTTTACATTTTCCACCCGTGAAAAAAAGACGGTAGGTAAGTAGGTACTAGAACTTGGTTCACTCCAGCGAGTTTTCGTTATCACTAATCACCATTTTTCTTTATTTTTTTTATCTTTGTTAAAAATAATGTTAGATAAACCAAAACTGAATTTAAAAAATTCATAGATTTATCCGCATCCAGTAAGTATTTAATGTATAAAAAAATAATTAGATAAAAGATTTTCATTGATTTTGCAGTACCTATCTATATAGCTACCTACATTATTATCATTGCTTCACACACATAATATGTTAATAACTTATGTTCTTTCTATTCGCAACTAATATACCTACTTACTGTACTTATATTTAATTTTCCAAAATCAGTGGGTTGGATTCTCCAGAGACGAGATAACACTTAAAAGTTATGTTTGAATGTGCTCAAATAATTAAATTGATTGCCATAAGTTTCATTCATGTCATGTTGTCATGGTATTTTGTTGCCTAAGAAGTGTACGCACGATCATTGCCGGTTTTGTACCTATACGAAAGGTTATTCAACCCCAAAACCGAAACACCAATGTCAAGCGGTATCTAATGAATCATGCCTCAACGAGACGAGTTTAGGTATGACTATACTGTGATAACAATACGATAACCTATTATTGCGCTAACCATGTTCCAACGTGCCGATGTTCTTTGCAGAGGCTAGCATTATTATTGATTTTATCGTTTTTATCCACATGATATTTAAAGAAAAAGTAGATTGGCTTGCCCATTTTTTTTATTTTGTAATTAGTTTCCGTAGGTACCTACTTCCATCCATCCATCCATCAGCCTGTTTCGTCCACTGCTGGACATAGGCCTTTCCAAGATTTCGCCACTCTTGGCGGTCCTCCTGTAAGAAATGCCCATACTCACACACGCTGGGCAGGCGGGGTGGTGAGCGCGGTGCCGAAACCCTTGCACCAGTGACGGCGCTGCCCGGTACCTACTTACATAATTATATTTTTACAAAAAATCTATTTACTTACAATATCATGGTACAGGCACCGAAGAAATATTAGTAGGTAGGTAGGTACCAATGTTGCCAGTAGTGGTCTCCAAATTAGTACGTCTCGATCCCAGAAATAGTACGAAAATCGTTGTAAAAGTACGCAATTTTTTTTCCATTAAAATATATATGGAATAATGCTTGTTAGTAAACACGTGCAGGTACATACCTACTTATAAGGCTTGAAGTAAGGTTTCGGCAAAAAATATTAAAATTAAATAACAACTAGTACATGCAACTAATAATAATAAGTATGTAATATTTTTCTTATACAAGCTTTTGTAGGCTCACAAATTTTGAATCCTTTCTAGGCTCACTTTTAAACGTTTATTTACATCAAATGATCTCTCTCAATTATCTAAGAATCGGATATTTCCACCTCCTTCGAAATTGTCGAGGTAGAACAAGCGCAATAAGGTACCATAGACAAGGTAATTAGAATTATCTTTGCACGGAGTGTTTTGGGGTCAAGTTGTAAAAAGGCACGTAATAGTACGATCTAAAGCAAGGTACGCCAAAGGTACGACGAACGCCAAAATAGTACGATTTTCGTACTAAAAAAGTACGATCTGGCAACGCTGGTAGGTACCTACCCTAAACGAGTAGGTACCTCGTTGATATTGAATTGTCAAATTCCAAGAATGTTAATTTCTGGGTCACCCAAATAATATTATTTAGTTATTGTTAAATTTCAAGGTTTAAATATACTTTATTCTTACTAAAGACAATATGTCACTTACATAAGAAGAAATTTTAATTATTTAATTTCAATCCTCATACCTATCTTACAACCGAAACTATCGGTAAAATTGTAAGCGAAATTATTTTTATTTGGCTCAAAAGTACAATCTGCTACAGCAAATGCTGATGTTTTATTATAACTTCTACGGGGGAGCCATATAAGATCTACACCATAGTATACATAATATACTGTGTCTAAACGTTCGTAATGGGACGAAACGAAACTGCCTGCCTGTACGAGTACCTACGCGTTAAGTTAACATGCATGCATGTATACATAATATGATGCGAAATGCGATAGTTGTCCGAGTCTCGTGACTCGCAAGTTTTCTCGTATCTCATTGGTTCATTATGTTGACGTCATAAAATGAACCAATGGCGAAGCAGTAGATTTATTTTTAGATCGAGGACGCAATCTAGTGGAGAGGGGATTGAGGAAAACAGCGCGCAGTCGCGAGGGTGACCGTTGTGCGTGTTATTTTATTGCACAATTTTTCTGTTCTCGAACGGAGTGCGCGTGTTACTCTCTCGATATTAACGGAGCTTTCTAAAACAAAAGTTAAAACTTGCTAAAAGTCGGATAAACATAAGTGGCAGTGGCTTAAAAAAACTTCACATCTCTTAAATTTTTTGTGAAGAAATACCAAACTACTACAGGCTACTGGAAGCGTTACATTATTTATTTGTGACAAGGTGAGGGTCTTTTACACTTTTATTAAGTACTTCGTGCTTCTAAAATTACCAATTAAATATTTTATTGTCCATTTTTTTTTACTTTCTCATGAGACAGGTCTAGAAACTACGAAATCTACGATACTTACCGATTTTTGGCATGGTCGTCTTAGAAAGTTCTAGAGGTTGACTGACAGATAGATAAACATCGTATGTATTCTAATCGTAACCGTCTTCTCTGTGAACAAATTTTTAGCTCAATCACCATGGGTAGTTGTTTTGTTTTGCGAAGTCACAAGCTTTCGAACCTACAATTTATTCACACCGGTGCCGACGTCACGCACGTTCATTGAATGCGCAGCGCGCAACGACGTGTTAGAACTTGTCGAGACGAGACCATTCTCGTTTCATTAGAGCGCTGGGAATTTTTCTAAAAACCTACGACAACTGGCTTTGTATACTTAATAAATCTTTAACAAAGTTTTATGATTCTGATAAAGTATTCGTATGTCGCTATCGCTATATGTACCAGATTTCCTAGTAGGTAGGTACCTACCTACTTATTTAATTAAAACTGCGCGTTCGTGTCCATTTAAATGAGTAAACACTCTAAAACCCTATTACTAGGTAGATACTGAGTGCAATATTTTTTCCACCATAGGTTATTTGAATTATTTCCCGAAATAGGTACCTACAGAAAATTGTTAAAGCTTAAAATGTTGACAAATACTGCAAAAAAGCTCTTGGACTTTTCAAATAGTTAAAAAACAAAGTAAGTAACTACTTTTAGTACTCACAGATAGGCAAAATTGTAAAAATATAAATAAAAATACCACGGACCTGATTTGATTTAACTCTTTTGTTTGTTATACAACAAGATAAAAGTCTATAGATGTAGGTATCTTAAAACAGCGTTTCCTTAAGGGGGACCCTCGTGGGTTTCTACGTCGCTTACGTCATTCAGCAGCGTCACATCAACCTGTAAATATGTATGTCAAGCACATTATACCTGAACAAAATAGTACCAATAAACGGCTTTAGAAGGTTGTTAAAATTACTTGCAAATTAAAAAAGATAAAACATGTAGTGGAAGCACTCGAGCAGAGTGAACATTATCAAATTTATCAGTTTTGTGACTCATTCTCACCTACCTGTGTTTTTGTATGTATTTATTATCAGACAGATAAAGCACTGGTCTAACAACACTATTAACTTCATATCATAAGTTTATGGTATTTTTGAAAAAATGAATAGATGTATTTATATTTATCGACGCTTGACCATTTTGTTTACAAACGCCGAAAATTAAATTTATAACTGTGTAATTTTGAAGCTAGAGGCCGATTGAAAAAAAAAAATTTTTCGGTTTCGTATATAAATACACACAAATTAAAAGATGAGAAAAATAATCTTCTCATCCTTAAATTAGGAATTCAAATTAAGTACCTAACTTACAGTCGTTACAAATCTACGAACGGATACTATCGAATGTGAGGAAAGTTTCCTAACGTACGTTTTCTTGTTGTTTCAGGCCTACTGTTGTAACAGTTTATTGGTTGGGAGCCTAAAGGTTTACAATTTCCAAAGGGACTCTAGGAGAGTTCGATCAAGTAAGTAATACTGACCATTTGGCATTTTTCTTATTTTATTTGTTCACAGTGTTAACACAGGACTGTTCCAGTCGAAGAAGCCACCGTGAAGAAGAACCTACAACCAGTAACATTTTAAACTTTCCTTTGACAATTTTGATCGATATTGACTTCTAAAAAAATCCCTGTAATGAGTATCTTCAGCAATATTTAGGTGCATTGCTTTCAATATCGAAATCCTATTTAAATTCTTTGATAACAGATGAATATTTCTTGAAATATCATATGTCTACGTATATGATCAGAAAAACATCTACAGAAAAACTCTTCTGTATGTGTTTTAAAAATCACAAAGTTCTTTACTTTGAAAATGTTTTCTTTTGGGTTGATATATTACAACGCTCAAGGACAATGTTGAATACCTAATCAAGTATTTTTCATTTTCAAAAGTTATCTGTCACGCAACACGCTCTATCATATTCATGATTCATGTATATAATTCACTATATACACAATTGTATTTATTTTTCATTTTATTGCTAGCACTTACATCCATGACGCTCACATAATGATGAAACATATTATTATCAAAATTGATGCTGTTTCTGGATTATTCGTTTTTTTTTAGATCGATAGTGTTATTGAACTCTTTCGACAGCATTTCAAGACAAGAGCAAATAAAGATTGTTTTGTACCTTTTCCTTTGTCAGTAATCTAATAGAAATGTATTTTAATAATCACGGATAATTTCACCATAATGTAGAATAACATCATATTCATTAAAAAAATTGTACCTAACTAATGTGTCTATTTCCTATTATAACAATGACTCACTCTCGAATAGCTATAGTTTGTAATTTGTAACTGGTGTCTAACTTGTAGACACAGTTAAAATATTGATTCAGTAATTGACGTGCATAATACTAATGTTATGTAACTTGTATTGTGGAAAAATATTAAGTAATGACGTCAATTTAAAAGATAATTAAATCCAATATCATTATATAAGTTGACTTCTATTATGTTATACTATTCAAATTAGTGTATGAATCAATTGTCAATCAATTTATTGGTCAATAAAAATTGTTTGCTTTCTAAATTACCTGGTGGGTTTACATTTTTACAAATAAATTCAACTTAATACTTGTGCTGCTACAATTTGAATTGAGGGCATACATTTCTTGCAACATAATATATATAGAATAGAATATAGAATAGAAATATTTATTTGTTCCAAACATGGTTTACAAAAGATGTTAAATATAATAACAGTTCAGCATGTTTCACCTGCAGGAGGTATACAAATACTTTAATACAATTAAATTACAATGTCTTTACAATTATTAATAATCTCGGCATGCATGTCATAACAATTTCATTGAACTAATGTCAGGATAGTATTATTATATACATTTTTCAATTTAAGTTTTATCCTAATGCTTATAATTATTATAATTCATAAATTCTTTGACAGTGTAAAAACCTCTGTCAATGAGCCAGCTAAACAGTTTTCTCCTAAACAATGGTTCCGGCAATGTCTTCATATATTCTGGCAATAAATTATACATTTTTACAGCCATTGAATAACAATTTTTAGAGAAAAGAGCGCTTCGCTGTCTAGGAATCACTAGATTTTCTGGTTGTCTCAATCTATAACCATCCGCGTCACTTTTTTTTGTAAATAAGTTTGGATGCTGTTTGACAAAATTACACATTTCTAATATATATATATATATATTATTCTTTTGGCTTTTATACTATAGTATTTATCATCATTAAACATACACTTGTTTTATTAAATCATTATACTTATGCTAATTATGTATAACAATATTCAGACGATCAAAATTATTTGGAGCATCAATTATTTTAGCTAACATAAAGTTATTTTGATCGTTTGTTGTATCAGCATACTGTCCTCTTCCCACCATGCTTCACACAAATATGCACATATTGTTACGTCGTATCATTTCTGTTTGTAGTTCTATACAAAATGGTTCCTACAAAGATCACCTGTCCGAGTCGGAGCGACCGTACCATCAACTCAAATAACCACAGATATGGTTTTTTCGCAAACGAGTCAAAAGACTCAAAGTATTTTGAAAGTGGTAGATCTAAATCATTTAAAACCAGAAAAGAGTCAGCAGGTGAACGGTCCAACCGGAGTTGTTACCTTAGTAGATTCTCAGCCAGGAACATCGTCATCAGCCGTACCAATGGCTACCACCAGTTCAACGGAGGTAAGACTCAAGTGCTCCTGTCACGTGAGTAGTAAACGTTTATTAAATTTTGTATTGCTAATTAAGTTACAATATAGTCGCTCGCACCCGTTGATTTCTAACTTATATGTGTCTATCTACTTTCAGGACTTTCCGAAAACGGAACCGGAGGATTACGAGAGCACAATGCATCAAATTTCGGACTCCGAGTTCTACCAAGATCTGGGCCTGTGGTGCTCCGCTCCCGCCAAGGAAGAACAAGCACTGACCATTGGTAAGACGATTTGTGATTACAAATACGTTCATTCTTGCAAAGTTATTTTGTTCGCCTAATCTCAATATTCTAACACCATCATTTTTCCTTTACAGATCCATTTAAAAATTCAGACGAAAAATCAAATAACACTGACACACTTTACACACAGTTCTCGCCTCATGGTCGAGACGGGTTTGACGCTAAATCTCCGACAGGCCACGCAAGCTTCTATAACAATACAACACCTATTGATCCATTGTCGCCTATCGATGGCTTTTTGCAATTTGACAATAAATTCTTTTATCCTGACTTGGGAGGCGATGAGAAGCAAAATGAGTTCCGAGAGCAATTCTTGGATATAACAACCTTGCCAGTGGTCATCGGGGACGTAGCGTCTGAAGTAACAGGTCCTCGGCTGGTTGCGGAGCCCAACTATTGGACCAACACACATAACACCGAATACACCACAAACACACAACATAAAACTCCATTCATAGACCAAGAAGACTCATTGGACTTGAAGTTGTCAGCGACAGTGGTACCTAAGGAGCTAGAATGGAATGATGTAGTAATATCAGAATATGTAATTAACGACCGGGGATCTATGGAGGCGGTGAAGGAAGTAAAGAAGCCCGCCGCCCTCACTTTAGACGTAGAAACACGGGCGCCGGCCTGGATCGGTGACTTCAATATTAGTACACCAGAAGTCCTTAGCTATGTAGAACAAATGGAAAAAGAGAAATCTTCATGCGTTATCTCGGTAAGTACTTTTTTTCTAAACCAGTGATTAAAAAAAAACGACATCACCAAGCTTTTACTTACAGTAAGTTCCTTAAATATTTAAAATGATAATTCGTGTTTGTTTTTCAGAATTCCACTAACGAATGGACAGCACCAGAAGAAACTTCCATCATCTCCTTAGATGATTCGAAGACTAATAGCCCAACAGCGGCCATTGAATATGAACCAATAACTCCTATAACTGAATCTCACATAGAGTCCGAAGAAGACGTTAAATCTCACAAGGTGAAGAAGCGAAAACACGATAGTGAAGATTCGGACGCAAGTTATATCCCATATAATGAACGATCGTCACCCAAGAAGTACAAAAGACGGAAGCCCAGCGTTCCAATAAAGGATATGATCCTAGCGCTGGAGGAGTCACAACCCGTCACGAAGGCGAGGAGAGGCAGACCGCCGAAACGAAGAGACAGCACAGTATCATCAGCGTGCAGTATAGACAACGTATCAGTAGCGTCCACACAAGAGTTCAAATATAGGGAAATAAGAGACAAGAACAACGAAGCATCCAAAAGATCTAGAATGAACAGAAAACTCAAGGAACTACAAATGGAACAGCTAGCGCTTGACCTGGAAGAGAGAAACAAGAAACTGCAAGTGAAAGCTAACATTTTAGAAGACATGACCAAGAGGTTGAAAGACGCTTTGATGACGGCCATCCTCAAGCAGTGAATCAATAGTCTCGTTCTAGCCAGTGATGTGTCTAGTGTTTTGAAAATTTTACGATACTATTTGGTACTCGTGTTATTTATTTGAGCTGTGAGCCCGTACTTAGAATGGTCCTAGTAACAAGTAAATAATAAATTGCTTTAAGTGGTTTTTGATACGCAAAGGCTGTTATGAGTACGGATCCATGAATATTGGATGCCATGCAATTTATTAGACGAGAACTAAATTTAGTTCGTTACTCCCGGATATGACAACTTAGTTTTTAGATTTAACTTTTAACTAAATAAGTAGAATTTATTAATTTGACTATTATAATAAGACAGACTACACCTAGCTGTCTACTATTTGTATGTAGTGTTAAAAATACGTAGCTATTTTACTTGAACTATTATAAAAACTTTTAATTGTTGTATTTAATCAATTCTTATACGTTTCAAATATTGCATGGTTTAAAATTATTTTATAGTTTTCTCAATGTTGTAATCAAATAAATTGGAAATATTGGAGTCTTGAATACGTAGTTTTTTTCTGACTACCTACATAGATATGAAAATTAAAATTAAAGAAAAAAAAATATTACAGGTTGACTTTTAACCTAATTTAGTATTTTGTAGAAGAATACAAACTGGTTTTATTAAAATCATTCAAAATTATAGTCATAATTATTTTTTAAAGTTGGAGCCCTTTGAAGATTTTCGTAAAATCCAAAGAAATCATGGTCACCCGAAGATATAAGATAATTAGATCGCGCGAAGTTATTTTTAGTATTGATCCCACTATTTTGGACCATTTTCAACTTTTTCCGTACGGGAATGGCTAGGATAACCATAAATTTTATTTCCAAGTAACATATTTTAATAATATTTTGACTTTTAATTGTAATTGTTTTTACATTTAAAATGTGGTTTACTAACGTTTCGTAATAACCTCTAAAATTATCGGGGTTCTTTTGAAAGTCACCTATACATAAAGTCTTAACAATAACAAGTGAAAATAATTCTACGGTAGATTGTTTAACGTTAACTGACCACATTAAAAAGAATAAAAAGAATTTTCTTCCCAGTACAAAGTGTGGTTCAATCAGCTGACATTTATATGAAAAATGAAAAAAAAAAACGCAAAAAATTTTATTTTCGGTAGAAAGTGGTCTAGTAGAGATATTTTATTATCACCTCTTGAATTTTTTTCACTTTGAATTTTAGGACCATAAAGAAAGGAAACACCTTGATTTAAATTTCAGAGCTTTAATTCAATAATCATAATCATAATCATATTATTTATTTGTACATTAAAGCCACACCTGGCACACAAATCATTTTATAAAACACACGGTAAAATCGATTCATAAAAATAAAATAAAAAGTAAATAAATCACATATTAATAGGTAAACCGAAATTATTAAATGTCTACATTTTCACAAGTAAATAGAATATATGTATATAAAAAAAAATTAAAGCAATGAAGATGTCAAGTACAGGTAATAATGAAAATAATTATTATAACAATCATAGTAACAAAACTATTAACAAATAGGAAATTAATATGTCAGAAATAGTTATAGGTAGGTACTTTAAAAAAAAAAACAAAAAATTCAGTTAATCTGTCAGAAAATTTCATTGAAATTAAATAAAAATAGGAAATTATCAATCATTATAATATTCATTCATATTATAGAAAGGTTTTTCCAACAAATACGCTTTTAACTTTTTTTGGAATATTTTTAGGTTTGCACTGTCCTTAATATCATTACTAAGCTTATTGTAAATCCTAATCCCAGTGTAACTCAAACTTTTGTTAAACGTTGTATATTTTGCCATAGGGGCTTTAAGGTGATTGCTATTTCTAAGGTTACTCTGATTTTCACCTACAGTTCGGTAATTATGTCGATTTTGAAAAATATAACAACATACGAGGTATATATAAAGAGCGATTACTGTAAGTATCTTGTGTTTAACAAATAAAGGTTTGCAGTGATCACGATATGATGCTTAAAGTGACGACATTGAAACTAAACTGTAGTATCCAACAAAAAAAAAACTAAATTGCTTAGGTGAAACGTAACGTTATATGCTAGTTAGTGAACTTGTACATACATAGGCCGGTTCAGCATGTAAGTTTACCATTTTAGAGGCCAAAAATGCATATATAAGTAGCTGGATTTGCAAAAAATTACATTTAGAGCAATTTAGTTTACCTTCACTGTCGTCAAGTTAGGTGAAAAAAGAATTCCATCGATTCCTGTCACCAGAACAACAAAGGTTTTTTTTTCAAATAAAACAACAATAGCGTAGGTAAGGACCTAATATTACACTTATTTGGTTCTTAATGCTAAAAAACTTTTGAGAGAATAACATAAATTATATATATTATTGCAACAGAAATCCCAAGATAATCGAATCGTGGGAATTGAAAAACTTGGATTGACCCTACCGGGCTACGTTCATAAACTAGGGGTCTCCACACGGGTTCTAATGCCATTTCTGTCGCACGCTTGGAACATTGTATACGCTATCCTGCTGTCAGTATCGGAACCGATGAGAGGAGATGATGATCCTCAGAGAGGATGTATTTTATTCACAAAATACAGTTCAACAAAATTGAACAAATTTCGCGCCAAACACCATCTTTTGCCCGCGGCTTTGCTTGCGTGGTAGTCTTTCAATAAAAAACGTTATCGTCAGTTTTTGGGTTGGAATTTATTTCATCAACATCCCTTATAGCCTTTATGTTGATTGACCAGGGTCACTACGATCATAATAAAGAAATCGCATATAAAGCCGTTGAGTGGTTCTCCGACTAAAACAGAGCATAATACAGGCAGACAAAAACTAGAAATTTTAGGTTTGGCATATTATTAACCCATTTCTCAAGTTCTTTTAAAATGTTGAAAAAATATTCCTTGTGTATAGACCTTTAGCGTTCCTGCACATCTAGATTTTTTTCCTGATTTTCTATAGCGCAATTAAGTACATATATAAGGTGACTTTAATTTATGCAGCCAAATTCTTATTGAAGACTCGGTAAGTGCTCAGTAACAAGGTTCGAGGACCCTTTTTAATTCGTAAAATTACTTTTCGTATTCCTTACAAACGCAAGCCCAGGGGGGTAATTCCGGAGAATCAATCGAATCGAGATTTCTAGAACTCGATCTAAAAACTTATGGAGTTCGACTGATAAAATGGGTTTTTACGATCGAGAAGGGTAATTAGACAGACTCAGAATATTCTCAGTCTATCGAATTAGCTTTCTCGATCGTGAAAACCCATTTTATCAGTCGAACTCCATAAGTTTTTAGATCGAGTTCTAGAAATCTCGATTCGATTGATTCTCCGGAATTACCCCCCCTTTACTATGGGACGTCAAGATTTTATTTTGCGAAATTAGCAAAGTGTTATCGATCCGTGTTACTGATTACTTACCAAGCCTCCAGTATGAGTTTGGCTGTGTAAATAAAAGTCACCTTATAGTATAGATAATGTTAATGTGCATAGTATTTTGATTACGGGTGTTCATAAAATAACGCCCAAGCCGAAAACGGGGCAGAGATTGCATAATGGCGGGCGGGGCCACGAGCGAAAGACTAGTTATTAGGTAGATATCTATAAATTGTTTTATATCAGGGGCATTGGATAATGACGCCGTTACTGCGACCTATTTCAGAAATACGATAACAGGAGGTTTATTTCCAGCTCTTTCCTATTTGGTGTGTAATTAAATTACCCTACATTATGAAACACATAATGAAATTGGTGGTAGTGCTGATGCCGGGCTGACTGTGGAGGTACCACCATCTTACTCGCAAGTCCTTCCGAAGTTATTCGGGGGAGAGTAAGAGAACAGCTCTCAGGCAAAACCAGGCGGCCCACCATTGCCTGGGACCGTTTGATGGCGGTATATCCATCCCCAATTGCCGGGCCTTATATAAAACAGACTAGTGATGGGCAGCGGTGTCACTGGTGCTAGAGTTTCGGCACCGCGCTCACTAACCCGCCTGCCCAGCGTGTGTGAGAATAGGCATTTCTTTCAGGAGGACCGCCAAGAGTGGCGAAATCCTGGAAAGGCCTATGTCCAGCAGTGGACGAAACAGGCTGATGGATGGATTGATGACATTATTAAACTCCATTATAGGAAATAATTATACAATCTTTCTGCCTCTGGGTGAAATAACGCTAGTGTAAAGTTGCAGTTGTTGCCCTTTTGATGATAATGCAGATGCAAAACATACTTTACCAGCATAATATTGTGACACGCAAGATGTAGATACAATATAAAGTCGATTCTGAAGGCTTTAATTTTACATAGCGTCATGACATGAAGCCCCCGAGGGTGTCAGAGGTATTCCCGGGTGTAAACTGTGAAATGCAAGTCCACACCCGGTACACCCGCGTTTAACCGACGATTATTACGTCCCAACGTGACGTAATTAACGCTTAAACTTTAGTGCTGTCAAAACCTAAATTCGTTTCAAAGTAATATAGCTTCTGTTGTTCCCACTAAAGAACTATTTTGGAATGAAGAAAATTTAGTTTTGACAGTACTAAAACTAAAATTAAAGCCTTCAGAGTCGGCTTTAGTGCCTACAATTATCACGAAATGAATCTACGAGGTGCCAGCGGTGATACGCTTATGTACTGATGTCGCAGTCCACACTTGTACGACCACGTTTCACCAACGATTATTACGTCAAACTGAACGCGGTCCAGGTGTTCGAAACCACTGATTCAATGTAATTCGTACAGCAAGGGGAAGGAAGAATTAAAATGTTCAGACGATTTGGCTGTAAAAAGAGTATGTAATTTATTTATAATTCACAATTTAAGACAATATAAGAAACAAAAAAAATGAGATATTATAAATTTCACATCATTACAACAATAAAAAGGTGCTTGTGACCAGAATGTCACCTGTCTCTCTTTCAATAACGAGAATTTCATTTTAATTAGTAGCTTCCCTAACAATATGCATTCTTGCAAGAGGGTAACCTACAAATATTGCAGCTATCGAGTTAAACTTACAACTCTGCAATTTCAACTGTGAAGATAAATAATACAACTAATATAAACTAAACATTTAACATAAGAAGTAAAACACGTTCAATTAGGGCGGCACTGCAATGAGTCCTTTAGAAAAGAAAAAAATTAAGATATCGCAGTCGATAATATTACAATTAAAAATATATTCACAATGAGACTACTATTTGAGAGCAGCACCTGTATCAAAAATTAATAATGTATAACCAACGGCAAACTGCTTCCGCCGACATGCAATCATAATAACTACGTCAGTCACCTGACATAAAAAACGCATAGAAAAATTTACACCAATCGATACATGGTCCAAACGACGCCCCAGCCCTCATTGAAACCCAGAAGCTACGCTGAAGCATTGAAACTACGAGAAGTACCTAGCAAGCTTGTGAGAGAAACATTACAGAAAGTGTGAAGGAAATAGCTCGCAGCTCTGCTGTCAAGTCACAATAAAGGCTGGGGCAGTCCTCGTAGCGAACTGATCATGGGCGACCCTAATGTACACGTATATCCACACCGCACTAATATTACTAATCAAGTCCTATTAAATAGCACGATTCAATAGTCTCGGTGCTTTTAGTCCTGCAACACTTTGACACTTGTTAAATTTACACTTTACACTCTGTCTGTGAGAACTGACACTTGTTTATTGATTTAGCTGTGGGCTCGTGCTGGTGACACTCGCGTTAATCCGAACCGGCGTCCAGATCGTCTTCCAAGAAGCTGAATTTGTTTGATGCTACGAAATTCTGAAAAGAAAATAGCATGTAACTAAAAAGATTCACAAAATAGTAGTTTATGCTATAAGTGCGGTAAGGAGGAACGATTTGAAACACGACAAGCGAGTGTTTTAAACGTTACAAGTAAGTTATTGTCTTTACCCACGTGTATCATACTACGTTTTTTAATGCTTAGTGTGAGTAAATAAATGAAACGTAATTAAAAAAACAATTAATACTCTAAATGAACTTTAGGCGGGTATTAATTTTCTTTTTCTTTGCACGCAAGTTGCCAACTTGACGGAAATAAGCTGCTTTTAGTTTGATGCGTTCGAAGTTCATTTCTGACAAGTATGGTACACAAGAAAAGACTGCCAACTTTTTTCCAATAAATAAAAAAAAATAAAACACTAGTGTGGTAAAGTTGACTTTGACAATAGTTTAGAATCATATAAAATAGTTCTTTACGAGCACTTGCATTAAAAAACTAGTAAGAAGTTTAGGGTAAGATTTACAATGAATAATGTCGGTATAAAGCGACCATTACACGCACTAGTCTACGAGCAAGGTGTCTAGTTGACCATTGATATAGCACAAAGAAGACAGAAGTCTCCACAACAATCGGGTTACGTAAACTCGACTGTTTGTTTTATGTGCATGTCACAATAATAAAAGACCTTCGATTTGACCATTGTAATACATTTATGAATCGAGTAAGAAATTTATAGTGGAACGCTAAATTCCTATAACAAGGCCACGCCAACCTTCAAATTATTTACCTTTCAAGAGACAGCGAAAGTTTCATGAGTTTATAGAGATATATAAAGGTCATTTATATTTATTTTAGTGTGGAAAGACCCTGGTGGTTTTGACTTGAGATCTTTATTCTCATTCTGCTGTCTATTGAAATTTAAATAACTACATTTATACTTTGCTAGCACGATTTTTACTAGTTTAGCCTATAAAGTAGAATAGCATCGTATAAATTAAGGGAACTATCCGATATTAAAATCTTTAATTAACCTAAATATAATAACGTATTCGGAACTAGGCATTGGGAATTTATACAACCAAAAATCATCAATGGCCTTCCAAAAGAGTTGCAAAAATTGTATTTTAATAATAAAAATATTTATATGTCAAAACTGGAAAAGTACATGGTAGAATATAGTGACTTTAACTACATTTTGTAAATGAAATATCTTAAATTAACCTATTAGAATTTATAAAGTGTAACGTAGAACTCACTATCTGTAGATAAACCTTCGTGGTTTACGTCAGATAGTTCTGTAATTGTATAATTTTTTATGTAATGTGTATAATTTGTTAAATAAAATAATGTCTGTCGCGTTTCGTGTAGCTCTATATTCGACTCACAGGTTTCTCGACCTCCTTCAGCTTGGGCAGCGGTCGGTCGGTAGTGTCGTCGTGCCGGTCGCGGCTGCGGCTCGGTCGTGTCTCGTCCGTGTGCTTGTCTTCACCGTTACGTTCCTGCGAGTCGCGTCGCTTGTCGCCGCGCTGGGGGGACTCCGGCCGCCGCCTGTCGCCCGATGCGTCGCGTCGCTCGCCGGACTGCTCGCGTCTGTTACCAATTATTGTTAGTTTAAAGAGTGTATTTTGAAAAATAATAAGCTTTCGTGTGCGTTTTGTACTTAGTTATCAATAAAAATAAATAATAAAAAATATTAAAAAACACGACTGCCGGAATAGAGATTAAATTCGGATTTCAATGCAGTCGGGGGATTATACGTGTGTTTTGTATGTCCCCCGACTGCACTGAATCCAAATTAAATCTCTATTCCGGCAGTCGTGCTTTCAAATATTTTTCATTATTTAATACTTTTTTGTATTATATTTATAGCCTGTTCCACTCAGGATACTATGAGGATTCTAACGATACCACACACTTCGAAATCGGTTCAGGCTTTAAGAAGTTATGGTGGAATTAAGAAAAATACCCACATAAACCCTGAAAACAATACACTCCTTTTTTGGGGTCAGTCCTTTTAGTATGTCAGTCCTTTTAGTATCTTGATATTGTGGTAAAATCATCTTGTATTTTTTCAACGAAGCGATGTATGACCTCTGTTTATTGAAGTTGTTGACATACCGGCATTGATTGTGCAATATGAAGTGGATAAAGTTAACACCAAAGTGCAATATAGTAAACACCAAAGATCATAAACATTATTTAGCATATAATTCAATGTTTGTATGTCAATAAAATTACCAAGTCCTAATAAATTTAGCATTTCAAGTTTAAGGTTGATTCGGGTAATGATAAATGCTTACCTGTCATCGCGTCGATCCTTATCATCCCTAGAGTAGTCGCGTCGATCTTTGCTGTCCTTCGAGTAGTCACGACGGTTTTCGCTGTCCTTCGAGTAGTCGCGTCTGTCTTTGCTGTCCTTCGAGTAGTCGCGTCTGTCTTTGCTGTCCTTTGAGTAGTCGCGTCGGTCCTTGTTGTAACTGCGGGAGTCGCGCCCACGGTCGTCTATAGAACAAATGTTTTTGTTAGTATTAATTCCATGTGTACATTATATTATACTAGAATAGATTTCAGTTGGTAAATTTGGCCTCATAAAACGATCAGAAATAATGTATTAAATTGTGTTTTCTACGTATAGTTTGAAGTAATATAAAAACATACCGCGTCTTCCTCCCGCACGACGGTCTCCGGAATGATCATTCTGGAAAAAAATTAACTAAATTAGTAAATACTTTGTAAAACGCAATAACAAATTCTTGGAATTCCACAGAGTATGTTTGTTTAGTCTAGCAGCTGGTTCGCCAAGGTTGTAACTGTTTTTAACAGTTTGATGATTTAAATTGTCCTCAATTTAACGTTCCGAGAATTTAAGAAGGAAAAGTTTTAGCTTAATAAATATTTACGTTGCGTCACAAAAAATACTGAGGCTTTATATGAGAGTCACATGAGTTTTAAAATGCATTTCAGCCCTTTGCTTGCACGAGAACCGTCTACTAGATTACAACTAAACCGCATCTAAATCTGTCCCGTAATCCTAAGTTATAATACCTTTCGATACAGACTGCGATAGTCACTGCTCAGCTTCTGTGGCTCATAACAAAATGATACCCTTCTTATAAAACTCCTTAAGTAGTACTGAAAACGGCATCAAAATCTAGTTAAACGTTGGGGTATCTTTAACCAGCAGCCTAGCCATTTAGCTAACGACCTAGGCGTCCAATTAGGTGGCTGATTTAATCATCCGGCGGCGACAGACATTATTGTGAGTACAAACCTTGCGTCCCCCCCACCGCTCCTTATCGTCGGTGGTGCGCCTCGCCTCCTCCTCCTGTTTACGTAAACGTTCTTCTATCTCACGCTCCCTGAAACAATCACGTATTGACTTTACCATCATGCCATCTCAGGTATTTAAGGCGCACAGGCACGCTACCTTTTTAGTACAACAATTTGATAATCCTTTTCTCAGTTGTTTTTTTGTTTCAAACTAAAGTTTAAGACCTCTATCATCTGAAACGGATATTTTAAAAGGCACTATTTTCCCAAAATTTTGGATATTGATTTTGTTTTAAAGATATCAAGCTGACATATAAATATAAATATATATATAAAGTTGTTTTCTTGCCTTAAATTGTACCAATACGAAAATTTTACATTTCATCCAGATAGTGATTGTGTAAATGCCTGTATTAAACTATACAGGTCTTAAACTTTAGTCTATAACGAAAAACAACGGGTTATCAAATTTTGTAATAAAACCGTACGATAATAAACTGATCCCCGAAGTCACATTTGAGAACTTAAAGTTATGGCGTACTTAGGAATAGAAAGCTTTATAATCGCTGAACGACATTTTCTGAAATTATAAACTGACCCTTATTGTTTTAATTTTGAAATGTAGACAATAAAAGGCTTTGATTTTAGTTTTAGTACTGTCAAAACATTTTTTTTATTAATTCCAAAATAGTTTTTTAGTGTTAACAACAGAAGCTAGATTACTTTGGAAAAAATTAAGTTTACACAGCACTAAAACTAAAATTAAAGCCTTCAGAATCGGTTTTATTATAAGCTTGTAAATTTTTTACAACATTTTTAAACAATTACATGACGATGCAGGCTTCACGCAGAATCACAAATAGCAATAATGCACGAGCGTTATGCACGTACAGTACAAAGTGCAAATAATAAGCCATTAAGTGTTTTATCTACGTGCATATCAGTGATTTTGTTATTACGCTGTGTGATTCCGGGAAGTGTTATCGCGAAACAGCTCCATGGTTAATTCGATATTTACATTATTCCATGATATTTGTATAGACATGTTTATTTATATCAATGAATTTTTTCGGCTTACATATAATTTTGATTACTATGTTAACTGAGGTAATTAAGCTGATTTTGAAGGCTTCAGTTTTAGTTTGACATAGGTACATAAAATTAAACTTAGGTATGGTTAAAACGAAGAGCCATTTTCAAGTCACCATTTTATAAACGTCAAACTAAAATTTTAGTTTGACAGCGACAATTTACTCAACTTAGTGATTTTTACTTGTTTTGGTAATTTCAAGGCACATTTTAGAGCTGTCATTTGATTGAATAAAAAAAAAATAGTCTGATTTAAGAGCATTTAAAAGACTTGCTAATTTTAGTTGGTGTGCCCTTTAGAAGAGCAAAATATAGTGCTGTCACTTAAAATTACGTTTTTTATTAAGTTTCTTAGCTTAAAATTAAAACCTTCAAAATCGGCTTTATTGTTCTTTATACTGAAATTTCATTGCTTTCGCTTTGAATATTCTAAATATTATTATAATGCATTTTTTGTTCATAATCAACCTTTGATTATGCTTTAACAGCGAAACCGGTAAGGGAAATTAATATAAATAAGTGGACAAGTACAAGTGTTTATCAAACAAAAAATGTTTCAAAAGTTCCACCAAGTGCCAACAATCACGAGCATCAACTCCATTATTATAATGCATTGCAAACAAGAAAAGATCAGCTATAAACTAAGAATTTGAAAAATGTTACTACGTTGTCCTTTCAGACGTTGAATCCAATTCGGTTGTGGTAGTATCTGTATATAATTTGTAGGTATACAGCGACCTATACACGCACTGTCCTACGTGAAAGGTGTCTAGTAAACCATTTTTTATAGCACAATGAAGACGAAGTCTCCACAACATTCGAACTATTATAATTCGGCTGTTGTTTAATGTGCACTCACTGTATTTTTCGACTTAAGAAAAAATAAAAATAGTTTTTTTTTAAGTAGAGGGGCGTTATCTAACTTCGACATCCAAGGCAATCGCCTTCAAACGCACCGTGATTCGCTAGAAGCGACATCACACATAATTTTTGGCAAATCACGACGCTTTTGAAGGCTGAAGCGATGAATATTGAAGTTAGACAAAGAGGGCAGGTATTTTAAGCGTACAGCGGGCCTACTACGTATCTTTGAATCGGTTACTATTCACCAAAATCAGATAAAAAATGAACTTCCAAAATAACCTTCAATGGGCATTGAACTATTTACGAATTGTGAGATCATTTCAAATGTGAACGTATCCTTAGATAAGCGGAATTCGATATGTATGTTTTCGACGATAGGCACTCAGTTGGCAACTGATTTTCAGATTCAAGGGGCTGTATACTAACTTGGCAGCGGTATCGACCGGCTTGGCGGCCCCGAAGACCTTCTCAGCGGAGACGGGTTTCGGCGCAGGTTTGTCCGCCGGCTTGTCCTCGAGCGGAGCGCCGTCCGCCGGTTTCGTTGGCGCCTCAGTCTCGCGGGGCACGGTGCGAGGCAGCAGGTTCAGTTTCGGACGCTCACGAGGCTTGCCCTCTGAAATATCACCTGTGTTGGTTTCCAGTTTACCTTTAGAATATGCTGATATTATTAATGAGGTAAGTAGAGGCAGAATTGCGGGGAAAATTCATGTTGGGTATTAAATTGAGTCTCTTTTTAAGCAGACTACAACTAACGCAAACGCACATATAAAAAATATTTTTTTACATTTACAATATGCACAAAGTTTATATTAGAAGTACCGAAATTGCTATGTACCATTAGACTAACCGCATACACAAAATAATATTTGCAATGATTCACATTATTTTGATATTTTTTTACAACGCGTATTTTTATTTTCCTATATTATTGTATGTGTGCACCTAGCCTAGTACATTAAATCAACAAGAGCAAGGTAAGTCAAGAGTCTGTACCATGTGACGTAAAACTAAACCAATCAGCCAGTGCGGAGTATACTCATGGTCTGACTCCACCGTATAACCGATATACTGTAAGTTATACGGTGAGCATAGGATTGTCGCCTCCTTTCTCTTTGTTACTGGCACATATAGTAGCAGACCTAACATTAATAATAAACGCATAGAGACGCGTGGCAATTTTGACTCCGTGAACTTCGGGCTCTTTTAAATGTAATTATTGCTTGTTTCCAAACAAAATATATACTAAATATTAGTTTAGGAATTAACAAATATGTTCCAAGCATAAGCCAACCAAAACAACCTATTTTTATACGTTCCTTCGTACCATGAAGCCTAAATGTAGCTTATTTTTTGTTTGGAAACTTGCCACGCTATTTAATCCTTATGTTTGGTCTGCTACTTAGTAATAATTATAATGTTTGTGGTTACTGGGAGATAGATCATCTCAAAATTAAACAAATAAGTTTTATCATATTTTAAACTTATATTTTTAATTTGGTCGTATATTCTACTGATTGTCAAAACTATACATAGGTAACACTAAAAGTTTCCGGAACTGGCCACTTACATAAACAATATTTAAAAATTTATTGCAACATTTGAAAATAGAACTCTTTGGCTGTAGAATGCAGTTTGTTTCATCTGACTGTCATTTGTTTTTACCTTGTGGCGCCATTTAAAAAATTGTGTGTCTGCATCAACATGGATTTAACTCGGGAAAATTTTCGTAGTATGATTTTCTACGATTTTAAGTGTAATTTGACAGCTCAACAGAGCATCGCTCGGCTTGAAACAGCTTTTGGCAATGAAGCACCATGCAAAACGACTGTTTATAGCTGGTTTGCAGAATTCAAGCGTGGTCGTATCAATCTCAGTGACGAATCTCGCGATGGTCGGCCGTCCACCGCTGTGACCAACAAAAACATCGATACTGTGCGCCGTATGATTGAAACAGACAGGCATGTGACCTACCATGAAATTCGCGCATCCTTAGAAATAGGCATGAGTCAAATACAATCAATCCTACACAAACATTTGGGTGTGAGAAAGCTGTGCTCGCGGTGGATCCCACACAACTTGACCGAGGCTCAAAAAACGGACCGCGTCACTTGGTGCAGTGCCATGCTTACCAGATTCAACGAAGGTGCGTCAAATTTGGTGTGGGACATAGTAACAGGTGACGAAACATGGATTTATTGCTACGATCCCAAAACAAAGCAGCAATCGAGCGTATGGGTCTTTCAAGATGAGCCGAAACCAACCAAAGTGGCGCGCGTGAAAAGTGCATCTAAGCGGATGATTGCTTCTTTTTTTAATAAAACTGGACACATGGCTACTGTTGCTTTAGAGAATCGTCGTACCGTGAATAGTGACTGGTACACGACCATTTGTTTGCCGGAAGTTATTGACGAACTCCGTAAAAATAACCGTAAACGCCGTATCATCCTGCACCACGACAATGCTAGTTCTCACACGTCCAGACAGACAAACGACTTTTTGAAGACGAAAAATGTAGAACTCATGAGTCATCCTGCATACAGTCCCGACCTGGCACCTTGTGACTTTTTTCTGTTCCCAAAAATTAAGAACCAATTACGCGGTCAACGATTTTCATCACCAGAAGAGGCTGTCGAGGAGTATGAAAAACACGTTTCAGAGGTCACCACAGGGGAGTGGCACAAAAGTTTTCAAAACTGGTTTGATCGAATGAAAAAGTGCATAGACGCCAAGGGAGATTATTTTGAAAAACAATAAATTAATTTTGTACCTTTCATAGTATTTTTTCATATTCATTCCGGAAACTTATAGTGCGTCCCACGTAATATCCGTTCGAAACGCTTTTAGAATACGACCACTTGTGCGTTTTGGTGCCTGTGTGCGTTAATAAAGCTAACGAAAGTGCGTGAGTGAGACGTACAATGAATTTTTACATTGAGAACACACACGACAACTGCACGTCCTATTCTAAGCCCTATTAGGATTTCGAACTAATTATAGATTCTATTTAAAATAATAAACGTCTGTACTCCTTCCTTAGCATGTTTTTCATTAAAAAAATTTCATTCCTTCGTCCATACATTGAAAATCACATCACACTAATATTATAAATGCGAAAGTTTGTGTGTGTGTGTGTGTATGTTTGTTACTCTTTCACGCTGAAACGGCTGAACGGATTTGGATGAAATTTAGAATGGATATAGCTTATACCCTAACATAACACATAGGCTACTTTTTATCCCGACAAAAACATGTCGATAAACCGAATAACACGCGGGCGGAGCCGCGGGCAAAAGCTAGTTATATAAAAAACCACTCGCAGCCGGCATTCAAACAATTTTCTATACCGCGAGAGTTAAGAGAGGTGGCAACCCTAGGTGGAAACCACGACAGTGGCACAGAAGATATATGAATCAGTAGATAAACAACAAGGAAACGCCCTGAATCGATACACACACACAGATGTACGCTTTTACACGCCGCGCCGCCTCGGCCATTGTCGAGGAACGTTAGCGTCGGATGGCAGTCGCGAGCGCTGCATCGTGTAATAAGGTTGCTTTTAGATTTCGCCTGATGCCAGCTCTAACGCTCCGATCGGTAGTAGGTAATTATCTCGAGAATACCGTGGAGTTTCACTACTGTTTATATATCTACTATGACAGTGGTATATGTTAATCTGTGTATGTAATAGTTACCTTCTCTCGGCGGCGGATCCCGGTCCCTGTCGCCGAAGCCGCGGCCTCCGAAACCTCCTCGGTCACGATCGCGATTGCTGTAACAAGCATTATATTTCAGGTATTGGGGCATTTGTAATAGACCCCCTGCGATAAAGATCCTAGCTATTTCAACAAAAAAGCAAGGATCATTGAAAGTAGTCGCCCTCGTCCAGGACTTGAAAGTAGTCGTCCTTAGGTCTTCGTCATCAACCAGCGTTGTAGAATTGCTTGCAATCTACAGCAATTGCTGAGATGGTTCCTTTTTGTCACAGGCATGATTTCTGTATGTGTATTTAGTTTATGTTTCTATGTGGTACAAAAACATTTTCTTCCTTTCTATCTAACAGAGTTACGTGTAAATTCTTATAATCTATGAAGATAAAACGCAAATGGATAGACGAAGCGATCATGAACTACTTTCCAATTAGAGACTTAAGTACTGCCTCTAGCTAGAATATGCTTTTAAGGGTCACAATAACAAAATAAAAGCGTATTTCAACACCTAAATTCCAGTCGGTGAAGCGTACCGCGAAGCCTAATGAAGTTCTCTCTAAAGGTGGACGAAACATCGAAATTTTCTCATAAAATCAAAGTGAATTTTAGCTGTACTGTACAGTTCCGGTCATCTTGGTTGGCAGATGTTACGTTAGCCGCCCTTTTTCTTGGACACTAACTGCGCAACTGCGACGTTATAAGTGACTCCATTCACATATACCTTTAGAACTTTAAATAGTAATGTGTATACTGACCCGAAGCCGCCGCCGTCTCTCTCGGGCGCGGCGCGGAACCCGTCCCGCCCCCCGTACCCGCCGCGCTCCCGCTCCCCCTCGCGCCCGTACCCCGCACCGCTGCGCTCACGACCACTGCACACAATATACAACATAAACATATCGTCACAATAAGAGCAGCACCTCTAACATGGAGGACCATATCGAGCTCGATAAAGTGCTCTACCTCACTCTGTTGATCTACCTAAAGAGGGACAGACAGTTGTATATCGAGCTACAGGAGCTATGGTCAGTCAGAAGTGTTTCCAAATGTGAATTAGCTATCCATGAAACAGTCAACACTTGTACATCCTCTTTTTACCGACGATTTTTACGTCCCAACGTGAGACTCTTTGCCGCACATCGGGCACAAGTACACCGTTTTTAGGGCATGCATACACTATTATAAATACTTCATTGTCAAATTATTGAGTTAACTAATTTCTTGGTCGTATGGCTTTTCCTTTATTGAAAGAAAAATGAATGTGTGACTCTTGTATACACAGCGCAAATGTGACTCCAAAGCGACTATGGACCGCCATACAATTAAATATTGGGTGTGGCACGACAAAATCAATGTAGAGTCTTAGAGTGAATGCAATGTAAATGCGTTCCTGAGGAGTATCTGTGCTTTGACATTCAACGATAGACTCGTGAAGAATATCGACATTTATGGGATCGTTGCGGTGACCCGCAAGTGGAAGGGAAAGTTCGAGCAGGCCGCCTTAGTACAGCGACCAAATAGGCGACATACTGATGAAGGGCAAAGTCAAAAGTACCCGGGATAGAAGAGCTTGTGTGACTAGACTGATGGATGTGGAAGAGGTGGTTCAGGAAATGTGTAGTCTCTGTCTACCTCTCTGTGGGACAGGCGTGAGTATATGTATATATGGGGACTGTGAATGGTGTGTGGCTAACACTCTATCTTGCGGGACCAACGGCTTAAGGCGAAGTTATCCAGAGAAATATGTCCTGTTCCAACGCTTTCTTTTTACACTTTTCCATCCTGCTTAATGGGAGCGTTTCGCTCAGAAAACTCACGATTGAGAGGTGTTTTTGTTTATTATTTTGGAATTAAAAGGATAGATTTTTAATATTTCTTACGTTTATTTAAGTTTTAATGGTATTTATGTCATAGTTTAGAGTAGACCTATCTTAGCCATTTTATTGGATGCAGTAAAATGCAAGTAATATTATATCGAACTGCCGAAATATTAAGTTCGAAGTGTGAAATATAGTATTTTTAAATGTAATTGTTACACTTTCACGTTTTAAAATTAATTTGCAAGGAGACAATAAAGCCGATTTTGAAGGTTTTAGTTTGACATACATAAAATTAAACTTAGGTATGGTTAAAACGAAGAGCCAATTTCAAGTCACCATTTTATAAACGTCAAACTAAAATTTTAGTTTGACAGCCATAAGTTACGCAACTTATTGATTTTATCTTGTTTTGGTAATTTCAAGGCACCTTTTTGTTTGTCATTTGATTGAATTTAAAAAATTTAGTTTGATTTAAGAGCGTTTAAAAGACTTGCTAATTTTAGTTGGTGTGCCCATCAGAATAGCAAAATATATAGTCGCCGTCAATACAATAGAAATTGTGGACTATGTAAACAAAGCGCCATGTTGTCTTTGTCTATGAATAGGTGAACTATCTAGAGATGGGTAAGTTTGTGATTTAAATATGTTAGGTGCTTAATTAATTTTCTTTATTTGATTCATCGCTAAAATATTCTGATGAATCGCTAGTCAAATCGCCCACGTTAATTACAAATGGTTCCGTCACAGCGTCGGTGGCCGTATCTATTATCCCATCCAGTTCTTTAATTTTTTCTTCTACTTTTAGGACATGAGCTACACATTTCGCCCACTGTTCTGGCCCGATCCGCGCCAAACCTTGGAGCAACAAAATCTTCACATCGTCCATTTTGAATGTTTTGTTGTTCCTTCCAACGTAACCTTCTAACACTCAACTCTATCGGGTTAAGCTCGCAATGATATGGTGGAAGGCGTAAAACTGTCACATTTTTCGATGCCGCCAACTCATCTACATACATTTTTTTATATTTTTGCTTGTCTACTTTAGCTATGAGATTCGCTTTGATTTCGGTTTCTTGAAATTTGATTTCTTTTTCGCGCAACCAGCTTTGGATAGCCTCTTTCCGCCAACTCATATTGGGCGCCTTTTCGATTTGACGCGAATGATATGGGGCATTGTCCATTACTATGACAGAACCAATTGTCGTTGTTTCAAGGTAAAACACTATCCAAATCACAAAGAAAGATCAGTAAGAGAAGCCTACAGAGGCGTCGAAACGTCAAGCACATATCTATTAAGGTAAGTTATTAGTTATCGCGAGTAAGACCCCAATACAAAGTTAATAAAGGGAAGCCAAGTCGTTAGAACACCGAAAACACAAAAGATTTTAGAGCAACGCTGGAAGATCACACAGCTCTCGATAGAATCACACACACGTTATGTCAAAGATTATGAAGTAACGCTATCAAAAAAAATACGGAATAAAATTGCATCACGAATAAAATAGGTTTATATTCAAATAGATTCGTACATCACTAATTTTCAAAGACAATACAGATTCGATGAGAAAAAAATATGACAGCAATCTCGTCGCAGTACAGATTTGACTATTGATTCTATAATTTTCCGTAATTAACTGGTGATTATTGAATATTTCATGATGAAATACAGTGAATGGCAGGTAAGACTTGATGCTTCATGATTTGGAATAATGTTCAGTGAGACTCCGTGACAGAACCTTGAGAAAAATTGAGAAAACGGTTTGTTTACATAGTCCACAATTTCTATTGACGGCGACTATAGTGCTGTCATTTAAAATTCGTTTTTAGTAAGTTTCTTAACTTAAAATTTAATCTTCAAAATCGGCTTTATTATCGGGATAACCCCCCTTAATGAGGCGTGCAGCAAGCAAGCACCAAAATACATATATATATCATACATCTGTTGAAATATTTCATGTGAGCAGCAATATCCAAAGAGGCAGTACACGCATGCGTGTTATCGAAAATATTCAGATTCTATGACCTAGATAAAAAAAGTAAGCACACGTGCTCTTAACACGTGTAGAGAATTAGAGCCGTGACTTCGTGTTGTCATTACAAATGTTTATAGATTCCAATCACGTAGCTACGAAGTTCTCAAATAGGTAGATTACGTGTAAGATAGTTCACTTTGCAGTACCGTGTTTTAAAAGTAAAGTTCCAGGCTTAAATTGGCCATTGGAGAATCTTTTCCTCGTTGATTTAAGAGATAAAAAATGCAAATCTTGTTTATTGATCTACGGGACACAATGGATACTTAGCGACGGTAGTTGAATACACAACAGTTGTTTAATTAACATATTTTTATGAGGTTGTAATGGAAAACGAATAGGCTACTGCCACTTTAATTTAAAATAGTCATTTACGAATTTACATGGTTTTATTGTTGCCTCAAAAACATGTACAAATAAACCATATTATTATATTTATTCAGTGTAGCTAAATATGAAAGTATGTCAGTTCACAATCAATGGTCTTAATTCGAATGGCTGTCTACAGTCTACATTTAGTCACAGTATAGGTAACAACAGTAGTTTAACTAGGCGGTGTCCTTGAAATCAATACCTACGGCCGTTTGGCGCCTAAACACGCGCTAGGGCTGCCAACTGACTGTTTACGTAGTTGATAATGCTATATTATTATTATAAAAGTTGTATGCAACCATACAATGCACAACATACTCTGTAATTTCATGCCATAATTTACGAAAATGCGCGGGAGCGTCACAGTGACAACGTGCGTACGTAACGTAACCGCGGTGCGACCGCGACTGTCGAAAAAGGAGTTGAACTATGTTTTGGCGGTGGTTAGTTTTGGCCCGCTTGTATGGAAATAGAATACTATTTGTTACTTACATATACTATGATTTAGTCAGACCTTTTGTAATAGTACATTACGATACGAGAGCGATGAAACGTTTTCTGACGAGTGTGAGTTTGCGGCACGAGCCGAAGGTGAGTGCTGCAATCACACGAGTCGAGAAAAAGTTTCTCGCACGAGTATCGTATAATATTTTATAGCACAAGTGGGGAAAATGCCGACTTTACGCAAGCGCAGCGTGCGTAAAGCGGTCATTTTACGCACGGTGTGCTATAAAAACCTTTATAAATAACCCTCTCGAAATGAACATTGAGTATTTCGCGAGGAATGGGATAGTTTCGATAGTTTAGTGAGTTGAGCAGTGGGCCAGATCGCGAAAGGAGTCATGCTTCCAACTCTAGTTTAGGATCCTCGCTTCCAATCCCAGTTCAGTCTTGTTCACACCATTTGTGAAAAGTTCTGTCAAAAAACGGGAACGCTTATTCCTAAACTCATGTCTAACCGTATGTGCGCGGCATATTTCAAGAACAGCTGATCCGAATGATGTGCAATTTGTTATGTACGAGTATATGAAACGCCACCAAAAACAAAACTTGTAAAATAAAACAAAGTCTCGCAACTTAGGTCTTCTACCGTAACAAGTTGTGAGATCCATGTAAATCCAAGTCGGTTAATTTATTCAGTCCCTACTTAAGGGAGTTTCTGTCATAAATTATCTGTCATTTCTTACATAATTAGCTAACCTAACAACATCTTAGAGAGTGACCGTATCAATATTAAAAATCTTTTATGTTTTAAATAAAAAGATTGACTCGGCCATCGCATGAAAACACAATGATCTCACAAGTAATACATATTATATTAAATTAGATTATTTAGTGCGATTGCCCAGTCAATCTATTTATTTAAAACATAAAAGATTTTAAATATTGATATGGTCACTATAAGATGTTGTTAGGTTAGCTAATTATGTAATAACTTAAGACAGAAGGTCCCTTAAGTAGGGACTGAATAAATTAACCAACTTGGATATGTACATGGATCTCACAACTTTTTACGGTAGAAGAACTAAGTTGCGAGACTTTGTTTTATTTTACAAGTTTTGTTTTTGGTGGCGTTTCATATACTTTTTTTTACAAGTTTTGTTTTTGATGGCATCTTATTTATATTTGTAGATAGTCCTACTTTTTTTCCTTTCCGGTACCTCCTACTAACAACTGAAAATGTAACTCTGTAATCCTATATATTTATGTGGGATTACAAAGTCATTACTGCAGTTGGTGTATCTAGAGCACTGGACCGAAATTGCAAAATATTTTAGTTTTTCCTTGATTTTTACACTAAACACTAATTGTATTCCAAATTTGAAGCTTGTATGTATGCTAGAAGTGCCTTAGAGTTTTGATGATCGGTCAGTCAGTCAGTGAGTGAGTGAGTGAGTGACAAAATTGAGAAACTTTGACTAGTTATAATTCTTAAACTACTGGTTCAAATTGAATGAAATTTGGAATATACCGTGTTTATACAATGCCTGCTTGGTTACTGAAAATTCAGGCTTCTAGTTTTATCCGCAACGAAGTTATAGGAGGGTCGAAAATGGCCTGGACTGTTTCGAGAAAAGGATGGTACGGCCGTGCCTCTTTTTAGCTTGACTTGGCGGGGGCACTGCAAGAATAATGTTGTTCTCAAACAGATTACATGACAACCCGAGGCCCTATTGTAACTTATTTATTAACTTGTAAAAATTATGGTATTGTCAATTTTAGTCAATCCCGATAAATTTGAAAGCTAAGGCGGCTGAATAACGTGTGCGAGTTATTTAACTATTTTATAAGGATGAAACAATCTCCCATAAGAGAGTAACTTACCCAAACCCGCGGTCGCCGTCCCGGTCGCGGCCGAACGAGTCCCGTCCCCCGTACGGGGTGCGCGCGGGGTCGGCCGCTGGACGGTCACCGTCGCGCCACCCGCCGGGCCGGTTGTCCGCCGCACTCGCTGCAACGTCGAACAGATCATTAGTCGATGTGTATTAGTTGTAGGGTTGCATAAAGTATAGCTTCCTTAGGATGATACTAGTAACAATCTTGAGCGCTTCCACATTCATCAGTTTAACGCATTTGAAGAGTACAAAGCAAGAAGGGGCTATTCGCAAAACAAAAAAATCACAATAGTTAATTATAGATTTTAAGTGCAACTAAATCACACTAAATTATAAATGCGAAAGTTCGTGTGTGTGTGTATGTTTGTTACTCTTTCACGCTGAAACGGCTGGATGGATTTGAATGAAATTTAGAACGGATATAGCTTATAACCTAACTTAATACTTAGGCTACTTTTTATCCCGGAAAAAAGCATGTCGTTAAACCGAATAACACGCGGGCGGAGCCGCGGGCAAAAGCTAGTATAGAATTAATTTTCATTCCTAGTTGCTTTCTCAACCTTATAGCCCCTTTTTGTGAGATCGGTAAATGACATCTCTTAGTACTCTGTTTATGAAACATTTCTGAATTATTATCTCAAAATCGAAAAATATTCATTTCAATTCTTGCACTGTACCCTTAATTTATGATTTTTCAAACCTTTGAAACTATTCAAGAGATCCTCTTCTGATCAGATGAATGTAACAGCGCTTATGAGATTGCCACTGTAGCGCCCAAACTGAACGAGTCACTCAGTTTTAAGCAGCTGTTGTCAGACGAGCAAGCCAAAGATTAGTCTGAATTGAGTTACAGCAAGCTGCTGTGTCACAGATTATACTAAAACCGCTGGCCGAAGGGGATTCCAACGACACTCGGGACCCAATCTCATCATTTCGGAGTCCCAGAGTAGGTCCCAAGGTCGGAGTTTCTGGTGCCCCCACCGTCGTTTTGAACGACGCCCCCGGCTAGAGGGTCCAAATGACCACAAAGCGTCACTGACCTTTACTCAGACCTTCCCGAGACGTAAAAGAGTAACTAGGATTATCCAACTGAAAGATGTTACGTGCCAACGAGAAACGTTCATATCAAGAACCTAAAAAAAGTTTTGGCTGTTGGATATCTTGTACTCTGTGTGTGCGTCCCAATTGCGACATTAGAGCTTGCTCTGTGACAACAGACCACTTACTATCATCATTGTGACTACAGTCAAGACCGTTTACTATTATTTTCAACGTCCATTTGATATCACTAAGGTAATAGCGCCACTGAATCCAGAAAAAAGAGTTCTTGTTTGAACTCAAATAATAAATTATAACCTGTGATGTTCAGACAAAGAACATAGATACTATTCTATTGATGGTTCTTGATGGATTATCGTCTTCAATATATACATAAATTCTTCTACTTTTTATACCACAAATAATATGCATATTTGTGGAATAGAAAGTACAAGAATTTGTGTATAATTGATTGAACATAGATACTTACAGTCAGAGTCCCGCTCCCGCATGCCTTCGCGGGTCATCGGGCCGCGGTCGGAGTCCCGCTCCCGCATGCCCTCCCGTGTCATGGGGCCACGGTCAGAGTCCCGCTCCCGCATGCCTTCCCGGGTCATCGGGCCACGGTCCGCGTCCCGCTCCCGCATGCCGTCCCGGGTCATCGGGCCACGGTCCGGGCCCCCGCGATCCCGGTCCCGCTCTCTGCCCGGCTCGGGCGCGGCGCGCGGGCCGGACCGCCAGTCGCCCATTGTGCGCTCAGGGTCGTAATCCCTAAAGAAATAGCGGTAATGTTGGTAAGTAGTGATTTATTGACACTTCGATAGAGTTTGAGTATTTGCCATTCAGAGAAAGAGAGAAGTAAATAATTTTTCTGAATGTTCTTGGTATAAATCTACTATTTTGGAATATTGCAAACAGCAGTGCGAAACTTCAAGATTTTATTTGTCTGCATTCACTCAACTAATTCATTAGGTAAATAAAATATTAAAGGAAATCAATACCTATTGTTAGAAACTTAAGTAGTACGCTTCATTATTGTTACCTAGCATTTACAAACCTAAAGAAACATGACAATTTATTCTTCGCAATTTCTTTAGAAAGCTTAGCTCAAGTAGTGTTTTTGTTTTGCGCGTCATTTTCTTGAGAACAAAGCTGACTGCGCATTTGAATAGTTTTGGCCACATAAGTCAGTACAGTATTATTACCTCTCTCGGTCGTTTCTACCAGTTCTGCCCATGCGCCGGTCATTCTCCTGTGTAGATACATCTATTCTGACCCTGCGGCCGCCTATTGTCTGTAGAACAAAGGGAACATAGTCAAATAACAACCCTTTTATTTGAAAATAAGAAGTGTATAAATTGATATGATTGAGGAATAAATTGCACCAGATATTCATTTTGATACCACGTTATCAAAAATGTATAGCAGGAAAACATACTTTCGCGGTTTTTCTACAGTGCTTCCTTCTGTTTATGTTGAAGTTAAGCTGAGGTGCGGGTTAATCAAGTTCTACAGGGTTGAACTTACTAAATCGGGCATGTTCATAGCATTGATCAAGCTCTCCCGGTCTTCGAAGTCTACATAGCCGTAGCCCCTGAGCCGGTCGCCCTCGCGCGGCAACCGCAGGCTTAGGATCTGGAAATATAGAAACACTTATTATCTAAAATAATTTGAGCAAATCTTAGACATTCAATCAAACTGAGCTTTTCTTTAGGTCCACATGCAAAGGTATATATTTATTGTCACTATGAGCGACACTATATTACCTAGGCCTTATTAGTTACAAATTCAATATCTATTGGTATAGCTTTCAAATGTACCATGATTGGATAAAAATTATGTGTGATGTCATGTCTAGCCAATCACAATACATTTGAAACTTTCAAATTGAAAGTGAGAGTGATAAATGTTGAAGTTAGACATTAAAGGGGCTGGTATAGATAGATAGTGGCTGGATAGTTTACATAAACTGCTGGAATAAGAATTCCGCCACTGGTCTACCATAGTGAGCTATATGCATGCAAGGTCTGCTATAATCACCTTGAGTCCATCAAAGAGCTCGGTAATGGCAGTCTCGTCGACATCGTAGGGCAGGTTGGAGATGTGCGCGACGAAGGGCGGGCGGCGCGGGATGCTCTCGTCATCGACCGCCATGCCGCCGCGCGCCGCCCGCGACGCCGACGGCAGCACCACTGGGGCGCGCGTCCTCGACCCGTACCCATAGCTTTCCGTTGCTGGAGGAATATATTGTTTATTTTATATCAACCAAAACATGGTTAATGATGTAAATTGTAACAATGAACAAAATATTTCGCAGATTCCTACTTGAGATTGTTCTTTATTGAAAATGTGCATAAAAAGAAAATTGTTTCAATTTAAAAAGCAGACAGATGAAAGCAACAGTATGGTATAGTAACAAGGTATATGTGCAATTAGATTTAACTGCTTATTTCATTTGAATATCAAGGTAAGGACTGTGTCAAATCAATAATGCCATTTTGTTCTGTTGCAATAACAATTTCTCTTATCTGTAATGAACTAAGTGTTTTGTTTATACTGTGCACATGGTATTTAAGATGATAATGCAGTACAATAAATAATAAATAATTGTTTCAATAAACACTTTCAGAAACTATCAATATCAATCACTAATTATTTACATAAAAATTGGAGCATGTTGGTTTATAAAATATCTGGTGAAATATGCATAGTGCTCATGTTGCAAACAATGGTGTGATGCAACAGTATTACAAATTACAAAAGATTTGACACCCTCAGCAGTATAACAGGGAGTAGGCCAATGAAAGACTAGTCTGAATTGAGTTGTGACCGAAATCATCTTGCAGATCATGCTAAAAGTGCTGATCACAGGGGTTTCCAACAGTGAGTCCATGTGTGCCTCCACTTGCTCCCACAGAGCTAGCATCCCTGGCCGCACAGATCACTGACGTTGCTGGTTCCCCCACCTCCCCTATGAGGGGAGCGTCCTGCTAGAACGTATAGAAACACAGAGACCTTTCCTCAGACCTTCCCGGGGCAGATAGAGTGACAGGCACTCGGTGCGTGTGCCCCCGTTGCGAGATTAACATTGGCCTACCATTACCCTCCACAATCATCATTGGGTGATAAGGTGGTTTTTGTAAATTGAAGGCAAATGAAAAAGATACATTATGGAAAACTTACTATCATCTTCGACAGAGTCTGCCCAGTTCTGTGTTGTAGGGATTGTTGTAGGTTCTGCAATAATGTCTGTGATGCTGGCCTTCACCCATTTTGCCTTCTTTCCTTTCTTGCCTGCAAATTTATAGGAGTAAAATAGAAAACTTTTCTTTGGTTGTACTGAAAGTTGGAATCCCAAGGTAGGTGGGGACAATTTAAATGATGACGCATAGCAGTGAATGACCTACTCTGATTCCGAAAAGCGGTTATTCGAGGACACATTGAAGGGATATTATTGTGAAGGTAATAGGTATTTAGTTACCTCAAGTTCATCAGTTATCAGTCATTTTCAAAAGACAACTAAAAATATACGTATTAATGAGTTTGGGAAAGCTGAATTTAAACAGAGTTACAAAATGTGGCCACGCGGTAAATCCAAACGTCCGCAGAGGTAAAATGATGACACGTAGCATTATTAGATAACATTGTATGGCCTTCTGTTTGCGTTTACAAGAAAAAAGAGCATGCAGCAGTAAATAATTAAACAAAATACATAACAAAAACTAACTAAATCAACCAGAAATAAAGCATTTTCTCACGTGCCAAAATTAATAAAACTAACCTGTAGCGGCCATATTACACGGCTGGGCCACCAATGTTGCCACTGTGACTGAATTTTTTGCGAGTTTTATCTTTTTTTTTTTTTTTTTTTTTTTTTTAATGTGTTTTACGGCCCTGGATTCGGTGTCCTTTTGAGCCAGTCTGATATTATTTTTTTCCCATTTATACAAATTTTTATTTTCACTTTTATAGGTTTTCTACAGTATTTAAAATGTATTTATATAGAGGTTGATAAAATCTTTTGTCAGACAATAGTTTTTGCAGTTCTTTTGGTGCATCACAATCTATTTCTTGTATTTCAGAAGCTAACACTAATCTGTTAACACCAAATTGTTGACATTTGAATATCAAATGCTCAAGGTCTGCTTCTTCTTGTCCACAATAAATACATTTCGAATCTTCAGCCAGGTTAAGTCTTTTCAGGTGAGTACGGGTTTTGCAGTGACCAAATCTCATTCTGTTAATTGTAGTTATATATTTTCTGCAATTAGCCGCTTTATCTCTATTGTACCAAGGTTGGGCGGGCGGGTTTCCTTGGATCTTAAAATACCATTTTCCTTTTTCTTTGCATGTTTCTTTCCAGTACTCACACCATAATAATTTTAGGTTCTGCGACAAGTGTACATGTAGGTCAGTGAATGGTATCTTCAGGTCTGTGGAATGGTCTTCATCATAAGGATTTCTGGTGGCTTGATCAGCAATTTCATTTCCAGTGATACCCTTATGAGAGGGTACCCACATAAATTGCACTGCCGTACCATTCATATTTAAAGTATTAACTAAATTTCTAATATTAAATATTAAGTAATTGAGATTGTATCGAAAACAATTATTTTCTAATGCTAATAATACAGATAGTGAATCTGAGAAGATTATTATATTAGTTATATTTAGACTATTTACATGAAGAAGAGCTTTGTAGATAGCATAGCATTCAGCTGTAAAAATACTACATTTAGTATCAATTTTGAAACATTTTGTAATCTTAAGTTGAGGGTCATAGAATGCTGAAGTAACATTATTATTGGTTTTGGAACCATCAGTATAGAGTGAATATAGATGATTTTCATCTAAGAATTTTAGTAGATCATTTTGATTATAAATACCTTGTCTAAGTATAGCTATTTTATTTACAAGGCTGTTGAAATCTACCTTGTATAATGGCCACATGCTATCTATATACATATTTGCAGCATGAGATTGTTGTAAGTGAATTATTATTCTAATTAGCTCTGGTACATGTCCAGATAAAAGTTGATTGCTATTTACATAGGATCCTAAATTACTTATTTCAAGATTTTTTTGTGGAAGAACTCTATCTAAAACACATCTATTGTCTGATGATATCATTTTTAAACAAAATCTTTCAGCAATGTATATGCGTCTGAAATGCAGTGGTGGTATGCATGTCTCACATTGCATAACATTTATGGGTGTTGAGCACATCGCTCCAGTTATAATTCGTAGTGCTTTGTTTTGTGTAACTTCCAATTTGCGTAGCAATGTGAGACTCGCATTCATGTATGCCAGTGAGCTATAGTCAAAGTGACTACGCACTATACTTTTGTATAACATTGATAAAATTTTTGGGTCTGAGCCCCAATGCACTCCGGCCAGCGATCGCAGCACATTGAGTCCTCTGCTGGCATTTTTAATAATATAGTTTATGTGAGCATTAAAAGATAACTTTTGATCCAGCCAAATACCCAGAAATTTCTTTTCAATCATCCATGGTAAAGAATTATTAGCATATTTTACAGAGTAGTTGCTTTCATCATATTTCTTGCTAAATATCATTACACTACTTTTGTCAGCACTAATATTTAGTTTTAATTTATTTTCATAATAATTATGAAGCTGTATAAGTGCCTTATTGAGACTATTTACTGCTATATTTACATTTTTATTTACAGTGTATATTAACAAGTCATCAGCAAATTGTAAGAATTTAATATTTCTCTCAGTCAGATATTTATTGATTTGACAAGTGTATAAGTTATACAATAATGGAGAAATGGTAGCTCCTTGCATGCATCCTTTATACACTTGTCCAGGTCCATGTAGGATGTTATTAAATTTTACATACATGGTTCTATCATATAAGAATTTAAACACCCATTTACAGACATGTCCCGGTATACCTACTTCTGACATTATCTGGGTCAGGATTGAAGGGTTAACATTATCAAAAGCACCTTGCACATCTAAAAATACACAGACTGTAGCTGAGTGACTATGAAAGGAATTTTTGATGTCAGTAATAAGAGATGTGAAACTTTCTGTTGCACTTCGTCCTTTTCGGAACCCAAACTGTTGATCTGGTAATATTTTGTTACATTCTATATAGTGGTTGTGGTCAACATGTGGTCAACCGATAAAAAATAATAATTTTTTCGTAGTTTCAGACTCATGATATTTAATTTCAGTTTCAGATATCCAACCAAAGTGTAAAATATGTAAATCTGAAACTAGCCTAAAATAGTCTATGTTCCTTTATATTTTTGATTGAGCTCCAACTTCCGTTGCCGGTGAGTTGCACTTTTTGTTTGTGATGACAGGCTTGTGTTGCGTTGTAACATGTTTGCAAAAATTAAAGTTTAAAGTATTCAATTAGCCTGGTGTTTACTTTGTACAAGTTCCCGTCCAAACCCATGCCGCAGATGGTTTCTCTGGAAATCCCAGTTCTACATAAGTGGTCCTTCGCAAAAGAACCGGCATTTTTTCACACGGCGTGGGTCAGTAAATATGGCGGATCGCGAAAATGAAGACTCGAAAAGCCAAAAGAAGAGCATTACATCGTCGTCAAAGTCATCCTACAAGAAATCTCTGATCGAGAAGAAAAAACATCTTGACGAAATCCAGAACATTCTGGACCTGAAAGAAAAGAATGCAAGAGAAAAACTCCGAATATTGGACGAAATGTCAGCCATCGATAGCGGCACCAATGGTAGCAGCAGTGCAGATTCCCAGGAATTAGGGAAATATTGCCGTACTAAGCAGTGGGTAGAGCATCATGATGAAAAAGGACCCTCAGTAAAAATTTTGGCAGTATCAAAGCCATCAGCGCAGCTGCCGTCGCCTACAGCGCCCCCACCATCAGCGACAGAGAATCAATGTTTCTCCGCTATTCGTACAGACGGCGCCACAGTTCCGTTGTCTACTTTACCGACCGAACAAAACGTCAAAAGTGACAGCAATGATGTAAACAAACTCGCCGTGGCCCTTCAAAACACCATAAAAAGTGCAACTCACCGGCAACGGAAGTTGGAGCTCAATCAAAAATATAAAGGAACATAGACTATTTTAGGCTAGTTTCAGATTTACATATTTTACACTTTGGTTGGATATCTGAAACTGAAATTAAATATCATGAGTCTGAAACTACGAAAAAATTATTATTTTTTATCGGTTGACCACATGCCCCATCCCTGGCACATCTATAAGTGTTTATGTGCCACAAAAACGGTTAACCGATAATACATGACAAGTAACTCAATATGTTAAGTTATTGATGAAACATGAACAAAACTTATTCAAACATAAATGCTAAATCTAAAACAAAATCAATATACCTTTGAAAGACTGAACAACAACAACAGGAAACAGACTATGTACCTGCTTAGCATTATTTTTTTATCCTAAATAATATTATTATTACAAAAAACATGAGGAGCAACGATTTCACTGGCGGAATGAAGCCAGGTGACGTATTAACTGATATTTGTAACAGAGCTACTACAAATGCCCCATTATTAGTGCTTTGATAGAATCACAAGAAGAATAGTAAACTAAATAATGAATTGGTACAAAGTGGCTAGCTATGCCCTGACATAAGGAACCAAATTTTATAATTAAGCCATAGTTTGACAAAATTTTCATTGCATTATTATTATATATTTATTTTTTATTTTTTATTAAAATCTTAAAAGTATGTGTCCCCATTCAAGTAACTTCATTTTTATCTTTCAATGCAACACAGAGTGAATTGTCAGTTCCCCCCCCCCCTGGCATGCCCACTCACTTGCTCTAGGCGTGACAGGCCACTTGATAGATAATTCACAGAGACCTCGTGTTCATCATCTGAACTATCTGTAGGTAACAAAACAATCTTATTAACTGGCCTACGGAAAATACCTCCTACAGTTTTGATCTCTACTACACGGACTTTATTGTCTTTTCCTGGAAACACCTGAGTAACAATGCCTCGAGGCCACATGTTCCTAGGCAAAGCACTGTCAGCTATCAGAACTAAACTGTCTTTCTTGATATCTTGATTAGCAGTTCCTTTCATTTTTCTGTCAACCATTGTAGGTAAATACTCTTTTAGCCATCTGGACCAGAACATATCTGCCAGCCTCTGTGAAATTTTCCACTGCTTTTTTAACATCAAGTCTTTATCGTCAAATTTTCCCGGGATTGGTGCAGCAGAAGAGGATCCAATCAAAAAGTGATTAGGCGTCAGAGCTTCCGGATCTCTTGGATCAACAGATACAAAGGTTAGTGGTCTACTATTAACAGTAAGTTCGGCTTCAGCCAGTAAAGTAGCCAATACTTCTTCACGTGGAGCACGTTCGTGCAGGGTCACACTTAAAGCTTTTTTTATAGACTGAACAAGGCGTTCCCATGCTCCCCCCATGTGAGCTGCAGTCGGTGCATTATAATGCCATTCTACTCCCCTATTGAGCATGTCTTTGCTGATGGCTTCTTTATCAAGTTCTAGCCAGGCTTTTTTTAGCTCACCATCTGCTCCCTTGAAGTTTGTTCCATTATCTGAGTAAATGGCAGTCGGAGATCCAAATCTAGCTGTCAGTCTTCTTATCGCCATTATAACTGAGTCTGATGTTAAACTTCCTGCAATCTCCATGTGAACTGCTCTTGTTACCATACAAGTGAATAGAGCCCCCCATCTTTTTTCCCTTCGTCTGCCTATTGACACTTCAACGGGGCCAAAATAATCAAGGCCACAGTGCGAAAATGGTCTCTGGTGGTGCTGTAATCTCGCTTGTGGAAGATCACCCATTGGTGGTTGAATTGCTTTTGCCTTCAAAATTTTGCAAAATTGGCAGTTATGTGCTACTGATCTTATAGTCGATCTCATTTTGACAAGCCAGTACTTTTGGCGAATCTCATTAACCACAGTTTCTGTACTACTGTGATTCTGTTTCTTGTGGTAGTCGTATATGAGAAGCTTTGTATACTGATGACTTCCGTTCAATATGATAGGCCGTTTCATATCTGAAGAAACACTCTGAGCTCTATCTATTCTTCCCTGTAATCTCATAATTCCTTCATCATCGAGAACTGGAGTCAGCTGGAAAATTGGACTGTCATTAGGTAATTCTTCTTTATTTTCTAAATATGCCAACTCTTTTGTGTAGCTATCTTCTTGCATTTTCTTAATCCATGCTTTTTCTGCCTTTTCAAGGAGCTGCAAGGTAAGTTTTTGATCTCCAGATTTTCTGCATTTATTTATGAATAAAAATACATTTGCTGTAGCATAGATGAGACGTTTCCAAGAGGAAAATGCTGCAATATCAGGTAAAGCATACTCTTTCTTTCTTATGGCATAGACTCTTTTTTCACAGGATGCTTCAGGTGCAGGAACTAACTTATTCTTCTCAACGGGACATGCTTCAGTATTCTTTTTTAGAAATTCTGGGCCACTAAACCATAAACCACTTTGAGAGAGGTCTAGAGGTGAGGTGTCTCGTGTAGCAATATCGGCACTATTCTGTGCAGTTGGGACCCATCTCCACTGTGAGACCATAGACAACTCATCTATTGCTGCTAGTCTATGACCTACGAAGGCTTTGTAGTTCCGTGGATCTGATCGAATCCAAGCCAGGGTTGTACTGGAGTCTGACCAAAAGTACCTTTCTTTGATTTCCAGTTTATGCTCCTTTACTACTGCATGTGCTAATCTAGCTCCTAATAGAGCTGCCTGTAATTCTAGTCTGGGTATAGAACTGGGTTTTAAAGCAGTTACTCTAGCTTTTGCTGCTACCAAGACCACCTTAATTTCTCCATCTTCATAGACAAATCTGAGGTAACATACTGCTGCATATGCTTTAATCGAACTATCACAGAACGTATGCAGCTCAGTGTGTGCTCTATCTGTTCGGGAACGGTAACAGCGTGGAATTTGACAATCTTTAATCTTTCGGAGCTCAGAAATCCACGACTGCCATTTCTCATATTCTTTATCAAAGAGCTTCTCATCCCAATTTATACCAGAACGCCACACTTCCTGCAAAATCATCTTGCCTCTAATGGAGAAGGGTGACAGGAGACCAATAGGATCAAAAACACTCATAACTGCTGCTAGCATCTGCCTCTTAGTGGGGCGTTCCTCACCTGCCACCACTTTAACTGGTACCCGATTCATGGAGAAGTTGAATGATAACGTGTCAGTGGCAGGTTTCCATATCATTCCCAGAGTCTTTTCTTTTGCTGACTCGTCTGACAGGAGCTGAATGCCACCCTGTACTTTTTTCTCTTCAGGGATGGACTCCAAAACTTTAGCAGAGTTACTTGCCCACTTTACAATCTCAAAGCCTCCTTGATCATGAACATACATTACTTCTTGAATACGCTGTACTGCTTCACTTTCACTATCAAAACAATCAAGGTAGTCGTCCATGTAGTGACGTGTCTGTATGGCTTTAACTGCATCTGGGTAGGTATCCTGATGTTTCTTTGCATTTTCATTTAACACAAAAATAGCTGAACATGGTGAGCATTTGGCTCCAAAGAGCATGGAAGTAAGTCGGTAAACTTGAGGAGGTTCTGGGCTTCCAGGCGTGCGCCAGTAAAACTTCTGATACTGCTGATCTTCAGTTTTGATTTTGATCCTCAAAAACATATCTTTTATGTCACCTGAAACTGCTATGGGCTTCAATCTAAATCCCCACAATATTCCTAGCAATGACTGAATTACTTGAATGGGGACACATACTTTTAAGATTTTAATAAAAAATAAATATATATATATATATATATTATTAATAATGCAATGAAAATTTTGTCAAACTATGGCTTAATTATAGAATTTGGTTCTTTATGTCAGGGCATAGCTAGCCACTTTGTACCAATTCATTATTTAGTTTACTATTCTTCTTGTGATTCTATCAAAGCACTAATAATGGGGCATTTGTAGTAGCTCTGTTACAAATATCAGTTAATACGTCACCTGGCTTCATTCCGCCAGTGAAATCGTTGCTCCTCATGTTTTTTGTAATAATAATATTATTTAGGATAAAAAAATAATGCTAAGCAGGTACATAGTCTGTTTCCTGTTGTTGTTGTTCAGTCTTTCAAAGATATATTGATTTTGTTTTAGATTTAGCATTTATGTTTGAATAAGTTTTGTTCATGTTTCATCAATAACTTAACATATTGAGTTACTTGTCATGTATTATCGGTTAACCGTTTTTGTGGCACATAAACACTTATAGATGTGCCAGGGATGGGGCATGTGGTCAACCGATAAAAAATAATAATTTTTTCATAGTTTCAGACTCATGATATTTAATTTCAGTTTCAGATATCCAACCAAAGTGTAAAATATGTAAATCTGAAACTAGCCTAAAATAGTCTATGTTCCTTTATATTTTTGATTGAGCTCCAACTTCCGTTGCCGGGGAGTTGCCCTTTTTTTGTGATGACAGGCTTGTGTTGCGTTGTAACATGTTTGCAAAAATTTTTGGACGGGAACTTGTACAAAGTAAACACCAGGCTGATTGAATACTTTAAACTTTAATTTTTGCAAACATGTTACAACGCAACACAAGCCTGTCATCACAAACAAAAAGGGCAACTCCCCGGCAACGGAAGTTGGAGCTCAATCAAAAATATAAAGGAACATAGACTATTTTAGGCTAGTTTCAGATTTACATATTTTACACTTTGGTTGGATATCTGAAACTGAAATTAAATATCATGAGTCTGAAACTATGAAAAAATTATTATTTTTTATCGGTTGACCACATGGTTTCTCTGGAAATCCCAGTTCTACACAGTGGTCTAATCTAGTTTTAAGCATAAATTCAAAAAGTTTACCTACACAAGAGGATAATGAAATTGGTCTATAAGAATTAAAATCGGTTGCTAGTTTACCTGGTTTTAATATTGGTATAATACATTGTGTTTTCCAAGATTCTGGTATGCAGTTTGTGTCCCATAGCAAATTGTAAATTTTTAAGAGTACTTTTTGTGCATTTATGTGCATACTTCGAATTAGTTTGTATGGAATATCGTCTAATCCAGGTGTTGTGTCTTTTCTAGATTTAATTGCGTTTAAAAATTCTTCTATAGTAAATGGTTTAGAGAGAAAAGCACATTTTTCATTTCCTTGTTTACAAAAAATTTCATTCAAAGCTATTTCGTCTATGTATTTTTCAGATGGAGAGGATGGAGCATACTTGTCGATGAATGAAGGAATCCATTCATCATTCTTAGGGTTTTTAGGTAAAGAAACACGTTTAAACCTTCTAATATAATTCCATATAACACTAACTGGAGTATATCTATTAAAGGATTCGCATAACTTAGTCCAGCCATTTTTTTTCTTTTCTTTGAGCAGTTTTTTTTTTAGGGCATCTAGTTTTTTATAATTAATATAATTTGCCATTGTTGCATCTTTTCTGTAGAAATTTAATGCATCTTTGCTTTTTTTAACGGCATCTGAACACTCATTATCCCACCAGGGGACTTGTTTTTTTAAAACATATTGTGTGGTTTTTTTTAATTTTGGTATAGTAATATTTTTAATTTGATTTATACCTTCGCAAAATTCATTGTAACTTTTTAAAGGGTTAGCATAATCTATTGTATATTTACTTAATATTTTTTCTGTTGCAGATGTATATAATGACCAATCAGCCTTATTATAAATAAAACGTTCCGTTGGACTCCCTATTTCATATTTTTCTACTGAGGTGTGGATATCAATAATTGTTGGATAGTGATAGCTACCCATTGCATCATCATGCACTCTCCAGTCGCAAAGAGGAGCTACAGAAGGGCTAACACAAGCAATATCAATAGCAGAAGGATTTTTTGTTGGACTGCCTACTGTGGTCGGTGTACCAGTGTTTAGAATACATAAGTCTGATTCATCTAAAATATTATAGACATCGTTGCCTCTAGTCTTTGTTGTAAGGCATCCAAATGCAATATGATGAGCATTGAGGTCACCTGATAGCATTAATGGTTTTGGTAAATTATTTATTATTTGTTTTAATCTTCTACCCTGAAACCGTCGACGATGATTATCATCGGGAGGTGGACTATAAGTGCATAATATTGTTAAATTACCAACATTAGTTGATAGTATTATAGCTACAGATTGCATAAAGTCGTAATAAGGAGTTGAAACAACTGTATATTTAAATTGACTTTTAATTAAAATACCTACTCCACATCGTCCATCTGCTCCATTTTGATTTATAAAGTCATAATTAGGAATTTTGAAAATATGTGTTTCTCTCAGCCACGTCTCATTTAACAAACAAATATCTATATCATTATCAATAAGGTAATTAATTAGTAGGGGTTTTTTATTTAATGCGCCTTCAATGTTATATTGTGATATTCTAATATGTTCTTTATCCATGGTTAAACACAAGAGATTTTTTCAGAACTTCTTTTATGCTATTAAATGTTATTGGTTCAGCATCACTTGAATTACCCAGCTGAACTAAAGTTTTTACCAAAATTGTTATAATATCTTCATTTTTCAAAATTATTTCTGCCAAGTCTTTTGTGTTTAATGTTTCATTTTTCTTTATTTCAGTTTTTGTATTTTTGTTTGTCTGAACGGTAGACGGTCTGTCTACAGTCTGAACTTTTACATACTCAGTGGTTTGAATAGAGTTTTTATTAATTACATCATTTTCAAACATTTTTTTTGTCTTATTTATTTCTTTTGTCATTGTCAACTCTGGAAAATTGGTGCTATAATTAGAAGGATGGAGGTTTCCATTATTTTTTAAGGAGGCAGTTACTTGAGCATAGTTCTTTTTGTTATATTTTTCTTCTATTTTAATTTTTTTGATAGGGCAATCTCTAGAAATTGCCAGGTGAGGGCCCTGACAATTGATGCACTTTATAATTGCCTCCTTATCACATGTAGAGAAATGGTGTTCTCCAGCACACATTGAACATTTTTGGGTTGATTTGCAAAATTTAGCTCCATGATTGAATTTAAAACATTTGTAACATTGCAATAATGGAGCAACATACTCAAAGACCTTGAATCTATATAGATCAAGGTATACAAAGTCCGGTAATTGTTGGGATAGAAATGTAACACTTACAGATCCATATGGCACTATTGTGCCATTCACCTTATGGGTAAAACGTCTGATATTTATGATCTCGTACAGAGATGAGAGTTTTTTAAATAACTCCTCGTTGCTGATATTCGTTGGCACGAACCTCAGAACGCCGATGATTTCCACTGACCTAGCTGGTATGTACGCCTTGTAATTATATTTTTTCAAAAAGTTCTCATTGCACAGAAAATTGTTGGCATGAATATTTTGTGAAAACGTAATGCCCAATTTATTTGCGTTGACTCTTTTAATACCCACCACGCCCTTAATTTCATTTTTGAATAAGGTACAAATCATGTCTGGGTTCTTGTTCCCTAGTCTCTCACGTTCATTGGTACTTTCGACATAAACAATGTATTCAGTACTCACCTGATTCTCAGGGAAAATACGTTTATAACCTGGTTTATTGTATGGTTTGTAGAGAACTTCATTATCTTGAGAGTTCTGAGCACCTTGAAGATAAGCATCATCACCTCTACCACGCTTTGTTCCCGTAGGGGTTGAAGAAGAATCTTGCCCAGGGGGCTCAGCCCCCGCAGGCTCTTTCATTTTTACAAAAACTCTATGCACTGTACAATTTTTATTTACACTTATCAACTTAAAATATTACAGTTTTACAGCAGAAAAATATTTTCTGAAAAAACTTTTAACAATTCCGCCTTTACGTTTCAAAAGCCCGCCCGAGTTTTATCACTGGTGTGGTGATGCCAGCCCCTTGACTATTTAGTTCCATTCAAATAAAAATATAAAATCATGCTAAGGTTTAGTAATAATTATATGTCTGTGGCTAAAGTACAAAATAGCTTCATTTAAGGTATGGTAATAAATATTATAACGCATCCTACTGACAAACTAGATAGAGGTAATCCCCTAACATAGATGAACCTTTTTATTTAGAAAAAGTTCACTGATATGAGGTGTCACTTTTTATTTGTCGATACTTTCTTCCATTCGACTGATGACGGCCCCATAATAGGTCATAGAGGCTTTAATTTTAGCTTTAGTGCTGTCAAAACTTAAAATTTTCCAAAGTAATATAGCTTCTGTTGTTAACATTAAAGAACTATACATATTGGAATGGAGAAAATTTAGTTTTGACAGCACTAAAAATAAAATCAAAGCCTTCAGAATAGGACCTAGTACCACCGTGGGCCGAAATATATCGAATAAAATAATTTTTCATTCATACATAGAAAAGAGAAAACATTTAAATTTTAGTTGGGAATAAGTCAAGTAAATCTGTAAAATTTAATTTGGCATGTAGCAACATCTTAAAAAAAAACAGGCTGCGTTCCGTTTAAGTCGCATCAATGGAGCATCAATATATCACGCCGTAGACAGATCCTCTATCTACGGTATCACGCACACACACACACACAAACACACGTTGAAATACGCAAAATAAAATGTAGTCTTCCTATACTAATTGAGTCGAGGTTAGTTATTGTCATGTCACCACTTGCCAATGTAGGATGTTATCAACCTGTACCTTACACAAAAATATAAAATCTAAACACACATAACTTTAGAACGATGCACTGTTACAATGGTTAGTTTCGTGCGTTTACAACTGATAACTTCACAAATGATTATTTCAAAAGAAATTATATACTTAGACATTAATAATGTAGAGTTCCATGGTTTGACTATTTAAAGACACCTAAGTCTACATCTGCAATCGTTTCGGACTTCATTTTAACTTCAATTACCGGTCCGATACGCATATTGGTCGTCAACATCATTCAACATTTTAAGGACTGTAATTTTTTAAATTCAAAGTCGTCGTAAAAGGTATGCCACGTGATTATTGAGATTAAATAAGCCTTAGTATATTTAACTCTGTATTATTTACCGCTTAAACTCTTAGAGTATTTAATTTTGATACTGTACCAGATACAGTCATATGAGGCAACATTATATATTTTATACTTTACTCGCTGGAGTCAATGACCTTCTTCTCATTGGCTGGAGTATACATTTTTTCTTTTCCCACTGATAGAATTCAATTTGTAACTAAAAATAAAAGAATTCTGAGAAATTGTAGACGTATTGTCGTTGTGGCTCTTATTGAGCTATCATCATCATTAGTCATCATCAGTTAAGTAGTAAAAATGTACAAAAATTATGATAACGTTAGAAATTTATTTCTATCATAGTTTCATAAGGCGGTTGCGACAGAACATTTGTGTTTTTTTTTTATAAAATGTATTTAATAAAATTGATTTATGGCAATACGCGACAAAAGTTTAATGTCAATATAACAACCTTTCTAGCAAAGTTGTGTTGCATACTTATTTGATTATATTACTCTGTAAATGTTCCCGCACAACAACTTACAAAGTAGGTAATGCATAAAATAACAGAAGATTGCTAGAAAAGCCTAATTAACATAAAACTATTGTCCCGTAATGCCATAATCACATTTAATAAATACATTTTATTCAAAAATAAAGAAAACAATAATAATAAGTCGTGCGTTTTGTAACAAATACCGACGCAATCACCTGTAAATTGTAAAGAAGTTTTGAAAAAGTGTCAACTAATGATGCGATTCCGTAAATATTTAATGTTACATATTGATTGTTGTGTGATTTAAAATAAATGTTACCGGCAATCTGTATAATCCGGTATTGTATACAATACCTATGTAATGCATGTATACAATGCCAAAAAGGTTAAGGTAATATATAGAATATTATTTATTTAATACTTTGCTTAGGTATTGTATACAGAATGCTAAGTGCGAGTTACCATCGAATGACTTTACTACCGCGTCAATCGAGTTAAGCCGTGTCTCCAGCGCACGTTTTGTACTACACACTAAACAAAAACGTGTACACAAAATATTGTTTCGCTAAACATTTTTACCGATAAGCTTGCAGGAGACACGGTGCTTATAAACACAAATATGTAGCGGAACAATATACCGTGTAGACGTTTTGGTGTAGTGTGTAGGACAAAACACGCGCAGGAAACCCAGCTTAATTCGATTCACGCGGTAGTAAAGTCATTCGATGGCAACTCGCACTTAGCGTTCTGTACCGAATGCGCAGCGAATAGTTGTTCAGTATGATCAGTAGAGTATGCGGTTTTATTTAATGGTCGCGCTCTATTTACAGCCTGTATATTTTTTTTGTTCTATGGGCTAACGATGCGGAAAGCGACATAAGACAGAAGCCGGGTTCCAAATGGCGCTGACAGCACTAAAAGTACCATGGAACTACTCACGCTACTACTACTACTCATGAATCACGATAGACGCGATATAATCGATTATGTCTTGACTCGGAACGCACTGCTAGAATGAAGGCGCTCGCCCCTCGCCCAGAAACTCGAATATTGACACCAGGCGAGGCGTTACAGTACAGACTATTCACTATAAGAAGTCCCCTGGGCCGCGTTCAGTTTAATCGCCCGCTAATCACTGACAGCAGGATAGCATATACAAAACCAACGCGTGCAAAAGAGATGGCACGATCGCCGGGCGTCGGCGGGCGATCAAACTTAACGCGGCCCAGATAGTCGTTCATAAACTCACACCGGCTTGGGTTCGTACAAAGATTTAAAACTATATCTTTGGGTTCGTACCCCGGATTCCAACATTAAACCGTTCAAAAATTGACACGGGTCACGACACCGACCGTTCAAAAATAGCAGTGTCAGTGTCGAATGTTTCAACACCAACTCTGAGCAGGGTTCGCATGGTTCGTATAGAGACGTCAAAATGACAGTTATAAATCGATACGAAATATATTGGAGATATGTGAAATGACGTTTTGAGTGTAGTAACTCGGCCAAACCCGTTCAAAAACTCAGTGTTGCAACCCCGATGTTCCTACCTACCCTAGGGTTTTATAATGAACGCACTTCAGGGGACTTCTTATAGTGAATGGTCTGTAATCAGTCTTCACAGAGAGGACTTCCGCAAAAATCTACACAAGTCGGTAAGCCAACAAGTAGTGGCCCAACCTTAATATTTTTTGGATGTATTTCCCTTACTAGTATATTATTATACATATTATTTTTTTCATTTTTTTTATTGCAAAGATATTTATTGTAAAGATTAACTTTGACTTGTAGAAGGTATACTTTATGTATCTATTTTACAAAATAAATATTTTGATTTTATTTGAACGGATGACTGACCGATACTACGCAACTGTCTGCAACCACTCTCCGGTTCGGCTACTCATGACGTCATGCCGGAGGAACACGACGAGTCGCTAGGCAGCACGGTTACATCATGAGGGTGATGACAAGTCACTGCCGAAGACTACCAGTAAATAGGGCCTTCATCGTCTCTGCAGACAGGGCCAAGATCCGATGACATTATGACCCTCAATACTACAGAAACTAAGATTGTTTTTATAATCCTACGAGAAGACACGGATTGATAATACAAATAATTCTTTTTAGATGACGTTGCCTCACGCAAGCCACAGGTGTTATTAAATGGTTGGTTGTCTATCATACCATACAATTGGGGGTGCTAACTTTCTGGACAAGAACGGAAATCTTAAAACCATTTCGAGAAATATGTTTTCTGTACAGTTGCTACTTATCAGATTAATAAATAAATTTATACTTTTAAAGATATTTTAACAAAACACAATGAACTTCATTTGACTTATCTATGACGTCATGACATGACATTTGACATGCAGTGCATTCCGTGTCGCGACATAATCGATTATATTGCGTCTATCATCATTCCGAGTCACTGTGAGCCCGATAATTAATCAACCGCCAGAATTCATATTGGAGACTCGGTTAGTGATCAGGAACAATGTTTAATGAACCTCAAGGTAAAACTGAAAACAAAAAATTGCTCCCGTACCTACCTACTGCCTATTCAGTCAGTATGGAAACAATTTTTTTATGATTTCGAAAATAACGATCATTGAATTTTGTTCCTGATCACTAACCGAGTCTCCAGTATGAATAAGGGTGATTGATTAAATTTCACCTTGTTTATCATAGACGAAATCCTTAACGACGCCATGTTGTGATATGCCTATGCTTCAGAGCGTTTGCACTATGAGCGATCTATGAAAAGTGCTAGCTGGCCGGTGGCAATTTCAAAAATAGGTTTTTCGAAGAATAAGAGCATTAGTTAAATCATGATTATAAGATTGTAGTTAGAAGAAATTACTTCTTGGACCTAGTAAAGTAGTATATCCTTTGTATTCACGTAACTTAAATGAATTTCTACAAATTCTGTCATCATTCATGTTGCGTTCAAAAGAACCCTAAATGGATTATAAGTATAAACAGTGATGGACGCCATTTTTCATTCGGAACGACTTGATGGGCGTGAGAAGTTTGATGGTAGTGTTAGCACTATTAGCGCCATGCGGAACGCCTCTAGTGACGTCACGTTCACTTTTGGCGGGTAAAATTTAAGTTTTTGTTTTTAAATACATGCAATGAATAAAACCCAAAAATAATGAAATTAGTTTCATAAAATAGTCTACATTTTCAAACTAAATTATTAAAAAAATATATATCAGAAACATGCATGGCTAATTGGCAGATTCTATTTTTCATCAATATTTACGATTCGAAAACCATTTCGAGGAATAGCTATCCTTAATTTAACTGTTTCTAATTTACAGATTTAAAAAAAAGCGTGCGTATCCTCTATTAAATGAAAAAAAGCGATATTTCATTTGACCTTCGGTGACGTCATCACAACACATTTCCACAAGAAAAAAAACATTTCTTGAACGCATCCTAAAGTTTGGCAAGGTTTTGACATCAAACCCTAATGTGACGTAATTTCCTGTAAAAACTAAAATGCTTATAAAATCGGCTTAGAACTACATAAATGAAGATGTACCTACTTAATAATAATTTATATAATCTGTAGTTTTACTACCTACAAACAGCACAACAATAATGTAACAACTAGGGAAGAACGGTCCCTTCTAATACAGGTTTTGTTAGCTTAAAAGGAGGGTCCAAAGTACTTATAAATTACTTGTGTATAAATAAATAAATATTGTATATTGTATTTTTTGTATTTTTTTAAAATAATGTATTTATTAATTTAATATTACAAAGTAATAAATCCACAGCTCATTACGGATAAAAGATTACATAAATAGGCCAATTACATACGGATTTTTATTATATTTTCTAAACATGTGTTTGATAAAAAACAGACAAGAAAATTTAAGTCTAAAGTTGAGTCTTCAATTAATTTACAACTTAAAAAGGCAATAACGGAAAAACAAGACGAAATTAATTCAATTCAAACCCTATCAAAAAACACCCCTACAATTATCATATACCTACGAAAATACTGTATTAGAATCAGTACATACTACAACCCTATTAGGAATTGACTTAGATACAAATATGACATGGAAACCACACATTCAGAACCTGAAAAAAAAACTCTCCTCTTTTACTTACGCTCTTTATCAATTAAAACGAGCTACTGACTTCGATACTACCCTTACGGCTTATTATGCGTATGCACATTCTAGGTTGTCTTACGGAATCGTGATTTGGGGAAACAGTTGTGAGATTGATGAAGTATTCCGACTACAGAAAAAATGCATCAGAATTCTTACAAACATTGAGCAAATGACCTCTTGTAGACCCTATTTTGTCAAGCATCAAATATTGACCCTAGTATGTATTTACATATTGGAGTCCTGTAAATTTGTCAGAAAGAACACTGATTTATACTCTTTTAAGGTGAACAATAAACGAAACAATCGAAATAAAAATCAAATAGATATACCACTAACAACCATGAAACTAGTGTCAACCAGTCCCCATCACATGCTGAGTAAAATATACAATCATCTGCCAAACTACCTAAAAAATATAGAAAAAAACACTTTGTTTATTAGTAACCTAAAAAAATTCCTCATAAAGAAATGCTATTACAATTTAACTGAATATTTTAATGACGATACAAAATCAATACTTCAATAGCTCTTCTAAATGACTGAATAAATTTGTAATAAATTGTAATATTATTGTGAATAATTAATTAAAATTGAATAAAATATAACAATACTAACAAATTTAACATAGATTTAACTAAATGATTATGCTAACTAGTACTAACTTACTTGACCTAGGAATAATCTTTAACATTATGTACTTAAAAGGCAACCAGTTGCCCTCTCATGATTGCTATGCCCCAACAGGGCGTCACCTGTACTTTTATAAATAATAAGATCCCCTAAACTTGTGACATTGCAATAAATGATTTGAGTTTGAGTTTGAGACTTACAAGTATGACATGCAAAAAGTTCAATAATTATAGGAAATGTATGTGTGATTGTGACTTGTGAGTATGAGAGTGAGTAAGTAAAGATTGTTTAGAGTGCTAATTTTATAAGTTTTGAATTTTGGAAAATGATTCAAGAGACTTCGTTGTAGAAACCGTGTGTTCATGAAGCAAGCGAATAACGTGATTTTTAAATGCAACCCTATTTGTATTGGTTAGGTTGGTTACAAGTACGATTTAGTCTATGGTTAGGTATAAGATTGCATATATAATTTTGCATATTTAATAATAAAGGAGGCTATGATTATAGTAATTAGTTCTACTGAGAGGAATGTTGAAAAGAACAGTGTTTCGCTGATATAATATAAATAATTAATTTGTCAAGTATTTACCATAAATTGTAATATCAATAAAACTTGAGTCGCCTTGCCTATTTTGATTTGACTAAATGCTGTATTCTTCCTTAAAAACATTCTGTATTTTGTAATCTAATGGCAGTTACACTAGTCAACAATCTAATTAGACAGACCAGCCCCCTGATTCTGTATCGTAAAATCAGTTGTCAACCGAGTGCCTATCGTCGAAAACATACATATCCGCTTATCTAGGGATACGTTCGCACTTGAAATGACGTCCAATTCGTAAATAGTTGAATACCCATTGAAGGTTATTTAGGAAGTTAATTTTGTATCTGTTTTTGATGAATAGCAACCATAGATGGCAACCAACAATGAGTTACATAATAGATAGGCCCGCAGTAGGCTCATCCACTCTAATTGTTAATTTGTCCGACAGTCAGCCACGCACGTCTAAAGTTATTTAGATCGGGCCTGTTTAACAGTGTTGTTACCACGGATTCTAACGACAAAAATGCCACAAGCTTTGAATAAAAAAAAATACTATGGCCTCTATTACAGCAAATGATTAAAAAACCGGTCAAGTGCGATTCAGACTCGCACACCTAGGGTTCGTAATTCGACAGTTTTGGGAACAGGGAGGAAGAAGGTATTTAAAATCTTGCCCATAACTGTTAATGATGAATAAACAAAGAATCGATTGTACCACATTTAAATAGATTGTCTATGAAAGTGTCATCAACTCATCACTCAAATATAATCAAAATATTTATTTTTGCAAAATAGATACATAAAGTATACTTTCTACAAGTCAAAGTAAATTTTAACAATATAATATATCTTTAGAATATAAAATATACATAATAATACTGGAAATAAAATACTTAACTAAAACTTCACGAGTTAACAACTCATCAATACGATACGATAGGCAGTTAAAGCAAATCTTATGAAATATGTAATTGGAAATTTCATCAGTAGCGGGAAGTCTTCTTAGTGAAATCAATCAAATATTTTGTATTACGTATTTGTTCTCTTTCTTTAATGAATATTGTTATTTAATAAATATTACGTATAGCAACTAAAGAGAGAAAAATATTTTTATACCGTACCGAAATAAAACTCCTGAATGAAAAATTTCATTTTCTCATTTTACCATCGTGAATTAGCAACTGCTATATTTTTCCTGCTTTACGTAATTCCGAATTACCATGATTTTTAAAATTTTTTTAGGTCCAACTGTTCCGGTTATAAGGGGGGGGGACATGCATTTTTTGTGGTTTTCGGTGACAGTAAATATAGAAAAGTATGTATTTTTATAATCAGCTCTTTAATGTCTACAATTTGATACACATATTATTATATTAATATTATTCTTATATATTTTATATTATATTGTTTATATGTCTCATTTGTGTTCAACTTTTTTTTAATCGCTATAGTTTAGAGAATATGCATATCGTTTAAATAAGTAATATATTGCGTTTTTAGGGTTCCGTAGTCCGACAAGGAACCCTTATAGTTTCGCCATGTCCGTCTGTCCGCGGCTTAGCGCAGAGACTATTAGTACTAGAAAGCTGTAATTTGGCATGGGTACAAATATTAATTACGCCGACAAAATGGTAAACAAAAATATTGAAAAAAAAATTTTTAAGGGTACCTCTCATTCTATTAAACTGGGGATATTTTTTTTTTCTCTCGTCTATCTCATAGTGTGGGGTATCGTTGGATAGGTCATTCAAAAACATTGTGGGTGTGTGGGTGTGTGGGATCCTTTGGTGAAATATTATGCTTTAAAGTGAAAATTTTAGTTAGAGTGGGGCGTCCCCCCCTGCCGGTTGTTTATAGAAATGTGAAAAACAGAATTAGTATAATGTATAATGAATTTAAAAGGAAAACTATCACAGCTAAGGCTTTACAGGTTAACGAGTACAGGTCGCGCCAAACTTTTGGCCCCCTATAATGTATGGGACCAGAAGTTTGGCGCGGTCTGTATTAGTAGACCAACTTATATGTACCGGGCAACTACGGAGCCCTACATTGCGCGTGGCCCGACACGCACTTGGTCGGTTTTTTTGTATTCTATTTACTTAGTAGCATTTAATGATGACCATGGGAAACTATTTAATTTCATAGTTTTGTAATTATTTCCATTGAAATATACAACATTTTGATGAAATGAAACGCAAATGCAAAACGCGTCACCATTGGCTACTACCTTTTGAGACAAAGTGAGTACATTTCATCATAAAATATTAAGTTCAAAATTAATAAATGTAAAATAGAACCCTCAAATATTTTGTAATAGGTTGTTTTGATCAAAAATAATGAAAAGACCGGCCACTCGCCATGCACCGCAAGCAAGCAAGGGTATCATGTGACGTCACTTGATGCGCGCTAAAATGGCAGCCGTTTGAACTGTAGAAGATTATTATGAAACTTATTTTGATTTTATAGCTATGAAGTATGGATAATTTTGTTGTAAATTTTTATTCATAACCCTAAATCTCTATACATATAAAATACAACGTCTGTCTGTCTGTCTGTTCGTTCGCTTATAACTTGAGAACCACCCAATGGATTTTGATGCAGTTTTCACTGAAAGATAAAGCATTTCTTCGGGAAGGTTTAAGGCTATGTATCATCGCACTATGACAAAAGGGAGCAGCGCTATGAGAATTTTAGTGAGACATGTTCGCCGCCGCAGCGTTGTCGATCGTCGCGGGTTCAAACCCCGACTGGTAAAATTTGTTTTCACTTTTTATTTTTTATTCTTTTATTTTATTTTCAGAAAAAATATTTCCTTTTGTAAAAAAATATTTAAGCTGGAATTATATTTCTTGACTGAGCAAAGACCAATAACTAAAATATTTTTATTTTCAAGTCCTTAGAAAACGCCATCTCTGTGAAACTATCCTTGATAACGGCTCAGTAAGCTGGCGTTGAAATGGTTTTTATTTTAATACACTAGATGGCGCTGCGTGATTCAAAATATCGGATTTGACGCAGTCTGGTTCAAATCAACTCACGTTAAAGTTTGTCTACACTATTATATAGAGAAGAAAGATTTATCTGTTTGTTTGATTGTATATAATGGGTAATATCTAGAACTACTGAACTGACTATAAAAATTCTGTGAGCGCTCAATAAGATTTTTATTATGTACGCCTTGCGTAGTCGTATGTAGTCTCATGGTCGGGGTTTCAATCATCCACTGGTAAATGTTTTTTTTAGGAGACCTCTCAAGTTTAAGTTTATTTGATCGGTATTGATGAGTATTTTTGTAGAACATGGTGACCAGGATCTAATAACGGGACTGGGAGGTGGGTACGGGATCTCCTCAACGGATAACAGCAGACCCTTCGAGTTTGGGCTTATTTTATTAGTCTTTATTAGCACTTTGGTAAAACATGGTGACCAGGGTGTGATGATGGGACTGGAAGGTGGGTACGGGATCCTCAACGGACAACAGCAGACCCTTCGAGTTTGGGCTCATTTGATTGTTCTTTATTAGCACTTTGGTAAAACATGGTGACCATGGTCTGATGATGGGACTGGAAGGTGGGTACGGGATCTCCTCAACGGAAAACAACAGACCCTTTGAGTTTGGGCTTATTTGATTGGTATTTATTAGCACTTTGGTAAAACATGGTGACCGTTGCATATTGTCGTTCAAAAAATCATATTCTTTTGTTTTCCTTATTTCCACGAAAATCATAAATTAACGATTAGTGCATTAAAAAAAGTACATGCATATTCTTTATTGGCCAGATTTGGCCTTTAATCGTAATTTTTAAAAAAAATTTCGGTTTACCTGTTTCCAAAATAAGGGACATGATTTTTTGTGGTTTTTCAAAGATTTCTCGAAACCGGTGACAGTAAATATAATAAAAGTATATATTTTTATAATAAACTCTTCAATATCTACAATTTGATACCCATGCCCATGTTGTATTTTTAGGACATATTTTTTAATTTTTCTATCTTTTGTATTGGAAATATTTTAATCAATTTCATTTTTTTTACACCATGTTATGTATGGGAGTGAATGCTATTTTTGTGGCAAATTTCAAGTCTTTATCTTTAACGGTGCTAAAGTTATGAGGCTGTGACATACGGACGGGCGGACAACGAAGTCTCAACATAAAGGTTCCTTTTACCTTTCAGGTACTACGGAACCCTAAAAATTAATCCCTAACCAAACCAACTACAAAAATTCTTGAAAAAAGTAGTTCTTTTTACGTTATTTGTTTCAGCTATCAGAAGGTAATACATTAAAATTTGGTTGCATGTACGTAACTAAAGTAAGACAACAAATAATAAATATTAGGGTTCCGTACACACAGGGTGCAGATTTGTTGAATTGTTTGTTTTTTGTCGCCTTAATATTGCTATGGCATATATTGTTGTTACTTACTAAAATGTTATTAGGGTTCCATACATATTTTGTAGTGGAACGGAACCTTTCGTGCGCGAGTTTAACTCGCACTTGACCGGTTTTTTATCACTTCTAAGTATTATAAGCCAAGGAACTATTATGTAAGACTTGTTATAATACAATATCATAGCACAGGAGTACATTATTAGGAAGTCAGTTGAACTAGCGTCTGGAGACCACCTCCAGACCACGTAGCACCATGGAGTCTGACCATGTAAAAAGCCAAAAAGTCCACTATGAAGACAGAGTACCGAGTACAGACAACTAAGCAAACTTATTGATTCTCGAGCGTTTAATTCGACGCCATAAAGGCTATTTTTAAAGAGCTTTGAATACGAGTTTACAGAGCCTTGGCACTGGCTGGTGGTGAGAAGGAAGACGCACCTTTTCACTTCCACCCACCCACTCCACAAGATGGCATTCGCTTCGCGCGCTGCTGCGAGTTAGACGTTCGTATCTTGCCGCGTCAAGGGATCGTGCATACAGAGTTCTTATTTTTAAATTAACTTTTTTTATTCGCCGATGTTTGTTTAAAAAAACTTTGAGAGAGACACAGTGCGGCGCAGCTAGACAAAAAGCTAAATCTGGTGCAACATTTCGAATACCTAAGATTTCGTGTTTATTCGATGTCAATAAATTGAAATATTCGTTTCGTGAGTAGATGACGTAAAAAAAACAGCCGGTGATAACGGTCGGCGCTGTGTTGTGATTTGTTGTGGTGTCGGAGCTTAGACAGTCGATGATGTGTGGAAGGGGCTAGTGGTGTGTGCTAGGTATTCGTGATGGGGTACGCCTCGTCTGGCGCCGGGCGCGCCGCCCACGAGGCCCTGCTGGCGCGGCAGGACGCCGAGCTCCGGCTGATGGAGTCGATGATGCGCAGTCTACGAGCCAAGATGAAGAGTGACCGGGAGTATGCTCTGGCCTTGTCTGCCGCCGCCGCTCAGGGACAGAAGATGGACAAATGCGAAGAACTCAGTGGTAAACAAAGCAATAATAACTACATTTACGATAAAACAGCTTTCGTATGAACATCGAAACTACCCTCGTGCCTATTTATTTTTCTTGAATTCAGATCGTTATTAATTACAAACAGTATAACAGTGGCTAATTAATATACCAATTAGAATCAACCTACTACGTCAATTGAGGAATCGTTAACTTCTGGTTATCTCATGGTCTTTGTCTCGCATGTGATCATCTTTTCCCTATTTGACAGATTTCAAAAGAGGATGGTATTTATTAACTGGCTTCCAAAAACGAGTAGGTTTTCATTTTATTTTTGGGTTTGTTTCTCTATATCTCCGCCATTCCTTGACTACTTAATTTCAATGATTCTTTTTTTTTTAATAGTGTGCCTCCAGGAAATTGCCGTTTATGTTTGTAGGCAGTGGAACTTCTCAATGAATCACAGCATACCACTCGAGATGTAACTTGAAAATTTACCTAAGTACCTGTCCTGATTTTCGATTCTGGCCTCAACACCATATAACTCCTCAAGGGAGAATTAACTGGAGATTGCGGGAATCACCTGACTGCAGGGCATTACTTGAAATTTGTCGGTATACCCACCATACCTTCGATCATGGCCTCATTACCCTGATATCTGAATTCCTCAACGAACGAGAGCACATCATTTGAGATTGCAATCAATTTTAATTGGGTTGCTGATTGCTGTTAGTTTAAAATTAACAGTATGCACACCTGAACTTTAGAACTCCTCAGCGGATGACAACACATAACTCGAGATTGAATAACTTTGTGTAAGGTTGCTGATTGCAGGGTATTTATTACTTGAAAATTGTCAGCATACCCACCTGATCTTTGGTCCTGGCCTCATCGCGATATAGCATATAATGTGGGATTGCGGCAATACTTTGTGTTAGGGTGGTGATTGCACGGAATGACTTGTAAATTGTCAGATACAATACACATCTGACTTTCGATCCCGGCCTCATCACCTTAGAACTCCTCAATGGATGACAGGCAATCATGTTTTGCAGGTCATCACTTGAAAATTGTCAGTATACCTATCCACATGTCCTTCGATCCTGAAACTCCTCAATGAATGACAGCGCATCACTTACGATTAAGAAAATTGCTTTCTGTCAACGTGCTGATTGCAGAAGGTCAAGTACGTGCGGTTGAATACTTGAAAACTTAGAGTAAGTAAGCTTGAAAAATATATATATATCGATCTGATGTGTTTTAAGATTATTATTCCGTTATGTATCAATTAGTTTCGACCGTTTTTTTCTGTAATCTTAACGTACTTATATATTTGTAAGCGTAATTTTTTAAATACCTAATTTTGGTCTTTTCGGAGGCAACGGCCCTCACTACTATACATTATATTTTTCAAATTTTTACAAATGTAATGGTAATTTTTTTTATTTATCGATCGATGATCTTCCCCTGCCTGTCCTTGCGAAACTTTAGGACGCTACGCAATCTTATCGCATGTCTCCTTATGATGGGGACTAAAAATTTCCCTAACAATTATAAAATACAGAATATTATTTATCGCTACAAACTGTTTTACAAAATAGTAAATTACCCAACAAGTGAAAATAATTTTGCCAAGTGCGAATCGGACTCGCGCAGAATGGGTTCGTTACTACCACACAATACGGCTACGGAACCCTAAAAACATTATGGTACAAAACAACAACATAGCATAAAGAAACAAGGCGCTAAAATGGCAGCGCTTGACAAACAATTTGGCGCCCTCTGTCTGAGTACGGTACCCTAACTTTAATTATTTTTTTTACCAATTACGAACTACTATTAATTACTTACTTTAAAAAATGCTAATTTTTCGAGGTTTTATATGAGAGTTTTATTTTTTTGTACACGTATTTCATGAAGATTTCAACTGGCTACCAATTACAGTTGATGCTGTTGATCCCTTGACAGACAACAGACAAACAGCGGTGGCTAGGTACTAGGTAGTTGCGTCCCGTTTGGCACCCCTCGGGTAAGGAGGTACCCTAAAAAGGGAATTCCTGGGAATTTCGCGGCACAAAGTTTGATCTCGCCCGAGAGCAGCGAAGGAATAGAGTGAGGATTATATAAGTCGAGATGTTTTTTTTTTACGATTTGCCTATTGTACTTCTCACCACTGACTACCAAAAAGTAAACAGCGTAGTATTAGATACTAATTAAATCACATTTTTTTTTGTATATCGTATATTCATATTTATTCCTATTATTCACGCTTGTTCCAAATTCATAATGCTTTATTCGGGCGGGAGGCGGGAATATAAAACTAGTTCTATTTAGTTTTTTTTTTTAATTTGACTTCGGATCAAAGTATCAAGAGCGGATGTGGGCTTTTCAGTTATTTTAAGAAACAAAAAATCGCTAATGTAATATTTGTACATAGCTAAAGATATACAGAAAATCAGACTTGGCTGTTTCTGCCTTTGTAGGTATTTTTTGTATAGAAAAAAAGTATGCCTACATAGGACGTGGCTGTATGGTTACGAATACTTTTGCCTATACCAGCAAGACATGAACTAATTTAAAAATATATATTTTTGTATATAAAAAAATGTTTTCCACCCTCTTTTTTTTGGTTTTCAAACGTTCGTTTCAAGAACGCGGCTAAGAGATCAACTTGATTTTATTTTCATAAAATAGGTAATAGAAATATAAAGGTTTTCTACTTAAGGACCCGTTCTCCCTAACATTAAGCACCTCATTTAGCGTCAAGTAGAACTGTGACGTTTCATTATTGTTTAAAATAGCGCGCTCTGAGCCGTGGCTGTTACGACAACCGAAACATCGCGCGCTCTAAAGAATCACGTTTCGATGCCGAATTATTATGTTCGATGGATAAATACACCAAGTAACAATTTTTATTTGAAAAAAATAAATGAATCGCACCATTATGTACACTCTTAACTAACAGGTGACTGAATTTCAGTTTCCAAAATGATCTGAGAAACCGTCAATGGGAAGAACGCGAAGAGCAGTTTTACGTGATTTTTAGTGACTTTAGATTTTTTTTTCTAGCTTGCTATGAATTCTATGCAAAAATCAAATTAATTAGGTTGTAATACAACTCTTCGACAACTTGTGTGATTATTTATTTCTCATTAAAAAAATACTTTCTGTCATGAATCAGCAATACGGTGGGGCACGTTTAGGTGGCATGGACCCTTTTCCCTACAAAATATATCAGTATTAGTTAAAAACCCTCCGATCTGCTGTTTCGCGTGTAATTCTTAGTATTACGCGTCCTAGACAAATAGGTCAATTAGTTAATCAATAATCGCCTCTATCAAAAGCTAATGAAGTAGGTATTTGACATTTGCCTTTTTGTGTCGGACGGGTAATAACATTTTTTCCTAGCTTATGCCATACTCTTAAACGAGTAGTACGAGAGCCTACGACCAAAACCATGTATCATATCAATGTGGTCGAAACTATATAAAATCGTCAAATTATTGGTACCTATATAATTCTGAACCCGACTAGGTGGGTAATATAATATAATATCGGTCAAAAGTGTGGCAACTGCGTGGGAGGCCATTTCTGCATGTCAAAAAAAGAAGGCAGTGGGTATCATAGCAATACGTCTGATATTGGAAATGTGCATAGGTTTCGTTATTTTGTAACGAAAAAGATCATTGTCAAGAATAAAAATAAAAAAATTTCGCGCAGCCTTAAGACTGAGGGCATATTTAAAAATGACAAAAAATTTAGCCGACTTGTATCATAGCAACCCGGATAAGTTTTTTTAATCCCTTCGTATGGCTGCGCGGGATTATAAAAAAACTGTTTTCAGACATTTTCTCTGTCGCCTAATATACTCCCGAAAACGAAAAGAACGTATGGAGTATCGAAAAGTTTTGTGATGAAAAAGGTGCTACACAAAATTTTTCTGATATGAATTTTTTGTCCATCAAGACAACTTATTTTATCACGTCCAACAATTTTATTTTCAGAGCTATGATACCGATCGGCGAAAATTTTCAAAACGGTCTCTAAATTTAATGTATTAAAATATTCTTCTGAAAAATATTTTTTTTTGCATCAACTAACCCAAATTTACTCGTAAAAAAGATTTTTAGATGGATAGATATGATGTATTTTTTTGGTCTCATTTCAAATTTTTTTAAGTGATCTTCCGGATTCGTGCTACACTACTGACTTCGGAAAAACATATTTTTGGTATCTTACAGCTATCATTCAACTACAGTCCTAAAATCAGACAGATTGCTGTGATACAGTTCGGTAAATTTTTTTGACGTTTTTGAAAATTCGGCCAGGCCAAACGCTATGTGAAAAATTTCTGATATGGGTATTTTTGAGTTCAGGATAGTCGAATCTATCAATTTGATGCGGTTTTGGTTATAGTTATGGGACAAAAATTTTGGTCATCGGCTCTCTAATTATTATCGTCTATAAGTTAAAGCCAAAACAAATAACGTTGAAATAATGCAACCTTTCCGAAGTTTCTTCTATGGGGACCCCTTAATTTTTTTAAATATTTTAGTTGTCGTGGTAGGTGCCATGGTGACACGTATTTCCTGAAAATTTCAACTTTCTTCCCATTACGGTTGAAGCTGTAGACTCCTGTGACAGACGGACAGACAGACAGACAGCGGAGGCTTAGTAATAGGGTCCCGTTTGGCACCCTTCGGGTACGAAACCCTAAAAATCAAAATCGAATCCAACTTCACCTACCCACTCAGATACCGCTACTTACTACAATCGACAACATTACAAATTAATAATTGGTTCAAAACTAAAAACCATTTCGGGATATGGGTTTTCTGAGCATCATAATTTTTTTCAGAATTAAATCGTGATTAAATAAAGAGATATTTTCAAAAAAACTAAAAATATGGCTAACACAGGATTTTAAGAACAATATCCTTTGCTTTTAAGTTCATTTTGTTTAAAAAAAAATCAACTGTCATGCCATGTGACAGCAGACATTTAACATGCCAAGCTTTTTTTTTAATAATCCATTGGCAATGAACATCGACTTTTGAAATCCTCAGATGCGACTTACGTCTTTTTAGAATGAGTGAATAAGAAAACAATCAATTATGCAGGAAAAACGCAAAATAAAACAAAATAAAAGAATACATACAAGTTTCTTTTTTAGGCAGACCTTCAATATAAATATTAAAAACAAATGGTTAACTAAAATCAAATGTTGTCGATTCTGTGCCTCCTGTGAATAACGATTTAACTCAAAAAACCCAATTATACAGGAGAGCAGAAAAACAAATTATTTTGCATTAAAAAAAACATTTATTTCAATCATTCACATTTCGTATACAAAATCAGTTCAGCCCCTAGAAAACATACCTCTTAGAGCTATTATCGCACAGTATTTTTTTTGGCCTTAAAACGGACAAAGACTCCTGTTTTACCCTGCCACAGGATAGCCTGAAAATAAATTATTTGATTTGATTTATACATGAATCAGATAAAGCTGTTCATTCCTAATGCGAGAGTAAAACTCCAACGAATCACACTATAATAATTTCTAAGAAAATCTCGATCAAAGTGTCATGTCCCATATTTAGAAAAAATAAATGAAAATGTTTAACGGACAAACAATTGTAGAAAATTTATTTGTTGGATCGTGGTTTGAATTGTCTTACTTGTAGACATATTATGAGTTCTTTTTGGCCGCGCTAGGACTTACAGGTTCCGAGAAAATGGCCATTTAGTGAATTTAGTTTTTTTTGGCTTTATTATATTGAATTAGAGTCTGCAACAGCTTTAAACCCTAGTCACAAATAAGGACTGCTGCCACGAAAAAACACAGTCTCTAACTCCGCATAATCTCTGAAATATACATTTTTGAAATTTATGTGACAGTTACGAAATTTTAAAGTTTCGATATTATCCTAAGAGCAAGTTAAGCTAGACAAGCTCACTCTAAATAAGACTATCCAATTTTATATCTTTAGGCCTTTAATAAATTCGAGCGCAAGACTTTTTGAGAAGAATAGCTTTTTGGACGGACGATTTAGTAAGGGCCGCTGGGCGCCGCGCGCCGCTGGATAAAACCAGCCTAGGATTATTCCCGTTGGAAATATATGAGGGAGGCCTTTATTCAGCAGTGGATGTCTTCCGGCTGAGTCGATGACGATGATGATTGTGTATCTGCTTACATTCGACAGCACTTTGTCCAATGATGGTCGAGTAATACTGTTATTCACCAGACCCACAGAATAATAAAGAATCTGTTGTCCGTCTCCAGGAAGCATGATAGCGTCCGCCTGGCGCACCATGACCGAGGAGTGGGAGAACACCAGCAAGCTGATCCGCGCCAACGCGGAGTCCCTCGAGTCACGGGCACTCGACCGGCTCACCACGCTCATGAGCGAACGGAGGAAGGCGAGGAAGGTCTACCAGGAAGACCACTCCAAGATCTCCTCTCAGTTCTCACAGGTCAGTGGCTCTACCCTCACTTATACACCATTATCCATCCATGGACATATTTCGTCCACTGCTGGACATAGGTCTTTCCAAGGTTTCGCCTATCTTGGCAGTCCTCCTGGAAGAAATGCCCATACTCACTCACGCTGGGTAGGCGGGTTGGTGAGCGCTGTGCCGAAACCATCGCACCAGTGACGTCGCTGCCCGTCACCAGTCTGTTTTATATAAGATATCGACATCCATTGGTCCCAGGCATGGTGGACCGCCTGGTTTTTCCCCGAATAATTTCAGGGGGGTTTGCGAGTGATGGTGGTACCTCCACAGTTGAGCCCGGCATCAGCTCTACCACCTTTAAACTTATGGGTTATAACAGACCAACTTATACAATTAGCATTACCTATTTTCAACTTCTCGGAGAACTTCAAGAGGATCTTGAAAGAAGAATTTCTCTTGAAAGAGAAAAAGCGAAAAATGGCATCATCCTTGCTGTATCATGGTAATAAGGACCAAACTGCTACAGATTCAAACTGGAAGAAATTGCCCTTTCTCGGGAAAATATCTTACAAATGCTCAAGGCTACACTCAAAGGTTGCAAACCAGCTTTTTATACGACAAATTCGCTTAGAAAGTTTATATGCAATAATAAACATCCCACTCCAACTTTACAGAAGAGTGGCATATACAAATTGTCATGCGATAAAATATACATAGGTCAAACCGGTAGGTCATTTAATACTAGAATGAAAGAACATGAGAGTTGTTGGCGCCGGAACAAAACTAATTCTAACTTTGCCGAACGTCTTCTTTCTGAGAACCATTCTTTTAATAAAAATCTAAATTTCAAGGCCTTGCACATTTGTAGAAAGGGTAGAAAAATGAATGCATTAGAGGCGTTAGAAATAAATAAACTGCTAAATAGTAATGAGAAGTGTGTACTCAACCAACAATTAGATATAAATAATTCACCTCTCTTAACATACTTTAAATAATGTTATTAACAGATATTTACGTGACTAATTGTATTTAACTTTATACTTACTTGATATTTTTTATTTTACTTCAATTCATACTGATTTACTATTTGACATTAAATTCTACGACATGGGAGTATTTCTTTTCTGACATTTAATTACACTTTTTAAGTTTGTTGTCTCCAGAGTTATATTGACATTTTTTTTATATTGTATTAACTTTGTTTTATTAACTGAATGACTTACAACGACATGAAATATCTACTTTATTGGTAATTTTTGGATGGCACTGGTATCCCTGACAAACCAAGGTTCTGCTAACATACCCACATAATTTCATCATTACAAAAAAAAAAAAAAAATTATTTACAGCACGTAGGTTAGGTCTTAAAATATTAAAATGAGTTGTTAAGCCCTTGAAAATGAATTTAATTTCGAAACCGGTTGGGTTAAAAGTACCTATAGTTTAGTAAATTTTGTGTAAACAGTGTACAAGTGGTTTTCATCAAGATTCAAGAGGATCTTTTCATCCATCCATCCATCAGCCTGTTTCGTCTACTGCTGGACATAGGCCTTTCCAGGATTTCGCCACTCTTGGCGGTCCTCCTGGAAGAAATCATTCATTCAATTTTCATCAATCTATTAAATTAGCAGCGGGCATAACTACTAAGTCTCTTCTTTGCAAGAAAGAGCATCTCTCTCTAGATCTACCCCAGCTTCATCCATTGCGCTCCAGCACCTCTGTCGATGTCATTGCGCCTATTTCTAGGGTTCTGTATCCAAGCCTCCGCTGTCACAGGGGTTTACTCCTTCAACCGTAATAGATAGACAGATAAAATTTTCATAGAATACGTTTTACTATGGCCTGCATCACGGCAAATCATTTTTTTACAAAAAAAAACCTGTTCAGGAAATTGAAAACAAGAAACACGTAAATTTATACCACATTTTCAAATACTTTATTTCAAATCTTTAAATGGTAGTATTTTTTCAAATTTCGTCAGATTGTAGTTCATATTCTACCTATAGCAAAACAAAAAATACCTAACACAAATTGGGGTTCTGCACTTAAAGGGTAGGTTAGGTATAGTAGGATTTTTTTTAAATGTCGGGATCGGCTTAAGAGCTTTTCTTCCAATGAATGGCACTGTTCTATTGTTAAGTTCCACCACTTATTAGCAGTGCACAACGAAACGCATAAACAACAAAATATTTTATGTTAATAGCAACTTTAACGCCTGAACAAAAAGGCTCAAATTTGAACGGCAACGCATTCCAGATAGTACTTTTTAAAATTGAAAGCGGCAGCAAGTTACAGATGTGATACAGGCTGAAAAGATTTAAGAGTATTACATAATTTTATATGCATGTTATTAAGAACAACAGTAATTAAGTTTAAAAAAATCATTTGTTTCTTGGAAACTTTAATTTAACACACATTTGTTGTTTATGAAATAACTATGTTTACTTATACTTATATGTAATTCCAGTAAAACCAGTAAGTACCTAAAAATATAACAAAAATATGTATTGCTGCAATCTACGGTAATTATTGAAGTTACATTTAAACATTACATTACATTTTTGTACCTCTTATTCCCGCTAAATCAAAGTTCATATACACAGCCGGGGTCGTTATCGAACACACTTTTCACAAAAATCCAAATAGTAGGCAAGCAATCAAAATCCTATAAACGTAGGCCAGGGTCAAATTTATGAAATATCCAGAATAAAACACAGAGAATTATACGATATTAAGATCTGAAAGCCATTACTTAATCATCCTGTAAAATTAAATCTGAAATTTGAGCCTTTTTGTTTAGGTGGTAAAGTTGCTATTATCATAAAATATTTTGTTGTTTATGCGTTTGGTTGTGCACTGCTAGCGGTCGAACTTAACAATAGATGCCAATGCCATTCATTGGAAGATAAAATGTTAAGTGGACTCATTTTTAAAAATTCCTACTAAACCGAACTGTTTGTCATTCGCTATAATTTTAGCACTTTGTTTTTTGTCGACTTGGTGTTGCTATGGCATTGATATTGTTGTTATTTACCGTACCGAATATTGTGTGGTATATGAACCCTTTGTGCGCAAGTACGACTCGCACTTAGCCGGTATTTTTAATATGCTATTGGTCAGCCCGCTGAGCATCACCCTGGCGTGGCTGTCTTCCCTCTACAATCTTTCTTCTCATTGATTTTTGCAATTTTTCGATACAGGTTAATATGATGTTATATGAGGTTGGACGGATGGTTAACGGAGTCTCACCATAATAGTTCCTTAAAACGCCCATTAGTTTTATGTGATGATTAACTAACCTGGCCATGTAGTTAATGGAGTTATCTGAAATAACCATGAAGAGCGTCTTGTCGATAAGATTGGTGCATGTCTGAGTCATCAATGTTTAGTGACTACCACCGCAGATCTGACCACAGACTCGTTTCGAGGTAAAGAGATAAGTAGACACGTGACTCCAATCACGTACTGAACAAACATACAGTCACCCTATTGAAAATGGTCATTAATCTTTCACCGAAATGGTAATTTTTCCTTGTCATCTGATTTAACAATTGTCACTTCACTACATAATTTGTGTCTGGTATTAGGGGTGTAGTGGCTAATTTGCTTGAACTCTAAATTTTTGGGAATCCGGTCTCATTTCTACTGTAATTCTTGGTATTATATGTGCGTAGTCAAGTAGTTACGGATTTATCGTTTGCAAGACGGGGAAGAAAAACAATGATATGAAAATTTCACATCCCTTCCATAAACAACATTTTAGTACATAGTTGTAATTCTCATATCACGTTTGTTTTTTTTTACACACGATTCGGCATACATTTGATAGAGAAACAACAAAAAGCGACAGAAAAATGTTAGTTTACACGAAATGAAAAAAAAAACATCTGTTTTTAAGGCAAATAGATAGTAATATCAGATCAGATCAGATCTGTCTTTGAAGGCCTAATCATTCTAAGCGGGTGGTCCAAATACTTGAAAAAATATATTATGTAAGGCATAGTAAAAATTAATTAAGTTTGATGTACTTTTTCTGTTGTTTATTTTAACAGAAAAATCGAATGTTATCCAAAGTTTCCTAGCGATTTTTTTCAACAAATTATTTATAGATCTATAAAATTACAGATGAACATTTTTTCATCTAACGCGGCCTTGTGAAATATATTATTTTCTCCTATTTTTTGCAATCCGGAGACAATCTGGCCTCTGAATTAATTGATATGTATTGTTGTTTAATGAATTAGACTAAGTATGTATACTTCAAGCGATCTAGTTTATCGCAATCACTCAGAACGCTAAGTGCGAGTTGCCATCTAATAACTTTACTACCGCGTGAATCGAGTTAAGCTGGGTTTCCAGCGCGTGTTTTGTCCTACACACTACACCAAAACGTCTAAACAGTATATTGTTCCGCTACATATTTGGGTTTATAAGCCCCGTGTCTCCTGCATGCTTATCAGTAAAAATGTGTAGCGAAACAATGTTTTGTGTACACGTTTTTGTTTAGTGTGTAGTACAAAATGTGCGCTGGAGACCCGGGTAAACTCTATTCACGCGGTAGTAAAGTCATTCGATGGCAACTCGCACTTAGTATTCTCGTTTCCGCCCGCCATCCGGGTTATCCGCACCAGAATCCTTGTCCTCAGTTTAGTAACCAAATGTGGTACTATGCCAACTTTCCCGGACGCGTCAGTTTCCTTATTAGCTTCAAGCTTGTGTTCGGGCCGTTAGTAGGACCGGTCTACTACCGGCCAGCCTCCGTACACCCTCTCGGCTGGCTCGCTATCATTAATCTATACTCAGTGCCTGTTGCCTGCTCTACATAATTAGATTGGAGCGAACGGTGCAAGTTAGCAAACTGTGTCGAGGCCGAACCCTGTCCAGATGGTAGTTTTTCTAACGATCACACCATTGCGGCATTAACAACTAGAAACTACCACAGATTTGGGCTAAGCGGTCGCACGCTTCAAGTATAAATGATTTGCGGTAGTCGTTGATAACTCATACGCTATGAAATGAGAAGAAAATGATGAATGTGATCTAGTTAATGCGTCTGAAACAGTTACGTATGATACAGCAAAGTTTAAAGAATTTCTCTGCATGGATTGATGTCCCGAACGTTAAACCGTTGGCAAAATATTTTCAATTGAAATACGAGCATTGTACCGGCGAAATACATTTCGCAAAATTGGGCTTAATGCCAAATTTTTCAACGGGATGTAAATAAAACATGAGATATTGGCGCCGATGTACCGGCACAGAGAAACTTCAAGCGTGTGTTGGGTTTATAACTGGATCTTGAAACCGGGACGATGCTCCAGAACTCTGACTGCTCATTTATAATATTATATGTCTGTAGTGGACTGTATTTAAACTCCTTGTTGGTTCTGCAGATAGGTTCTTTATTTTTCTTCTTACTGGTAGCTAAGCTAGAGCTGACAACTGTGAAGATCTGACAAGTGTGAACTATACTTGTGACTGGTTGTGACTAAACTAAATTTTATGGGCTAAAGCTCGCTCCTTTTATACAAATAATAATCAAACACACACATACAAAATTACACTAACACCGACATAAAACTAGTGCCTTTCTATAGGCCGTAATCTAAGGTTGCTATCGGCGCGGTGGGTTTCCCGCGGCGAAGCAGGGCTGCGTGGGGCCGAGGCTGCATTGTTTAGCGATGCGGCCTGGGACCTGGGAACGGTTGGTCGGCGGGTTTTTCCCGAATGCTATTCTTGCAGGTACCGGCGCGGCGGCGTGGTAATCTAATAGTTTAATTTACAATAATTCCTTATATTCTAGGTAAAAAACACAAATTATCTTCAAGGCTTGTCTAGTCGGTATTAGCTCTTATTCCTCTGGTCTCCGTCGCCAACAGTCTCCCCGCCGTGCGCAGCACCATCTGTCGGTCGCGACGATACTGGAACCAGCACGACGATCCTTGATACTGGTCTCCTGAATGTTCCGCCGGCTGTTCTGACCTCAACGATTCGTATTCTCCGGTCGGGTCCTGGTACTGTCTTCGTGATTTCTCCTCTGGGCCACAGGTTCCTCGATAGTGTTCCATCAGCGATGAGCACGATGTCTCCTTCGCAGACTGTTGTAGCTTGTCGGGTGTCTCCGTGTCGCAGCAGTAGTTCTGGGAGGTACTCCTTCACCCATCTGTGCCAGAAGTGATCTGCGAGACGCTGTGTGGTTCTCCAGTCTGCTTTCCCGATCATCGTAGTGTCGTCAAATGTGCCGATGACTGGAGCTCCATTTGATCGTCCCAAGAGGAAGTGGTTCGGCGTGAGGCTTTCTTCATCTGCTGGATCGGTGCTCACGTTCGTTAATGGTCTGGAGTTCACCGTGTGTTCTACTTCCGTGAGCAGGGTGTGAAGAGTTTCTTCTGATGGCGCCTTTTCTTTGAGTGTGGCGTAGAGTGCTGTTTTCACTGTTCTGACCATCCGTTCCCATGCTCCTGCCATATTTGGAGCTCCTGGTGGTAGGAACTTCCAGTAGATGCCTTGTTCTTGCATATTCTGCTCCAAATCTCCTTCCTTCATTTTCGCGTATTCTTCTCTCAGTTCGCGTTCTGCTCCGACGAAATTTGTCCCGTTGTCGCTATAGATAGTAGCCGGTGTTCCTCTTCTTGCTGCCATTCTTCTCAGTGCCATGATCATAGAACTAGTGCTAAGTGACTGCGCTAGCTCTAGGTGGATTGCCCTTGTGGTGAGGCAAGTGAAGAGCACTCCCCAGCGTTTCTCGTTTCGTCGGCCTATGGTTATTTTCATTGGCCCGAAATAATCTACAGCCGTGCACGTAAATGGCCGTCGGTGATGCTGAAGTCTTTCTCTCGGCAGGTCTCCCATCGGTGGTCTGCGTGGCGTGGCTCTCTTCATTCGGCACCATTGGCATCGGTGGATTACTAGCCTGATGCTTGATCTCAGTCCTGTGATGTAGTATTTTTGTCGCAGCTCGTTCATCACCGTCGCATGGTTTCCATGGTAACAGAGCTTGTGGTACTCATCTATTATTAGACGAGTGATCTTGTGCTTTCCTTGATGCGTCCTTTAACTCGGAGTACTTCTTCTTCATCTAGGTAAACTTCAAATCTGGTGAGTTTGCTCGCTTTTTTCAATGATTGGTTTCTCTTCAGGTTATTGATTTCTTCTTGGAAACAGTCTTCTTGTATCTTCTTGATGAGAAGTGTTTCTGCTTGTCTCAAGTAAGATTCCTTTATCGGTAGAAATCTTTTTTGAGTAGTTTTCTTGTTCAGCGTAGTCGTGTTTTTCTTTTCTTTTTTGGAATATGGTTTCCAATTCTTATCTTCTTGTGCTGTCATTACAGCGTCCTTCTTTCTGCAGAGATCGATGAACATAAGGACTCTGGCCATAGTGTTCAGTAGTTTCTTCCATGTTGAGAAGCGTTCTTCATCTGGAGTGGATGGTTGTGGAGAATGAATGGTCGCCACTCTCTCGATCTTGTCCTCCCCAGTTTGTTCTATCTTGTTCTGGAATTTGTTGATCGGCCAGTTTTCTTCTGTTGTCTGTAGAAAGGATGGTCCAGTAAACCATACGGACTGTTCGGAGAAATCTCTGGGAACGCCACGAGTAGCTTCGTCAGCTGGGTTCTGTTTAGTGGGAACCCATCTCCATTCTTCTGGTTTGGTAAGGTCTTCTATCTCAGCCAATCTGTGCGCTACGAAGGTCTTGAATTTTCTGGGTTCTGTCTTTATCCATTGGAGTACCGTGCTGGAGTCTGACCAGAAAATCTTCTTCTTTATTTCCAAATCAGTCTCTTTGACTATGCTTCTGGCCAGTCTGCTGCCAAGTAGAGCGGCTTGCAGTTCCAGACGTGGTACTGATGTTGGCTTTGTAGGCGCGACTTTAGCCTTTCCTGCGATGAGGATTACTCTGATGCTGCCATCTTCTTCAGTGGATCTCCAGTATACGGCGGCTGCATATGCCTCCTCGCTAGCGTCTACGAACGTATGAAGCTCTCCGTTGGTCACGTTCTTTGTCAGACTTCGTGGGATTCTCAACTGTCGAAGTCTCGTTAGTTCTGACAGATAGCTCCTCCACCCTGGTATGATTTCTTCGTCGACTTCTTGATCCCATCCAATTCCGGTCTTCCATAATTTCTGTACAATTTTCTTCCCTTGTACTAGCACTGGTGCTAGCAGACCAATTGGATCAAATGTAGACATCACAGCGCTCATGACTTGTCTCTTCGTTGGCTTCTTGTCACCGTTGATGATTTCTTTCGGTGTGTTCCTGAGAGTAACATTGAAAGCCAGTGTATCTTCTTCTGTCTTCCATAGTAAACCTAGAGTTTTTGCTTCTGTGTCTTGTGTCAACTTGACTTCAGCTTTGTATTCTTCTGTGGTTATTTGTTCTAGAAGAGACTTCTCGTTGCTGGCCCATCCCCTGAGTTGAAAACCGGCCTTTGTATGGATGTAATCGACTTGTTTGGAGATTTTTGCAGCTTTTTTTCTGAAGTGAAGCTTTGCAGATAGTCGTCCATGTAATGGTTTCTGATGATCGCTCTGCTAGCTTCAGGATATTTGTCGGCGTATTCTTTCGCGTTCTCGTTTTTAACAAATATCGCAGTTGCTGGTGACGAAGTGGCTCCGAAGATTACTGAGGTCATTCTGTATTCTTTTGTTTCGCCGTTCTGGTCTGTCCAAAGGAATCTCAGGCTATCTCGGTCTTCTTCTCGGATGTTGATTTGTAAAAACATCTCTTTGATGTCTGCCATGATTGCGATGGGTTTCTCTCTGAAGCGAAGTAGGACGCCAAACAGAGATTGCAGCTGATCTGGGCCTGGCAGCAGTACGGAGTTCAAGCATTTCCCTTGGAAGCGTGCCGCTGCGTCGAAGACTATTCTTATCTTCTTCTTTGTAGGATGAGTCACAGCAAAGTGCGGTAAGTAGAATGTCCTCTCGTTATCTGGGTTTGGTGGAGGAGCTTCTTCTGCATATCCGCTTTCAATGAGATGCTGGATCTGCTGTTGATATTGAGTCTTCATTTCTTTGTCTTGATTCAGCTTCTTCTCTAGCGACTTCAATCTCTTCAGGGCGTGGGTGCGATTGTTCGGTAATGTTTCTTCTTCGCTGGCCCACAGCAACCCTGTTTCAAATCTGCCATCTTGAAGTCTTCTAGTGGTAGCTTTCAGGACTTTCAGCGCTTTCTCTTCTGGGTCTGTGCTCGGTTGCTTCGGTTGTACTCCCAGTGCATCGATACTGAAGTGATGCCTTATCATATTCTCTATTGCATCCTCGCTTCTCTGTTCCGTGCAGTGATTGACGAAGTTTACTGGAACAGAGACGCCTGCGTGAACGCCATGGAGTACCCATCCAAGACTTGTCTGTGAGGCGACGGGTTGAGATGCTCTTCCTTTGATTATTTTTCTGCTAACGATAAGACTCCAATTGTCTTGTCCGATGATCATCTTCGGGGCTTCAAGTGCGAAAGTGATCTCTTTCTCTATCTTCTTGAGATGCTTGCATGCTTCAATATTTTCTTTCTGGACTTGTTGAAGTGGCAACTTCAAGTCTTCTATCGTTCTCACGTTGGTGACGTGCTTCTTGTCTCTGCGATGAAGGCCTCTTATTTTCAAGTCAACTCGCAGGGAACTGAGTGTGGTTACTTTCCCGCCACCCACGGTACTGATGCTCAGCTTCTCTGGTTCACCCCTGACTCCAATCTTCCTGGCTACATCACTGTTGATCATAGTGATGGTTGATCCCTCGTCTAAGAGTGCCAGGATCTTCTGAGAGCCTTCTGGTCCGTATATTTCAACAGGGATGATCTTCAGATAGGCGGTGAATGGCGCTGCAGTGGATAATACTGCAGTGTTGATGGATTCTTCAGTTTTCTTTTCATCATTGGGCTTCTCAACTTTGTCTGGGTTATGCAAAGTGAGATGGTGGCTCCTCTTGCAGATCTTGCAAGGTGGACTGCGGCAGCTTGCTCTCTGATGGCGTTTGCGAAGGCAACGGAAACAGAGTTTGTTTTTCATCGCCATTTTCCATCTTTTCTCGTTGTCTGCTGTCAGGAACCTCTTGCATTCGTGCGACCAATGTTCTTCGGTACAAAATATGCAGCTTTTCTTTTTGTCTTCTAGTAATGTGGCTGTTGTTTCTTTCTCCTCTTCGACGTGATGAGTTTGTGCGAAGCGCGTGCTTGGCCTGTTGAAGTTCTTCGTTTTCTCTGCTTCCTGTGACGAGTATGGGCCACAGAGGTCTGCTTCGGCGGTGAGGAATCGGTTGATCTTGAGTAGTTCTGGTTCTTCATGGTCGGTGCACCTTGCTCTGAAGTCGTACCATCGGTGTTTGGTGATCGGTGTGAGCTTCTCAATGATACTTCTGCATATCTCGGGTGAGTGGAGATAATGCGGCATTGATAGCGCCTTGATAGTCGCTACAGCGTTGTTGATGCGACTAGCGAAGATGCATGTGTCTCGTGGTGACTCGTTCAGTGCTGCATGTTTCTTGATCTTCTCCATCTCTGCCAGTATTATCATATCTGGTTTCCCGAAGCGTCGTTCTAATGCGATGATGACGTCATTGGGTTTCGATGTTAGTAGCAGCATGCTCTTTACTGCTTCTCGTGCCGGTCCAGTGATGCCCTTCCTCAGCCTCGCCATGTTCTGTATATCGGAGTATAGAGTTGCAGTGTCTTCGTATTGTTTTCTGAATACGAGCCATTCTTCTATATTCCCGTTAAATGACGGTAAATCCTGGGTAAATGCGTAGCGTGATGTGTTGTTCTTCGATGCCTCTATAATCGCATTAGCCAAGATTTGTATGTCGTTCTTCTTAATGTCGCTTTTCGTTTCTACTTCAATCGGTGCTTTTGTCACGTGGTGACGTGGTTCTGGCTCCATAGAAGTTTGATGTTCTTGCGGCATGTTCTGTTCTTTGTTCTTCAGAGTATCATCGACCCAACGTTCTACGTTTGTGGATCGCTCCAGCTCCAGAGCTTCGTCATTATCTTCTTCTGAGTCAAGAGCCAATAGTTCTGCTTGCGCCCTCATAAGCTCCGTTCGAGCTTTCTCTTCTTCCAGTTTCTGCAGCGCTAGTCTGTATTTGGCTTCAGCTTCGATTTTTCTTCGACTACGATACGATGTCGATGATCTCGTCACGGTGATATCATTCCTCCCTAACGGTGCATGGTGGGCTCCAGCGAGTGGAATGTTCTTATATTGATCTGTCGTGACGTGCTTCTTAGCCTTGACAGTGCTAACCGCGCCTGGAGGTTTCGCAGAGGGTACGGGCCATGCGGGGGGTAGGAAGTCCCCGCCATGTGTGGTCCCAGCCGAGGTTGTTGGTATCTCGATGTACGAAAGCAATGCGGGATTGTCGATGTGTAATAAGCCCGATGGCACGGCGTCGGTGGTGGTGGCGGTTGCCGTGTTCGGTGGAAGCGTCGACGGGTTCGGGGTCGACACTGAGGCAGCCTCCACGTTTCTCTCCCTCGACGTTGTGGAACGGGTGACCGGCATTGTTCTCGAAATCTTAATTCTCGACCGGTAGAATGTTCTTCCTTCAGCGATCCGGCTTCCGAAGGTCCAAAGACTGTAGTGGACTTCCTTCAGCGATCCGGCTCGAAGGACCAAAGACTGTAGTGGACTGTATTTAAACTCCTTGTTGGTTCTGCAGATAGGTTCTTTATTTTTCTTCTTACTGGTAGCTAAGCTAGAGCTGACAACTGTGAAGATCTGACAAGTGTGAACTATACTTGTGACTGGTTGTGACTAAACTAAATTTTATGGGCTAAAGCTCGCTCCTTTTATACAAATAATAATCAAACACACACATACAAAATTACACTAACACCGACATAAAACTAGTGCCTTTCTATAGGCCGTAATCTAAGGTTGCTATCGGCGCGGTGGGTTTCCCGCGGCGAAGCAGGGCTGCGTGGGGCCGAGGCTGCATTGTTTAGCGATGCGGCCTGGGACCTGGGAACGGTTGGTCGGCGGGTTTTTCCCGAATGCTATTCTTGCAGGTACCGGCGCGGCGGCGTGGTAATCTAATAGTTTAATTTACAATAATTCCTTATATTCTAGGTAAAAAACACAAATTATCTTCAAGGCTTGTCTAGTCGGTATTAGCTCTTATTCCTCTGGTCTCCGTCGCCAACAATGTCAGAGATAAATACAGCTAATGCATTTGAAACTGAGCCTAATGGAAATGATTGTAGGTGGTGTATAAAGAATAATTGCTTAAAACAGTCACAGCTCTTCTTTAGAAAGTACTGACGATCACATGAGGTTTGTAGACAACAAGAAGGGCATTCGTATGCGAGGGAATGCACGCCGGTTAATGAATGACTAACATTAGGCTCCACATTAACGACCTGTTGGAATGCTCGCCTATCCCGGTGGAATGACAATACTGGATGCGATTGTCAGCTCATTGTTCACACAAACATAAAATATTAGCGTGACAAGGAGTGAAACACCGTTGCAGGAGAGTGGAGAACAAAGAAATATAATATCGGTCGGTAACTGGTTTATAAAGAGTCGATGAATCAGGAAAGTAATCTAGAAGGTTGTTGTTTTACTTCAATCAGAGACGTTTGCTGTAAACTCCAAGAACGGAAAGCGATCGTTTAGCAAACAAAGGCTGTATTTATTATGGCAACTGCTTACCCGAAGCTAGAAAAAGGATCGGTGTCCTCGCGTACTCTGAGGTAATGCTGAAGCAGAGGCTCAGAAAAGGATGTAAAACATTTTGATTCCCAAGTCGCGTAATGTGGCATTCTACTACAGGATTGGTGACGTGGCACCTGTCACTGTCACCGTTCATTGGCCCTGCGTCTGCGCCGATGTTGCTGGCGCGTGTACCACAGATTTCTTTTTTGGCCTATATCGCCTTCGCCATTTCGCGTTGATTTTATGCCTTTCTAATCGTTTGCCTCGTTGTTGGTGGTTAGATCGAAGTATCAAAAGGTATAAAAGTTTAGAACCGCAGTAATACTACAAGTAGATCCACACCCTAAACATCTTCTGTGAATCAATTGCTAGACGACCTCGCTTGCAGATGTTGAAATATTGTAGGATCCGTAAAGTCGGACCCAACGTCGATGTGTCAATCGTTTCTCGAAGTGATCCGCCATCGCCAGCTCGACGCAAGTTTGTACCTACAGGCCGGATGTGGCCTAGATATCTACACTCTGCAAGCGCTAAATATATTTATTCACTTATATTATAAACTGTAACATGTATTGTATGCTTAATATTATTAACTTAAAAAGCGATGACTAAGAAAATATACTACGACAGGTCAAATCATTAAATCACAAGCTTTGTTATTGTCTTAAAATTGAAATGTGACAGAGAAGCTAAAATTATTTAAAAGGGTTTTGCCGATTATTACGTTGAAGGTGCGAAGATTGTAGGTATCTGATATGCGGAGACTGGTCTACTCACATAGGTATAGTGCATTCAATATTAACTGGCGCGTTTCTACTTGAACATAAACAATAGGGGTAATAAACCAAACACTCATAGAGCCCATTCGTTTTTAAAGGATCCGTTTCGGCCTTATCTGTTTTGTGTTGATGCTTTTGAATATTCATAAAATAATTTTAAAAAGATTTGCTTATATTATTAGAGGAAAAATAACATAAGGAAAGTATCAAAAACGTTTGAAACACCGCCTGCCGCACGTGTTTTACATGTATCTATTGTTCCATACTGGCGAATTCACCCGCCACGACTTAATCCTATTGTTATTGGTAATGATGCTATCAAGTGGAAACGCGCCATTTAATATTGAATGCACTCCATCCATCCATCCATCAGCCTGTTTCGTCCACTGCTGGACATAGGCCTTTCCAGGATTTCGCCACTCTTGGCGGTCCTGCTGGAAGAAATGCCCATACTCACACACGCTGGGCAGGCGGGTTGGTGAGCGTGGTGCCGAAACCCTTGCACCGGTGACGCCGCTGCCCGTCACCAGTCTTTTTTATATAAGGCTCGCTAATTGGGGATGGATATACCGCCATCCATCGGACCCAGGCAATGGTGTGCCGTCTGGTTTTGCCTGAGAGCTGATCTCTTACTCTCCCCCGAACAACTTCGGGAGGATTTGCGAGTAAGATGGTGGTACCGGCATCAGCTCTACCACCCTATAAATTGATAATTATTTTATTTATTAGATCTATGACAATAGAGATTACTCTTTAACATGCTTATTGAGGCATTCGTCGCTCATCTCTAAAATCGTCTAAAGCACCGGCTTATGGGAGCCACAAAGATTGAATAGCCAAAGATTTATATTGATATAGGTATCTATATTTATACATTATCATGTGTTGAAAAAAATACAGAAATATATCTCTGAAACAGCGCACAAGAAACATGCAAGAAAAATCAAATCGGTGCATTATCTTATCACGGTCACCATACATGGCCAGTTTGTTTTCGATGGGATCATATGCGGTGACCCATTGTTGCGCAAGAGTTAAATCGTGTTTCATTACTGGCCAGACACTTCGCCAGCGAGGAAAGTGAAATCTACCTCGATAAGTGAAAGTACTTCCATCACCGTTATCTAATTTTGATAGTGCAGTTACAGGTTAATATTCATGATGTCTCATTCATTGATTTAACCGATTGAGCATAACCAATATATTGTCTGGTCTAACTTTTTATTATGTGACTTCGGTTTTGTACTATTATGTTGGCTGCTAAAGGTAGCAACCAATTGTACATTCATTGAAGAAAAATTTTAAAAATGCTATCTACATACATTATGACTATTCACAACATTTCTTATCAATAAAACCTTCTGTTAAAGACAAAGAGAACAAAGTAGGTCTGGAATGTGAATGAATAGCTTGTTCCACAACAACATAACAACTATCCTTTGAAATTATTATCTGTTGAATTTCCTTTTACCTGGCGATAACATTATCTGCATCAGCCACTGACATTACTGGCAAATACCAAGGTTGAAGTGTAAAATTACACTTGTACCAAGATTTGTTTAAACCTAATCTTCACAGTGTAAAGTTAGACTTGCACCAGTATTTGTTTAAACCCATCGAACAATTATTTCAATGGCTTAAACCTAACATTCATTTTAAACTCTAAAAGATTTTGATTTTGTGCCAGTATAATTTTCGTGTTTATTCAGTTTTCATATTCTGTTCATTATAAAGATGTTCAATAATTCAATTCCTTGCACCAATCTCATGATGTGATTGATTTGATGACTGACTGATGATGTAAACATAGAAAATATAATTTCTTCTGTTTGTTGCATACCATCGATGGTATCGCCATTAACGCAACAGGTTCAATTTACCTTTGTTTTAATTATATACCAAGATAACAATCATAATAATATACCCACTTCAAACAATAAAAAAACAATAAAATTGTTTATTTTTATTTTAAATAATACAACATTCTCAGCTAAATCTTTCGTGAAGTTGATGTATTTTGTAATTAGAGCGCTACTCGTGCTGCTCTTGAAATCTTGGCATGCATATGAGGCAATTCTCAGAAGTTAGAATAATCAAAAGTGACATTGTAACCCGCATTGCGTAGTGGCACGCACAACTGCTGCAATTCCAAAATTCCAGTAATTTCTAAGTCCAAATTAATTCTACCGACCTCCCCGGTGATCCATGCCAATTTGTTTTCAACTTTCTCACGATAAATGACGTATAGGTCCATTGTTTACATTTCCATTGTGCTGCATATGTGATTCCAATTTGCTTATTTATAGTCGGTCATAGCATTATATAGCCGCGGCCGCTTGTATGTTTAGCTGCTATGAATACCTATAGAATGCACTGCAACAACAACTAAACAAAATTGCTCTTAACTTATTTACAGTATTATGATGTAAATGCGTTCAGTAAAAAAATCCTCTCTCACTATAGTGCGATACCTATACTAGCCAACCATCTGGGCCAAAGCCAACGACTTTATTAGCTTTTGAAAGAGGCGATTATTGGTCGGCTCATTAGCCTAATTATGATGGTCTATAATATCTGCTATAAACTCAATTATTTTGTCGGTGTTACCACTACATTTCTTTCCACTTAATTGGCTCGTTCTTCCTAAACCTTTCCTCGGGCTAACCTCCTGAAGTTCTATGATTAAATCATCAGAACGATCAATTTTGAGTCGTATCGATTGGTTATTGGTTTAGAATCGTCAGCGGCGACTTTGTTCTGTTGAACGTAGGAGGTAGTTCGGTTGCTTGGCGATGGTTTCTCGTTTGTTTTAGTTTGGCGAGCGCGCGGTCGCGCTTGCTTGTTAGTCCGAGGACCTGTTATTGGCGGCCGCTGCCGACGGGCATCCATTATTGGTGTAACTCTAAACGCCGCTTTCATCTTGCGTGAAATTACCCCAAGCCTCGACGCCGAGCGCTCTTTTTAATTTATTTTCGACAAATTCGTAGCTGAAATTGATGATGGAGGCAAAATAGCCCAATAAAAGTGCTACATTAGTCGCTGAACCAACGGCGAGTTGTCGATTTTGTGTTTCTGCGAAATTTGATGATAAACATCTACATATACATTTTTTGTTTATTGGATGCGCAAGATCATTAGGTGCAAATCATAATACCACGAGACGATAGCAGCAGGCGTCAGGCGTTGTCCATATATATTTTACCGTCGTGCAAAATGCATCAATTACTGTTATTAATTCGATATGCAGAGCAGAAATAGATTACTTCCACTTGCGCTCGAGCACGGCCATCGCCAGTCTGCCTGACTATAACGTGGCTTTAGGGACATCGTATTACATATGTTTATTACATGTTACTGGACAAACCGGATTTAAGGTGGTAAAACCGAATCTTGGTGCAAAATGCACATCATAATATGGTTTTCCTTACTTTCTGAGTTTTAAAGCATTTAGCGGAAATTTATTACTAATAATAGGGTTTTCGCATTAAAATTATGTTATTTTATTCTTTACATTTAGATTACAACGTTAAATAAGCTTTTAAGTTTGTTAATCGAATGCAATCAAAATGTAAATCATAAAATGATAGAATTTGAATGTGAAACTTAATTATTACTAATAAATTTCCGCTAATTGCTTTAAAACTCAATTTCTGCATACTTTTTATTCAAAAGTAAGGAAAACAATATTATGATGCGCATTTTGTACCGAGATTCTGCTTGACAAACTAGATTTGGCCTAGGCTAAAGTGCTTTTGGATTGCCATAAAAATATGTAACAAGTTTGTCCTAAAATCAGGTTTGGCCCATATCATACTTATGTATAAAAACAAAACGTGATTACGAAGGAGACCAGCGAGTCCTAAGAGTCTGATTCGATTTATCGTCGTCATCAATTCTAATAATAAGGTGAACCAATTTATTAGAACCTTAATTTTGTACGAAGGAAAATCTCTATACATATAAAATACAACGTCTGTCTGTCTGTTCGTTCGCTAACTTGAGAAACACTCAATGGATTTTGATGCAGTTTTCACTGAAAGATAATGCATTTCTTCGGGAAGGTTTAGGGCTATGTATCATCACGCTATGACAAGAGGGAGCAGCGCAATGAGAATTTTAGTGAGACATATGGAAGGTTCGCCGCCGTAGTGTAGCTGATCGTCGCAAGTTCAAACCCCGACTGGTAAAATTTGTTTTCACTTTTTATTTTATTTTCAGAATAAATATTTTCTTTTGTAAAAAAAAGGTGACCAGGGTCTGATGATGGGACTGGAAGATGGGTACGGGATCTCCTCAACGGACAACCAGACCCTTCGAGTTTGGGCTTATTTGATTGGTCTTTATTAGCACTTTGGTAAAACATGGTGACCTTTGCATATTGTCGTTCAAAAAATCATGTTCTTTTGTTTTCCTCATTTCCACGAAAATCTTTTCGACGCGGGCGGAGTCGCGGGCAAAAGCTAGTATACAATAAATATAGGTATATGTATTAAAATAAAATTCTATGTAAGTATTAAATAAATAGATTGACTTGGCAATCGCACTAAATAATCATACATTGATGTATAATAAACTATTATTCTGGCAGGTAATATGTATTACTTGTGAGATACATTGTGTTTTCATGCGATGGCCTAGGCCTAGTCAATATCTTTATTTAAAACATAATAGATTTTTAATATTGATATGGTCACTATAAGATGTTGTTAGGTTAGCTAATTATGTAATAACTTGAGACAGATAAATTAACCGACTTGGATTTACATGGATCTCAAACTAAGTTGCGAGACTTGGTTTTTTTTACAAGTTTTGTTTTTGTCGGCATCTTATTTCTTTTTGTAGATTTTTTTCCTTTCCGGTAAGTAATGTAACTTTGTAATTCTATATATTTCTATCGGATTACAAAGTTATTTATGCAGTTGGTGTATCTCGAAAAATTGACCGAAATTGCATAATATTTTAGTTTTTCTTTGGTTTATACACTAAACACTTTGTATTCCAAATTTGAAGCTTCTATGTCTGCTAGAAGCGCCTTAGAGTTTTGATGTTCGTTCAGTCAGTCAGTCATCTTATTTCTTGAGTGAGTGAGTGAGTGAGTCAGTGACAAAATTGAGAAACTTTGACTAGTTATAATTCTTAAACTACTAGTTCAAATTGAATGAAATTTGAAATATACCGTGATTATACAATGCCTGCTTGGTTACTGAAAATTTAGGCTTCTAGTTTTATCTACAACGAAGTTATAGGGGGTCGAAAATGTCCTGAACTGCCCACCATGCCTTGATCATATACTAATTAGTTGAGGTTGTTCCTTAACAGGCACAAACAATAATTCATTGTATGTAGTGTACACAGCTATTTTAATCAGCAAATGGAGCAACTGCAGTCCGAATCACGGTTGACAAACGCAATCGTTTCTCGGAAGTTTAGTGTGGACACCGCTCTAAATAGTTCGTTGCACCGTCGTCGTCGTCGCGTCGAGTCCGTCTCTGGTGGTGACCTCTACTCGTGCTCGAAACATTGCTAGCTGTTTACAGTTTCATTAAGTACCACAAAGTTATTACCTTATTTACTGTCACGTGTAGTTCTTCGATTAGCATGCCGTCCGCATTGAAGAGGTTACCGGGAGTCTTGCTTAGAATATATAAGGTCCTACAATAATGAGTGAAAATAATTCTAGGGTAGATCATGTATCGTTAACAGACAACATTAAAAAGAAAAAAAAAAAAAAAAAAAAAAAATTTTTTTTGGGCCTATAATTTTTTCACTTCCCAATACAAAGTTCAATCAGCTGACTAAATTCCTATGAAAAGGCGAAAAAAAAGCTCGCGCAAAAATGTTTTTTTTTTTTTCAGTAGAATGTGGTCTATTAGGGATACTTTATCACCTCTTAATTTTATTTCACTTTGAATTGAAGGACCTTATATATAGGCATATCGAGGATGGCGAAAACTGCTTTTTCTCGAAAAGGCGCGCTTTTTTGTGTAAAACCGAAAGGATCTCGGTGCAAAATGCACATCATAATATTGTTTTCCTTACTTTTGAGTAAAAAGTTTGCAATAAATGCGTTTTATAGCAATTCGCGCAAATTGCTTGTTTTGGTGATCACAAGAAAATTATTCAATTTTATGCGTTACATTTTAGCTGAAAACACGCTTTTAAGTTTGTAAATGTAAAACAAAATGTAATACATTAAAGTACGTAATTTTGCTGTGGAGAATTTATTATTTTTATTTTATTTTATTTATTAACTATTTCCGCAAGTTGCTTTAAAACACATTTAGTGCATATTTTTTATTCAAAAGTAAGGAAAACAATATTATGATGTGCATTTTGTACCGAGGTAAAAAGTTACCCCCTTAAACAGTCCTATTACTCGACATTACGAAATTATTTTCTGTTGAAACTAAGGCGTCGCCTCGCTCCACTCCACTTCGCTCGGCTTCCCAATTTTATTTACATGTAAACCTAACACGCTCCGCCTCGCTTCTTTCGTCATGGCACCTTTTTCAACATTTTGCTGGATTCGGTTAAAAAACCACTGCTTTTTCGCGAAAGAGCGGTGTAATTTCATATTATGATCGCGTAATGGGTCGGCTTTGACGCGTAATTCGTTTTTTTTACAAAAAGGCGGCTGTTTGAATAAAAGTAGTTTACGTCATTTTATACGCGACATTGTATACTAAGATCCCACAATTCAAACTGAAAATTTTTCAAGAGGTGATATCGGTAACAGGCTACTTATCACCGAAATATATTTTTTGCGTTACATTTTTAAGGCGCGTGTTCCCGCGTCATCCGAAAATAACTCCCATTGATGAAATTATTTCTCTTAAACGGCTTACTTAAAAATTATTAAAAAAATATATGTCATTATTTAACGTACAAGAAACAATCTCATTGCAGGAAATTATTCTCGCCTATAAGAAACATCTTGAAAATATTTCCCAAAGTCAAGCTGTTTTTGGAATAGAATTGGCTATTTCTTGGAAACCGCTGATGTTATTTGTATGGTTCTTGCATTTAAATTCAAAAAAAGTATAGTTTATAAAACTCATAGCAGGAAATTTAAAAATGTTTATTTTTAGCAGAGTTAATATATAAAAACTAGATATTTTCAGAGCGCGTGGCGTCAACGTTGCCGTAAACGACAAGTTTCGGTTACAAAATCAAATGCAAGGTTTTAACGTTCATTTTGACTTTGTTTTAAATATCTCAAGGTTACTGGAGGCTACAAGGGCCTTAAACATTTCCCTAGAAATTTAGTCAGCTGATTGAACCACTTTGTACTTAGAAGTAAAAAAAATATTTCACCAATATACGTATATTTTTTTCTTGAATGTGGTCAGTTAACGTGACACAATCTACCTTACAATTATGTTCACTTTTTATTGTAGGACCAAGATATATCAATATCAATGCACAAGGATAATATATAAGGAGAGTAGGTTTTCATATGTTTTCCTTTCAGAAAGGCAACCACACAGGCACACACTCAGGGTTATCAGGACGAAAATGTGGGCAATCTATCTCTAAGCCTTTGCAGATGACAAATATCTTCCTATTTTCTCAGACTCATTGAAAAATGTATTGTAACTTACCATTACCGGCGCGGCATTTTGTATACTTATTTCGAAAGTTTTTGTAAATAATGTTGTAAGTAGCGGTGCATGTTGCTGTTACCTTGTACCTGCCGTGGAAAACCCAACGAGCAGGAAACAAGCCCAGATGTCACAAGCCAAAATATAACGGGCCATAAATGTTCTAACAAGTACAGAATAAATTGGTAAGTATAGGTAATGTAAGAGTAGTGTTAAATACAGAGAAACGTGTCCTGAATAGCTATTTCCATTGTTTCTACAATCAAATCAACAGCTTAGCGTTGGTTGTTTATCTTGCTGCGCTCACGCATATTAGTTCCTGGATTCCTGCTCTAGATTTCGTTGCTGGTTATTTCGTAGGTGTTGTTGAAATAAGTGCACACCATACATTATAACATAATAGTACATAATGTATAGGCTTATCTATGCGGCGATTGTGATGAAGAGATGTAGGTTTTTGAAGGCGAGGGTAAGTAAGTCAACATAATTGGCTGATGATATTAGTTTAGCTATACGGTTATGTTTGGTATCGTTTTCGTATACATCAAAGATGCCGAATTAATTCTTGACATTAAATTTGCGCTTGTTGTAAAGAAAACAGAAAAAAAAAGAAAAAGGAATACCTATTATTTTGAATTCAGATGTAGCCTAAAAAAATTTGGTTGCCACGTTTTTCTTTAGCTGTTCCGAGGCGAAAACACAGAAGTTAATTTAGTTAAAATACATACCTATTTTGTATTTTTGACTCAATTAGATTGTAGTTTTGTATCTGAAAGATTTAACTAGGGTTAAATAAACATACTAATTTATTTTCCAAAACCTGGATGTGATGAGCTCTGAACCGGGATTCGACAATAAATAATGTAATGTTAATTTGTAAAAATGAACAAACAAACCATAGACTTAGGATACACTCACCAGTATACGAGTACTATACCTATACTAAGTCTATGGGACAAACTGCCAAGTGTTTAAAATATATAAACTTATTTCTATCATAGTTTATTTAACAAACGTACATAATAAAAATAAGTAAGTACCGACCTTCTTACAGGGTTGTTGTAAATTCGCCACAAAGTAAACTCGTCACATTTTTTGTATCTACACATTCATTTTTCGTACAGACAACAGAAAAATGAAACAAAAAGTAAAATAAAAATGTTATTTCTTTATTTTTCATAATCACAGCACTGTGTGGTTGCAATTGACTGATTTACTAGCAACATGCCAAATAAATAATATTATAAGGCATTCGAAAAGCGCATTACTTTCATGAATATTTTGTAATAAATCACAGTAATAATCACTTTTTTTACTACATAAAATCAAAGTTTTGCTTACAACTAATAACGCATTTACCGATACGGCTAGAAAGAGATAGATACAGCGAGCGAGCGAGCGCGTGATATAGCGTGAGCGCGTGTGCAGGAGCGCAGGGGAAAAGAGAAAGAGAGAGCATTCATATAGGTGTTTTGTCGAGCGCTAAAACCAATAACTTTGCTTGCTTTGATACTTTTTCACAAAAATTATGTTAATTGAAACCTTAAGAAAAATAACTATAAAATATTTTTATTTTTATTAAGGTTTCATTTTTCTACTGTCTGTACGAAAATGGCACGAATTAACATGGGGCGAATTTACTTTGTGGCGAATTTACAACAACCCTTCTTACTTGTACCCATCTCTAGAATAATAATTATAGTGATGAATGTAACTAATATCGCGTTTTTTTATCTATAGCAGATTTAATGTTAAAGTAATGCAGAGACTATGTTACTTTATTGAAATTGAGGATATTAGGACTAAGTTAATATTTTATTTTTCGCTATCTTTATAAAATTATAGTGAAATTTATGTTTATTTGATTTTTTTCTGAAGTTCTTTATACTAAAGTCGCGATGGCTCCCCTTCCTTAAATGGTCTAAGGGTTCAGAGGATTCACCAGGTATGCCAAAGGAAACCGTGTATCTTGCATTTTTATGTTTTGAACACCGGCAACTATTATTTTATTATCGTTCCGCAATACGTAAACGTCAATGTAGTACATGTCGCAGGTAAATTGTCAAAACAGTTACTTGAAAATTATTAGGTATTTAAAAAAAACATTCGAAATGCGTCTCGGCCTCCTTAGGCCTCGCCAACGACACTACAAAATAATTTTAGTTTCGTTCCGAAACGGGACTCGGCCTTCGGTCTCACCGAAGATACCTACTTACTTTACCAGGGGACCAAAACTTCAGTAAATGATAGTCATATTTATTATCCGGTCGCATTTAGAACAGGAATGGAAAGTACCGTTAGCACAGTAGTACATACATTAGTTAGTACATAAATAGTTAGTGTTTATACCCACATATCTGTGTTAGTACTTAGTTCATTAATTACCTAGGTACTTATACCCCTCGAGTAGGTAAAGGCGCTATGTAAAAAATATACGGATGCTTTGTTTCTGTGTATTTCATGAAGTAAACGGAAAATTGTAATGAATTTTTGGTATATGCATTTTGACTATATAATCTAGGCTTTTGATTTTGGAAAACACGTTTGGATACATTTTCCTCGATAGAAATAATTAATGAAATGAGGTCTTCAAACACACTTTTTCTTCTCGTTTGCCGGATAGGGATCATGTATAGAACTCAAACATATTTTATTGATGGGTTTTAACAATATCTAGATATTTGATTTTGGAAATTTTGCTAGGTATTTTAGAATTTTTATAAAATTAAAAAACTTACTTTTTTCTCTTTTGCGCTGAATCCGCCCCCCTCGCACTACGCGTTTTTTCGCTTGGAGTGAGAGTGACAAAAATAAAATTTACATAGCCTCTTAGATATTACCAAATCCGCTGTTAGGTTAGGACAAACTGGTTTTTGTACGCAAAACTGATTTTTGGCTTGTCATAAAGTATAACCACGAAGGTAATATAATGGCGGTTTGTAGTTTGGCCTAGGCGAAACAAGTTTATCCCAAAGTCGGGTTTGGCAAGTCGCATAAATAATACGGAGTGTCACCAAAGGTTCCTTTTACCTTTCAGGTACTACGGAACCCTAAAAAATCACTCGGTCAAATAGGTACTATAAAATCATGTATATAATGCAATAGCTTTTGTTCGCGGCTTCGCCCGCGTTGAATTTGTTTTTGTGTACTCTTATAAAATCCGTGTATATTTTTCGGACTGTTGATTTTATAGTACCTATTTGACCGAGTGATTTTTTAGGGTTCCGTAGTACCTGAAAGGTAAAAGGAACCTTTATGGTGAGACTTCGTTGTCCATCCGTCCGTTTGTCACAGCCTCATAACTTTAGCACCGTTAAAGATAAAGACTTGAAAGTCATGGTAATTTGGGATTACATAAAGATTACAGTAAAAATATAGCAGGTGAGAAATTCACGATAGCAAAATGACAAAATAAAATTTTTCATCCACGAGTTTTATTTCGAGTACAGTATAAAATCACTCTTTTGTGGTACAATCTATTATTTTTTTAGTTATCATAAACAGTTACGGGCAAGATTTTTAATACCTTCTTCTTGACTGTTCCCAAAACTGTCGAATTACGGAACCTGACCGGTTTTTTTAATAATTGTTTTGGTCTCTTAATAACTACAATAAGTATTCAAATCATATGTCACATACATCACACAGCTTACGAGTGCACTCATTTCATTTACTTATGTTTCACAAACATCAATTAAATACCTGACATTAAATATTTGTAAAGATTACACAACAAACATCACATCTATTGTAATTGTTGCCAATAGCTGCTGCTTATTGTTTTAAATTATCACTACGGTTTGTGCAATACGATATCATGACATGAACTTGTTGTACTGTCAGCAATGGCGTCGATCACATAAATATTTACATACCTACTTGCATCAGTAGGTATTAAATTACTCTGGTGTGACCTGGTATTAATGCATTTTAGTATTTAGAGTATTATACAGATCAGTTTAATTATACATAAATAAAACAATATGGCAAACTGATAAACTCGAATGTCCGCCCTAAGTGGGTTGTTGTCACTCTAGTGTTTTACTTACTCATACCATAATGTTTTATTTACGTATATTTCATATAGAAGTCGGTTAAAGTAAAAAATAAGACAAGCGAAGCGAGGAGGAGCGTGTTAGGCATTGGGCGAGAGTGAAGCGAGGCGACCCCCGAAGTTTTGTATAACATTACCCGAGTAAACCTAGGTTTACCCTATCTTCTAGTATTACCCGTAACATATTCCCGTGGGAATAACCTAAAATCCCTTCTTATCGGATGTTTACGTCATATAAAGGTCCTCATGTTCCTATAAGTCCACCCGTTGGGTCTAGCGTTCAAAGATCAGCCAGTATTATTGTATGAAAGATCAAATACCCAATAAAAATACTAGTGAGAACTTTGCAATTAAATATTCCTAGTATAAAAACTAAAGTTTTCATCGTAATATTATAACAGAAAAACTATTCATGGTGATATCATAAGTTTCCATTTAGACCGAACTAGTATTTATTTATCTCGAGATTCTCAGGTGATATAACAAATAAAGCAGTTTTAAAGCGCATTGTGTAATGTGCGCTTTGTGAGAATCCCATCTTGATCTGATTAAGCCTTTCAAAATTGTAATGTTACTAAATAGCCATATTATTGTGACAAAATTGCCACCTATATTTGATTGCCACATTTATACGGTAAATGCAACCGCCGCGCCGCGGAATAAATTTCAATAATTGAACCGAAAATAATCACGACCTTTTAGTTGGTTATATTTCTTCAGATGCCTCCGATTCCTAAGGATGATAAAATGAATGACCCCCTTTGGATAAAAAAGTACACGTTGCTTTAATATAATATTTAGTAAATTGTGTTTTTTTATTAGTAAAAGCAAAGAAGTTTACAACAAAATGCGCTATATTTCGACCGCTTAGTGGGTTGTCAACATCATCGAAAATAGTGCATTTTATTGCTAACTTCTCTGCTTTGAATAATAAAAAAACACAATTTACTAAAAATTAAAAGCCAATGTCTGGTTTTTGAGAAACTATATTTATTAATTAAAAAAAAAAGACTGACGAAAGAAAAATTGAACATTTTTCGTAATAATTGTGTTGAAAGATAGTCTCCTTTTAAGCTGAATTAAGAGCAAGTTACAGCCTCAATGGTCTTCTATACAGATAGGCGTCAATTTGAGATGTCAACTGGTGGGTCAATTGCCAATTTCCTTTGAGATTGTCTGGCTAATTGCCCGGTCCGGTGCACGATTAAATTTCTGCTTTCCGACCATACAAGCTGTCTGAAGACTAGAACTGTCGTGGAATTGAGATAATATCATATTCATTTGACAGTTTAAAAAGTATGGTTTTTGGTCGACTAGACATTTGACAATTAAACCATTCATTTTAAGCCGCAAACGGCGAATATATGATTTTCTTACACAATTGCATCTCTGATTATGATTAAATTATTTAATAAATAAATATTTGGCTCTTTGAAGCTTTTTATTGTTTTTTATTTATTGTAGATATATATAAAAAACACATCCATCTGCTGGATGCACCGTCTCAGAAAATTTATAAATATATTAGTTCAGTCAATTGTAAATAAACCTCTTTCTTTCTGTAAATATGTAAGTAACATTACGTAGGTTAGTCTTATAAATTGTTAATAAACCTCTTTCTGTTTGTAAATATGTAAGTCACATTGTATGTATGATTATTATATTATATATTTTGACATATTTTTAACTGACGCCGGGCCCAGTAGGGCCCGAAATATATCTTGAATTGATTTTTTTCTGTGTTTTTTATATCTATAGGGTGAAATTTAATCAACCGACCAAATTCATACTAGAGACTCGGTTAGTGATCAAGAACTAGGTTCAGTAATCCTTTTGGCCAATTTCGAAAAATATTTTTTTTTGCTCCCGTACTGGTGGACTAGTTTAAGTAGAATTCCTAGTGCAGGTTCTACGGGTAAAAAAAAATTTTTTTTCGAATTTCACCTGGAGGGTCATTAAACCTTGTTCCTGATGACTAACCGAGTCTCCAGTATGAATTTGGTCGGTTGATTTAATTTCACCTAGTATATACATCTACAATAAATAAAAAACAATATGATTAAATTATAAAATGTTGAAAAAATATTGTAGTAAAGGATATGGTATAACCAGCCCTCTTATTGTCTAACTTTAATATCTACTTATCACTACAGCCATCAAAGGTGTCGTGATTGACTAAAAATGATGTGTGATGTAATAATTCCCGTATCACTGAGCGTGTGAAGAGGATTGCGGTGGATTTCGAAGTTAGACAATAAGGCTCCTGCATCAGTTAAATTAGCCCTTTCCCCTTCTGCTGGCGCTGTCACACATAACCTTATGTCAGTAATGTGAAAAGGAGCAAATAAAGAGAAAAGACATGTCTTGCCCTTCTTCTCAACAAGACTAATCAAATGGGTGGCCAGAGTTAGTCACATATTTATTTAATTAACGTATTTGTACTTAGTGTGCTCAGTACATATACAGGGTGTAAATAGACTGCTACCATTAAATGGAACCACATATTCTACCGACCCCACTGAACCACTTTTCCCAAGAATCATACCCGCGGACACTCTCAGTTTGGGAAATAATTGAGTTCCAAACAAAAATGCGTGAACCCTAACGCACCGACATACGGGCGAGTTTAGAGAGAGCGTCGTCCGTTAAACAGCTGGGAAGGTGCAGCGTTTTAAAATAGACCTTCCTCCTACGAGATATAGTCTTTGAGTTACAGTTGAATTTCTTTTTCTCCGTAGATTTTCGCGGTTTTTTTTTTATAATAGTTTTTCAGTATGATCAGTAGAGTATGTGGTTTTATTTAATAGTCGCACTCTATTTACACCCGTATTTATCACATACAGGATGTAAATGAAAAGTTAAGAATCTCTTTAGGGTATGAAAGTATACACGATTCTGATGTCATTACGCGAAAAAAATATATACCTTGAATTTTCACTAAAAATTCCATCATTTTTCTAAGCTATAGCTACGCAGCTCACCGGCCTTCCCACATACCTAATTGCACCCCGCAACCCGCACCCCTCATCCGAGTGGCTTTGACCAGTGAGGGTGTCCACGCGATTAGTGTATTTTGAGTAAAGAAAATCGTCTTATTATGAGGTACTGGTACTTTATTCAGAGATCCCAGTATTTAAAATCAAATCAAATCAAAATCAAAATCAAAATATTTATTTTTGCAAAATAGATACATTAAGTATACTTTCTACAAGTCAAAGTTAATTTACACAACATAATATGTCTTTAGAATATAAAAAAAATATATCTTAAAATGATATCTTTACCGATCATACTAACACACCCTTAAAGGATTCTTGCTTTTGCTTTTACACCCGGTATAAGGAAACTTTAATCTTTTATAAGGAGCATAAAGTAAGAAAAAAACAGATGAGTCGTGTCAGCTACAAATAAATTTAAAAGACTGTGAAGTACGCGAAGTTAGGTTACAAAATAAAACTTTGTGAACCTTAAACACAAGGATGCTATAAAATAGAACACCAAGACAGTGTAATGTTGAAGTGAAGCAGTCGACCGGTCGGTAACAAACAAAGCCGTTCCGATCTACACCAATATTGAGCGAATGATGGTTTTAAAATCGTTTGGTTTTATTTTTTATTGTTGGTGTCTGGGACTATTATTCCATCTCATACGGCGCTTCTTGGAACTTGCTTTGTAAGTTCTTTAGCCAATTAGAGTTGCTTTCGACTGGACCTTGAAAAGAAATGGTAAAAAAAATCTTGGTTTAGTAATTGGAATTAGTGTGAAATATTGTAAAGTTGGAAAGGTTTACGTAAGAAAATTACTTGAACTTTAATGGGAAAACATTGTTGAATTGAAGGCCAAGTAAAAAGGAGCAATGAAGGTTAAAGAACTTTCATTGTTTTCCAACCACAAACAGCTAGCCTTGACGCAGTCAAGTCAAGACCAACTATTCAATGTCGCTGATTTGAGCCTGACAGTCGGGCGTGATTGTTTGATTAGCTATGTGCAGTGAAACTTTATAAACATTGAAATACATATACCATACATGTCTAGGTTCTTAGGGTAAGTAAGCAATAGGGTTTGCTAACTAGTTTGTCGGGCTTTAAATTAGGTGTGAAATTGTTAACTACTTTTTACTGCTTAAACCCAAATATGTATGTCATTTCAAACGACGTCCGACCCCACAAATACCTCCCACCGTAAAATGATGCACAACACTCAGGTACCAGCTCTAACAAACTCTACCATAAAAAAACTAAAATTGACAGCTAGCGTCCAACGTAATATATTAATGAAAAGATGGGTAAGAAAAAAGATATTAGGATTCGAATTTTAAAAAGGCGGCGCGTTGAAGCAACTGCGCCAGAGTTTATTTTGTTTGAGTGTTCGAAAAAAAGAAAACAGTTGAGGTGTTTATTTTTTTCTTTTTGCCTCTGACCTCGGTTCCTATTGACAATGGCTGCCAGCATGAAATATAGCGCACCGCTAACGAAAAAGAGATTAGGTGGACGATATTCCTCATCTATTGTGACGTGGTCGTCCGTCACTGCGGCGGCTCTGTTTGCTGTTACAGACTGTTCTTGTTGTTTCTTTAGTTCACCTGCTACACCGTGATGAGGGTCGGGCATTTTCTTAGCATGAATACTTTCCATTGTTATTATGACGCAACGGATATCGTTGTCATCTTCACAAGCAGCTTATTTGAATATTTTCTCGTTAGCTGACACATACGTGTTGTGATTAATTCCGAGATCTTGTCGTTAACATAATATATTCCTAAGTTAGCGTCCTCGCTTGCACATCCTACTTGATCTTGCTAAGTTTCTTTGCCCATACGATGCTAATATAAAAATTGACCTCTCACAACCTGTCTTGTTGCGATCGCGGATGGGACCCACACAAGAGCTTGTATTTCGTGAGACGATAGATAATGGAGCGGCGCGTGTGTGGCGGTGGAGCCACGCCGCGCCGATGCAGACTGCGGCTGCGCAGACACAATAGTCGCCGCCGCAGCCACCGAGCCTTCTCAGAACCGGTCCCAGGGCAGCGCTCCGCCGAAATTCGCATCGACCACCCAGCTCCCCGCCTCGCCTCGCCAGCGTGCGCCCGAGTCGATACTTATCGCGCCTGTATTTATGACTAGAAACGCCTTTGCCGATATTGTCCTCTCCTCGGGCGTAGCGGCAATAGCAGACCACCCCCGTTTTAGGTATTCGCTCGAGATACGAGTAAGTACCACACTAACCTGCGCGGTTCTGTAATTTATTGCGGTTCTAATGCCGAGGAATTAGACAAATATGCACCAAATCATGTAAAGCCATGTTTACGATGAATATAACATGGAACTAACATTTAACTTTTAATTTTCATATCAGAGTAGTTCCGATGGTTTTCTATAACTAAGGTAAAGCCTCTAAAGAAGTAGTCGATGGAGTCCCAAGTGCGACAGAGATGCAAGACGTTGCATGTGCATCGAACGAACCGCTAGTCGGTGCAACGATCCCGCCTACATAACGCTCTACTCTTGAGCTTAGGGATGGAACTTTACAGTATCGATAAAATAAATAAATCACGGCTATCTGTATCTACAACTTCGAACGTTTTCACATCTGACACCTAGTTTCATTAATCATACCAGTGATTTAAGCCACAAAAATATATTAATATTTGGACGATAAAATGAATCATGGTTTTATAATATGATGACCTTTTTTATAATATTAGTAATATAAATATAAATTTCCCAACTTATGATTCCTCTAAAAAATTGACGTTAATCAATCATTAGATAAACTGGCTATAAAAGGTGACAGAATATACTACAATATGGGACAGGATAAACGTATTATTTTTCCTCATGACATAAATTCCTCCTGTCTTGTATTTTTTATCCCTTTAATTAACCAAAGTATAAGTACTTGTTTTTGTAACAAAATTGATTAACAAAAAAAGGAAAATTACTATTAAAAGAGACATGATCAATCGAATGGGCGGAGCTAGGCATATTTTATAGCTTACTGACCTTTCGTCCGCGGCTCCGCCCGCATTTATTCAATCTCTGCCCAGTTCCCAGCTTAACCGTATTTTATCAACATCCCTTATAGCCTTTATGTTGACCAAAGCCACTACGAAGATAGAAAACCGCACCCAAATCTATTGAGTTTTTCTCGACTTAAAACGAAACATACATACATCATGTATGTATGGTACATAAAAACAGACAAAAATTCTAATAGTTGTAGTTTTGACCTCAGTGTAACTAATAAGTACTAATAACTTATTTCATTTAAAATTTCGTAAAAATATTTAATGCAACGATTTTATTTATGCCTATATTTTTATTTATGCAAATTTATTATAACATATTTTTAATTTTATAAAACGCCTAACTATTATGTAACTTATGAATCTTATGATGTGCATGTACAACGTGAAATTTAAGTCATTTTTTTAACGAAAACTGGTGATAGTACTCGTCCATATAACAACTTTTACTATAGAGCCAACCCTGAAGTCGTAAAAAAAATATCAGCTGGTCCATAGAAAAGTTAAATACCTACTCGACCCAAATGTATGAAACTGCTGATTTTTATTTCACGATTTCAGGGTTGGCTTCATAAGTAAAAGTTGGACGAGTACTATCACCATAGACTTCAATTTCACGTTATATATTACATTATAAATAATTTGATTTGAGGACTATTTATAATATGTTAAGTTAATGTAATATAATAAAGTAATAATGCTTCAAATATAGATTTCACAACCTCCATTAATTTTGTGTATTTTTTCCTTGGTATTGGGCTTTCAAAACAGACCAAGATATCCGTATTACATATTGGTCACATGAATTATAATAAAGACCAAAGTTATAGTTTAGTGATCATAAACGATGTTGTCCGTCGGGGTAGCCTCGTCGTGGCGGCCACATAACACTAAGATGACGCATCTACCGAAATAATAATTGGCAAAGACTTAGAGGACATACATAACACTGTAATGGAGTAATAGTTTTATCTTTTTACTATCAAAGACAATGGCGATAGACTAATCTAATTTGCAAAGGCTTGATTTTGTATTGGATATCAAAGCTCTACACTAATTTATACTATCTACACTACATCTACGATGTAATATTGTATATATTGTTATTAAACATACAATATTTCATATATTATTGGGAGATAATCTCTGGAACTATTGATCCGATTCTGAAAATTCTTTCACAAATAGGAAGCTACATGAGTATATTATGTTAATAGTCATTATTTATACGCGTACGAGTAATCTTTGGAATTGCTGCACCGTTATTGAAAATTCTTCCACTGTTGTAATTGTTAGACTCTTTACTTGAACAAAGGTCATAGAGTGTTTCCTGGGAAAGGGCAGTTCCATAGGGACATAACCATTTATTAACATCTTGTTAAATAAGACACTTGTACTTGTCCACAGGATTATAATTTCACTTAATACACCCGACCGGTTTCGCTTATAAGCATTATCTAGGGCTTTACAACATAAAAATAACCTAAATAATATTTACATTTTTAATACGTGCGATAAATGTCAAATAATTTCCGAGGGTAATTTAATAATAAATAAAATGACAGATAGCAAGTAAAGATGGATTTATATGCAACGTTGTTTGATATTAGTAAGGAAAGCTACATTTTTACTTCAACAATCAAATCTGAGTTTGATAATGGAGTTGGTGAAAAAAGTGATGTCACATTGCAAATTTACCCCAGATTGTGGTATATCCCAGATCTTATTTAACAAGATGCACGATGTAGATGTACGACAATCACAACCATCAACACCATTTATTAAATTCGCGCGGACAATCTCTGGAACAATTGAACCGATTTTGAAAATTCTTTTAATGTAATTAACCAATTCTATAGGAATACCCAAAAACTAAATCAATGCTGGCAAAATCGCGGGCGGAAGCTCGTATCTAAATATTTTGATTCGCATATTCGTTAATTCATTATTGTTTTTTATTTACCGTGGTCTTACGCTTGGCCACTACCATGCCTGATGAAAAGTGTCGATGAAACCTAGGATGAACCGCACTCGCCCAGAAATTCGTCGAGGGTCCTTTTGTATCGATACAGTCCTTGATTGTAGCCGTTGTCCCATCCCTTGGGTATACAGTTCATTGAGTAAACCTGTGTCCCGCCGCTTTGCCCGTCTCTGCCCTGCCTCGAGGCGCGCACGACCTAGCCCTGTGTGCGTCTGCCTGTCTGTGTGTCAGCTGAACTTGGCTCTCATTTGTTGTGCAAGATGTAAGGAGCTGCGCCGGCGCTGGCTCCGTGTCGCTTCCCTCACTAGAATTTGTTTTGAAATGATTTTGATTTTTATGTTAATTAATAGGAAGAGTTTCAATAAAACCGTGTGAGAAAAAGCATATTTTATCAATGATATAGGTGAATCTTTATTCGCTTGGTTTTATTTTTATTCGTGAATCCGTTATGCTATTATTCCTAAAACTGATCGTCAATTAGTAAACATGTACTTAAACAATAGAAAGTAAGTCAAAGACCCGTGTTAACGAGGATTTCCGTCTGCTATGCAGCAAGCATTGATTTAGCGAAAGTTAAACTAAAGAGGCAAGTTTAACTTTCTGAATACTGATCGATTAAAAGTAAAAGTCAACGAAAATAACCAGCCAATGATGAAACTACATTTTAGTTCATTTGCATAAATTTGTTAGAACTGCTGGAGTTAAACAAGTGATAAATGTTTTAGATGATGCAATAATGATGATGACAGAAGATTAGAAAATGATAAATAAATTATTCATTTACCTACTTCTCAATGATTATAATGAATTTATAAGAATAAATATCACGAGGGATATTATAAATAAATATGAATAAACATTTGCAAATATTTAGATAACATTGTCGATAAAAATAGTCTTGACATAAATAAGCTAAGACAGAATGACGGACGATCTATGTCTTGAAAATCCCGTTTTTTGGAAGTTAATAATGAAAATCATTTGTCCAGAATTGAGTCCAGTCCAGATACAAGGAAATAATGGCTGCAATCAGGTGGAACACGACTCGTACAAATGTAAAGAAAGATGGTACAAGGTAAATAACCGGAGCCGACCCAGTTTGTGGCATTATCGCCTATAACAACGGATATATTTTTTTACGACTCCTTACGTCGTTGCCTCAGATACGTCACTGATATAAATTATCCAATCATGCCAGACCTATTGAAAATTTTAGTTTCTCTCTAAATTTGGACGATCGGTAGAAGTATGGGAGGTCTAGATAACGTGGCTAGAGGATAATAACAAACAAAGTGTGAAGTTTGCTTAGCTGTGCAAATACAAAGCTGGTCTGGTGGGCGCATGCGCTCTGCCTGCAGAGAACTTTCTCGTGTAGGTACTGTTGAATCGTTTATATCATTCGTTACGATATTTTTCAGTTATTTTTTATTTCTATAAGAGAGAAGGCAATACGTAACTTTGTGGCGTGTGGCAACGTCCATGTGAAAAGAATATTGCCACTCCATGTCGTCTCGTGGATGTTGTAAAAGGCGCTAAGGGATTAGAAAAAAGTATGCAAACAATCTATGTCTATGTAGTATTGAGGGTCATAAGGTCATCGGATCTTGGCCCCGTCTGCAGATACGATAGGCACTTATTTCATGTTGATAGGCTTCGACCGTCGTTTCTTATCCCCCTTGTGACGAAACCATGCCACCAAGCGACCCGTCGCGTTCGGGCATTACGTCATGAGTAGCCGTACCTGGGAAGTGTTGTTGCAGACTTCCGTAGCTTTTTGCGGAAGTCCCTGAAAAGACTGATTTACACCTCACCTGCTATCAATCTTCAAGTTTCTGGGCAAGCTTGCTGTTATTGATTCTTTCCATTAGACGCGGTAATGGCAAAGCGTAAGCCTATAGTACGTAAAAATCTACAAGTATTTTTGTGTTCCTAGCTGACTGCTACTCGTAATTCATTCATTGAATCTACCTGTTCTGGCGCAGTTTAGTTACTTCACATAAGTGTACAAACATTTATTTTTATTACCTCTGGTATGTATGGTCTCCACGAGGGCCCCACTGAGGGCGTTAACACTGGTGACTACGACGTGTTGGCATTTTGTGTCAATGTTCGTATTGATGTATGATTTGATTTTCATATCGCTGACGGATTAGAAAACACAAGCACCATCATCGAATATCAGCCAGCTTATGTTCCTTGTTCCCAATTAGCCTCTCTTTTTTACGGCATATTAAGAATTTAATTTTCATTTTGTAGTGTAAATATCTTAGCATAAAGGCCGTAGGCCTCTTCTTTTGCAAAGGGAACGCTCTTTCCTCCTGGTGATACTTGGCGACGGCGTTTCCTACCCTTTACCCAACCTCACGTTTTATATTTTAATATATTTTATTTTATTTTATTTTATATAACGTAATCCATGCATCGCTCGGGAATCTTGAAATGTTTTTAAAGTGCATTACAACATAAAAAAATCAATTACTCTTGAAAAATTATCTCCGAGAAAAATCTAACCCTGTCTGAGATATATTTTTCTCAGAGAATTTGTTTCTAATATCATATTATGTTTCTTGAAAATTTTCTTGTCAATATGTCTGTTTTTTGTTCAAGCCTCACATGGTTAACGGTCGAGCTCGGAGTAGTTTCAATTCTCATACCCTCGGAAATATCATCTAAACAAGTGAAGTACAAGTTCAAGGAACATGAAGTGGCGGCCATGAGTCTTTCTCGTTCCCACCAATGTCTCACTTAATGTAGTTTTCCTCATCACCTTACCAGGTTATTCAAACTGCAAGTTTATTTGTTTTCGATCGTTTTTTACATAAATTGGCAATGCAAATTACGGGCTAACGCTCGTCTCGCGCGGCATGCAGCCGAGGGCGTGGTCATCTAATTGGCGCTGGCTCCAGCACCAGATCTTGCCGTGGGAAACCGCCGCCGGCGCTCCGCATGCCTCGTCATGAATGAAAAGGTTCAGGGGAACGGCTTTCTTTGTTTCAGGTCTCTAGTGATTGGCTGGATTTGGGTTTGGGACCGTTCGTTGGAAGTGATGATAATTATTGGGTTTGGGTTTTTGCTTCCTAAGAAATTCATTAAGGAATTAAGTCAGCACGTCGTACGAATTTCGTTAACTTTTTTGCGCAATGTGTCTATCTGTCATTTCATATAACTGGGGTGAATTAATTGTAGTAATTTGCGTTTAGATCTTTGAATTACTTATCAAATCTGAAGGTAAAAAGTGCGATTATTCACTTGACGAGCTAGTGTATAGGCAGTATGTCGGCTGCACGTGTGCACTGCTGGGTGTGGCGACCGGCTGGCTGGAGAGAAAGCCTGTACCTGGCACTGACCAAGTGGCCACACCTAGCTGCGACAGCGCGTGTTTGAACTTCCGGCCCTTTTGACTCATCGAAAGCGCTTTATACAAAACTCTGGCTCATACTATCTTCCCCGAAAGGTACTTTACATGAAGAGACATACAGTTTTAACTGACGCACTGCGTTTGGTAAAGAAACCCCTAAATACTCGTAGTAGATTCAACCGAGGCGACGACGCCAAAGCATCGTGCGTTTCATCTGTGTAGTTACTGTGTTAGTTGAGTTGAACTAAGGCCGACTTGCACCAATGTTTAAATCTAGATTTAGGACTTAAACTGAGTTTAATTTGACAGAAATGTATTGACTGACAGATCGTAAACCTGATTTAGCGATAAAATCGAGATTTAAGATTTTGGTGCAAGCCGCCCTAAATTTTTACGAAGTTATGGTATTCAATAGTTTTCATTTAGTCCTTAAGGACCCTGTTTAAATCTAAGCTTATAAATCTTGTAAGTGTGTGAGGAATTTCAAACAAGCCACGTCATCCGCTCCGGGGCGTATCCTGGTACTGGTCGTCTGCAAAACCTGTGCACCAACTGCATTCGAAATCACCCTCCGGACTCGGGATAGTTGAAGTGACTCATCGTCGATAGCCAATTAAAATGTTACTTGCGAGACATGTTCTGATCTTTTCTTTGTGACGTCATTCGATCTACTGTTTTACCCTCTCACAAAAGCTGCAAGTTTGTCTGGTAGAGTTGATTTCTATTAATACATGTATGTATAAAGAAGCGAGGGGGTGGAAATAGCAAGATTATAAAGATAACCAAATTTTGTTTTGTTAGTTCGTAGAAAACAGACATTTTGTAAAGTAAAAGAAAATAAGACCTTTTAAAGGAACGACCAATATTCAAAGTAAAAGTTCAAGAAAATAGTTGGGTGATTGATAAGATAAATTGAAATCTTTAAAATAATAAAAGGCGAGACATGACGACACGAGCAGTAAAACTGTCGCAATCCTTGTGGGGTACTAAAAATATTTAACAATTATTAGTCTTGATCTAACTGGTGTTTTCCGAGAAAATCGCTTTCTCTTAGCGCAGGCGCAACCGGTACAAGTTCAAAGTTGTTTATCGCTGTTGTGTTGTCACATGTCAGCGGCCCCTTCTCACGGCCATGGTTCTCAGAAACCACAACTTTTCTGCTTTAAATGCACTTGAAATATTAACATTCTCTGTTCACTTATGTTATGATATGTGAGTCTTATGAGAGTTATATTATGATATGATATTAACGATATATTTAATTTTATAGATAACGTGTCTCGTTTGTTTTCATACAGAATTATTTGTTTACTGCTTACGTTATTGTTTTACTTGTCAACACAACAAACAACATCAATAGCTATTGGGTAATACATTTCAGAAATGATTGTGATTTCATATCATGATCAGGATTCTCGACATATTCTTGACCCAGATGAGAATAATGCTCGAACATGGCAATAAAGCTCCATCCGTTTGATCAAGATTTATCTTCTTGACATTTACAATTAATGCTCCAACGGCCAATTGTTTATTCCACGTTGTGAACGATTACAGTATTTGATCATCTGACTTAGTTCGTGCGTGCGTAATATGATGTCAGTTTTGCAATTTCGTCGATGACGTCCTCAGTAAGCAGATGTATAATAAACGTATTAATATTTAATTGGATGATAGGATTATCGACTTTAGATCAGAGGTGTTAAGATGTGTAATCGTGTTACGAGCCACGTTCTAGATGGTTGGTGTCTTCGTGAGGTGGAATGCTGACGCCGGCAGACGCTCATCTATCTAGGTCAGCGTTGACAATAGATCGGCGTTTCGTTTATAAATAAGCTCCAAAGAGCAACGCTGCAGAACGAATCGCAGTAGAATGTTGTTTTCAACTTTGCTTGTCATTGTCGGATTCATCGCTATGAGAAAGGAATACTGGTGCTGATTTCACGCCTTTTAAATAATATCTGCTGCCGCTTTTATACGTATAAAATTAACATATAATTTATCAGTTGATACAATTGTCATATAATGATACCCATGGTGGGGAGTATGCGTGGATCAAGTTTCAACTCTGAGAGTATTTACTCGTATCGCTGCACTATTATTTTAATCGCAAAATGCCAACTATGATTGGTAATCTGAGTTCGCTTTAGTAGGCACACAACACATGTTGACAATCTACAACTGCGCATACTATATACAATTCGAGTAGGGCTTACTTTAACGTGAGTGGGCAGAGAGTATGACAATGAGACCGTTATGTAGGACTACTTGAGTACTTGCTAGTCCTTTGTTTCCGTCTAGTAAACAGCTAAGCGACTACTATATATGACTTTCTACATTTGTTCGCTTTACAACAGTTATGCCTACGTTCTTTAGTATTCTAGCTTTGGACTCGTTCAACAAGTTTAAGCCTCACGCTATATTTATTAGTAATTTATTGATCGGTTGAAGCTTTCTCTTGTTTAACAAACGGGATTTCATTTGTACCTATTTTGCGCAGGTGTGCGCTGTGTAGGTAGTGAAAGAGTATCATAAAATGCACCAGATCAAATTGCAATCTTCAACAACAATCCATTCAACTTGTTATATCGAGTACCTTTGGATTTTATGACCGGTAACCTCATAAAAGTTAGTTTATATTAAGTTATACAGCTTTTTGTGCAGACAGGCAAGCCCAGTAATGATGTTGGACCATGTTTGTCTCGATGAGATGGCAATAGCTCGCCGATATGAGGGGGTAAGAGTGAGAGTGGCCGAGTCAACGAACCAGCGCAGCGGGCGAATCTTTAGTGGTCTACCGCAGGGTGCTACAGGGCTCCGCGTTAGGTCCCAGATCTCTGGTTATTATTTATATACTTTTATAATTTAACGACGACAGTTAAAGTGAAATTTCAACTAAACAATCGTGTACGATAAAATATAGTTCACACAATTTTTAATTTAATCTTATCGTTGGCTTTGATAAAATCATCGTTCTTGCTTATGTCTTCTTTCCTATTGTTGTGGTCTGACCTGCATATACTCTAGGTTAGATGAAATTTCATCCTATTATATTGGGGCTATGTTTTAAATAAACTAAACTATACCAACCAATAGGTCATAAATAACCTTCTAAAATGTAAACTTACTATTGTTCAGACTTAAGTAACTCGCAATGGTTACCCGACTATAATAAATGTTGTAATAGCTTATCTTTTGTGTGATAATAGCTTTTTTTGGACTAAAAGATGATTGTTATTATTGCCAGTGGTGCTGAGTGGTTGATATAAAGTGAAGGTATCGATCGACCGTGACGAGAAGTAGATTCTATTGTTCTAGCTAACTGTGCTTGTGGTGCTGCTGATGAATTGCGACCGACCATCACATGGTGGTGTTTATTTTATGATCCTATTCAAATTTATTCAATAAAAAATAAAATCATGAGATCACTCATGTTACTGGTTGTCTTGGGAACCATTCAAAGCCGGCATTTTTAAAAATCCGTGTGCCGTTGCAAATTCAGATTTTTAATGGTGTCAAAAGCTTTAGCGCGGTTTTGGATAAAGACAATAAATTTCGATCGTTTAACTATCTTCGTATTTGCATACCGAATTAATAAACACGACTTCTTTTGTTATTGATATCATTATTACCTATGTCTTGTTGAGACAAAACCGGATAGTGAAGGAAGACCTTCTCAAAAGAAGGCCGCACATCGTTAATAATGAATTTTATAGAATATTGAAAAAAAGGTTTAAAAAAGTTCAGTCGGCCGCGGCGGGCAGTGCCGAGCTTTGTGTAAAGTCACCTTGGTGGTTTCTTGACGACCAATCCCTGAAGAGCCAGTTTCTGACACTATACTTACATTTAGGTAGGTTTGTGATCTTTATTTCGTTAGGGAATTAGAGATGAATTAAAGTTAGACTGCCTAAACAAATGCAGTAGAAAAGTAACTTACCCTGACCATTGTCCTTATCTAATTGAATTGGTACGAAGAACATGCTAGTCTACATTTGGCGCTATCATTAAATTCGGCGGTTCGTTTGAGGCTTCAGATTGAAGGTACATTTTGAAGTATTTCTGGTCTGATAAATCGAAGGCTGTGCTGGTTGGTGACCTTGCTAGCGAAGACAATGTGATCATGATTTCTACTGTTTGATCAATCTAATAATTATGTATCTTGATAACGGCTTTGTCTAAATATACTTACAATGGCGTCCCCGGATGGTCCGAAACAGATGACACCGTTCAATTTCAGTTTTTTTCAAGATATTCAAATTTGTAATAAAAATGTATAATAGTCACAGACGTGTATAATTATTACTAAGTAGCAGACCAAACATAAGGATTAAATAGCGTGGCAAGTTTCCATACAAAAAATAAGCTACATGTAGGCTTCATGGTATGAAGAAACGTATAAAAATGGGTTGTTTTGGCTGGCTTATGCTTGGAACATATTTGTTAATTCTCTAGTATATATTTTGTTTGGAAACAAGCAATATTTACATTTAAGAGAGCCTGAAGTTCACTGAGCTAAAATTGCCACGCGTCGACTCTATGCATTTATTATTAATGTTAGGTCTGGTACTTAGTAATAATTATATAATCAATATATCATTGTTTTAATAATTATGTAAAGATGTGCTTTTTAACTTTGGAATTAACATCATCAATTCATCACATTCGGATCTATTTCAGAAATGTAACACATTTTGTTGCTGTCATATCTATCACTCACTTCCGTTCCATAAATACTATTTTCCCCGTAGATATCTCATTGTTCTTGAACATGAACAATGTAATTAAGATTGTATTACACGATGGTCGAAATAATCTTGATCTTCACCGTTAGTTAGATAATGAGTTATTTAGAGATTGATGACAATGCTCTGGCTTACTTGTGACAAGACGGCCGCCCGCCCGCCCACGACTCCGCTGTCATCATCAGATTCATGTTCAACTTATTACCTTGGTCGCAGATTATATAAAACCATGAACTTAGGATATACTGCCAGTATATACTAAGTCTATGTATAAAACTAACCGAGAGTCGAGACTCGTAACAAATACAAACAGCTTAAGAGGACAGTCTCCGCAAAACCATAATTTATTCTTAATTGTTTGAAAAATCTAGCAATACTACATATAACAAAATTAACTTATCAAACAGAATCTTCAGAAGTCAATACAATATTGAGAAGTAAACAAATCAAATCTCAAAAAAAGTTTTCATGTCAAGGTTCAAGATTGTTTTAACAAAAACTCGTATCTATTTTTTATGGTTTAAAACAAACAGAAATTTCATACAACCTTAAGTTTTTTTAATAATAAAATTTGTGCTGATTGTCGTCATTTTGAGATTTTTCCAGAATCCGTCTCTTTCGCACTGCGGGTCTTTCCGCATGGCGTAACAGTGATCGATGCAAGGTTCTAAAGTAAATTGTTATCGCAAACTTAGCACAGTATTTTGCTATGCAATTATTTATACAGATTTACTATCACGGAATAATGATTGCAAATCACTGTTAATCATGTGTCATCAACATCAACTCTTTATTTAAATACCACCTTTTTCTCTGCACCGTGCGAAACCTTTTCTCCGATGCTATGTGCATGATTAACTTGGAATAACTTGCTATGTATACATACAGTTAACTTGAATTTTTACTTTACTGGCGTAAGTACGTAGCCAGTAAATTATTCTCAAGTTTTAACAAATTAGGCAGCCACTTTGAGTTGAATAAATTACAAATTTATTTAAATGTATGTTTATTTTTAAATAAAATTGTGGAGTTATTTTGTTTATGGTTTACGATAGCTCATGCATTATTGAATGAATGTCGTGTAATGCGTACATATTATATTAGTAGGCTCTTGCTGAATGATGAAGGACTATTTCTATTTTCCAATGCTTGAATGCTCCAAAAAGCTTTCAAAATCAAAAAAACTCCTTTCGGTGAGAATAGTCGGGATTCAGAATAAAATTATAGTGACGAAATAATAAGATGACGGTGATTAAGATGATCATAAATGTGAATCAAAATACTTGGTACACCAAACCTTTAATACGTTTATCTGTGGAACTGTGTACCAAGGATTTTTATTTGCATTCAATGAAAGAATCTGAAACGCGGCAGCGTGTCCAGGGCCGAGTTCTAAAAGAAAAAGGCGGCTAACTAGCCGTGTGTCTTAATTATAATGTTATAATAATGTTACGTTACGGGAGCCATTTCGAACTACTTTAGACCCCCCATTACTCATTTCCTATTGGCCCCTTTTCCCCTTACCGGCAATCCACCGGCACCGGCACCGGCAACGGCGACGGCACGGCTAAGGTGGTAAAAATGTAAATTCAAATACATATGTAAATTCAAATACATATGTAAATTCAAATACATATGTAAATTCAAATACATATGTAAATTCAAATACATATGTAAATTCAAATACATATGTAAATTCAAATACATATGTAAATACAAATACATACGTAAATTCATACATTTTTACCACCTTAGCCGTGCGGTCGCCGTTGCCGGTGCCGGTGGATTGCCGGTAAGTGGAAAAGGGGCTATTGGACCTACGAAGTTGCAATTTTACATATTTATTTATTTAATTAATTTAATTTATTTTGTAAAAACATTAAAAATTTGATCAAATTTGTTAGGTACTTCCATAAAACTTGGTGACCAGGGTCCGATGGTGGGACCGGAAGGTTGAAACGAGAATTCCTCAACGAACAACAGCAGGCCCCTCGTGCCTAGACCACTCGATCGGTCCTGATAAGTAATTCTGCAAAACATGGCGACCAGGGCCCGATATCTAATCTAAGGTTTAATTTATGAATTAAATTTCATTGCAACTTGCACCTAAAATTCTAAATTTCATAAATGAAACTTTAGCAGTGCTTGAGATATTCGCATCCAAAAATTGAAAAAGTTTTCATAGTCAATATGAAATATAATATTTGCTTGTATGACAACTTTGAAACGTTTGCTCCTAAAAATTGCCAAGTTCTACTTATTCAGTAGCAAGGACCCTAACAAACTTTCTTTTAAAACAAGTGAAGGACGTTGTACTTTATTCCAGTTTAACTAAAGGAACTTCCATAAACCTGGGCACCCGATTTGATTTCAGTTATTTTCTTGGCTAAGCCGACAATCGTGTACTCTTTGTACTGTACCGGCCCCTTTTTCACCTTTTTCTGGTGGGTTAAGAGCTTACCAGTAGGTTAATAACTGTGTACTTTGTTTACGTTCTTGGAAAATGAATGTAGTGAGTGATCTCGTTTGTTGCAGTTGTCGGAGGAGGTGCAGAAGAAGCAGGCAGAGTACCAGAAGTGTCTGGAGTCTTACAAGCAGATGAGAGCCAAGTTCGAGGAGAACTACCTCAAGTGTAAGTGTTAGTCTCTTTTTCTCTACCCGCATGGGGATTTTGCTTGGTATGCCTGCAGTGTAGACACTTAGGGGCCGTTCAAGTATTACGTAAGCAGATTTATTACAATTATTTACCCCCCATCCCCCTTGTCAGCAAAAGTAAGCAAAGCTCTTACCCCCTCCCCCCATGCTTACGTAAACATTTTTCAATAATATTTTTTTTTTTTTATATTATAATGTTATAATTATAATTTTAAAAATAAGAAAATAGATTTAGGATAGAGATTAGATTTTACTGATACAGTATTCAACATAGAGTAAGGGGCAAAAATATACCGATGACGTAATCATCATCTAGACTCCCCTACCCCCCATGTCATCGAAAATAAGCAAAACAAAGACCCCCCCCCCCATAGTGCTTACGTAATACTTGAACGGCCCCTATGTGTAACTTTTAGTTTTTTTAATATATAAACTACATATTTCTATGCTTTTAAGCTCTAATTGCCTAAAATATAAAAAATATATAGATATTTATAGCAATATGTTAGGAACCCATTTCTTATTCTTAGACTAGCTTTTGCCCGCGGCTCCGCTCGCGTCGAAGAGATTTTCGTGGAAATAAGGAAAACAAAAGAATATGATTTTTTGAACGACTATGTGCAACGGTCACCATGTTTTACCAAAGCGCCAATAAACACGAATCAAATAAGCCCAAACTCGAAGGGTCTGCTGTTGTCCGTTGCGGAGATCCCGTACCCATCTTCCAGTCCTATCATCATGTTTTACCAAAGTGCTAATAAAGACCAAACAAATAAGGCCAAACTCGAAGGGTCTGCTGTTGTCCGTTGAGGAGATCCCGTACCCACCTTCCAGTCCCACCAGCAGACCCTGGTCACCATGTTTTACCAATGTGCTAATAAATACCAATCAAATAAGCCTGAACTCGAAGGGTCTGCTGTTGTCCGTTGAGGAGATCCCGTACCCACCTTTGAGTCCCACCAGCAGACCCTGGTCACCATATTTTACCAAAGTGCTAATAAAGAACAATCAGATAAGCCCAAACACGAACTCTGTATCCGTTGAGGAGACCCCTATCCTAACTTCTAATTACTACCAGTAGAAAAGTAAATTCCAAAAATCTTTAAATGACGATTACCTTTTTTTTCGAGATCCGATTTTAATGAAACAAATTTATTATTCTATTCCAAATTAAGCTCTGTACAGCTGTTAAAACTACATGAAAATCCGTTCAGTAGTTTTAGAGATGTGCGTGAACAAACAGACAGACAGAAAAGAATTCTAATAATCGTTGATTTGCGTTCTATTACTCTTCTTTAGTCACCCCCTTTCTATTTCTATTACTTTTCTTCAATGTACAGACACATGATTTCTACTGTTTTATTATAAGTATTATAACAAAGAATAACATAGCTGTAATTTTACCTATTTTGTTGGTCACCAGCTCTCATACTCAATAAAGAATTGAGATCCAAGTGGGCACTAAGTTTTTCAAAGTTCCTTATGGAATATCCAATATTGCTTAAATTATTTATTTATTACGTTATATTTATTGCTTGCTTTCTACAAAACGGTTAACTTTAATAAGTGAAATAAAAATTGCATACATATACTAACTACGTCAGCGTACAATGAATTATGTTTCTTTGTTACCTACGAACAGCGAGTGTATTTTTGAATCAGTCGAATTTCAATTCGCATATGAATCCGCATGATTCGCATACGAAAACTTAAAATTAGTATTGTATTCCTATGCGAATTGAAATTCGAATGATTCAAAAATACACTCTACGGACCAAACCTCCATGTGTGTTGGCTGGAAAGGACGTTATTTGCACAGACCCAGCAGCAACAAAAGATCATTCGGTAAAAACTCATTATATTGTGCATTAATCGAGTACCCAAATGGGATATTATATTTTCTTTAAAAAGCTCGAAAAATTGCTTTATGTCCTCAACAAAATTTAAATATTACAAATAGATTTTTGAATTTATTATTATACGAGTATTATGGAGGCAACCAGGTTAATATCATTGTTTGATCTTATTATTAGCAATATCCCTGCAGCATCAGGCTCGGTATTAACCTCTAAGTCTTTCTGACCATAATAGCGGACAAACCTTGGATTTTTCCAATTAAAATCAGCAAGAAAACATTGGTTTGTGATATACCTAAATAGTTTTCTTTAGGAAAGCAGACACCTTTTTAGGGTTCCGTAGTGCGACAAGGAACCCTTATAGTTTCGCCATGTCCGTCTGTCCGCGGCTTAGCGCAGAGACTATTAGTACTAGAAAGCTGTAATTTGGCATGGATACAAATATTAATCACGCCGACAAAATGATAAAATAAAATGTTGAAAAAAAAAATTTTTTAAGGGTACCTCTCATACAAGTAAGGATGAGGATGAATTTTTTTTTCTCGTCTATCCCTTAGTGTGGTGTATCGTTGGATAGGCTGTTCAAAAACATTGTGGGTGTGTAAAACCATTTTTCCATTTAGGGATCCGTTGGTGAAATATTAACCTTTAAAGTGAACATTTTACTTAGAGTGGAGCGTCCCCCCCTCTGCCGGCTAAACGGTTGTTTATAGAAATGTGAAAAAATTCATTCATACTTATAATGAGTTTAAAAGGAAAACTATCACAGCTAAGTAGGCTTTACAGGTTTACGAGTACAGGTCGCGCCAAACTTTTGGCCCCCTATAATGTATGGGACCAGAAGTTTGGCGCGGTCTGTATTAGTAGACCAACTTATATGTACCGGGAAACTACGGAACCCTACATTGCGCGTGGCCCGACACGCACTTGGCCGGTTTTTTTTTAGAATACGTTGTTGTTATTTCGTTATTCGTTGTTCTTTTACGTGTTATCCAGGCATTCAACAGTTTTTTTAGGGTTCCGTACCTCAAAAGGAAAAAACGGGACCCTTATAGGATCACTTTGTTGTCCGTCTGTCTGTCAAGACCCTTTATTTAAAACCATATCTTCAAGTCTACAGTGCCTTAAAGCTGTGAAAAAATCAAACTTCTCAGTTAACGTGAAAAAAGATACCGCTGTTTATGCCGCGAAAAACGTAAATTTCGACATTCTCAAGGGAATCAAAATTTATAGGGTAATTTCCCGTTGACCTGGAACTATGAAATTTGGCAAGTAATACCGTCTAATACTACAAGTATAGGAAAAAATCTTAAAACTATACATTTGTAATTAAATCATAAAAAAATCATCGAGGTTAAGCAACGGTATGCGCGGCCATAATTGTACGGGTGACTAAATCTTTTTGTAGATATTTTAAAACTTTTACTAATTTGTACGGAACCCTTGGTGGGCGAGCCGAACTTGTCCGGTTTTTTTTAGGGTTCCGTACTCAAATAGCAAAACGGAACCCTATTATTGATAAGACTCTGCTGTCTATCCGTTCGTATGTCACGGGTTTCTAGCTCGTAGACGGATGAAATTACAGATCTGAAATTGGGATTTGTCTTGTGGAATATTGAGCCAAAACCGATTTAAATTTAATAATTTTTCAGCGCAGGATACATAAAAAAAATGTTTTCTTACCCTTGCATGTGGGGTATCATTGTCTAGAGCAGAGATGGCCAACTTTATTATACAATCGTGCCAAATTTTGTAAATAAGATTTCCAGCGGGGCCGGACAAGCATAAAAAACAAGGAAAAAATGTTTTGTGGACAACAAAAAAAAAACTAAAAAAGCAGGCATAAAATATCCTAAAAATACAACATGGGTATCAAATTGTAGATATTAAAGAGCTGGTCGACCGACAAAATAAAAAAAAATCATGGTCATTTGGGATTAAAAAATATAGAAAAATAAAATGTAGCGGTTGAGAAATTCACGATATAAAATGATAAAATTAAATTTTTCATCCTCGAGTTTTATTTCGAGTACGGTATAAAAATATCTGTGTCTCTCTTTTGTGGTACAATTGATTCTTTTTTTGGTTATCATAAACAGTTATGGGCAAGATTTTAAATACTTTTTTCCCGACTGTTCCCAAAACTGTCGAATTACGGAACCCTAGGTATGCGAGAAGAAGTCAAGGAGTAGAAGAAGTTAGTTCAACGGAATTCTTGAAAGTTAATTTAGACAAAAATTGTAAATTTAAGGAGCGTGTAGAATATATGGTTGGCACAAAACATGACAAGTTCATTTTTGTACTCCGAAGGCTTAAGGTGGTTAAACCGAATCCCGGTGCAAAATGCACATCATAATATTGTTTTCCTTACTTTTGATTAACATGTATGCAAAAATTGCGTTTTAAAGCAATTTGCGGAAATTGATTACTAACAGTAAGGTTCTCGCATTCAAATTATGTTATTTTATGCATTAAATTTTGATCACATTCGATTACAACTTTAAATACGTTTTTAAATTTGTTAATCGAATGCAATCAAAATTTAAATCATAAAACGATAGAATTTGAATGTAAAACCCTAATTATTACTAATCAATTTCCGCTAATTGCTTTAAAACGCAATTTCTGCATACTTTTTATTCCAAAAGTAAGGAATAAAATAGTATTATGATTTGCATTTTGCACCGGGATTCGGTTTAACCACCTTAAGGAAGTCGTGTCGCCAAAAGTTGCAATAGTGCATATCATGCCTATATTACAACGTTTGGGTTATTCACCTGAACCTAGGGTTGCCATATGTCCGGAATTTTGGTTCTTTGTCCGGAATGCGGTGGGAATTCTAAGAGGTCCGGAATTTTTAAGGATTTTTCTCACAAATGAAGAAAGATAAATAGTATTAATTGTTTGAAATATAATAAATCTTTTTAATTAAATCAACATCAACAGTACCTGCGAATACTATACCCATACAAAAAGCGCGCGTCTGAGCAGTGCGGTAACTCAAAACGAGAGTGAATAATGCTGTTTTTCAATTATAAAAATTTAATATAAATTCACACAAGTGCGTTTTTAAAATATCGCTGTTCTATCGTTTAGATAATAGGTTTATATGTTTTAAAGAGTAATCATTGTTATTTTTACTTTATAAGCTTCGACAGACTGCTTGTTTGAAATGAAAAAATAGCCTTCACTTTGCAATTTTTTTCGATCGAGCCAATTTATCTCTATCGCATTTTGAGCTGTTGCATCGCCTTGGGAAAGGCTTTGTTTAATACATGTATTTATTTCAGAACCATATCTATTGTAGTTTGGGAGTACTACTTGTTCAAAAATTCCGTTTTTACTACCTACGTCGTCTTTAACATAACGTCTTTCAAATTCCAGTCAGTGTTCAATGCTTTCTGGACGATTTTAAAGATTTATCATTAAGGGTAACTTTTTACCTCGGTACTAAATGCACATCATAATATTGTTTTCCTTACCTTTGAATAAAAAGTATGCAATAATTGTGTTTTAAAGCAACTTGCGGAAATACATAGTTTATTAATTATAAAGTCTCCACAAAAAAATTACGTACTTTTATGTATTAAATTTTGTTTGCATTACATTAACAAACTTAAAAGCGTGTTTACAGTTGTAATGTAATGCAGCTAAAATGTAACGCATAAAATTGAATAATTTTCATGTGATCACCTATCTATTAACAAACAGTTTGCGCGAATTGCTATAAAACGCATTTATTGCATACTTTTTATTCAAAAGTGAGGAAAACAATATTATGATGTGCATTTTGCACCGAGATCCTCCGTTACCACCTTAAACAATTTTAGAGCAAACTTCAATGTGCCTCTTCGAGCGATGTTTTTACTTGATAGATGAATTTTTCAATTACAGTAATGACATTTTTATTGATAGAGCTAAATAAATTGACATTTATACCTATTCTTTTTAAATTATAGATTTTAGATAATTTAATATTATAGGTGGTAGAGCTGATGCCGGGCTCGACTGTGGAGGTACCACCATCTTACTCGCAAATCCTCCCGAAGTTATTCGGGGGAGAGTAAGAGAACAGCTTTCGGGCAAAACCAGGCGGCCCACCATCGCCTGGGACCGATGGATGGCGGTATATCCATCCCCAATTGCCGGGCCTTATATAAAACAGACTAGTGACGGGCAGCGGCGTCACTAGTGCAAGGGTTTCGGCACTGCGCTCACCAACCCGCCTGCCCAGCGTGTGTGAGTATGGGCATTTCTTCCTGGAGGACCGCCAAGAGTGGCGAAATCCTGGAAAGGCCTATGTCCAGCAGTGGACGAAACAGGCTGATAGATGGATGGAAGGATGGAATATTTGAACATTGTAATTTCTCTTCAACGCTATTGTAAATTTGTTTTAGAGTAGTGATAATTATATGATCAATTGTACATTTTATTTGTACTTTATATTTATTATTTATTTGTACGCCAAATCTAGTAGATTTTTTTAGGATTGGCATATCTAAAAATCTGTAATATAACACCTGATTTTGAGGACCAAAAATCAGACATGGTTTCTATTATATTCTGGCTGGCAAACGGGAGATGAGAATTCGTTTGTTTAATAATCCAAATTAGATTCATGAGATGTATCCCAAATGGAGCAGACAATGCCAAAACTTCGAGTTGAACACAGCCCATGTAGGTGTTTAATGGCAAACTACGCAATACATTAAATCTTTTGATAACTAGCTGTTGCCCGCAACTTTGTACCCGTGGATTTCGAATATTAATAAACAATTTCTGCCAAAGGCTTGTTAATTATTTTAAAACAATACAACATATTTTTGTCCACTCAATATATTTTAGCCCCATACCGCAGGGATACCGTGAGTTACTATTGTCACTATTTCAGAGCTGAGAAGTGGTTAGAATAGGAGACAAAGGAGTATTATCGATAAGCTAAGAAAAGTGAACCCAATAAAATAAAAAATTTAACTATTTTTTTTTCTCATTATTTTAGTAAGAAACAGGCTACGACGAATAGCTCGTTGGAAACAGGACACTAACTTAACGCTACAATAAATTAAAAGTAAAAAGGACATCGTTTTCTTCATGAGACAAATCCACCAACTGAGGTCTAAATGGCTATTTTTGTAAAATTTTACCTTTTTACAATATGGAATTCTTTTTAAACATGGGCGCATTTTTTGCAGTAAAATTTTTGTATTTTTATACCTATCCTTATATTTTATATCCTTTTCCTTTGTACCCCGAATCGCTTACTACGGTAAACTCGCGTAGGGGACAAATTTGTCCCGCGCAGAATCACTTTCAATACACCGTGTTCTTTTTGATATATGCCTTTTTTAAAGGGTGGTTCTATCCATCGATAAAAAAAAAACCTCCAAAATCGTGAAAATTTTTTTTGCTGTGTCATTATTAATACAGGGTATATCTATACGCCATAATGTTTAAAGTACAATAAATATTCTTATCTTTGTCTTCTCCTTCATTTACTTACCGTATCCTACAATCTAATGAAAATGCTGCAAAATGGTGAAAAAAATACGACTAGCTTTCACAAAAGTTCCTAAATTGATTGGGAAAATGTCAATATTTAAACGAAATAGTCACTATTATGTCACTGTGAAAGATAAGTCACTATTCTACTATTTTTGATCATCTGAAGCGCTGGCAACCCTGCTATAGCAAGGCACTGTGGGCCGAAATATATCGGATATAAATATTTTTGTTTTTAAAATGATTGAACATCATCATAAATAAATGAAGCTAAATAATTAAGCCAAGTGCGAGTTGGACAAAGGGTTCCGTACCAGCACACAATATTCGTCTGGAACCCTAAAAACATTATAGTAGGTATATAATAATAACAGCATAGATGTCATCACATAGAGAAAATGCCAATCACCATCATAGATGCCAAAGCAACATTAAGGCGACAAAAAACAAGGCGCTTAAATGGTGGCGCCCTCTGAGTACGGAACCCAAATTTTTATTATTTTATTATTTGGCGTGATAGAGGCCACAGTAAAGCGTATTCTGTAAAAATTTCAACGGGCTACTTACGTTTGAAGCTGTAGTATAGACCCTTCTAGACAGACGAACAGAAAAAGGCAGCGGAGGCTTAGAAACAGGGTCCCGTTTAGAACCCTTCGGGTACGGATCCCTAAAAAGAGCAAAATATATCTTCAAAGATTTGTATTTGATTATTTGCCTAATATCAAAGTATTCGTCGCACGTAACAAAAATGTATTTTGCAGTTATGAGGAGACTAGATGAAACTTTTTGATTTACACTTTGTAAAGTCAACACTTTTCCTGTTTTGCACAATTTAAATACACATAACTGCCTTCTCAACACTGTACGCCACACTCTATAAATAAACGTACGAGTAATTAACTTTGATGGCTGCGAGTTATACTGCGACAGGCTAATAAATACCTATCTATACAAGCTCGACTCATATTCATTTATAACGATCTGAACGCTTACTGCTAAAAATATGTATCTTCTGTAAATATATTCCTAATCAAGTCGTTTGGTTTTTACAGGTCCAACGAGTCGAGGCGGTCGCAAGCTGGACGAGACTCGAGACAAGTATGGTAAAGCTTGTCGGAGACTCCACCGGGCGCACAACGAGTATGTGCTGCTCTTGGCCGAAGCGACGGAGTGTGAGCGGGCGCTGCGGACAGCGGCCATGCCCGCCCTGCATGACCAGCAGCGACGGCAGGGAGAGGCCACCGCTACGTCATGGTCAGTCCCGGTGAACGTTACTGTGATCATGCATACGGACAGCGGCACCTTGGCTGGAGTTGTAACAAGATAAGATAACACTTTGTTGCTGGTGACATCCGCATTTAACTTTTTTTTTTACAGCCGATACAGTCCAGAAGGAGACCTGAGAATTGCGTTTGTGTACGTGCACACCTACAGTGTAGAAAGCAAAGCGGCTTGAAGCGCGGGACGTTTTTTCTGTTGTTTACAATCGGCTTGAAGCCGTGGCCGCCCGGCGCGTGGCATTACCCCGCCGCGCACTCCCCGCATTTCACCTCCGGTACCGCTAGTAGATGAGAACGCGTGTAGTTACTTAGATATTAGATTTTTCCTGTATATAAGGTGACTTTAATTTATATAGCCAAACTCACACTGGAGGCTTGGTAAGTAATCAGTAACACGGATAGATAACACTTTTTTCTAATTTCGCAAAATAAAATCTTGACGTCCCATAGTAATTGTAAGGAACACGAAAGGAATAATTTACGAATTTCACAAAAAGAGTCATCGAACCTTGTTACTGAGCACTCACCGAGTCTTCGGTAAGAATTTGGCTGCATAAATTAAAGTCACCTTATATTTGTGAAATGGCTACTACTCGTATATTGAGTACCCGAAAACCATTGAGCAGCCAAAATTTTCATTTGGTCGCTATAAAGTCAATTCTGAAGGCTTTAATTTTATTATTAGTTCTGTCAAAACTTAAATTTCTCCAAAGTTATATAGCTTCTGTTGTTAACACTAAAAATCATTTTGGAATTAATAAAATTTAGTTCTGACAGTGCTAAAAATAAAATTAAAGCCTTCAGAATCGGCTTTATTTTTGGCCGAACACATTCATCATAACCTTAGGCGATATATCGGATGAGAGTGAAGTTCAAGATGATCAAGATGCAATGTCGAGTGTAGTAGAAATATTATAAAACTGTAAATAAATTAAATAATATTTGTACTTGTTTGTCTGACTGTATCTTTGGGGATCACTCACACAAACGCAATTCTCAGGTCTCGCCTTCTTGACTGTACCTCTTCCAATATCAAGTGTTACTTAAACTCAAAAGGTGAGCGCAGTACGAAAATTAACAGGAAACCGTTTCTTTTCAACAGGAGAGGAATCCTTCTGGAAGTAGCGCAGCGGACTGACCTCAGCTGCGACAAGTTCCGAGAGATCCAGAACAAAATAGAGTCTAGTATACAGAACCTGAGGCCGCAGGATGAATATAAAGACTTCATCGAGAAATACAAGTGAGTGTTCAAATGATTGACCTCAGAACTCAGTTTTCTTAAAAAAAAGGTTTGGTTACATACACCTACCTACCAACCTATACTTAATAGACTGATAGTCAGTTTCTTAATAAAGGAAATCTCGCTAAGCAAATACTTAGGCGACAGCAATAACAACGTTGCATTTTATAGTTAAGCGAAATTCTCAACTGTGAAATCGGGGGTGAATTAGTGTTTAGCCTGAAAATATTTTAAATGTCTAGACATTTAATTTTTATAACTAATACGTACTAAATAAATTCGTATTTTGTTTTTGTCTATGGTTGTATTGATGTACTGATACTTATTGTAACTGACATGATGAATAAACAATGATTTGGTGCAGCACAAAACATTCAGTTATTTCCAGAAACTGCTTGGTGCTGGGAATCAATGAATGGATTTCTTGTTATTTAAACACCTCGTTTGTGGTGACATATAAATATTTTCCCGTCATCATGATGACTAATCCTTTGTTATTTACCCGTTCCAGGGATACTAAACCGAACTATAATTTAACACCGGAATATTTTATCACAAAAAATTGAATAGCAAATAAAGCTGACGCACAGCCTGTTTTATACATAGGTCTGCAAATAAAAAAGTATATATATATTTTCGCTTACACTTATTATTAATATTTTTACTTATGCACAAATTTTACTTATTATTTTTATTATGTCAAAGACATCATGCTTTGCTCAGTAGAAATTTCCATGCAAAAAATAAACAAGGAAATATCATTAGATGTTTTCCTGGCTGTTATGTTGGATATTTTCCTCTATAATACATTATTTATCCCTTCCAGATCCCCCCCATCTAGTCCAGTATCGTTCGCGTTCGACGAAAGTCTAGTAGAAGACACGAGCGGCAAACTCCAACCGAACCAGCTGACGGTAGACAACCTGACCGTCGAGTGGCTCAAGGAGAAGCTCACCGAACTGGAGACGGCGCTCCAGGACAACAGAGAGAAGCAGGCGGCGCTGCAGGGACCCGAGATCATAGGGAACGGGGTCTGCAAGAACAATAACACCAGTCTCTCTAATGGAGTTAACGGTATTGATAGGTGAGGATATATCGCAGAATACGTATCGTATCGAAGGGAATAACGTTAGGTAGAAACTTAGGTAGGATGCAGAACATCTTGAAAAGAAATTCGAACCAACCATAAATTGTAGCAGGCCCTTTTGTATATTTTTTCTGAAAATATAGACTAAATTATGAAGATACATACTGTTCTTTAACTTTCAGGTTGTGTTTTTTATAACGAAATTATTTTTTGAAAATCAGTTTGGAGAAATGGGAATGTGACGTAATAGTCGTACCGTTTAGGCTCAATAGGAAGTTCCTTGACGTAAAGAAAAAAATGTAGGGGATTAAACTTTCAGATAACTATGGATAAAACCAGAAGATGGGATTCCTGAAAATAAAAAAACAGTCGTCGGTTTTGACATTACTTTTTTTTCTTATGGGCGATGGCCTATTTCCTGTAATGCCTAAATGACATGACTATTACGTAATCAAAAGTATTTATTCAGTTCCTGAATATTTTCATGTCTATCTTTTGTATTTCAAGGAGAAAAAAAATAATACTTTTATACGACCTTAAAAAAGTATACTCCTTTAAAAAGTCTATTCCTTTAAAAAAAATCGACAATTAGGTGCTGTTATGGTATTCTGGACCATTCGAATTACGAGAGTAGAGCCGCGACAAAATTCTTATAAGAAATAACTGGAAAATTTTCTCGTTCTGCTTAATCAAACTTCGGAAATTCCCTTTAGTTCCAATTTCTTTTTTTTGCGGTTTTGGTTTACGCTTGGACATCATCGCGCCTGATGGAACCGATGCACCGAGAATGAAGAAACTTGGAGAGTGAATGTAGACGGGCCGTTAATCAGTCCGTCCGGGAACTTCGCCAAATCTGCTGAAGTCGGATACGGACGCATGACTGACACTAACTGCCTGTAAACACTTTCCCGGTATGCATTTTCATGACATCACGCCGGAACACAACGAGTCGCTTGATGGCACGGTTTCGTCATGAGGGTGCTGACAAAACACGACTGGTGCCTACCAACTGAAAGGATTTGTCAGTTAGTTGGTTCTTAATCTAACTGAACCAGGCGTGTTTGGAGTAATCAGTGGTATATCTCAATTGACCGCACTCAGGCAAGCCTCCCTTTCACGCAACTAATTCGCACATTATACTTAATTGTTAATTAATTAATTCACAGGCATTCACCTCCACCGATCCCTGTGACGACGTCGGAACCGATCAAACTGCTAGAGCTTCGAATAGCAGAGCGGAAATGTGCGAAACAAGCCGAGATGATCCGATCAGCGCTCGCGGAGCTGGGCTGTGAGGAGGCGCCCAGTGGCTGTCCCGACCTGTCCGCAGAGACTGTCGGGGTCGACAGTTTGGACGGCAGCTCGCCTGACCACCAGGTAACATATGCCTAATAGATGTTTCTAGACCACCGTGTGACGTAGTCTAACGGATAGGAAGTCTCTGTTTGATACATTTGAATTACTTTATCAGGATCGCTCATCAATCGGCTCGAAAGCCTCCTTAGATGCGATGCGTCTGAATCTCCACTCGATAATTCCGCCGAAGCCGTTCTTCCGACTGTTCATGAGGCCCTTCCGCCGCAAGTCCGTGCCCTCGAGTCCGGCTCTGCCTCCTAAGACTCACAGAAGCAGCAGCGAAGGCCCGACAGACTCGGTAAAAGTCGTGCGACTGTTGCGCAACAAGCGGTTTACAGTTTTGCGGCGACGCTTGCGCAAGAGAGTCGATGTCTATGTGCATTGTCGTGTGGATAACAGCGGGGTGTTCAAGAACATACACCGAAACCCCCGCAGTAGTTGTTGTGTTACTAGCGTGGTGAGTGCCACTAACGTCCGTGGAATACGACACACTCAAGACGCATGGCATGCCGTTCAATGAGCATGACGCTTTGTTTTGTTTGCACCTGATCCTCACCACTGGAGAAAGCCGTCGGGACTGTAATCAATTCACGATTAACGATAACTTGCTACGTCAGAACTAATTTTAGCGTGCGTCCATGAGCACCGCACGAACTTCGCTTCGGAGAGCTTTCGAATAGAATTAAAATAGCACCGCGACGCGCTAAAACTCAGTTTCAAAATCAAGGTGAAGCCGCTTGCGACGTTCCAGATAAGTTTCGGCGTTTAGTGAAGCGCGCGGGGTCCATGCCGCTCCCGGTTTAACGTCAGTATAAACATCTTATTTGTGCGTATTAATATGAATAATGGGGGATCATAAACCGTGTGTTGTAGTGGGAATGGATCCGTTTTCAATGTACATATCGCACGCTGAGCTGTGTCCGCCGCCGCCGCTCATCATCCCTCGACGGAAGAAGCGTCTGAAAGAGCTTCAGAACGACTGCGGCAAGAGCACCGTATGTTCACGCTTCTGTTGTGAAATGTCGTCTCTTTAACTTGATTTGTGCATGTAGTTTTTGTGTTGTGTTTTAATCTTCCGTGATTCATCACTTCAAGGATCTTTAAAGTATTTTTATGACATATTCAATGTATTTTTGTAAATAGCTCAGTACGTTTTCCAGAAATATTGCTTTAGTTTACAGTTTCCATGTCGTGCAGGTGAATGTGATCGAAGCGGAACGGTCGCTGGTGGAACAGGAATGGTTCCACGGAGTGCTGCCCCGCGAGGAAGTTGTGCGACTCCTGAGGGCAGACGGCGACTACCTGGTGAGGGAAACCACCCGGAACCACGCGCGGCAACTAGTGCTGTCCGTCTGTTGGGGTCAACACAAGCACTTTATTGTGCAGACCACTCCTGAGGTAAGTAGCAGCTTTCAGTGCACTAATTATTTAGTAGAATTTTTCATCTACTTATTCAAAACTCGTTGAACAGAAACAGGTCGGATTCACGGATCATTGTTTTAGCGCGAGTGAATTGAGTTTATGATTGACATTACCTCACTTCAGCTATTTATACACTTGATCGAATTTTAACTTCCGCACTTCAGACCGACTGGATTAGTATGAAATCAAAAGTAACTAATTTATCAAAATGGTAAAATTACTGTTCCCGAAATTTACATACTTGTATAATATATTTACTTATACATACACTCATTTCGGATGAACAAACGGCAGAAACGCGGCACAGGTGTTAGGCAATCTCATCAATATAAAGGGAGAAATTTTAAACTTGGGAAAAGGTAACCAACCCACCCATCGCAAATGGAACAAATGTTGTGTAAAACCCCAAAATTGTCCAAGAGCGCAGCTTGCTTTCCTAAATACCACTTTTTTGTAATTTTAATGGCGGTCAAAACTTTTACCCAAAATCTTTAGTCTAGATATAACCGGGGCTCTAATAAAATTTCTGGTCTCCCACGTATTTCCGCTCCAAGATCGGCAATGGGCACCGCAGAGACAGAACTGACCACACAATCATTAATCATTTAAGAGCCTACCTCTCGTCAGTTTAGCCTCTTCCATAACTCTCTGTCCAGGCGCGGATACAAGGGTAGGGGGGCAATTGCATCCACTGCCCTCCCTGGACTCACGACCATAATTACCCGCGTCCCGGAAGTCTAATCGGTTTTAAATAAAACCTTTATAGCTGCTACACAATAACAGCTATTAAAAGAAAAAAATAACTAGTAATCTAATAACTAATAAAATAAGCCATGAAATAGCCATTAGGAAATGTAACAAAAATTGTAGACTCAATTGACCTACGTTACTAAAAATAGGCCAAAACTCACAATAAGAATAAAAACGATTAAGTGCTTCCTTACCCTTTAAATAAGTTAAATGATATGTATAAAAATTTCAAACTTATTAGTATCTACAAAATTGTATAAACGAAACTGAAAAATTAAATCAAACGAGTATTCGGGTACGTAACCGTTAACCTATATTTAAAATCGGTGTTTTAATTATTTGTTGTTTAAAACAGTTAATGACACATGCACAACATAATAGAAAATTCCAAACAAGTTAAGTGTTTGAGATAGACTCCGTAATAAAATTGGTCTAAAAATTACAACTTTGATGGCCTCCCATTTCTTTATTTTTGCAGACAAAAAAAACATATTTGTTTTGTACTCAATGAGTTCTAGCAATGACACATAATGACAGGGTACGAAGAAAAAAAATCTCCTTTAGCGTGTATTGAACCCCACTTGAAAATTAATTAAATTAATATTTTTATCTATTGCTCGATTTCGGGTGAACATTTTAATTTTTAAAGACATACAAACAAAGAAATTCAAGTATTACAAGGATAACAAACAAAAAAATATATAAAATTTTTGTTTAAAACCTAGTTTCTGGGATGTAGCTAAAATCAAAAAAACATTAACCCCCCCCTAAGCGAAATCCTGGATCCGCGCCTGTTTCTGTCAGAGCCAGATCATTCAGTTCTTGGTATCGTGTGACACCTGCCTTTGCCTAAAGATTCGCTGAACTTGATACTTGGTGTACGCCTCTGCCTCTTTCTCTTTTTCCCTCAACCTTAATCAATTACTTGATTAAAAGATCATGCGTAAATAGGTGGTAGAGCCGGTGCCGGACTCAACTGTACCATCATCTCACTCGAAAACCCTCTCGAAGTTATTCGGAAGAGAGTAAGAGGGCAGCTTTCAAAAAGGCACAACCGGGTGGCCCACCATTGCTTGCGACCCTGATTCCCGGGCTTTATATAAAGCAGACTGGTGACGGGCAGCGGCGTCACTGGTTCTAAGGTTTCGGCACCGCGCTCACAAACCCGCCTGGCCAGGGTGTGTGAGTATGGGCATTTATTTCAGGAGGACCACCAAATCTTGGAAAGGCCTATGTCCATCAGTAGAAAAAACAGGCTGATGGATGGATGGCGTAAATAGGTGCCAAAAAATCATCCCCGTTCACAAGAATACGGAGATATTAATGACAGTTGACTGTCCAGGGACACTACAGGTTCGAGGGGGCGGCGTTCCCGTCAGTAGCGGAGCTGATAGCGTGGCAGCGCATGAGCGGCGTGCCGGTGACCGCGCGCTCCGGCGCGCTGCTGCGCCGAGCCGTGCCGCGGGAGAACTGGGAACTGAACAACGACGACGTGCAACTACTCGACAAGATCGGACGGGTGAGATGTTTGCTTGTTATCAGAGAGCTAAGTGCGAGTTGCCATCCAATAACTTTACTACCGCGTGAATTGAGTTATGCCGGGTATCCAGCGCATGTTTTGTCCCACACACTAAACAAAAACGTGTACACAAATCATTGTTTCGCTACACATTTTTACTGATAAGCATGCAGTTGACACGGCTTATCAACAAAAATATGTAGCGGAACAATATACTGTGTAGACGTGTTGGTGTAGTGTGTAGGATAAAACACGCGCTGGAAACCGAGCTTAACTCGATTCACGCGGTAGTAAAGTTATTCGAAAGCAACTCGCACTTAGCGTTCTTAACAACCACTGCCTTCGGCAATTGATAACTCCAGCACTGCAAAATCGCAGCAAGACGTTCGTTCCACATTTGAAATACCATAAAATCAAAGTGTCTGCGACTGCTTATTTAAGGTGACATTTATTAATTATGCAGCCAAATTGATGCTGTAGGCTTGGTAAGTGATAACTCCACCACTGCAAAATCGCAGCAAGACGTTCGTTCCACGTTTGAAATACCATAAAATCAAAGTGTCTGCGACTGCTTATTTAAGGTGACATTTATTAATTATGCAGCCAAATTGATGCTGACAGATCGATAACACTTTTTGCAAATTTCGGAAAACACAATATTGATCTCCGATAGTAGATAGTTGACTCGGGGCTGGGATTTGCGTTTGTGGGTGTAAAGAAAAAAATGACTTACGTATTTCACAAAAAAGGTAATTGAACTTCGATACTGAGCACATTCCGAGTTTTCAGTATGTATTTGGGTGTATAAATAAATGTCACCTTATATAGGGAATTCTATAAATATTTTACGCGGACTGCTCACGCTGGAGACAGGTTAGTCACCAAGGATGATATAGTTAGTAGTGAGGACGCACCTACAAGGAGGAAGAGACAATCAGACCAATGATATATCTGGATCCATTGTATTGCATCATTCAATAAATCTGACTATTTTGGCAGACAAACGAAGCTTGAAATCAAAGTTCGCGTCTGGTTTACTCACTAGCCTTTAATTCAGCGAAGTCTTGAAATAGATTCTGTTCCTTACGATTACACAATAAACAAGTGGCTGTTTTACGACTTCTGCATTTTACTTTGTGAAAATGTCTGCTTTTTAGGGACAAACAGTCTAAAGTACGTTATCATAACAAAAATAAACTATTCAAATTCCAGGGTAACTTTGGTGACGTATACAAAGCGCGGCTAAAGACGACTGGCCAAGAAGTGGCGGTGAAGACTTGCCGCGTGGCTCTACCTGAAGAACAGAAGAGAACGTTCCTCCAAGAAGGGCGGATATTGAAGCAGTACCAACATCCCAACATCGTGCGGCTGATCGGCATCGCCGTGCAGAAGCAGCCGATTATGATCGTCATGGAACTTGTGTCTGGTGAGCTTATAGTTCCTGTTACATTACGTACCTACTACTCTTGCGTATAAGGTAACTTTCGTTTATATTGCCAAATTTATAACGGAGACATGGTAAGTAATCCTAACCAAGATTCAATTTTTTGTGGCCCTTTACTTATTCAGGAACAAACAACCTCGACTCTGTTAGCATAGGAAGTCAAAATTAAATTTTGCGTATTTCACAGAAAGGGTCATTCAACCTTGGTCCTGACGACTTACCGAGTCTCTAGTATGAATTTGGCTGTATAAACCAGTCACCTTATATACGTAAAATTTCGTTTGGCATCGGTTTTATGCCAGTTAAAATATCAGAAATACCTACATTGGGCCTGTTGCATTGGTTTTGGGGTTCAGCAATGTATTTTAGATCCAATTTCCGCGTAATAACTGGAAACTTGCCTATACGAGATCACTTCCTTATATTATATAGGAATTTCAAAATAATAGGTACCTTATTTATTTGATTACGCTACTTTTTAGGGTTTCGTAAACGGGACCCTATTACTAAGACTCCGCTGTCCGTCTGTCAGCAGGCTGTATCTCATGAACCTTGGTATTTAGACAGTTGAAATGTTCACAGATGATGTATTTCTGTTTCCGCTATAACAACGAATACTAAAAAAAAGGAATAAAATAAGCTATGACTACAAATATATATATATACCTTATATATTATGCCGGGTGTAAATAGAGTGCGACCATAAAATGAAACCACATATTCTACCGACCCTACTGAACCACTTTTCCTAAGGGTCATACCCGCGGAACCCCTTAGTTTGGGAAATAATTGAGTTTAAAACAAAAATTCGTGAACCCTAACGCACCGCCATACGGGCGAGTTTAGAGAGAGCGTCGTCCGTGAAACCTGCAGCTGAGTGAGGTCAACGCTCTCTCTAACGTCCGTATGTCGGTGCGTTAGGGTTCACGCGTTTTTGTTTGGAACTCAATTATTTCCCAAACTAAGGCGTTCCGCGGGTATGACCCTTGGGAAAAGTGGTTCAGTAGGGTCGGTAGAATATGTGGTTTCATTTAATGGTCGCACTCTATTTACACCCGGTATATTAAAGGGGGCTCCCATACAACAAACGTGATTTTTTTGCTCGATATTGATAACGGCAACAGTGTTACGCTTGAAATATTCACAGAATATTTTGTAATACTATTATATTAACTTTAAAAATAAATAATTAAATTAAAATAAAATTAATATTTAAGGGGGGCTCCCATACAACAGACATAATTTTTTTGCCGTTTTTATAGATAATGATACGGAACCCTCCGTGCGCGAGTCCGACTCGCACTTGGCCGGTTTTTAAAATCTCGTAGAATTCGTCGTACGAGATCCATTATTAAAGCATATTGCAGGCTTTTTCATGAGCTACGACTTCGTTTGTATCGTGTTCGGGTCTGCACCTCTAGCATGGTATACCCATAGATTTATACCGTATCATGCTTTGACAGCTCGATATACCACCGTCGGTCCCTCTGTAGGCACTGTATCAAGCGCTATCGGGCTCGATATGTCCTTGATGTCGGAGGTGGTGGTAGTGTCAGCATGTATGTTGCAGGCGGGTCGCTGCTGACGTACCTCCGCAGCCGCGCGTCCTCTCTAACGCCTCGCTCGCTGCTGGCCATGTGCCGCGACGCGGCGGGCGGCATGCGCTACCTCGAGTCCAAGAACTGCATCCACCGCGACCTGGCCGCGAGGAACTGCCTCGTCGGGGACGACAACATCGTGAAGATCTCCGACTTCGGCATGTCGAGGGAGGAGGAGGAATACATCGTGTCCGGCGGCATGAAGCAGATACCCATCAAGTGGACGGCGCCTGAAGCGCTCAATTTTGGTGAGTTGCTCGAATGGTTTCCTTAAGGGTGCACACGCAAAGCTCGCTCGCACTTCTGTGTTAGTTACTTTCTTGAACGCAGGCGCAGGCAGGTAATGTGATTTGCAGCGATATGTCACGACTTACACAAATGTATTCCATTTAGCATAGCATTTTCCGACAGACGTACATATAATATAGTAGCCGACCTAACATTAATAATAAAGGCCCTAGTCGACGCGTGGCAATATTAGCCCGACTCTTTTAAATATAAATATTGCTTGTTTCCAAACAAAATATATACTAGAGAATTAACAAATATGCTTCAAGCATAAGCCAGCCAAAACAACCCATTTTTATACGTTTCTTCGTACCACGAAGCCTAAATGTAGCTTATTTTTTGTATGGAAACTTGCCACGCTATTTAATCCTTATGTTTGGTCTGCTACTTAGTAATAATTACATACGTCTCTGCATTTTCCTAATATTGTTGATGCATCTTCCTTTCGCTACAAGCACTAAGACGCTGATAATAGTTTCGCGAAGGGTAAGAAGGATTGAAGGATACATTAGGGTGAAACTACTTTGTCCACATTTTGGTACAAAAATTCATTTACTTGGCAACATAATCCGATAAATAATAAGAATTCTTGACTAATTCAAAATTATAAATGGTCATTGTACGGGCAAACCCGTACATTTTGATTGTTTCATAATTTAGCTTAATATCAATATATGCAGTTTCCTCGTACATGCCATTTAAAGGTGTATTTTACGTGATTTATTAACTGCACATGATAAACTCGTAAAATATTTATGTTTCTTATAGTATTAAAACAATAATAAAGTAGTAGTCAATACACGTTCATCTCGAACACATATCTTTTCTTCCGCATACCATCGGCGGCTCCTCGTACAAGAAATTACTGTGGGAAAGGGGGCGTGGAACGGCTACTCACAAACAGGACTATACGGGTCCTCTTCAGTCATATTGATGGATGTAGGTAGAAGCAAAAGAGGTATGCCAGGATCATAGCAGATGAAAATCTGTAGTCTCTGCCTACTCCTCTGGGAGACAGGCGTGAGTGTATGTAAATGGTCATCATTTTTTTTATTAAATGGAAGAAGTTTTAGGAAAAGTTTATATAAAAGGAAGAGTTTCAACAACAATATCTAAATGCACCGAAATGTATTTTTTCGATATATTACAGAACTTTCGGCGCGTGAATTTATCTCGCACTTGACTGATTTTTTAGCTGTTGCTGGCACATTTTCATACGCCTTGGCTTTCGCTACGTCACAGCTAATAAACAAACGCCCAAACAGAGAGCGTGGATCGGAGTCACGGCCCTCCCCTCCCCCGCTGGTATCATGAGACTTTTCAAATTCTAACGCTGACATAAACTGTTCTCTACTTGTAGGTAAATACACGTCACTATGCGACGTGTGGAGCTACGGCGTGCTCGTCTGGGAGATCTTCTCTAAAGGCGACACGCCCTACGCCGGAATGAGCAACTCCCGCGCAAGAGAGAAAATTGACGCCGGTCAGTAAACTTTCCTTTATTTCCGCAGCACAATGTAAAACACTGGCCTGACCTATTTACCTATATAATGTGCGTGTTACATATGCACAGCGATTGCGGATAAATGCAAGTTTTTTTTTTTAATTTATGTTTTTGCGTACGCCTCCTTTTCTGGTAAATTGTTTCTAAATTATCGGCTATGTCTGATAAAGGTCGTTCAACAGTGAATAATAAGAATCTTTTGACCTTTGAGTCATTGTCACTTTGTAATAAAAAAATGGCTTCGCTTCTTCTGTCCATTACATCGGGTATGTATAATGTTTGAAGTAGAAGGGCCGATGTCAGCTTTCAGCTCCCGAAATAGAGAAGCCTGTATGATATGAGTCTATTGAAGAATGTAAGAGAAACGAAAAATGCATCATTAGGGCTGTACGCTGCAGCACTCGTATCTGTTGAATAATTCAGACTAGCAGAATGGCATGTAAATTTCATTACGCATGCAAAAGAAACGGCATTAGAATCAGTGTCGCAACACACGAGTTATTAACGCAGCTCTGTGACAGACATGAGTAGTATGTTTTTGCAATCTACGCCGGCTAATCATCTTTGCTTGCTCAATCAGGGTACCGGATGCCGGCACCGGAGAGCTGTCCCGAGGAAGTGTACGCGCTGATGCTGCGGTGCTGGGAGTACGAGCCGGAGAAGCGGCCGCACTTCCACCAGATATACACCTCCATCGACAACATCTACAACAGATAGCCGAACGTACCGCGGTAACGGCCGACCGTGTTGCCTGGGACGGTTTACATATCATAGTCTGTCCCGCTTACTCGTATAACTCTGTCCCTTTTACCCGGCACGAAACCAAAGCCAGGTTTCTTTACTCATATTTAGCAGACGACGAGTAATTGTGTGGGAAAGGTCCAGCCAAATGTCACCAGAAAGTAAAAGGGCGTCTACGACCATCTCACTGTATTTTTGCAAATAGCTACAAATCATATAAAATATTAGGGAATATGTGTTTTCAAATATCTTTGGAAAATGGGAAGGGAAGGTGGCCAAAAAAAATCCCACGTAATTAATGGATGCTCCCTGATAAGTGAAAACCTTAGGATTCCGTAAGTAATCAGTATGTGATGGAGTAAATATCGAATCGTACCTCCGTGGTCTTATTGGAATTAGTGTATGTACCGGAACAACGAATATTAAGTATTTTCGAGACAAGAGCCTTCGTTATTCCCATGGAAATAAAGCTCTCTTTCGTTTGTTTTAGTTATTTTGATCTAATTTAGTAGTCTTCTAGGTGTGTAACAAAATGCGATCGTTGAAACAAAAGTCGTTTTCGTGAAAACGAATGTAATGTGTGATTTTATTGGTGTACTGTACCACGCACTATAAGCAGCATGTAATGAAATAATAATAATGTTATTATTTTTATCATAATTTGATTGTGTAAGTAATGTAGAAAACTTGTTTCCGAGTATTATTGGAATGCCTCACATTTTAAAAGAAGCGATGATCTCTTTCGAATCGTACTTTAAACAAGGAAATAAGTTTTAGTTAATAAATAAATGTATCGATAAATACTGTAATGTTCTGACTGATTTTATGACTTCTTCCACATGTACAATGTTTCTTTATGTCGTATTTGTCAGAGAAAATTATTGTAAATAAATAAACTTGTCTTAATCTAAGTCTTCCAAATAGTAAATAGTCTTCCCGATTCTGTGACTGGTAAAAATGTATGTGTTTGAGAAATAAGCAAGATCTTTTTATTATATAAATTAAACTCCAAATATGATGTTTGTAGAAGATAAATAAACTTCATAGAAGAAGTATTTAACCTTTGTGATAACACCGGGAATTCCCGTATAACGTATTAATTATATTTTGATTTGCTTCCATTTTTGTTAATCGTTTCTTGCCTACTGCTATCTGCATGAAATAATAATAGCGACATAATACCTATAATATAAGTATTAATTAATATGTAGCATGTAACAAAAAGTGAGATACAGTTTGTCGAGTGTTAAGTATTATTTTATGATTAATTTTACAAAATGACTGTACATGTACATATTGTCTTTATACTGATTAAAGTGCCAGATTAAATAATAAAACTGTTTTTTTATATCTAAATTAAAATATAAGACATCACCAGAGCTTATATAGAAACGATAGTCAGCATTCCCGAATTGTCGTATGGCGGCCATTTCAATAATAATGCACCCCTATCATTGAAAGATGGAAAAAATAAATAAGTGTTGATTAAGTTTAAATTTCCCTTAAAAATACCTTTTAAATTTAATACATTCTAAGGATCACAAAAATAGTTTGTTTATAATGCTATTTGTTTTCGTTATTTGTACATATTTTTATTTATAGTTTCGTAACAAAAAAGACTTTACAAAACCAGGGCCCCGTCATAGAAATTTCGAATTATATTAAAATTCCTCACAGATTTAACTACATATAAACAGTACATGTTTTCCATTATAGATGAATCATTTTTCATTTTCAGTTTTATAAGAGATAAAATATAAATAAACCTAGTAAATCTCGTAACAAAACGAGACAATTTATTGCGACAAAAAGTGAGGGAACTCTTCCGATGCTCAGCACGGCACTTTCTCGACTAATCTCAAAGCTGCCGCTCAGTGGACGTGACATATTCCTGAGTAAGTAGTGTTGTTCGAGCTTAAATTATTTCACATTTTTCGGCAAGTTGTTTTAGTAATGACCGTTACAAAAGTAGACATGTCTCAAAGATGTGAAATCGTGGGACAAGCTTTCAAATTGTTTTTTTTTGAGTATTATTTATTATTTAAATAAATCATTAATATAAAATAAAACTCGAGATACTATTTTGTTTCACAACAAAAAAAAACTTATACAGAAGAAAAATGTTTTAAAACGCAGTCAGAAGTTACAAATTTCGCCGATGGGACAGTATGAAACCGTCATTTTCAGTATTTTCAATAATCGATAAATCCATTAAATATGTTATGTATAAAAATGCAATTATTGCAATTGGTGGTCAGATACTTCAAGTAAACAATAAGAAACTTCCGTGCCTAATAGCCTGGAAATAAAACACAAACACACACCCAAAAAAGGCAAGGGGTGCATAATTTTTGAAATGACGCATGGGGGAGTTGGCATAAAGCGAACAAATCAAACCCTTAAACCGCATGTATAAATAAACTGTATATTAATCCCATTATATAGCTAACTACAAATACAACTTAATCAGTTCATCACTGACCGCACTTGGCGTCAAGATTCCCAAATCAGTGAACAACAAGGTGATGTACGCCGGCGGCGTGTAGTCGACCAGCGGGTGCTGCTTGCGGAGCTCCACGCCCGACTTGATCACGCCCGAGAGGTACTTGAACTCGTTGGGGAGGTCCTGCTGGTTCAACGGGTACGTCCTGGAGAACTTGAAGCTCTCTGTCAGGACGTAGACTGGTCGCTTTAGTTCCAGGGCCGTCATAGCCACTGTGTACGTACCGATCTGAAATAGGAGAATATGGTTGAGGAATTGGGCTTGTGTATCTCGTTTATATACGAATGCTGGTGTATTAATAGATAAAAATATGGTATACAATTTTTAATTAGCAGGTGTAACCATTTGAGATGAGATGTTGTATGTTTGTGCACTCGGTTGTTGCCTCGTATCGTATCTCTATGATCTTCCTAGGGAACTGCCCACCCAGGGAACAAACTATACAGGTTGAAAACGAACCCCTAGCTTTATTGAAATCTATGAATCAGAATCTAAAGGAACACAAAATCGTAAAAAAAAGTTTTTTCGTCATGTTTTTTATTGTTTCTCAATGGCAGCTCTGGTACTTCAACTTGGCTCAGTGTTATTTCCATGAACTCGTGATGTTCAGTTCATTAAATCAAGTTAAATGTAAAGGATTCTGTCGGAATAAAAGCTACATCAAAACCATAAATATCTAAAAGTATGGAGAAACGAGATATTTCCGTATCATCAGCTTGTATAAAGTTACATAGCCGAACTGCATGTAAAGTACGTAAACATTAATGAATTGGAACGATAAAGTAAAACGACATAATGATAACTCATTGGTCGATCATAGAGTCCTCGCGCACCACTGAAGTCCGACGGATTAAGGCATTTAGGTTCATATTCTAAAGTCAATAAAGACTTCATCGCAGGACTTCAGTGGTGGCGACAGTTGTCAGGATGGCAGTCATTCTAACGTTCAGAACCATTTATTTGGATTAATTTTTACGAAAAACTTATATTCCCCCCGGACTTAAAAAAATCATGCAATTTTTTCCAAGATACAACTTTTTGTGCTTTGTATAATGCACGTATTTTGATTTCTTGAACATGCCGTTAAAACGAGAAAATTACGGGCCGCCAATTGCCATGATCCTTTCGAATGAATGGCCAACCTACGCGACGGACATGTGACTGACAATAGACAGTACATATTCTCGGCGATAAATAATGCACAAAGGCTATGTACACACATGTTTTGTAGAGCGTCGTCTCTGTCACCGGAGTATTAGCGCTTCTTTTTCGGAGTATTAGTGATTTAAAAAAATTATAAATCATTACTAAAATAACCAAACATATAATTTTTATTTTGGACATATAATAATTTCGTTTGATATAGCTAGAGGGTTCATTTTCAACCTGTATAGCCCACGGCCAAGTATGGGCGTATATAATGTGACTTTTATTTATACAGCCAAACTTATACTGAAGGCTTGGTAAGTGATCAATCAGTAACACGAATCGATAACACTTTTTGCTAATTTCGCAAAATAAAATCTTGACGTCCCTTAGTATTGACTCGGGGCTGGGCTTGTGTTTGTAAGGAACACGAAAGGAATAATTTACGAATTTTACAAAAAGGATCATCGAATCTTGTCACTTACCGAGTTTTCAGTAAGAGTTTGGCTGCACAAATTAAAGTCACCTTGTATAAAGGGGGAGGGGTTTTATTCGCATTATATTTACTATTTGTATTGTATTAAATACAAGGTTACATTAATTCACGCAGCCAAATTCATACTGAAGACCCGGTAAGTGCTGTAAGTATTTAGATTTGATATGAAATTGTTGTGAAATTCGTAGGGAAATTTTTATGTTCCCTCCAAACGCAATTCCAGCCCCTAGTCAATTACTATGGGAGGTCAATATTGTATTTTGCATTTTTGGATCCTTGGACCCCCCATGAGAAAGATATAGCTACGATCATGTCTCCAAGTAAAGACGTAACAACAGTGAAAGAATTTTCAGAATAGATTTAGTGGTAGAGATTACCCCTAACAAACATTTACCTCTTTATAATATTCTTGTAGATAGTATTTTCTAAATGTGGAATTAATTGTTCCACCTAAGATCGGAAAATCCCTCCACTTGGGGATTATGATACTACATACTACGTGTCAAATCGGCTCATTAGGTATGAATAAGGTTTTATTCACATACTATGAATAAGGTTTTCTGAATCCATATCATAAATAAATAACCGTTATGGTGATTGAACTAGCATAGGTAGCACAGTGACACGAATAGATTTCGTATATAGACATTTCGTATCTTTAAATCTTTGACCAATGCAGGGCCCTATTTTAAGGTGAGGAGGCCCCTGGGCAAGAACGAAGTTAGTTGTACTTAGTGTTTGAAAACAATTTTGTGTTTTAACATTACTCTTTGAATTAGTATAGTTACATTTCATAAAAAAGTAAGATCCAACGAAAAATATAGTCTCATGGACAAAGCCAATACAAATAGAAAAAAAACTTCGTGAGCCCTAACATTTTTATGCAATTTTTATTTACTGTATTTCTATGTATGGATAGTTAAAAATGTGTATACGGCGAGTTATTTATTCCAAAAAGCAATTAGTGTACAACATTAAAACCTTGTGGAGGCCCCTGGCTTCAGCCCCGGTTGCCCTCCCCTAAATCTGACGCTAGACCAATGAACACGCAGGACGAGTCGTTTTATCGAGGCAATGATCACCTGCTAGTCTAGCATGGCAAGCCATATCGAGCTCGATAGCGCTTGATACAGTGCTCTGTCTCACTTTGTTGATCTACCTAAAGAGGGACAGACAGTAAAGCTCGATATGGTTTCCATTGGTCAAAGTTTGACCGTCAAACGTTTCTTCGAGAGACGAAATGTATATCTATTCGTGGTGTCTATGCTACCTATGCAGGTCAGTAACTTATGATTATTTTTCTTATTTTTGAATAAGAAGTCCAAAATGTGATTTATAACACTACGCGACAATAGTTTAATGTATGTTATGTTTTTCTAGTAAGTTGTGTTGTTTTATGCATTACTTTGTAAATGATCTTGCACAAAAAGTATAAGCGCTTTGAAAATGGTGTGCAGGATCTTTACGTCGTTGCATAAACCACATTTCGAGGGCTGCGAGGTAAAACCCGTTAAGTCGTCTTATAGTCGAATTTGAGTTATCCTACTTATCGTGATGTACAATTGACGCTCTTTCTGGACTCTGGAGGTAAACCCCGTTATTTAAAAGCTGTCCTGAATAGATTATGGCATAAGAAAATCCAATAAAAACAAAAACTCAGTCAAAACAGAATTTACTTTATTAAAATCGTATAAGTCATGGTACGGTAGACGTTAAGAGGAAAATGTGATATGCGTTTTGGACTGTACTCATTAGAAGATTTGTACATATTTAGCTCTTAATGTTTTCTTTGTTTTACATCTAAGGCCAATAACATTTCATAATTGTTAACGGAATTTGCCAGAAAGTAATTAGATATTGTATATAAATATTGCTCATTGGTAAATTCCTTTAACAGTACATTACTGCTAAGACCAGGAAGTAAGCAATCCTGGACGAGTAAGTGAAAAGTCCGAGCCCGAACGGTGAGGTAGGATTGCTATTTAATGGTCGAAGAAAGTAAAGTGCTTTTCTCAAAAATAAAATGAGACATTTTCATGTTTTTCATGATAATGAGTTATATCAAACAAAATAAGCTTACTACGTAATATTAAAAGTTACTTGTTCATATTTGGGCAATTAGTCATGTTTATTGTTATTGATTTCTTCAGCAAAGCATTAGTGCAGCCCTTGTCGGACCACGGAACCCTAAAAAGGATTTGACAACAATTTGCAGAAAGGAGATTATACCGGACGAACTGCATCCCTGGGTCCTTTCCCTCAGGGCAATTGCTTCCAAACCCACAGAAGATTGCTAAGTTACATTTACCTTCATCCATCCATCAGCCTGTGTTCGTCCACTGCTGGACATAAGCCTTTCCCAAATTTCGCTACTCTTGGCGGTTCTCCATCTTCCTTATCCAGCTGCCAACCGCAACATCCTTCAGATCGTAGGTCCAGACGGGCACGAGGCCGGCCTACGCTATGCTTTGCTGTACGTTGTCTCCATTCTAACGCCTTTCGACCCCAACGGCCATCGTGTCGACGACAAATATGGCCTGCTCACTAAATCGACCTTACAAACCATTATTTTATGCTGAAGTAAGCTTGAATGTCATTTATAACTTTTACAATGAAAAAAAAAATGTTGTTAGTATCGTGTATTTTGAGGGTTAAACCCCGTAAGTGGGTGGATACCCCTTTTTCTTTTTTCAGATAAATAACACGCATAGAATTTTGATTTGTCTTATTCCTGAATATATTTGGCGTCAATATAAAACATCTCTAGCACGGTAGGATTTCTTGGTAAAATTTTACGACCATTTCGTTTATTAGAAACTTTAACCTCAAACATATCAGTTTCATGTTTTGCCTACTTACCGGGTTTTACCTCGCAGCCCTCGATTTATTCAATACTTTTTATTTAAAATTAATAAAAAATAAATAGTTTTGCGTTTGGGAACGAAATCGGGAGGAACCACTTTAACAGAACAAACCTTATTGATGATACCCCCGCTCTCGGTGACGCCCTCAGCGCCGAGCATGACGATGTCCACCTGCTCCATGATGTAGCCGACTGCAGAGTCCAGGATGAGCGTCGCGTCGATACCGGCCGCCGTCAGCTCCTTGTGCATGTGCTCGCTGGCAATCAATCACAACATGTTACTATCACTGACATAGTCCCAGTTTCCGACTTGAGAAAATCTCGTTAAGCTATACTTAAGCCACAAATAACCCAACCACAGCGCTGTATTTCTTACTTATGCATCACTTATCTTGAAGTTCTCAAATGTGAAATGGGGAGGCAGTGTCTAAATGCCAGTTTCGGAATTAATAAAATCTCGCTAAGAAATACTCAGGCAACGAATCACCCAAGGGGGTACGATTAGCACCCACAAGTGGCAGTGGGCTAGTCAATATGCCGAAGAACTGGCAACCAATGCGGAGGATTGTTAGGATTGATCCAATGTTTAGGATGCCCGCCAACCAGCCAGTTGGACTGATGATCTAAAACAGATTGCCGGTAGTGGCTAGATGAAATGTGGCGCGCCCTTGGAGAGGCAGGTTACGAATATTGGCTGATAGATTGGAATGTATTATATTCGAACGACTGGACCACTACTCTGGAGGTCGCAGCTTCGAATCCCGTTGCACTGGAGCATATCGGTGTTCAATTTGGGTGCTTCGGAAGGCACGTTAAGCTATTGGTCCAAGTTTGTACCCGAGATAAGGCGGTAGGGTTAACCATTCATCACACATCGTTGGTGAATCGTGAAATACCTAGTTTGACTTGCATTTCACAGTCCTTACTCGGAAATACCTCTAACACGCCCTTGGCGATTCATGTCGGGGCGATGTATGTTTTATCCGTTTCATATACCATAAGAAAGATACATACACAACTACAGCATTGCTAGCATACACGGGCACCATAAAAATGCTCTACATTTAAAACAGCATTTGAAAGGATAGTTCAGCGGATTGTAGAATAATGAGGTAGCTTTAAGAGACTAATCAAATGGTATTTTGCTTGCCAGCATTTAAGGAGTGACATGCACTATTACTTTTGTAGTAAATTTTCACATCTGTAATACATACACATCACGGCACACGGACTCTGCGTATTTATTGAATAATAAATTCTTTCTGACAAAAAAATAACTGTACCCTCTTACCCACTGTTATCTGGTGCAGACATTGTGACATAAACTTGGAACCTCTTGTTGGCCTTTGCTGCTTCTAACATCGCTTGCAAGACTACTCTTGACCTTGAATGTGTTAGGATCCTCTGAAACATGAGGAAAATGTGGGAAATTTGAATGAAGCAATGTGTTTAATTTATTAACCAAAAGCAGTTTCAAATGCATAAACAACGTAAGAAATTTAACATTGATAAATACAGTAAATGCATGATGCAACAATGTGTAAGACATCTATATATTATTATTAGAGTGCATTACAAACCAGAAAAGATAAATTAGAAACAAATTTCTAATAATAATATTTAGAGTATTCTAAAGCGATGGATTTCGCAATAAAAACATAATCTCAGTGTAAGACATCATTAAAAATTTACTTTCTTTTTGTAAGAATTAAATCAGAGAATTCTAGATTAGTAAATTCCCAAAGTATGTTACTTGAATGATACTAACACAGCCGTCTCTGATAAAAGGCAGTGCCTGTGTGGCTACCTTCCCTCTCGCCTCTAGGAGGGTGTCTAGAAATATGTGGCCTCTCTGCAGCATGATCTGCTCACACTCCTCAAATGACTGGAAACAAATATCAGTTGGTCATTATGTGACAAAACAATTATCTTGAGCTGTACTTTTATTCTAGAAATATGTTTTTTAATAGGACAGAAAATTGTTTATTAATATATATATATACAGTACACGAAACAACACATTGAAAGAAACCGGCCAAGTGCGAGACGGACTCGCACACGATGGGTTCCATACCATTATCTATGAAAACAGCAAAAAAATCATGTCTGTAGTACGGGAGTGCGCGGGTCCGACTCGCACTTGGCCGGTTTTAGTATTTGTTGTTATAGAGGCAACAGAAATACATCATCTTTGAAAATCTGAACTGTCAAACAATCATGGTTCATGAGATACAGCCTAGTGACAGACGGACAGCGGAGTCTTAGTAATAGGGTCCCGTTGGTTACCCATTGGGTACGGAACTCTAAAAATACACAAAAGACAAAGAAAACATGAGCATGAACAAAATTTTAAAAGTAATTATTAAAAATATACAAAAGTTGTTGCAACCACTGTAAAACACTGTTGAAGATTAATCTCCAATGCTGGTTTTCAGCCACTACCATAGTTCTCCTCATAGTACCTGTACCAACCTATTATTAAATAAGTCTATTAGTTTAAATTATTCTATTCTATTATTCTATTCTATTCTAATGTTTCTATGGTTTATATTGGTGTCGATTCGGTGCAACACAACTTAACTTGTTTGACAGGACTAACCTTATTTTACGCGTCCTGTCCTTGTCTTTTCGATGTAGAAAGAAAAAGACAGCACTCTTAAATTTAGTTTAGTCCTGTCAAATAAGTAAGTCGTGTTACACCAAATCAACACCATTATAACCAAAGGGTAGGTAAAAATAGAAGCATTTGGTGAAATCAACTAAGCTTTATGTATATCATACTATTATAATTTTTCTCCCATTTCTGAAGTTTAACCATACATTGAAGTTGATTCTGAAGGCTTTAATTTTAGTTTTAGGTCTGTCAAAACTTTAATTTTTCCAAAGTAATAGCTTCTGTTGTCGATACTAAAGAACTATTTTGGAATTAAGAAATTTTAGTTTTGACAGCACATAAAATTAAAGCCTTCAGAATCGGCATTAATATGTAAATTAAACTGGTTAAAATATTGATACTTTAGAAGAAAAAGAAAAATCTTAATTATTAAGGATATCAGATAGTAGCGGGGGGGCTCAGCCACCGCCCTTAATCTGGTGTCACGAAATTCCACAATTACTGCAAAAAATTAAAATGAAGTTTTGAGGTTATGTTCATGGACTTGGTCAAATTTCGTCCATATTTTAGGTTTTCATTCAACGAGTTAGACCTCTGGCACTCGCCGGCCGTTGCCGCGGCACGCTCTGCTCGGCTCGTGCATGGGAAAACATGTTACCTTTAGGGTTTCGCATATTGGTTTGATCATAACTTCACTTTTTTACTACACATCACTAGATTAGCGACCAAAAGTTACTTCAGCTACTGCTCCGGTGCTGCGGGAAGGGCAACCCCTTCGCCCTTGCGTAACAAAGTGTAGGCACCCATGCTCACCTCTGCAGCTACGGCTCGCATGGTTGCCTGCACTTTGTTACAGCGGGCGGGGGCTGCCCTCCCTCCCCACCTCCAGTTTTTTATATACACTCTAGGGGTAGTAGCCAAAAGACTGTATAGAGTCGGGTGCTCTGAGTCGGTTTTTGAACTGGTAGGTTAACCAGTACAGAAGTCACTCTCTCAATAGCTACGAAAATTTTGAAAAATATTGATTGTATTTTGTTTCCGATTTTATATGTAAACTAGTATAGAGCAAGCTTTCACACTCCGTTAAAAGGAACGTATTTCCCCCACAGATTACGAAATCTGCTAAAATGTCTAAAATAATTGCCAAATAATGGAAATTTAAGAAAATTCTACAAATCATATCTGGAAAGTTTCGTGACGCGAAAATTCGTGTATAGCCTTCTTAAACAAAGATCTTTGTGCTAAAAAAACATGAACCTTTAAATCGACGGTAAATATTGTACAGCTGAGCCAATTGTGCGGTAGTTATATGTATAATGATAATGAAAAAAAAGTTGAAGCACCTTAACATCCAGTTTGGCCAGTGTGATGAACCTCATAAACAGTTCACACCCTGAGTTGATAGCTGTGACTGGCTGGTTGCAATTCCGCATTGCATCTACTGCCAGCTGAAGGTTTAGATCAAGCTCTCGCACCGTTGCCACTGTAAAAACAGGTTACATTCAGTCTATATTTTCAGTAAGTTACAATAAAATAAAAAATGATTGCAAAACTAACCTTTATAGTTTTCTATTACAGTCAATAACGTTCTAATAGCTGCTACACCAGCAGACACATCTTCTTCTTCTCTCATAATCTTCAGAAATATCTCTTGAACTTCTGAAAATTAAAATAGGTAGGTACTAAGTTTATGCAAAAGAATAAGTTTTCCAAAGATTTGAGAATATTTACCTTCTTTTTTCATTGTTGCGATTATGTATGATTGTTACAAGGTACTTCGTTAGTTGTACTGTATAACTTGTACACCAAAATGAACAGATATTTTAAATAACTATTTTGTTTCACGCAAATACCACAATCGAATTTAAAAATGTTCAATATTTCTAACCCCAAAAATAAAACGTCAACATACTTTAACAAACAAAAATGTCAAATTGGCTAAACTACCTAAAAGTAGATGTTTTGGAACCAGCATCGAGCTACTTTTGTCTGACAGCGAGCAATATTTTAATCTTGAAAAGTGATTTGGAACGCAACCCAAATACGGTTCGGTCACAAGAACAACTATCAAAAAAAGTTATAACAACAAAACCGATCACGCACGTAAGTGTAAACATAGGTACAAATTAATTTCAAATCACAAATAATAATCATTTTAGGCTGAGATTCCCAGTGCCGTAGCTTGAGCTGGCTAAGCTCGCAAAATTGTGTATTCAAAGATTTCAAACACAAGTTGGAGCTCACTTAGCCGAGTTCATATTTCCATGTTTTATATATGAAATGTTTTTTACTAGGTACTTTTTTATTTAAGTTCTCGCCAGAAAGATATACAGTAAAGTACATAGATTTCTTCAACCCTGTGCAACTGAAATGGGTCCAAAACATTTATAAGTACTAATAATAAAGTAGTAAAAAAGCCGGGTCTGTGCATTGAATATTTTGCCAAATTTTAAAGTAAATGGGTTATTATTTATTAGCATTGTACTGGGATCAAAACTACATTTTTTTTTTATTTTCATCTGCCTCTTTCATCTTTAACTCGAGAACCACTTAACGGATTTGGATGCCATTTTCTTTATTATCTTCGTAGTGACCTTGGTCAAGATAGTTGTAAGCACAGAGGAAAATTTTCCTCGGCTTACTTAGTTTTAATCTTATTCGACCGCTAGGGATAGGTCGCGACACGTCGAGCAAAGCGAGGAGGAGCGGTTAGGTTGACATGTAACTACATTTAGGGAGCCGAGCGAAGCGAGGCGAACCCCGTAGTTTTAACATAATTCACGATATGCAGAAAAAAACATTTTCCGAGCACTTTCCGATGACTTACGGTTCAATAATTTATAAAATTAAAGGACCACTTCCCTTTCTGAACTGTACATTGCAAATTGAACTTTATCAGTTGGGGCTAAGGAAGATATTCCAACAGCTAAATAATTACTCACGATTCAATAATTTTAAAAATCAAAGGACCGCTAGCGGTTCTCTAGTCACTTCCAATAAATAATTCAGCGCTGCCCCGCCGCCTTGTGTTGGTTTCCAGGTACTAAAACAAGCTGCAAAGTTTTAAAAATTAGGCACTTTTTTTATTTATCTACTGTACTCGTTGAAATTAAACCGCACATAAATAATAGGTAATCTAATGAATTTCAAACATATTTCTGACTAAAATTCAACCAACGCACTTATCGTAAGGTAAACCGACAATGCGTATGACGTAATCGAATGTAATTACCAGCAGGTGAAAGAAAAGTAAAGTCACGGCCGAGTTTGTTGGAGTGTATAGTTGCAATTACCCACTATTGGAGGTACAGGTATAGTGGTTCGGGTAGTCAAGTGGTGAAGACGTCAACCAAGTGTCGTTTCCAAGATAAAGTTTGTTATTTGTTTACAAACGCGCGCGGAAGTATCCGTTTGCTTGGACAGTCAGTACTGGAAGGCTCTTTGGTGGGAAATAATGGGTAATTCTGCATCTGTTAAACTGAACGACAAAAAGCGATGGCAGTGAGTATCTATTTTTATTTTTTCTGTAGCCAGATATACTATATAGATATACCCCTGTTATGTAGACTAATTACTTAGAAAACGATACAACATAAAAAATGCTTAAATTTTATTGCCCTTAAGTATTAATACATTTATTATAATACTGGGGGCTTAGTTAAGAACAAATGTTTAATTTAAAAATTATTAAAATATATTCCCTTTAACCCAAATCAAATAGTACCTACGGGAAGCAAAAATATATCGGAATTTCACACGAAGTGGTTCAATTGCCGAGTGTTCAGTATGAATTTGGCTGTATCAATCAAAAACACCTTCGGACATTTCAGTCCTATTAAAACACACACACACCTACCTCGAATACATAATGCATGTTTCCTGTAAGTGTGACCAGTGCAATGATTTATAAAATACTTACAAATGTTCACAGACACGTTTAGCTACGATTACGAGTAAGTATACAAGTTCATAATAAACATTGGCAATCAATATTGATATGTTAACTTCTTGAAAATCATTTAAAAATAAAAGACTAAATTCAAATTAAATTTAACATCGAATGTATTAATTATTAATAATTACAATATAAAGTAAGTGTTTGTTATATTTTTAGGGTTCTTTTGGCGTCATGCCATTCATTAACTCGTATTTATCAGCGTTCTACATTCATATAGGTACCCTGCTCATTCACATTCAGTTAGTTGGCCTTACTTACTCGGTCCCATGATTATAAATAATAATATTATACCAGTACATATGTATAAGATGACTTTAGTTTATACGAGAAATTCATCTGAAGACTTGGTAATTGGTCAGCACCAGAGTTCAACGATCCTTTCTGTGAAATTGACAAAATAATATTTAGACTTCCTATACTAATTGAGCCTAGATTGCCCTTGAACAAGTACAGAGGCATAAACAATGATTTTCGTGTTTCGCAAACAGGGTCAGTGAACCTTGGTCCTGACCACTAACCGAGTCTCCAGTATGAACTTGGCTATATAAACAAAAGTCAATATCTTTTGATATGTGGTTCCTATATCGTCAAATTTTGACAGATTTCGGTATAATTAACCAGATCCTGAAATGATCAATTCTACGATACGGCCACGACATATACATGGAGTTTAATAAATCGTTAGAGTTCGTTCAAGTTCGTTTGGTCCTTATAACTGTTCGTGGAATACGTTTGTTTTTTAAACGGTATGTACGGAACCGTCAGGGCGGGAGTCCTTCTTGCACTTGACCAGTTATTATTTTATTTAAATGTATTATTTTATGCTTGTTTAAATTTCGCTAACATTACATGTGTATTAAATCAGTCTTTAATCTTTTTTATTCTACTTAAACCTTGAGTTTATCAATATAATCGCTATCCATGTGAAACGTACGTTACGTGTGAGATTTATTATTTCCTTTTGTGACTAAAATGTCCGGTCTTTATTTTTTATGAACAGCTTCTTGTCAGGATTTTTCACGAAATGTATCTACAGTTGTATTTAGCGAGTTGTACGCCTAAACATTTTCCCCTTATGTACTTCGATTAAATCAAGGCAAAGTGATCTTAAGAATCGATAAGAGCCTACAACGTGACATCCATTAAGAGACATGGGTACAAACTTTCTCGATAAAATTGCCTCAGAGAATTGAAAACCATTCAGCTAATATAGGAGAAGCAGGTAATGTAGTGAAATCACGTTAAAGTCATACATTATTATTATTATTATATATTTGCTCGTGCGCTAGAAAGTAAAAGTTAATACCCTGCCTGCGTGATACGCATGTTATTTGGGGATAATAGTTGTAGTGTTCTCCTCGTTCCTTAGAGCATTTCATTTAACTTGAATATTATTGAAAACCAGCTCAATTTATGTCCGGAAAGAACTATTTTTAAATAGTCTTCATGGACAACGACTTCGAAGAGCGACATTTTTTTAAATCGTTCATTCATTTACTTGACCAGATTCTGTTGAGCAAGTTTCAAACTGACTGCTCCTTGGCCGCACTTCTGCATAAGATAATGCCCCGAAAGAAATAACAACTTTTAAAATGACACGGATCTGAAGAAGTTTGTAAACCTTATCAAATAATGTATAGCTATTATGATTATGTGACAATTTAAGGCCATGTAATTTTTTCGTCATTTTTGGCGGTCCCCCCTTCTCTAAAATCGAATCCTGAATATGTTCCTTACGATTAACAATGGTTATTTCATGATATTAGAGTTCAGTTTATCGATCAAAATATAGTATAATTAAATATTACTACTCGTAGCTATTTTATTACAATTGCCTGTTGTTTTTATTTGGTACCCAAGATTCCTTGCCCAATAAAAATATACTTATTTAAAGTTATAAAATAGGTCAATTAAATTTTACTAGTAAAAATTACTAGTAATAAAATAATACAATTTACTAGTACTGTACCATAGAAAGTAATAATAAATTTTACTAGCTGTACCATAGAAATCTGGAAGGGATCGCTTTGTAGGATTGCCAATCGACAATATTTCATTTTAGATAACCATTTGTTTTTAATATCTATATTGAAGGCTGCGTAAAAAAGAAGCTAATGTATTTTTTCATTTTGTTTTATTTTACATTTTTCCTGCATAATTTAATGTTTTCTTATTCACTCATTCTAAAAAGACGTAAGTCGCATCTGAGGATTTCAAAAGTCGATGTTCATTGCCAATACATTATTTAAAAAAAAAGCTTGGCATGTTTATGTCCACTGTCACATGATATGACAGTTGTTTTTTTTAAACAAAATGAGGTTAAAAGCAAAGGAAATTGTTTTAAAATCCTGTGTTTACCATATTTTCAGTTTTTTGAAAATATCTCTTCATTTAATCACGATTTAATTCTGAAAAAAAAATATGATGCGCAGAAGGCCCATACCTCGAAATGGTGTTTAGTTTTGCACCAATTATTAATTTGTAATGTTGTCGATTGTACTAATATCTATTTAAAAATTGTTCCTTATTTTTGTTTTTGGTGTGCAATAAAGATTGTTGTGTTGTTTTTGTCGATCGCCTATAATAAGAGAAAATAATTCTAAGGTAGATTGTGTTTCGTTTGGTTTATATATTTTTTACACAGTACAAAGTGGTTCAATCAGACTAAATTTCTATGGAAAATTAAAAAAAGTGCGAGCAAAAAATATTAATTTTTTTGGTAGAAAGTAGTCTACTAGCGAAACCTACTCTATCTAACATCTCTTGAATTTTTTTTTTCACTTTGAATTATGTATGTATATTATCTAATTTGACGAGGTCAAAAATATTTTCAACACACGTCTTAGACGGACAATAGTACATTACGATACGAGAGCGACGAAACGTTTTCTGACGAGTGTGAGTTTGCGGCACGAGCCGAAGGTGAGTGCTGCAATCACATGAGTCGAGAAAAAGTTTCTCGCACGAGTATCGTATAATATTTTATAGCACAAGTGCGGAAAATGCCGACTTTACGCAAGCGCAGCGTGCGTAAAGCGGTCATTTTACGCACGGTGTGCTATAAAAATATTTTTGAGACAGCCCTCGAACGACGAGGTACAAAGTTTCGTGAATACTTCATGTCATGATGTACGGAACCCTCGGTACTCGACTTGACTAATTGACCGGTTTTTGTAGAGGTCTTTCGATTAGCCAATTCGCAATAATAATGATAGCCATGATCCCATTCCTCTTTAGTCGCTCAGCCATCTTGGTTTTTGTGCATGGTTTTTGTAAAACCTTGAATTTCAGACCGACACACTTGCAAACGGATGCATTTTATAGCTTCTTTGTTTCTGTAAAGGTATTAAAAAACTCGTTGATAGTACTAATTAAAATAGCTTATACGTAAGTAGGTACAAACAATCTTCAACGAGTCACGGTATTTATTTATTTACATACAATTTGTACAACATTACAGGTTATCCATTTCGTTATACAAATGAAGTAACAAAAAGTTAAATCATAAATGCCTACTACAAATATAGAAATAACGTAAAGTTAAATCATAAACATTACAATATGATGAAACCGTACATTTTACATTCAAAGATTTCCTGATTTCGGTCGCGGCTCCCAGTAATGTCAAAAATTTGGCTCCAGGAATATATGAGAACCTATGTGCTGCGCTGGAAGCCGGAGCACGAAGGACCTGAAGTTAGTTGTCCTCGGTGACTGTAGCGCTTCCAGCCTCACTTGCGATGAATCCTGGACTCGTCCTGCACTTCTCCTCGATATATCGAACAAATCCTGTCCGGATGTGTTCTGGTCAAATCATGTCATATCGGGACATCATGTTCAGAATTTAAATATATTTTATTAGATGGGTTTTAACAATACTTAGATATTTATTGGCTAAAAAAAATTTTGCTAGCTATTCTAGTTTTTTTTTATATAAATAAAAAAGCTAGATTTTTCTCTTTTGCCCTGAATCCGTCAACCGGCCCTCGCGCTATGCGTTTTTCCGCTTGGAGTGACAGTGACCGTTGAAAACATCACATATCACCCTAGGGCGCTTATGATATGACCTAAATTAGCAGTTCGATGTGTGTCGGTACAAAAATGGACGGAAAAGCGCGCACTGCAAAGTGGCTGTTACGACATCTTCGCTGCGTTTCCGGATAGCACGAAATAGGAGAAAATAACACTTACTTTTCACAAAGACGCGACTGTTCCATTGAAAATTTCACTGGACTTTTTGTTTATAGCTGCCAAGTTTACCTGTATAATTAAATTTATATCATTACGGTATAGAAAATCAGAAAAGTAAATCTGGACGTGAGGAGCTCTGAACCGGGATTCGAACCCGGGACCTCTCGCTTACCGGGCGGTTGCTCTACCAACTGAGCTATCCAGTTCTCTGAACTCCAGTTTCTGATTTTATATACCGTAATGATACAAATTTAATTTGTTATCTCCTTGCGATGGATAAATTGCCAAGTGTTTAAAAATACCTATAGAAATTTATTTCTATCATAGTTTTTTACCTGTATAAAATAAACGAACAAGTATTACATCGACCAGCGGACGAGAAGAAATAGGAATTTTACTTCATGATAATTTTTTTGTTTAGGTTTTGATTCTACGTTATTAATAAGTTGAAATTGAAGCTTATGGATCTTAAATTAACATTTATTTTTAAGAGGCTTTTACTACATATTCATCAAGACATATCGCTTCAAATATGACAAAAACTTGCCGCATTCGTAATCGTAAACGGGGTTTTTGAAAGGGGAGCAAGCAACGACGATACCTTGTAGTCCTCTTAAAAAACGCGTATAAACAGTTGTGCGTCTTGTATGTGAGAATCGAATGGGACAAATAGGCGATATACTGAAAAAGGGCAAAGTAAAAAGTACCCAGAATAGAAGAGCTCGTAAAAAAGAAAAATCGCCAAAATAGACTTGCTTGGTTTTACATTGGAGCGGCCGAACTACTGTTACGGATTTTGATGAGGCTTTCACTCTTGTCCGTAGAGGAACTTAGGAAAAAACTTAAAAAAGGAAAAATCTGTCTGTGTATATTTTGTACATTCTCTTCCGACTAATATGACCCTCCGATCTACTTTGTTATTTAGTTCATTTAGCGCAAGAATAATAAATTTAGGGAGTCGAGCGAAGCGGAGCGGAGCGAGCCGACCCTTGTAGTTTTAACAGAATTATGACATGCCTAGGCAGATCATGATATGCCCAATTCTACGACGTAGCATGACATACTTGCGTATATAAGGTGACATTTATTTATACAGCCAAATTCATACTAAAGACTTTGTAAGTGATTATCAGTATCTCAAAAACTTAACTAAAAATAGTTTATATCTTTGATTATATCTTGTAATGTATTATTAGTATATAAGGTGACTTTAATTTATGCAGCCAAATTTTTACAGAAGACTTGGTAAGTGCTCAGTAACAAGTTTCGATGACCCTTTTTGTAAAATTCGTAAATTATTCTTTTCGTGTTCCTTACAAACGCAAGCCCAGCCCCGAGTCAATTACTATGGGACGTCAAGATTTTATTTTGCGAAATTAGCAAAACGTGTTATGGATCCATGATAATGATTACTTACCAAGCCTCCAGTATGAGTTTTAGTTAAATTAAAGTAACCTTATATTTATTGACAGGGGCTCATAAAAAAGTAAGTATGAAATAAAATTATTATATGTATGTACTTCTTCGTTTACACCTCAAAAGAACAAGTAGGTATATTAGTTACGAGCTGCGTAGAAGATTATCCACGGTCATATAGCTTTTTGCTAACAACTGAAAATGACTAATAGCAATGATTCATATTGGTGATTCAACAAGTAAACACAAGGTACAATAAGCGATATGAACGATGTCTAAGAGCATAAAAAATTTCCAAGTGCAAGTCCTTCTTAGGGGCCTAAAAGTTGGTTCCGTAGGAAAATCGTCTTATAAAATTACTGTTCTTTTTATAAAGAACTTATTCTGTTTCTTTAACCCTTCGTATCCCACGTCTGTAGAAAACAATAATAGAAAATCATATTTTTTGGTCGTGTGATATAACGAGTTATTTAAATACGTAATTTTACAAAGAAACGTAACAAAGAAAAAAGTGCGTTCCTTTCACACTACATCTAAGTTTTTTCCATAATCTTTTTTAAACTACGTTTTTCCTTCTAAGACCGTATACAAGCACTATTTAAAAAACCGGTCAAGTGCGAGTTATTATCTATAATAACCTATGGTTCCGTAATTCGACAGTTTTGGGAACAGTCAGGAAGAAGGTATTTAAAATCATGCATATAAGAGTTTACAGTAGCTTTGCTTCGCCTATAAATTTCTTTCAACCAGTTTATTATTTTTATTGGTACTCCTTGTGATACTAAGGCTTGCCATAGTGAGTTGTGGTTAATAGAGTCGAATGCTTTTGAATAGTCGATGAAAGCAATGTAGAGTTTTTGTTATATTCCACATATTTTTCTATTACCTGTGTAAGAGTAAATGTGTGATCCGTTGTTGAATAGTTTGGCCTGAAACCTGCTTGTTCTCTCGGCTGTTGTTCTTCTAGAGTCTTTCTTATTCATTTCAGTAGAACGCTTGTAAAGATTTTGTAAATTGTTTGTAACAAACTTATTGGCCGGTAGTTTCCAATGTCAATTGGGTCACCTTGATACCTTGTCACCTTTTTTGTAAAGTAAGGTGATGATTGAGGTTTCCCATTCTTGAGGAATTTCATTGAGGTCCAGAATATTATTAAACAATTCAGTGAGTATTGGTGTTATTGGCTCAATTATTGCCTTCATAATATCGTTAGTTATTCCATCTTCTCCTGGGCATTTTGCTGATTTTAAGTTGTTTATTGCTTGGTATATTTCACTTGGTACAAATCTTGGTACGACGTCGTCTTCGGAAATATCATTTTCCATTATCAAATGATCGTTCCTATTAGGGCAGTTATATAGATCTCTGTAAAACTCTGTAGCAATGTCAACTAGGCGTCGTCACGTCGGTCTGTAGCAACGCTTCCTTCTTTTTCTTTCAAAGATTTTATCCTTTCCTTTGATGTTTTTAGACGCTTTTGTGATCTTTTTACAGAGCCTCTTTCTTTTAGTTCTTGCTCTATTATCTCTAAGCGGTAATGTATCTTGCTTCTGAGGATCTTTTTCTTGATTTTTCGAAGGTGTTTTGTAAGGTGTTTCTTGTCATTTATGGTCTTATTTTTCTTGTTTTTCAAATCCGTTCTTTTTATTATCAGATCTTTGATCTCAGGACTCAGAGTGTACTGTTTAGACGTTGGTTTATTAAGCAACAATTTTACGCTTTCTTTTATCGTATTGACTAAGGATCTGTATTTGTCTTGCATGTTAGCTTATTAGCTTTTTTTAGCTGTATATTAGCTTTTTTCCTTTCAGACTTAACTGAAAAAATATGTTTGAGAGAGTCCTTTTCAATAGGTAGTAATTCAGCCTCTCTCTGACCATAGGATTTTCTACTTTTCTTTGTATTTATTTCAAACTTAAGTGAGCTGCGTACAAGCCGATGATCTGATGGGAAAGTGGTGTTTATAACTCTTGTGTCTTGTACATCTTGAATGTTTTTTGTAAGAATGAAATCAATTTGATTTTTAGTTTTTCCATCAAATGATAACCAAGTCAATTGTTGTTTGGGTTTCTTTTTGAAAAATGTGTTTGTAATGTACAGCTGATTTTCTAAGCAACATTTTATAAGTGTATCACCTCTGTCGTTCCGATTGCCGAAGCCCCATGGACCCACAGCAGGTTTGTCTTCTGGATTTGGTTGACCAAGTTTAGCATTCAAATCACCTATGACAATGATACAATCTAGAGTATTTAATAGAGCTTTTCTTAAATCTGAGTAGAATTTTAGTACATCTTCCTCGTTTGAATTTTCAGTTTGTGCATATGCTTGAATAATACTTATATTTATTTTTTCGAAACACATGTCTAATCTTCCTACTCTATCAGATAGAGTGACAAAGATTTTTATATTTTGCTTCCATTCCTTTTTTACAAGAAAACCGACACCATTAAATCCGCTCTTCTTTCCGGAGTACATCAGGATGAATTTATCATATTCTATGATTTTACTTCCTTCTTTCTTAACTACTGTAAAAATGGACCAAAGAGGAAAGACATTCAATGTTAACAATGGCGTTAAACAAGGAGACCCAATTTCACCGAACCTTTTTACTGCGCTTTTAGAACATATTTTCAGAAATCTTAATTGGAAAAGAAAAGGAATTAATATCAACGGTGAATACCTTAATCACCTTCGCTTTGCTGACGATATTTTATCGTTAGTGAAAGCCATCAAGACCTAACGCATATGGTACAAACTTTGGACATAGAGAGTCGAAAATGCGGGTTACAAATGAACCCCGAAAAAACATGTCTTCTGAAAGAAAATACCACTTCAGCTGCAAGGCCAAAATGTTAGATATGTCGACGAATATACATACTTAGGACAGAATATACCCTTTCAAAATCAAACACAGAGAGAAGTCGAGAGAAGAGTCAAAATAGCCTGGCGTAGATATTGGTCACTTAAACACATTTTTAAGTCCAAACTACCAATAATCCTAAAAAAAAGGCAATGGATACAGCAGTTCTTCCTACTCTACTTTACGGCTGTCAAAATTGGGCCCTGACCAAAAAAGTTATAGAGAAGATACAAGTATTTCAAAGGGCTACTGAAAGAAGTATATTAAACATTAAGTTAAAAGATAAAGTAAGAAATACAGACATCAGAAAGAAAACTCAACTGATAGATGCTGCTGTATTAGCCTGCAAACTGAAATGGAGATGGGCCGGTCATGTAGCACGGATGACGGACGGCCGCTGGACAGAGCGTGTCCTTCATTGGTATCCTCGTGAAGCAAAGCGCCAACCAGAGCGACCGCGGCAGCGCTGGTATGACGATATCAAGAAGGTGGCCGGCCCGACCTGGTCCAGACTAGCCGCAGACAGACATCTCTGGCACTCGATGGAGGAGGCCCTCATTCAAAATTGGGTGCCCATTTTGAACGAAAATTAGTTTGCATGCTTATTTAGAATTATTATTTATTTTCATATTCTATTTTATTAATACAAGACATTTAATTATTATTCTAGTAATGTTTATTTTATTAACTGAAATCTAATGTAAATGGATTTTTTTTTTAGTTCAGAATATTTAGAATTTTTAAAATTTTTAAATTACTATAAATTCATATTTTTTGTTTGACATTCAGTTCAATTTAATTATATATATATGTATAATTTTTTAAATAATTTTATTTTGTATATGATAGAAACTCTAGATTTATACTATGTCTAAATAAAACGAAATATAAATTATTTTTTAATGCATGCTACGAAATCATTCAATATTATTTAAGTTCTTTTTGGGAAATAAAAAGGCTTGTTATTACTATTATTATATAAGAGATTATGATAACTAAAAAAAGAATTGATTGTACCACAGAAGAGAGACTCAAATATTTTTATACCGTACTCGAAGTAAAACTCGTGGAAAATTTCAATTTTGTCATTTTACTATCGTGAATTTCTCACCCACTATATTTATCCTGTAATCTTTACGTAATCCCAAATTACCATGTTTTTTTTATATTTTTTGAGTCATTAGTTTCGGAAATAAGGGGGGGGGGGATATGCATTTTTTGTGGTTTTTCAAAGATTTATCGAAATCGGTGCCAGTAAATATAGTAAAATCATGCATTTTTATAATAAGCTCTGAAAAAAAGATTCAAAATGTTTATTTGTAAAATAGATACATATAGTATAAGTTTTACATGTCATATCTAATATTTATAAAAACAATATTATATGATGAAACAAATATAATACGGGAAATATATACAAAAAATATATTTAAGTTGGGCTAATAAAGTTATACATATGCATAAAATAAAGACTTACTTATTGGAATAGGAATATTAGTATACATAATGCAATTAATAAATAAGTTGATAAATAAACTGAATAGACCATAAATAAATATAATGCCTGACCAAATTTTTTTTACGCCGTATGCAAGTGAATGCTATTTTTGTGGGAAATTTCAAGTCTTTATCTTTAACGGTGCTAAAGTTATGAGGCTGTGACATACGGACGGACGGATGGACGACGGAGTCACACCATAAAGGTTCCTTTTGTACCTTTTAGGTACTACGGAACCCTAAAAAACAGTACAGTCGCAGGCGAAATGCTGACTGTCGCAAACCTCACCCCTCTCTCGATTAAAAGTCAGCCAGCGACATAAATTAGATGTTGATGAATTTGTATGACAAGAGATTAATAAAAACTTGCTAGTTTATTGAGAAACACCTATGACGCTTATTACACAGAAAAAATCTGGTCAAGTGCGAGTAGAACTTATGCCCGAGGGTTCCGTACATACCACATTATATGTATACACAGAGTTATTCCACGAGCAGTTATGAGTTTCCAATCCCACTTAACACTTAAGATCTTGTTAACTCTATGTAATCAAATCAAAGGGTCTAATTATGCAGACAAATTCATACTGGTGACTTGGTAAGTGATCAGTATCACGGATCGATAACACTTCTTGGTAATTTCGCAAAACGAAATGTTGACATCCCATAGTAATTCACTCGGGGGCCGGGGCTGAGCTTACGTTTGTAGGGAACACGATAAGATTAATTTACGAATTTCACAAAAAAGGGTAATCGAACCTAGATACTGAGCACTTACCGAGTCTTCGGTATGAATTTGGCTGCATAAATAAATGTCACATTAAATATGTACGTATATAAGGTGAAATTCAGTCAACCGCCTAAGTTCATACTGGAGACTCGGCTAGTGATCAGGCAGGAACAAGGTTCAATGATCCTTTTGGCGAAATCATAAAAAAATATATATCTTAGATCAGCTTTTGCCCGCAGCTCCGCCCGCGTGTTATTCGGTTTAACGACATGCTTTTTTCCGGGATAAAAAGCAGCATATGTGTTAAGTTAGGGCATAAGCTATATCCATTCTAAGTTTAATCCAAATCCGTCCAGCCGTTTCAGCGTGAAAGAGTAACAAACATACACACGCAACATCAAACTTTCGAATTTATAATATTAGTGTGATAATAATAACTAATATAATAACACCAAAGTTTTGCTCGAGATGTGTTATGCATACTTTTTTTTACTTCCCTTTTTTCCTTCTAAGAAAATCTCCACTGGCAACACACACGGTCATATGAACGTATATGACATGAAGGTGTCGGTGCCACTGTAATTAGGTTTTTTTTATACAGCTGGCAAAATTAATGCATTGAGTTAATCACTTCGACACACCGAATACCTAATCATTTATCATCATTTAAAATGTAATTTTTTTCACTCGTAATTTTCCTTAAATGTTTGCATTGCAATACTTTTATTAAAATTTGAGTGAGCTGATAACAATAAAAAACCTTTATGAACTTTATTCAAAGGGGTTTCATGGGGTTTGCACTGTTCTGTATGTTTATGTTCACACTTATGTTTTGGGACTAACTGAGAATATATATTTTTAGGAAAATTATTTCTCTTTTAAATAGGGTCCTAAAATTTAAGAGGTGATTGAGTAGTAGAGGGTAGAGCTGATGCCGGGCTCGACTGTGGAGGTACCACCATCTTACTCAGAAATCCTCCCGAAGTTATTCGGGGGAGAGTAAGAGGACAGCTCGCAGACAGGCACATGATGGCGGTATATCCATCCCAATTTGCTAGGCCTTATAAAAAATCAGACTAGTGACAGGCAGCGGCGTCACTGCGCTCACCTAACCACTTGTCCGTCGTGTGTGAGTACGGGCATTTCTTCCAGGAGGAAGGGCTTTTTCCACCAGTGGACGAAACAGCCCGATGGCTGGAAGAGTATCGCTTATAAAACAATCCCAACAACAAAAAAATTGCACGATAATTTTTTCACTTTCTTATATAAATTTTGTCAGCTGATTGAACCACTTTGTATTGGAAAGTAAAAATATATTTGACAAAAACAATCATTTTTTCTCCTTGGTTTTATTACTTTGGTTGTTATCAGCCATAGACATTTTAATGTCTATGTTATCAGCTTATCAGTTAATTATACACAATCTACCCTAGAATTATTATTTTCACTTATTACTAATATTGTAGGACCTTATATAGCGCTATGTGTTTGATAGATTACGACACATTTACTATGCATTATTAGTTCATGGGGTGAACAACAAGATGGACTCTCCTTGCAATCTATCATAATGTTCACAACTTTTTGTTATTGTTGTTCGCCACACAGACAACTTGTCTCGTAAACTTTTAGTACACCCAAGTGCTTCTTATGTACTTTTATAATTTCTTCGGAGATATACCTATTTCCTTTAATGACTGAAAGTACTTAACAAGATTTATTTGAATGATTTCAAAATTGCATGTCTTGTCAGTAATATTTTTAGTATGCTAACAAGACTTTCGCACATGACTGGCTGTAGATCTATTCAGTGCATTGTTTGCACAAAGTACGAGGAACACATCGACTTTGAACGAACAAGAAACTCCATTGTTTCACTGAAATTTCTCGGATATTTCACGTTTATGTCGATCTTTATGCACTCGAAGCTTAGTTATTTTCATTGCTGGTGTGAGTGGTGAGCAAAGATACCATCCGGCTCAAACGGAAGGCGGTATTTCAACACTAATTGTAACGCGGTTGAAGAAACAGCGGCGCACCGCAGATTGCGTATGGCCCTAAACTTCGTTTCTGTTACGAATATCACCCTTATTGCTTTGAAATAAAATAGAGAGGGGCATAATGTTCTTAAAGTTTAGGCAACACGACGTGACGTTGTTAGATGACAGACATTACGAGGCTCTGTGCCTAGACCTGTCGACAATCTTTTGTAACTCTTCCAATTTATTCGCTGATGTATCAACTTAGACTAGCAAGGATATGCTCTACATTTTGCAAACGACATTGGTTAGAGCATAATTATGTTCTGCCATGACATGAGTTACTATTTAAAGTTTTATTACTACACGACCGGTATACCGGGTGTAAATAGAGTGCGACCATTAAATGAAACCACATATTCTACCGACCCTACTGAACCACTTTTCCCGAGAGTCATACCCGCGGACACCCTTAGTTTAGGAAATAATTGAGTTCCAAAAACGACCAACATACGGGCGAGTTTAGAGAAAGCGTGAAACAGCTTTAGGTTGGTTTTAGGTTTCCCCAACTAAGGGTGTTCGCGGGTATGATTCTTGGTAAAAGTGGTTCAGTAGGGTCGGTAGAATATGTGGTTTCATTTAATGGTAGCAGTCTATTTACACCCGGTATGTGCTCCGAGTGGCTTTGTGAGGCTGATATGACGAGTAACTTAAGGTTACTTGGCTATGAGCATAATGATAATGCAATTACCATGCTGGTATACATGTGCAGGTGCAGGCACGCCTACCGCATCGTAAAATCTTAATTTTATAGTTATATGACTTTATCTTAGACTAGCCTTTGTCCGCGGCTCCACCCGCGTTTATTCAAACTTTGCCCCGTCTTCGGCTTGGGCGTTATTTTATGAACAACCCTTATATCGTATGTACTGACCAGTCACTACGATGATATTTACAAAAATTGCATCCAAATACGTTGTGTGGTTCTCGATTTAAAAGCGTTTATTCAGTTTTGCACTGTTTTCGGCTTGGGCGTTATTTTATGAAAAACCCTTATAGCCTGTATTGACCAGGATCACTACGATGATATGATAATAGAAAAAACAGCATCCAATTTCATTTCAAATTTTGTGAAAGTATTCAATGTACAGATACGATTTTTGTACAACTTTATAATTAGTGTAGAATCTAGACAAGAATTTATCCTTGTAGAGGGCGGGCGGTGCCTAAATTAGACTACTATTCTTAGACTGAGATTTAATTTCTAAGCAAAGTCTTATTTATAAAATAAGTAAATAAATTATAGTTTGAACGTTTTTGTTGAGAGTAAAAATGACAGTAGGTATCGAGAACATTAATCAATATGATATTCTAATCACTCGCATGAATATGCCGTGACAGAGCAATGAGGTTAGATCAGTTATCAGACGAGGTGGCCACAGCTCGTATATGTAGTGCCCTTGGCCTGATCTTGAGGAAGCAGTTGACCTGCAGCGGTCTGACTGCACGCTCTCTCTCACGCCGCTGGCATGCTGGATGGCATGATTTATTGATGCTGTGCTAAGCTAATAGGTGGTCAGTTCGATTTTGAAAGTCAAACGCGTGTGGAGCGTAGTCCCTTGCTGCTTAAAGGATTTGTAAGTATCTTACATTTACCACATACCACCTGCTGCAAAAACCAATTATCTCGAGCTTTTCTCTCAGTGACTTACTCCAGTCTCTATACCATTTTTTTGTTTGGTTTTAGTACTGGAAATAACTGATTTCACCAGCAGATAGCGAGTGAAATATGAGTTGATCCTATATAAGGTAACTTTTATTTACCTATATACAGCTAAACTCATGTTGGAGGCTTGATGTGATCAGTAACACGGATCGATAACACTTTTTACTAATTTTGCAAAATAAAATCTTGACGCCCTATAGTAATTGACTCGGGGCTGGGCTTGCGTTTGTAGGGAACACGAGAAACATAATTAACGAATTTTACAAAAAGGGTCATCGAACCTTGTGACTGAGCACTTACCGAGTCTTCAGTATAAATTTGGCTGCATAAATTAAAGTCACCTTAAATTTAACTTTCTTTTGACCAAAACTCGAGATAATTGGTTGTTCGTAGCAGGACGGCGCGCTGATTTTGTTTAACCACGAAAATGTTCTTCTGAGAATAATGTTATACTTAGCTATTCTTGCCTTTCGCCCGTGGCTCCGCCCGCGGGCTGGGGCCTTATTTCATCAACGCTCTGTATCTATACTAATAATAAAGTAGAAAAAATGTCGTGTCTGTACATTGAATATAAAAAAAATATTAATGATATTATTAGTATATTAAAACTGCCATTTTGAGAATTTTTGTCTGTCAGTTTGTATGAAATTGTATCACTCAACGGATTGCATTTTTCAAAAGAAAAGCGACCAAAAACAGTTGTCTAGTAAAAATGTATTCTGTAGTTCGGTTTATATCTACTCTTCGTTATTATACTATTTTTCGTTCAACTATTTGTTTAGGGTTCCGTACGTTAAAAGGAAAAACGGAACTCTTATACGATCACCCTCGTTGTCCGTCCGTCTGTTGCACAAGTTTTTATCGATTGCTAAAACTGAACGTTCCCCGTAAGCAGTAAAAATGCCATAGCTGTGCAATAAATATATATTTTTTTAATGATATCAGTTATTAGTGGATATTGTACTGAAGCCAAAACACCTGTGTTTTGAATTTTCGTCTTGAAATTTAAATTTTGTCCGATGAAAGGTTGTAAAATATTAAATGAATAAGAGAAAGTTTTTTACAATAAATAACGTATTATAAATATATTAAACGTTTATATGCAAAATATGTGAAGAAATTTTTTGTTTGATAAACAAAAAATGTTTCAAAAGTTCCACCAAGTGCCAACAATCACGAGCATCAACTCCATGTGAAGAAATGCTGGCGGTAAGTGAGTTGGTGGGGCGGCCAGATGTTAGTGGCCTGGGGCGGCGCTGAACCTAAATACGCCCCTGACACATAATTTGCCAATTATTTTTAAAGTATTAGTAATTAAATTATCATGTTTGTTAGATAAGTGGTCGTCGGATATAAACAGGTTTGAAAAGTGCAGTTTTTGAGTCAAACGACATTAACGCGCGCTCTTCTGTAGGCCTACCATGAGTTTAGTCAGTCCTCGATAAACGATAGTGACTATATTTATATGAGAAATTGTACAGCACCCCTAGCGGTTACGACAGGAATTATAATTTCTCATACAAATATTTTACACAGTCAGCTAACGAGTACGAGATGAAAACTCATGGCACAAAACAAATACATACAAAAATAAAAATTGCTAAGGCAGATTGCAGGTGAAATTTAAAAGGGATATTGTACAGATATGTGTTGATTTTTTTGATTGAAAACTTATAGTGAGTAAATCCCATAGTTTTTATTTCGTTTTATTTACGCATTTGTAATTATTTATTCACTTAATGTAGATCAAAGCTTTAAGGTTTTTCGTTTCTACTGTTACGGGGAGCATCAGTCAATAAATGTCACATATTATATTTATTTCTAAATTTTGTGATAATCATAATAAAAGTTCAAAACGATTGAACAACATCTTCAAATGCAGTTTAGACGATTTAGCAGCCATAGTGTGCATTCTCCTTTATTAAATTGAAGATTATTGTTCAATTCATCTGAGGTTTTACACATTTTTTACGAGATTAATGTGACGAACAAACAAATAGAAAAAAAGTGTCCATTATAGAATCTTCAAGTACTAAATCTATGAAAATTATCAAAACGTGCATGTTTTATTGTGAATATGGCCACATTAACTACCTCTTTCGAAATAGTACACCGTACTCGGTTAATTTACCTGTCTAATAAGCGTAAAACTTGTTTGATAACATCATATAAATATGATAATAAAACTGTGCGCTCATTTACACTCTATTACAAAATATTAGGATTATTTAAGTACAGAAGTTGAAGTCTAATAGTGTGGTATTGATCTAGTCTTGACCTAGTAGATAAATTAATATTTGATTATTGCTGTAATTATTCATCATGATTCACGAAAAATTTAACAATGTATGGTGTGTGACGTTGATAATATTTTGTTGGTACGTACATAAGTAATTGAGAGTAATATAATATACTATACTATATCTACAACCATCAGGGACTTATAATATTGCGCCGCCCACAGCCACCAATAATTATATTTTTATATTTTTTGTAGCAATTTTGTCCTTGGAGAAAGTAGTAATTTAAAAATATATTAGTTTTATCATTCGATAAAATAAACCCATATTTGATAGAAATTATTATCACGAATTATAAAAAATATCTAAATCCAGGCAGTAATCCCCATTCGACATCCTTCACATTTTAGTAAGGTCCTACAATAATAATTAAAAATAAGTCTAGGGTAGATCATGTATCGTTAACTGATCAAATTCCAGAAGAAGAAAAAATGTTTTGCTCAAATAATTTTTTCACTTCGCAGCTTACAAAGTGGTTCAATCAGCTGACAAAATTTTTATGGAATAGTAAAAAAAGTACACACACAAAAAAAAACTTACCTTATATATAGAAAAAATTGTAAAAGCGTGACTCTCAATAATAAATAAGATATTAAAATAACAAGATGTTATATTAATGATATGAGGTGACTTTCGTTTATATAGCCAAATTCATGCTGGAGTCTCGGTAACTGGTCAGGAGACAAAGGTTCAATGACCCTGTTTGCGAAATATATGTATGTGTGTCTCTTTCAAGAAAGGGTAATTTCACCTTAGTCCTGACCACTTACCGAGTCTCCAGTATGAGTTTGGCTGTATTAACGAAAGTCACCGAAAATATTACTCGGTCAAACGACTCAGTTCTTTCTTCCATTACAAACTAAAATTATGCTAACTGTTCTTCTGCTCCCAATTCATTATTACGCTGATGCTACATATCTAGACGTATCTAGACCTAAGTGAAGGCACAGTATGACGAGTTGACCGAGTTTTGGGGGGGTTTGTCTCGGCCCGTTTGTATGGAGATAGAATACTATTATTTATTTATACTATGCTGAGGGGCTACTGAGCAAGCTTGAGCGTCACCATATTTTGTGCATTTATTTTATCTTCGGATTGCGGAAGATGATCGTGTCTTAGAATTTCGTGTGGTTCCCAATACACCTTCGAAGGAATACTCAATACTCATATCTTAAAATTTAAACGATTCCTCTGCTATCGAATATATTCGTTAGTTTATATTTTTAGGGCTCCGTAGTACGACATGGAACCCTTATAGTTTTGCCATGTCCGTCTGTCCGTCTGTGCGCGGCTATTAGTACTAAAAAGCTGTAATTTAGCATGGGTAAAAAACATATTAATCAAGCCGACAAAGTATTAAAATTAAAAATTTGTGGTCTCCCATACACGTAAAGTGAGGATGATTTTTTTTTTCGTCTATACCGTAGTGCGGCGTATCGATAGATAGGTCGTTCAAAAACATTGTGGATGTGTCGAAACTATTTTTCGATTTAGGGATCTGTTGGCGAAATATTAAGCTTTATAATGCAAATTTTTGTTAGAGTCAAGTGTCCCCCACTATTAGACAAGTTAAACTTATATACTCAATTTTTATATTATTATTATCTATATTCCTTAAACTTTTCCTGTTATAATAAATTCTTCACCACCCAAAGGTTGGCTGGAAGATATTGCTTTAAGTGATAAGTCTGCCTTTGAACAAAATTGTGTTTTCAAAGTTCCGTTTTTCTTTTGAATGTCTTTTATGTACAATAAAGTGTCGATTAATTCTTTCATAAATTTACACGTTCATCTGTACATTTTCTTTCCCATCTTCTCCTTCACCCAAAAGGTTTCCTGGAAGTTTCCGTGCCGCCTTTGTACAGTATATTATTTTTAATTAGTATTCATATGCATATACATATATATTATATGTATCGGTTTTAAATGGACAGATATCTTCAATATCAGATTATCTTTAATAACATTCCCGAAGAAACAACAAAGAGCAAATTAAAAAAACCGGACAATTGCGAGTCGAACTCGCCCACCGAGGGTTTCGTTAAAGACTATATTTTTTATGATTTAATTACAAATGTATAGTTTTCAGATTTTTCCCTATACTTATAGTATTAGACGGTATTATTTGCCAAATTTCATAGTTCTAGGTCAACGGGAAATACCCTATGAATTTTGATTCCCTTGAGAGTATCGAAATGTACGTTTTTTGCGGCATAAACGGCCGTATCTTTTTTTAACGTTAACTTAGAAGTTTGATATTTTCACAGCTTCAAGGGACTGTCAACTTGAGTATATGGTTTTAATTTCAACTCCATACCTCCACGCGTTCCTAAGATAAAGGGTCTTGACAGATAGACGGACGGGCAGACGGACAGACGAACAGACGGACAGCAAAGTGATCCTATAAGGGCTCCTTTTTTATGTTGAGATACGGAGCCCTAAAAAAGGGTCTCGCACATTAAAAAATCACAGAAAGTTTTCAAAATAAGTGAGGAAACATATTTTTCATGACCACAGGTTTTTTTTTCAGAAAGTTGTTCATTGTGAATTGTGATAAGTTGATTATGTGATTTAATTTTAATTAAAAGACATCTGTCTACTAACACGCGGTATATACGTAGGTAACTTCCAATTTAAATTAAACAATATTGGCATGCAGATCACGCCACATTAAAATTGTTTACATTATTTTAATCTAAGTAACTACCTATAGATACTTACACTCTACTTAAGTTGTTAACGTAATGATTTCATTGATAAGAAAGAAGTCTTCATCTTCAGCGGAATATTTTACATCCTTCAGTCGTCATTGGTGGTTCGAGAGAACTCCATATTTATGGCACTCCAATGTAAAGGGCCTTTAAATATTTTTTAATTTAAAAAAGCTCTTGCTTTTGTATAAAAAGTTTTAACTGTTCTGAACAATCTTTGTAACTGGCTACCTGTGATATTTGATCTCTAAGCATTTAAAAATGGAATACCTGTCTCGCAAAGTAAAGTCCGAATCGCAGTTTGACAAACGTCAGATGAATGGCGCGGGGACCGCAAATAAACGGTGAGAATTTATATCATTATTTATACATTCTATTATTATTATTTGTTTCTTAAAATGCCCTTACTAGCGAATTTTACGTACAGAAGTTATGGTTAACAATCCAAGCAATGAAATGTGAAATCTTGACAATCATTTCGATAATACTCTTAAAGTCATTGTAATAAAGCCTATATCGAAGAAGCGATACTTTTTTGGGAGCACGCAACCATACTCTCAGATACTCTTCGATCTTTTTGTACCAAATTATGTAAATTAACATATTTTTCATTGTTTTTGTTTAGATATTTGCTAATCTTGAGGAAAGTTGGATGACGAACCGTAAATAGAATCGGTAATTTTGATGTGTCTGTATAGATTTGTTTTTATTTTTGTTTTTCAATAATTACTTTGTTTTGCGAAGATTGTTTATCGTAGAGCGGGTTCCCTACCGTCCTTTTTGTATTATTTATTAGTTATAAAAATACTAACCAATAGAAGATATATCAAATAGTTGTATTTCAGATGGCCTGTCCCTGTTCTAAAGCGGGAAAAGTTTGCCTAGCCGTCCCGAAAAAAACACATGGGTAGGGCGTAGGGCCCGCGTAGTGCCCAGCTCGTAGCGCTTCGTAGTCCTTTGCATAGATTATTTGCCTTTGTAGCGTCGTGTCGCGTAGTCGCGTAGCTAAAGGACTTTAGTTTGATTGTAGTATATAATGTCACCGGCAATCTGTATAATTCAGATATTCTATACAATACCTAGGTAATGTACAGAATACTTGGGCGCTCAGTTGTGGTCTGATGATGGTCTGCAGAGATAGCCAGTGGAACCCCTCAATGGATGACAGCACATCACTCGATATTGCGGCAAACGCTTTATACTAGGATGTTGATTGCAAGGTGTTCCTTGAAAATGGACATATATCCACCTGACCTTCGATCCTGGCCTCATCACCATAGAACTCCTAAACGGATGACAGTAAACAATTCAAGATTTCGGGAATCACTTTGTATTAGTGTGTTTATTGCAGGATATTACTTGAAAATTGTCATTATGCTACCTGACCTTCGATCCTGGCCTCATCACCATATAACTCCTCAACGGATGACAGCACATAACACGAGATTTCGGCAATCACTTTAAGTGAGCGTGCTGATTCCAGGGTATTACTTGGAAATTGACAATATGCCCACTGACCTTCGATCCTGGTCTCATCACTATACATAGAACTCCTTAACGGATGACAGCACATAACTCTCAATGGCGGCAATTGTTTTGTGTTAGTGTGCTCATTGCAGGATATAACTTTAAAATTGTCATTATGCCACGGGACGGCAATCAAAGTGCTCACTGTAGTCTACCCATTTTTCACAATTTATTCCGTCAACACTAAAAAGCGTGAGATAAATAAACTTAAAAAAAATAATTAACCGACTTCAAATTTAATAGTAGACATTCACTAAAAAGATTAAAATAATATACATACTGACCGATGGTACCAAAATAACACTTTTGCCGACTTCTTTCTTCCTGAAACATATGTTATCTAGAAGTCGGCGCATTCCCCATGGTATATAACACAAAAACCAATATGAGAGTGCCGACTTGTAAAGAACATTAATTAATAATCAAATATAAAATTTAAGTTCAATAAATAAAAATGTCTTTACTTTTGACAAATATAAATAGAAAGTTTTCTGTGATTTACGCAATAATTTTCCCACTTCTTTCGAATGCTTGAAGTAATTTTAATGATTCTTTCACCATACTAAAGACAATTTGTGGATCTACAAAATTATTGTTTAACATATTTTTTCCGTCCATCGCGTCCATGTGAAAAGTATTATTTTCTCCTATTTTGCGCTATCAGCAAGCGCGATCATCGTAACAGCCACTTAAGGCGTTGATATGAATGTTATTTCAATATCATTTCCGTCGATTTTTGTACTGACATATATGTATCGAGTGGCTAATTTAGCGTAGGCATGCGCCTTAAGTTTTAAGTCGAGAACCTCGACGGATTTGGATGCGGTTTTCTTTATTATCATCGTAGTTTTGACCAGAAAAACATATAAGGGGTGTTCATAAAATAACCGCCAAGCTGAGAGCTGACGATACCTTGTAAACAACCTGTTGTAAATAATTTGTAATTAACAGTCGAACAAATCGTCTTAAGTAATAAATGAACAGCCCCTTAAGAGTACGGCATACCCTAGGAAAAATGTTATTACCCGTCCAACACAAAAAGGCCAATGTCAAATACTTTATTAGGTTTTGATAGAGGCGATTGTTGGTTAGCTAATTGACCTATTTGTCTAGGACGCGTAATACGCGCGAAACAGCAGATCGGAGGGTTTTAGCTAATACTGAAATATTTTTAGGGAAAGAAATACTGAATTTAAGTAGAAAACCTTTATATTTCTATTACGTATTTTATGAAAAAAAAAACAACATTTGAAAACCAAAAAAAGAGGGTGGAAAACATATTTTTTTGGACAAAAGTATAATCTTAGTACATTGTGTATAAATTGATCACCTAGATATAATATCAATAAATCAAATATATTTTTTCCGATATTAAGATAGTCCTACTTTCGTCAAAAGAACCCTCGAAAATCTGGCTTTTTTCATATTCTAGGGTCAGGTACGTACAGCCTTAAGTTAGATAAAAGAAAAAGACGAATGTATATCGTTTGGTGAAGAATAGTAAGCACTTAAATAATTTAGATATGTGGTGGCCATATCATTAAAATTATGGACAATATCGTTAAGTATGAAATAATAAATTTATGATAGACTTCCAACATAAAGTTAAAAGTATTTGCGACGACGGGCGAAGCGAGGACGAGCGTGTTTGGTTGCTTGTGAGCCGAGCGAAGCGGAGCGGAGCGTGGCGACTTCTTTAGTTTTTACAGATTTCACGTTATTTGCATAGTATCGAATAATCGTCAGTGAAACGCGGTTATACCGGGTGTGGACTGTGACTTGCACTTCCCGGGGATTCATGTCGTGACGATATTATGTTGCACAGATCCTAAAATTACCATTTGTACAAAATGACCACGATATCGACATATCTTAAGAGAACAGGTTCCGATTGCATTGATCGCTGTTACTCCATGCGAAAAGACCCGCAGTGCGAAAAGGACGAATTCTAGAAAAAAATCAAAATGACGACTATTATCACGAATTTTGTTATTAAAAAAAAAAATAAAGCTTGTATCGAATATCTGTTCGTTTCAGAGTTTAATAAACTTTATACAGAATTTTAATTCATGAATAATATAATATGATTTCGCTCAAATAATAAACTTGACATGAACACTTTTTTTGGAGTAATCTTTCATTTTTTATGATTCAATGTTGGAATGACGTCTGAAGATTCTGTTTCGATAAGAGTGTGCATTATATTCTTGACGAAGGTCCAAATATTTTTCAAATATCTAATATTGCTAGATTCTTCAAACTAGGAAGAATAAATGATGGTTTTTCGGAACCTATCCTCTTAAGTATAGTGTATTTATTCTGTGGTATAGCGTATAGCAAGTCGAACGTGAGACTTACAGGCTTTTATAGTGACATGTCGTACAACATAGACACGTGTTCATAATTTTTTTTACAGATCTATATCTGTATACATCATTCAAACGTAATGAAAATAGTTGATATCATTATTAAGCGTTGAAAGGGAAATATCCTTAATTAAAACTTGACCTTCACTGGGTTCAAGTGTATAAGGTCGTTGACTTATACACGGTCGCAAGGTTTGAGAAAATTATATTAATACCTACTTATTAATAGTATAGACCTTATCGATTGGTTCAGCTATTGTTAAATTTTCACGACTCTCCATAAAAACGATATCCTCGTATGTAGAAACCAATCTAGTACTAGATATGGGAGGACAATCGATGTCGGTCGGGTGATTTCAATGGCAGTTTAACTACACCTACTCGATAGATTTTAGTGTAATAGTTGGTCCAAGGTGATCGGGTTTTTGGATCTATGGATAGCGAAAGTAAAACGACATTTGTTTCGGTCTTTTTTTAATGTTTGTAAAAAATATAGGAAATGTGAATGTCGCACTCGATAATAAACCACAAAATATATTACCAGGGCCGCAGCCAGGAATCGTATTCGGGAGGGGGGATAAAGTTTCAAAAATGCTTATATGAGTAACTGTAAAAGTTAGAACTACGGTAAATTCCAAGATTTACTTGTAAAACCTAAAATTTACCAAGGGATAATGGAAAAAGTCCGAGCTGTTCTTTAATAATCGCAAGTTTTGGACTTTATTGGTTAATAATAGGTTTTATCATGGTGCTGAAAAGAATCATTAAGTTCTTTGTGATCTTCATAAATTCGGGAGCTGAGCGAAGCGGAGTGGAGCAAAGCTACCCTGTCATTATAATCTGAAAATACCTAATATCTTTTTTTTGTCTGTCAATCATCTCCATCATTCCACCACTTTATGTCACGCTACCTATTTTATTGTATTACTTATTATTCTTTAACCTCAAACAGCTGCAAGTTTGACGGACGACGCTCTCTCTAAACTCGCCCGTATGACGGTGCGTTAGGCTTCACCCATTTTTGTTTGGAACTCCATTATTTCCTAAACTAAGGGTGTACGCTGGTATAACTCTTGGGAAAAGTGGTTCAGTAGGGTCGGTAGAATATGTGGTTTCATTTAATGGTCGCACTCTATTTACACCCGGTATTTGGATAATCAATATCGTGTTTCCTTGTACATTTATAAATATAAATATTGAAGACAAATAAGTTAAAAATATAAATATTTTATTTCTCCTATCAGAAAATTAATTCATAGGAATAAAAATTGAGAAGAATCCCGAATGTGATCACAAGCAACCTAACACGCTTGTCCTCGCATCCTAACCGTAATACCTTATTATTCCTAAAACTAGATGTTTACCAATCGTCATTGTAAATCCTAGCATGAACCAAATTCAAATGGTAAAAGCCCGAAAGATGAATCCTTACTTTTACCAACCTATGTCGACTCGAACTTAAGAGTTACCACTATTTAAGCTTTTACAGTGATTTAGGTTTGTACAACATAAAACACGTGTTCATATTTTTTTTATAAGTGGCTGAAATATCACGGTAGATTCATATAATAGTAGATATTTTGTGCAGCTGTGACATAATGAGAGCCACTGGGACGTTCGTTCGTTTTGTAATAAGTTGCACGAGTGTCCCAATGGATAACTATGTTGTTATCATAGATTTTAATACGTCCATAGTTGTTATTAATTTATTCATTATATTCTCAACAAACAATTTCAAGACAAACAATAGGTACTTATAAAATCTTATTTAATGCCTTATTGTAGTATAGGAGTAGATAAATATATTTATTGGAGTAAATATTATATTGCCTAATGTAAAAAAGTAAAATTATATTTGAACTTTTGTTTAAAACTTTCAGGGGAGATTGGACACCTATTTATATCCCCCCCCCCCCCCCCCGGTATACGGGCCTGGAGATATAAAACAGGGTGAAGGACCCAGCGACATCTGTTATCGGGCGGCGGTAACCGCAGCGTGCGGTTTCAGACAACGTTATCGCTGAAAGTTTTCCCGCTTTCCCAGGAGCGAGACCGCGGTGTGTCCGGCGCCCCACTCGGCTCGGGACAAAAGTGGCGCTGCGCTCGCCGCCGTCAAGCAGTCGCTCGCTCACTACGGCAACAATAGCACGTCAGACATGGAACGAGATCGCATCGGACTGTGGGGCTCGGGGGACGGCCAGTCCACCAGCCGGCTCTCCGGCCTCGACCGGCTGAAGCACCCTGGACTCAACAAGGTGAGTCCCGACTCGCATTCGTGCTGCTCGATGACCGCGCGTAATTCGGCTAGGTCATGGTTGTTACGACGGAAGTGCCAGTTGTCACGATACGAACTGAAGCTATACTACATAGAATACTACGTACTTTTGTCTTTAGTGGACATGGACAGGCAGAATGTGATGGTTGATTGCCGTGTTGGACTTTACCTTTGACGTCAAGTTCACGTGTGCGGTGTCAACAAACTTATGAAACTTGCACCTAGCCCGTGTTAGGTACCGTACATACATAACAACAGATTGTGTCAAGTTTTCATCAAATGTTATTTGCACAGAAAGTTTACATGTTCCATCTACCTATATATATATTATGTAAAAATTGAGTCTTTTCAGTATTACATAAAGATATAAAAAGGATTTTAAAAAAATATTATAATTTGCACCTATTTCTCTTTCCCTTACGTGTTTATATTATATTATTAGTTATAGCATATGTAAGTGCCATAAATATTAAGAAAATTTCTAAGGAATCAAAAATCCCCATTCAAATAGAAAGTATTTTTAGTGCCTGAAAAATGTTGATGGAACGCTTTATTATTTTTATCAAGCATTAATTAATTTTAATTTATAAATTTTCCATTTTGAATTCTTTTCTCTCATAGTTAAATGCTAAATCGTTGTTGGTTACTGTACTGTTGGAGATATATATGAATATTAAGATTATGTTTTATAGCGAAATCTATCGCTTTGGAATACTCTAAAACGACAACATAAACATAACGCCCTCGTGATCGTTCAGTATGTGCCTTACAGCTGGTTAGTTCAAATATTTACTGAAATATTCTGTGAACAAGTACATGGTGGAAAAATAAGACGGTCTAGCTAGGATAAGTACCTCGGAGGCACAGTCGGTAGCGTGTTTGTCTTGTGTTTAAATTTGTTTTTAACTGATTTTTGTATGTTTATAATGCACTCCAATAATAATGATATATGAATATTAAATATGCAATTTATTGATAATAAAGTCACATGAGCCATGCAGTCCAGGGCTAGCTTTAATATCATTGCGTGTAATATTTTAAGTAGGTAGGTACCATAAATAAAAGTTATTACCGCACGAGAGACACTTATAAGGTCTGTGTAATCTATAACTAATACTTACCTGTAATAAGTTAATAATAGCCAGGCAGGACAATCTATCTTATATTAGTTACCGGTATATGTATATAGAGAGTGGAATGTGTGTATGTACGTAGGTACTCATTGCATAGTTAAGACCCAGGTGAACATAGAGGATTAGCATTTACCTACTGATTACTTACATAATGTAGCTGATTTTGAAGGCTTTATTTTTAGTTTTAGTCCTGTCAAAACTAAAATTCTTGGAATTTAGCCTTTGTTATGTCCATATTGCAATAAAATGTTACTTTTGACGGCATTAAACTTAAGACTAAAGCCTTTAGACTCTGCTATTATTATATTTGAAAAACCGTTTTTCATTTTTGTTTAGTTACCTGTTATAGCAAACAAAATAACAAAACTGTTATATTTTTAGCTATCTTTATTATACTTAAAGGGTGTAGTAATGACATGCTCAGAAAATTAAACCACATAATTACAGATTGTACTGAAACACTCCCATAAACAGTGCCCTTGATAAAGTTTAATGAATCAAAGGACACCTCGATTAAACATTTCCAATGCAACCTTTTTCAAAGGTAACAATGAAAACTGCCTAAAAAGTCATACACAAATATAAATATTGACTAAAAGGGTGACACTCAGTAATCCTCTAAAACAGCATTTCCCGAAGTGTGGGTCCCAAAGATTTTTAGTTGATCGTAAAAATATAATGAAAAATAGAAAACAAGCACAATATTCACATTACAGCGCTGTAAAAGCTTGCGTAAAGTCGGCATTTTCCGCACTTTTGCTATAAAATATTATACGATACTCGTGCGAGAAACTTTTTCTCGACTCGTGTGAATGCAGCACTCACCTTCGGCTCGTGCCGCAAACTCACACTCGTCAGAAAACGTTTCATCGCTCTCGTATCGTAATGTACTATTTTTGTCACTCTTACTCCAAGCGAAAAAACGCTAAAGAGAAAATTTCCAAATTGAAATATCTAGATATTATTAAAACCCATCTAATAAAATATGTTTGAGTTCTGTACATGATCCCTATCCGTCAAACGAGGAGTAAAAGTACGTTTGAAGACCTCATTTCAATAATTATTTATATCGAGGAAAATTTATCCAAGCGTGTTTTCCAAAAACAGATCCCTAGATTATATAGTTAAAATGCATATACCAGAAATTTATTACAATTTTCCGTGTACTTCATGAAACACACAGAAACAAAGCATCCGTATATTTTTTACATAGTCTCTTTCTCTATTGTGAAATCGGGTTGCGCGGAACCTAAATCTCACCTTTTGTTTTAATTTAACTGAGTCACGATTCGAGTAAGTTTGGGAATCTGCTCTGAGATCTTCTTCAAAACAGGCATAAAATCACATCAAACTCAGTTTAAGATTCAAGATTCAAGATTATTTATTTGTGAACCAAGGGTATAAAGGTAGGTGTAAACTGCCTAGTGAGACTTCCTAGTTAAAGAAACTTACTATAGACAGACCGAGGACCGACGTAGCATTTTATAATGTATTTAGATAAGATAGATTTTACTTCCAAAGAAAAAGAAAACAAACAGCATTTATGCTTCAAAGTATGAAGAAAAGAGTCAATATTTATTTGATTCGTTTCTCTGTGTATAACTTTTGGCGCTCGGTTTTGTTTATCAAAGCGTTCTTCTTTATCTCTCTGACGAATCAAATAGGGTTATCAAAGATTCTTAAAAACAATATCTAATCTTAGTCACCATCAACATGGCAATATTTTAAAGAGCAAATCACTGCTGCTGTTCTGTGTTTTTAAAATTTGTGATTAGTTATAAATTATTGTTATCTAATGTTATGTTATGTAATGCATTGTGAAATGTATGAAATATAGCGCTGTGTGCGTAAGGATTAATAAGGATTAAAAATAATATTGCCTGCGTTTTACGACTAACACAGCCATTAAAGTAGCCATATTTATTTTTCCTGGTTTTAACTGAACTGAACGCGAAAAAATGTCATAGGTTGTCCCTTACGTAAACAGTTTTATACAAAGTGGCTCAATATTAAAACCGTTCCAATTGACTAGAGACTTGGAAATCCGTTCATAATTAGGTCATAGAGCAGACCGATACAATAAAAATTAGAAAACTAGCTATATTTAGAGCAGTAAGTACCTTTGAATAATTATTTAGGAAGAAATTAACAAGAAACATAATTAGACCCTTTGGTTACATAGAGTATAATGGATCGTAAGGGTCAGTTAGTTGGACCTTATAACTGCACGTGAAATAAAGGTATGTACGGAACCCTCAGGGCACGAGTCCTATTCTCTCTTGACAATTTTTAGAGTTCCGTAGTCAATAAGGAACCCTTATAGTTTCACCAAGTCTGTTCGTCTGTCTTCAGACATATTAATCACGCCAACAAAGTGGGGATGAATTTTTTTTCTCCTCTACCACATGTTGTGGGGTGTCGTTGGATAGGTCGTTCAAAAATAATGCGGGTGTGTGGAAGCCATTTGTTTAGGGATCGTTTTTCGAAATATTAAGCTTTAAGGGGGAACGTTTCGAGCTCGGTGCAAAATGCACAACTTATGATGGTTTTTCTTAATATTGCATAAAAAGTACTAAATAAATGTGATATATGGCATTTCGCGACCATTGTTTAGTGTCAATTAGGCTTTTCTACCAAATTTTTTTTATTTTATGTATTAAGTTGTAAATGAATGGTCATACAAATTTAAAACACGCTTTTAAGTTTGTATACCCATTCATTTACAACGTAAATTAATAAAATGACGCAATTCTGATAAAAACCCCTGTTAATTACTCAACAATAGTCGCAAAATAAGATGAAACTATTTAATTTCATACATTTTATTTTAAAATAAAGTGAACAAACTTATGTTATGCACTTTGCACTGAGCTCGAAACGTTACCCCTTAAACTGCAAATCTTTGTTAGAGTCAAGTGCCCCCCCCCCCCCTGCCGGCTAAACGGTTGTTTTTGAATATGTGAAAAAATTCACGGCAGTAGTATACAGGTTGAAAATGAACCCCCTGCTACAACAAAGGAAACTGTTCTATGTTCGAAATTAAAAAATACATGTTTTGTTACTTTTGTCATGTCATGATTAATAAATTTTTTTAAAGATTTCGACCGTCAAAAGTAGCACTAATACCTACGAGTACTCCGGTGACAGAGACCACGATCTGCGAAACCGAAATTTGTCAATGCCGAAACCGTACGTGCATTATTTACCGCCGGTACGGTTTATTGTCAGTCAACATGTCGGGTCGTGTAGGTTGGCCATTCAATCGAAATTTGGGAACAAAAGAAAAATCATGTACCGAGTGTAAATAGACTGCCACCATTAAATTGAAACACGTATTCTACTGACCCTACTGAACCACTTTTCCCAAGAATCATACCCGCGGACACCCTTAGTTTAGGAAATAATTGAGTTCCAAACAAAAATGCGTGAACCCTAACGCACCGACATACGGGCGAGTATCGAGAGACCGTCGTTCGTGAAACAGCTGTTCCGATGCAGCGTTCTAAAATAGACCTTCCTCCTACGAGATAAAGCCTTTGAGTTACAGTTGAATATCTTTTTCTCTGAAGATTTGCGTGGGTTTTGTTTTCGAATAGTTGTTCAGTTATATATTTTTTACTGTTTTGTATTCTCTTAGCGATTCTTTATAGTGCGTTTGCTTGATAAAATATCAATAAAATATTCTTTCTTTTTTTCGGTATTAAGTAATTTATTTTCTTCAAACGAACCCTCAAAAATCTGGCGTTGTTCATGTTCTAGGCTCAGGTACAGCCTTAAACTGAGAACTCAATTAATATGTTCATAGTATTAAAAAAACCCTTCGAAGTCCGTATATTGTGACGGGAAACTACGGAACCCTACACTGTGCGTGGCTCGACACGCAGTTAGTCGGTTTTTTTCATTTGTATGTGTTATTTATTATTTTTAAAGGCAACGGTTTTATTACACGGTAAAAGAAATCTCTGGTCCTTTTGTCAAAAATCCAATACGAGTAGGTATTTTTTATCTAAGAATTTGCAAGTGAAATTCTTTACACGAAGTATTTTTGGTAAAAGCAATCTTTCAATTGGGAAATTTCCGCGAATGTACGGAACTGAGGGCAAATATTTGGAGTGACCCACGAAATGTTGTAATCGAAATACCTACTTGCTTACCCATCTCTGTTTGCTGTTTTGTTTTGTAATACGAATTAGACACGATGAGGACATGCTTTTATACATAATGTATTCCGTACAAGGAGAGGATTAAATTCCTATATTCAAGTAGGGGCTGTTCATTTATTACGTAAGACGTTTGAGGGGGAAGGGGTCAGACCAAATCTTATTTTTCTTACATGGGGGAGGGGGTAATTCTTGTGTTAAGATTATGTCACATAATTTTCCTGTAGCTGATCGTTTATCTCATTTGCTGTTGAGCTTTTAGGCTTGTCTAGATTCATAAAAGTTTTTTTTTACTCCTTAATTTTAACAGTAAATTTCGTACGCCTACCAATATCATATAAAATAATAAATTCAGGTTTTTATTAATTTTTCCTGTAAAATTTTATCTTACGTACATTGACGTCTCATAAAGAGAGGTAAATGCTTACGTAAGATTGATTGGGGGGAGTGGTTTGGACAAATATTATTTCTTATACAGGGGAAGGAGGGGGTCAAAAAAGGTCACAGCTGTCTTATAATAAATGAACAGCCTTCTAGAAAATCAAGTCAACGTTTCGCGAATCTAAAACATCAATACAGCTTCTATTATGAAAAGATCTACAACATCACATTATTAAATTGATAAAATTACTGTTATCTCAAATTGTATAGTGTAATAATAATGTACATAGGTAACACTAAAAGTTTCCGGAACTGGCCACTTACATAAACAATATTTAAAAATTTATTGCAACATTTGAAAATAGAACTCTTTGGCTGTAGAATGCAGTTTGTTTCATCTGACTGTCTTTTGTTTTAACCTTGTGGCGCCATTTAAAAAATTGTGTGTCTGCATCAACATGGATTTAACTCGGGAAAATTTTCGTAGTATGATTTTCTACGATTTTAAGTGTAATTTGACAGCTCAACAGAGCATCGCTCGGCTTGAAACAGCTTTTGGCAATGAAGCACCATGCAAGACAACTGTTTATAGCTGGTTTGCAGAATTCAAGCGTGGTCGTATCAATCTCAGTGACGAATCTCGCGATGGTCGGCCGTCCACCGCTGTGACCAACAAAAACATCGATGCTGTGCGCCGTATGATTGAAACAGACAGGCATGTGACCTACCATGAAATTCGCGCATCCTTAGAAATAGGCATGAGTCAAATACAATCAATCCTACACAAACATTTGGGTGTGAGAAAGCTGTGCTCGCGGTGGATCCCACACAACTTGACCGAGGCTCAAAAAACGGACCGCGTCACTTGGTGCAGTGCCATGCTTACCAGATTCAACGAAGGTGCGTCAAATTTGGTGTGGGACATAGTAACAGGTGACGAAACATGGATTTATTGCTACGATCCCAAAACAAAGCAGCAATCGAGCGTATGGGTCTTTCAAGATGAGCCGAAACCAACCAAAGTGGCGCGCGTGAAAAGTGCATCTAAGCGGATGATTGCTTCTTTTTTTAATAAAACTGGACACGTGGCTACTGTTGCTTTAGAGAATCGTCGTACCGTGAATAGTGACTGGTACACGACCATTTGTTTGCCGGAAGTTATTGACGAACTCCGTAAAAATAACCGTAAACGCCGTATCATCCTGCACCACGACAATGCTAGTTCTCACACGGCCAGACAGACAAACGACTTTTTGAAGACGAAAAATGTAGAACTCATGAGTCATCCTGCATACAGTCCCGACCTGGCACCTTGTGACTTTTTTCTGTTCCCAAAAATTAAGAACCAATTACGCGGTCAACGATTTTCATCACCAGAAGAGGCTGTCGAGGAGTATGAAAAACACGTTTCAGAGGTCACCACAGGGGAGTGGCACAAAAGTTTTCAAAACTGGTTTGATCGAATGAAAAAGTGCATAGACGCCAAGGGTGATTATTTTGAAAAACAATAAATTAATTTTGTACCTTTAATAGTATTTTTTCATATTCATTCCGGAAACTTATAGTGCGTCCCACGTATAAGCAACATACAATATACTACATATCCTTTGTTAACTGCATAACAGTTTTTAATAGAAATTTACAGACAAAAGGATTCATCTAAATTTGATAAGCTTAAATTAGATCCCAAAGCGGTCGCTACGCAAACAAACTGCGGATTCCTAATTAGAGGGTATTTGTACAAGGAAGTAGGACAAATATTGTGACACCCACCAACCACCGTGTAGCGTGACATAGGAGGGCTTAGCGTTGCCATGGCGACCAGATAACTCGATAGCTCAGGTGTTAAAACTGATGGCTCCATTGTGCCTCGGTTAGTTCAAAGTGTGAATACTGCATAAATTATACATACGTATATTTTGAAAACGTGCAGTTCCGTTTCATAGTGGGTGAAGATCATAAAAGTAACAACTAGTGTAAAATATATGAAAAATAAACCCAAGAAATACGTTAAAAATACAATAAATGAATAATTGGTAGTAAAATCATTGCACTTTTGCAGCCAAAGAAGTTAGGCACTTGGGTGTTTAGTCATTCACTCTCAAATTCTTTATCCTAAATTCGTAAATCATTCTTACTTATAAAGTATCTTCCTAAGGCTTATGTAAATCTTAATTATTTTATAAATTATCAATTACGGAAAACGCTAAGGGAAAGTACAAATTAAATACGCAGCATCTTTTTTTCTTTGGACAGAATTCTTGAACTCTCTTTCCTTTTATATGTATAATGTTGAATATTAAATTTGCTTTATTTTAATTGCATTTGAAAAGGCCTTAGATACGGCCTTACTTAGTGCCGTTTCTAATTTGACATGTAATATTAGCAGAATGTTGTGCAAAGTTAGTAATGAAAGTGTCTGCTCTGTAGACAGTTTGACAAATGTTCCCATTACTATGAAATACAAACACAGACGGAGAGCTTAGCTCTATAATCCGGATTATGACTTTATTGAATTGCAAGGTTCCACTTCAAAGAACCATAATAAAAAAAATATTACAATGTGATATGTTAGGGAAATGATATGTGAAATTCTAGGTCAGTTTTGTTCTACATAGATTGTTTTATTATATATCGTGTACTTACATAACATTTAAAGTGAAATGTTTGTAATTTCTCCCAACAGACCCTTTTACTTCTTAACTTGGCAACGTTTAATTACAAAGTTAGACATTTTGTACTCTACTTGGTTGCTTTTAAACCTTTGTCCAACTTTTATTAGGTTTAAGTGTGACAGATACTGATCTAACAATCGTATGATCAATACATAAAATATACTAGGTGAAATTAAATCAACCGACCAAATTCATACTGGAGACTGGAGCTTTTTTGCCCCGTAGTGCCTACACTAGGAATTGTACTTAAACTAGTCCAACCAGTAAGGGACCAAAAAAAATATTTTTCGAATTTGGCCAAAAGGATTACTGAACCTACCTGATTACTTGATCAGTAACCTAGTCTCCAATATGAGTTTGGTCGGTTGATTTAATTTCACCCTATACCTACTGCTTGATGAATTTTTGTGACTTTTTTTACAATCAGTATTCTAAAGGCCATATATATCCAAATCATCCAAAAAGAATACCTAACAACACACTAAACTAAAAACAAATGATCGAAATAAATAGATACGGAATAAACTAATTATACACCGGGTCAAGTTGCAATACTAGACCTGCCATTCCCTTTATACTAAGCAATCTAAGCATACTCGCAATTTGGTATACAAGAGACACTTTAACTTTATTTATTCTTACTATAGTTGAAAGAAAACTAGATTTGTCACTTCCTTCGCGTTTTTAGAGCCCTTGCTCTCGGGTCTAACCAAAATAACGCTCTTGAGAGAATAGCAAATGGCAATCTATCTTTACATGCGCAAATCACAACAATAAATGAATACAATACTGCAATATTTTATCTCTTAGTATAGAGGTACAATCCTGAAAAAAGCCAGACATTTTGGTCATAAAATGAAATAATAGATCGGACGCTGCGCGCACGCTTTAAAGGGATAGCGGGCTTTTCTAAAAAAAATATTAACCTTATTTTTGTTTGAACTGATATAGATGATTGTTAAAAGAAAATTAATATTTCGTGTGTTTTCTTAAATACATTTATACAAAGTTATAATCAAAAGATGGATAAATCCATATTAAATGCAATTAAATAAAATACTATAAAATTAATTTCATTAAAATACAGTACTCAAACAAATGTCGCCGCAATAATAAAAAAACTATAAAAATAAAATCGAGGGAACCTCTAAATCTCACGGATACATAATCATTTGATTATCGTCATTTATTGTTATTATAGCTTTAGACGGCGAGGTCATTAAACAACTCAGGATGAAAGCTGTTAAACTCAATGTTGACAAGCTTTATAGCGAAATTATGAGGGCGTATAAAGAAAAATTACAATTTTAAATTTGAATTTCAGACTAAATTAAGTTTATCATTGAATAAGAAATATATGGGTAGGAAAAAAGAACACACTTTCCTCTATATCAAAAAAATATAGCCAAATTATGAGGGCGTATAAAGAAAAATTACAATTCTAAATTTGAATTTCAGACTAAATTAAGTTTATCATTGAATAAGAAATATATGGGTAGGAAAAAAGAACACACTTTCCTCTATATCAAAAAAATTAAGAAGTTCTCTATGTTTGACCAAGTTTCTATTTGTACTATCTATGATGCTAACTATTATCAATTTGGTAATTAATATTACGTTCTTTTAAACATGAAGAAGCGATTTTATAAACAAACCTAAAGAGTTTTTTTAAATAAAAATTCAGTTTTTCATGACTTTGTGTTTCTCGGTTGTTGTAACAGCCACGCTCTATTTTAAGCAATAAAGAAACGTCATATAGCATAACTATATTTCTGGAAGAATGAAATTTGATTGATGCGAAATGAGGTGCTCAATCTGACGTTTACGTATATACGTCACCGTGAGATTGAAAACTCCGATAGTTTATAATTTTACTAGTCAGATTATAATTTCACGATCTGTTTTTTTTTGCGGTTATTTCTAAACTAATCTAACCTAGGAAAATTCTAAATTATCGGATTTGACAATGTCACGCTGACATAAACATTAAAGTAAAACTTAATATCGGAATATTGAAAACTGCCTTTAAGGATGTAGAATCAAACCTTTGTTATAATCTAATACAATCGCAATGTTATTGATCGATAGTGTGCCGGTCGTCAACCTAACACCGCATTTCCTAATAAATACATTATTATTTTCTGAAGCTTCAGTCTTCACTACCTTTCAGGTGTTACAGTTGCGCTTGGCGACCTGAGCCCATAACCTGATATCATTTATTACACCCTTACAAGCAAAATCTAAACCGAATTATTAATTAACCAAAATTACCCAATTATTACTACAAAATTACAATATTTTCTTCGTCATATTAGAGAGAGAGTCATCCATAAAAAAAAACATAAACCATGTGAGCATAACCCGTGATTCAGGTGGCAGTAACATTTAGTTCAGTGTCAGTAATCACAGTCATTACGGACGATTACTGTTGAAGTGTTGAGCAATATCTCTGTGGAGGATCGCGACACGCAACTTGTGAGAGATCCCAAATCGAGCCTTGGGGACCGATTGTTGTGAAGAGATCGAGTGGTGTTTCAATGACTTGGAAATAAGAAGAGAGATGGAGCGAGATTGGTGGCAGCTCACTCCTCGGAGGGAACTGTACTCCATACCTGAATGCTTGGCAGCTGTGGACTCCAGAGTTAGTTTGCACATTCTCTTATTACCTCAAAACTATTTTAATTTTCTTTTTTTTCCCGCGAAAATGCTGTATCTCTATTTGAATTATCCAGCCATAACGTCTTTGTATAAAACGAGGTGATTAAATGCCAATAGTGGGAGGGTCTTAATTATACCCCAATTTACCTCAATTCAGGGTATCCATTGCGTCACTTATCGAAGTCAACATTCTAAACGATGTTGGCGATGTTAGACACGCCCCAAATATGTTGTTTATTCTGTTGTCGCTATGACAGGTTGACAACAAAACACCTGGCACCGAGCCAAGTCCGATTATAATAATGAATAGTAAAAAAGTCGTGTCTGTACATTTAATATTTTCTCAAATTTTTAAATGAGATGGTTATTAAATAAGTTTTCTATTAAAGCCAAAATTACAATTCTTAATAGAATTTTTGTCTAAGTCTCTGTTTGTATATTCCGTTTTAAATTGAGAACCACTCAACGGATTTGGATGCAGTTTTTTAGATGACATGTCACGAATTTTGGACCTTTGTCAGGAAATCAGAAAAAAATATTTTTAAAAGCGAATTACTTAAGGGTTAAAATTATTGTATGTATTTATTAAGTTACACTGTATTTGTAACAATAACGGTTGAATCTTCCACTAAAAAATGTCCGGAAATTAATTGATTTAGCAGGGATTTTGTCAGGAGCTCACGTTACTGGTTCTGGCAACCCTACTACTGTACCGAGCCTGTTTTATAATAATGCTTGTTTTCGCACATATTATATAGATAATTTGCTTTCACGAATTGGACCGGAGAACAATGGATATAGCATCTAAATAATTTAAACATTTATTCGGGTAGTGATTTTACAGTGTATAAAAGGGAATGTAAATTTCGAATAATGGATGTCTTTCACGGTTTGTCCGTAGTTTGAAGTATTTTCCACTGCTGTCAGTCGAGTAAATGCATTCGGTATTGTACAAAAGTGAGGCGTACAATTGCAATATAAATAATGTAAATTCTATTAAATGCTGTGCATTCTAAAAAGATTGCTACTCGCTAACGACTGCGTAAAATATTTATATGAGCAATTGCGCAGCGCCCGTTTACGAGAGGAAGCAGAATTTCCAATTTATCTTTATTCTCTAGTAATAATAAAGTATTGAAAAACTCGTGTCTTTACATTGAATATTTTTTACATGAAATGTGTTATTATTATTGTACTGAGGCCAAAACTAAATTTTAAAGGAATTAGGCAGAAAAGAGATTTTCCATTGTCATTTAAATAGACGAGTTAATATATGTCTGATTTTCAAATTTACTTACGTCCCTGGTTTGTAAATCGAGTTTAATGCCCGCATTTCGAGTTAAAGAGCTTGAGTGATGAATAATATTTTAAGCAGATACTACCGAGTATCGAAACCTCGTAGTAGAGTCCTACCTACGCCTGGTAAAACCAACTTGAAAAAAGATTACGAAACACATTGCAAGGACCTGAAAAATTTCTTGATTTTTGAAAAGTAGACTGGCGTCATAGTCTTTCATTAGTCATAGTCATTAGTGCAGTACGTAACTCGAACATTTTATTTCAAGAAAATCGATTTTAAATTAAGAATTCCAAGATCACTTTCCTTGAAAAACGATTTACCTTGATGGAAACCAAGGACGCTGAAATCACTTAGCTTGGCCTTCTATACAAGTCATCTAAGTATTGCTTGGTAGCCGGTCTCTGCATTCAAATGTAATTTAAATACATAAATAATGCCGCCTTTCGTACCAACTCTTTCTCCTCTAATCCAGGACCCTGTGAATATGTAGTCCTAATAAAATAAAAACATGAAACCGTCTTTGTGGTCCAATGGTTCGAATCACAGAACATTAAAATACTTTTGTTCTGTGGTTCGAATTGACCGCTACGAACCGGAGATCGCGGGTTTCGGTAGACCCGCCCCACATTTGTGTTTGGTCTGCGTGGATCCAGTCTTTGCCCAAAGTGCGGCGGTAAGAATTACCATAGCCAACACGTTGATATGTAATAATCGTCGGTGATACGTAGGTGTACTTACGAGTGTAAATTATTATTTGCATGTCACAATCAGGGTCTCCAGATTGGGGGTTTTTTGTAATGTTGGGGAAAATTTTTAGTTTGGGGTACTTTTGGGAAAACGAAAAGCTTGAGAAAATGTTTGGTGAAGAAAATTTTGGTATTGGGGAATAGGGGAATTTAGGAAATAGGGGGGAAAGTTATTTCCACTATGTCTTCCTACTATGTCTTAAATGTGGTTAAAATCTATTGCTAGGATTAATAGCCTCATCAGTTTTTACTTTTAATTTTTTACTAAAAGTGTTGTGTTTGAAAATTTTAATATTTATGGTTAAGTAATATGTCATGAAAGTGATGATCTTTCATTATAATTATAAACAATGTAAAATTTTATAAATTTTAATGTAATAAAGGAATATTATATAGATCGTTTTAAGATATTTGGGGACAAGTTGTTGAAAATTGTACCTTTTTGGGGAAATGTTTTGTCTCATTTGGGGAAATTTCAAAAACTCTATCTGGAGACCCTGTCACAGTGACACTCTCTATTATACCTCGGGGAATTATGTTCATGACTCATGACGATGCATGTTGTATTTCTACGGTAATTATTTCCGCATTTCACTATCTCCAGTCAAAACAAAGCAATTAAATGGCCTACGAGTAAACAGTCGTGATTTCGTCAAGTCAGGTCAAAGTCTGACCGTTACCTATTAGGCCCAGCACTGAGAAAGATAATGGTTTCGCGTGATTTTTCTTACAAATAATCTATTCTGATTTAAAAAGTGAGCTCGGTATCGTGGTTGTAGAGTCGGAGTAACTGATCGTGGAGTGGCCGTGGAACATGAGTGAAGGTCGCGGCGCTGGAGTGGAGTATTATAGCGGTCACCTTCATGACGTCACGATTGTGAACTGAACTCACTCGCGCGCTTTCTGCTGAGATTGTTTCCGGGTTCACTTTAACTAATAACAATAAACAAGTAACTTGAAGAGAATTAACACGTAACTGTAAATGTGTTCAGTAAACGGTCGTGTTGTTTACTAGTTTAGGCACTTTCTTACGTCACTTCCCATAATATCTATGTGTTTTGTTTATAATTTCATCACAATTTGCCGTCGCTTTGGCCTTCTGCAAATTTTCTGTATAATTTAGTACTACTGCATAGTTACTTAGTATAATTTTATCAAATTACTTTTTTGAATCGAGCACGTTTACCTACGTTAATTGAGGTAAATAGTGCAGTTACGGTCCGCTAAATAATGTTAAAAGATAAAATTAAAATGAAAAGTGTAGCTTTGCAGAAAGAAACAACATAGTTCACAGAGGTATTAAAGTCCATGTACCTATGTAAATTCATTATTTACTTACTGCGCAATCGTTCGAATGAAAATAACCAAGTAAATATGTTACTGTTCCATCACACACATCACATTTGATGTCATACATGATAGGTGTGTAGAAATAGCCATGATTCTCGATAAGAACTGATTTACAATAGACTTTCGGCAAGATCGTGGCTGAAGAAAGTGCAAAAGTGCTGCCTCTTTACGAAAAAAAATCTTGCTTACTAGAATAACTATTGAAAATCTGCTTAAGTCTATAACGAAAAACAACAGAGAAACGGGTTATCAAAGTTTGTACCAAAACAGTTGCATACCTATGCACCTTAGGGCTACAAATAAGGTCAGATTGAGCACCTCATTTTGCATCAATCAGAATTGAACTCTACGACGTTTCCTTTTAGTACAAAATAGCGCGCTCTCAGTCGTGGCTGTTACTACCACCAAGAAACAGGCGCCCACAAAAATCTGCGTTTTTATTTAACAACTCTGCTTCTAGATGCAGTTTTTAAAATATTCTAAGACGAGCGAACGATGTCATTTGTTAATTATTTTTAATACAAATTTCAAGGCTGGCTGTATGATTTAAGGAAGGCCCTTTAACACTCGAAAAACATGAAATTTAGAGGTAACTTCGTATTTTTTCCTATCGAGCGAACTTAAAGATTCTGCGTTTTTTCTAAGATGAATCTATCAGATCTAAATAGTCTACTGTCTGTATTATTTTTACTATACCGATTAACCAAGTTACACAATGTGATATGCTCAGTTGAAGTTGTAGATCTAGTCTTATACGGACACTAGACGTTGTCTTTGAAATCTATGCTATTAAAAATGATTTATTGCTATTTCTAGACATTGAACTGAGCAGACTTTCAATAACTATTCTGGTAGGTAATATATTTTATTTCATGATATTTTTTCTAAAGGCGTAGCGCTTTCTCAGCTCTTAGAGCTTTATTATTGTACGTCTAAGTATTAAAAACCAAAACAGTTCACGATATTACAGAGCGGCCAAAATTTCGCATATTTATCATCCAGCAAATTTTTCGTTAATCCCGTTTATCGTGTCTAATACATTGGTCTTTTACCTATACTTTCCTTTGTGGTATCACATAATTTTCAAACCGATTTGAAAAATTATCGTTTTGTTTGGAACGGTTTCATTCAGGTAGGTCCCGTTTTAGTTTGGTCGTGATATAATGATGGTCTTCAGAAGATAGGCAGTAAAACTCCTCAACGGATTGGTGATATCTAGAAGTCGGTGCATTCCCTATGGCATAGCAACACAAAAACCAATATTAATATTATTTTATCGTTCAGTATACAATTATTTAAAACTTATTGAATGTTCGCTGCAACATTTGAAGTTAGTTACTACATTTTTGTTAAGTTTATTAATTTAGGTACTGTATATTGGTATCCAATCTAATAATAATAATCTCTAATAATCTCTAACTGGTTTGTTTCACATACATAAAGGCACTTACCTCAGTGTTGCCAAAGATTGAAATTAATAGGGGAAATAACACCAATAAAATGTATATTAAATCGTAGTCTCCTCATTAATAAAATATATAACTACTTTAGTAAGATCATCACTTCGAACGTCATAACAATATAAATATCACATGCTTATGAATGCGGATATTATTTTCCTATTACTATTACAAATCAATAAAATACCGATTACGAAAAAGGAAAAACATTCAAAAATGGCAATGGGATTTCCTAATAAGTAAAATAGGTTTACAAGTAGGAAAACACCGGCCTGTTTTTAGGATTTCGTAAAAAGGCAGAGATCCTTGTTTTGTGGTCTGTCAATCCATCGATCGCACGCCAATGGCTATTCGGCTCGAAGCAAATTAGCCCGTTTGACAATTGACAAATGAATACAATTGTCTTATTCTGTTGTTGACAACCAAAATAGTACGATTTCAATTGCCAAACGGGCTTATTTGCTTAGCCAAATAGTCATATGACAATTGAATTTGAAAACGATTGGCTTACACAATTGCACCTTAGAACTGTTTGATGTCAGGGGAGACAGAATGATTTGATAATGTCAAAATTTAAAACTAAAATTAAGTCTTTACAAAGAAGAGTCAAATCGATCACATAAAAACTAAAGATTAAACTGTCGTAAGACAATAACAGAGCTGAGCGGACCGAAACGTTTCCAAAATCCGACACAGAAACCAAAGTCAAAATGTCTAAGGCAGACTAACAATAAAGAAAACGCCTCGTTCCGCTCTGTTTACATATTGTTTTAGCACAATAGAACACATCTTGTCTTGAGTTTTTGGGCAGATTTCGACGTTATTTTATCAAATAACTAAATTTATTTTTATTATATAAATAAAATAAAAGAAAAAAAACAGATGTCTTTTCAGATACACTACCTCCAGATTACGATGTAGCGGGAAAATAGTTACGTTGTAGCACTTGCTACGCCACGTAGCAAAAATAGACGCGTTCAGGAGAATGGTCCAAAGCCGCTCTCCATAGAAACTTGTTGGAACCAACAACCACGACAGAAGCATTACAATTTCGTTCTTTTACTTTTTTCTACTCCTTCAATGAATTCTACACCTGCGAATAGTCAATCTTATCAACAAAAATAAAGTTTTACAATTTCATTTTAATTTTAAACATTTTTTTTTGAAATATCTCTTTATTCGCGGTTGTAGAATTGACAGAACGTGTAGAAAAAAGTAAGACAATGAAATTATAATGCTTTTGTCGTGGTTGTTGGTTCCGAAAAGTTTGTATGGAGAGCGGCTATAGACCATCCCCCTTATTAACTATCGCAACGAGCATTACTGCTAGTGACCCCGGGTGCGTGCGTTTCACTCACTTCCACGACTCGTCCCGTATTGATATCTCCGTCGCTCGACGGGGAATCAAGTAAAATGTACCTAAGTAATTATTTATAATTATCATAACTAAATTTATTCAAAAATAATCAAGGGAACACATTTGGTGTGATAATATCTTTAATTTGACTAAGTTTTTTTTCTTTACTTGGACTTTATTTTGGTATTTATTTAGTTAAAGTTCTTAATCAAAATTCAAAATTGTAATCATTATAATTACATCATTCTAGATAATCTGTAGTTATGTATATTTTTAATATGTTTTATTCAAATAACATCTTAATTTAAAGGTCACCAGCAATTCTAGCCCTCTTAAGTCTAACTGGCTTCCATCCATTCATCCATCAGCCCGTGTTCGTCCACTGCTGGACATAGGACATAGGCTATAACTGGCTTAGCGTTAGCAAAATTTTGCCATACACATGTATTTAAACCAATATGTAACTTCCCCAGGGTATGGCGTTCTCGATTGAGGAGCGTCAAGCGATGGGCATCCACGGGCTGCTGCCGGCCCGAGTGAAGAGTCAGGAGGAGCAGGTGCAGCAGTGCCGGCTCTCCATCGACCGGTACGAGGACCCGCTCAACAAGTACATCTACCTGATGGGCCTGCTCGTGAGTACTGCCAATATTATCTCACATTCCGGCAAAAGACGGAAACCTTTATTGCGATACTATACGGTGTCTGTCTGTCCGCGGGATAACTCATCATGAACAATCCCATCGATTGGGCTGACAATCAGTATGTAAGTAAAGAATTAAACAAGGACTCCGGAAGAACTAAAGAAAATTTTAGATGACGTCACATTTTGAAAATTTTGAACCCGTACGACGAACACGTTTATTTAAGCAATAGTGCCTGGGACAAATCGGAAATGGTATTAGGATGAAAATTGGTATTTTTAAAGCAGAGCGATCTAAATAGAGCGACAAAAGAAATATATACTGCGCAAAAAGGTAAAGCTCGACCGGGCTGCCCTAGAAGGACGTATGACGATCAAATTGCTGAAGACTTGCTGAAGAAGGGCAAAGTAAAAAGTACCCGAAATAGAAGAGCTTGTATGACTAGATTGATGGATGTATATTCGTAATTATATAATAAACACCGTTTCATAATATTCTCTATTTATCTTAACGTTACAGTATATCGGCTCTGTAAATAGGCAGAGAGTGTTTTCATTGTTTCCGCAACCGATAAGCTAATGAGATAGCACATAATGCATTAAAACAATGAACAAATTTAGTTTGTAAATAGAACTTCGAGTAACACAACTTCGTATAAAGTACCTATATCTCTAATTTCTACTAGACTGAACCCTTCTCGCAATTAGACAACTGAAATGATCATTTGAAAGCCAAATGAGCTGATCTCATCAAAGGCTCAAGGAAATCTTGCTTGTAAGTCCAATGTCTACTCTCCAAGTTATTGATAAGCCATCAATTAATTAATTGACTCAAACAGTTATGTATACTTATTAACTCGTTTGAAAACAAACATGGCAAGACAAACACCACTTAGCATATCATGTGTTGGACTTGTATGCCACGGAGGTTTAACATAAACTTATTATAACCTTTTTTGTGTCCGTCAGTACTTTGTCCTAGGCCAAACTAGTTCATATTATATGCTAAGATCGTATTTCGATCGCTCCGCTCCGCTTCGCTCGGCTCCTGAATTTATATTCACAAGCAACCTATCACGCTCCTCGCTTCGCACGTCGTCGCACCTACTTTGGCCTAGGACAAACTAGTTTGGCCTAAAATCGTGTTTGGCCAGTAACATATATCTTTAAATGAACTAAATCTCTACTGATTGTACTGTACTGAACAAGTTTTCCACAAAAACATAGCTGTAGAAATGGAAAAATTATTTTACGTTTCCTTACTTAGCAGGCAATTTGTTAGGGCTTCGTCCCCAAACTGTAGTATGTCTGTCCGTCCGTATGTCACAGGTCTCTAGCTCGTAGATGGAACAAGTTACGGACCTGAAATTTTAATATTTTGTTTTAAATGTTGACCTGAAACCTAGCTTGGAGACGCAATGAGTTACAGATCTGTTTGGACATGTTATGTAGAATGTTGATCCAAAACCGAATATTGAATAAAAAAATCTAATACATTATTTTACAAGGGAGTCCCATATAGGGAAGAGGAGCCGAAAAAATTCTTTTGTACTCTTTCATGTGATTTTGCAGTTTTGTTTCATACATTTTCCAAGGTATTTAAGTCTATCAACTTATTTTAATGGTACGGAACCCTCAGACTGTGAATCCTTCTCGCACTTGACCGGTTTTTTCATTTACGTTTCTTTGGGAAAGTTTACCAGTATGATCAGTAACAGATTACTACGTGGTTTTAATAAAGGATTTCTGGTTAAATAGTTTTGTCTGCCATGTGGATCGCGATCGCTCCCTCCATTCCTCAATACGCCCCTGGCTGGAAAGAATTTTACAGAGATTAATTGTTATGACATGTCGTCAAACCCAGGTGTAACGTTGTCCCTCCCGCAGGACCGCAACGAGCACCTGTTCTACCGGTTCGTGGGCGAGAACGTGGCCGACATGATGCCCATAGTGTACACGCCGACGGTGGGCCTCGCCTGCCAGAAGTACGGCCTGGTGTACCGCCGCCCGAGAGGACTCTTCATCACCATACACGACAAGGGACACGTCTATGACATATTGAAGAACTGGTCAGTTCGCTTTTATAATTATGTACCCTTTCTCTAGGCGGTTATCAGATGTGATTCGGAGTATGGACTGTCAATAGTACAGTCAGGTTACACCCACTTTTCACCTTTAATTTTAACATCTCAACGTGGTACCCTATCACTTCCATGAGCCTTATCGCCGCGCTGTATAGGTACTTCCGGCAGTGTTAATTTTCCTTCGCCGTCAGGAAGTGGTAAGTACTCGTATACAAATACAATACACATAAATTCCGAAAAGTCATTCGTGCTTCGGCAGGGTCTGAACCCGGGTATATAGAGATAGAGAGTTCGGCGTCCTACCGACTAAGTTAATTCTTCTCCTTCCACATTAAAACCAAAGGTCTTGTTTTTTGTAATTAGCGGGCGAGACGTTAAACTGGCGGGCGTAGATGAGGGTCGCTTATTTACGTAGAAATAGTAAATATAGTTTGTGTTGCAGGCCGGAGACGGACGTGCGCGCCATCGTGGTGACAGACGGCGAGCGCATCCTGGGGCTGGGCGACCTGGGGGCGTGCGGTATGGGCATCCCGGTCGGCAAGCTCTCGCTCTACACGGCCCTCGCCGGCATCAAGCCGCACCAGTGCCTGCCCATCACGCTCGGTAACTTACACATGTCAGACGGCTCGGTATAATCACATCATCACGATATATGATGGTGTCGGAGGTGTTTCCGAGCCTGTAATGTCACTGAAATATTCAACAACTCTTGTAAGAACCTCTTTTTGTCCGCATCCTCGATATTTGAATTAAAAACTCCACAGCTCCTTTTAAAGTGAATGTCTTCTAGTGAGTCGCCAATCCAAATGTCAGTTAGTCCGTAACTTCCAGACGTGGGCACAAACACGGACTCGATGCTGGAGGACCCGCTGTACATCGGGCTGCGGCACCGGCGCGTGCGCGGCGCGGAGTACGATGAGTTCATTGACGAGTTCATGGACGCGGTCGTGCGCCGCTTTGGGCAGAACTGCCTCATCCAGTTCGAAGACTTCGGGAACGCCAACGCGTTCAGGCTGCTCGAGAAGTACCGGGGCAAGTGAGTGTGACACCTGCCTCTTTTGTACTCCATTCGGTCTATGCACTATTAATAGTGGGCTGCTGCACTATTAATAGTGTGTCCAACACTAGAAGCAACATCACTCGAGGCTTAATTTAATAGGTGTCTAAAATTAGGTTTTCTTGTACTTTTATAAACAGGAGATTTCAATTTGAAAAGACTAATGTAGGTACACCACAGTCCTTCATTGAACTGTCATATTTATATTTAAGTATCCTGAATATTATTAAATTGAATTAAGAGAAACAATTTGAACACAAATAATACTCGTAAATAATACTGGGGTCTTAATTAATCGTGATTGCCTAAGATTGACGTCAAACATTATTCCCTTCAAAATACCTTTGAAAGTGATAGTCATAGATGTTCGAGTTAGATAATAAGGCCCCTCTACATCCCTCATGACAAAAGTAATAAATATTGTCTACCTACCCTAGACTATTGTCGTAAATCCGGACGGATCCGAATACCGAAGTATGTATGTTGTACGTGGGAAACTGTACCTGAAACGCATGTTCTCGGCAGATACTGCACGTTCAACGACGACATCCAGGGCACGGCGGCGGTGGCGGTGGCGGGGCTGCTCGCCAGCCTGCGGGTCACCGGCAAGAAGCTCTCCGAGAACACCATCGTCTTCCAGGGCGCCGGGGAGGTGAGGGGGGGAAACCTCGCTATTGCTCTATTGTTGTGTAACCCTTCCTGTCGTTGTCACTAATGAGTCTTGAAATTTTTGAGTATAATATAAGGGGACTTTTGTCTATATAGCCAAATTCACACTGGAGACTTTCAAAAAAGTGTTGAAATGGAAATGAAACTTTATTGAACTTTAAACGTTCAAGTAGTATAATTTAGGTAATATATTTATGAAATAATAATGCGGTTAACTCGATTTAACAGATTTTGTATTTGTTTGTTTGCTGTAACCAGGCGAAAGAAAAATAGTTTCATCAATATTCGTTTCAACACTTTTCTGACAGACTATACTGTCTATATTATTTTTACTATACCGATTACCCAAGTTACACAGTGTGATATGCTCATTTGAAGTGTGGTATAATCAGAAGGCTCATATATACAGGCGTCCCTCGGCATCGCGCAACTGTGCGTGATGGCCATGATGGCGGAAGGCGCGTCGGAGGCGGCCGCCAAGGAGCGCATCTGGATGGTGGACTCGAAGGGGCTAATCGTGAAGAACCGGCCCGAGGGCGGCGTCAACGAGCACAAGGTCAAGTTCGCGAAGGACCACGCGCCAATAAGGACCCTCGCCGAAGTCGTCGAGACGGCCAAGCCATCCGTGCTTATTGGTGAGTTCTATACAACTCATTTCAGTGAACCAGACCAAACTCACCATGGCTAAAAATCACTAGTAATGGCTATGAAGAAAAGGAGGTTTTTAGAGTTCCGTAGTACCTGAAAGGTAAAAGGAACCTTTATGGTAGGACTCGGTTGTCCGTCCGTCCGTATGTCACACACAGCCTCATAACATGCTCATAACTTTAGCACCGTTGAAGATAAGGACTTGAAATTTGCTACAAAATAGCACTCAATTGCTCTTTTTTTAAATTGTTCAAAATACATCCAACACAACAGAAAAAAAAGCATGTCCCCCCCCTTATTTCCGAAACCAATGAACCGAAAAATATGAGAAAAATCATGGTAATTTGGGATTTTGTAAAGATTAACAGGGAAAATATAGCGCGTGCGAAATTCACGATAGCAAAATGACAAAATAAAATTTTTCATCTACGAGTTTTATTTCGAGTACGGGGTAAAAATATTGTTCCCAAAACTGTCGAATTACAGAACCCTAGGTATGCGAGTCTGACTCGCACTTGACTGGTTTTTTATTCCTTGGTGGGCTCTGTTTCTGCACTTAGTTTTAGATTTGGACCGTTGTATGTAGATAGAGACCCGATTCCTCTGGCCAGCTCCAGCAGAATCCCAAAGAAGATCATCATAGGCCTGGTGGAGAGTCCCCGTAATTTTTTTCTCTCGTGAGTCTGCGTCCTTCGGTCTTCATATAGGCTTCGCTCAGAAGACTGCCTTTTGGACCTAACTCATATGCTAGGAATCCAGCTGTGTTTTAGCGCGATCAAGTCTACTATGCGTCTTAATTAATAATAGGACTCTCAGTGAAGTTACCTGCGGGTGCGATTACATTCTTTTATTGCGCTAAGACGCAGGTGGAGCCCTAACAATAGAAGACGTGTTTCCGGTAAATAAACAAACAGAAACATAATGGTCCCAACATGACCCCATTTACTTTAGCAAGTGGTAAGTATACAAATCCATCCATCAGCCTGTTGCGTCCACTGCTGGACATAGGCCTTTCCAAGATTTCGCCACTCTTGGTGGTCCTCCGCATAGGTACTACCCGCAACGTCCTCCATTCTAACACCTTCATTGGTCTTCATTCTAACACCCGTCGGTCAGCTCCAACGGCCTTCATGTTGGTGACAAATATGACCGCCCACTGCCACTTCAACTTATTGATTCGACAGGCTATGTCGGCGACCCTCGATCTCCGGCGGATGTCCTCGTTTCGGATTAGCATAGTGCTAAATAATACACAAGTTCCCAGGTTAACGTTTATTACGAGACTGCCCGCTGAACATAAAGAGCGCTTACCCTACCAAATATACAACACCTTCACCCTTATTTACTACTTACATAATACAAATAATTAGCTGCTTAGTTAACAATATTATTTTTAACTTAATATTACTGCTGGCTGGATAAACACAAACATAATACATATATTAAAAGGAGAACAAATAAACAGTGACATATATTTTCTGAAACATGAACATTAATTAATATTTACAATAAGTACATAACCAAATTACAAATCTAGTCTATTTCTTCCAACCCATATCGTTTTGGTGGATTGCGATTCCTTATCGGATACCTACGTTGACGCATCTCGTGTTCAGGTTCATTGGTTACGGTTGTGGTCGAATTAGACGCGCGTATAGTTGCGGACGCATTGGGTTTACACACGGTTTGAGTGGTAGGGGCCGAAGCCACCACCTCAGCCACCACCGGCTCATCATTATCTGGCTGAGGTGAACTCCCGCCACTGCTTCCCCTTACACTCTCCTCGCTCCGCTCTGGTTCCTCGCCGCTGGTCATAGGAATTGTTAATGACTTACGCGAGTTTTTACTGACCATATTTTGTTGTGTTTTATCAAATCGTATCTCCGTAGAAGAGAGGCCCTTATCTAAGTCGCTCGTAACCCTCTGTTTAAGCTGATCAATATGTCTGTGAATTTCGGTTCCAAAAATAGATCTAACGCAGTAATCCGTATTTCCTAACTTTCTACTAACAGTACCCGCAACCCATTTATCAGGAGTTCTACTCGAATATTCTCGGTACCAAACCGACGCTCCCGGTTGAAGCTGACGGTGCGTGCCGCCCGCATCTGCCTCGCTGCGTGCCTGCCGCGCGGCGACTCGTGCCTCCCTATCAGGTTTCAAATTGTCTAACCTCATACGAAGACTGCGGCTCTGCAGTATATTAGCGGGACTATCACCAGTAGTTGTATGCTCGGTATTTCTATAAGCCAAAAGAAACCTACAAAGCGCTGTGTGTACATCTAAGTTTTGTTTTAACGCCTTCTTTATTACACGCTTACATATTTTGACGGCATTTTCGGCCGAGCCGTTTGAGGCCGGATGAAATGGAGCCGAAAAGATATGTTCAACGTGGTTATGACGCAAAAAAAATTGGAATTCGGAACTGAAAAACGGTGGGCCATTATCACTAACTATTTGTTTAGGTAGGCCAAATCTAGCCCATAATTCCCTTAATACTGCTATAACTGCCTGTGCCGTAGTTCTTTTCATAATTATCGCTTCAATCCATTTCGAACATGAATCGACCAGGTAAGTAGTTCCATTTATAGGCCCTAGAAAATCTAAATGTAGCCTAGACCATGGGCGCGACGGCCAGGGCCATGAGTGGGGGGCGTGCCCCGGCGGCGCGTCTGCCACAGCGGCGCACACTCCACACGCACGACACTCTGCCTCTACAGCCTCGTCAATGCCTGGCCACCACACATAGCTACGTGCAAGTGATTTTGTTTTTACTATGCCCATATGGGGGTCATGGAGTTCCGTAATTACTCTTTTCCTACACGACGCTGGTATTACAACGCGGTGACCCCACATAATACAACCCAATTCACAGTATAATTCATTTTTCCTAGTGAGATACGGTTTTAATTCCCTAATTTCAACTTCTTCTGGCCACCCATCATTTATGAAACTTATTACCCGACTTAGGATCGGGTCTCGGCAGGTTTCTTTTTTAAGAACACTATAATCTAACAACAGAGCGTCTGTTGAAAAATGTAGGTAAGTTTGCTCAGGGATGTCCTGCCATTCTGAGACTACCTCTTCTTTTTGTGACCTGATTAGTCGGGAAAGTACATCAGCGGTATTTTTGTCGGTTCTAACATACTCAATAACGAAATCATATGCTGATAGCTTGATTGCCCACCGCTGCAACCGACTAGCTGCAGCACTAGGAATGCCAATATTAGGTCCAAAAATGCTTACGAGAGGTTTATGGTCAGTTCGCAGCACAAACCTTCTGCCATATAGGTATTGATGAAACTTTTCGACGGCGAAAACAATCGCTAAAGCTTCTTTGTGTATTTGACTGTAATGAAGTTCGTGTGTGTTTAGCGACCGCGAAGCGTACGCGACAACTCGCTCCTCAGCGGCGGCGGCGTGACTGCCGCCCCCTGGCGAGCGTTGCGCCAGTATCGCGCCCAAACCGCGCGAACTCGCGTCTACTGTCAACACGGTTTCCTGAGATATGTCAAAATGAACCAGTGCTGCAGAACTGCACAAATACTCTTTAACCCTCATAAAAGCGGCGTCTTGTTTTGTCTCCCATTTCCAATGTTTTCCCTTTTTTAAAAGATTGTACAGAGGTGATAAATGTGTGCTTAAATTTTCGATAAACTTCCCATAGAAGTTTACCATGCCTAAAAATGATTTTAATTCTGAGACGTTGGTAGGACAGGGCATGGTAGTAATTGCATTTACCTTCTCTGGATCAACCCGGACCCCCATTTGATCGATAATAAAGCCTAGATATCTGACTTCTCTTGCTAAAAATTCACACTTGCTTTTTTTTATTTTTAGACCGTTTTTGGACAGAATCTCTAATACTTCCTCAATTGATTTTAAATGACTTCCTAAGTCTTTGTTTTTAATTAATATGTCATCGTAGAATATCACTACATTTGGCACATTTTTAAACATATCTACCATTATTTTTTGAAAAATTCCTGGGCTCGAAGATAGTCCGTACACTAATCTCGAATATTTGAACAGCCCCCTATGTGTGTTTATCACTGTGTACTTTCTAGAACCTTCTGATAGTTCGCATTGATTGTATGCTTGGGACAGGTCTAATTTTGTAAAAAATTTGTTACCACTGAGATCACTAAATAAATCCTCCATTTTTGGAACCGGAAATCTATTAACAGCTAAGACTTTATTGAGGGTTACCTTATAGTCTGCGCATATTCTCAAGCCACCGTCGGCCTTGTTTACCACAACCAGCGGCGTGGCCCAGTCGGAGTGGACAACGGGCTCGATGACGCCAGCCCGCAGCATCGCGTCGAGCTCCGCGTCGACCCGCGCTCGCAGCGCGTACGGCAGCGGCCGCGCGCGACAAAATATAGGTTCGGCTCCCGCACGGACACACAGCTCGGCTTGGCCCCCCGTGTATTTACCCAATGTACCGTCGAACAATGAATCATGCCTGGAAATAATTTCGTTTATGATTTTATTTTTATCCAAATCACTAACAGATACCTGGTTTTTAAAAGTGTGTAAATTAACTTTGGGTATTTTTACAGGTATATTTAATTCAGATAGCCACTGTCGGCCCAACAAGCTAGTGGTTCCCCGGTCTATCACATACAAATCCAGTGTTTTGATAGTTCCACTGTAATTAACAGCTACCTCTATGTAACCTAAAGGCTGAATAGTCGAACCGTCGTAAAACTTAAGCGCCAAACTACACGGTTTCAAGTCTAGGTTGCTAAATAACTTTTGATAAACACTATAACTAGTACAAGATAATGCCGAACCCGTGTCAACTTCCATACTCAACAAACAATTTCCAACTTTAACAGTTATACACACCGGTTTATATTTGTTTAACGACATTTGGTGCATAGGTTCCTCCTCCTCGCTTCCTTCACGCACATCATCGTAGTCGTCATTGTCTCCGTAATCATCTTTGTTCGAAATGATATTAACTTCTCGTTCCTCTAGCGAGTGCAATGGCGCTCGCTCTCTGCCCCCCCGGCCCGCGCCGCGCAGTAACCGCGCGCGCCGTGCGCCCGCGCCTCGCCACGAGCCGCGTTCGCTCGCCGCTGCTCCCGCGCCGAACCCGTCCACGCGCCCACCGCGTGATCCTCTTCGCTCGAAGCTACCGGCAGATTCCGCCGCTTCCCCCCGTCTCGAATGATTGTAACCGATCCGCATGGATTTTCTGGGACACATTCTTCTTAAATGGCCGATTTCTTGGCATCCGCTACATATGTAGTCTTTATATGGACAGACAGTTGCCTGATGCTTATTGTCCCCGCATCTCGGGCACACATCGTTGAACTTATGTATTCCTTCTGCCCGCTCCCCACCGCCGTATTCCACAATATTAGCATCCCGTTCAGCGGCTTCCAGCGACAATGCCAACGAAACTGCACGATTGTATGGCAAATTTTGTTCTGCGAATAGTCTTTGCCTGATAATTTCACTCTTAAGGCCACAAACCAATTGATCACGAAGATTTTCATCCAACGCTGTTTTGAAATCACAATATTTCGATAGCTTCTTCAATTCTGTGACGTAATCGGCTATTGACTCACCCGCGCGCTGTCGACAACGCCTGAATTTATATCTTTCTGCTAACTCTGATGGTCTTGGTTGTAAGTGGTTAGCTAATAATTCCACTGCACTATTAAAGGTTAAGGCTGATGGCTTCGAAGGGCTGGCTAATGTTGATAACAGGTCATAAGCTTCATCTCCCATAACCGAAATCAACGTAGGTAGTTTCAAGTCATCGGTCACTTTGTTCACGAGAAAATACATTTCTAGTCTTTCGATATAACCAGACCAGTTTCCACTTTGCATCACAAACTCACGCATTTTCCCAACCGACATTTTTATGCACTATACTGTCTGTAATTATACTAAAATTAGCAATTTTATTTTCTTAATCCTCGTACGCCACTGCTAAATAATACACAAGTTCCCAGGTTAACGTTTATTACGAGACTGCCCGCTGAACATAAAGAGCGCTTACCCTACCAAATATACAACACATAGCTCGCTCCATAGCTTGTTGGTAGATCAAAGATTCGTCCAAGATCAAAGCCCTTTGTAAGAGAGCACGTATCAGCGCCATACGTCATCACAGGAAGGACTTAGCCTGCACTGCGGTATAAATATGTGACGCAATGTTCCACTACCACCTCAGCTTACTGATTCAGCAATAAATATAATGATAGTGAAGTAAAGAAGATGTATGTTGGTATGTCCAGGTGCCGCGGCGATCGGTGGCGCGTTCACCCCCGAGATCCTGCGCAACATGGGCAAGTTCAACGACAAGCCGGTGATCTTCGCGCTGAGCAACCCCACCAGCAAGGCAGAGTGCACCGCCGAGGCTGCCTACTCCAACACTGATGTGAGACATTTGTACTTCTTCTATCTCAGAACTTCATAGATCGATTGCTTATAGTGTTCTGTTATACGCATAATAGTATCGCACACTATATAAAGTGACTTTCATTTTTATAATAATAAATATTTACTTAAGGACATCTTGGGGTCCACATTGGTTAGTAATACATAATATAGCCAAATTCATACTGGACACTCGGTAAGTGATCAGGACCGAAGTTCAATGACCCTGTTTGCGAAATACGAAAAATATTTTTTGTGCCTCTATACTTGTTCAAGAATAAACTCGACTCTGTATAGGCAGTCTAAATTTTATTTTGCGTTTTTCACCGAAAGGGTCTTTCAACCTTGGTCCTGACCACTTACAGAGTCTTCAGTATGTGTTTGGCTGGATAAACGAAAGTCACTTTATATAGAACACTGTACAGGGTTCATTTTTCAAGTAGACGTGGCGTAGATGCCCAAATCCGATACTACAGGGAATAACGAAAAATGGTCAAACGTGTCTCAAGGCCAATTTTGAAATCCAAAACTGCACCATTAGATTTTTCAAAAAATAATTTCGGACCGGTTGAATATATTCATTATAAATTTTGATTTTACCAGCTATCTCGTAAATGTCATATGCCAAACTTTCCAGTGGACACTTTTGCGTTCTTAGCACGGATATAATTAGTTCCGTTAAGGCGAGATCATCTAGAGGAATCTGTCCTGCTCCAACGCTTTCATACACTTTTCTATCCTGCTCAGTGCGAGCGGGCCACTCAGAACTTACTATTTTGGAATTAAGAAGATAGATTTTTAATATGTATGACGGCCGTTTTATATCACATTTCTTACAATGTTTATTTTGATAAAAGATTTATTGTCTAAAATCTAATAAACTCAAATGAAATGTTATTAAGGTACATATCATAGTTTTTAAACCTATCTTTGAGATTTTTTGCTAGTATTCATTCGTATATCAAACGGTCAGAGAGTGAAATATGATATATATTTTTTTCAATTGTATTAACTACACTTTTCCGGTTTAAAATGTATTTTCAAAGAGACAATATCCGGATATACCCGTTTTCATGCAGGAGCGCGCAATCTTCGCGAGCGGGTCCCCATTCCCGGACTACCGCACGAAGGACGGGCGCGTGCTGAGACCGGGCCAGGGCAACAACGCGTACATCTTCCCGGGCCTGGCGCTCGGCATCATCTGCGCCGGCATCGTCGACATCTCCGAGGACTTCATGCTGTTGGCTGCTGAGGTGGGGAACAATAAACAACTCGCGCTCTACTCTACATCTACAACACATAGTCTACTGATCAAACTAAACAACTTTAATAGAAACAATATCTCATTTATTTATTATACTTATATCTGTTTTATTAAAATATAGGTAATAATAGGTACCGTAACATCATAAAATCCGATCGTTTATAATTTTACCAGTGACGTTATAATTTCTCTGTAGGGTTTTTCACAGTTGTTTATAAACTTATCTAACCTAACATAGTGAAAATATAAACTACTGGATTTAACAATGTCATGCTGACATATATTTAAATATGTATTTTATTTACTAAGTAGCAGATCAAACACAAAGATTAAATAGCGTGGCAAGTTTCCATACAAAAAATAAGCTACATTTAGGCTTAATGGTACGAAGAAACATATAAAAATGGGTTGTTTTGGCTGGCTTATGCTTGGAACATATTTTTTAATTCCTAAACTAAACTCTAGTATATATTTTGTTTGGAAAAAAGCAATATTTACATTTAAGAGAGCCTGAAGTTCACGGAGCTAAAATTGCCACGCGTCGACTCTATGTGTTTATTATTAATGTTAGGTCTGCTACTATATTATACGTCTGTGATTTTATTTATAAATTACCCATCATCACAGTCTGAGCGTTAGGTCTATAAACACAGGTTTTTGCGAGGATTGGGGGTAAGGCGTTTATTTGAGCTTTTCTATTTTTTGCAATAAACAACTTTTATGGTTTAGGCCCTGTCGGAGATCGTGTCGCAAGCGGACCTGGACTCCGGCAGCCTCTACCCGCCGCTACAGGACATCCAGGACTGCTCCGTCAAGATCGCGAAGAAAATCGTCGAACACGCCTATAAAGTCGGTAAGTTCAACGACATTAGCTATATTGCTTCTGAAATATTCATTTCAAGGTGAATGTACGAGGGTGCATTTTTATATTCGTGGAATGGGTAGGTAATTAATAAATGAGGGTACTTTCCTTAGTCGTAACTGGTTAAGTAGCTCATTATTAGTATAAATAGAATGTTTTGTTTTAATCGGGCCATTACTATTTGAATTATCGTCGATCAAACAACTCAGTTGGGAAGAACATTGTGAAAAATGGAGAAAATCGAGCACCGCGCTGTCATAAAGATCCTTACCAAGCAAGGTAAATCGGTTCAAACCATACTAGAAGAGATGTCATCCGTTTACGGGGAGTCTTGCCCCGGTAAAACCATGGTTTATAAGTGGCATACCCTTTTTAAGAAAGGCAGGGCCTCACTTGAAGATGATCCTCGGCCAGGACGGTCGATCGAGGTGACCACTCCGGAAAATGTTGATACATTATAAAGATAAAGGTGTCTCCATAACCGGAGAATACTATGCTTCAATCTTAGAGCGATTAAAGGAAGCAATCAAGGCAAAAAGAAGGGGAAAATTAGCCAAAGGTGTCCTCCTTCTGCACGACAACGCGCCTGTGCACAAGAGCCGTGTTGCGTTGGCTTCCCTGCATAAGGTGGGCTTCGATATTTTGGTTCATCCACCCTACGGTCCTGACCTGGCTCCCAGTGATTATTATCTCTTTCCAAAAATGAAAAAAGAACTTCGGGGGAAGAAGTCCTCAAGCGATGAAGAAGAGAAGGAAGCAGTTTCAGCTTATTTTTCAGACAAAGAAAAAACATTTTTTTTCGAGGGTATACATAAGCTAATTGAAAGATCTGAAAAATGTATTAGGGTTGCAGGTGAATATATTGAAAAGGAAAAATAAACTTGTATTTTTATTTCCACGTCTTACCCCCGATTCCGCGAACTTAAAAACGCCCCCTCGTATATCTACTCCAATTGCAATTTACTTAGACCAATCTTTGAAGGCCTCCTACATATATATGGGTGGCGCCAACAAAGACATTAGGTACATAATCAGGAATAAATTCCAAGTAAAAAAAAATATATTGTCTCTTGACAAAAACAAATTTAAGCGATTTTAATGATAACCATACTACACTAAAGAAATTTATAGATCTATAAAACTATTGTTCAACATGTTTTTTCCGTCCATCGCGTCCATGTGAAAAGTATTATTTTCTCCTATTTTGCGCTATCAGCAAGCGCGATCATCGTAACAGCCACTTTGCAATACGCGCTGATATGAATGTTATTTCAATGTCGTTTCCGTCGATTTTTGTACTGACACTATAGAGCGGGCATGAGATTTCTCCAAACACGACTGACAAATCTTTTTACTTCAATTGGTCGGCGGGGGCTTTGTCACCACCCTCATGACGAATACCATACCAACAAGTGGGTTGTCGTGTTCCGGTATGACATCATGAGTTGCGTAGTATCAGACATGTTTTCATTACCGACTTCTGTAGATTTTGCGGAAGTCCCTGAGCACACTGAATAACGCCTCGTCTCATCAGTCAGGGTAGTGCATGGGCGTAGCTAATTAGCTATAGATATGGCTATATCTTTCTCATGGGGTGTCTAAGGAAACCAAAATCCAAAATAAAATGTTGACCGCCCATTGTCATTAACTCAGGGATGGGCTTACGTTTGTAGGGAACACCAAAAAAATTATTTACGAATAAGTATGAATTTGGTTGCATAAATTTAATGTCACCTTGTATTTTATGGCACAGATAATTCGTAACTGTTTCTGACCCACGGACCAACTAAGCGACCGGATACAAAATGTAACTGTACGTGAATATTTTTTCCGCGTATACTTAAGGGAGTCCGGATCCCCGAAATCCCCCCCCCCCATCGCCCATGGGGTAGTGGCCAACCGTAACCCAATAGTCTACAAAAAATAAATTAAACCGTAGCCTGTATTGAAGCCATCAGCCCTATTCTCAGTCTGTCGAATTAGCCTTCTCGATCGTAAAAACCCATTTTATCTGTCGAACTCCATACATTTTTAGATAGAGTTTTAGAAATCTCACTTCAATTGTTTCCCCGGAATTGCCCCCCAGGACATGAGCTATTCCAACGCAAAAGTTTCATCACTATCCGTTTACAGGTTGCACAGACTTATCCTGTCACAATTTTCTCATTTCGTTAAGATAGCAGCTGCTCTTCTATTCCACGTGCTTATTGACCATTTGTCACTAAAATGTTTTTCCTTTGAATGAGACAACCAAATGGTCATTAGTAAGCACAGCATTGCATTAGTGCACTGTGGTACTTTTATGGTTTTGACTATACTGTACCTTCTGTAAAAAAATATTTTAAAAGATTTTTTTTACAGTTTACAGTTTCTGTAAAGAACACTAAAGAACTATTTTGGAATTAAGAAAATTGAGTTTAACAGCACTAAAACTAAAATTAAACCTTCAGAATCTACTTAGTAAGAGGTAGTAGGAGCTTATAAATCTTAACCAATTATGAATGGATCGCGACTTACAGGTGCTTATAGATATTTTATGATATGGCAGTCCCATAAGGGGTTTACATCTCGGACTTTTGTATGTTCAGCTTACGTAAACTACATTTTTGTCGAGTCCATTCAGAAATAGCTTTCATTGCGTCAGCGAAACTATTATAAGATTCACCTGAATATCTCTGTACTTGGCAGGTTTTTTTGTGTTCTATACCCAAAGGGCAAACAAGTCCTATTAAAGTCACTTTACTGTCTGTCATTCCGTATGTGAATTACATACAGAGGCCTAAGATCAGAAATTTGGATATGTGTAGAATGTTAACCCAAAACCGAATATTGAAATATAAATAAATTAAATTATTTTCAGAGGGAGACCCCCCTCTCCCATATAGGTATGTTTTTTTTTACCCTGGCATGTGGGTTGTCATTATCTAGCTAGAGTCCATCACGTAAAGCACATTTTTATTAATCTTCAGAAATAAATAAATGCTGGGCAATTTGTCAGCTTTAGACTATTTTTGTTAAAAATAAAACTAGTTAGGAATTTGGAATATTCTGTGTATGAAGATGATGCACTATACTTTATTTTAACAACAATCACTGAAAATGTCGATTTATGTGGTAGTTTCAGGGTAACGTACCCGAATACTCAAAGAATTTAATATTGCAGCCTAAGCCTTTGCCGTTTTATATTACTTTCCAGAATTAGATCCTGCCCGTGAGCAACACTATTGCCAAAAGATCAAATACTCTATTGGATGGTGCAATAATATACAGTGTGTTTTTTTTCGGCCCCGGGACTCCTTTTAACATTTTTCTCTATAGTTTCGGATTTGGCCATCACCCCCACTTGGACAATTAACTCTGTATAGTTTTATAATTTCTGTCCATCAAAAACCGTACAAAGTATATATATAAGCGTTTTTGGATTGGCCGCGACCGGTTCCAGAAATAGGACATGCGCGTTTGTCCGATTTATAGAACCGGCCGTTCACCAGACAAAACTTTGGAAGTACGTACATACTTACAAGGTGAAATCAAGTTAACCGACCAAATTCATACTGGAGACTAGAGACTCGGTTAGTGATCAGAAACGAGCTTCAATTACCCTTTTTTTTGGTGAAATACGAAAAAATATGTTTTTTGCTTTCTTACCTTCTAGACTAGGAATTGTAAAACCAGTAAGGGCCAAAAGGATTACTGAACCTAGCTCTTGATGACTGACCGAGTCTTCAGTATGAATTTGGTCGGTTGATTTAATTTCACCCTATATACTCACGCCTGTCTCCCAGATGCGTAGGCAAATACTACAGACTTCCATTTGCTACGATCCTGACACACCTCGTTTGTTTCTTCTACATCCATCAATCCAGTCATACAAGCTCTTCTATTTCGGGTACTTTTTACTTTGCCCTTCTTCAGTATACCGCCTATTTGGTCGGCAACTTTGGAAGTGTTAAGGCGACTCTATTTGCCCCAACTCCTATAATAGCGCAGTTCGCTGATCATGTCCTTATTTATAGGTACTTGTTTATTATTTTTTCTTTTTCAACATATCCCATACAATATCCATGACGTGAAACTAAAACATTTATCAAAATCAAATACATACAAAAGTTACAAGCGTCTAAAAGTCCTGGATTTTACACATATTTTGATGAATGTTTATGTGCCGTAATGTCCCAGAAGCGATACAACAAATCAAAGAATTTTAGTTTCATAGCATAGTATATTTTATACTATTCAAATATATTTTTGTTTCATTTCGATTTTTAGGATATTTCTCCTGAAATCTTAGACCATTTAACACGGGACCTGGCAAAGCGCGACTCTTAGTACTGAAATTATTCTGCCGTTTTCCACGGGAGGGGAGGTAAACACGCACAGCACACATTTATTCATTCACGCACACTCTTGTGAAAGATTGATATGTCACACTAAATCTAAAGCTGCAACACAAACACAAAACGCGCACACAAGCAAACTTATATGAACAAATTGTTCATGTACTTCGGCAGAGGGGGATAAGTGCGCTTGCCTAGTCCCGTGTTAAATGGTCTAAGCCTGAAATCGTAGGAACCACGAAAACCATTCTCGAGTTTTTTCAAAACATATGTTGTCTCGCGTTAGCTTGCCTCTCACACCGTGTTCGGTTAGTTCCGTACGAGCTCGGGAAATGAACGTTCGGGCTAACCAATAACAGTCAGTCAATGCTCTATAACCTGAAGTTGAATGTAGAATGAAATAGCAAGCATAGCGATCCCGTGCGCGACTGACTTCAAGCCGCCGACTACAGTCTTCTTACGCGCAATTTCTCAAGATATATTTAATGTTCCCAGGTAAAGCGTCAGTGCAGCCTCAACCCCTGGACACGGAAGCGTTCATCCGCGCGCAGATGTACGACGTGCACTACAGCCCCGCGGTGCCGCCTGTCTACCGCTGGCCCGACCTGGCGCCCCGAGTCGACCGTCTCTAGTAGACTCCACATTCGCGCGAATCTCGGCGGACTTTGACTCGCTTACACATGTTTATAAAGTCGCTTTTAGCTTGCCATTCGGTTTATAGAATAAGTCCGTCAAAGTCCATGTAAGTACCTTATTGAAGAGAGCCCGACTCTCGCAATATCTGTGTTCGCGATCATCTCAGCCGGCCTTTTACATTTGTGCCGTTTTTAGACGAAGTCTTATAAGTGGGAGATCTAAATGTTTATTTATTTAATTGATATTGTATACTTTTGACAGGGTGACTCGAATGTGCTATGATAATAATGTTTTTCGATAGCATTTATCATCGTTTACGGTCGATGGGATTAATTCGGAAATTGTTTTATCGTTTCATTCCATGTGAATATGTATTATGAATTCATGATTGAAGAAAATTCCTTTGTCCACGTTGTAAATATAATTTATTTGACCTTTTAAACAAAATTGTATTGTATTGATATACATAAAAAGGTCCTACCAAAATAACCGAAAATATTTTGGGGAACAATTTTGTGTTAGACCCTATGGGAGCTAAATAGTTTTGAGAAGATCGTATTTTTGCTTGTGTGATTTGATTATAACTAATAGATTAAAGAATAACTGTATCATTAATTTACCAACCCCCGGAAAAATAATGATTTCCTCAAAATTCATTATTTCCTATGAAAATGGGGTTAATTAATGACTATAATGACACACAAATATCCGCTAAAATATGTTCGGTCATTTCAGATGACCATAAATAAGGAAAATGTTTTGTAATATTTAGCTTTTTTATTATTGTTGTACTTAAAAAAAATATGGCGTTTCGATCAGAATAAAATTGATTTAATGGTTTGATGTTACTGTGTTATTATTATTAGTTATTATTGATTTGATGACAGGCCCTGTAAAGTTCCTTATGATTATGTGATGATAGAAAATGTAATATTCGAAATGTGTAAATTTTAAAATTAAATTAGATGAGATACATAATTAAGCATTGCAGTTTTATTGGCGCCTCCTTTAATAACAACAACAAAAATACAATTTTATCTGTACTGTACACCATAAAAAGGAAACAAAAAAATATACCAAACATAATCGAACTTATTTTATTAGGTAAGCACAAATAGGCGGCCTCCTTTCCAGGCAACTTTTGGGTGGAAAAAACTTGTCAAAAGGATAATCGGCGGTGTGTATATTTAATTTATGCAGCCAAACTTATACTGGAGGCTTGTTAAGTGATCAGTAACACGGATCGATAAGTTTTTGCTGCAAAATGAAATCCCGACATCCCATAGCAAATGACTCGGGGCTGGGCTTGCGTTTGTGAGGAACACGAAAAGAATAATTTATGAATTCCACAAAAAGGGTCATCGAACCTTGTTACTAAGCACTTGCTGAGTCTTCAGTAAGAGTTTGGCTGCATAAAATTGAAAAGTCACCTAACGTCTTACAATAATAAAAAATAATAAAAGTAAAAAAAAAACGTTTTCTGTGGTATATGGTCTATTAGGGATACTCTATCATCTTTTCCATTTTTTTCACTTTGAATTGTAGGACCTTATATACAACGCGTAACGGAAAGGTGTGGTGGTTTAAAACTAGACATGGTGACGATCTTGTAGTAAAATTTTCAGATTGGACCTTTCCATGCAATTTATAATGTTACTTTCCCTAATAATTTCAAAGTACCTAGTGTATTTGATGCAAATGTGAATACGTAGAGGACACAAAGTTCCCGGAAAGTTTTATTGTGGCTTGATCAGCCAGCCCAGCCCTATCTGGCGCGCACTTTAGGTTCAAGCCACACAGAAGCGGCGCGGCGCGCATCGACCGCGCGGGCGTCATTCAAATTTCGTACAAAATACATGGAAATAAACTCGCAATTTGAACACACCGAATGGTATTTTCAGGCGGTATCGGGCGTCCGTACCATACCTCAAATTGCGACTTTATTTTCATGTGTTTTGTAGGAAATTTTAATGACGCTCGGGCGCTCGATGCGCGCCGCGCCGTTTCTGTGTGGCTTGCACCTTACGTGTTACACCGAAACGACATTGATTTTTGGATGCGGTTAAGACTTGCAACAGAATAATCACCTTCAGCTATCGTTGTAATGTCGGTCACGAAAATAAGCACATTCAACCAACCCCCATAGTCCTTAGCTCAGATAATCTAAGGTCCTTAGCGACTTAAAATGGTCGTTCGTTGTGGCCTGAAGTTAGCCGCACAACACGTTTGACGGCCCATTTTTCCCAACGATTTTTGACATTTGATGAGGCTCGTGGCCGAATCGTTGGTGTTTATTGTAGAAAATTGTAATTTATTTTGGACTCATAACCGCACTCTTTATTTACGAATTAAATCAACTGACTTTGGTGATCATCATCATGCCTAAACTGTGCCCAGCGATGTGAGGTGCATGCTGTTTAAGTTGTTGAGTGCTACGACGAAGAGCAATCAAGGTTGAAAATGTAAAAATGCAATCTTTGGAAACACTGTCAGTGGTATAATGGTTGGTATGTTAGGTTTGCCAAACTTGATTCTTTGTTATCTATTTTCTTGAAGGTAAGTTATTTTTATTTTTTTAGATTGCCTTTGCAGCAAAAGAAGATCTTATTATTCTATCCAAATTTAACAAAAACTGGAAAGCGGGTTTTCCAAAACTGAAGTTGAATTTAAAGTGTTTCTGTTTTTAATGCAGCAATGACCCGTAGTTTTTTGTAGAAGGTAACAGTTTCAACTTGATATCTCGCACGGGGCCCGGGAAAAACGGCCTTGACAAAATGTTCCTAGAAAGATAAAATAGAGAGAGAGAAACAATAGAGTGGCTAGTGATTATGTTTACACCAATTTTATTTAACTGTATCCAAAAAGGGTGTACAAACAGCTCTATACCGGGTGTAAATAGACTGCTACCATTAAATGAAACCACATATTCTACCGAGCCTACTGAACCACTTTTCCCAAGAATCATACCCGCGGACACCCTTAGTTTAGGAAATAATTGAGTTCCGAACAAAAATGCGTAAACCCTAACGCACCGACATACGGGCGAGTTTAGAGAGAGCGTCGACCGTTAAACAGCTTCAGGTCCGAGTCTCCAGTATGAATTTGGTCGGTTGTTTCAATTTCACATAGTAAAATCGCCCGTATGTCAGTGCGTTAGGGTTCACGCATTTTTGTTCGGAACTCAATTATTTCCTAAACTAAGGGTGTCCGCGGGTATGATTATTGGGAAAAGTGGTTCAGTAGGGTCGGTAGAATATGTGGTTTAATTTAATGGTAGCAGTCTATTTACACCCGTATAATGCCATGACATGATAGATAGTGTACAGCAAATGTCATCGGGTTAGGAATAGGATATGAACATAATATGAAGAACTAACACAGCTTCATGCAAGCATGCATAAATAAAAGATGCAAAGTATCAGAGACTGACAGTCTTTATTTCGAATAATAATTATTTTATAAATACAAATTGAGAAGTACCGATTCACAACAAATTACCTAGTTTACAACGTTCGACAAAATATTTTATCACTTATCACTTCATAACTGTACAAGTCGGTCGGCCTCGGCCGGCACTGATTGACTACAATATCGACTTCATATCACGTGGCGCCCCCGCGCGGGCGGGGCGCGGGGCGGGCGGTGCGGCGCGGCGGGGCGCGGGGCGGGGCGCCCGCGCGCACACACGCGAGCCTCACCTGCTGAGCGAGTGCGAACGCTCGCGGGACGTCGAGCTCTCGCCGTTCACTCGGGATCGGTCACTGCCTGCAACATTAAACACTCGGTCACTACTAGGCAGAGAGCGACGTTACATCGGCCACGTCTCGGTGTGGCAACCAGCATTCTGCTTACACATGTCAACTTATGTGTTAAACTACTCGATACTTCACATACGGGATATAGAAATGTCCCGGACACGGCAGAGACGGAATCGCCCTAAACTTCTAAAATACGTTTAGTCCACGTAACCATGCCAAGTTTTGCTATAAGTGATTGTATCGATTATGGCAAAATTGTACAAGAGTGCTAGAGTATTCAAGTCGTTTTTTTAGATTATTAAGAGCCTTCAAAATATCATAGAATAATTAACTAAATACGAAACATGCAAAGATTTGATAATTAAATCTATATATGGATTCGTGATTTGGCAGAAAGCCCGTGAATTTAACTGGCATAACTAGAATTTTCGAGTTTTAACATGATGCAATAGCTAATATACATAGAAGCTCTTTACTCGCCGGGCCCGGAACATTTTAGCGCCCTTGCAGATTGATGATTCCTTCTGTACATACGCCGTCGGTTATTTGACAGAAGATACAAGTTAAACAAAACAAAATTTAAAAAATACGTTACAAATAAAGAAAGCGAAATAAAACACATCGACAGCACAATGTCAAAACACAATAAAGAAAACAACCATGTCTCGCTATGTTTTGACAAAAATGCAAAATTATTTAAGCTTTAAAGCGAGCGCTAGTTGCAGTAAAACAGGCCTGACCTAAGGAATGATGGCCTTTGATACACGTGTCCTATAACAAAACATTTCACTTGTCACAAAAATTAAGGATTATGAGCAATTTGATTAGGGCGAATATAATATATATAAATATCAGTAATTAAAAAAAGGAATTAAGCTAAGGCTAAGCGTTTACCAGCCCGCAGCGTAAGCGGCAGACGGATGGCATCGAATGGATTTCAATCAAATTACGTTAGCGACATCCGTTCCCAAGAAACTTTTCCGTTACCGGCTGGATAACTATTAGCCTTGCACTGAACTCCTCTCTTAAGATCTGGGGGTGTAGCAGGCGCCGTCGATACAGCATCTTTCCATCATACTTACTCTCTGGTACATTGACAAACGCGGAATCTGTGAGAGTGCAAGTAGGATAGATAGACGCTGTAACCCTGGCGCATGCTAGCCACAAAGGAGGTTCTCCGAAAAGATCGTATTGTTTTTCCTATCACAGAGAAAGGACAGAGAAGGGCCAATCAACTTTTTTACCCACACTACTTTTGGATTATTGCCAATAATCAATAACAAAATTCACAATTTCGCTCTTTTCTTTGTTCGCTTACTAAATCATTTTGCAATATTACGAAATTTAAAAAAAACTAAGAAATCATTTGTATTTGTTGAAAAATGTATGGTAACTCAGTAGACGAGTTTGTTCCTGAGTTACCATGGAAAAACAGTGTTGTCTACTGAGTTACCCCTTGGTTTTAATGAAAATTACAATAATTATAACGCATTATTCGATTCGAAAGACACTCAATGATCTCTTTATCTAATATTCTTGTTTTTAACAGAAAAGCTACGCTATAAAAATGCTCATTAAAAAAAAACTAGCAGTGTGGGTAAAAACGTTGATTAGCCTAGGAGCGAATGGTATCGCATCAAAGCAGCCCCAGTAATGAAGAGAGTACTGACCGAGCCTGTGCTGCGGCGGCAGCTTGGAGAAGAAGGGATGGTGCAGCGCGTCGCGCAGCGTGATCCGCTGCGAGGGCTCGTACTCGAGCATGCGCGCGATCAGCTCGAACAGCTGCCGGGACTCTTCGCTGTTGTTCTGGAGGTATCTCTGTTATACATAACAATTTTTTATGTTATTAAATACATACAGCAATTATGTATTTTGATATAACGTATAACGATTAAAAAAACCGGACAAGTGTGAGTCGAACTCGCCCACCGAGGGTTTCGTTAAAGACTATATTTTTTATAATTTAATTACAAATGTACAGTTTCAGATTTTTCCCTATACTTGTAGTATAAGACGGTATTACTTGCCAAATTTCATAGTTCTAGGTCAACAGAAAATAACATTTGATTCCCTTGAGAGTGTCGAAGTATACGTTTTTTGCGGCATAAACGGCCCTACCTTTTTTTTACGTTAACTTGGACTTTTTTACAGCTTCAAGGGACTGTAGACCTGGATATAGTATATGTATGGTTTTAATTTCAACTCGATACCTCCGCGTTCCCGAGATAAAGAGTCTTGACTGACAGACAGATGAGACAGACTGACAACAAAGTGATCCTATAAATAAGGGCTCCGTTTTTCCCTCTTGAGGTACGGAATCCTTTATAATAATACGAGAAATATATGTGAAAAATATTTAAGTTGGGCTACTAAAATGAAATTTGAAAAATTATTAAATTAATAAAAATTATACACCTGCATAAAATAAAGAAACAACTGTCAACATTAAGGTTTACCACTGTATCTCCGAGAACTATCGGCCACTGGTACCGTCAACAATCGCTTTTACAATGACGACTTCTACGTCTAAACCTGTCCCCTTCTCGATTAATTTCAACATCTATCAAAGGTGTCGTGTTTGGCTACAAATGATGTGTGATGTCATTTCTAGCCAATCACGGTGCGTTTGAAGACGGTTGCGATGGATACCAAAGTTAAAAATAACAATAAGGCCCCTGAACTGATGGCCAAGTTGCTGGTTTCATTTGTGGTTTTCTTTAGCATGTCCTACCGACTAAGCAGTATGTAACAAACTAAAACCCAGGCTACACAAAACGTACTTGATGATGATGATGTTGTTGAGGTGGGACGCCTGCTGGGCTCAGGCGGATGGTCGGATCTCTAATTGGAGCTATTCCATCCAATTCCTATTGCTTGGAGCTTTGGTATCCTAATGTCCCAGGGTCATTCCCTCCTCAAATCTTCCGCTTCTTTTAATAAATCTAAGTATGTCTGAGTACATAAGGTACTTTAAATCTTCTAAACGTACTTAGTTGGGTAGGTAATTAATACTACAGATGAAATAGCGAGTCTTGAGCGGTGGGTTTTGTTAGGAAAATCATCGCAATAGGTCTTTTATGTACAATCGCACCATGCACGCAGTCATAATGGTAATTTTTATATAAAATTGGTAGCTTGATTTGCAGGGACTATATAATAATAATAAATAATAATAAATAACTTTATTTGTTCATAATACAAAATAATACTTAAAGAATGTTCACTGTCCCCTAACCTACGTATTCGTGTATCGTAGGGTCACAGACTTATCCTTCTAAATTCTAAAGCAGAGACTATTCTAACATGCATGAGTTATAATTAATTTAGATACATTTAACATAAAAAGCAACGAACAACAAAAACATAATTCATACATTAAAACTAAATGTGTAAGTGAGTGAGTGTGTGAGCGTGCGTGTGGTTGTGTGGAGAGTATTCATGAGCGGTGAGTTTTTTGAGTATTTATATGTGGTGGATGAAATGTTTGTAAATTTATTAGTGGAAGGTGTGATAGTGATGTATGTGATTTTTATTGTTGACTGTATGTTTGTCCTTAATTGACATAAATAAAATGAAATGAAGGGAATTGGAGCATAACTCTAGGTAGGTATTTTAAGAAGCTCTTCAGTTTGACTGTAATTTAGTCTTAGTAAGTATTGGTGAATAGATTGTCCACAACTTCTACGAGTGAGGGAAATTAAAGTAATTTTTTTGCTAATGGTGTTATAAGTATATGGTCCAAGAAAAATATGGCAATTTTGTGCAAAGCAGGTACGGGTTTTTGGTGTAGTAAATATACGATTTTTCCTCCGTTTAATTTCAAGCTGTGGTTTGAGTGCTTTATAATCTGCTTTCGTGTGTTGACGTAGTATAATTGATTTTATATACAGTTGCCGAACCGTCAAGACAGGACATTCTCTATACAACTCTCTAGTGGGATGACGCCTAGGCTTAAACAGCATGACTTTAAGCAATGCGCGCTGTGCACGTTCAAGAGGAAGAAGATGACTTTTGGCTGCTGCACCCCAGGCAGTGATACAGTAGCCAAGTATAGATTGGGCTAAGGCGTGGTAAACCAGCATTACGACCTTTTGTTTACCAACATGTCTTAATCTTTTAAAAATATGAATAAGTTTGCGTGTTCTAGCAGACAGGTTCTTAATGTGTTCTGACCACGTTAGCTTCTCATCGAGAATGACTCCGAGGTATTTGATAGTGGTTTGGCGTTCGAGGGCTGGGCAATTACAATTTTCCGTGTTGTTGCAAGTGTGAAGAGTAATATTAAAATTCTGGTTCGGTTGGGTTCGTGAAGTAATTGTGAAGGTTACGTATTTAGTTTTGGTGGCGTTAACTGTTAGGAGATTGTTTTGCAGCCAGTGGGTGACATTATATAGACCTTCGTTTGCACGAGTTTGCACTTCATCCCAGGTATCTCCATAGAATAGTAAGACAGTGTCGTCCGCGAAGGTAATAACCTGCCCTTTAATGAAGGTTTTACTACAAAGGTTGTTGATGTAGATTAAAAATAGCGTGGGGCCCAAAATGCTACCTTGGGGAACACCAAAACTTATATTAGTATCGTTTCCTTCGAAATCACTCAATTTTACCCTCTGCTTCCTATCGGACAAATAACTTTTGAACCACTGTAGTGGGAGACCACGAACTCCTATGCGTTCTAATTTTGCAAGGAGAATAGGGATGGAGACGGTGTCGAAAGCTTTGGCCAGATCTAAAAATATACCTAAGCATTTTTTGTTGTCGTCCAGTCTGTTAACAACAAATTCAGTTAGTTTGGTCACTGCATCTTCTGTAGATCTCTTAGCTCTAAAGCCAAATTGATTATCTGAAAGTAAGTTTTTTGTTTCTAAAAAGTTAATAAGTCTTTTGTTAACAAGTTTTTCCAGTATTTTAGAGAGCGCTGGAAGCAGTGAGATTGGCCTAAAGTTCGTGACATCGCCCCCATCTCCACCCTTATAGATTGGACAGATAATAGACTTTTTAAGTGCCTCAGGGACATGTCCATTTTCTATGCTGAGTTTGCATATAATAGATATAGGTTTACAGAGTGAGTTGATAGCATACTTAAGTAATTTATTTGTTATATGGTCCCACCCAGGAGCAGAGTCGTGTTTTAGGCTTCTTATTACTGCGCATACTTCATGTTCATCCGGTGGAATAATCGCAAATGAGTGAATGGGAGAATTTTCTGAAGTTATTTGATGGGAAAGTTCTGTCTCTGAGCAATTTAAGGTCGTAAGAATACTTTGAGCTAGCTTAGCACCTACAGTAGAAAAGTACTCATTGACCTTTTTGAGAGAGTCGCTTATATTGTCTTCCAAAGTTAATAATTCATCTGATTTATTATTATTTTTTGTAACATTACATATTCTTTTAACTTGTTGCCAGATTTTCTTAGAGTCATTTTCATGTTTTTGTAGTTCAGCCTGATAAAAAGTATTTTTGCATTTCCTAATGATGTCATTACAATGGTTTCTATAATTGCTATATACTGATTTTAATTCTTTGTCATTAGGGTATTTTTTAGATTTATAATGGAGTTTGTCACGTTTTAAGATACATTTTATGAGCCCACTAGTAATCCAGGGTGACATATTCTGTTTAGAACGGGGTAAGGCTTTTATGGTCGTATGCTTGTTAACTATATTCGTAACAATTTTAATGAATTGATCAGTGGCATGGCAAACGTCTGTCGATTTCAGTTTGTTTTCCCAGTTCACTTCGCTTAGGTCCTTACAAATGGAATCGTAGTCTAATTGTTTCGTTGTTTTGTTTTTATTTGTGATCACAACAGACTGCGATTTGGTGACTAGAATAACAGGAGAATGGTCTGTAGCACTTGGCGGGATAACTAATATTGTAGATTCGTTCTTAGATTTAATCATACAGTGATCTAGACAGGTTTTGGTTGGTTCGCGAGTGTGAAACATATGTCCAGGAAGAAGACCATGCGTAGCTAGTAAAGTTAAGTAATGGGAGGGATCAGGACTCTCTTCACTGCGTTCAAGGAGATCAAGATTTATGTCGCCCATCAGAAATATATTGGGAAACATTTTATATTTTTCCAGGATATTATTTAACGTGTCACAGAATTGGGTAGTATCTTTAATGAAAGGTGGTCGGTAGATGGCTATAAAAGCATAGTCTTTTCCCAAAGTAATAGCAAGGCAATTCATATTAGGTATTGTTTCCTCAACTATCTTAATGTTTTTAAGAGAGCCCTTAACGTATAACACAATTCCGTCATTTTGGTTTATGTAATTGTTTGTAATGTAAATATCGTAGCCAGGGATGATTGGTGGGTTGTTGTCTATTTTGTTTAGCCAGCATTCAGTCAAAATAATTAAGTCAAATTTAGTATTCAATCTATTTAAAAGAACTAGAAGATTATCAAAGTTTTTATTGCAGTATACACTTCTGATATTAAGAGTTATTGCTGAGACAGTTCTATTATTAAATTTCAAATACGTCTTACACTGTTCGGGTTCGGGCATGTAGAATGATTGGGAGACATTGATTGCATCAATGTCTGTACCAAGATCCCTTGTATTATTCATAATACTATGAATAAATATACCTTGGAAAAAAACGCGTTTCCAAGGATTAGAGTTTGAGATAGACCGATCCCGAAGAGTGCTTTAAAGTAAGGACTTTTAGTGTGTGTGTTTGTGAGTTTTGCAAGTAAACGCGTGGAGTATGTGTGTATGTGCAAGAACTTATTGGATAATATAAAGAAAACATAAAAAGACAAGTAATATAGCATGCAAATGATTATAACTATGATAATAAATAGAAGTGGACAATTGCTTATATTGTAAGAGTAACATTTATCATTCTGGACAGATAGTCATGCTTCTATGTTTCCGTTCGATAACGTGTCTCTTGGGGTATTCTGCCGGTTTTTCAGATCTTCCAGTTGTAGTAGTGATCTTATCTCAACCGCGGGTGTTCCTTCATCTTTCCTTATAAGAACTTTTCCCCGAGACGTCCAGCAGAATCTATAGTCCGTATTTCTGACAAAATCACGAGCTGCGTAATGAAGTTGCTTCGCTCTTTTTGTGAGTAAATCGTTAGCGTAGATGATTTTTTCTTCAACGGGAAGACCAATTGTCTTAGTACTGAACTTTCCATCTTTATTCTCCGAGTTGAATATCTTCAGTGCTGTCAGTAGTGCATGTTTCTGTTTAATGGTCTGAAATTCCGCTACAATAGGCCTTATTTGATCGGGTTTTGCAGGTGCTCGGTAAACCTGACGCGGCGTGACATCGGCGTAACCTGGGATTAGTGTATTCTGAATTTTGTTTACAGTATCCTCTATATTTTCGTTTTTAATCTGCGGAATGTTTCTGAATTCAACAGAAGTCTCGCAAATTTTTCGCTGCATCAATTCAAGTTCCCTCTCCAGGAAATGAACTGTTTTATCCGTCTTCTCTTCTTTTTTCTCAACAGTAACGATACGATTTTCTAGTTCAATTTGCTTTGAGGTTATTGTATTGATTGAGTTCTGGATTTCCTGGTTTGTTTTCATGATCGTATCATTTTGCGCCTTTATTTCGGTAATCATTAAATTCATATTTTTCATTATGAGAGTAAGGTCATCTATTCTTTCTGTTATTCCGTGATCATGCTTTCTTTTTCGCGTATTAACGCTGTTGTCCTCAAAGTCGAAATTCTCTGGGGTTTTGTTACCGCTCGGTGCGACTAATTGGAGATCGTTTTGTGATGACGCAACTGGTTGCAGCATTTTTATTTCGCCTTTGTAAGCTTGAGATGCATGCGGCGGAGGTGAATGTAGAAGAGGATTAGGCATCTTATATGGGTTGATATTGATCAATTCAGTTAGGTACTCAGAAATGTGTAGGTAGGTAGAATAAGCGAGCGTACGTATACACAGGAAATGCGGATGATGCGGACTAGCGGTACGACGATACGGCGGCGGCGGTGCGGCGGCAGAGACAGGTGATAGCTCTTATGATCTAAGGTACAGCGCTATATTTATTCCAATACGAATTAGCGAGACAAGCTTAGGTAGCACTGCAACCGCTAGCAGGCGGTCACAGGTCCAGTATTCGTCACCTTGTGGCTTCAATACAAAGGCTGTGTCCAAAAGGTCGTAAGCGCCATGCAAATCGCGGCGCTTACGCGTTTTCTTTACACACTATAGATTTCGGTCGTTTATATCGGCGGTTATAAACTTTATACGAAGATTTAAGCCTTGTATAAATGATTAATTTCAAATGTAAATACCTTCTTGTATAAAGACTGGTATCAGCTTTATGTGGAACTAAATTTCACCAAGAACAGACCACTTTTTGCACTGGTTATTTTTATTTGAGTGTAGATGTAAACAAAACAGATGTTGCTCGCACTGTGTTTAGTAGAATATTTCACTATATGAAATTAATAAGTAGAAATTAAAAACTCACAAGTAAGGGTTTGCAGTTTTCTCTGACGTATCTGCCTGCAGAGGATTTCTCGTCCCAGTCTAGTTTGCCATGGTAAAAGTATTTTGTTCTTGTTTTTCGTGCCATTCTGAAATAAACAATAAAATATAGATATTCTGCGAAGACATCGGTAGTACGTACCATTTTTATTTTTATCTTTGAGCTTTCATATTATTTCTCTAATGCACAACGAAAACTACTATTTACCAAATTATTGATACAAGCAGAATGGATTCCTGAATAAACCTGCTTCCATGAATCATGTTCATGTGACGTAATACAAATATATTCTACTCACAACTAATAATTAACCTAAACAGTGTGCGCGAAACAGCAGTTATATCTCCGCGGGAGATCAATTGTATCAAAATTCATTACCTCCAGCAAAGATTTACTATTTTTAAACCCACAGGAGTCTGCACAATAGTTCAAGAAAGTTTTATGCTTTCTGAATTTAAGACATTCTCCCAGATAGTATAAAAATATCAACAAATGTGTTGAAAAACACAATCCACAGTCAAATAATGCACCTTTATCTAACCTCATATCGTAAAATCCTCATTACGAACTCAAAACTACTGGCATAATGAAAAATATTTTTCGTGAACGTCTCTAAAAAAATCAAATTATAGTATAGGTCTCCGAACAACATAATGCTATAAAAAAACTTTGTCTAAGATTACAGTACATGTGATACTAACTAGGAAGGCAAAGGGAAATTAGCTCATACAGCCATGTCTGAGGTTTAATATCAAATACCAATGAGGTTACAGTCAACTTTATTTTCGGCCAGGATTGTCTATGGCTTACCGCGTGTTGGGCTCGGTCTGTCAATGGATGAACTGTTTGTTGTGCTATAGTTTTCGACTATTTTCGAGGAAATTTGTTTAGTTATTACTTATTGTGGTTTTATAGGTCAAAAGAATTATTTTGCCCTGAAATTACTGACAGCAGGGATGGTGATGCTATTTGACTCCACCTGTCATTTTGGAAATAACGACGGAAATTACGTACACTTTTAGACCAAGCTTTTACAAGAAAAATCACAAATGGCTAACGACAATTTTATCAAGATTATGAAAACAGGTTATAATTTGTTTAGATAAAGTAGTGTATGAAACTATACACAACTAGGTATTAAAACACCCGTGTTCTATTTTGCTACCTTTTTAATTCGCATTAAAAACATAATCTTACTATTATAACATTATAAATGGAACGAACAATTCTAAGTTTAACAGTTAAAAAAAATTATAGATTTATTAACCTAAAGTAACGTAATTTATTATTTCCCTCACGTATTATAAACCATTTGCGCTCGGTATAATAATCTTTATGGCATGAAAAATCTCGATAAAAGCAATAATTATTCCAGTTTTTCAGATACCGCGCGGTCCCGTTGTCATAGCAAATGTACAGAGAGTGACAACGACAGTGTGTGTGTGTGTGTGAGAGAGAGAGAGAGAGAGAGAGAGAGAGAGAGAGAGAGAGGCAGTACCTGTAGGGTATGGGTCCCAGTATCCGCTCCATCATGGCGAGGTGCTCGCGGTTGTCATGTGTCTGGAAGAGCGTCAGCCCGAGGTGCAGCTCGAACATGATGCAGCCGATGGACCACACGTCGCAAGGCTGCGACCACCCGAGCTCTGAACATCACACATACCCATCATTACTACCGAACTACAACAAAGTACGAATCTCAGGGACATACAGATATATACTCGACCAACCGCACTATCTGTCATAGATAGTAGGGTGAATTTCACAATTTTTGACCCTATTTTTATGTTATTTTGCGTAACGGTTACGTAAAAGTAACATAAAAGAACCCTAAAGATGTAGCCATAATTGAGCAAAATTTAAATAAAAAACACATGACCAAGACATCGTTTATTAAAGTATGCAAAATTCAAAATACCAGATCAAACGAATATTACGTATCTTGTTTCAGTCGTTCCCGATATCTTTTTTGTCGCTCGGCAGCAGAAAGAGGCATTATTTCTGGAATAATAAGAATGGCATAAACATATGCAAGTACTGTTACATAAATTACATAAACTGAAATCCCAAGTTTTTAACTATGTACACAAAGCTGAGTCCTTGGGTAAGGCCAAAAACTGTATGAACGCCCCCTTAGCAAATTTTATGTAACGTTACATAAAATATAACATAAATATAACATAAAAGAAACGAAAATCGATGTCTACATAACCTAAAAACAACCAAGAAAGCATCCAAATAATTTCACAGATGTAAGGCATTAGGTAGTTTGTTAACTCTGTAAAGAGCTTTGTATACATGATGATAACAAGGAGTAAGAATACTTACATGCTTTAGAACTCTTTTACACAAAAAATAACACAATGTCTACATTTGCAGCCGCACCGTAGTTGTGCTCTGTTTCTGATGAAAAACAAAATGGTTGCCGCGTGATGATTGGTTCACGTGACTGCGACTTTTTCTTTGGTGTTGCCAGTAATAATTTAAGTGGAATTTACCAATGCGGATACAAAATCCATGCGTCACGTAATAGAGTAACATAAAAGATAGAAATTCTGGACATTTTGTAAGGAGCAATTATTTCAACTTTTTTTTTACATTATTAGTATAGGTATTTATTTCAAGAAGTCATTTTGCCTTGTTATAAAGTTTTTTGGAAATCAAGGTGTATCTTAGAATAAATTCATTAGAAAAATCACGGTGGAACTTCTACTGTTTTTCTTTAATATCAAAATCAATACTTGAGATTTGTGATGCGAATAGACATGGAAAGGGTCAAAAATAGTGAAATATAATACAATAAAATAAAATATGTATACTTATACAAAGTGTAAGGAAATACGATATTTACTAAAGAATCCTATGCGCATTATGTAAATGGACCCGACTAATAAATAAGCTACAACAAGTCAGTCTTTGAGTCAAAACTTTAAGGGTTCTACCCAAGAAACTCCGTTTTGAGACGTTTTTGAATCGCTTTAAACTCTCTATATGAATACTAAAAAGTCCAGGTTAAAACTTATACATACACAAAAGCAATACAAAAATCTAATAATGTGATGTTTGAAACTTAAAAATATCCAATTTATTATATATGAAAAGTATTATTTTCTCTATTTTGCGCTATCCGGCGACGCAACGATCGTCGCAATGCACGCTGATATGAACGTTATTTCAATGTCGTTACTTGTAGCGACACTCATCGAGCAGCTAATTTAGCTTAATCATTAGAGCTAAAGAAGGTAATAAAGTACTGAGATGTAAACAGTCGTACCTAATATAACTTCCGGCGCCCGGTAATGCCTCGTGGAGACGATGGTGGAGTGGTGCTCGTGGTCGAAGGTGGCGCTACCGAAGTCGATCAGCCGCACGTCGCTGCGTTTCACTCGCCGCACGTCCGTCTTCTGCCATGTACAAACAGACACTATCTAACTGTTCCCAGGATTTCTTAAGCCAAAACATTGTTTCGCCCAACTTTTGCCAAACGTCGAAACCATAGATATATTATCGAATTTCAATTTTCTAAGGATACGTTCGTGCTTAAAGTGACGACACAGTTCGTGAACAATCAATCAAAGCCGTTTTATCTGGCTTCCTATAATGTGTCTCCGCACATTAATATACACTGAAGGCAATTTTGAAAGTTCAGTTTTTATTATCTATGTTTTAGTGTATGGCAACCACACATACAAAGTTAAATTATATGATATTTAAAAAATCCATCTTTAACTTTTTACCATTTATTCAGAATTTCCAACGCATTTACAGTTCAAACGTTCTCTTCATTTTTGGAATATCACGATATAAATCATTCAATACAACGTATAAATATTCACAAAAATTATCGATTGCCCAAATAAGCCCAAATAGTTCTTTAACCTAACTATATTAAGAACTAAGTGTGTCGATAGATATCAAACTTGCCTAAGTCCAGTTCCGTTCATTTCAACTTTTATTTGTTCATTTAATTCAACTCAATATGGCGGACTTTTGTGACAAAATCAATTTAACCTATGTCCACAGCTTCACGAAGAAAATAAGGGTCAAAGTCGAAACATTTTTTCAATCCAGCCTAAGTCGCACGTAGATTGCAAATCATAAATGCCTAAGTCCATTAGAACCAATCACACGCCGTCTCTAGACTGTCATGGCCACCATTCCTGTTTTATTGTCATGCGAGACACTGCGTTATTCCGTGTTTTTAATTAATAATGGAATATCTAATAAATACTGTGCCGCCAGAGTTAGCAAGGAAGAAGCAGAAAACCAATAGCAAGCAAAACATTAAAGAAAACCGGTAAGTTTTAAGTAGTTTTAAGCACTAAATCTGATTTCTTTCTAAAAGTACCTACGTTGAAGTACCCATAGATAGCGATGACGTCACGGTGTTGAACAGGGCCGGACCGTTTTGGTTGTAGGGATTAATAGATTGCTATTCGTTCATACGACTTTTTTAAATCAGTGAAATAAATACCAATGGACTTATTTATTTTTGAGGTACGTAATTAGGTATGTTATGTATGTATGTACCTACATCTTTTTTTTTTTACTTTTAAATTCCAGTAAAATGGCTTACTTACCAACGTAACAAATCGGAACTTCATCGTCTACGACCATACTTTGTGTTTTTTTTTATTATCCTAAATTAATTATATTTTTGTTTACAGGTACTCCGCAAAATCTTTACCTAAAAAGCCCAAATGTAAACACCCCACAAAAGGCAAATACAAATGTGAAACTTTGACTTCTAATAGCCTTTTCCATTTCCATAAAAAATTCTATAGCAGCAACAAAAAAACTGACCAAGATAATTTTTTGATAAAATATATAAGTACAAAGCCAGTGCTCCGAAAGCGACCCAGAAAAAATGCTAGAAACCCAAAATGTTTTTCTAACCATTTCTTTGTTCCTGATCACAAGAGTAAAGAACTTATTCCCGTATGCCTGCAAGCCTTTTGTGACATTCTGAGTATAAAACAGGGGAGAATAAAAGGCGTCACTAAAAGATTTTCTGAAACTGGAACTAGTGCATCTGAGAGAAGAGGAGGAGACCGCAAGAAATTTGCATTCAGATCAAAATTAGAGTCCGTTCAGAAATTCATAAAAAAATTCAAACCTTTGGATTCACATTACTGCAGGGGCAAAATTAAACAGAGAATTTACCTCGACCCGAGTCTCAATATTTCTAAGATGTACAAAATGTACGAAGATCAGGCCATGCCCGGATTTTCGGTAACAAAATCTTATTTTAGAAAGGTTTTCAATACCACTTTCAACATCGGGTTTGGATCGCCCAGACAAGATGTTTGCTCCGATTGCCTGCAGTTTTTGGAAAAACTAAAAAGGACCCCAAGCAGCGCAGAAAAAGAAACCATACGTGCGCAATATTTAATTCACAAGACACGAGCAAAATGCTTTTTCCAACTATTAAAAGATAAAGACCCAGAAATACTTATTTTATCATTCGACTGCCAAAAAAATTTACCAATGCCCAGGGTGCCCGATCAATCGACTTACTATTCGAGGCAGTTATATATATATAATTTTACTATTGTTCAGGGCAACTCCAAATCCAGTTTGACGAGTGAAAATGTCAGCTCATATGTGTGGACTGAAGATACGGCATTAAAAGGTTCCAACGAAATATCATCATGTGTTTATCACTGCCTGAATCGATTGAATATGGAAGGGAAAAAAATCATCAGACTTATGGCCGATGGTTGCGGTGGCCAGAATAAGAACTCGACATTAATTGGGATGGTTTGTAAATGGCTACACGACACGCAGTATGATATTTCCAAAGTGGAGATAATTTTTCCAGTAACCGGCCACAGCTTCATACCTCCGGACAGAGTTTTTGCGCTAACCGAAAAAAAAATTAGACGAATAGAAAACATTTTAAATCCAGATGACTACATTAGTTTAATGTCATCTAACGCGACTATCTTTCGTGTAGTTGATGAAGTGCCAGTGTTCGACTGGAAGGAGGCTTCCAAAACAGTATTAAAAAATACCCAGAGCCTGCACTTCCAAATAAGCAAGTGTAAAAAAATTGTGATCGAAAAACAGTCAAGAAAAATTTTTGTACGTGGTGAATTGTCTTACAGAAATGAAATTGGGCAACTCTTGCCAATTACAAAAAGAGGAAAAAAGATTTCACAAATATTACCCGAAAGACTACAGGGGACTGTTGCCATCAAACAAGAAAAGCGTGATGACGTGAATAAATTATTAATTAAACACTTTGGTGAACAGTGGAGAGATATTTCAGAATTACAATATTTCAAAAATGTCCTATCTGCACCTAATCAGGATACCGAAAATGCGGATAACGGAGATTCTTTTTTACCAGACCAGCATATTCCGGAAGAGATATTTGACTTTGTTTGACCTTTTTTTCTTCGTTGACCTTAATTTTCTACATAAACTGACTAAATAATATAATTCTAATCTATTTTATTGTATATCCTGAGTTCGTCCCCTGATTAATTAAATTACATCATTCATGCCTAAGTCCTAGTATTCTATTTCATACTCGCCAATGTCCAACGCCCTATTTATCAAAACCGACTAAATCCATTACTGTTAGATCATATCCGCTTAAGTCCATACTTATTTCATCAATTTTTAATGTTTTTCTAAGAGAACTTATTTTGCTGTGTATTTATTTGGCATTGCCAGCTAAGTATTCGTATCACTGAACATTATTTCTAAAGATTTTATAGGTAAAAGTTGAAATTGTCAAAAAACGTCATTCCCCATAAAATTGTTAGACGTGACTTAGGCGCTTTTGGTATGTATCGACACAAGTATTGTCTACTTATATTACAGTACCGATAATGGGCCTAAAGAGTCATTTATTGACAACTCCCACTGGGGTCGCACGCGCTTATGTTGATACTAGAAGAATGAAAGAAGTTTCTTGTACCAAATAGGTCGGCTCTATGTAATTCTCAGTATACCTAGTCGGTTCTTAAATACTGTCACTGGCCATTTATTTTAAAAATAGAACACCTAGAAAAAAAACTTAAATGGTGTTCGATTTTCAGATATTTTTTGATTAATAATCTGCCAAATCACAATTACATTCATTCATTTTTTACGATGGAGTGGACTCGCAAAGAGGACCGAGTAGCAGTAATTGCATTGCATCGTTGCGGCCATCCACCGAAGACGATATTCAACTTGCTTCAAAAATTAAAAATCACGAAGAGGTTCGTGTACCGTACCATCAAGAGGTATAATGAAACCTCTGGTGTCGATGACGAGAAAAGAACTGGCAGACCTCGTTCCGTTAGGACTCCAGGGGTCATCAAAGCAATCAAGGCGCGTATTGAAAGAAATCCCGTCCGGAAGCAGAAACTGATGGCTTTGGAGATGGGATTAACCAGAAGTACCGTAAAAAAAGTACTCAATGAAGACCTAGGACTACGAGCTTACCGAAAAAAGAGTGGACATCTTATGAACGCGCGTCTGATAGCTACGAGAGCCAATAAACGCAAAGTTTTGCTAAAGCAGTACGCAAGAAACAGACACCGCGATATCCTGTTTACAGCCGAGAAAATTTTTAATATCGAAGAGAAGTACAACAAACAAAATGACAGGGTGTACGCTACCAGCTCTGCGGCCGCTGGAAATGCCATTCCTAGAGTGCAGCACGGCCATCATCCATCATCAGTCATGATTTGGTTGGGAGTGTCCTACTATGGCCCTACTGAAGTGCATTTTTGTGAAAAAGGTGTCAAAACCAGTGCAAAAGTGTACCAAGACACGGTTTTAGATCGCATAGTAAAAGATCTGCCCCAGACACTCTTTGGAGGCCGGCCTTTTGTGTTTCAACAGGACTCCGCACCTGCTCATAAGGCCAAAACAACTCAGGAGTGGTTCGAGCGCCAGAATATCGAGCTAATAAGGCATCAAGATTGGCCCTCATCTAGCCCTGACCTCAATCCACTGGATTACAAAATTTGGCAGGAATTGGAGGAGAAGGTCTGTTCTAAACCTCACAAAAATCTGAGCAGCCTAAAGTCATCATTGATTAAAGCAGTGGCCGATATCGACATGAAAATGGTCCGTGCTGCTACTGATGATTGGCCGCGAAGATTGAAGGCTTGTGTGTAAAATGGTGGCAATAACTTTGAATAAATTTTATGTTTAATGTAAGCTAATTAAATTACCTTTTTTTAAAAAAAAACTTTTTTTGAATATTATGACTAGTTTTCATTTTATAGCCAATTTTGTTTGTGACAGAATTTAAGCACCGACTAGGTATATTAAAATTCGAGGCAGTAAGTAGCGTCTTACTCGGAATCAATGCTTTCTTGTCGACATGACATTTTGCTATCACTAAAACCGAAATCACGTCATCTTCGTCCGAACTCATTTTGACAAACGTTTATGTTATGAAAACAAAACAAAATTATGTGGTAAGCAGGAGATGGCGTGTGCAAGGGAACAAAATGTATTGTAGATACACATATTTTTATGTAGAGTAAATAGTAAAATTAAATTTCATTTTTCTGGTAATTTTGTCCCCCTCGTAGATAATGTGTTTTCTTTCAATAATTAACATATGATTCTGATTTATGTAGAAAATACTGCGATAGCAATTTTTATCGACCCCACAAACACATTCACAAATATAAATACTTCCATGTCGACGTGTTTTCAACGAGACTTCAAAATTTTGTCTGAAATTATGGACCGAAAATAATTTTTGACGTTTCATTTCGTTCAAAGCTCTCATCGCCTCACCTCCGTCGCATGAGCTACAAAAGTCATACGAATGAATGAAGACATTTGCTTCATTCATTTATAATCGATTTTAGCGATATAATTCTATTTCGGACCGTACGGCGAGTCTACTGGAACAATCCGGCGTTTGTATGTATGTATGAATGTTTGTTCGACGATAACTCGAGTATCGTTGATCGGAATGTCATGTCAGCTTAGTCAACCGTTTTTAGATGACGAGGGCCCTTAAAAATTCAAAGTATAGTACTAATATTCCAGGTAAAATCCTCATGATCCCACTCCCTTAGAGCTTGTATTACTCGATTGATGAATGTACAGAAAAGCAAAAAGTGTGTATTTGTGTCACGTTTTCCGCGGAAGAATTCCGGAAACTGACACTCCGCGAGCACAAAATAGATAGGTACAGAAGGCCAGCTACGGCTGACCTTAATTTTAAAGACCTACTAATCACATGTATCCCAAAACGCATGCACTCGTGACTGTCATACGTGCGCGTTTATGTGTGCGTGCGCCCGAAATCGCTGGTTGTAGGGAGCAGGCCTTCCGCATGTATTTATTTAGTGCCGCGAGTGCGTGGCACATCGTAGATAATCGTATAACGTGCATAGTGTTTATTTTTCGTTTATTTGTATGTGACATCTAATACCATATCTTTTTGTAATTGTAATTTTTTTTCTGGTTTTGTAACAAATTGTTTTATTACAATTTACTGAAATAAATAATAATTGTGGCTATCGAGTTGGGATGTAAAAGTCGTCGGTAAAAGGAGGGTGTAGGAATGTTGTGCGTTACCTTCTTGTTGGAGGTATTGATGACCGGCACCAGCTCGTAGTCCGAGTCGACGAACAGGATGTTCTCCGGCTTGAGGTCGGTGTGCGTCAGCTTGTGCTCGTGCAGGAACAGCACAGACCAGATCAGCTGGTACGCGATGTGCCGCACCTGCTCCAGCGGGTATGGCTGGTAGTTGTTGTCTTTCTGCAAGTGTTGCAACACGTACCTTTATACTAACCCGAGTGGAAAGTTCAAACGGTAAGCTTATAACGTCTCGGGAAAAAGATATAAATAACCGGCCAAGTGCAAGTTGAACTCGCGCACGAAGGGTTCCGTACCATTATCTATAAAAACAGCAAAAAAATCATGTCTATTGTATGGAAGCCCCTCTTAAATTTAAATTAATTTATTTTATTAAAATATATTTTAAATCAATTATTTATTTTAAAGTGAATATATAACTAAATATTCTGTGAATATTTCAAGCGTCTACCTGTTGTCGTTATCAATATCGAGCAAAAACGAGCAAAAAAATCACGTTTGTTGTATGGGAGAGCCCCCTTTAATACTTATTTTATTCTGTTTTTTAGTATTTGATGTTATAGCGGTAACAGAAATACATCATCTGTGAAAATTTCAACTGTTTAACTATCACGGTTCATGCATTATCTATAAAAATTGCAAAAAAATCATGTCTGTTGTATGGGAGTGCGCACGTCTGACTCGCACTTGGCCGGTTTTAGTATTTGTTGTTATAGCGGAAACAGAAATACATCATCTGTGAAAATTTTAATCAATCAATCAATCAATCAATCGTTTATTTGTAAAAAGCATGTTACATAATAAGTTGGAAAACATGTCACTTTGGCTCAATGCTTTTTGCCACTAAGCATACAAATTATAATTATAAACTAATCTAAAAAATACAGGAATACTACACAATGAGAAAGTTAATACAAATGTCAAAACAACAATATAAAATAGATTATACATACAAATTTTATTGTCAAATACCGTTTGAATGTCATAGATAGACACACTCTAGGCTTCATTATGATAAAAAATTAACATCATTTAAATATTCATTTATGTCATAATAACATTTTTGTAACAAAATTTTGAATAAAATCGATTTAAATTTTCCAATAGGTAAAGATTTTATTGAATTTGGAAGCTTGTTATATAGTTTTACAGACATAGCATAGATGCTCTTTCCACGTAGTTTACACTTTGAATAGGGCATTTCTAAGTGTATTCTGTGTTGCAGCCGCCTTGATACATGTTGCGTCTCTTTGAACTTTGTGTAATTAATTTTGACAAACATCAGACATTCGAGAAGATAAAGCGACGGGAACGGTAATATTTTCAAATCTTTGAAGTGCTGTCTGCAAGTGTCCCAAGGTTTTATTCCAGTAATTGCCCTGATACATTTTTTTTGCATCCTAAAAATCTGTATACAGTCACTACTATTGCCCCAAAAGATTATACCCTATCGGATTATAGAATGTACATATCTGTGATATGCTGTTATGGCTGCATTTATTGACGCTACTCTTGTGAGTTGTCTTAAGGGATACACAAAGCTGTTTATTTTATTCCTTAGCTTTGCAACATGAGACTTCCAGTTGCAATGCTTATCCAGTTGGATTCCTAAAAATTTTATACTATCCACTACCTCTATCGCATTATTGTTATATTTAATATTTAATATGGGTGGAATGTTTTGTGTATGATGTAATTGCATCACTTTAGTTTTACTAAAATTTATTAAAAGGTCATTATTGCTGAGCCAACTTTCAACTTTCTAACAATCACCGTTCATGAGATACAGCCTGGTGACAGACGGACAAACTGACGGACAGAGGAGTATTAGTAATAGGGTCCCGTTGGTTACCCTTTGGGTGCGGAACCCTAAAACCAGCTAAGGGCGAGTCGGGCGCGCAAAATTAGGGTTCCGTTCCAATGTTGTAGTGACCAGTCAATAGATCAAATTAGACTTTTGTTTCTATAACTTATTTTTTCTCAAGTGGAATAAAAATCCTTGTCGCCTGCAGTTTCCCGGTAATCTTTTAATTTTTATATGTTTATAGGTATATATATAAGATTAAATTTATTTACACAGCCACATTCATACTGAAGACTGGGTAAGTAGTTCGGTAAGGTTTGATGATCCTTCTTGTTTTTTTTTTCCTGTTCCCTACAAACGCAAGCGCTGAGCTGAGTTATTAAAAAAAAAAAACTTTTTGAAATTACGCAAAATATTATATGTTTTTGATCCGTGATCACTTACCAAGCCTGCAGTATGAATTTGGCTGTATAAATAAATGTCACCTAAAGGTGACACATCAATGTTTTCAACTATTTCTGTGCAAAAAAAGATGAAATATGTATTATTTTTATTTTGTTAATATTTTCAGCACTTTTTTTGTTGTTGTTAGCATTTACATTACCATTTTAAAATTTAATTTCATGAATATCTGTTTTTTCTTTCCATCCCAAGGTTGCCTAGAGAGTGATCTTACAATGGTTCCGTTTTTACCTTTAAGGAACGGAACCCTAAAACATATTGACTGTTTTTTTGCGAATCTTTAATCCAGGTTTTATTTGCAAATATTTTGCCACTAAACGAGTTTAATTATTGCTACATCTGATGCCAGAAACAGTCAATAACAACAGTGTCTATTAAAATATAAAATTCATGTTTGAAGGCGTAAACCCATTTCAACCAATAAACATAAAGTAAATAATATACAAGCGATACTCACAAGGAAGTCGAACACACTCTGTCCGAGCATCTCAAACGCGATGCACATGTGTCCGTGATATTCAAACCAGTCTAGCATCTTCACGCATAAACTGGAATGTTACAAACAGGAAGCGATATTAATACACATTTACCAATGATCATGACAATTGAAATAAATAATAGATAATATTCAATGGTGTTGACGGGGATATGAAAAGTGGCATCCGTCACAATGATCTAGAATATCTAGTACCAAGGGCGCACAATCGCATTTTATCGTTGTTATTATAAGAGAGCGCTATTTAGAAAGTGCGAGCGCAGACGTTGGTATTTTTGCGTTTTCAGTTGACATCGAATTCTTCGTTGGCGGCCGGCCAACCTCCGGCCGTAACGTCCATTATAAACGTGCAAGGTCACATATTGCTACACCGGGCGCTTCGATTCCTATTTTATTTTTATTTATATCAACAATGAACGTTAATAAAATTTGCGACACTATAAATACTCACTTTTTACAGTCTGGATCAACATCTGCTAATTTTTCTAAAACGTTGATTTCTAGTTTTGCAGCCTCTCTGTACTTCTCCACGTTTTTGATTATCTTCAGAGCCATCCTGTGCTCCCTGGAATTGGATAAAGTTACGTGGTTACTGATCATCGCACCAGGTGATTTCTTGGCAATAAGCTTAGAATACTGAAGTGTTAATAACATATGAAAATAGATATGAATAATTAAGAGAGAGCGCAGTTTGCCAAAACAATGTGTCATTGGTAGAAGGTGGCGTCCGCAGCGGAGCGGTGTTAACGACTCCCGCTACGTTTACTTTGATAAAACCATAATGTTTGTACTTTCTATAATTAGTGAAGAGTGACAATACTCACATCTCCAAATCCTTCACCTCCACCACTTTGCCGAAGGTGCCCTCACCGAGAGTGTCGATGATTTTGTCTGAAATGAGAGCAAGGTTCAACAATTAGTCATCTGCACGAGCGGCGGAGTCATGCTGGATATAAGCAGTGAGTTCTCTTTCAGTCATTGACACACGATATTGTTTATTCAAAATCTCACCAACTACATAACACCAGTCATAAGAATGGTCGGAAGCTCTGTATATCAATCAGAGAAAGCACATAATGGGGCGCAAGAGGACTTTAAGATCAGCATGACTTTCGGACGGAAATAATTAAAATTAGTTATCAAAATCTGTTACATCTCGTCAAAAATGAAGTTCCGAAAATAAAATAATTTGTTTTAAAAATCTTCTTTCGGCACGTTTCGCTAAACTGCAAATTCTTGATTCTGGGACAATTCTCTGAACATTTAGAATAGCTGTTTTGTTTAGATGAACCGTGTTCTGAGTTCATGGGCACAGTATTGTGGTGTTAAAAATGTGTGTATTTGTGTAGATGTAGATAGAGGGAGAGGGTGTGTGTGAGTGAGTGTGTAGTGTTGTAGAATACGGTCACGAACATCTCGCTCCCATGACATATCCGGGCCAGTACACCAGGTGTCCGTCCTTGTCGTCCTTGACGGAGGAGCGTGCCCGGGAGCTCTGCGCCGCGCCGCCGTCCGCCGCCGCCAGGAGCCGCCGCCGTGCGCCGTCAGCCGCCACGCCGACACGCCGCGTCACGCCGCATCAGCCGCACGCCACATGCCACACGGAGATTGCACCGCGATCGCCGAGACCCGAGTAGTGTTGTACCCAACAATCAAACAATGGAACGGTTGCCCGTCAGACAAGCGACAATTGGTATGGACGTGTCGTACATGCTGTTAGAGGGCGCACGGGTGGAGGACGGCCGCCGACGTCCGGGCCTGCCGGACGCCCGCTGCCGGGACGGGACGGGACCGGACCGGGACTCGCCGCACATCGCACATACACACATCGCTCGCGTATAGCAGTCACCTTTCACATTAACAAGGATCAAGTGTCCACCCGAGCCTTTAAAACATTCTAATTGAAAAAAACTTCAGCACAATTTACTAACACTTTGAGAAGCAGATAATTTCGGATTACGTTTCCTCTTTCTGTTTGAAAATATCTTAACACAGAACAGACACATGTTAGTTTTAAACAGCTTCACAAAAAACGTAAGGACATGCAAGATCATTTTACTAATTCATATTATTCCCTGGTATGACAAAACAACAATAACTGTTAACAGAGTGTGTTGCCCGTTAGTGACGGTTCGCATCAATTTTATTATCCTACCTACCTACGTCATTTTGTATCTACCTTCAATTTTTATAGATAATTTTGCATGCAAGTGACAGCTAAGAGAATAATGATTGAAACGGAATGCAAATCTGCAAATTTCTGACGACGAATTCAATTGCAGTTTATCAGAGAGTCGTAGCGGTTTTGAATTAGTGATAGGAATAAGACGGACCAGGCAGTGTTAGACGCGGCACACAGGCGGGCGGTGCTTACAGGCGGCGTGGCCGCGCGACGCATCAGATGCCGGGGGCGCAGCGGGCGGTGGCGCGCGCGCAGCTCGGGCGGCAGCGCCACCACGTCACCGACGCACAGCGGCTCCGGCTTGGCAACCACCGTCGCCTTGCTTTCCTCGCCCGCTCCGTTCTTGTCAACCATCCTCCCGTACACTTCGTCTACGTGAGCATACTTCATTATCAGACCCTGGATCTCTTTGCGGCGGTTCTCACGCTCCATCAGTATCGGATCCCCGGTCGGGGTCTTGTCGTCGTCATCCTCATCACTGGACGGGAAGTATATTTGTTTCTGCCTACCCACCTCTCTCGTGGGAGAAGATGCCGGTGTTTTGGTCACGTTTGACTTTAAATTCGTTTCGGCTACAGTGAGTGGTGATACTAAATCCCTAGGACCACTTGGATTTAAGTTGATATCTACGGGTCGTAACGATAACTTTGCACCCTTTCTATCATTGTTCTCACTTTTTTCCGCTCTATGTGATCGTCTCTGATGCCTTCTATACACACTATCACGATCTTTACCGTAAAAAGGTCTGTCTTTGAACGATGAATCGAGACCGTTTTTAACGTCATCTAACATAACGGCGTGCTTATGAATAGATGATAAACGTCTATCAGTGGCACTTCTAAAAGGAGTCTTATCCCTAGTTTTTTCGCGCGTGCTATTGTTCCGTGAGAAGCTCTTCTCCCCGAACACCGCCGTGGTGAAGCTTTTCATCAGTCCTCGAGGCATCGATGGTTCAGGTTCGAGGGTTCTGTCACGATCCTCTCTCTCCTTTCTAGCTCGTTCTTTTTTCTGATGAGCTATCCTATCAAGCACGGATGAATACTTATCTTCTAACCGACTGCGTGTACTCCCGAGGTCGATGGTACTTTCGATGTTATTATTGGCTTCCTTGAGAGGATATCGTTTAGTAAACGGCGAAGATTTATTATCTTTGAAATGAACTCCGCGGAATGAGTCGCTTCTGGAAAGAGCGGTGAGAGTCGCCCTGGAACGCAAAGGCGAATTGTCGAGATGACCCTTTTGAGAGTTGAGGTAACTCGAGTAGGTGCGATCCTCGTTCAGTTTCCTGCCGGCGCTCACTCCCGGAGCGAACGATGAATACGGCGAGATGTGTCTATTGTTCTCGTAGCGCCTGACACCGGCGAGCACAGAGTTATTGTTTGCGAGCAGCTTGTCGTCGTAGCGCGTCCTGGCGGCAGTCAGTTTAGACTCGGCGACTGTATCGGATTTCTCTGAAGGTCCTCGCCTCGTGAGACGGTTGATGATGCTGGAGTAGCCGTCCGACAGCAACTGACTGACGCTGGTGGTGGAGGCGCGAGTGTACCGGTGCCGTCTCGGCGTTGCACTGCCGTTCCCGCTCGCACTGATATTGGCCATCTTCTACGGGTTCACTGACTTATCACTGTTCTAGATGCACTTTTTTTAACCGGGATATATCACATAGTTTAGGCGTATCGTCATAATTCCATACGAGTGTGGGTCATGTCAGCACTTTGGAATGGTATTATTTTTCGATGGAATCACAGGTGAATGCGCCTCTCGTGAACATTAGACTGGGCTATCTCGAGATTGGGAGCGCACCTAAGCGCGAACGAATTTCAGAAAGATCACTAGCGCAGCGTAGTGCGGCCGCCGGTGCCAAGTAACGGGCATGGACTAAAAATATCGGCAACCCGTGGGAGCACCCTCCCGCGCACGGCGAGGTGCCGCGCGAGCGGATCGTCGCAATATTTTGTATATTGGTCACTTTCCTATAACACCGCAAAGGATCTTCGCATTACTTTGCTTTCAAGATATTGCATGTTGCATTCATATGTATCCGGCCATTGTTTCGAGAATTTCTCATCGACGACGGTCCATGCATATTTTCCCAAAGACAATCAGTGTCAAAACACGATAACAATAATTTGTTTTGCATTACTCCCCACATAGAGGTGCAGAAGAGTCAGGTGGCGCGCCAAGACGATTCTGTCAATAAGCGGAGGTAATTGGGTTAGTGGAGCGCGTGTGAGTAGTGAACATTCACGCCGTACTCTCGCCTCGATGCCGAGAGATGAGCCACGGCCTGACCGACTGATACCTACGTGACACATCTTCCATACTCAGTGACCGGTTATCACCGGAACGGGTCAGAGTATTATGTTGACAAACTGAATGGCAGCCAGACGCTCAAAGAATATCTGTCTCCCGAATTATGCAATTTTCGGTCGAGTTTCCCGAGTACCAAGGGTGGTGCAGGATGTACTCTTCTAGAATAAATTTCATTGATTGCGCGAGGAGGTCGGGCGGGCGGATGTGATCTATGCGGGCGTCGGGATCATAACAACAAAGGGCCATGCTTTGATAACAGTCCAACTCGCGCGCGTCGCTCGATTATGCTCCGTCGTGGGTTTATCTAACATCATCCGCACATTTTATCATTTAATGTACATGTTATACTGTAAATTTATAACCAATAATAGTTCTCGATTGATAAGTTGAGTAATAATATAATCCGAATATAAGTATGAAGAGCAGACGAAAATAAAAAAAATAGAAAATTGCAATACCGTCGCTGTTGGCATAGTTGATGGCTTTAACGGCGGCACGAAGGAAACTCCGCGAAAATATTATACGTTCCAAGCATATCGTTTACTAGAGCTAGCCTAACCTCGGCGGCTAAAAGTCAATACGTGCATTTTTGTCGGTCATTATTCCTTCAGTCCTTCAAGCATATTACAGCAGCTGGCATGTTTGCATCGTTTTATCTATTTAGGTAGTTACAACATAAAATTCTTGTTGCGATTCTATTTTTGTACAAACAATACACACCTCGGGAAAAAAAAACTCATCAGTCAATAGGAAAGTTATTCTGAGGAATGTATCCTTAATTCCACAGAAACCCAAACAGCTTCTTAACTTTTTAAACGTTACACACAATGTGAGGAGGAAAATAATCACTGACATGAAAAATCTCCACTTAGTGACGCAGAAAACTTCACTGAACATATAACTTTTAGGAAATTTGTTTTCAGTAGAATGTCAGAGCAATTTTGAGGCATTATTTCATTGGAAACGTTTCTCTGTTTTACTGACGGAAGGGCAACGGCAAGACTGTCGTGTCGTCGAGCCAGCTGTTTCATTGTCAAGACGGAGGGGAGCAAGTAAAAAGAACCCTTGTACGATTGGTCTGTGTATCCCTACTACAAGACTTGTTGAAAGCAACCCTACTTCAATACCAATTTCATGCAAACATAGTCTTAAAACAAGTAGCATGAATCTACTTAATTATGTTCTTTGATAAATCTACATCATGCATGCTACTGTAATGAACCAGAGTTTTCTTATCGGTTAATTACCCTTACCCTGCATTTGTATATTTTTACAGACGACTGTGCAAATATTGATACTCAATACAGTTCAAGGGCTCAGGTGGGTCTGATGGGACTCAATTTTGGGGTTTTTGCGGCGTGGTGTTTATCACTATCAGAGACAAGTAATAATTATGATATAGTAATTACATTATTACCATAGAATATTACAAATATAATTTTCAAAAATTAACTGACCTTTCCAGAAATTCGACTGGAAACATTATCAACATCGAACACAAGCTCAGCGACAACAGAGAGTAACTTGGCGATGTCGTGCCATTTGCAGCCGTGTCCCTTGAGGAACTTCTTGTATAACTCATAGAAGGAGCTGAGCCTCAGGGGCAGCTTGATCCGGTCGTGTTGGATGGCCAGCTCGGCCATAGCACTGCACTACACTCCAGTATACTACGAAAGGACTGGGTTATCGCGCGCCCGAGCGCCTCACCGGTCGACTCACTACTGAGCACACTCGACCTCCGTACAACACCAAATAAATATCAAGATAATATTTAATCACTATATTGTTTAGTTTCAGCCTACTACTGTGTACACTGAATCTTCTTTTCGAGATATGTTTTCTCATGTGCAGGGTCCACGCTGAACTGAGCGGCAGCTTGTCGCACGCTTTTAATTAAGGATGGCGAGCCTCAATAGAAACAATATACTTTCGGTTGAAACAGGATTCATCCGCACGTTGTCGGTCTTTAGCGTCTCTTTAATTGTTGATGAAATTTGAGGTCCTGAGTGTACATTGTTGTTGCTTGTCAATTTATCGTGATCAATTTTATTGAATGTGTGCACCGAGGTACATTATAGATGAGCTTCTTTCGATCATATTTTTGAAGTAATTTGCCATCAAACGTTGAGTAGAAACAAGCAGTAATGAAAGTGTAAGCTCGGCGACCGCGAATTGTCCGAATGCCGCTCCGCTGGTCAGTAGAGCGGTTCGCGGTTCGGCGCAGTATTAGCGATATCGGCAAGGTCGGCCGGAAGGAACGAGGCATTACCAAACAGATAGACGCCTAACGAAATAGCTGCGAGCCACATTTATCAGATCATATCTAGACACTAACTTGTACCGAACTCGCTCAATCCCCTTTATTCACTACGACACTCACATTTAAATGGATATGCGACAGGCATTCTCTAGTTAAGCACTGAACTTGACCTTCGAATACGTTGAACCACTTACTGGTTTCTAAGTTAAGAACCGCCTCAGGAATTTTGCTTCAGTTTAAACTAGCACCACGTCTAGAATCCGTATGAAGAATCATCGGGATTTTTCTAATATTAAATCAGCACCATGATCTAAATTCAAGTGACGCATACAGACACGCATCTGATTGACTAAATGGTGTGTATCATCGAGCGGCGTATTGACAACTAAACTTGACATCTATTTTATACTAATAAAATAACAAAATTGCAAAGTCGTGTCTATATTTTGATTGAATATATTGCGAATTTTCAATGAAATGGGTTATTTTATTATACTACGATCAAGTCGGATTGAAAAATGAGGTAAACAAACCGTTTAGGACGAAAATTACCGATATTGTACACCTCTTATTAAAAACTTCACATACATCGATTCTAAACACTTCGATCTTCATGTAGAATACACCTTTGGTCACAATAAAATACATATTAACTCACTTTTTGGTAAAAAACTTTTCAACAAAACGATCATTCGTTTTTTCTAATGGCAGCTGCACATTTTTATCTGTGTGACCCTATTGACTAGTAATGATGTTCCACTTTTACACAGATTAGAAAAAAAGACGTTCTGTGTTTTTTCAACAAAATTTACCGTAAGCACCTAAAAAAAATTACATCGCTCAAATTTAAACAAATAAAGTGATTATAATAATTTCGTTCATATGTCAAACTCAAGCTTTCGCAAAATTTTCGACATCCCGAATCGTAAGGTAAGCCAGCTTTCGTAGAATTCCGTATGCACCATGAGGGTTTAAACATTACATTGCCCCAATTGCAGTCATTTATTTTAGTTTTTTAAGGTTAGGAAATATTTTATTATTTATTCCAATTTTAATAACGTTTTTAAATTGTTGAAGCTCCGCCTTGCTGAGGTCTCAGATCAATAACGGACGGACATCTGAGCTGTCACTGAAATAGTCGAACATCGCTACTGTTAAAAAGGTACTCAGGTACATCACTTTAACTGTCAAAAGTGGTCAAGTGTGAAAGAATCTTTTCTTTGCTTACATCACTGCTCAATCCGGCTTGATCGTACTATAGTATTGTACTTTAAGAAGTTTAGTGCATCTCTGTCTGTATCTATTGTTTCGTTTTAATTCGAGAAGCACTCAACGGATATGGATCCGTTTTTTTTTTATTATCGTTGTAGTGTTCAACGTATAGGCTATTCATAAAATAACGCCCATACCGAAAACGAGGCAAAGATTGAATAAACGCGGGCCAAGCCGCGGGCGAAAGGCTAGTCAATTATAAATAAGGAAACTAGCACTAACCGACAAAGCTGCGGAGTCAAAGATTGTGTCGTCATTGCAATTTCAGGAATTTTGAAGTGTACAACAAGTCTACGAAATGCCGTCAATATTGATGATTACATCGATCTACAACTGGTTTACGGAAAATTGTAAACCAACAGTGGCGCGTTTTATAATTATACACTTTATTTTACGATAATCTGCTTTTTTAAATCATACTTACATAATGTTGCTTGACCTTTGTTGAAAATATGTAAGTTCAATGGACTATTAGTAAATGTAGTAACTCCTCAAACATTGCAAACAATTGAATCTAAATCATAACATAGGTTTTATAAATAAATCAGAACGAGCAAATGGCTTTAACGAACCATATTTTGAATATACGATAAGATATTATGAAATATATTACAAGAAATTAAATATTATGTAATTAAATTAAACGAGTATATTACTCGGAACCCCCCCCCCCCTCGCCCCCGCCCACTCCGCCCTCCGAAGTGATTCGGGGGAGAGTAAGGGGACAGTTCGCAAACAGGCAAGCCTACCATGCCTAGGGCCATCTACCACCGAACCAAGTGGGGATCTGTATCTCTGCCTTCCTTTCCGAGTTAGGCATCGGTATGTAAATGTATGGATATAGTATTGTCAGCTTCTTTGATCCAAAGATGTCTCTTGAGAGGGCCGCGGTTTGTTTATGTGTTACCTACTACTCCAAGGTATCTGGTCGACTAATGTGTGAGGCGTGTAACCATAACAGTTCGGGCATGGTGGTTTCGCCCGCCTAGGTGAAGGTGATCGCCACGAACTATTTCTGTGCGCGTGCGTGGACGACTGTTTAGTTCAGTGCGTCCACGCGACGCCATCTAGCGGACGACGTAGGAAACTCGAACTTCATGCCAGCTGCTGCGATGTATGCGACTATTTCGGTCTTTGATGTTACATATTGTATCGTTGCATACGTCTTATTGTTTGTCATTAAGTCACGTTTCAAAAGATATCAATAGATTAAAAAGTGTACGGATGATGTACTCTTTATGTATTGGTGTTTGACAGGTTCACATGTGTAATGCATACGTAGACTGATTTACGATATTTAATAAGACCGACCTCTAGTTGCACGAAACCAAGATTATGCTAATCGCAAAATTTCACTGCAGGTATGGTCATAAATCATGTTTGTGATTTACACTTCAAGCTAGGGTTACCAACTCTCAAAGGACCCAATCCGGGAGATTTGAATAAATCGGTGGGGCGTTCAAGGAAAGTCGGTACATTAGTTGTTAATTTTTATTTTTTAAATTTATATTTAGATTGCTTTCTAGAAGGATCTAATATTTGTGGGTTTTTGACCACATAATCATAAATGGTTTTACAGGAAAAATCAAAATGTTTTAATATTTTTAACTCTGCTTTAAGTCACGATACCTATATTAATTCTGTTTCTTTCCTTGCTCCACACAAGTTCATCATGCTGAATACGCGTTCACAAGAAGCATTTTATAGACAGGAATAGAAAGAACAAACGTGACAAAGCTTTTTCAATTCTTGAGTCATTTGTAATCGGTTCTTTCAGTGATGAAATTTTCATTGCTTGGTATTCCGGGTGTTCAAAATTATACCACTTTTGTGAATAATTCAAACAGCATGTGAAAAATTTGTTGACTTTAGTTATAGATTTAATTTTTTGAGGTTCATCAAAATGCTTTCGGGTGACTATATTGCGCGCGCGATTTATTTAGTTTGATTTTTAGAAAGTCGGGAGAAATTAGTACATTCCTGGAGCTCGGGAGGCAGAACAATATTCCGGGAGTCTCCCGGGCATTCCGGGAGGGTTGGGAACCCTACTTCAAGCACGTTTTATCGATAATTACAACGTAATGAAAGTCTCACGCTCACGCGTAACTTTTAGTATTTAATATTTTAAACATTACTAATTAATTGATAGCCATGAATGTTAGTGTTATTATTAGGTCATTTATTTTTCGATGTAAGTCATCACCATTAGTTAATTTATAATTTGTTATTAGTACCTATGTACTTAATATAATAAAGACAACATGAAGACACGAGCGCTGTATATTACTACGCCTTGCCACATACCTAGCTCTACTCACACGTTTTATTGCCGCGCCTGCAGCGAGATTTTGCGAATAGTGTAGTTAAAGCGACTTTAAATTCATGCCATCACTTACATTTCTTATGAAAAAGAAAGTGACAGCATCAATTTAAAGTCGCCATTTGGTTTCGTGCAACTGTGGATGACCCTCACAAGTTAGTAAACAATCATGCACACTTAAGGATGCGTCTTAAATAAACGGTAAATATTTATATTCCCTTGATTGCAAAGGCATTTTCTAGACAGCCTAAACTGTATAATCGTGTTCAAATATTGAAATGGCAACAATATATATCCTTGACCCAATAATAATGTTAAAATAGACGCTCTCGGTTCGAGCTCACTCGCACCACATTGCGCAGTAACTACAGTTTTAATTTTAATTCAATGTACAATTTATACTCGTATGAGTCTTGAATCTACTAAAAAAATATAGGTGTTCCAAAAGATAGTTTAGAACACGACAAGAATGTCAACAGGAAAATTTTATAAAACGAAGAAAACAGATAAATTCAATGTCTGACCTCGACTTCCTTAGGGCGGCCATCAGGTGTCAACTGTGCTTGTGCATTAGTGGCAGGTGCTGGAACGTACGAACATGAAGCTTGAGGCTCGGGGCCTCCAGATGACTTCGGTGGTTCACAAGCTTGCGGAGTCTTCTCCAAATCTATGTTAACCCCTTCCGGATTGTGTACAGTCAACTGTGGCGCCACCCGATGCTCACTCGGCGGTGGCTCCTTGCTCCGCTTCAACCAAGATTGGGGAACCGCTGGAGGACGCGGCGGCTGTTTCGATGTTCTTGACAAATCAGTCTCATTCTTAGAATCACAGCTCGATGGGGAAACTTCAGTCGGTTGTAAATCTTGCTGTTTATTTTGGTCTAGGTCGTTTATTTTCGTTATTGCAGTTTCGTGACTTTCAGATATATTCAAACTTTGTTTATGAACCGCTGAATCGCTAGATTGCGAAGGTAAGGTGGCTACCGTTTCTTTACTTATCGCTATACTATTTGGTACAGGAGGTTTATTTGGTATTCGGTCATGATGAGGGATCGACGGCAATTCGCTAAGTGGTATGTTTCCAATATTCTTGTTTGGTGGAAAAACATAAGGGTCACCAGTTTCATCTGACTTCACAGTCGTACTGTCAACAGCCGGGAGAGGTGCCTCCTCTGGCACTGCGGATGACGACTCGTCTCTGCTCTGTGAGAAGTCCGTGCTGTCGCCACAAGACAGTTCATCCAGGCTTCGCACTAGGTCTAGCGCAGACGCCTCGTGGTAGTCGGTTGAGCAGGGCGAGGTATCATCACTAGTATCATCTGAGCCATGCGTCAACAGTTCACTTTTACTGCAAGGTACGAACGCTAAACTGGAGGTGACGTCACAGGAAATGTCGGCATTCAAAGATTCCTCACTTTGCGTACGCGATTCTCTATTACTACTAACTTTATCATCATCGTTTGTCACTTCACTGACACTAGCAGGCACATCATCAGAAACTAACGTTTTGTTTGACTGAGTTGATGGTAAATTCACGGTTTTGTTTGATTCACTAACACTATTTTCAAAGGGAGAAGCGACCTCTGCATTACTATTATCCTTGACTGGGTTTTCAACTTCGCTGAAGTTTTCTATCTTCGCTTGCTCTACCACCGGCAAACTCATATATTGAGGTACTGCATACTCAAAATCAGACAATGGCATGTAGCCGATACTATTTTGAATTCCAAGAGGGCTGCCATACTGCGGTGTGTAATATTCAAAGGCAGCGTTATCGTTTTCGTATGAAGACCAAGGATCATTCGGTGGAAGAATAGGTAGTCCTTCATAATACATTTCTGGAAGGATACCTCCATCGGACAAAGCGTTTGTTTTGTAGTCCCATGCAGGTACGAAAGAATCTTCAAATGCTAAATAATTTTCAGGCATCATAACCACAGCAGGATCAAGGTTTTCAGCGCCTAAAGCATACGAACCGTCATAAAATGGATTATTCAACACTAAAGGAGGCGGCTGCAAAGGTGCACATTCCATCGTCACTTCTGCTTCTAAGAATAATCCATATTTTGATAAGTCTGGTTCAGATCGCCTAGTTCTGAAAGCGTGGGCGTCAGTTTCGTCTCCGAAGAGGGAACTGTTGTAAACGTCAGACATGTCGAAACTATGAGCTCTGCGTAAGCCATGTTGTAGCGGGAAATGTGTCACAAGTTCTTGCTCCAGCACAGGATCCTCAACATGATCACCGAACAATCGCTCATACGTTGGCACTCCCACGTTGTTTATCTCGTGCAACGCATCTCTGTCGTATGTTTGATCGTCGGAGGAGACGGGCACAATGTTGTGGTCAGCGGGCAGCAGTATGACAGGCGGCAAGGTTGGTGGGGGTCCACAGAAGAGCAAATTCCTCGGGGGCGGGCGCGGTGGCGGCTCGGAAGCCATGGCTCGGCCGTGCGAGCCCGCGACGTGCGCGGCGAATATTTCGGTGCGGCGGCGTCGGCAGGGACGCGCCGGGCGGCCGACTGTGTTTCGCGACTGAGTGAAGGCGCACCACGAGTGACGAAGGCGCACACAAATAGAACAGGCGCAAACGCGAGGAGGTCGCCGTCTCTCGCGCGCATCTTCACGGGCGAAGGCGCACGCGCAGTAACGAGCCAAACCCGTCCCAAGTGTTATCCCGAACACACTGATGACGTTAAAGCTTTATTCTGGTTCCGCACGTTGCTTACGGCAGGTACAAACAGTGGTGATACGCGAACAATAACAAACTAGTAACAGGTTTTCGGGTGGACACAGATGCGATTGGCGAGCGTTGGGTTTTCAATCATAATCATTCAGTCGTACATCACATAAAGTATAGATAATGTCGGAACAGTGGGACTCACCTGTTCGGGCGGTGACCGCGGCGAGGACTCGTCGCGGTGATGCCTCCTGCGCCGGGAGCTGCGGGACGTCGGTGAACGCCGGTGATGTGATCTTTTGGAACGGTCATTTCTCCGCCTCCACGAGTGCTCCGAGCTGTGAAACCGATCGATCAATAGGATGTAGGGTTAGTGCTCGGGAGATATACAAAAGCGTTATCGTCATTGCACAGTACGTTGTGTAGTGAGGTCGGAGTCGTATCGGTACACAGTAAGTACTAACGTGATAGAGCGCTCGAATCGTCCCAGAGAGTGAGGCGGAATGAAAAGCTGAGAGTGTTCGAGCTGGTAGTCGGGCGGCGGCAGACAGCAGGCTCGCAGCACCGCCCGCACCGCAGACCAGTGCCGCTTCCCCGTCCCGTCTCAATAAACCTACTTCACTGTCAGCCACTATTAGCACAATATTTCTAACCGTCTATCTGTATCATCACATATTTAAAAAAAAGAACGTAACGTCCATCGCGTCAGCCGAATACTAGCATACTACTACGATACATTCGAAACACCGTTTTTCCGTTTAAGACGTAAGGCGAATGACGATATTGAATGGATCACAATGACATAGATTCGCTTCAATACTTGTGAAACTAGCGTCAAGCGGTTCAAGGTCGCGGACACAATCATGATCAATGACTCAGACAAGTTTTAGAAGTATTTACATTTTATTTTTATATTTCAGCACACGTCAAGTGTATACATTCTCGAGTTAAAAACTGCAAATCAAATATTATTCTCGATCGTTGAACAAGATAAAAGATAACACTATAGCAAACCATATGGTTGAACAGCCAGATATATTCACAAGAGATAAGGTAGCCACGTTTACCTGAACACAAAAGATAATGATCGTATTAAATGACGCAAGAGTGTTAGATGAGGACAATGGCCGGTTCACTGAATAACATCGAGGAGCCCGCAGCGAGCTACGGTCGCGGACGCACTGTCACAGCCACAGCCTGCGACCGACGCGACGTCCGGGCACCTAGCACGACGCCTAGCAACGCGATCTGCAAAACTGCACCGTCACACCCGTATACCAGCATACACAAACCGCGCACTATTACGCAATATCATTTGATTACAATCGCTCTGCTGCGCTTCGCATAAATTGTGCGTCCGAAAATAATCCTCAAGCATTTTTGTAACTCACCAACACTCACGTAAGCTTTGTGGACTGAACACTAACAGGAGATTCTCTTCCGATTTAAATTTATAATCCATTCCCAGAATTCCTGAGCTGGACACTATTATAGCTAGTCACTCATGGAGTGCAGCCGTGTCGTCGGAGAACGCACTGCCGTCACTCTCAGAGATCAGTACAGGTGTGTAGTCGCACTAATACAATTAAAAATAATTGGTTTACTGAGACATTCTAAAGAAGGAGTACAGTGCAACGACTGCTATTTTTAAATCTATATGAACAAAGACAAAGTAATTCTAACAATTTTAGATTTGCTACAAAGCCAGGTTTTAGGTGAAGGCATGAAGAACTGGTTGTATACTGACAATGATAGATAGATAATAATGTAGGTATTCATATGCGTGTGCAATAAGAAGCCATCAAATGATAAACGAACACAAACGTGTTGCGGTGGTTGCTTTGTGGTCGCATGCGCGGGCGTCGATAATAAATGACAGGCATTTAAATGTCACATTGTTTAGCGCCGGCGGAGAAGTTGAACTTGAACACACACGCGAATAGGTCGTCCATGATACTGTTTCCAGCTATACGTAGTCCTGCCATTATTTCTGTCCCTATTCTTCGGAATAAATCTATATCTTTACTAATAATAAAGTATTTAAAAAAGTCTGTCTGTACATTGAGTATTTAAAAAAAAATTAATTATAATGCGTTATTTATATTGTTCTTGTATATTGTATTTATATTGTACGGATTTGGATGTGGCTTTCTTTATTATTATGGTGGCGACCCTGGTCAACATACAGGCTATAAGGGATGTTGATAATATAACGCTCAAGCCAAAAACGGGTATAGAGATTGAATAAAGGAAAGCCAAAATATAAAATTAGTAGCATTTAATGATCTTTTGTTTTATACAGATTGGAAATGAGCTTTATTGAAATCTATGAATCAGAATCACCTATAGAACACAAAAACGTATTTTTTCGTTTATATTTTTTTTGTTTCCCAAATTTCGAAAGATTGGCCAACTTACGCGCCGCGACATGTTACTAACAACAGACAGTACATATTCCCGGCGGTAAATAATGCCCATAGGCTATGTACACATAGGTTTCGTAGAGCATTGTCTCTGTCACCGGAGTATTAGTGCTTTTTTGGCGGTCGATAATTTTTTTAAATTACAAATCATGACAATAGTAACAAAACGTGTATTTGTTATTTCGAACATAGAACAGTTTCCTTTGTTATAGCTAAGGGGTTAATTTTCCACCGGTATACAGACTTGGCCAAAAGTATTCACCACCTTTAATTTTTATAAGCCCAATAATTAGTATTCATAATCTCATCAAAAGCTAGACCTGTGTCGTAAATATACTGATATCAAAGTAATCTGTTTGATGGTGGCGTTGCCGATTACAGTGAGTACATAATTATAATAATTGTTAAATTTGTGTTAAGTAAAGTTGCATACTTTTAAAATATACTTCTTTAATATAAAACTATATTTAGTGCTCCCAGCATTTATGACTCCTTAGTAAAGTTTAAATTTTTACTGATTTGGAATTCTTTACTGAAACTTATAGTAGGTTCCAAAACAGAAATGTGACGCTGTTATACTGCCAATTTCTGAAATAAGAAAATTACGTTAAGCGATGCGACGACGAATCAGCCAATCACAGGAATGCATTACATAATTCAGCACCGCTTCACTTGAAATTCTCGAATATGAAATCGAGTGATAGCCTTTCAAAATTACAAGGCTCCAGTCGAAATTTCAAAATATAAAATTTTCTTAACCTTTAAATTCGTTCATCGAACTACCAAATGGGAACCGAAAAAGATGTCCTCTGCTGACAACAGATCCATGGGGGCAATTCCGGAGAGTCAATCGAATAGAGATCTCCTAAAACTCGATCTAAAAATTGATAAAATGGGTTTTTACGATCGAGAAGGCTAATAACAGAATGAGAATAGCCCTACATGGCTGGTCGACTTCGCCGTTCATGTAACTCCAGCAACGGTCAAAGCAGTGGCTGAACAAACTCGATTAAATCTTTTCCCCAAATAGAAAATAATGACAACACAGAAAATTCCGACTAGGACCAGTATAATATCATATAACTTGTTTTTGATGCGTAACAATAGCTAGTTATCTTATTCGATAGATATTCGATATGGGTTTCCAATCAAAGACGTCTATATACAATGATGTCTTTGTTTCCAATCCAAATTTTCATCGGTATTGACACCAAGAAAAGCATTTGAAACAAATTCAATTACAAGTTGTTTTGTTTCTTGTGTTTTTTTTGAGAAAAATACCTTTTATTTTATGGCAAGACTACGTATATCCGTTGTTATTGTTTATTAGATCGAGGCGATCAGTAACAGAGTAGGAGGTGAGGTTGTGACTCTCAATAATTGCTTCCAGCTAAAAATTCGAGGGGCAAAAAGGGGGTTAACTACATGCATAAATATAAATAAAGTGAAGCGAAGGTCCATTTGTGGAAAGTATAAAGCGATTCAAAAACGTCTCTAAACGCAATTTAGCTTGTGAAGCCCCATGGTATGTTTTTATTTTAGTTCATAAAGTATCCACATCAAAAGCCCAGTTTACTCCTCTACAAAAAACATGTTAGCGTGACATCGTAAAATCCAGTAATTTATAATTTCACTAGGTTAGCTTGGTTTTTTTTACGTACAATTGGCCTTACACGCCGCGCCGGGCTATTACCACGCCTTATAGAAAGAGTCGATAAAACCTAGGGTGAAGGCGCTCGCTGAAGATACTGGAAGAGTAACAACAGGCGAGGTGTACATCAGTCTATCGCAAAAATCTACGGAAATCGGTACAGACCTTTGTGGGTAATTTTATGCTACCCTCACTAAAACGTCAAGTAAAGATTTTTTCACCATTACTATTCGAAAAGGGGTTATTGGTTCACCAAAAACAGTGAATAAAACGCTCTTTTCCTCACTGAGTGAGAACTTTTTAAACTTTTTGGATAGGCAAAGGCATGGCAAAGGTATCTGTGACCATACAGCCATCTTAAAACATAATCACCCGAGAAGCTATAAACTATAAATCTTGCAATCACTACATTTAATTTTATGTTCCACAAAAATGCCCGAATAAAGCATTTTAAATTTGGAACAAGCGTCAATGCACAATATAAAAAAAATTTCTTACCAAACGTACTGGCTGGCCGCTTGGAAAAATAACCAAAAAAAAAGAACCGCCATTTTTATGTTTTGTTCTCTTATTAATTTACTATGTACCGATTGGTTGTAAGTATAATAAAATTTGATTCAAATAGTTAATATGGTACTGTTTATTTTCTCATAGTCAATGGTGAAAAGTAGAGTACATAACTCGTGAAAAAAAAATTCCATCTCGGCTCTTGGATCTCTCGCTCCGCTCAGGATTCTACTCTAGAATCCCTCGCATCGCTCGGGATTCAACTTTAGAATCCTTCGCTCCTCTCGGGATCCACCTTTGAGCCTCGAAAGAAATTCCCTTTTTTTCACTTGTTGTGTAATCTACTATTTTAACTTGACACTTTGATGAGGGCAGCACATAGCTGGCGGCCTGCCGTGTCGGCAGGCGTCATTAGTTGGCGTCATCCCATGTCAGATTAAGATTGTAGGTCTGTAAAAAAGACTGATACTATGCAACTTTCTGTCTGTTCCTCCCCCGGTACAGCTACTCATGACGTCATGCGCGAACACACCGAGTCGCTTGGTGGCATGGTTTCGTCACAGGGGTGACAAGCCACGGCTAAAGCGTACCACCAGTTAATATGTAGGTGCTTACGTCGTCTCTGCGGACACGGGGCAAAGATTCGATGACCTTATGATATGACCCTGAATACTAGAGATACCTACACAGATTGTTGGCATACATTTTTTATAATCCCTTAGTCGCCTTTTACGACATCCACGAGAAGACATGGAGTGACAATATTCTTTTTAAGTAGATACCGTTGCCCACGCCACAAAAACATTTTTTCACGTTATAAAAAACCTACAGTGAAATTTTAAACTAATGGATTTTACAATTTTATATACGCTGACATACACAACATTATCTTTGTTTGGATGGGAGCAATTTTTTAGGAGTTTTAGTTATTTTTTGTGATTTCGTTCCAAATCTGAGGAATCGATTCTTAATAGATAGTAACAATCGAAAGTAAATACATTGGTAAGCCGGTATTGTTACGGTGTAAGACAAAAGAGATATAGATAGCAACAATGGCTGACGGGACCGCGTCACAATCTGACGATACGTCGCGAATAATAGATACCGGAGCACTCACTTTCGTCTCTCGACGCGACGACTGAATGTCATCAACACCTATTGATTCACGTCTACACACCTGTCAGTTTACTTTCGTTATGCGATAACACGATTCAGCGGAATCTTGAAAACTGATATTTAGGCGGTTCTTTCTTAGCGTACACAGCATCATGTAATATTAAGTTTTTGGTAACTTTACCACCGGTATCTCAAGTTTCGTAAGATCCTTGATGAAACCGGTCAGTCGCATTTGTTTGTTGCAAAATCACAAGAGAGAAAACGAATGAAAATTAATAAAACTCGAGTCGTCAATTTAATAACCGTGGTGCTTTCGGTCTGCTCATTAAAATTACAAGCACTGCTCAAAACTCTGCATTCGTTCTGTCGCTTTCCTTTGCTCACGGAGCAGAAACTGCTCGCACAGACTTTAATTACACGAGCTGAGGTGAACGAGGAAGGTGAAAGCTGCCACATAAAATAAACATACGTAATTCGCGATTTGCGCTAATGTTGCTCCTAGTAACGAGCACTTTCGGTTTCACTCGTCCCCTTCTCGTCGTGTGATAAGGAGAATGTCAATATTGGTTGAAATATTTTGAGAAAGTTTTCGCTTACTGGGGAAGCCACTGGTTGTAAACAAACCGTAGGCGAGGAGGTCGCACATAAGTTCAGAGTCACATCTAATTAATGCATGCTTTACGACATCGACGACTTTTAAGAATTAGTGAGTCCTCGTTAAGCGCTAACGGTTAAGGAAATTGTGCAAATCGGGACAAGCGGACATCGAAGGAAACATTAGCGGAAGATGTTGCTTAACGCCTTCACTAATAAGGGAAATAAGTAACGGACTTTTTATATTTAGAAGCACCGGACACGTGTACAGTTTTGTCTTCTTCCTTTTACTGTTTACATTGTACGCAATTTGTACAATTTGTAAAGTTTCAGTTTAATTTCTATGGTATTATCTGTTAACATACCAATCTAGTTTCGATGTTATCAGCGTGGTGATGACAAGTGGACAAAGGTCGGAGCATCAACTATGAGCTGGCGCGGGCGAGAGTGGAACGCCCGTGATACAATGACCATAATCGATCCGACTGGGCCTGCTCACCGCTGCGGTGCCACTCGTTACGAAATCGAAAGCCTCCACAGACACGATGCCGTGTGACAAGACCTGCGCCTGGTCAAGGATCCACTGCAGATATGACGCGGCAACAAGTTCACATTTTGTAACGTGTAAATACTTTTTGAAACTTTTTTGTGGTCGTTTATAATAAATTTGCCGTATCTTTTTGGGATATATGACATCTTTAATGACAAAAACTATCTTAGTGTTTACAGTATTGATAAGCTACACGGAAACAAGAAACAGTTCCGTGTTTGTTGACAATGGGAGCACCCCATTCACAAGGATTTTTTGGTACAAGCTGAATTTCCCGCAAATGACCAAATGTATTCATGTGATTGTCAAAAAAGCGTTGTGCTGTGAGGCATGTCGTCAGAATGGCACCGTTGTAGAGCACCACGGCAGGCGCTGCCAGGCAGCGCTGGCGACAAACAAGGCCGCGCCGGGTGAGCGATTACAGAGAACCGTGTCAGTGCAGCCGCGACGAATCGTGGCTCGCTCGAGGACCCCACCGGCGCGGCGGCGACGGGTCAATGACAACATCGTTTTACAAACGCTTAAAAAAACATGATTTCCAATCGGTTTGTTTTTATGCTCCGACATTTATTTTTTTCGCCCCATTTACGTAGATGTTGCCACAAAAGGAAAATGTTTATCTGGCAACACGCAAATATTGAAAAAGTTAGCCCGTTATAAGCCGAAAATGAACTACAGGGAGGACGAGGTGTGACGGATGACGCGCTTGAACGGTTAACAACCTCCAATTAACCTTAATGAGAAACAGTGCGGAAAGATATACAATATACACACGTTTCTCTTAAATATGTGGGCGATTTAAGGAAGACAAAACAGTGACTGATAAATAAATAATGGTAAAGGTAATTAGTACATAATCAGCGTAAGTACGTAGTGCGGCGCGGTGCGTAATCGTCATGGTGCGGCGGCGGCGGCAGCAGCGGTGAGACCAGTCCGCAGTGAAAGTTGATCAGACGACAACGTACATTTGACATTTGTCAGATGTACGTGCGCCGCCCGCTAATGCTGCCATTAGTATTGACTAAACAACTCGAGAGCCAAGCAATGTTTCCTCAATCAGTTTACCGATTGCGAAGACGCCCTTTGCTTATCTCACGTCTAGAAAGCTATTACAACACGAATAATAACCTTTTACCATTCGAGTTGTTAGCTATAAACGAAAAGTTCCTGAAATCTTTACTCGAATGATACAACAAATAGCATGAAGTCTCGCTGTCGTGTCCTTTCTTGTCCAATTCTTGTAAACAAGAACATCAAAAGCACCTACTGAATTGACAAATCCTTTGAGAGCGAATTGGCACAGGGCCTTGGAACAATCACTGCAAGTTGTTATCAAGACGAATCTCTGCAAACTGGTTGCGTTTCAGTGGTTTTGAGCCTTGTTAGTATTTATTTAGGTACTGTGACTTTGAATTTATAATCCGGGTTGCAGCAAATATACGGTAATTAAATTGGTCGAAACAGGAATAAAACCACTAACTTTAATAATTATAACTCAATGTAATTTTTGAAGCTCCAAAAAGATAAATATTGGCACAAGGTAAAATTAATGAGTGAAATAAGTAACTCTTAGACAGACAGCTAGGACGAGGTACCAACTGCAAGCCGCTGCTGAGTCACGGCAAGTTGTGCAACGTTTTGCGCAACCGTCGTCCGACCCTTGCAACTGTCTGATATTAAAGCCGAAATATACATGAATTTAATAAATGTTCTCTCAAATGGGAATATCAATACCATTTATTTTGTACCATCGAGCGGTTGTAGAAAGACGTGCCAAAATTCTTGACATTCATATTACGGTCGCAGCGTGCAGCGCGATGGACGTTATATTTAGCATAACAACAAAGCGTAGCCTACCAATGTTAAGTTTAACCGAGTGGTCGACAAGTCATGTGTAAAAACCTGATCCTACTGCGCTTACAACCAGTAGCGGAGTCGATGCACTCGTAACAAGCAACAGAGCACAGCGGCGTACTTACTTTTTTTTTGTGCGCGCGCTTGATGCGATCTCGACTTCAAATGCATTTTAGCTGCGTATCCTATTACTAAACGACAGAGCGACTCGAATTGACGTTGACCGCCACAAAAAGACAAATTTTGTCGATTTGAATGTGAAATATCAGTCCAAAATGTAATGTTAGGTAAGTAAGGCGCAGGCAGGAAGTGGGCAGTGGGAGTGCGTGCAGGGTACATACGATACGCTCCATTCGTGGTCGCGCATGCTGCGCTGGAAGGCGGCGGACTTGGGCGTCCAGGACTCGACGCCGAGGTAGAGCGCCGGCAGCTCGGCCACCTTCACCTCGAGCCGCTCCGCCAGCCGCTGCTCCACCGTCTTGTTGCCGGCCGGAGGACGCCCGTCCTTGCTGCTAGTGACGCGCCGCTCCGAACCGCTGTATCCGTTCAGTTTGTCTGCAGTGCAAGACGTCACGCTCCTCGGACCATCTGTGCTGAGCAGCTTGGATGTGTCTGCCTTACAGTAACTTTTATACTGCGCTGATTCTGTGCCGTTCGCCGTGTGCGAATATTTCAAAGAATCATACGTGTCTCCGTTCAGACTGTTGTACTCGATAGTGTTCAGGTTAACATCTCCGTAAGCACGCTTCACCCTGGCATCGCACCCATTTCGTTTACTACCACGGTCCTCGTGGTTCAGTTTAAGGAAGTTGTTTTCGAAGCTAGTTTTACATTTAGGAACATTGTTTAAATAGTCGCTATGGCTTAAATCTTTGTTATGTAAACCTTTATCACAGCCCTTTTTGAGTGTATCTTGAATATTAACTCCGTTTCCGTTAGTTCTGCTGTAGCTGGTGAAGCTTACGAGCTCGGTGTTGGCAAGTTTGTTATCGTTGTGGTCTGCGGCGTCCTTGGTCTCGAACTCGTGCCTGACGAGAGCGACGCGCGACCCCTCCTCTGCGTTGACGCCGTTGGTCCTGTGGTGCGGCTTGGCGCTGGTCGTGTTCAGCTCGCCGGGTACGGTCCAGGTGTCGTGCTTCCTCTTGTCGCCGCTCCAAGCTTTGGCCAGCGCCGCCTTCAGAGCTTCCCGCCGCTCGTGCACGCTCACTCGGGGGTACTCGTGTATGGGCACTATGGCCGGCGCGTATAGAGTCGACCGCGGTGTGGCTCGCGTTATGCGGAAACTTCTAAACTCCCTGTTGAACTCCGAATTCAGAGAATAAGCCGGTATTCTCGAAGTCACCATTTTGAGATTAAAAATTTCCACCAGTTACTATAACTTTGTTCACGATCAAATTTATAATAGCACCGGGCACACTGGTCACATATCGTTTCTACCTGTAATAGGTAACAGAAGACGTGTTGAATTGAGTATTGTAATGTTCGATGTCGTGCAATAGGAGATGCAAGGAGTGTTGGCGGAGGTGGGCCGCGACCTTCGCGGTGGGCAGTACAGCGGCGGCGGCGGCGGCGGCGCGCAGGGACAACGCACTGGTCAACGAACCTCCCTTCGCGGGTCGTCGCCGTGTGCAAACCGACACTTGTTGCATAACGAATATTGGCCAATTACCACCGTGGCCCTTACCCGCTATCCCGGTTCTGCGCTGTCACCCGCCCGTCCCACTTTCGCAATTAATTCAAACTGACAGTGAAATTTATCTCAATAGGCAGAGTGAGATACATGTACGGCAAATATTGAATGTTTCATTACATTCAGCTTAGAAACGGTATTTATTAAGTTGTAAATAGTGATAAGACTACATGTATTCGCACAGTTTATAGAGCATTTACGCCGTATAAGTGCAACAAGTGTCGCCTTGGAGTCGTCCCTAATAAGGCCAGCGGCGGCTCTGCCATATGGCAGCAGCCGATACATCCTCGGAGCTGTCTCCACCAGCAACGAGCTGCACAGCTGCACGCAAGCATGCAACTTATTCAATTATAACATACTATGCATACTTTTACATTCATCATTTGACTACCAACAATTGATATAGGTATGTTACTTTATTTTTGTTTAGCGGTATGCAATAAAGAATATTGTATTGTATTGTTTAGTAGGCGAGCTTCTTACAATCTTTCGTTATCAACTTATGGTGGTAAAGGAAATGCAACAGATCACATTTGAATTTCAAACAGTATTGAAAAACGAAACAATAGTAATACTGACATACTGGCATCGTATTTATAAGCAGAAATACGTGGATTATAAACAAATGAGTGTCTTCAACCGATTGTTCATTGTACAATAAATATATATATGGAATTTATCTAAAATGACAATGTTAATTCTTCTCATATTTACAGGATTTATCCACTTTAAACAAAAATATGGCATAACATATAGCACATTTCAGATTGGCTGGATACTGCCCGTTACAGTTATGTATGATTGTAGTTGCGTTATAAATTATAGAGCTAATGCATTGTGCCCTCATTTATGTACTAAAATAGACGGGCGATAACAAAACATGTTTGCTTAATGGGCTCCCAATCAAATGTAATAATTATGATTCTCCAACAAATATCCTCCACACGACATCAAATAGCACAAAACATTTAATTCAACACATTTTCATGATATCCATTTTGGATGCACATTTGGTCACAAACTGAACGATCACTGCGCGCCTAAACACCAGCACCGACGGCATTAGATGGCTGCATCCCAATAATTGGCACACGAGCATCACAAACCGGGGGGTAACGACCGAGTGAAACGCGACAGTAGACAATATGTGCGTAATGGAGAGCAGCCACCGGATATGCGTGCGGTGGTGGTGCTGGTCGGCGTGCATACCTTCTCGATGCGCGCGCGAGAACTGTGCGTGCGGCGTGCGTGCACCGCTGCGACTGAACCCAGCCTCTACTGGAGGGAGCACCGTGGGCCGAGGGACCCCACCGCCGCCGCCGCCTCTCTCCACCACTCCACCACACTTGGGGCTCTTAATGCCGGGCACTACGGCCGGAATCGCCCCGGCACCCACCTTCCTCGATACGCCCGACATACCAACTCAGAAGCCAGTTAGTCTCTACCAAGTCTGCCTGCTTGCAGCTCTCAGAATTCTACTCTTTAAGTTAGCCATACAAACTTACGATGAAACTTCGTTTTATTTTAACACTGTGCAGTATTGTTTCAGAACAAATAAACCCAGTAGCTTTCTTTACGAAGGCTGTGGTTTGATCGCAGCAAATAAGACTCGATATTGACAAAAGTAAACAATAAAGAGCTCACCGAAGCAGTGAGTGAGCCAACACAAACCCATTCATTTACAATTTAAAACTAAACATAATTTAAATACATGACCTCACGTTAGCGTGTGTACTGTGCAATGACTTGGTTACCAAATCTACCTTAATTATTCCTGAATGAGTTTCGATATTTACCTGAAACAAAATAAAAGTTGTTAAATAAATATTCATGCCAGCAATATTTGAGGAGTAATTATTATGAAGTATATAAAATGTACTTAGTAGACATTTTATCACTACTTTTTTAGCCAAAAATAATGTCAATGAGCCGTCTTGACCTTTGCAAAATTAATATCGTTTTAAAGCAGGCGTGGGCTTTCACTGATGTAACTATTTAAAAGAATACAATAGAAAAATAAAACGCATATAAATTTATATTTTTTTCATTTACCAATTTATTTCGAAGTCCTTCTAAGTAACTTCGTGGAGGAGGTCGAGTTATCTCTATTGAAACTTACATATGTTTAGCACAGGATTCGAATAGACCACTTGTATAATCAAGTAACTAACATATAAACGATAATTTTTTCCATAGAAAGCAACCGCTGTGATTAGTTTCTTTTTAAACTTTTACATTAGTATGAATATAAATATAGATTTTTCTCTAATTTTCTGTGAACACTTCTACACCTTTTTGTATGTTATTTCTTTATATTGATGACTATGCAAATAAATTAAATCGGTTCACACTTATAATATAAACTATAAATCTCAAAAATATATTTTCTGTTTAAAAGGGGTAAACGTGCGAGGGTGCAAAATAAGAAATATTTAAAGGGGCGATCATTATCATTCGACAGGACTGTATGCGGATTCTATAACCATAAATTAATTAGTTATTTAGTCAAATGTTTGTAAAATTATGTTCCCATGTAACAAAAAGTTACAGTATGGCATCAAAAATCTTAAAACATTCTAACGCAAAATGCCTTGGCAAAACTAAAGCGATGTTCTCAACGCCTTGATCATTATTAAAAGCCTACTAGTCCAGTCAAAGTAACGATATTTGTATGGAGTAGGTTAAATTAAATGAACACTGGGTGAAAATTTAGAATATGTCTGTTGAAAAAACTGAAAAAGAAAAATTAACAAGAATCTCTGAGAAAAAGAACCAACTTAATAAGACCCTGGTTAGGAAGAATATTGTTTTTTTTAATACGCCCTTTCGTTTGCTGTTAATAATACGAGTAAGTCATGATGATGCTATTAATTCAAAACCACTGATTATTACTGATTAACTGATTATTATTCACTGGACTCTGGTACAATGAGGGTTTGGGCCTGATTAATTTTGATAGGGATACTATATGAGTATTTCCTAATATTTTAAATGATGGGTTTAACGATAACAAGTTATTTATTAAAAATAAAAAGGTTATTTAATTTAGGTCTCTTCAGTACAATCTCTACCTTTACATTGCAAGGTCGATAAAATCTCTCCATAAACGATGCTTAACTATGAGATGCAGCGCTATGATTGGCTCATTTTTGGCTCAAGTACAGTTTAGCGAAAATTTCTAAAGCAACTGGGGGTTAAAGTTTAACCGTTAACACATAACACTTTATGGTTCCGTGGAGAAAAATCCACTTTCATTCGATTTTACTTTCCCATAAATTGGACTACGTATACACTAGATGAAGTGAAGTTTCAAGTTGACAATTGTATACATCAAAATTTTTATTCGATTTTTCGCGTTCAGAGAAGCCTTGTTGCCATGTATGGCATTTTGATCTGTTCAAGAACACAATGGAAGAAGTTGGTCCAAAGGTCTCACTTGTCCAATGATGAAACTAATTCAACTACTAATGAAAGTACTGTTAACAGAACTCACATTCCAGCCCCGTATGCAACCGCGCACAATAAATAGTTTACCTATATCTATACTAACAATAAAGTAATAAAAAGTCTTTTATCTGTACATTTAATATTTTTTCAAATTTTTAAATCATTAGTACCGTACTAAAGACAAAACTATAATTGTTAGAGCTTTTGTCTATCTGTCTGCATGTTCCGTTTTAATTCCAGAACCACTGAAAGTATTTGGATGCGGTTTTATTTATTACTAGCCTTTGCCCGCAGCTCCGCCCGCGTTAATTCAATTTCTGCCCCGTTTTCGGGTTGGGCGTTATTTTATGAACATCCCTTATAGCCCATATATTGACCAAGGTAGCTATGATCATAATAAAGAAAACCGCAGACCTTAGAACCTTAGAACTTCAATCCTAGCCTCACCACCTTAGAACTCTTTAACAGATGACACCACATAATTCAAGTTTGTGGCAATCACTATATGTTAGTGTGGTAATTGCTGAGTATTACTGGAAAATTGAAGCTCTTCATTGGATGACAGCACACCATTCGACGTGACGCGACGGGGTGTCAGAGGTGTTTCCAAATTTTTATTATGTGTAAAAATAAGAACCTGCCGCTAAGCCAAGATGCACTAAATCAACACGTTCTTCGGGCTATATACCAGGGGTGTGGAAGCATTAAAAATATGATATACATACTAATAATAATGTAGTAAAAAGGTCCTGTCGGTACAATGACTATTTTTGAGTTTTAAATGAAATGTGTTAAATTAGAATTGTATTGTAGGTACTTAAAACAAACCACAATTTTTTAAATTGTTGTATGTTCTATGTTTGTATGTTCCGTTCTAACTCGAGAACCACTGAACGGATTTGGATGCGGTATTTTTTATTTACATCGCAGTAACCCTAGTCAACACATAGGCTATAAAAGTTGTTCATAAAATAACGTCAAAGCCGGAAACGGGGCAAAGATTGAATAAACGCTTTTATAACTCCAGAACCACTTAACGGATTTGGATGCGGTTTTCTTATCGTAGTTACCCTGGTTAACACATAGACTACAAGGGATGTTCATAAAATAACACCCGAGCCAAAAACGGGACAAAGATTGAATAAACGGTTTTATAACTCGAGAACCAATCAACAGATTTGAATGCAGTTTTCTTTATTATCATTGTAGTTACCCTGGTCGTCACATAGACTTTATAGGCCTTATGGGGTGTTCATAAAATAACGCCCAAGCCGAAAACGGGGCAAAGATTAAATAAACGCTTTTATAACTCGAGAACCACTCTACGCATTTGGATGCGGTTTTCTTTATTATTATTGTAGTTACCCTGGTCAACACATAGACCATGAGGGTTGTTCATAAAATAACGTCCAAGCCGAAAACGGGGCAAAGATTCACTGAACACGGGCGAAGATGCGGGCAAAGGCTAGTACTAAAATAAACGTCGTGAAAAATGTGATATAAAACGGCCGTCATATTAAAACCCATCCTTCTAATTATAAATAAAAACACCACGAAACCGCGAGTTTTCTGAGCCGCCCGCTCCCGCTGAGCAGGATAAACATGTGTAAAATGAAAGCGTTGGAGCAGGACAGATTTCTCTGGATAACCTCGCCTTAAACCATAGTATGTAATGTGTCTATGCTTAAACCTGTCTGTAGTCACTTTCAAGCTTAAATATCAGTAAGAGGTGCGTTGGGATCGTTGTAGATCGAAATCTTCGGTCAAGTTAAACTGTTACAGTTTACCCGTATGAAAAAACGACTGGTTTTATCACGTATATCTAACCATTTGGTCAAGGCACGCCGATAAAGCAGCTAAGCAGCACTTTTTCACCCGACTTGATTTACAAATATTGAATTATTAAACTGAAAACTCATTTTTATTAAAACTAAATATAACCTATGTTACTAAGCAATAGTATAGCTTCTTACAAAAGAAAGAATTTTTAGAATCGGTTCAGTAGTTTTAAAGTTTACCTCAAACATACAAATCTTTCCTCTAGAAGTGTAGACTAGCCTGAGGTGCAAGAGGTGACCAGAGGTGCAATTGTGTAAGCCAATGGTTTTCAAATCGATTGATGGCTATTTGCTGAAGCAAATTAGTCCGTTTGACAGTTGAAATCGTAAATTTTTGGCTGTCAAATGAATACAATTGTCTTATTTTGTTGTTGACAACCAAAAACGTACGATTTAATTTGTCAAACGGGCTTATTTGCTTATTCGAATAGCCATATGACAATCGAATTTGAATTTGTTGTAAGGGGTGTTGATAAAATAACGCCCAAGCTGAAAACGGGGCAGCGATTGAATAAACGCGAGCGGAGCCGCGGGCAAAGGCTAAATGAAAATAAAATCTTTAGTATCACCTTAAGGTGCACGTGGACGTGCGCGATAGAAACTTGATAAATCTACTAATATTTTGTTTTACAAAAGTGAACACGCAATCCCACTTGTTGATATTTAAACATTATTATGACTAAGGCTGGGCTTATCTCTATCACTACTATATTATTCATATTCATACAATTAGCTCGCTTGTCCGTTAGCTTATTAAAACTCACTTTACAACTACCCAACGAATCGCAATAAAAACTTTCGTAATTTAATACATTTTGTCTACATAAAACACATGCGAGACAAAAAAACTAGTCAACAAAATATACTTACAATATTTTGTATATTTCAGAGAAGGCATAATAAGCATAATTGTTGATGTACTAAGGTAAGGACTACGTATACTTGTATATCAGGACTACAGGATAGCTTAGAAAAATAGAAATTCACGAGTGTCAGAAGCGGCTTGTTTTGTTGTTATTTTTATGCGATGTTCTGTAAATTCTCTTGAAATTTACATTTCAAAACTTTCCGAACAAAGTATTTGTAAGTCTTTACTTTCGGGGAACATTTAGATCTTCGTCGTTGGAAAGCTTTGGAAGTATTTGGTAAGCTCTATTTTAGGATATATACCTTTCCCAATCCTAATTTTCAGCAGTTTGCTTGAAATCTCCGTGTTAGTACAGACTTTAATTACTATAATGCAGATGACGTTTTAGGCGCTTTGGCTAAAGGATTTATTTTTATGAGTGGCAATGTGTTTTGAGATATCAGATAAATAACAGTAAGACACCAACAGACTGCAGAAGGTCGAGTTGGTTACGAAACCGGTGCACATGGTAGGTAATTGGTAAGACATAATGTATGTATTTGGGCCACTGACAAAAATAAAACATCGTGATTTACAACCATTTATATACTCAAAGTAAATCTGATGTCTGCATTTAATATTTATTTCACGGGTATTGTATTAAATACTTGTATAACCACGATTGGAGTGTGTAAGCTAATTTTGAATTATAACAATCAAACAAATTTTAAGATATACTGGGGTTGTACTAAATAACGGCTGCAAAATCAGTTATTATCGCGGGGTAAATTTATGTAGTCATGCGTGATATAGACAAGCCCCTTTTCTCGATTTTTTACCATAAATTCCCTTTAAAACTTATTTTTAATTTTGTACGCTGTTAAGCACGAATTCTAAAAGCCTCTGTATTAACAGAGCAAGGTTGTTTAAACTACAATATTACACTATGATGCCATAATTATAATATATACTAATTTATTTCGGGATTGCAAGATTTTCGTATGGAGTGTCCATATTAACATCAATGTTTCGTCGAAAGTAAATAAATTAACTCTGCCTACCACAGCCTCCAGTAAATAGTAATTATCACCTTTTGAATAATCTATCAAAATAAATAATAATGTAGTATAAAGAGACATTAATTCATGCAACCAAATTAACACTGAAGATTCTGACTCGCTAAGCAGCCGGTATCAGGATTCGATGATTCATTTGGGAAATTCGACTTTTTTCCTGTTCTCTACAAACAACACAACGATAAATCAAAGCTTATTTTTCAAATTTCCCAAAAAATATTATTGCTCCGTAATACTGATCACTTACCAAGCCTCCAGTACGAATTTGGCTGCATAATTTAATGTGACTTTGTATAGGTACTGCCATTGCACAATGCATAGTTGCATTCCTTTGTACATAAACACACCTGTTATCTATTAAACACATGTTATAGAGAATGAAGTTGAATCAAGTGTCCTCCGCATAGCTTCCCTGGTGGCAGACCGAAGCAGTGACGCTGCAGCATCAGCGTCTGTCACGGTACATTTAACATTTATTTATGTGAGAAATGACTTGCCAGCCACTGGAACATTACTTCTCATTCGCTGATGATCTGTGTCACTGCCAGCAATTATGCGCTTCCATGATTATTATCCCCTTTAGGTGCTGATAATACGTACAATTTGACCTATATCTATTAATATTCACAAAGAAATGGCCTTCCTAGTAAAATGTTAATATCTTGATTCTGTTCAGTAAGCAGTTAGCAACACAAAAGTTTACTGACCCAATAGAAATTTGACGGGCTTGCGCAATGCGGTGAAAATTATTAGTTTCCATATGAATCAGAATTTGGCCCCAATTTTCCGGAACACAATCGACTCGCATCCTACACACCATAAGAGAGATCCTTTGTGTTTTTCAAAGACAATCCGTTACATATGAGTGTAGGAAAACATGCTAAACTGATGGCACATTTACATACACCGGCAAAAAGTGTTCTCGAGCAACGGCGGCGGCGGCAGTAGGCGACCGCGTCAGACTACTCAATAGACGACACGTAAATGGAGGCAAAAAATAATAGCACCGGAGGCGGCGAGTCGGTGAGTAGACAAACGGCGAGGTCCAATGACCCAAATGGTTCATTACTAGGCCGCGAACACGATGCTAACGAAAGAAAAATCGGTCACCTCGAGCCGTGTGCGAGCAAACACATACAGCTCCATTGTAGACCAATTAATGATAGTAATTACGGTGGGTTTTCTCTTCTAGTTCCTTATGAGGTGGCCTCGTAAGAAATAAATAAATAAGCAGAAATAATCAAAGGACACACCGGGGCTACTGCTGTACTGTGTACACGAACGTCACGAATCTAACCATAAAGGAAAAGGAAATCTATAACATAAGTACACGCCATAGAAGGAAACGTTTCAAACAGCTCCACTGTAATGAATCCGAAAATAAAGTCCAGACAAAAAGCGTGGATGTGCTAAGTATTAGTTGAGTGCTCAGTACCATGTGCGGCTAGCAATGACCACGGCGAAATAATCCGGTGCCGTAAATGGGAGGCTCACGGAAACCTGATCAGGCCAACACGAGTCCAACACAATCTAAACAATTTATCAAAATAGCGCCTATAAATGGACTTCCTGGAGCCCTGGGATTCTTCTAAGCACTTAACAAATCTTGTACGCATTGCTAATCAACCGGCTCTAAAGAAAAACCACTTTTTGTACGGGCAATCAGTACTAATGATCGGACCAAATAAACCAATGATATTCATATTATGGTTTGTTCATTATTAGCATTCATTTATTTTTCCATAGATCTGCACTATTGACGGTAAGACCAATGGAATGTTCAGGGAATGCGTTTGTTTCATACGGCGCAAGCGCAGGTCCTAACCTGCAAGTTTATTTCTCAAAACATTGCGGTACTGTACCGAGGTCGAGAGGAGACCCCACATTTCAACGAGTAACGCAATAAAATCTGAGTTAAAAGTAACGGTGCTCATTAATCATTGAGGTCACACAACCTCTAACAGGACATGACTCGATAAGATTCCTCGCTACCACAATCATTTTAGATAACTGATGATCGTGCGCCTTTGTTGTTGTTGTGAATTATTGGTTCGAGCTGAATCATTAATCACATATATCATTTATTTTACACAGAGACTTTCCGTCCAGGAAATATTGATTAAGAAGAAGAAAGGCATGTAAATTGCTACATGATTTCTGTATGACAATTTTAATGTATGCACACACAGTGATCGAAACTAAACGAATATAGAGAGCAATAAGTGTATCGGGCAGCAATACGCCGACGCGTTGGCGGCGAGGTCGCGTGCGCATTGTCTGTCACTTGGGGAATGCACGAAAGCAAACTTGCATTTTTTACTGCGATGCATCTTGCCTTGCTCGTGTTTCACCGAGAATTCTTCACCGAGCCGCGAAACTTTAATGGAGCAAAAATGAAAAAATGTTCCTAATTACGGAATTCCGCGAATCACTGTAAATCACATTGTGATCATAAAAATCAGAACAATTTACAATAATAAAGAGCAAATGTTTCACTTTGTTTGTTTATTTGACAAGACTAATCTCTGGAACTACCACACCGATTTTCAAAATAATTTCACTGTTATTAGGGTTCCGTACCTCAAAAGGAAAGAACGTGTTGTTGTCTGTCTGTCAAGACCCTTTATCTCGGGAACGCCTAGAGGTATCGAGTTGAAATTAAAACTCAGGTCTACAGTCCCTTAAAGATGTGGAAAAATCAAACTTTTAGGTTAACGTAAAAAAATATGGGGCCGTTTATGCCGCAAAAAACGTATATTTCGACACTCAAGGGAATCAAAGTTTATAGTTATTTCCCGTTGACCTAAAACTATGACAAGTAAAGGAAAAAATCTTAAAACTATACATTTGTAATTGAATCATTAAAAAGTCATCGAGGTTAAGCAACGGTATGCGCGGTCTAATTGTATGGGTGACCAAATCTTTTTGTATTTTTTTTTTGCTTTTACTAATTTGTACGGAACCCTCGGTCGGCGAGTCTGTTTCGCACTTGTCCGGTTTATGACATAAGGTACATTTTGTCCTGGGTTTTGTTTGATTCTAAAACTGCCAAAAACGAGACGCGCAAGACAGATGCGGGGATAAGGCGTAGAAAATTTATAATGAAAAAGAAAATTGAGCCAAGAAAAACATATATTATATTTTTTACGTTTACGTTAACTTTGTGTGGGGTGTCAAATGGAAGTTATATGAGTTTTTATTAGGTATTTGTGTTATTTATAAGTATCTAATATTATATCCCTTCACATGAGTAAAAAACGGAATCAAATAAAGGAGGGAATTTATGTTTTATCGACATTTTCTGAATTTAGTCAGATTATGCGCGACAAAAGACAAAAACTCTGTGAGAGGCAGGCGAACAGACTCACCAATCACACTAATACATACAACATAAGTAACGCCCAACTAAAAAAAAAATATTACGCCAGCGAAGCCGCGACAAAAAGCTAGTGTCAATCAATTTTATCACACGGTGCATTTTCGATCGGTTCAACACACGACATGCAATAAAAAACTACCCTCAGCTCCATTATATATTTAATAAATAAATAAAAAATAAATAAATAAATTATGTTATACATACGTCACGTTCAGCGCGTCTTCAACCCAAATAGTGTCTGTGTGATATTATTTTTGTTTTATTATTTCAATTTATAATCCCTGGTATTATTTTTATTTTGGAATATAAATATATATTGTATGGGTTTTTCGTCGATATAAATGACTTTATTATTATAATAAACGAAATAAACTAGTTCTGCTACTGTCAGTTTGCACATACTGATACATAGGTATATTTTGTGGTTCTTTAAGTCTAAGCGAACACACATACAGACGTCGCATTTCATTTCATGTATACAAAAAACAAGATCGATGCAAGAAATCCGTTGTAATAACAAATCTGGTGATTAATGCAGCGGTGAATAAAATTGAACGGTAAGCGGTGTTTCTTTAGCTTTATTTTTTTGAAACAAGAGCGACCAAGAAACCAGTTCGATGACCTCAAAACTTTTCCCACAAAGATGTGCCCGTCAAGGTTCTCGGAAGGACAACAAAGATCCTGTACGTGTATGTGACTCACGCGCAGCCAGCTTCTACCACCGTCCAGACCAGACAAACAAAACGACATCAACTATTCCAACCATTCTCCGGGGATTAAAAAAAACTAACAGTCATCCAAATATGGAGGTTCTTAATTCGACACATGCATTGGCAAAATTTTTATTACGTTAAGTAATAATTTATTACAACAAAAGTAAGTACTACAAAACCGATTTTTTGTTCCGGAGAAATCTTCTTGCGAGCATGCGGCAAAAAAAATGATAAAGTCTGACAGCAAAATATTTCTTCTATCTAGGTACATCCTACTTATTAGGGGCTCTCCACAATGCTGCACTTCAATTTTGCACCGGTACAATCTATGTAGTTCTTGATGACGATTGTTGACTCAAGGCAACATTGATAACATTTCATAAATATACATACTTCTAATCTTCTAAAAATTAAATTTAAAAGTATAAATTTCACGAAAAAGGCGATTGAGTTCTCATATTTCACTAACACAACAGATACATACAAAAAAAAATATTTTTTTGTAGTTCATGTTCTATTGTAGCAGTAATTTCAAAATAACTGAAGCTTTGAGTGCGCGGCAATTAAAATTAAAGCAGAATAGACAGTTTAAAAACAAGAACCTTAGAGCAGGACTGAAGTTTAGCATAATGGAGGCCCGTAAATTCAAAACATAACTTATATTTTATTATAACAATGTACAACGCAAAAAATTGGTAGCTTTTAAATGTAAGACGAAGATTTAAAAGTCAAAGAATGATGCAACCAATTGGGCTAAATATTTGAAACCACACAAACCACAAACCACTGTGAGCTACGCCAATCGATAGTACCAGCTGTTACTATGAAATCAAAACCAAAACATCTATTCGCTGAAAAAAGGTACAGCGATATGAATGTTGAAAACAAACTGAGAGTTCTGTTTTAATACATAATGTAGACATGTTAGTGCATAAAATCGGTAGTCATTGATTATACATTTTTTAACTATAATCTTTTTCATCACACATATTTTTAAAATTAGATTTTGTTCTAATACTTGTTTAGTGAGTTAATTACCTACATATTGCGATTTAATTCACTTATTAATTAAACGCAGGTATTATTAGAGTGTATCACAAACCAGAAAAGACCTATTAGAAACAAATTTAAAAACACGAATTTGAAAAAAAATCGGCCAGGCCGGATTCGAACCTGCGACCTCTTGTTATCAAGATAAGCGCGCTACCAATTGCGCCACCGAGATACTTAAGTATCCTAGACCGTCTAATTTTTTCACCATACTTGTCCACCGAATATTTTTGTAACTGTTTAATCTAACCAGCTTGTAAGGCACACACTGAACGTTCACGAGGGCGTTATGTGATTTCACGCTTTGCTTTTAGGAAAGAGACGGCGCTGTCGTCGCTACAATGTGTGTTGCTTCAGACAGTTAAGAAATTTACAGTTCTCATTAACTAATATTATATTTTTATTGCGAAATCCATCAAAACATAATTTAATTTTTAAAATTGAAAGCTAAATTTTAGGTGACGAAAACCTGAGAAATTGAAATGAATATATTCCAACAAGTTTATGTATGTTAAATTGAGAGGCCAGTAAGCTCGAGTGTACCGATACAGTTCGATTCCTCGAAGGCTCGCGTGGGCGTCACATTACTGTCGTCCGCCATCCTTCATACACCACATCGCTCGTTCCCATAATTTAGATTCGGGGCCGCCGTCACACTTCCGACAAACGATTAGAAAGGAGACAGCAATTGTACCGAGATGTAAAAAACACTCGCATGTGGGTGGCGGCAATACCAATTTGATGGCGTTATGAACTGTTAGTGTTCTAAAGAAAACTTAGGAAAATCCGCAGAGCAAGACGGGTTGAAGGAAGTTATGTACATAGTTAAGGCTACGGGTCTCGTTCCCAAACGCACAACTTGTGATTGTTTTTCATATTTTTAATTAAAAGTATTAAATTTTTTATTAGTAAATATATATTAGATCGGGGGGGGGGCGGCTGGATGAGGAGGATGGAGGACCGACATGAGTGGCGAAATTTGGTAAAGGCCTATGTCCAGCAGTGGATTAACACGGGCTGATGGATGGATGGATGGATAGGTCGCGAAGATTAAAATATAGTCATGATATAGACAAGACTCTTTTCTCTCCCATTAAGAGCCCGGTCCGCGACGACGACAACTTAAAGGCAATATTAAATATTTTTCGGGCCCTTATCGCGATATTTTTGGAAAAGCTAGGGACATACATACACCACTTCATATTGGCCGTCTAAATAAACATCTAGAATTTATTTGATTGAATTGTTTCTCTTTTATGAGTTATTTTGGTACTGACGAGCCCGCTCCGAATCGTTATTCGTAATATCTAGGTAAGTACCAAAATAACACGCAAAGGAGAAAAAATTTAATGAAATACATTTTAGGTCTTCATTTAGATTTAGATGGTCAATATTATGGACTGTTCAGAGAAAAATGGGACTGGTGTATGTCCCTGATTTTTACAAAAACATCACGGCAATGACAAGAAAAATAGTGCTTCGCATGAAATGGACGAAAAATAAGGAGCGGGTTCTTAAAGCTTACCCTTAATTGTTAGGGTTCCGTACCCGAAGAGTGCCAAACAGGACCATACTAAGCCTCCGCTGTCTGTCCGTCTATCACAGGGGTCTACAGCTTCAACCGTAATAGGTAGAAAGTTGAAATGTTCACAAAATACGTGTTACTATGGCCTCTACCACGAAGACAAATACTAGAATATTAACAAAATTAGTTAAGGGGGGTTCCTATATAGGAAACCTCGAAAAAGTTGCATTATTTTAACGTTATTTGTTTTGACTCTAACTCAAAGACGGGAATACATACAACTTTAAAATTTAGTCATATTGTATAACATATTTTAAAGTAAAATAAATAATCTGACCAAGTGCAAGTAGCGAGTCCGACATTTTTTTACGTAATTTGTTTCAGGTCTATCTTAAAAACGGTAATACATACAAGTTTCAAATTTTTCAGGTATTATTGTACATATTCTAAATTAAAACAACAATTAATAAAATTAGGGTTCCGTACTCAGAGGTGTTAAATTGTTTGTCAGGTGGTACCATATTAGCAACTTGTTTTTTGTCGTCTTAATGTTATGTATAGCATCTGCCTATATATTGTTGATTTGTATGTTTTTAGGGTTCCGCACCCATCATCATCATCATGGGGTGCCGTCTTCATAATTAAGTTTGGCGGTCAGTAGGCTAAATTGCTTGCGATCCTTTATCCTTCAAGTCTCTGAAGCTTTTTAGTCCAGTCCACTTTTTGATGTCATCTATTCGCACCCGTATTGTCGAAACCCTTTGTGCACGAGTCCGACTCGCACTTGGCCAAATTATTCGATATTAAGGATATGGCATAGGCAAAGATATTTCACCTTATATTGCATCGGGCGAAAAAAATATTCACTGCGTTGCATTTTAGTCTACAATCGCGCGCTATTCGTCTTGGTAGTTACGACGACAGAAATACCTCGCGCTCGTGAAATAAACACATTATTTGGACTTTTTTGTCTATGTTTGCCGTAAGAACTATACATATTTTACTATGTAAAAACCAAGCGAATCTGTTAAATAACACAGGAGAAATGAATTTTTTAAACATGAAATATCAAGAAAACTGATGTTTACAAATTATTTTTTCTGGATTAATTATTTGATTAATTTCATTATAATTACGTAACTGCGCTTTACAAAAGATCACTCAATGTCATATATTTGTTTCAAAGTATAGATCTTATAGCTCTTTCAGAACACTACAATCGAAAAACATAAAACTTTTTTTTCTTGCGTCATGTTGACTCATAAGTACCAATTCCACAAGTAAGACTTCTACATTAACAGAGGGAGCAAGGTTCTTTGAGGCGGTTGCGACTGTTATGTTTTTGTTAGGATATTTGTCTTCTTTTTTTTTTCTTTCGGAATTTTATCAAAGCTCCTAATTTTGCAGTTTTGTAACATTTTCAAGTGTATTAATGTATTAAAGTGTATTAATTTATTTGAATGGTACGGAACCCTCAAGGAGCGAGTCCTACTTGCACTTAAACGTTTTTTTTAAATAGCCTTTGGTTTTAGAAAGAGTTAGGTTCTAGCATTTAATGAAATGTTTTCCAATGCAAGTGCTCGTAAAGACCCATTTTATATGCATCAAAGAACTGTCGATACTACTCAAATATTGAAATGTCTCCGCGCGAGCGAAGCTGTGGGCAAAAGCTAGTATGAGAATAAGTATTTTACCGTATAAGTTCAATTTGACTATGCATCCAAGTTCTATGATTGCTGCCAACCTTTTCATTATTATCTTTCAGCACAATAGTGATTCGCTAGCAAAAACTTCTTGTAGAGGTAAGCTCGCCTTTGTGCACGTTTTTTCGGAATTTGTTATTTCAGTTGAATGATATAATTCATTTGGTCACTTACAACTGAGTTCTGCTCATGACATCTGTCCTTAATTGAGTAGATAATTGATAATATAATTTATATCTTTACAAAGATCCATTTCGTTTAGGGCCTCAATGACCACACGTCGTCGAAAGTTACCTTGTAAAAATACCACGTCGGTATAGCTAAAGGTTAATTAAACATAGTTCGATAATTTTAGTAACGACTTCACAACTCCTTTGTACGCAATTGTTAAGTGAATAATGGAATGGAATTCCCTCAAAGGTAAAAAAAAGCATTTTCCTGCACCAAGTTCCTTTATCGAAACAGGTAAAACAATTAAAGCAGCTATCATTAGCACACGGGCGGACCACTGAGTCAGAAGCAGAAAAACGCTGTCTCCGAAACACGGAAATGTACATTATCACGGAAGGTGTAAATGATTTGACGTTAAAAATTCTGAAACGTCATATACATATTATTATGTAGATAATGAAGAGCTTTGTTTGCTCAAGATAACTTATAATGATATACCCGCGCACAAGGAGTATCGCATTACTTTCCAGAGAAGGCGATATTGTAAATGGGACCAGGTCACAGTCACAATGTGCGTTTGAAAACAAAAGTGATCCAAGTTCACGCGAGATGTAAATATCAGATTGCATAAACCGAACATCTTTACTTGCAGGTAAGGAAATATCACCCACGCAACTAGTTGATGTATGAGAGAACGCCATATCCGATGTGGATGCGACAATACCAGGAAAGTAACTTGTTATATTAATAGCAGCTGTCGTGGAACTAAGACCTGACTGATAATACTATAGTAAGAGTTTAGTATTGAAATTAAATGTGAAAGTGAAAACAATTTCTCTTTCAAGTTGGAGAATTAAAAAGTGTAGAGAATAAGTGATTTATGATCACGACTTGACAATTTTAAACGGTCTTATTTTAATTGATGAGATAAAAGTGGTCCAATCTTAAAGAATCCTTTGTAAACTGCATAAATCTTAAGATCCATTTCGTTTAAATGGCCGTGGGACAATTTAATACTTCCGTGAATTAACAATTACTGAAAGTTATAGTTTTGGCGATGTTAAGTGCAATGGCTCGATGGACCGTGGGCGGGCGATACATTGCCATAACTCCTTAAACGGACACCTCGTTGTCTTCCTTTTACCACAACAGATATCGATATTTTTCATGGCTCGTCAATATTGCTGTAAATAATATATTGAACGTTGCCCACTCAGAATGTAAATCTTGATTCCGAAATCAATATCCCCGAAGCATGCATGGAGGTACATTCCCGGCGTCCTCGGCTAAATGACTCAAATACTGTTTTGCTTCCGCAAACGTGACCCGCAGCCGGCAAACATCACGAGTGCAACGAATCACTGCGGTCTTTTCACATTTTTATTTTGTTTCAAAATGGAAACAAATGATACCATTTGCATAATCGCTATCAGGCCCTGTCACGGTTCGTCTGTATTTAGTAAGCTTTAGTAATAAACTAACCGTGGAGCACCGTAGCCGCGGATCGTTGAATAAATTACCAATAAAATGTAATATTACGATGCTAATACCAGTACCTGTTGCGTATACATGCATACGTATGCTTTCAATATATTATTTCCTAGTTAAGCTATATGTGGAGTTGGCAGCGGCCATTGCCAATGTCATTGGTACTGCGTGCCGTCCGTGAGCACAGTGGGGCCGGTGTCATAAGCACAGGGCCCCAGTGTGAGGCAGGCGTGACTCAGATAGTGCCTCTGTATTCCTCTGCTAATAGCTTCCTGCTTATATCTCGGAGGTTGTACTGACACGTGTAAATAACCGACTACACAATCACCAACAAATATATACCCATCGATACGTACATTTCGTCGACAGTTTAACGCATGAAACAACAAAGACAATAGAGAAATCTTGTCCAAATGTCGACTTGAACCTCTATTAATGAAGCCATTAAAACAATAAACAAAGTGTTTAGAAAGCAATTGGAGTAAGTGACTAATTGAACGTTTTATCGAGAGTGAGTCAATACTAAATAACTGTAAAACCGATCTTGTTCCAATAGCCCACATCTCGAGGATTGATCTCGCAAGTACTTTTCCAATAGGATGTGTTGTGTGTACCCATTATAACTTGGTTGTTCATAAACATGCATGGACTCGCGTTTCAACACATCCCCCTATCAGCACCAATGAAACAGACGACAATACTTTATTATTTTATGCACTACCCTCGATGTTAGATTATTTATACTAATAATAAATTAGTAAAAGTCGTGTCTGCACATTAAATATTTTTTCAAAATTTTAAATGAAATGGTGAAGAAGTTGATGCTTGTGATCGTTGGCACTTGGTGGAACTTTCGATACATCTTGATTGAAATGCACTTGTACTTGTCCACTTTATTGGAGTATAAAAGGAGCAAATACAGTGGACAAGTACAAGTGCATTTCAATCAAGATCGGTTATTAGTATGAAGCTAAAACTATCATTTTTAGAATGTCTGTCTGTATGTAGGAATGTTCCGTTTTAACTCGAGAACCACTGAACGGATATGGATGCGGTTTTTTAAATTATCATTGTAGTGACTCTGGTCAACATTTAGGCTATAAGGGGTGTTGATTAAATAAACGCCAAGCCAAGAACTGTCGATGATACTAAAATATTAAGATACTTCCAAACGTGCGAAGCGGTGGGCAAAAGATAGTTAAAGAATATGTATTGAACCGTATATACATAGGTAACACTAAAAGTTTCCGGAACTGGCCACTTACATAAACAATATTTAAAAATTTATTGCAACATTTGAAAATAGAACTCTTTGGCTGTAGAATGCAGTTTGTTTCATCTGACTGTCTTTTGTTTTTACCTTGTGGCGCCATTTAAAAAATTGTGTGTCTGCATCAACATGGATTTAACTCGGGAAAATTTTCGTAGTATGATTTTCTACGATTTTAAGTGTAATTTGACAGCTCAACAGAGCATCGCTCGGCTTGAAACAGCTTTTGGCAATGAAGCACCATGCAAGACGACTGTTTATAGCTGGTTTGCAGAAGTCAAGCGTGGTCGTATCAATCTCAGTGACGAATCTCGCGATGGTCGGCCGTCCACCGCTGTGACCAACAAAAACATCGATGCTGTGCGCCGTATGATTGAAACAGACAGGCATGTGACCTACCATGAAATTTGCGCATCCTTAGACATAGGCATGAGTCAAATACAATCAATCCTACACAAACATTTGGGTGTGAGAAAGCTGTGCTCGCGGTGGATCCCACACAACTTGACAAACAGAACAGACCACACACCACACACAGTATCTCTTTTAAAAACTCCATGTCATAACACGGGTGCTTTTAGAAATTCTTTCACGGTGACATCCATCAGACTTTGGAACTCCCTACCGCATACGATTCGTGACTGTCCTACGATCAGCCTATTCAAGAAGAAGCTTAAAGAGCATTATTTATAAATATTTTTCCCTTTAAAATATATATTTATTTATTATTTATGCAGGTATATACACTGTATGTATTTATGTTTATATTTGGTATATACTAAATTCTTGTTTTAAACATATATTTATGAATACTTTTGTTATGTAGGTTTATGCCCATGTTTATATTACAGTATTTAAGTATGTTTGTTCTTTTTATATTTAAGTAATTATTAATTAATTTATTATGTAAGTATTTATTTAAAAGTTAGGTATATTTATGGTAGTTTTAAGTTCATATTATCTCCACATTTTTATTTTTTATATCACTTGTTTCTTTATGTGTGCACATTTGATCACACACTTTTAGTTAATATTTCCTTAGCACCTAGGTTTTGCTGGCAGAAATCTCTCTCAGAGATAAGCTCGCCTATAGCACGTTTAATTTATGACTGCTTGTACGTATAACTTTTCTGTGCAATAAAGAATATGAATATGAACTTGACCGAGGCTCAAAAAACGGACCGCGTCACTTGGTGCAGTGCCATGCTTACCAGATTCAACGAAGGTGCGTCAAATTTGGTGTGGGACATAGTAACAGGTGACGAAACATGGATTTATTGCTACGATCCCAAAACAAAGCAGCAATCGAGCGTATGGGTCTTTCAAGATGAGCCGAAACCAACCAAAGTGGCGCGCGTGAAAAGTGCATCTAAGCGGATGATTGCTTCTTTTTTTAATAAAACTGGACACGTGGCTACTGTTGCTTTAGAGAATCGTCGTACCGTGAATAGTGACTGGTACACGACCATTTGTTTGCCGGAAGTTATTGACGAACTCCGTAAAAATAACCGTAAACGCCGTATCATCCTGCACCACGACAATGCTAGTTCTCACACGGCCAGACAGACAAACGACTTTTTGAAGACGAAAAATGTAGAACTCATGAGTCATCCTGCATACAGTCCCGACCTGGCACCTTGTGACTTTTTTCTGTTCCCAAAAATTGAGAACCAATTACGCGGTCAACAATTTTCATCACCAGAAGAGGCTGTCGAGGAGTATGAAAAACACGTTTCAGAGGTCACCACAGGGGAGTGGCACAAAAGTTTTCAAAACTGGTTTGATCGAATGAAAAAGTGCATAGACGCCAAGGGAGATTATTTTGAAAAACAATAAATTAATTTTGTACCTTTAATAGTATTTTTTCATATTCATTCCGGAAACTTATAGTGCGTCCCACGTATGTATAATTTGACAAAGTCTCTAAATTGACAATGTCCGAAAACGGGGCAGAGATTAAATAAACGCGGGCGGAGCCGCGGGCGCAGGGCTAGTACACTAATAAAACAAATATACAGACGACACCTAACATAGCCTGTCCCAACAAATTCAACCATACAGTGGGGCGCACAAATATTCAAGTCAATATTTACAAATGTTAGAGCTCATGAAATGTAATAAATTGAATCATAATTAATTATATAGTAATAGAATAAAAATAAACATATTCACACACGTAACACTATCTTCTTAAAGCATAATTAATTACACGAAGTAATCTTGTCACCTTTGGATCTTTCAGTTGATCGTTTCAGTGACCTATATGTTGTGAAACAGAGGCTCGACCCACACGTCCTAAGAACAATACGACATTAGTATACGAGACACCATTAGACAGCTAACGGATTGTTTAACTAGCTTGCGCATATTTTATTCGGTATAATCGATCGATCACCGTGCGTATGAATACAATGAACATTTACTTAGGCTAGTTCTGACGAACAGATTTCCACAGAAACAGTAACGGTGCGGCCACTTATCAAAATTTGCAAATAATAAAAAGTATATATATCTATCTACGTATGCACAACCAAACAAAAACATTACAGATTCGAGCTAAACAGTTCATAAAACTGAAAGTGAGTTCTATGAAATGGAGAGTTTAATTAAATTAATGTGAATACAAACAAGTTGGGCATAAAAATAATGGTTAGCTTTCACTGTCCCGCCTACCGACGTCGCCGAAGATCAGTCCTCGATACAGGTTCTAGCGGGCAGATAGTGGTACCCTCGCGGCGTCACAAATGTGTTTCGGTACCATCGAACTGTGGTGGCGGAGCCGACCCGGCGCCCACGCAGCCTCGCTTAAATTAGGTTAATTAGGGGCACATTGTACCCGAGAGAATTTTGATTGACATCACAGACGTGAAAGTGAAAACACGTCACGGTTTATAGTTGTGAAGAGACAGGCGTTTTATGCAATTTATGATTTTTATTAGTCTGCATGCCGCGGTCGGTGCCCACTGAGATGATAACAACGGAAACCGCAGAACCAAAATACGAGCTTCCTGTAGTTAACCGCCAGTGTACCAAACCTACTTCTTAATTAAAATAACTAAATATCAAAGCAATTGTAAACAAAAAGTGAAATTAAACCGGAATGTATGGACCCTATTAACATATGACAGGAAGAAACTGGATGACAAGATGACGAAGGCCTTTGCTCGGCAATGGGATTTACTGATTGTAGAAGCTATATTAGTAGTTATGGTGGTTGCTCTGGGTCTCGGTTCCAAACGCACAACTTATGATAAATTGTCTTATTGTTCAATAAACAGTATTCAAATAAATGTGGTTTATGGCACTATACGCAACAATTGTTTCATGTCAATTAGGATATTAAAGCAAAGTTGTGTTATTTTATGAATTACTTTAAAGTGACTTTATTGTTGTTGTGCAGGATCATTTACAAAGTACTGCATAAAATAACACAACTAGAAAAGCCTAATTGACATTCAATTATTGTCGCGTAGTGCCATAAATCACATTAATTTAATAAAAAATAAGAAAAATAATCATAAGTTGTGTTTGGGAACGAGACACGGAGCACCTTAAGTGAATTATGTTTTCTTAAATAATAAGATGACAGGACTCTATGGGATATTTACATTTGCGAGTCGGCACTTGTCAAAACTTGGAGAACGACAAGATGAATAATGATGACTAATCCAACCGGTTTCAATTTTACACCATTATAATTTTAATAAACCCATGGTAATGGTATAAAACCGAAACCGGTTAGTTCAATCAATAACAGTTTCTGTGAAACTATGAAACAATGAGGGTCATTGGGACACGAGAGCTTGTTTGTGAAACGGAGCGAAACCGGCTTTCATAATAGGCTGCATGAGTGTCCTAATGGTTTATTATGTTCAATTGAATATAATACTTTATCTACGATCATTATATCGTCTTCGCTTGACATTCATCACGTCGACTGTTATTATGATTCTTAAACGACACAATCTGCGTGTCAGCACGCACTTTTTGCAGCATTCGTCGTCATATTGAATGCTTTGTTTTTCCACTTTTAGGCGATCACAATGTTCAATGATTTTAAATAACGAATTCTATGAAAAAACAAGTGCTGTCGATAACAGTGTCACATGCGAGTACCAATCATACACAATTAGCGAGTTTAATGAGCAGACTATATAAAGAATTGCATCAAGAAGAGAGATGGAACAATACAGTTCAAGTAATTACCGTTCTTGCACGCGCCGCCTGGTACTTTCACGAATCTACCGCGCACAATACTATTACATTATTTTCCTTTTTTGTTCATATTCAGACAAGCAAACATAACTTACATTCACACATTTTTACAATTTTCGTTTTTACATCATATCACACTGCATATAGTTATAAATAAATAGCTACGTATTTGAATGAATCGTTATAAATGTTGGTATCAGTAATTTATAGGTAGAGTTGCACACGTACTCGCCCTATTTTCGCATTAGTGCATGAACCCTGTTGATGAGTACTGAGCAATAAAATGCGTAATCTAATCGACCCCATGAGTTGTTTTTACAATAGCAATTTATTTAGGTACATAGGAGTGAGAACGCTTCCTTGGGGATACCATATAGATTCGGCAACTATTCCAAGATAGACGAAAATGGTTTACTCTTCTGTGATCTTTTGTTTAGGTAACCTCTAAACCCATTCAGGGCAATGTATCTGATACCAATGGATTTCAGCTTGTTTAGCAATATCGGGATTGGCACGACGACGGTAAAAGCCTGGAATATATCAAGATATATACACATATTTGAATGAATGAATTGACACTTTATTATACACAAAAAAGACATTAAAAAGAAAGAAGAACCGAGTTTTGTTAGCAAAATTATGTACAAAGGCGGACTTATCACTTAAAGTGATTTCTTCCAGTCAACCTTTGGGTGGTGAAGAAATTATAATAATACGAAAATTAAATAGGGATAGACGATAATGAAATAAAAAGAATCAGTAAATAAAGTCAAAAAATACAAAGCGTAAATATTAATATTAACCTAAAAATTGTATATTATACAAATATAATACCTACTGGTATTTAACTAACACTATAGGTATAATAAATATAATAAACTACATATATAAATCAACAAGAATATATAAATAAATACATATTATATATAATACATACTATATCAATATACTGAGTGTAATAAGAACCTAGACTACCAACCTAGAGAATCTTCATAGTGAGATCTGACATTCCTCTTAAATATCGCCAATGAAGACGACATACGGATCTCATTGGGTAACTCGTTCCAAAGACGCACAGCCTTGACCGCGAAAGACTTCCCATAAGCAGCAGAAATATGTCTACGGATGCTAAGCAAGTGATTCTCCCTGCAGCGTAAGGAATTACTTTCGAAGGCGAATTGGGAGCCACCTTAAACGAGCACGAAATTATGATACATGATCATACTTCTGCAATCCAAAGATAAAGCGAATGCACAAATTTTGGAGACGCTCGAGTTTGCTCAGTAGCTCCTCTGTTAGGTCAAGATTGCCTTATGTTCGTTTGAGCCACGATCTTAACTACGATTTATTGTTTCACTATTGTTTTAGCGATAGTGAGCATTATTTTGTGCGTGATTTTTTTTTACCCTTCCATAGAAATTCAGTCACCTGATTGAACCACTTTATTTATACAGGAAAAATTATTTGACCAAACGATTTTTTTTCATCGGTAGTGTTATCATTATCAGCGATACATGTATGATCTACCCTAGAATAATTTTTACTTATTTATTGTAAGACCTTATATAGTTTCGTCCTTTGAGGACGGCAGTTTCCAAAGGACAATTAAACTCGCACGGGTGAATCCGCCCGCGAAAGACTATTAAAATATGTATAAGTATTTAAAGAGAACTTTACAAAAATCAATGATATCTCACTAAAACCATAGATGCGAACTCGGACCCATTTTCACATTTATTTATGTTTTTGGTGGGATTCAAATTCACAAGAATCTCTGGTAAATATTTAATGAAAAATGTAATGTAAAATGCTCAATAAGACCGGCTAAGAAGAATTACTGAGATCAGGACTTGGTACACATAAAAAATACGCACTTCCATGGGAAAGAACGGTAATTAATTATATAAGTGAAAGTAATTCCTACAATACTAAGTGAAAGAAATTCCAGGGTGGATTGTGTATCGTTAACTGATCTGATCAGTCACACTTAAGAGGAAAAATAATTTTTGGGCACATTTTTTTTTTGTACCCAGTATAAAGTGGTTCAATCAGCTCAGAAAATTCCCATGGAAAGAAAATAAAAAGTTAGCACGTAATAATTAAATTTATTTTTGGTGGAAAGTGGCCTATGAGCGATACTCAAACAACTCGTAATTTTTTTTACGCTGAAATGTAGGACCTTGTATATTATTTTCAAACCATTTTACTACTGTATTAATTCGACCTCAAACTTTTCATTTACTGGACTAAAAAGTAAAAATGCGAGATTGAATCCACTAACCTCTGTACCGCCACGGCTTCGCAGAGGGGTGAATACTTGGTGAATTCCGCATTGAAATCCACTTTATGAGCGAATGCACAGATGAACGCGGATTGCGACTTTGTTTTATACAATTTAGAGAAGATTAAAGAAATGTTTTATAAGACTTAAAGTATACTTAGAGCTCCCTCTTAATGTTTCATGTTCTGTACGTGACATCACGTGACTGGCGCGATTAAAGTCCAAGTACATGTAGAGAAAGACCAGTGTCGTCATTGCAGCCGCATGTGCGATCGGTTAGGTACTCATTAAGCGTATAAAGGTGATTTATCGAGACAAAAGGTGTGTGGTCAGCCGACCAGCCTCAGTGAAGTGAGCGGGGAATATTTAAAAATACTTAACAGCCTGCCTCAGCGATCAATTTGTTCATGCACAACCGATTCGATCGAACGAGAAGAGATTGGCAATAGTACATCAAAAGGGATACGTGGGAGGGTATTGCCTACATTCGCTTTCGTCTTCCCAAAATGGGCATAGCAATAACGATGAATAATGAATAGAGAGCTGATTTAATTCTCGGTGGTGCTGCTGGCGTGGGCGCGGGGCTCGGTGCGCGGAGCTGCGCGCGCGCATCCACTCGGAACAATGCTCACTGGTTTACTTTCTCGATTGACTCATACTGATTCATTGCATACGTCTAGCGATACGGATTGGATTAATGATAGTCCGCGACAATGTTCTGTGCTGACACACATAATGTCAAACAACACTTTCAACAAATGCTTTCTCGAAAATGTTAGTAATAAATAATAATGTATCGAAAGGCTAGGTAATCATCATCATGGTCTAGCTAGGCGTCGTACAAAAGAAAGCTAAATGTGTGTTTTTGTGGAGCACTTCTTAGTATCTTTAAGACGTAGCGTTATAAAAGAAACTCGAGTCTCAGTAATCCGACTGGTCTCTTTGTACTTCGACCCTGTAGCACGCGACAACCTCACAGCACCTGAACAATAAGTGCCTTCTCCACAAAGAAATGACGAATTATTATCCGGACGGGCCACGCAGGCGAGGTCTGTACGTCTTGAAAACAAGAATAAATAATCTACATCCGAGGACACGTTTAAGCAAAGGATAGAGCTTGGACAGGGCGGAAAACGAAAATTTACAGCTTCCGTGATTGAGCCTTCGTATCGGCATTGATTTGACATATAGCTACAATTTAGATTGTAGGAAATGATAATATCCAAGTCATGATGTTTCGGTATCACAGGAAATTTATACAAATTAAGAATATTAAGCTAAATCAAAAGGTAAAATGTTTGAGTATAACGTTAGATGGTGATGCAAGACCCGACGATCGATGGCCGGAGATTGCATTTCAAATACATTATACATAGCTATGTAGTTTGCTACTTTGAGCCAGTGGGGTAATAGATGTTCAGTACTAATGAGTGGCGTGTTCCTCGTAGGAGGTGCGCATGAGTGCAGTGCGTTGTGTGTTTGTGCGCTAATGAACGCATGTCGCGCCAGTGACCCCCGACCTACGCGGGTTCGACGCCCGCGGTGGATCCCTCCTCCCCCCTCTCCTCACCACTTACCCGGCTGCACATCTCCGGGAACGTCTGACAGCTTTATCATTTTCAATCAACTCGGTCGACTGCCTCTGTAATGCATTTCAACAATACGTCCTGTTTTGATAAAATTAATGAGATGAAAGTTTATTTATTCAGACTTCAGTAATGAAGGAAGACAAGTGGATGAGAAGTTTTCTTTTAGCCAGACTTAAGGGTTTCTCATGGGTTCCTGTTTCCTAACAAAACAAAATTCTTCGGTAAAGCAGAAGAAAAACAAAAGATTTTATGGATATCTATGGAATGGTGGTACAAAAATATGCCATTTAACACTTCAAACTCGTTCAAATATGTCGGCGTACAGGCCATTTTCTGAACTGAGAAAATCTTGCCAAGGTAAGGCTACATACGCACCAGACGATTACCGCAGACGCGGTGAACCACGCGGCGTGCCTCTTGGTGTTGTGTCGTATTTATGAGAACCGCTATGATCATACGCACTCTAGACGGTTAGCCTCTTGCTCATTTTGGCGATTGCAACGAAAGATAGCGCACCGCGCCGCGAAAACGCCACGCTACACTGAGCTCGATAGGGCGTCTCTCATAACATAACCATAGTAAATCGTTCATCAACAACACGCTATCAACTCGACCCGACAACGCCACGCTTTCTGTCTGGCAAGGCCTTACGTCGCACGCACTCAACGGTCAGTCGACGCGACTAGACATTCCATGACCAATTTTTCTTCAGGCTAAATACAATCTCGAAATTGTATGTTTAATATGCTCATTCAAAAGTTTTAATTTATCTTCAAATGGATTCACTTCGTGATCACATTTTTTTTACAGCGCGGCGCCCGCGTATTGCTTACTAACCTAAGTTTTACTCGGGCAAAAAAATCAGCCTGTAACAGAGCTCCATTTCATAGCTAAGCATCGTTTACCCTGAACTGAAATGTAAAATCAAAGGGTAGGTATGTCCCTCAATTTATATATCTAAGCAGAGCTATCAGAGTCCATTCGAGACAGCTTAAACGATTAGAAAAGCTTCCTCGATTTCACCACAATTCATCCACAAGGTAGTCGTTCTGGGACCGGTGTCGAGGCACCGTATGAAAAAACAGCATTTTCTATAATTGTCGCGGAGCAGGCTGCAACGGCACACCTGCTTGCAATTACACATACACGGCGACCGGCAGAACAACCTGTACCTGGCTAAACTTGTCATCTCAACATAACAACATTTTAGTTTACCGTAAGATCATAAAGAATGCGATCCTGCTCTGTAACGTTGCTTGCGCCACCCTCTACGGCTTGAACCAGGTTCCAAGATTAAACTAATAAGGGTCTAGGAAATTATGTCGAGTTTACTGCCCCCACATTGGTACCTAAAACGTCGAAGAAAATTGCAACCATGCATGAATTTTGAAACGGAACTTTTTCCGAGTGAACGATGGAATAAAGATCCTCTTGTAATATCGAAGCACCTGAAGTGTATAGAATGATTTTTTGCAGCGACAAGTTCCATAGTGCATACTGATCGCGGGCAGGAGGCGATGCGGGGGGAGGTGGGCGGTCGCTGCGCAGGCGACCGACGGGCCCTGCGCCTCGGGAGTCAACGTACTGCGAGGACCGGTTCGCTAATCGATCCAGCGTCGGCCTGCGCTCCTGTCCGCACCTAAACGCGACTAACGGGTCCTGGGCAACGCAACCAGACAACACTCCACAACCCGCACCAACACACGTTCGCTCATGTCTTTTAAATCCTATCAATTTGTGGTTCAAACACCTATTCTTCCTTTTGAACAAGATTGTTTGCATAAACAATAGCGTATTTATAATTTACGTTAGGAGAACGGAAAAATAAACCTAAAATTAGAATGGAGTTTACTAGCTATCTATTGTGTAACATAGATTGTGCTTACTGGAGACAATCTAAGTTATTATGTCACTGTAATGAACGCTTAACTTGGCGACTGGAGCAGACAATCGTAGCGCACGCATTTCCTAAGAAATCAAATTGGGCGTTAAATGTCACGTCAAACGGACAGGTTCGAATTCGCCGAGCGAACCGACAATGATTGCATTGTTCGTGTATCTTTGTTGGACGCACGGCCAGGCACTAGCCGTTGCGACACACGCGACTTGAGAAGACAGCTCGGGAAATCGTCTCTTGTGTTTCGATTACCTATTCAATTGGTTGCTAAAGAAAACTAAATTGCAATTGTTACCGTCCTTTAGCGAGCGCACTTTGTACTTCTTCGATCGCCAACTTACCATTTGGTTTGCGATAGGCTGAAAATATTACTAAAACACGGGTTCCACTAGAATGGGAGATTTACAAAATGAAATTGTTTTATGGTTTCTCTTACACAGAATATTTGCAACATAAACTTCCGTTCAGCTCCGTGCAATAGCGTCGGTACTCGGGGTAGTATACCTAGCCAGCAATACCAGGCGGGCAATAAATATTTTGGCTAGTGTCGTGTCGTGCATGAAAATGCATGCAATGTTACAGTTCCAACGAGGAGTTCTCTGAGAACTGTTATCGAGCTAGATGATTTATATGTGACCCGAGCAGGACTTATGAGGGCAGTGATATATTGGATTCAAAGAACCCATAAATACGCGACGATCTCGTTTTATGACATTTCGTCCTTATATGCACTAGACCAGTGATACCGAGCTCTCCCATTTAGACGCTATATTGGAGCTATCAATCTGCTCAACAGATGGAGTTTATTTATAAAGGATTCTATGTTTCTTTTGCGGCACACTTCATTTTATACGCAGAAGAAGCATCAATCGACATGCCATTTGGCACCAAATTACGTTCTAAGATTAGACAAGTATGTTAGAGTGTCTACATTTATTTTGCGTGTAGCCAATACGTTTTTGGCTTTGATAACTGCAGATAAATATCTAGTATCGGACTAGTCGTTGTATGCTCCTATACAATAGCTCTCTGACAACGGACCGAGTATAAATCGCCTCTTCATAAAGACGTCGAGCCGCAGAGACCGAATCACTAACAAAAGCCGCGCTGCAAATTGCCTTACCTTGAACCCTTATAAAAGAAATCGCTTTTTAGGGTTTCGTACCTCAAAAGGAAAAAACGGAACCCTTATAGGATCACATTGTTGTCCATCTGTCCGTCCGTCCGTCTGTTTGTCAAGACCCTTTATCTTGGGAATGCGTGCAGGTATCAAGTTGAAATTAATACCAAATACTCAGGCCTATAGTCCCTTGAAGCTGGGAAAAAAACAAACATCTAAGTTGACGTAAAAAAAGATGCGGCCGTTTATGCCGCATAAACGTATATTTCGACACTCTCAAGGGAATCAAAATTTATAGAGTATTTTCCGTTGACCTAGAACTATGAAATTTGGCAAGTAATACCGTGTTATACTACAAGTTTAGGAAAAAATCAGAAAACTATACATTTGTCATTAAATCATAAAAAGTATGGTCTTTATTTAAAGTACATAATCGGGAAAAGATCGGAAAAAACTGCAAGACTCGATTCCTGAACTACTTATAATATGTACCTACAAATTTGTACGAAACCCTCGGTGGGCGAGTCCGACCCGCACTTGACCGATGTTTTATAATTTAATAGGCGTCTGCATATTGTGCATGTGACCATGTGGTATGTTGAGGTGTTATCTAGGTACCTACAGTATTTATTTAATCCGTCAGAATTTCTCGTACTTTACATACTCATTTACCGACATCAATCTTGTTTACGACTCGCGCGTCAACAGGAAGAAGCGGACCAATACTTAATAAATCATTCTCGACGAAACCGATGCGATTGATGTCAGGCCAAATAAGTGGGGAGCTACGAGTCAATAAGCAGATGGATGTTATTGAAGTGTTATCGTGACCACGAGAGGAGCTGGAGTCGTGCTGCAGGGGGCCTCTACCCGCGAAGACACCAACAAGGCCAAGGCGATGCGGCCCTTCTTTGTTCTACTACAGGATATGACTAGCACGGCCTCGCCTCATAACCAAATGATACATTAGGACAGGGTGGCAAATTCGGTAGGAAACAATTTTCTGTAATGATCGTCACCTTGTTTACAGTCACACTTTAAAACAGTGGCAAGAAGACCTTGTGTGCGCCATCTATTTAATAGAAATAAGAAGGGTAATCAAATTATTGCAGTGTCACTAATTCGGTGTTGCCTTTGTCTTTGTGGGGTAAATCGTGCAATAAAGCCGGTAATATTGAAATATGTAATTCAATTTGAATGCGCCGGGGCAAGAGGCAGGTAACAATCGTGCAGAGAAGAAAAGTCTCATAAATCCCCGAGTGGATTGTATCGGTGGACCGATACGGGGCATAAATCGGCGGCGGCGGCGGCGTTCCGCCTCGCAACATGGAAAGCGTTTCTCGGCTCAGATCTACGCAGATCATGACAGATAAATCTCGCGGACAGGCCGCGTGCCATACAGCGCCCGGAACGCGGAGATATCAAAAATCATTGCTGATATTTCGCCATTTATCTCTATGTACTGTCGGGTTTTCAAGACTGAAATTCTCTCGTTGTTAACTATCACTTAGCCATTGAGAAATTCTCTGCACAGCATTGTGACAAAAATAAAGATACATAAGAAATTCATCTCTGCAGAACTGAAACAATTTCTTTAACTCTGGTTGGCAAATTCTATAATAAATAGCTTTGTTGGTATTCAATTCGAATTGAATAGGCAAAATTAATTCAAAAATGTTGAATTGCTTACGGTATAAAATGCAATTGATACATCTGAATGGTCAACTACGACCTAAATCGCCGTTTGCGTTCTGCTAATGTAAGTAATGCAGAAAATGTTATTTCTATACAGTCGAAGCAGTTGGTGTTCGCCAAGGCATCATTCGGTGGTATGTTGGAACATTTAGCAGAAAGCTCGGCGTGGGCCGCTGCACCTACTGCACTTCTAGTTTTACTGTGTCAAGTACGACGCCTCGCCCCCTCCGCCCCTCCCGCTCTGCCGCACACCCGCCAGCCACAAACTTGTGATACTATATTTTGTCTCCAAACCGCACCACTTACGACAATCTACGTTTCGACACGGACAATCACTGCTTACCAGACCGTTTTCACACAAAAAAGGAGATTTGACGCTTCCTTGTATTTAGCAACACTCGGTTTCTCCAGTTTCACGGAGCTGTAACTGTTCACATTGAAATGCCCAAAAACAGTTGGCTATTTCGCAACAACAGTTAGTGAAAAACCAAATATAAGCGGGTCATATTTAAAAAAAGATAACATTAAGATTGCCATTTAAGTGAGTAACCTTGCACAGAGGTCCTTGACGCTCTTATTGCGAAACTCGAAATGCCTAATACAATGCTTTATTACCTATGAATACATCATACTATAGAGGTACACGACCTTTTATATAACATTTTATCGGCAATAATTGTTATAAATTACATTGGACATTAGGCGGACAGCATATTGGTAAACACAAGTCCGCATAAGAGGCAAGCTTTTTGAACAAAGAATTCGCATTGAGACGTAAATAATGTGCAACATGATACAGCCGCAATGAGGAAGAATTCCGAGAGCTAATTTAAAAATATTTAGTATCTAAATATTTCGACAGATGGCGCTGAAAAGTAATAGGTTGTCAATATTTTGCAAAGGTGCAATAATGTAGCAAAATTTCAACAGAAACAAGCAAAAAACCAACAAATTCAGACATCCGAAAGACTCTTGACAATCTTTTTTTAGTTTGTGTAGCTAAGTTTTTAGTACTTATAATGTGAAATGTGTTTGGACTTGGTATCACTGCATGTGCTTTAGCAAAATATTAAAAGATGTCAACGCAATCTATTAAATTACCACCTACTTTCAGGATTGTTTAATTTAAATCAAACTTGTATTTTTTCATAAAGTTCATTGATTATATAAAATCAAATTACGTTTAGGGACAAGAAAATAAAAAATTAGATATCAAATGTGCATTTTTTATATTTACTTAATATTTGAATAAATTACAAATAGTGACCTACAACTAATGTGATTAGAACTGATTTTCTTTTTTTATACAACTTGATATTTAGAAGCTGCTTAGGATAAGTATATCTCGTTGGCTACGCTTTTTGTAATGCAATAATCTTTATTTCTACCTACTGAACCCCAATACGTAGATATCATGTCATCGGCCTCTTTACGTATGCTAGGTACAATTTATTTACAGATTGTAAACAGTGAATGCAAGGTAAAACATTCTTTATTAGCGTGACATTTAGCCTGGACAAGGTGTAAGCATATAAAATCAATAAAAGTTATAACAATATATTAGTTTGAACTTTGAACAGTAGCTACTCTTGAGGAGTTGTGAAATCCAAGAGCGACATTCGTAGGACTCGACCTTTTTAAACGGTTACGAAAGACAATCGCTGAAATTGCAGGACCGAATGAATGAACGACAGTCCTGCCGCGGAAATTCATTAGTAATAATTAATTTTTCACATTCTAAATTCTATCATTTTATGGTTTACATTTCGATTGCATTCGATTAACAAACCTAAAAGCGTATTTATCATTGTAATAGAATATAATCAAAATGTAAAGCATAAAATAACATAATTTTAATGCGAGAACCCTATTATTATACTACGATCAAGTCGGATGGAAAAATGAGGTAAACAAACCGTTTAGGATGAAATTTACCGATATTGTGCACACCTCTTATTAAAAACTTCACATACATCGATTCTAGACACTTCGATCTTCATGTAGAATTTACTTTTGGTCACAATAAAATGCATCTTAACTCACTTTTTGGTAAAAACTTTTCAACAAAATGATCATTCGTTTTTTCTAATGGCGGCTGCATATTTTTATCTGTGTGACCCTATTGACTAGTAGTGATGTTCCACTTTTACACAGATTGGAAAACAATCCAATGAACATTAGTGAAAAGTAGACGTTCTGTGTTTTCCCAACAAAATTTACCGTAAGCACCTAAAAAAACATCGCTTAAATTTGAACAAATGAAGTGATTATAATAATTTCGTTCATATGTCAAGCTCAAGCTTTCGCAAAATTTTTGACATCCCGAATCGTAAGGTAAGCCAGCTTTCGTAGAATTCCGTATGCACCATGAGGGCTTAAACATTACAGATCATTCATTGCCCCAATTGCAGTCATTTATTTTAGTTTTTTAAGGTTAGAAAATATTTTATTATTTATTTCAATTTGAATAACGTTTTTAAATTTTTGAAGCTCCGCAATGCTGAGATCTCAGATCAATAACGGACGGACATCTTTGCTGTCACTGAAATAGTCGAACATCGCCACTGTTAAAAAGGTACTCAGGTACATCACTATAACTGTCAAAAGTGATCAAGTGTGAAAGAATCTTTTCTTTGTACATCACTGCTCAATCCGACTTGATCGTAGTATAGTAATGGGCGTTTCGTCCTAGGAGCGGCCATCAATGATACCAGGATCAAATGAAAGAGCTTTTTTAATAGATTTATTTGTAGTTTAAAATATTAAAATAAAATAAAATGGAAAGAAGTTATTCTTAGAAATTGAAATGATCATGAATAATTCTTAATTTTGTTGATTATAATTATTATTGTGTTTATTCCGTGCATAAAATCATACAATTCTTTATGCACATATAATATACAGTACATACTATTACATACAGTATATAATATATTATGTACACCAGATTACATATTAATACTAAAAGTCAAATTAAAATAAATTGTTATTAAATAAATAAAACAGAAGGTGACTTATCAGAACCGCTATACCTAGGTCAAAATACCTGATCCTAAAGCCCTATCTTCACGCTGACAAATGCGTAGGCGCGCTGGCCAATGTTGCAATGCGCAGTGGACCAATCAGCGTTGAGCATGGACAAGAACCAGAGCCGGCGACGGGCGGCTTGGGCGCAGTCCTTCTTTAACAGTTGTTTTGTTGTGTACTGTGCGATCATTACTTTTTTCTAAACCTTTTGACCCCATGGCCTTTTTGCTTTCTTACCGAATTTGTCCCATGAAATCTCGATTACGACCACATCAGCAGAAGAGAGGTGGCTAACCGCAATCCGCTTGTGCCAAGTGCAATATTTGGAAACCCAGATGCTGAACCAGAAGAAAGAAAATCAGTAATTATAATAACGCCACGTACGTCCCCGTTCTGAAGTCATCGCACTTCTTTTTCCAGAGAAAAACGTATAGTCCCAATAAATATACAAATCTTTTAAAACCAATGGCATTGACCTGCCCTGATGGACACATAATAGATGTTTTTGGACCATATGCAACCATATAGTCTGATGATATGATCATGAAAAGAATGATTGAAGACGAAGATGGGACTTTTCACTGGTTGTTTTAAGAAGGAGATGTGTTTGTTTTAACAAATGCGATTTCAAGTTTTTCGTCAAAAGAATTTCAATCGTGCGTTGTGGGCTGCGGCATTTGTTCGTAGACTTCAAAATAGCAGCCGCATTGCTGAATGCCTATCGGGCATTGCTGCGCGACAATATCAATGCCAAATCATTCATCAATAATATAAATGGAAAAATGCACCAACCAAACAACCTGGCGAACTACGTTATAGAAAATAATCGAGTCACAGTGTCACAGGTAACCAACCTAACTTAAACGATTTCCCAGTGTTGTCACCAAATGATTTAATATTATTCGCACTCGGTACATACCAAGTGAAGTTAGCACGAGGCTATTATGCCGAACATGTGCGGCAAGGCCTTTATAATATTGTGTTATACCGAGATCCAGAAATCTAAAGATGGGCTCAATATCATTGAAGCTACAAATGTTTGACTATTACGCTTGTACAATCCCGCCACGTCACTGAGCATGTAAAAAAGAGACAGGATTTAGTATTCGCGCATATTGGTAGACAGAGATGGCGTTGGTATAGAAACCATTGCACATTATTACTGCAGTTGCCTGAGTGGCAAACGCACTCTAGGTTGCTGCACCCACGTAATGACTGTGGTGTGTGTGGTATTTGGGCTGGGTTAGAAACCAAGATGGTGATATTCATCTACCTGCTGATTTTTAAATAAAATAATACTCGATGAAGATTAAATGTAGGTTATTTTATAAGTTGTTACATTTTTATAATGCAGTAACTGTTGTTATATTTAATAATTTAACTTATCGTTATAACAAAAATACTTCTTTTAGTAAATAATAACAATAGAAACCACATATTATTAAAAATAAAATCTATTATGTGTCCATTATTAAAAATAATATGTAGGAATTAAATATTTTATATATATATTTCGTTTACAACTATAATTATTACCTTGGATTTTTATGACTTTTCTACAGTCTATAACTTTTTATCCAAATATACCACAGAAATAAAGTTTTACATTTTTATTAGTTACTAACAGAAAATACATAAATTATTAATGGCCGCCGTTAGGACGAGCGCCATACAAATTTGCCCATTCTCCTTTCTGCTAATTGCTTTAACCCGCAATTTTTGCATACTTTTCATTAAAAAGTAAGGAAAACAATATTATGATGTGCATTTTGCACCGAGATTTGGTTTTACCACACCTTAAGGCTAGGTTATCCGGCGAAATCTGTCCTGCTCCAACGCTTTCGTTTTACACATGGTCATCCTGCTCAGCGGAAGCGCGCCGCTTAGAAAATTTGCGGTTTCGAAGTGTTTTTATTTATTACTAGCTTTTGCCCGCGGCTCCGCCCGCGTGTTATTCGGTTTAACGACATGCTTAGTAACCTATGTGTTAAGTTGGGGTATAAGCTATAAATCCATTCTAAATTTAATCCAAATCCGTCCAGCCGTTTCAGCGTGAAAGAGTAACAAACATACACACACACACAAATTTTCGCATTTTTAATATTAGTGTGAAGTGTGATGAAATAACAAAGCCTTATCTTATATCACCACAAACGAAGAGGACCGCGCTAATTAGACACCCGATTTTTCAATGATATTGATATATCCTACAGGAACCATGCATTTTTTCGGGATAAAAAGTAGCCTATGTGTTAAGTTAGGGTATAAGCTATTAGCCATTCTAAATTTCATACAAATCCGTTGAGCCGTTTCAGCGTGAAAGAGTAACAAACATACACACACACACACACACGCACAAACTTTCGCATTTATAATATTAGTAGGATTTTGGAATTAAAGGGATGGTTTTTTCATATGACGGCCGTTTTATATTACATTTTTAAGACGTTTATTTTAGTATAAGTTTTACTGTTCAAAACTTTACATAGCTCAAATGAAATGGTAATTAGATCATAGTTCAGACCTATCTTTACGATTTAAATGGATCGAGGAAATCGTGTATGGAACGGCTGAAATATCAAGATGAAAGAGTGAAATATAACATAATATTTTTTACAAAATTGTATCTTTGCTTTGTTGGCTTAAAATTAATTTGAAAAGAATCGAAATCGGGAAAAAATACAATATTGTTTACGCAAGGAGCTTTACCAAGTCTTACTTTCTGGTAATGTTAGGCAGGAAAATTCAATAATATCAGTATACAGCGAGATTTTTTATTTGCCCTCAATTTAAAATGCAAATCGTGCGCATCACCAGCAAGTTTCTGGAATAAACTATACCGACTTGAAAGGTGATCCAAAAAAAAGATGTGACTTTTTAGTATTTTCATTTTTTTCTTGTCGCATTATTATTAGACTCGTGTAAAAATTAAAAGTGATAATTTGAGGCTCCCAATTCCCAAGAGAACTTATACTACCAAGCTTTTATTTTCCAGATGCAGTTGAAAATCGATCGTCTCTGGAAAAGACATTAAGATCATCATGCGGCAAAAAATAAAGAAGATGTCAAAAAAAAACAAACAATTTCTTCCTTTTTAGCCCAACTTTGAAGACGGTGATGTAATTATTTTAAACAGCTTTTACAAGTAACCTTTATTGGATGAAAAGGTCATGCAGAAAAAGATAAATTTATAATCTTAGAAATTGGAAAATGTTGTAATGTTTAAGTATATGTAAAGAAACGGTATTTCTTTCATTTGGAATCTAAATTTTTTCCACGGTCTAACCCCGTAAGTAAAGCACACTCGAGTGAACGACTGTGTCGATAAAGTGGTAATAGATTAGAAAGGGTTACTTTTGATATAAACAACAATATGGAGTCGTGTAAAGACTAAAGTGAAATAAGAAAGAAGAACTATATTGAAATAACCAGTTATAATTATAAAGGAATTGACATATTAAAGAATGAACTTTAAATGTCGTTTCTTTGTTTACAGGTAGGAGTTTTGTTTAAATTGTGTTACTATAAGTGTAGTTTGATATGTGATAGCATGAAACTAATAAAATTAAATCTTTGTTTACAGAGCAACACATCATAGTTTATTTTATTTGTCAATCCTTTTAAAAAGACGATAAGCATCTTATAAAACGACATTATTGTTTAAACAATAAATTAAAATGGAGAAACTCCGTTTTGAATTTGCACTACTGCCTGGAAGTGATGGAAAATCAAACATTCTTTCGATAACCTCAATAGCCGCAAGTGATGATAAGGTGTTTGCCATACCAGAAGAGTTGCAATCAGTTTGTCTTCATAAAGAAATAATGAAAACAGCTGCGTACACTAAAGTAAAAAATAGTATCAAAAAAAGGTACCAGATACGAAGAGTTTGGATAACGATGACAGCAGAACTAAAAGAAAAGTATATGGATGAGGAGGGTAATTTACAATTTGATGATCAATTTCTAGAAGAAATTACCTATAATAAAGTTGCTGCTGCTCCTCATCAAACAGAAACAGGTACACTGGAAAAATTATTTGAGAAGTTTGTAGAACACACGCAGATCCATAAACAGCAGAACTTAAAAAATATAGCAGAGAAGTTTGTGATTGAAAAATTTACAAGCAAAAATGCCAATGCGTACCAGTGGATGAATATTTTTGAAAAAGAATGCTTACGCTTTGACGTGACAACAGATGAAAAAAAAAATTGAAATTCTCAGATTGTTTATGGATAAAAGTTGTGTAGATTGGTACAGTTCAATGATCATAAAATTAACCATGAACTCGGATTGGCTTATATGGAAAAATAAATTCTGTGAAACGTTTGCAAATAAGGGGTGGAACCATGTCACATATGCACTATTGTTTAAATACAAAGATGGTTCATTGTTGGATTATGCTATAAAGAAAGAAAAACTTTTATTGGAAATGAGGAGAACTATTGACACAGGTACTTTGGTGGATCTTATTGCAGCGGGTTTACCAGAATTCATTCTTAATAAGATTGATAGAGAAGGATTACAAGATACAGTGGATTTGTTCAATGAAGTAAGCAAGTATGAAAACATGGTAAACAAAAAGAGTTTTTTGGCTAAGCGAAGATATGGAAATATAAGAATTGATGCTAAAAATGAAGATAAAAATCCATGTAAGATTTGTGAAAAATTAAATAAAGGTGCCCGGTATCACCCTGAAACTACATGCTGGTTTAGAACAAAAGAGGATGATAGGATAAAGAAAAATGTTATTAAACATGTAAACAATTCAGTGATAGAAACTGAGTTAAATGAAACTGATCAAAAAAACGAATTGTAACACCATTAATAAATGTCAAACTACTACTGAATGATAAATTACAGATATATGGAGTTTATGATTCGGGTTCAAATGTTTCTCTGATTAATTCTAAGTTATTGAAAATAAAAGGAAAAGGAAACAGTTTGAATGAAGCTAATTTAGTAACGATTAATGGTGTTAAAAAAACAAGTGGTTTGACAAACTTGAAAATAAAAATATTTGAATTGGCCAAATGTGTTGATGTATACATTATTGATGAGCAAAACTTCAAATATGATTTTTTAATTGGATTAGACTTGATAAAAGAATTTAAACTAATTCAAAATGAAGACTTAAAAATAAGTCAAAAGCAGTGCTTGAATAATGAAACAAAGAAAACAGAAGAAATTTCTACAAATATAGAGGCAAATACAGATTTAAAAATTGTTAGTGATAACAATCACACGACAGAAACACATAAAATAAATTTTAATGAACACGTAAAAGAAGAAGATTTTGAATTAAACATGGGTAATTTAAATCGGTATCAAAAAAGCGAAATAGATACACTGATTAGCAAATATAAATCAGTTTTTGCAAAAGATAAATATGATATCGGTACTGTTAATGGATATGAAGCGAGAATAGACTTATTGGTGGACAAGTATTGTAGTAAAAGGCCTTACAGATGTACCATAGAAGATAAAAAAGAGATAGAAAAACAAACAGCAAAATTACTGGACAATAAACTTATAGAAGAATCTTACAGTCCATTTGCTGCACCTGTTACGTTGGCATTTAAAAAGGAGGAGAATAAAAAATCTAGGCTATGCATAGACTTCAGAGACTTAAATAAAATTGTAGTACCTCAAGCACAGCCATTTCCCTTAATTGAAGACCTAATGATAAAGACCAGAAATTGCAAATTTTTTTCAACACTTGATATTAATTCCGCATTTTGGTCTATTCCCTTACGAATCGAAGATAAACAGAAGACAGGGTTCGTAACGCAGGAAGGACATTATCAATGGACCTGTTTACCATTTGGTTTAAAGACCTCACCGGCAATTTTTCAGAGGATATTAAGTAATATATTGAAAAAATATAAACTAACTGATTTTACAGTAAATTTCATAGACGATATACTTATATATTCTAGAACGTTCGCTGAGCACATAATTCATATAACTCAACTGCTAGAAGCGATCAAAGAAGAAGGATTCCGACTTAAATTTACTAAATGCACATTTGCATCAGACTCAGTCAAATACCTGGGCCATATAATTAAAAATAATTCCATAAAACCAATAAAGGATAATGTCATTTCAATAAAGAATTTTCCAGTGCCAAAAACACAAAAGAATGTGAGACAATTTCTGGGAAAAATAAATTTTTACCATGAGTATATACCGAAGAGAGCAATAGTACTCGAACCATTGCATAATTTACTCAGAAAAAATCAAAAATTTGTTTGGTCCGACGAATGTCAAAAAGCGTTTGAAAAAATAAAGGTCTTACTATGCTCACAACCAGTACTAGAAATATTTGACCAAGATTTGCCAATTAACATTTATACCGATGCTTCTTTAGACGGTGTTGGGGCCATTTTGAAACAAATCCAGCCTGATGGAAGAGAAAAACCAGTAGCATACTTTTCAAAAAAACTAAACGGAGCCCAGAAGAAAAAGAAAGCTATATATTTAGAATGCTTAGCTATCAAAGAAGCGGTGAGATATTGGCAATATTGGTTGATAGGTAAATCATTTACGGTTTATTCAGATCACAAACCATTAGAAAACGTGAATCTGAAATCTAGAACCGACGAAGAGCTGGGTGATTTAGCATATTATCTATCACAATATGACTTTAAAATAAAATATGCTCCAGGAGAAAATAATTTGGAAGCAGACTGCTTAAGCAGGAATCCAGTATTAGAAGCGGACGAAAATACAGATGAACAATTGAAAGTTGTGAACTTAGTGAAACTAGAAGATATTTTAACAGATCAGAATAACAAAGATGAAATACAAAACACAAAAAGCAAATTGATAAAAAAACACAGGGTTTATTTAAAAAGGGTCAAGAAAAAAGAAAAAATAATACTATCAGAACAATTTAGCGTAAATCTTTTGAAAAACGTACACGAGAACCTATGTCATATTGGAATTGGACAAATGCAGAAGACGATCAGTCCTTATTATACAGCTAAAAATTTGACGAAAAACATCAAAAAAGTATGTAGAAGTTGTGAAGTTTGTATTAAAAACAAATCAAGAGGACATGACAAATTTGGAGTTATGTCTCATCTAGGCCCGGCCACAAAGCCTTACGAAATAATATCTATAGACACAATTGGAGGATTTGGCGGTTCAAGATCAACAAAAAAATATCTACATCTCTTAGTGGATCATTTTACAAGATACGCATTTATTCTTACTTCGAAAACACAAAGTGCAAATGATTTTGTAAAACTAGTTATGAACATAACGGAAACGGGGGATATTGGTATGCTTCTCACTGATCAATACCCAGGAATTAATTCGAAAGAGTTCAAGAATTTCTTAAAGGAAAAGCGGATACCATTGGTCTTTACGGCAGTAAATGCACCGTTTTCAAATGGCCTAAATGAAAGACTGAATCAAACAATAGTTAACAAAATCAGATGCAAAATTAATGAAAAAGGAAAAAGAAGAGCATGGACAACAATAGCCCAAGAATGTGTAAATAAATATAACAATACTAGTCACTCAGTCACGGGATTTACACCAAATTATCTTTTATACGGTACAGATGTCATTGTCTTGCCTAACGAATTAATGCAAGAAAAATCAAATGGTGATTGGATTAGAGACAGGAAAACAGCACTTGAAAGTACAGTAAAATCACATAACTACAACAAAACAATATGGGACAAAAATCGAATATATCACGAATTTAATGTAGGAGACATGGTGTACGTGGAAAATGGAAACAAGCTGAACCGGAAGAAATTAGATGAACTAAAAATTGGTCCATATGAGATTGTAAAAAAAATCTCAAACTCAATATATAGAATTGATACAGGACACAAAAAAATGGAATCAAATCTCTTTCATATCACAAAACTTATTCCAGTACCTGCTTTGAATGAATAAGATGTAAGGTTGGGAGAAAATTATGTTGTGAATTTTCTTCCCCAAGGGGGGAGATGTAAAGAAACGGTATTTCTTTCATTTGGAATCTAAATTTTTTCCACGGTCTACCCCCGTAAGTAAAGCACACTCGAGTGAACGACTGTGTCGATAAAGTGGTAATAGATTAGAAAGGGTTACTTTTGATATAAACAACAATATGGAGTCGTGTAAAGACTAAAGTGAAATAAGAAAGAAGAACTATATTGAAATAACCAGTTATAATTATAAAGGAATTGACATATTAAAGAATGAACTTTAAATGTCGTTTCTTTGTTTACAGGTAGGAGTTTTGTTTAAATTGTGTTACTATAAGTGTAGTTTGATATGTGATAGCATGAAACTAATAAAATTAAATCTTTGTTTACAGAGCAACACATCATAGTTTATTTTATTTGTCAATCCTTTTAAAAAGACGATAAGCATCTTATATATATAAAATAAAATAATAAATTACATCGTCAGAATGAAGGTGTAATAACAAGGATGTTTCAGTATGGACCATGAGCCTATGAAGGGCAAGTCATAGCCTACACTCGTCCACTCACATTTCACGGACGATTATTACGTCCTAGCTTCATAGATGAGCTCTATCGCCTTATATTGGGCACAAATATGAACCAACTTGACCTCTGTTTAGCAAGACAGTTAAACTAAACCACAGATGTGGTTAACATTCCCGAGATCCGAGCGAGCTTACACACACATGGAATTACGAACCTCCTTCACTTGAAGTCGGTAAAAAGGGATACAAAAAAATAATAAAACACGTTCCCAGTTGGCGGGCGAGCGATACCTTACAAGAAGAGAAGAAGGTCACGGCGTTAATCACACATGACAGGGGAACATAGTATTGTATGCCGCGGTGCCAATTTGTACAAGCGCAGTGAGGTTCTTAATCATATCGAATTGATTGGCACCTCATGTCGGGCGCCAACAAAAACTGCCGCAGCATTGCTGTCAATTTTATATGGTAATCATGTAAAAATTACTTATTTATCGGCATGCGGTCTCGCCGACATATTTACAATGGCTCTTGCATCACTATTCATTTCGGAGGAGTCGATAAAATACCGATCGCGAGTGCAACTTTTTCAATACCGTAATTTAATTGCACGCAGTCCCGGATATTTGCTGGTAAAATATGGTGTAGTAGCATTTCGCGCGCGGTTTCCATCCGCGTTTATTCAATCTCTGCGTTGGGCGTTATTTTATCAACCCCCCTTATAGCCTGTTGACCAGGGTGACTACTGTTATAAATGATAATAAAGAAAACCCCATCCAAATCCGTTTAGTTTTCGAGGTAAAACGGAACATATCCCACATACCTAAAAACAAAATTCAAAAAATTTTACTTCTGGCTTCAGAACAATACTAATTAAAATTTTGAAAAAATATCTAATGTGCAGACACGACTTTTTTTCAACTTAAGGGCCCATAATACTTCAATTCACACTCCTGCTCTAACGCTTCTGCTTTTTAACTGTCTATCCTACGTAATCAGATGCCGCGCACGCAAAAATATCAGTTATTTTGAAATCGCGGCCACACTGATGGTTTTTTCATTTTTATGTAATTGTCTGCATCTGCTTTATACTAATATCAGTTATATTATGCAAAGTTTCAGATCTAATTTCAAGTATGCATTGAACGCTATCGGTATTCTACGGTTTGGAGGTAACTTTGTAATTTTTTTCCATCGAGAAAATTTAATGGAATCAAGTTTTCACCATTGCATTGACATAGCATTAGTCCTTAACTTTACCATATATTAATTTCGGAGTGATTGTTGCAGTATTTGTTGGTATAAAGCAGGATCATGCGAAGCGAAGTGAGGTATCATACACTCTTAATTATTAGTATATTATTCAATCTTGGCTCGGTAAGGTACACATGTCAGACGGCCCGCTATAAAATAACAAATAATCACGATGTACCATCGAAGAAATAGCTGCAGACCTACTCTCGTATTGTAATGGTAATAAGAGCGAAAAGTAGGCCTGCGGCCATTTCTTCGATAGTACATAACATAATCAGACCAGCCTGTGCCCGCGGTTCCACCCGCGTTTATTCAATCGTTGCCCCGTTTCGGCTTGAGCGTTATTTTGTGAACACCCTTATAGCCTAAGTGTTAACCAGGGTCACTACGGTGATAATTAAAAAAAAAGAAAAAAAATACCTTGAGTGGTTCTCGAGTTAAAACGGTACATACATACAGACAGACAAATATTCTAAAAATTGTTGTTTAAACCTTTTAATTAAGTTAATATATGTACAGATATACTGATGAATAAAATAAAATCTAAATTGAGAGTGAGATATATTTGGGGCCCTTTCCTGGGTCTGGCATCAGTATTCGCATTTGAATATAGATTGAGTCGGTAGTTGGTAGCGTATCGGAGGGTCCCGTTGCGGCAAGGTCCCGGGGCGGTACGGTTAGGTCGCCGCCTCACCTGGCACGACTCGCCGCCACGACTCGTGCCCCGCCGGACCCTAATCTCCGGTTGCCGTGGGAGCACCGTTACCGGCGCCCTATTCAATCATCTGGGTACATTCCACCTGATTACCCTGCTCTGTGGGCTGGACAATGTTTCGGCGAAGAGGTTTTTAATAAACCCTTCAAACTAGTTGAAACCAATCATGACTAATTTATACTTTTATTATTACATACATACAGGGTGTAAATGCGAAGTCAAGAATCCCTTTAGGATATGAAAGTATACACGATTCTGATGTCAATACGAGAAAAATATATATACCTTGAATTTTCCCCAAAAATTCCACAATTTTTCTAAGCTATGGCTACGCAGCTCACCGGCCTCCCCACACACCTAATTGCACCCCGCAACCCTCATCCGAGTGGCCGCGACCAGTGAGGGTGTCCACGCGATCAGTGTATTTTGAGTAAAGAAAATCGTCTTATTGTGAGGTACTGGTACTTTATTTGGAGATTCCACTATTTAAGATAATATCTTTACCGATCATACTAACACACCCTTAAAGGATTCTTGCCTTTGCTTTTACACCCGGTATAAGGTTTTTGTGAGCAAATATTTAATTTTTACTTTCCTAAAAGTGGTTCAATCAGCTGACTAATTTGCTATAGAAAAGAGAAAATCCTTGAAAACACATTAACATTAACTCAAGCACATTAACGATACTCAATACACTCTTCAATATTTACATTTTGAATTTTTGCGCCTTAATGTAAGTATAGTTGATTTTGAAGGCTTTAGTTTTAGTGCTGTCAAAACTAAAATTCTTGCAAAAAATAAATTTTATTATTATGACAACATTAAACTTGAAACTAAATCCTTTAAAATAAACTAAATTATATCTACAATTAATAAATAGTACATTACGATACGAGAGCGATGAAACGTTTCCTGACGAGTGTATTTTATAGCTAAAGTGCGGAAAATGCCGACTTTACGCAAGCGCAGCGCTTTTACGCACGGTGTGCTATAAAATATATTTTCACCTCACTAGCTCAAAAAGCGCGCCTTTGTTACTTAATACAGGAAATTCAAAGGAAACTCTGTGGTCGCGAATTAGTTTTTTTTTTCTTTTTTTTTGGCCTTCCTGAGGCTGACTCTTTAATTGGCTATGGTCATGACCACCATTATCTAAAAGTACCCACCACCACATTCACCACGCTCAACTATCGTTCGAATGTCAGTTACACAAAAAAATATTTTTGATTGAAATTTTATTTTTGTATAAAAGAAGAGTGATGAATGAAAGAATGAATAAAAGTAGAGTGACTCTACCGGGCCGCCCTAGAAGGACACATGCCGACCAAACGAAGATGGGCGAAGTCAAAAGTACCCGGAATAGAAGAACTTGTATGATTAGATTGATGGATGTGGAAGAAGCGAAAGAGGTGTGTCAGGATTGTAACAGATAAAAATCTTTAATCTCTGACTACCCCTCTACCCAGAGACAGGCGTGAGAATATAGTATGTATGTATTTTTTTGTACACTTGTATTTTCTCGCCAGTGAGGTGAAAAGCTGTATGTGTCACACGAGAGCAAAATAATTTTGTTTCTTGTGCCTTTGAATTCCTCACAATGCTCAGGATTCTAACTTAGAATCACTCGCTGCGCTCTTGATTCAATTATAGAATCCTTCGCTAGCTCAGGATTCAAACTCGGCATTCGTACAAAAACTACCTTTGCTCTCTTGTTGCACAAATAACTATTATTTGATTATGTAAAAATTAAGCTATATCAACGTAACAAGTACAACGTAAACAACCTAGGGAACCTGTATAAAATACATCGTCACGACACTAATCCCCGAGGGGATGTCAGAGGTGTTTCGGAGTATGGACTGCTCAAGTCACAGTCCACACTCCAACACCCACATTCAACCGGGTTCCGTACATATTTGCAAAGTATGACGTCATCCAAGAACAATTTTTCCCGGGGTCCCACTTAGTTTAATACTAAGTCTGCATCTACATACTAAATTTAAACTCTCGATAGTAATAATTAGCCCACTGCAGTTTTCGAATTAAGCCACGCACACGGACGGAAGGACAGACATCGAGAATTTGCTACAGTTATAAATGTTCGGTTTTTGGCAATTACGCATACATAATGAACTTCTTCTTGTCAATATTGATTACTGGATCGAGTCGGTGGGCGTAGATTGGACTAACTTTAGTATCGAGCGAGGTCTTGGTAAAATTATGCAGCAAAAAACCTAAGATTGCACAACTTCAACCAGTTTCAACTGAGATCACAGGTCAAGGTGTACAAAATTTAATTTACACAGCAGTTATCATTCTCTAAACCGCAGAAGCCCTGTGTTATATGAATCTTTTTCATGCAAGCTTATTTAAAAATGGATGATCATCCGTTTTTGATACTTGAACCAATTCTTTTGTCACGGGTTTTTAAAACCCTAACTTTTTATTGTAATTGATAAGATAAATTGCTTTGTAAAATGGAATGTTTGCTCATTTGCAGTAGCTGTACACTGTATAGGAAACGTAGATAAAAAGGTTAGTAGCGCCACCTTTTGGACGAAACTTGAACTACATCGTGAACCTATACATCAACCTAGTGCCTCCGTTGAATCTGCCTCTATGCATACAGCGCCATCTACTCTGCTACTGCAACTTAAAGTGAGCGGGGCCGAGCGAATGGAGCCTGACGCAACAAGGGAAACCTTCGTTTTACTCTAGTTTACTTTTTAGAAAGCTCGACCCTTCGTCTCGGTTTCGCTAGAAGCTGTTGTCCCAACATTCTATTTCTATTCTCAAATCACTTACCGAAAGATTTTAAAACTACTAGGTTAATCTAAGCAAGTACCTCATGACGTTTTGCTCTTATCAATAATAATAATAATTATTATTATTTACCCAGCTGAGTAGCAATGGAAGGTCACACCACGTGTCTGTACGTTAACATGTTTTGTGAGGCAAGTACAGGCAGTACGAAAATAAAATCATAATGATTTATTTATGGTTTTGAGAAAGTATTAAGACAATGGAATGGTCCATAAAGCATTGTTTCGCTTACCTGTCTCTCTCTCTGCTCCGACTTCTCTTCCTGTATGAGCCCTCCCGGTCTCCATCATCCAGACGGCGCCTCTTGGCCTCATACGAACGAGACCGAGACCGGCTGTGGGATGAGTAGTGCTTCCTCCGTGTCCGTGGCATCTGTAACATTCAACAACTCTACTTCAGAAACCGTATTAATTACTACAACGATAGTGTTAACCCATATGCTCACAATGTACACATGTGTTGTTTGATCAATTTTTATTTATTGTGCTGCCTTTCAATTTGAGTGTTAATATTGTCATTAAGTCACAGAAATGAAAATGTCATGAGGGACATGATCAAGTAGTGGACAATGACACCAATGGAACAATAAATGAAATAATGTATAAAGAACACAAGCATAACTTGTAGACATTGTTGACATAAAGTTATTCAGGTGGATGCGACTTGTCTCGATGCCAAATGCAAAACTTATGATTGTTTCTCCTATTTTTTAATAAAAGTACTATTACTATTAAAACATTATTAACTGCACTATTAGACTCTACATAAGATCTTGTAAGATCTTTATTTTTATTTCCATCGTTTTGTACCCTTAGTTTGCAATAAATGAATTTGACTAATAATGTCAACTGACAAAGTGTAGTGATACTCTTAGGGTTCTCATTTTACAAAAGTTGTGTTGATGGTTTACTATGTAAATGATGCAGGACAACAAAATATTAACACTTTTTAAAGTTGTTGTGCAGGATCATTTATAAAGTAATGCATATAATAATAACACTTGAGAAGCCCAATCGACTTTAAACTATGGTCGCGTATATGCCATAAATCACATCTGCTTAACTCTTTCTATTCAACAAAAAGAAAAACAATCATTAGTTATGCAATTAGGAATGAGACCTATCATGTCCAGTTTAATCTAGTTTGCTTTATATTATAAAAACATCACATAACGTACACATGTCATAAATGTTAGTTTTAGGGTTCCAAACCCAAATGGTGCCAAATGGGACCCTATTACTAAGCCTCCGCTGTCTTTCTCTCCCTTGGTCACAGGGCTCTAAGAGATAAACCATACCCATACAATAAAAACCACAAAGAGCAGCATTTTTTAATTGTTTTTACAGCTCTATCTTAAAGACAGTAATACATACAAGTTTAAAATTTGGTCAGATTGTTCAACATATTCTAAAGTAAAATAACAAATAATAAAAATTAGGGTTCCATACTCAGCAGTAGCCAAATTATTTGTCAGACACTACCATTTTAGTGGCTTGTTTTGTGGCAAATATATTATTGTTATTCACCATGTTTTTAGGTTCCATGCCCACATTGTGTGGTGGTACAGAATCCTTTGGTGCATGAGTCCAAGACACATTAGGCCAAATTATTAAATATTATACAAGTTAGTTTTTTCACACCTGGTCTAGAGGTGACAGTCAATAATGGTTTCCGTATACCTATTTGTCTCCAATTTTATTAAAGCAGAAATGAATAAACATGGTTAATATAACTACCTAATGAGTATGTGTATGTTTTGTTAAAATCATGGAAACTATCAGAAAATGACGAAACACCATTAATTTGTTATAACAGTTAGACCATCATGCAAAAGTGTTTCTGCCAAAAATATTACTTAAGTAAATTTTTTGCACGAAGGAGGAAACTGACAGCTTGTGATAGTGGAAAATGCGCTTTTAACTTTGATCTACTTCACATTGCAACATTCAAAAGTTTGCGACAATGTGACATGGCTCATACACCACAGGGATTAAAAGTGCATTTCTCACTAACACAAACTGTCCTTCCTCCTTTGTGCAAAAAAATATACTCCAAGTATAATCACAATAGGTGTCATCACTGCAAACCTAATTTTATCAATCATTACATTAGGCATATCCAAATAAATATATAAAACAATTACTTCATATCAAATTTAAGCTTGTTTTTAAGAAAAATATTGTTTAATTAAGTACCTCTATTATAATTCATGCCCAAGACACATTAAAAGCTAGAAGACAATTTTTGAAGTGATTTATTTCTTAATACATAAAATTTATTTTTTGGCAGAAACTCTTGATAATAAGGAAAGTACTTACGACACAGTACTTCCACTTACCATTTACAAGGATACCACTCGTATCCAAGCAGTTACAAGCTGAAAAACATAAACCTTTTAGACTGTCAGTTACAGGCTGTTCTTGGAGCCCTATTAACCCATGGGAGCAAAAGTCTAGTTTGTTTTCCCCAACCAATTCAAAAGAGTGGTGATTAATAAGTATAGGGCACTTTTAAAAGATTAATCCATGCATAGATCAATAAAAGGTACCGTAGTACTATTTAAATAATGAGCGTAGGAATCTTTGCCACCCCTCACCAAAGGTTGTATTTACAGGTGCTTTCTATACAATCAATGACAGATAGTGCGTTTTCTATTCCAACTTTTTACACACATTCTTAAGTAACTTTCGACTCCTCTTTTCCTCAAATGCTAGTGCAATATTTAGGGCTGTGACAATTTAATATTTGGTCTTACACACATTCTTAAGTAACTTTCGACTCCTCTTTTCCTCAAATGCTAGTGCAATATTTAGGGCTGTGACAATTTATTATTTGGTCTGTTTTCAGGAATACAAACACTGGCAAGGATTTCTATGTGCATTATAGCAGATCAGTACTAAATCTATTTAATACACATCAATCTTTGTATCAAAAGCAATTCTACTCAACTGTTAGTGAAGGTATATTGTTGAATAAACCATAGAAAGGATGGTATTTTCCTGTAGGTGCTGTATAGTGCCACTGTATTGTTTTATCAGGTATTCCATTGAAATACCTAAAAAATATATATAGACCTTGGGGACCTTGGGTATCGATTTAGCAAAAGTTAACAACAGTCTTCCCATCAGCTGATGGATTCAAAATGTACAGGAACGATCAGACCACCGACCAGTCTAGTGAAACATATCGTGATTTACAGATTTAGTTCTTTGCCTGAGTCGTATTTTATACGGACTTATCTGGAATGTTTTATTAAGAAACTGGATATCTTAGCACGGGTCAGGAAACTGATATGAACACCATCTTAGTTTAATCGGCAGCCAGAAATAAATGCAAGCTATGAACATAACGCGTGGATTAAAAATTAAATTTTATTCAATTGTCGTCTTGATAATCGTAGCTAAATGTCAAACAAATTATTTACATTTACATGCTGACGCCATGTTGACTCCTATCATCCCATGGGCTTGTGCATACACATTGCGCTAAGAAAATACGATTGTTATTGTAACTTACCCTCAATTCACGTAAATATTTCAGTTTACACCAAAGCAACTGAGTAAAATTGGTAAGACAATTCCAAGTTCGTGAAGCAGAACCTTGAAGAATGCTTCTTCGCAGTAAAGGGCCAAACATCGATCCGAATCCAAGAAAAAAAGCTAGTCTGTGGTTGGTCGAAAAGTCTGCAATGGCGCATTTGTCGTCACTATCAAGACAACAACATTTTATAATCTTTTGTCTTCCAGTTTGTAAAATGAGAAAAAGAAATACAGGGAAATTATTGTAAGGAATAAAAACAATAATCAAAATTGTAATAAATTAATTTTAAAAAATAATACTACAAAATGCTCAACGTTTCAACTTTGGTTTCATCCAGTGTTGCCAGATGCATTGAACCTTTTATCTGTAATAGAAACTGCTAAAATCTGTATTCTCTGTCAAAAGAAGCAAAACATAATAATAGGTATATTATAATAATATAATAATTACCTTATGCAGTCAAGTTACTTTGTTCTGCTTCTTTTGAAAAGCAATGGATATATATATGTTTAATTATTTTATATTAATGAAAGGAAAAAGAATAGATACAAATTAATAAAATTGTCGTATTATTTAAGCAATTAATGTAATTAATAAACATCGACTATCTGGACACCTCTTTTTGACATTACTGATATCTAATACTGCTACGCGACTGTTTTGACACTGTTTTGATATAAGAGGCCCGTTTTGGCATCTGTCATCACAACGTACTTATGGGTGTGAATCAAACAAATCGGTCACTAGAATAACCGATTCTCACAAGAAATCGATTTAAAATTGTATCAGTTTGTGATCGTTTGGATTATTTTTATGTTCATTGCTTATATTATAAGTTCTAGATAGAACTTGTAATGATTAACTTTACTCTTTCCACTGAATTGTAACTATATCCCGTTTGTTCAGTAATTTATAGTGCATTTTTTGTTGCATTATTTGTATAATTGACTATAATATGAGCGTTATTATTCACAAAAATAAATATATGTTGATGCACACGCACACTTCAGATGTTTTATATTTTTTCATCATGAAAATTATTTTTCCTTTCAATAAATAATTTCAATTCGATACCTCCACGAGACGGACAACAAAGTGATCCTATAAGAGCTTCACTTTTTCCTCTTGAGGTACGGAATCCTAAAATACAGGAAACAATGCTGTTTTTATTATACGTTTCAGCCTTGTCTGAACTGTTTGGAAATCATCTATCTCAAGTCTTCCAATCTTATCCACCTACTAATGTAGAAGATGAAGTTCACTCTGAGCACTTAGAAAAGAATGTCTACCTTCCAAATGTCCCCACCTATCAAACACGCTTCACTAGCAGAAGTTCGGAGAATTTTAATAACATTGAATTCCAACAAAGCCCCTGGTTATGACCTCATTACTCCGAAAACACTAAAGCATCTACCAAAGAAAGCAGTGATACTTTTAATATCAATTGTAAAGTCAATATTTAGAACAGGACCCTCCCCTTGTCAGTCGAAGTTAGCACAGATCATCCTAGTAACCAAGGAGGGAAAACCAGCCCACAAAGTGACATCATACAGACCAATAAGCCTGCTACCAATAATATCCAAGGTTTTCGAATAGCTACTTCATGCCCGAATAAGACCTTAACTCAATAGCATAAAACCACAGCACCAATTCGGATTCCGCGAAAAACATCCCACTGTAGAACAGGTTCATCGACTTGTCAACCAAATGGCAGCTCAGCCGCCTTTCTCGATATTACCCAAGCTTTAGATAAAGTATGGCAGCTCGGACTCAAATATAAGCTAAAAAATTTGCACCCTCACTCAACCCATCTTCATTATACTAAGCTCTTACCTGTCTGATAGATGCTTTGAGGTTAAACATCATCATCATCATCATCATTAATTAATCATCAACAAAAAAATATTGCATTTGAAATTATCTTAAAAACTACAACTTAAAACTAAGCACATTGTGTATAAAATCATTAAATTAGAAGAAAATAGTAGATTACGAGAGCGATGAAACGTTTTCTGACGAGTGTGAGTTTGCGGCACGAGCCGAAGGTGAGTGCTGCAATCACACGAGTCGAGAAAAAGTTTCTCGCGCGAGTTTCGTATAATATTTTATAGCAAAAGTGCGGAAAATGCCGACTTTACGCAAGCGCAGCGTGCGTAAAGTGGTCATTTTACGCACGGTGTGCTATAAAAAATATTATACCTATTACAAACTATAAATTATCAATGGTGTACAGGCACTTCTTCAATAAAAACTTCTTTAATTCAGTTTTAAATTTAGGGTAACTGGTTATGATTTTTCATTCTGTGGGCAATCTATTATATAGGACAACCGACTGGTGGCGCGTACTGTGCTTGGCAATTTCCAATTTTGGAGAGAAGGCTGATGGAAGATCTTTGCGGCGAGAACTAAGTCGCTTCGCCTGGTCGTCTTTGTTCTCGAGCTTGGGTAGTGTCTTAACTAGATCGGATAGAAGGACAAGAATGTATAGGCTAGGAGCAGTAAGAATTCCCAATTTTTTAAAATGCTCTTTGCATGATTCCGATTGGTGGAGCCGTAGAATCGTCCTAATTACCCTTTTTTGAATAATAAAAGCTCTTGCCATGTTATAATTGGGGGTGCTAACTTTCTGGACAAGAACAGAAATCTTGAAACCATTTCGAGAAATATGTTTTCTGTACAGTTGCTACTTATCAGATTAATAAATAAATCTATACTTTTAAAGATATTTTAACAAAACACAATGAACTTCATTTGACTTATCTATGACGTCATGACATGACATTTGACATGCAGTGCATTCCGTGTCGCGACATAATCGATTATATCGCGTCTATCATCATTCCGAGTCACTGTAAGCCCGATAATTAATCAACCGCCAGAATTCATATTGGAGACTCGGTTAGTGATCAGGAACAATGTTTAATGAACCTCAAGGTAAAACTGAAAACAAAAAATTGCTCCCGTACCTACCTACTGCCTATTCAGTCAGTATGGAAACAATTTTTTTTATGATTTCGAAAATAACGATCATTGAATTTTGTTCCTGATCACCAACCGAGTCTTCAGTATGAATAAGGGTGATTGATTAAATTTCACCTTGTTTATCATAGACGAAATCCTTAACGACGCCATGTTGTGATATGCCTATTCTTCAGAGCGTTTGCACTATGAGCGATCTATGAAAAGTGCTAGCTGGCCGGTGGCAATTTCAAAAATAGGTTTTTCGAAGAATAAGAGCATTAGTTAAATCATGATTATAAGATTGTAGTTAGAAGAAATTACTTCTTGGACCTAGTAAAGTAGTATATCCTTTGTATTCACGTAACTTAAATGAATTTCTACAAATTCTGTCATCATTCATGTTGCGTTCAAAAGAACCCTAAATGGATTATAAGTATAAACAGTGATGGACGCCATTTTTCATTCGGAACGACTTGATGGGCGTGAGAAAATTGATGGTAGTGTTAGCACTATTAGCGCCATGCGGAACGCCTCTAGTGACGTCACGTTCACTTTTGGCGGATAAAATTTAAGTTTTCGTTTTTAAATAGATGCAATGAATAAAACCCAAAAATAATGAAATGAGTTTCATAAAATAGTCTACATTTTCAAACTAAATTATTAAAAAAATATATATCAGAAACATGCATGGCTAATTGTAGCTATTACCCCAAAACTTAATGCTATATCTAAGTCTTGATTCAACTAGTGCATGATATACCGTTTTTAGCTCTTTTATATTTATTTCTTCTCTTAAACTTCAGAGAGCTTAGCATGCTGAGCTTATGGAGCCTTCAATTGCGTTAAGTTCATTTTTCCAACATAATAACGAGTCGATATTAATACCCAAAAACTTCACACTCGTTACGAGACCAATTTGTTCTCCATCAACGTGATGTCCAGAGTGTCTTTATTGCCCGCAGTGGTCTTAAAAAGTATGGCACTAGTCTTGGTTGTGTTAAGCTCTAAAATATTAGTTTTAAACCAAGTGCTTAAGGCTTCTAAGGCATAATTTACTCGAGCATTGAGGTCTTCTAAATTTGCAGAGGAGGTATTCGTATCGTCTGCGAATACTACCAAATTAACGTCTGGCACTTTTTTTTAACATATTTTATTAAGTCATTTGTAAAAACTATAAATAATATAGGTCCCAAAATGGAACCTTGTGGGACTCCTCTAGTGAGCATAACATTTTTAGATTTAACGATTTTTTCCCGTCTTTCCTCTATTGTTTTAATTTCAACATACATGAAAGAGAAAGTTCTGGACTATATGAAATCCACTCAGGAATACCACAAGGAAGCGTTTTAGGACCTGTTCTATACATACTGTGCACATATTATTATGATATCCCAATTACTAAAACCATTACTATTGGTACGTTTTCTGACGGCACAGCTTTCCTATCAAGTCACAGTGACCCTGACACTGCTTTAGAACAACTTCAAGCAGCAATAAACAAAATGGAACTGGTGTAAGCTATAGCGAGTAAAAACGAATGTGACAAAATTTGTACACATCACCTTCACTCTGAGGAAGAAAACTTGCCCACCAGTATATCTTAACGGACAACAAATCCCTCAAGCAGATGAAGCCAAGTACCTTGGAGTCTACCTAGATAGACGGCTAACATGGAGGAAGCACATCTCAACCAAACGAAAGTATCTAGATATAAAACTTCGGTCGATGTACTGGCTGCTTGGTCCAAAGTCACAACTTTCTAAAGAATGCAAGATCACTCTCTACAAAGCTATTCTTAAACCGGTCTGGACTTACAGCATACAACTGTGGGGGACTGCATGCAAGTCAAGTGTGGATATCCTTAAAAGATTTCAGACTAAAGCCCTTAGGTCAATGCTAAGGATACCAAAGTATATAAGCAACAAATACATGAACCAAGACCTGAAGTTACCTACAGCCAGAGAGGAGATTAAACAATATAGCAAAAACTATCGAGATCGACTTTGTTGTCATCCAAATAATCTAGCATCAGATCTTGTCACAAGCCATGGTATGTGCTATAGTCGCATAAAGAGAAAAAATGTTTTAGACCTGCCAAATAGTTAGCATAGCCCTATTTTATGCACTAGGAATAGAAGCAAAGAGGATGGGGTCGGTGGATCTCACTCTGCATTAGTCACAACCTACAAACATATCCCTGTAGAAGACAGAAGAGTTGCTTATTGTGGCTGAAAAACTACAGATTGCAATAGTCCACAAATAAAGTTAAAAGTAAAAAAAAAGGAAAATTTTACGTTTAGTTTAGAAGTTATGAAAGTGGTATATAACGTATTTGGCACAATAATTTAATTATATTTTCAAGTGCAATCACGCGACACCGTTATAAATGCATATAAAAGTTTAGAATTAAAAAGTACCTCAGTATGGCCTAATTGTCATTTTAAGTTGCAACAAAAAGGATATACAGGTTTACACATGTCTTTGTGGTTCTGAGTAGGTACTGAGCTCATTTAAGCTAATTACAGATCATTATAATTATTTTATTAATTTGGTAACTTTCGTTTATACTTGTATAGCCAAATTCATACTAGAGACTCGATAAGTGGTCAGGACGAATACAATTTGCGATACACGAAAAAAAAATTTGGGCCTCTATACTTGTTCAAGAACAACCTCGACTCTATTAGAATTTTGGTTTGAGTATTTCACAGAAAGTGACATTGAACCTTGGTCCTGACCACTAACCAAGTCTCCAGTATGAATTTTGCTTTGTAAATGAAAGTCACCTTATATTTATCTAATTAATATTTTCATGTAGAATCGAAATAATTCAGTAATATTTAGCGATTAATTGGTTAAAACACTATAATTAAAAATGAACTTTTAACAAAAAAAATAACAACCGACTTTAAATATTATAGCAGGCATTCACTAAAAAGTTTAAAACAATTACCCATTTACGGACCGATGGTACCAAAATAACACTTGCCGATTTCTTTCTTCCCGAAACACATGTTCTCTAGAAGTCGGCGCTCTACTATTGGTTTTTGCGTTATTTACTATGGGGAATGCGCCGACTTCTAGATAAAATATGTTTCAGGAAGAAAGAAGTCGGCAAGTGTTATTTTGGTACCATCAATCGGTCCGTAAATAATTATTTTAAACTTTTTATTGAATGGCTGCTATAATATTTGAAGTCGGTTGTTATTTTTTTATTAAAAGTTTATTTATTTTACGCTTTTTAATGTTGACGGGTTAAATTGTGAAAAATGGGTACACTACAGTCAGCACTCTGATTGCCTCATATTTCAAATTCAAAAGTCCCGTGGCATAATGTCAATTTTCAAGTAATGTCCTGCAATGAGCACACTAACACAAAGCGATTTCCGCAATTTAGAGTTATGTGCTGTCATTCGTTCAGGAGTTCTATGTTGATGTGGCCAGGTAGGATCGAAGGTCTGTGGGCATATTGTCAATTTTCAAGTAATACCCTGGAATCAGCACACTCAAACAAAGTAATTGCCGAAATCTCGTGTTATGTGCTGTCATCCGTTCAGGAGTTCTATGGTGATGAGGCCAAGGTCAAAGGTCAGGTGGATTATGTCAATTTTCAAGTAACATCCTTCAATCTGCATCCTGGTACAAAGTGTTTGCCGCAATATCGAGTGCTATGCTGTCATCCGTTGAGGAGTTCCACTGCCTATCTCTGAAGACCATCATCAGGTCACAACCAAACTAAAATGGGACCTACCTGGAAGTACATTCTTCCAAACGAAAAAAATATAGGGTAACAGGTATAGCGATTGCCCACTTAAGGGAATGACAAACATTTGTCTCATTTAAACTTTTATTATTGAATGTATCCTAATAAAAACCATTTTTATGGAAATTGGAATACATTTTATATAAGAAAATTTAAAACTTGAGTTTTTTAACACAACTTGGCTTAAAACAGTGACTCTTTTCGTTTCAGGTATATCAATTTTATGTTCAAAATGTTCTGTAACAGTCTTATTCTTATTTTTATCTTTGTTTATGCTATTTTCCTTCTTTATTTTTTCTTGACCTTTTACAATATCTTTGTTCGGTTTTTGAATCTTCTTTAACTCTTTCTCTAGTTTCTTCTTCTCTTTTTCTTTAATCAGATTCTCTTTTCTAATTCTTTGTTTAGCACTGCTAACTTGAACTTCGTTGATGTAATAGCAAATGGTTGTTTCTCTGTTTGACGCTTTCCTTTTCTAATAGGAGTTTTAGGGTAAGCTAAATATTCACCGAATAAGGATTTTACTTTGACTACTTTCGGACTCGGTAAATGAATCACAGTTGGTGGGCATATTTTTGTTACGTCACGTTGACAACTTTGTGGATCTTTAGAAGTTCCAGGGAGATTGAGCATACAGATTAAGGTTGTAGTAGTTTCATGGTCTGCAGTAATTGAAATAATTTGAGGCGAGGCACAACTTAAAGAAATTCTAGGTCCAATATGTTTTATCTCTTTATTTAGTTTTTGTAGACTGTAATGGTCTATTTTGTCCTTTTTGAGAGGTGTTTTGAAAGAGTCAGCAGTAGCAACAACGGCCAAAGCCAATTTTTAGTCAAAAGATTGACTTAAAAGTTGTTAAAATCTTTTTGAGCTGAAACTATAATCCAGTTTTCAAGTAAATCTTCTCCATGGGGAGACAAGATAGGCCTTGCCAAGGCTTGTCTTGTGCCCTGGATTATTTACGTGGAACCTGAGACTACTTCTCAGAACACCATATTTTTCTGCAATTTTTCGAACTGACAATTCTTCTGTATTATTTTGGATTTCACTAATAGCCCCTTTGAGGCTGTCTGTGTCGTATTTTAACTTGGGAACCTTTGGCATTCTGTAAATAAGTAAATAGGTATTTTGTATGAAGTAGAATAGTAAAAGAAAAAAAAAGGAAAAAGCAATTGCTTAGTTAGATATAGTTAATGCCCGGGCAATAGCTGTACCTATTGCCTTATGGCGATCACTAAATTTCTGCGGGTAATTACTATTTATTAATTTATTTGATGTTTAGTGATTGCCCGCCCCTTTAAATCCTATGCAAGAATAGTTTTGAATAAAACAATTGATTTAAAACGCTAATCAAAGCACCTGCTATCATTTAAACTATTAACAAATACTTTGGCATACAAAAATTATTGAAATCTGAAGTGCTATTCTTAGGAAAAATGCTAAGAAACTTACATTTCTTTACGAAATGCACACCTGCCCCCTTATTCTGTATCGTAAAATCAGTTGCTAAGCCAAGTGGCTATTGTCGAAAACATACATATCCGCTTATCTAAGGATACGTTCGCACTTGAAATGACGTCACAATTCGTAAATACTTCAATACCCATTGAAAGTTATTTTGGAAGTTGATTTTTTATCTGTTTTTGGTGAATAGCAACTATAGCTAGCAACCGACACTGAGTTACATAATAGCCCCCCTGTTGTTGCAAAATCCACCATGACAGTGTTTTTTTTAGTAGTGTTGCCAGTTAAAGGTATTAAATTGTACTACGATTCTTGTAGTGCCACTGAGGTAGTGACATCTAGTGATCTGATTTCTATCTAATTCCTCTGGAAGTAGACTAAAACACGTTTTATTCTTAAAGAGGGCAATCACCGTATGTCGGGCAATCGCTGTACCTGTTACCTATTTCAAATCGGTTAAGATATGCCGAAAATATTTGCGCCGATATCGAGTGAATGCCATCATCCGTTGAGGAGTTCTGCTGCCTATCTCTGAAGTCCATAATCAGATCACGACCAACGAAAAATAAAATAAAAAAAATGAAATTTTTTCATTACCTACGACCATAGAATGTAACTTTTAATGAAATAAATGAAACCGTAAGCAAATAATTATTACCTTATTGTGTTAAAATAAAACCGTAAATTTTTATTATCACGTTATATATTATGTTATGACAGATAAAATATTTGAAATATTATTTTTACTTGAATTAAAAAATAAAAGACAAATTTTAATTACCACGAAATGTCTCAAAAACAGTTACGTCATAGTCGCCTATTTTTAACCGTTAACCAACTTCAAAAAAGGAGGAGGTTCTCAATTCAACTGCTTTTTTTTTTGGGTACGTTACTCCATAACTCTGGCAAATCTTAACCGATTTTTTTTCATTTGCATTTATTTTCATTTGAGGGTTTGCTTCCAGGTAGGTCCTATTTTAGTTTGGTCGTGACCTGATGATGGTCTTCAGAGATAGGCAGCGGAACTCCTCAACGGATGACAGCATATCACTCGATATTACGGCAAACACTTTGTACCAGGATGCAGATTAAAGGATGTTACTTGAAAATTGACATAATTCACCTGACCTTTGACCTTGGCCTCATCACCATGGAACTCCTGAACGAATGACAGCACATAACTCTAAACGGCGGAAATCGCTTTGTGTCAGTGTGCTCATTGCAGGACATTACTTGAAAATAAAAATAATATATAATACACCAATTAGAAATAAAGATTAACAAATAATAATAAAGAATAACACACATGAAAATTGACATTATGCCACGGGACTTTTGAATTTGAAAAATGAGGTAATCAGAGTGCTGACTGTAGTCTACCCATTTTTCACAATTTAACCCGTCAACATTAAAAAGCGTGAAATAAATGAACTTTTAATAAAAAAATAACAACCGACTTCAAATATTATATCAGCCATTCACTAAAAAGTTTAAAATAATTATTTATGTAACCGATGGTAACAAAATAACACTTGCCGACTTCTTTCTTCCTGAAACATATTTTATCTAGAAGTCGGTGCATTCCCCATAGTAAATAACGCAACAACCAATAGTAGAGCGCTGACTTCTAGAGAACATGTGTTTCGGGAAGAAAGAAGTCAGCAAGTGTTATTTTGGTACCATCGGTCCGTAAATGGGTAATTGTTTTAAACTTTTTAGTGAATGGCTGCTATAATAATAAGTTGGCGAAAAACTCTTTTTGCAAATAGTATGTATGAACTTATAATAAAATCTATTTGGCTGTCTGGCTGGTTTTGGTATTATTAAAAAGATAAAATTTTAAAAAAGATAATTCCAAATTCAAATTAGGTAAAATGTGTGATTTTCATTTGTTTTTCTTACTGTTAAGATGAGTGAATCTAATGAAGAAATTCGATACATTTTAAAATTTTACTACAAAAAAAGTAAAATGCAACAAAAATGAAAAAAAATTATGATGTTTATGGACCTAGTGCAGTGTCTGTGAGAATAGCACAAATTTGGTTTAAGCGTTTTCAATCCGGAAATTTTGATGTCAAAGATGCACCTCGCTCTGGGCACCCAGTTACGGATAAAATGGATGCCATTTTTGAAAAAGTGGAGCAAGATCGTCATATCAGTAGTTACGATGTAGCTGAAGAACTGGGGATTGACCACAAAACAGTTTTGGCGCATTTGAAGAAAGTGGGGTACACAAAAAAGCTCGATATTTGGGTGCCTCATGAGCTCACTGAAAGAAACTTAATGAACCGTGTACTCATTTGTGATTCTTTATTAAGACGTAATGAAGCCGAACCATTTTTGAAAAAACCTGATAACTGGTGATGAAAAGTGGATCACGTACGACAAGAACGTGCGAAAAAAGTCGTGGTCAAAGGCTGGTCAGGCTTCACAGACTCTGGCGAAACCCGGGTTATCTCGCAACAAGGTAATGCTGTGTATATGGTGGGATTGGAAGGGCATTATTCATTATGAGCTGTTACCGCCAGGCAGGACCATCGATTCTGAACTCTACTGCGAACAACTGATGGGATTAAAGCAAGAAGTTGAGACAAAGCGGCCGGAATTAGTCAACAGAAGGGGTGTGGTTTTTATCATGATAACGCTAGACCTCACACATCTTTAGCCACTCAGCAAAAATGAAGAGAGTTTGGCTGGGACGTATTAATGCATGCGCCGTATAGTCCTGACCTTGCACCTTCAGATTTCCACTTGTCTTGTCTCTTCAGAATTCTTTAGGCAGTGTCAGGTTAACATCACGGGAGGACTGCCAAAACCACTTGTCGCGGTTTTTTGATCAGAAGCCCCAGAATTTCTATAGCAATGGGATCATGTCCCTACTACAAGATGGCAGAAAGTTATCGAAAAAAATGGCACCTACATACTTTAGTCAAATGTAAATAAACTTCATTAAAAAATGTTTTGAATTTTCACATAAAATGCGAAGAAACTTTTTCCCCAACCTGAACTCGGTTGTTATTTTTTTGTTAAAAGTTCATTTTTCAATTATAGTGTTTTAACCAATTAATCGCTAAATATTACTGAATTACTTCGATTCTATATGAAAATATTAATTAGATAAACGTAAGGTGACTTTCGTTTACAAAGCCAAATTTATACTGGAGACTTGGTTAGTGGTCAGGACCAAGGTTCAATGTCACTTTCTGTGAAATACTCAAACTAAAATTTAGACTTCCTATTCTAATAGAGTCGAGGTTGTTCTTGAACAAGTATAGAGGCCCAATTTTTTTTTCTTCGTATATCGCAAATGGTATTGGTCCTGACCACATATCTCTAGTATGAATTTGGCTATACGAGTATAAACGAAAGTTACCAAATTAATAAAATAATTATAATGATCTGTAATTAGCTTAAATGAGCTCAGTACCTACTCAGAGCCACAAACCCATGTGTAAACCTGTATATCCTTTTATTGCAACTGTTATTGACAATTATGCCATACTGAGGTACTTTTTAGTTCTAAACTTTTATATGCATTTAAAACGGTGTCGCGTGATTGCACTTGAAAATATAATTGAATTATTGTGCCAAATACGTTATATACCACTTTCATAACATCTAAACTAAACGTATAATTTTTTAATTTTTTTTCACTTTTTTCTTCATTTGTGCACCATTGCAATCTGTAGTTTTTCAGCCACAATAAGCAACTCTTCTGTCTTCTACAGGGATATGTTTGTGTGTTGTGACTAATGCAGAGTGAGATCCACCGACCCCCATCCTCTTGGCTTCTATTCCTAGTGCATAAGTGCATAAAATAGGGCTATGCTAACTATTTGGCAGGTTTAAACATTTTTTCTCTTTAAGCGACTATAGCACACGCCATGGCTTGTGACAAGATCTGATGCTAGACCATTTGGATGAGAACAAAGTCGATCTTGATAGTTTTTGCTATATTGTTTAATCTCCTATGTGACTGTAGGTAACTTCAGGTCTTGGTACATGTATTTGTTGCTTATATACTTTGGTATCTTTAACATTGATCTAAGGGTTTTAGTCTGAAATCTTTCCAGGATATCTACACTTGACTTGCATGCAGTCCCCCACAGTTGTATGCCGTAAGTCCAGACTGGTTTAAGGATAGTTTTGTAGAGAGTGATCTTGCATTCTTTAGAAAGTGTGAACTCAATCTTACAAACGTCACTCTAGTATGAGATCACATCGCTTTTGGACGTTTGTAAGATTGAGTTCTGACTCAAAATGCACTCTGAATCTCAGTCTAAGCTGGGTTCCATAATCTGAGATCTTAATGCTGAGATTCAGAGTGCATTTTGAGTCCGAAATCAATCTTACAAACGTCACTCTAAACGTCAATCTTACAAATGTCAAAAATCGACGTGATCCCATAATAGAGTGACGTTTGAAAGATTGAGTTCGGACTCAAAATGCACTCTGAATCTCAGCCTAAATCTCAGCTTTAGGATATCCGTGGGATATACCATAGAGTATATTAAATACGGGGGATATATACTGTTTAAGGTTGCTCCCAACGCGAATAACCTTGAGAATCTGGGCGGAGCCTATACCTCATCCCCGCGCTACCCGCACCGGAAGATCGCGCGCGCAACGCTCGTCGCTACGTACCGTCCGAGAGTGCCAGGGCCATAGAGTAGTGAAATTACAGATACCTACGATTTTATATTAAGTAGGTTAATAAATATACGGTGACTTTTGTTTATGTAGCCAAATTAATATTGGAGACCCGGTAAGTGATCAGGACCAAGGTTCGATGACCCTTTATGTGAAATATTGTATATATATTTTAAGGTGACTTTAATTTATACAGCCAAATTCTTACTGAAGACTTAGTAAGTGCTCAGTAACAAGGTACGATGACCCTTTTTGTTCCTTACAAACGCAAAGCCAGCCATTTTGCAAAATCAGCAAAGTGTTATTGATCCGTCCCAAGCAGCACGTAAGCGAAAATTTAAACCATAAACAAGCTGTACTACAGTCAAGAGCTTTTTCACAGCTATACTAGAGAATATTACGAGTCTTTAAGCTGTTTTAATGCAGATTTCATACACTGTTAAGCAGCACAGCTGTTGAACGACATTATAATGGTGAAATTTTCCGCAGAAAGCATTAAAGTAGCATTTTAAAAAGCCGCAGTCCAGTCGTTGACTACGTAGAATGCTACAAGCTTTCTTAAAGACTCACAGCTTGTTAACGGCTGGTTAACAGCAAAATTCAACGCTCTTGTAATGCTTAGGGCTGCATTAAAGAATAACATATTGTCATTGGCTTTTATATGGTGTACAAAAATGTTAATGTAATGCTAAATTAATGAGCTTGATAACGGCTGCACAAGAGTCTCACTAGACTTCATGAGCTGCAGTATGGTATAGTCGTACTCTACTACAATGCCAATGCTTAGAGTGTAGCTAAAAGCCATTGTACAGCCAACAGCATTATTAAAGAGTAAATTTAGATTGTTGGTGTTCGTTTAACGTCAATTTAATTTTTGTGCATAACCTTAGCGAGAAAACGCAATAGGTTTTAATATCGATTATGGAGAACATAAAACCATGGAATAAAAGAAAAAGGACTGATGGAGATAACAGAAAACTTTCAAAGGAATACGCTAGGAATACGGTCAAGGAAAGAACGGAAAGTAGCGATGTCGTAAATACTCATAATGAAGATTTGCCCCATCCACTTAATGACCAAGTTTCTCTTGCACATAACAATAAGGGTTCTATACAAGCAGACTTCGATAAAAGGACACAAAATATTGATTTTCACAAAGAAAATTTTCTACACCAACCAAGCTGCAGAAAATTATCAGAGTCGTCAGAGCGCAACGAGGGTTCCGTACGGTTTATGGATTTAGAAAGCGACCGATTCAGTCATTTAGATCAAACTATGTCTGATAGTGATAGTTTGGGATCAAATAGTGCAGATGAAAAAAAAGTAGAAAATACTTATATGAAAAATATTTTATTTCAAGAAGACATAAAAAATGGGCCATCAATAGAAATATTGCTCAAGAAGCCGTGAAGGAATTAGCAGAAATAATAATTTTCAATAACTTTCGGTAACAAGATAAGATACAAAAAAAAACTGCCGAACGTATCGAAACAATGTAAGTGTGCGAACGGAACGCGAGACGCGTGTACAAGGCGAAAGAAGGCGACTGACTGATCAACCAACAAAACAAAAACACTGGTGCCGCGCTGGCCGCCTCTCCCGTCATACCTTCCTCCCCCCGCGACTAAAGTAATAGATTTCAAAAACCCCGCTTGCTTCGACAGGCACGTTAAGCCGTTGTTTGGTCCGTTTGTGCCCGATGTATGGCGATAGGGCTCACCACCCATCACAGCTGGGGCAGAAAATTATCGGTGAAAAATGGCTGTCTGAAGTGTGTACTGTGGCTCACTCCGCACAGTTTACACTTCGTACACCTCAGACACCCTCTCGCGAATTCATGTCGTGACGACTTAGGTAAGAAATATACATATAAGGTCTTTCAAATTTAAGTGGAAAGTATTTTAGGAGGTGATTCAGTATCGTTAATACATCGCATTGCACTGCATAGCCCTTTTTTTTGCGCAAACTTTTGTTCCACTTCTCTGTACAAAGTGGTCCGATCAGCTAACTCAGTTTGTATGGACAAGTGAAGAAAAAGTTCGCGCAGAAAAAGTGGAATGTGATGTATTAACGACACTGAATCACCTCCTAAATTACTTTCCATTTAAATTAAAAGACCTTATATTATTCGTAATATTATATTATTCGCACAGTGTTACCAAGTTACGAGTATGTATTATGTACAAACATAATTTTTACTGTTGTGTGTCACTATTGATGGAACTTTATTTCAATATTAATGAAAGTCTCCTTGTACGAGTTCCACTATCATTTTTATTATTTTTTACGACTCGTTTCATCAAAGTGACATCGTCGGGCAATACAACGATGGAGGGGCATTGATATCAATTTAACGAAACAAGTCGCAAATTATAATAATAATCATAGTGGAACTCCTAAAATAAGACTTTCATTCATATTAAAATTGTATTTGTCTCAAAGGGTAATAAAATGTGTTTTTACTGCGAGGTTTTTTTTTTCATTTACTTTGGCTTATTTATATAACAACTTTATTTTTATTTGCTTTGATCATTTTGCGCATTTTTGGATCACTATTAATATTTTGATCCCTAAAGAGCTGTTGAATACTCTTGCAATACGCCATTAGACAGTGATTAGACTAGCTAAGATCCATTGTAAAGCCATCATAATGCAATGGGCTGGTACGTAGACTAAAGGATTGCCATTATACAGCAAAGAGCATTACAAGAGAGTGATACAAGAGTAAGTGCTGTATAGTAAATAGACGCCATTTCACAACAATGAAAATATTTGTTTAAAAAAAAATTACGATATCTTATTTGTTTTCATGAAATTTGATGCCAAATAATGTGATAATATGAATTTCACTTAATTTATTTGACAAAATCATATGTATAAAATACAATAAAATGCGTCACAATCCATAAAATATTCTTACACCGTATATATTTTGAGATTTTTTTTCGGCTTATCGTTATTATTTTTATGGCCCGTGAAATATTTAATACAAATACCTATATATATTCACAGTAAAGTGGAATCCCCAACACAATATATTCACGGAAAGACAAAAAACGTGTTAATTACACTTTACCATAAATTGATATTTACTGACACAGACCTCTAATAGAGAACAATATACAAGAATTCAGATTAATATGAATGCGATAGCAATATATTAATATTTTTTGGTTATTTATTTCTTGTAAAATGCTGTTGTCAAGGCCTTAAACAGTCGTGTGCTGCACAAGAGCATTATAAGAGCTGAATCGTAAGCTAGAATCAGACTTGTACAGCTCTTATCATGCTATTAACCAGCTATTGTAATGCTCAGTGCTGTTTAATTTGGGGCCCAATTTAGCATTACAAGGGCTGTGTAGCAGCTTACTCAGCTCCTGTACAGCAACCTAATACAGCTACGAGCATTTAGTGAGTCTATATTCCAGCTGCTATGCAGCTGTCATGTGCCGCTTGGGGTGTTACTGATCACTTACCAAGCCTCCAGTATGAGTTCGGCTGGATAAATTAAAATCACCTTGTATATCGTCACGACATGAATCCCCGAGGGGGTGTCAGGTATTCCGGGTGTGAATTGTGACTGAGTTACCGTGTCTCCAGTATGAATTTGGCTACATAAACGAAATAGATAGGGCCAGATATAGGTATTTGACCCCCTTTCAATTTAGGAAAGCTATGATTTTGAGTGAAGAATAAAAATAATTAAAAAACTCATAGGCTGGTTCACTTTTCTCAAAAAGGGACATTTTATGAACTCTAGCGACATTGATGGTAAAAAAAATTCCAATAAGCTATTTCCACTGATTTGGACCTACTGAACACAAATTTCGATGTTGGCAGGCCCAAATCTTGACCACGAGTTCAGAATTCAAGATGGCGATCGTTTACTTGATATCATACAATCCTATGATTATCTCTCCCGGTAGTTTTTTTTTTCATCTAGGGCTTGTTTGTCGAAATTCCCAATAGTATTCGTGTTAAACCGTTAAATTGCGTCCTTTTTCCCGGTAGAATTTTTTAAGGTAAAGTTTTTTTCGCCTCTGTTTGCTTCCCATCTTGAACTCACGAACTCACTACTGCGTATTTTACAACTTAGTATTAAATTTTAGCGTTAGTAGTTAGAGCGTAAAGCAGCGCAGGTCCATCCAGCAACACGTCTCGCCCCGCACTGATTTTTCGGGCGAAAGCGGGGTACGGCATGAACTCGCTCTCGAATCAGACGCATTATTATTTAATATAAATAAAGTAAACGTAATTTCGAAGAAGAAAGAATACCAACTCCTTCTACTTTATTATGTAGTGAAGTTCACAAATTTTGATATGATTTGGACAAAAATTCCAGGAGTTAGACCATTACAAGTGCAAAAATCAGGGCTGAATTAAAATATTTTTTTCTTCGGTTCTATGTATTTTCAGAGAATTCGGAGAACACCACATCACTCTTCATATCTTGTAGATTAACACATATTTTTTTCTGATAAAAAAGATGATTTTTGGTCGTTTTATATCAATGCAAAATGACTCAGTTTCATGGTATTTTGCGAAAGAGGAGCCTTAACCTAAGTCTATTGTTACACTTACACTGGCTGAGATTCAGAGTGCATTTTGAGTCCGAACTCAAGAGGAACTCAATCTTACAAACGTCACTCTAGTATGGGATCACGTCGCTTTTTGACGTTTGTAAGATTGAGTTCGGACTCAAAATGCACTCTGAATCTCAGCTAGAGTCTATGTGCCTGCAGGTACATAACATTGAATGCGGATGTAAAATAACACAAGCTTGTGTTGGTGTTCCGCGACTCTGAGACCACAGAGTACATTATAATACGGAGACTAGGACAGTTGAGTCAGTAAAGCCGATTCTAAAGGCTTTAATTTTAGTTTTAGTGCTGTCAAAACGAAATTTTCTCAAGAGTTAACAACAGAAGCTATATTACTTTGGAAAAAATTAGGTTGTGGCAGCACTAAAACTAAAATTAAAGCCTTCAGAATCGAATTTATTTATAGATATAAGGTTTGATGATAAACTTAAGATAAAATACAGGTACTATAAATAATAACCAAAGTAAAATACAGTATTATACAAGGTGAAATTCAATCAACCGACCAAGTTTATACTGGAGACTCGGTTAGTGATCAAGAACAAGGTTCAATGACCCTTCAGGTAAAATTCTAAAAAAAAAATTTGCTGCCCCATAATGCCTGCACTAGGAATTGTACTTGAACTAGTCCAACCAGAACGGGAGCAAACAATTTATTTTTCGAATTTGGCCTAAAGGATTACTGAACCTTGTTCCTGATCACTAAACGAGTCTCCAGTATGAATTTGGTCGGTTGATTGAATTTCACCCTATATTGTAGGTACATACTCTGTGATGACTCTGTGGTAAAATCATATAGATCATAGGAAGTTACTAAAGTTTGATTTTTTAAATTATTTAACCGTAAGTCATTATTTAGCTGTTTTAGAATATCTACCTCAACCCGAACTAATAAAGTTCAATTTGCAATGTACAGTTCGAAAGGGAAGCGGTTCTTTAATTTTATAAATTATCGAACCTTAAGTCATCGGAAATTGCTCGGAAAATGTTTTTTTCTGCATATCGTGAATTCTGTTAAAACTACGAGGGTCGCCTCGCTCCGTTCCGCTTCGCTCGGCTCCATAATATACATATACTTACATGTCAACCTAACCGCTCCTCCTCGCTTCGCTCATCGTCGCAACCTATCCCTAGCAGTCGATTAAAATTAAAACTAAAGAAGCCACTAACGGCTATTTATAGTCACCTCCTAGAATATATTGGCGTATTCTAGGTGTATGGGTAAAATAATTTAAAAAAAAAAACGAAAAATTACCACAAAATAATACGTATACCATTATAAATTGAATGCCAAAAACCCCTCAGATTTCATCTGAAAAAAACCTCATGAATAAAGAACAATAGATGAAATCTTGGTGACGTCACATCGTACTAGTGACACACTAGGGTAAAATAAAAAGTAAGTGCAGTTCTTTGTTTCATTCACTCGTACACAGGAGTCATTTACGTTATGCGAGTACAATAGCTAATTCCAAGCTCTTATTTTAGCCAGGATTCTATTAATTAGTTCTTATTTTATGGTACTACTCAAAACATAATTTTGACTCTTAATGACTCCTATCCAGATCACCGTTCATAAATTAACACTTTTGTCAGGTTCCGACACAGACAGCAGGATAGCGTATACAATTTTCAAAGCGTGCGACAAGGATGGCGTTAGAAACTTAGAACCCGTGTCGAGACGGAATTTACATATGAACGCAGCCCACCCACGGGGGCTATTATGTAACTCAGTGTCGGTTGCTAGCTATAGTTGCTATCATAGAGGATATAGCATTGGAGTACTCATCACCTGCGTCCGCTAAACAAAATTTTCTGCCATTTTTTGCGGGAGACGCAGGGGGGGCGGGGTAAAATACGTGTAGCACACACTTACACTGAACTACACGCCTACAAAAGAAAAAAAGGTGTAATTACATACGCACACTGAAACAAAAGTATATACATCCACAATTTATGTCACACGCACGTCTAAATATTTTCATGTCTGAATACAGACCAAATGTGTTTTGTCTGTCTGATTCTACATAAATCAATGTAAAGGTCATGTAATTTATTGAAATTGTTATAATAAGGATACTCTATCATCTCTTGAATTTTTTTCACTTTGAATTGTAGGATATTATATACTGGGTATTAATATAATGTTGTAGGAGCTGAAAACTGGCGATAGTACTCGTCCATACGAACAACTTTTATTATGGAGCCAACAATGCAATCGCGAAAAAAAAACTGCTGATAATGAAAAGTTAAATACCTACTCGACCGAAATGTATGAAACAGCTGATTTTTTTTTGCGATCTCTGGGTTGGCTCCATAGTAAAAGTTGTTCGTATGGACGAGTACTATCGCCAGTTTCCGGCTCCTACAAGATCATATTAACACCCAGTATAAATAAAAAAATTGTAATAGCCGAAGCTTCTTTTGTCAAATAGCAAAAAGTTCATCTTTATCATAGAGACCCACCTCAAAAGTAGTAACCTACTTTCAAAATAACGAACGTTATTTGTGGCCCGTCACTAAATCCGACAAACATAAACAAGACGAAAATTCGGATAAGTTGGAAAATTAATCGAGTTTTTCTATGGCGTGTTGATCTGTCAAGTTTGTAGTTGAATTGAAAAATCTGAAAAAAATAAAATGGTCATTTTTCAAACTTTTACCCTTAGACCATTTAACACGGGACCTGCCAAAGCGTGACTCTTAGTACTGAAATTATTCTGCAGTTTTCCACGGGAGGGGAGGTAAACACGCACAGCACTCATTCACGCACACTCCTGCGAAAAATTGTTATGTCACACTAAATCTAAAGCTGCAACAAACAAAACGCGCACACAAGCAAACTTACATGAACAAATTTCGGCAGAGGGGGATAAGTGCGCTTGCCTAGTCCCGTGTTATACGGTCTGCATCGTCACTGGTGCAAGGGTTTCGATACCGCGCTCACCAACCCGCCTGCCCAGTGTGTGTGAGTATGGGCATTTCTTCCAGGAGGACCGCCAAGACTGGCAAAATACTGGAAAGGCCTATGTCCAGCAGTGGACGAAACAGGCTGATGGATGGATGGATGGATATAGTCTATTCCGTCCGCCAGCCTAATCCAAAAACAATAACAATGAACTTGTGTGAGATTTCGTTGCAAAATCTGCGGTTCTCTAATTAAAAACGCACTAAATAGCATAACACATACTCGTATATCATCAAATCAACTTTTTTATCTTGTGGATCAACGCAAAACTTTAAAATACCCTCTAAATTCATAAATATTGGCAAAAAACTGAGATAATTTTTGTTTTCTTACAAAACATCGAATGACATACTTTTTGTCTCGTCGAATAATTACTTATCAACTATACAGAGTGTAAATAGAGTGCGACCATAAAATAAAACCACATACTCTACTGAGCATACTGAACAACTATTCGAAAAAAAACCCGCGCAAATATTCTGAGAAAAAGATATTCAACTGTAACTCAAAGACTTTATCTCGTAGGAGGAAGGTCTATTTTAATACGCTGCACTGGAACAGCTGTTTCACGCACGACGCTCTCTCGATACTCGCCCGTATGTCGATGCGTTTGCGTTCACGCATTTATGTTCAGAACTCAATTATTTCCCAAACTCGGGTATGATTCTTGGGAAAAGTGGTTCAGTAGTTCAAAAACCAAAGAAGGGTCCACTGCAAAAATGCTGAATGTCCTCGGGATGCAGTTTTGAGATATTTGCTTTTGAAGGTTTAAATCGAAGAAGAAAAACTCAGATTTAAAGATATGAAAGAAATTTTAATATTTTTTTCTTACCACACATATTATTGTCCTGTTCTTATTAAAAAAAAATACAAATTAGTATTACTTATAATAATAAAAAATATTATAGACGCTAGGTCCCAAAATAGCTGTTCTATAACGATCACTGTCCACGCTTTGCCACGGTCAATAACGATAGTTTTCCAAATTACACCCTCTCCTCTTCATCTTTTTCTTCTCTTGCATTTGCAGCATGAGGAAGTTCATCATAATAACATCTTGTTTCAGGCCTGCAGAATTTTTTTAAGAACTGCAGGTCATTATACTTTACAGTTGATATTGTTAGCCTGCTTCTGTAAGCTAGACCTGGCAATTTAAATTCTCCTTCATTAGCCTTTGATGCTCTAAGAGAAGCTGGTGTATTAACCACGCTTGACTCCCATGGCATATTATTAAAGTTTCTGTGAAACATGAGCCGTGGATGCTCTTTCTGAACCCTGAATTCACGTACAGGTCTTGTGGGAAATGGGCACGTTTTCTTGTAATACGGTTTCAAAAATGCAGTCCAGGCCTTGAAAGAATCTTGTGAGCATTCAATAATATTGAAAGGTGTAGGTCTCTGACGTGCTCCACGTACGTGTTCGGCCCATTCTCTAGGAAGTTCAATCCTAGTCTTTTGGTTCAAGAAGGCCATATTTCGGTCGCACTCCATGTACGAATGGCCTCTTATCGGAAAAATGACTGTGACAGACTCTAAGCGATTACAACAGTGAACAATGTAGTGAAGAAATCTGAAGATTGTATAATTTTTGTTCTGACCACAACATGAGTCACAGAAAATTTTTAAACAAAAAACCACTGAAAACTGAAACTCACACGGCAGGAATATCAAAATGCTGTCAGCACTAAATGACAATTCACGAGATGGAGGGTATTGTCTTGTTTTGATTGGACATTAATCATTATTGCTCAGAGAGCGAGTGACGATGAGCATTTTAGTCGGGTAGCTGATTTTTTAAAACACATTTATCTTGGAACTGTGAGCGATATTGCTATGTCTGTAATCGTTACAAGTTGCTGCAGGAATAATGTGATCGAATGGCGTATTTAGTTCGAAAAATCAAATTTTGTGACATTCATCATTATTGCAGTGGACCCTTCTGCTTGCTTTAAAATTTCAAGTACCTACCCGTGTGTAAATTTCGCACTTTCTCCAAAGAACTCGTTTTAATTCCGGCGGCGTCATCAAATCTCTATTAATATCAGACGACATTTTGAGTAGGTAGTATCTTTACACATTAAAAATTCTGATGAAACTTAATCAACCAATTCGCGACCATAAACTTAGGATAGTATAGGATATAGGATATAGGGTATAGTATAGGATATACAGGATATACTATCCTAAGTCAATGTTCGCGACTGATTTTTACTTTTTGATTTCTTTTGATAAAATACCTTTATTAGGTAACAAGAAGGATACTGGAATCTGGTCAAAAAAAACTTCTTGGTAGGTAACCTCATTTAATCGTATACAGGATGAACCAAACGAATGCCCCCTGGAGGAAAAGTGCCCTGAATGTTAAAGATAGCAAATTGTACTTAAGGTGGTCGAAAAAAACCGAAAAAAAAGAATTTTGAAAAATCACCTTACTGATCCGGAAATCGAACCTGACAAATGTGAAAAGAAAATCCTTATTTTTATGATACTGATCGAAAGGATCACGCATAAGAACTAAGCTCTTCTAAGTAACACAATATCGTAAATTAAGGAAGACCATGAAATTTAAAATTTTAATAACAAAACTCTTTTGTTCAATATTGTTAGAAGCACGGAAAAGACCCAGGAATTATCCATACAGTAAATCATAAGGATCAAATCTGGATGTAATTTAAAAATGTTGTGCAGGAAAAGTAATAATATGTTTTTTAATACACCTGCTCAAAATATGATAGATTATGTGCTTGTTTAGCGTGCGTAAAATAACATATTTTATAGCACACCGTGCGTAAAATGACCGCATTACGCACGCTGCGCTTGCGTAAAGTCGGCATTTTCCGCACTTTTGCTATAAAATATTATACGAAACTCGTGCGAGAAACTTTTTCTCGACTCGTGTGATTGCAGCACTCACCTTCGGCTCGTATCGCAAACTCACACTCGTCAGAAAACGTTTCATCGCTCTCGTATCGTAATGTACTATTGCACTCGTGCTTTTTGTTTTTACTACTGACGCCATCTAGGGGAAACCGGCCATTTAATTTAATTTTAATACGCATGTAAGCCTTTGTTTTACCGGGTACTCTAAAAACTGTTTAAGATGAGTATTTTCAAACTTTTATATTTTATTTTTAAATATATATAATTGTTACTGTACAATAAAGATAATTATTCACAAGATATATTTCGGGTCCGATCTGGACCCGGTATCAGTTGAGTATAAATACAAATAGACATTGGTCATGTTTACATGACATGATATAATAGACATTCGTAACCTATTTAAAAAAAATCTTAAACTATTTACAATATGTCTTATTTTTGATGATGATGATGATGATGATGATGATGATGATGATGATGATAATGATTATGATGGTGATGATGGTGATGATGATCACGATGATGATGATTTTGATTATGATGGTAGTGGTGGTGATAATGATAACGATAAGGCCAGACTGGATCTAAATATTAATGTTGTTTGTTGAGGCCATCGCCGTAATGCGCACCAAGAGACCATATAATAGAGGACTCCCATGTTCTAAGTTGTATTTCGATTAATGGGGGATGAAATGACTTTATAACTCTTACGGTGAAGCACTGATTAAATGACAGGGTGTGTAGACTGTGTGTGTGTAGGAATAGGTAGGATGTTATTTTGTGTGGATGATGTGTGTCGGTGGTGGTTCATGCATATGTGTAGTGGATTTTTCGTCTCTCCTACATAGAATGCCGGGCAGTGCCGGCATTCTAGCAGATATATGCAGTTTTCCGTTTTGCAGTTGCTGTTCGGTTGGGATGTGTATGTCTCTGATGTGTGATGTGTGTTGATGTGAGTGTTGGTGTTTATAATGGGGCAGGTTTTACATCGCGGTCGGCGGCAAGGGGATGTTCCGATAGAAGTGTTGGTTGTGATTATGGGTCTTGGTTTCGTTTTGTTGAGAGTTGATTTTAAATTTAAATTTTGACGATAGCAGATCTTTGGGTTTGTGGGAAGAAGATTTTTTGTCTCGTCATTTTGACGTAGTATTGGTAGGTGATCTTTGATGAGTGATTTTAATATATGACTGCCATGGAAATAGGTTGTGATGAGACGGGTTTCGTGGAATTTATCGTATTATGATTGTTTCTAGAGAGTTGTGGTCGTCTATACATATGTTTCTGTAAAAAGTTTTCAGGATAGTTTCTTTTGAGGAGGCCACTGTGAATTTTGTCATGATATGTAGCAAGTGCATTTTCTGTGTTGCAAATCCGCCGACCGCGTAGTGACAGGGAATATGGTAATGATTTTTTGATGTGTGGAGGATGGCAGCTATGGAAATCAAGGTATTGTAGTTTGTTAGTTTCTTTGAAGTGTAATTTCTTTGGGCTATGACAAAAGGGAGCAGCGCAATGAGAATTTTAGTGAGACATATGGAATGTTCGCCGCCGTAGCATTGTCGATCGTCGCGGTTTCAAACTCCGATCGGTAAAATTTGTTTTCACTTTTTATTTTATTTTCAGAAAAAAATGTCCTTTTGTAAATAAAATATTAAAGCTGAAATTATATTTCTTGACTGCGCAAAGACCTATAACTAAATTTTTTTATTTTCAAGTGCTTAGAAAGCGCCATCTCTGGGAAGCTATCCTGGATAACGGCTCAGTAAGCTGGCGTAGAAATTGTTTGTAAGCTGGCTGATCCTTTCTACCAGTATCGTTTTTGGTTTTGTTTCAAAATATCGAATTTGACGCAGTCTGCTTCAAATCAACTCACGTTAAAGTTTGTCTACACTATTATATAAAGAAAGAAAGATTTGTTTGTTTGCATATAATGGGTAATATCTAGAACTACTGAACTGACATAAAAAATCTTTATGCACTGAATAAGATTTTTAGTTAATCGTGTGGTATGTGGTATGTATGTACGCAAGGGCGTAGTCGTACGTATGTAGTCTCATCGTCGGGGTTTCAATCATCCACTGGTAAATGATTTTTTAGGAGACCTCTCAAGTTTAAGTTTATTTGATCGGTATTGATGAGTATTTTTGTAGACCATGGTGACCAGGATCTAATGAGGTGGATGCGGGTTGTCCTCAACGGATAACAGCAGACCCTTAGAGTTTGGGCTTATTTTATTGGTCTTTATTAGCACTTTGGTAAAACATGGTAACCAGGGTCTGATGATGGGACTGGAAGGTAGGTACTGGATCTCCTCAACGGACAACAGCAGACACTTCGAGTTTGGACTTATTCGATTGGTATTTATTAGCACTTTGGTAAAACATGGTGACCATGGGTCTGCTGATGGGACTGGAAGGTGGTTATGGGATCTCCTCAACGGATACCAGCAGACTCTTAGAGTTTGGGCTTATTCGATTGGTTTTTATTAGCACTTTGGTAAAACATGGTGACCATGGTCTGATGATGGGACTGGAAGGTGGGTACGGGATCTCCTCAACGGATGACAGCAGACCCTTCGAGTTTGGGCTTATTCGATTGGTCTTCATTAGCACTTTGGTAAAACGTGGTGACCATGGTCTGATGATGGGACTGGAAGGTGGGTACGGGATCTCCTCAACGGACAACAGCAGACCCTTCGAGTTTAGGCTCATTTTGTTGGTATTTATTAGCACTTTGGTAAAACATGGTGACCAAGGTCTGTTGATGGGACTGGAAGGTGGGTACGGGATCTCCTCAACGGACAACAGCAGACCCTTCGAGTTTAGGCTCATTTTGTTGGTATTTATTAGCACTTTGGTAAAACATGGTGACCAAGGTCTGTTGATGGGACTGGAAGGTGGGTACGGGATCTCCTCAACGGACAACAGCAGACCCTTCGAGTTTAGGCTCATTTTGTTGGTATTTATTAGCACTTTGGTAAAACATGGTGACCAAGGTCTGTTGATGGGACTGGAAGGTGGGTACGGGATCTCCTCAACGGACAACAGCAGACCCTTCGAGTTTAGGCTCATTTTGTTGGTATTTATTAGCACTTTGGTAAAACATGGTGACCAAGGTCTGTTGATGGGACTGGAAGGTGGGTACGGGATCTCCTCAACGGACAACAGCAGACCCTTCGAGTTTAGGCTCATTTTGTTGGTATTTATTAGCACTTTGGTAAATAATGGTGACCAAGGTCTGTTGATGGGACTGGAAGGTGGGTATAGGGTCTCCTCAACGGACAACAGCAGGCCCTCCAAGTTTGTGCTTATTTGATTGGTCTTTAGTAGTTTTACGTTTAGTCGTTCAAAAAATCATATTCTTTTGTTTTCCTTATTTCCACGAAAATCTCTTCGACGCGGGCGGAGCCGCGGGCAAAAGCTAGTTATATATATAGGACTAGGGTCATTACGATGGTAAAATAAAGAAATCCGCGAGTTAAAACGGAACACAACAAAAGAGAGACACAAAAATGGTAGTTTTGACTTCAGTACAATCAGTTCAAGATTCTGATTGCAAAATATAGCCTTCGTGTTTATTCAATCTCTGCCCAGTTCACGGCTTGAGTGTCGTTTTATGAACACCGCCTTCATGTTGACCAGGGTTACCTACTACGATGATAATAAAAAAACCGCATTTAAATCCGTTGACTGGTGCTCGAGCTGTACATACAGACAGACATACGAAAATTCTAATAATTTGGTCAAGTGCGAGTCGGACTCGTGCACAAAGGGTTCCGTACCACAACACAATACGGGTATGGAACCCAAAGAACATCTTATCAGCAATGCTACACATAACATTAAGGCGACAAAAAACAAGGCGCTAAAATGGTAGGTTAGAGTATAATTGTGGTTTTAGTTTAGAGTATATGTAAAATAATGTGTGCAAATTTGAAACTGTATGTAAGTCTTGTCTTGTCTTGCAAGTCTTGTCTTTAAGATATAAGAGAACTGAAAAAAATAACTTTAAAATTGAAATTTTTCGATGTTTATTGTATAGGTTTCAATCATTTGTCGTGGTGTCCGGTGGAAATTTCAACTTTCTACTTATTACGACTGAAGGTGTAGACCCCTGTGACAGACGGACGGACAGACAGATAGGCAGCGGAGGCTGAGTTTAGACGCTTAGAGACGAGTAATAGTCAACAAACTAAATTTGGCAGTTATGTTTCATACATTTTCTAGGTAATGGTAAGTTTGTAATTTATTTGAATCATTTAAGTCTGTTTACTTATTTAAATCCTGCGGAACCCCCGGGCACGAGTCCTACTCGCACTTGACCGGTTTTCAGGGTTCCGTACCCTTTGGGTAGCCAACGGGACCCTATTACTAAGACTCCGCTGTCCGTCCGTCCGGCTGTCTGTCACCAGGCTGTATCTCATGAACCGTGATAGATAGTTGAAATGTTCACAGATGATGTATTTCTGTTGCCGCTATTATACGGGTCGAACCTGCGCGCTCCCATACAACAGACATGATTTTTTTTCCGTTTTTATAGATAATGGTACGGAACCCTTCGTGCGTGAGTCCGACTCGCACTTGGCCGCGTTTTTATTATGATTTATTCCACCTTCGTCAAACCTAATTACTCCGGTTTGGTCAAACTAATAAATGACAGAGAAGTTGTTCGGGAAAAACCCTTTCTACTTATTTATAATAAAATCGGTTAATCTAAATTCCTACACACTATACACGGATTTTTTTTTTTTATTTCCCAAGAACAATTTTTACAATATATACAGTGCACCCGTAAATTTACGTATTAGCACGGTGACCCACGGACAAAGTCGCGGGAAAAGTCTATACATATTTAAAATAACACGTCATGAATAATTGCCTCATTAAAAAATTTATAACATTTTTGAGAACATCATCCCTTTCAACGGTAAACCGGTCCATATAGTGGCATTAAAACTGATTGAAATGCATGGACAGACCCCTGAATTCATGAAAGTAAGAGATGGTTAGTGAAAGTATTATTTATGATTTGGCAAGAGGGTCGACCTTCTGGCGGGAATCAGCTGATCGGGTTTGCGCAGTGCGCAAATTGTGCGAGGGGTGGGGCTCGTCGGGCTGTACGGCGGCGCCCGGGAGAGTGTCGCGCGGAGTCGCCGCGGCCGCCGCCCTGCGCCGCCCGCCCCGCCGCAGCCTGCATGTCCACCATCCGCCGCCGCCGCTCCTCTCGGTCATGACTCGGCCCGCATACACCCGACCGAGTGCACCACTCCTCTAACTGTGATACATTGTACAAACTTCGCGCCCTCGGAGCATCCGGACAGAATCGCAGGTACGAGAGCTATGCGGGTTCGGAGCGGGCCGATCTCGAATAGATTACCTCTGAGTAGGCTAAGTCTCGAGCGCAGCGCCGATCTATTGTTATGAGAGACTTACATAGCGTACCTGATACATGTACAAAAATGTTCGATATGTCAATTGAAGAGGTGAGCGGGAAGGGGCCGAAGAAGAGGAAAAAGTCGGTGGAGCATATCTGTGATAATGTGGAGCGTGCGGCGGGAGACGCGGGAGGCGAAGAGACCGGGAAGAACGGGTCCGTGGGTGCGAGGCACGGGGCCGGCCCGGGCGCCGGGCGCGTGCAGCTGCTGCACTGGCGCGACATGCCGCAGCACCTGCAGTTCAATCCCTACGTGCTGACCGGCTACCGGCCGCTGCAGGGCTGGGCTGACTGTGTGCGCAGCCTCTTCTACTTCCACAATGAGACCATCAACATACTCACGCATGGTCAGTATCACACAATCTACCATAAATTATTACTTGTTCTGAGGCAATAACGGCCCATTTTTTGTAAACTTATCAATGGCGACAGCACGTCATAGAATTGGGCATATCATGATGTGCCTAGGCGTCTCCTGTTAAAATTGGGACGATCGCCTAACTCCGCTCCGCTACGGTTGGCTCCCCAAATTGATTTTTGGTTAAAGATTTTTGATTTTATACTGTACGATCTTGAATAAACTTGCTATTTTAAAACTCAGCTACGTGTATGTACGCTAATTGACCAAAATTCTACCACAAGTATTAATTTGAAAAACATATAAAGAACCCTAAAGAAGCACTTTGTGCAAACAATACTACAATATAATGTTAATGTTAGAACAACTCATAGGTACATACTGTTACATAATAATGAAAAGAAACAGAGTAACGAATACAAAACAAAGTGTCGTAGCTTACCCGTAGCTGCTACATCTCGCTCGTAGCTTCGTAGCGCCACACAATTTCACTATTTATAATGCTATACAGGATACCCGTTCATAAGTAAACATTCTTGATTTTTACTCAAAACTTTAAATTAAGCCAAAAGGAGTAAAAATATGGAATATTTATCATAATAGTCAATGTAATCGTAAAGTAATTGTTGTTTGCTTGTTACTTATCGTGGGTGGAAAAGCAGGGAACAATATATGACATACAACTTTTCAAAGAGGCGTAATATGTAAATGCTCTAAGTATAACTCGGTCGACGCTCTTCATTCCACCAGCTCTGAGAGGATAAAGCCAACAAAGAAGGACTCACATCACTGCGCCGTCGGTCGCTGAGCTGGTCTTGATTTATTGCTATTGTATTCAAGTTCAACCACATTTAGTAAATATTCTAAAACTTAAATAACAATAATAACAGTAATTAAAATTACCTACCATATACCACATTTATGTAAAACTTTATGATAAACTGTTAGTACTACTATTGACCTACTAACTATTAGCTTAGATATTTTATCACAAAAAACAATCAAAGCACGGAAATGTAATTCAGGAAAGCAAAAAGTCTGACAGTTTTAGCGTTTTAAGTTTAGATTACTTAGTTTTGAGGCTCGATGTAAGTGTAGTTTCTCCTAAAGCTTTTTTTAAAGGAGAAGTAGCAGTTCTATAAATATTTTCTTTGTAGAATAACGTATGCCTGAAATACGACAGACTGAGTGGCATTCCATTCGTTCTCATGTTTCTGTAATCAGATTTTCTCCGCTTCGCGTTTCAAGTGCTGCGATGGCGGCATCGGATTCGTAATTTTATCACAAGCTTTTAACTTCACTTGTGTGTTTTAGTTACTTAAATGTCTGGGTCAAATCTCGAAACAAAATCTGGGTCAAATTTTCAACTGAATTTTACAACTTATTCTTCGGTTTTTTTAATTATTTGCCGTGATAGAGGCCTTAAGTTACACGTAGTCTATGAAAATTAAAACTGGCTACCTATTATGTCTGAAGCGGTATACCCCTGTGATGATGGACAGACGGACAGACAGACGGTGGAGGCTTCGTAATGGTGCCGTTTGGCACTCTTCAGGTACGGTTATTGAATTTTTTTGGAGTAAAAGGTGATTTTATAATCTTTCGGAGACTTCATTCTTTCCTGAAACACATATTCTGCGGAAGGTGAGGCTTTAAGTTTAATAAAACACTACCCGTGCTTACATAATTCCCATTTAAGATAACATTTGTTTTAGGAGATAAAGAAAACGGAAAAGGGGTCATTAACATAATATTCTGTACCTAACATCTAAAAAAATAGAACTCTTAAAATCACTTTTTTCCGTCTATCTATTGTCTGTTCGTCTGTCAAGACCCTTTTTCTCGGGCTCCGTTAGAGAGATCGAGCTGAAACTAATAGTTACCTCCTACAGACATCTACAGTCCCATAGTGCTGTTAAAAATTAGACTTCTACCACAGACCAGTAGGCTTTTTGGTCTGTGGCTACATAACTCAACGCGAAAAAAGGGTGATTGGTGCTCTTTACGTTATCCATTTATTTCATACAAATCGGCTCACCAAGAAATCTATAGATAGAGTACTTCTAGTTGACTTCGAAACTTTAAATTTCGTTCATAATTAGGTCTTATAGCAAACATCTGGAAAAAAAAATTAAGAAGAAATTTCGGCGGCGATTTGACAAGCATATTTTATTTATTATAAATACTTTAGTTTTGATATAATTTATGTTAGTTTTAAATTATTATTAACTTATGTTATATATAGTTTTTAGGTAAGTTTTTTTATGTTAGACGTTTGTTCTGTATTAAATTAACACCAACGATTCGGACTTTGAAGTTTTTTTTAAATGATGTGTATGGTTTAAGGGCTTACATTGTCTTTTGAGAAGAAATTAAAGACAGAATTTTATAGATCGTAAGTATCAAGTTAAGTTGGTCGTTAAAGACTTCTCAATTAATAAGTTTGTGTTATATACTGTTTGAACAGAACCCTCAGGGCTTGCATCCTTCTCGCACTTGACCAGTTTTGTAGTAATGTACATTTTTTTTTCTTTTTATTCTGTATTGCTTAGGCAAAAAGCCGAGAACTCGTTGGTAAGACATGCAAAGTTTAATCGAAGAAAGCGTACAAAATGCTCTTTAAATGGTGGTAAGTGAACCGTAACCCAGTAATTGAAGAAAGCGGACAAATAATGTGATGGACAACATGTAATCACAGCAATCGCGTGCATTCACTTGAAGCACTTTTATGTTTTTGCAAAGACTAATTTTATATGCATCAAAACTGTTGGCAAAGTTAATTTTATCGCACTAGTGCATTATTTTTTTATATTTTTTTGTTTAGCAGCTGGCACTCTTTCGTTGTGTACCATAGATAGACCTGACAGCAATAAACTGCGTCAAGTTTGATGCGTTCGTTAGCTGCGTTCAGTTTGATGGCCGGACGACACCACCTACCACTGACAGCACGACAGTATCAAAGCATGTGAGGTGGGTGTCGCCCGATGATCGAACTGAAGGCAGCCTACGAACGTATCAAACTGAACGCTGTTTATTTCCGTGAAGTTGGCAAATTGCGTGCTGAGAAAAATGATGCCCGCCTGAAGTTTTTTTGCAATAAAGAAATATTCATTTTTATTTTTAATTTTCAGTTCATGTGGAGTATTTACTGTTTGTTTGTTTTATTATATTTCAGTTATTACTCACACTATGCATTGAAGCACATACTATGGAGTATGATAGACGTGGGTAAGGGAAATAACTTGCTCGTAACGGTTGAACCTCGTAAGTTACCTCCTTACCAAACTTGTAACAAAAACTACTATATCAGTTCAGGTCAAAAGTCAATCTGAGCTGCAAGAACAATTTGACCCGGATAAAACATTTTGGTAAGAAACGTGGATCGTGACGTGAAACATATCAGGGAGAGTCGGAACCCTCATATTTGAAGACTAGATAAAAATTAGCTCACTCTTGGGCGTAAAAAAGGGCCAAACTAAATTTCATCTTCTTTATCCTTAAGAAAGAAATTGGTCGTAACGCCGAGTACTCTTTTTGAATGTAAATAAGCGAAGTGGCCATCTTTATTTAATTACTTTCGTTGTTCTGCAATAACAGGACAGAATTAGCGCTTCTCTTGATTCTCCAGTCAATTTCTGAATTTGTAAACTACCTCCAACTTGATAAATGGATCGGCGGGTGAGCTGAAAGCTCTTAAAATTTATCTGTTTTATTTTTTAGGGTTTCTTACTTAGTAAAAAAAACGAAATTGCTGACAATTTGTTGGGTATCGAAAGTAGATATCAAATGGCTAATTATAAAAATAATTTCTAATTCAAAATATTAGTAGTTCGCCCCGAACTGTGAACTCGCGCTCGTCAGATTCACACTTGACCGATACATGAAAATTATTTTTGTTTTATTTACTCGCCTGCCAAATTTCATTACGTTCCGATCAAGGATACTTGAGTTATCATCGAATAAACATTCATACATACATATATACAAACGCCGGAATATTCAAGTAGACTCGGAAAACTAGCTCGCTTCTCTCAATAACTAGTAGTTCGCCCCGAACTTAAAAATTCTTTTTGACTTATTTACTCGCCTGCCAAATTTCATGACATTTCGATCAACGATACTCGAGTTATCGTCGAACAAACATTCATACATACATACAAATGCCGGATTGTTCCAGTAGACTCGGAGAACTCGATCACTTCGCTCGCTCGTTCAATAAGTGAAAATAATTCTAGAGCAGATTGTGTATCGTTATTATAACTGATCAAGATAAATCACATACAAGAAAAAAAATTTCAACTAATTTTTGACTTCTCAGTAGAAAAGTGAAAAAAAGTTCGTACAGTGGAGCCCACATCAAGCTATACACATTGAGTATAAACTGACCTCTCATTGTATGGAAAGCCTATACAATGAAAGGTCAGCTAATATTGAAAGTGTTTAGCTTGATGTGGGCTCCACTGTACAAAAAATTATTTTCGGTGGAAAGTGGTCTATTTAGCGATACGCTTAATTTTTTTTCACTTTGAATTGTTTGAACCTTGTATATTTATTTTTTCAACACACTTGCTTATAAAGTGGCCCTTATTGCAGCGTTCTTAGGGTCATAGTCATAATGCAGCATTTTAAGCACACGTGCTTTTTACTTTACGTTATCGCACTAGTGTTTTTTACATTACAGTTTTTTTTTTATCTTAGCAAAGAGTTTTGATGTCTTGAGAAATACTAAAGTTTTTGCGAATAAATAGACTGTCTCAGTTGAAATATAATAAATAATCATTTAACTTCAACAAATTATTTATTTTTATCAAAAAATTAACTCAAATTTTTGTTGTAAATACAAAAATATTCAGTTTGTTAATATTTCATATTTGGCTGTTTGGCTTTTTGCGTCAAAGTCTCTATTTCCATCTGCGCAAAAAACAAAATCTCCGCCGCCATTTTTCAAAGAAAATTGTTAGCTGTGTTTTCGATTATGTGGAAAAAAAGACACTGAAATTTCATTATTTTTCCTCGCAAGTGTGTTGAAAAACGTCGTATGAAACGCGTGAGCATTAGACATTACACTCTCGGCTGAACTCGGCTCCATTATGGACTCGTCTTCGGCTCGGCCTGCAATCCTACCTCAACTGTAATGTACAACGCAGCTCACTTGTATCATAATGTACTATTATCGATTTCGAGAAATATTTGAGTAACCGCAAAAAGTTACTAAAAGGATTCTTTAACTATTTTGTATGAAATTTTTTGTTACGTATTGTAATTTAAGTATTTTTAGCCTCACAGCCGCATCATGTGGCCCCTCCCACTTCCATTTCAGCCGTTTTGCGTGACTGACAGCATCAGCAACTCCAAATCTCTTTCTTATATTTCATTTAATGTTTTGTATATTAATTTAAAATTCAATTAACTTCTTTCGGTCTTTCTCTGAGTAATCTTTTTTTTGTGTCTTCATCTGTGCCCAGGTTTGTGAGCCGTACGTTGGTATAGGAAGTAGACATACATCAATACTCTCGTTTATATCGATATTGGTACATCCTTATTTTTGAAGATGTGTTGAAGTTGCCAGTATCTGGTTTTCCGAGGAATACGAGTTAAGGTATCGACAGTTCCAATTTTTCACTTTCAATTTTAAAGTTCAGCTGTTTATTATTGGTCATCAATCACTTTCGTTTTTTTCGTACTAATTTATAGACCAACTTCGTTGCATCTCTGGTTTAATTCAAACCACATTTCGTTAGGTTTGTTTTCTGTGCTTCCAAAGATTACTACGTTGTCCGCAAACCTGATGTTAGAGAGGCATTACATGTTCCATTGGTTACGTCATTACAAAAAAGATAATACATGATGCAAAACTGAATAAAAAAAGAATTGGTGATAGACAGTGTCCTTGCTTCTTTTTCAATATTAAATATTCGGTCCGTCTGGTTTAATTGAATGCGTGATGTGATTTTGGCATATTTGTATTCTGTGTACAATTTTATACTATTTTAAGGTTTACAAAATTACAACTAAATATTCCTATAAAATACTAATAACTTCAACAAACTAAGTATCTAAAAATAAACTAACTCTAAATAAAAATATATATATAATTGACAATTTAAATTGACTGTATTCAAGTCACCGGGCACGTAAGACACTGGCTGCTATTTTATGAGATTGACGTAATCTCGTGGAACGTTGCCGCTTGCCACAAGAGACAATGTTCGAGCGAGTCAAATGCCTTTGTAAAATCAATAATTGCCTTAAAGGCAATGAATACAGGCTGTTTGTATTCGGAAAGTTGCATAAGATGTAAGTGATCACAAATACTGTATCCTTTAAGAAAGCCTGCTTGATATTTAAGTGTTTTTGCAAAGCACTTGCAGGCGTTGCTCGCGACAGCAGATTGACCCGGAGGTAACAGAGTGGTGCCTGAACCTCTGGCCGGCCGTATTTGCTCTGGAGAAACGAGCTGGAGACGTTCCAAGACCTTGGAGTGCGTTGGACCCACTCTGCCATTGATAAACTCACCTGGAAAATACGGGGAAGCCCTTTGCCCAGCAATTTGATGAACTAGCTAAGTGTTATAAAAAGACAGTTAATACAGACATGCTATTGTGAAAGTGTTCGATAAAATTATGAATACAGTGAATTGAAATTAACCAATGTGAATTAAACTGAAAAATATATGCTATATTGTACAAAATACAAGCATTGTAAATATTATAATTAAATTTATTGCTTATTTTATTTTATTGTGACATTAATTATAATTTAAGTGCATGAAATATCTTTTTGTATTATGTATGACTCTCTTTTTTATGATTTTTAAGTTTATATGTTTCGCTTACCAAAAAAATTATAATAACTATGAAATTTCCGAAATTTTCTAACAGATTCATGATTTCATAATTCCTGTATATCAATCGCTATTTCCATTATTTGTTTTTTGTTTGAAAGTTGATTTCAAGGTATTATATTTCCGTATTAAATGTTGTTTTTATTTTCAGTTTGATTAATAAAATTAAGTCTTTAAAGACAGTTCGTCCTAAGTGTAATCCATTTTCATGATAAGATTCGTAATAACTTTCAACAGGTAACACTTTTCAAACATTTAACTAATGTTTCTGTTAGCTTAATGTTCTCTAATTCATATACAATAATTCGTTTTGTAAAATCTGGATTTGTCATTCTTAAAATAAATGGAAAAACGTTTGTACTGAAAACTAAGTTTTATTCAAATTCTCCATACAAAACGGCAATTTCATAGGTAAAGACCTATTATTTGTTTTTGAGTAATTTGAGAATTTGTGAAACGGGTACAAGTGTAGTTCATTCATTATGTTGTAATTTGTGAATAGGTGAAAATCCCACCTTTATTTCTGAAAGTATAAGAATCTGTTTTTTGTTACACCATATGTATGTAAATAAATCTGGAAAGCTATAGTGATTGTTCCACCATATATATATCCCACAATAATAAGTGAAAATAATTCTAGGGTAGATCATGTATCGTTAACTGATCACATTCCAGTAGAAGCAAATTTTTTTTGCTCAAATAATTTTTTCACTTCCCAGTACAAAGTGGTTCAATCAGCTGACTAAATTTCTATGGGAATATTTTTTTTTTTCGGTGGAATGTGGTCTGTTGGGGATACTCAATCATCTTAAAAAAAAAATCACTTTGAATTGTAGGACCTTATATAATGGAAACCAAATTTGTGTTAGAACTCGAATTTGTGACTTTTTTCCAGAATCCGTCCCTCTCGCACTGCGGGTCTTTCCACATGGCGCAACAGTGATCGATGCAAGCGCGACCTTTCCTCTTAATGGCATTTTGATTAATTTCCGTTATACGTAGTCGTAAAAACTTGTGAATATGGTTTTCGTTTAAATATATGCGATAGCTTTGAATTTAAAATACATTTTGTACATAGTTTGAATTATTGCAAGTACATATTTAAAGTTCTTCTCTTTATCAAGAAATTCAAGCTCAATGCCACATTTATTAGAGACTAGCCCTTGCCCGCGGCTCCGCTCGCGTTTTTTAGTCTTTGCCTCGTTTTCAGCTTGAACGGTATTTTATGAACACCCTTATAGCCTATCTGTTGACCAGGTTCACAGCGATAATAATAAAAAAAACCGCATCCAAATCTGTTTAATGGTTCTCTAGTTAAAACGGAACATACAAATAGATAGTTCTAAAAATAGTAGTTTTGGCTTCAGCACGATACAAATAACTCACTATATTAAAAATATTAAAAAAATATTCATGTAAAAACATGACTTTTCTACTACCTTATTATTAGTACCTTAGACCATGTTATATACCTTAGTCCAAGATTAGTACAGATCAGTGAACGAAAACTCGTATAGATAAATAACGACAATTTACATTCTAAACATATTAAACGTACGAAATAATTTCAAATTATTAGCTGAATAAACAAAAAGCATTATTACTAATATTATTTTTATTTTATGACAATGAAGCCAACGCCTAATTTCTACCACTATTATGTGCCTATCAGTTAAACAAATCTACTTCCCTCCCTACATTGTATAATTTGTATATGTATAGTATAGCCCCAATCGATCCAATATCCGTCCGCTCATTTGTTTCTCTGACAAGAATCTGACAACACATGGGACTCGGTAACAAATAATAAATACTCGTACATATACATATCTGTCAATAAATGTAGATATAACCTACATTTTAGTTGCAAATGGTCGTGTGGACGGCTTGGACATTGATTTATTACATTTTGTTTTGAAGAATACTTGAACAAATGATTCGAACACGTTAAGCATTCATTCATGGGCATCTGGAGTCAGGCCAAGTAGTTTGCATCACATGGTCTAGATTTGCGGGATTCTTTTTAAAGATACGAGTTAGTATTAGAGACGGGGCTCAGTTGGCGTAACAATATGTAAAGTGGAGGTCAAACACTGTTGCAACATCATGATGATATGAAAACGGGGAAATTATAATACTCTGCTAAAGAAACTAAATGAAAATTAAAATATTTTATTTCTGTAACATTATTTTACCGTGTTCACTATTGTTGTTAAAATCAAAGAAATAAATACATCATGTCTTAACATAATGAGCTGCGATAACCCTAGTAAGCTTATACAAACCTGTCAGGGTTACCACGCTTTTCCGCCATATATATAATTAAAATTAGTACAGTTTTTATTATAACAGTGAGAATTTATAGTTTATTTTGGTCCATTAAAAAATATAGTTAAACGTTAAATGTATTTATAGTTTATATCAAATCAAATAATTTATTATTAGGCACCTGTAGCCCATAGATAATACCTTACAAACTGTTAACATATATTACAATATATTTATGATTACAATATCGAGTTAGTTAATAAAGCTTAATACTATGTTAGTATAACTTCACTTCGCAATATGTCTTTGTGCTGTCTTGTGGCACTTGTCCGCAAGTATATACTCGTGACTTATTTAGTAAACACTTAGAAAGCATTCAACGTAATTCCGAACATTAAAGATTAAGAGGATAGGTCACGTTTGTATCAGTCACTGTCACTAGATGCGGAAAGAACCGCAGTGCGAGAAGGACGCGTTCAGGGAAAATTTGCAAAATGACAATTTTCTTCCTTAATTTTATTAATAAAATAAAACTAAAGATTGTATAAAATATCGGTTCGTTTCAGAATTTAGCATAGTTTAAACGTGTTTGAATCCATTGTACGAGTTTTTGCTCAAATAAACATAAACTCCGATATGAAAACACTTTAGAGCCATCCTTGTTATATATTTTTTTCAATACAGATTCTGTTACGCTATAAGCAGAAACACTCATCTTTTTTAACATGTATTATTGCAAGATTCCTTAAATCAGAAAGAAAAAATACGGTTTTGATAACAGAAGGAACCAAAAACGCTAATTCCATTTGACTATCCGTGATTTAACCTTATTTCAAAGGCACGATCGAGCTCCATATCCGTTGTGATTCAGTTGTTTTCCTAAAAATATAACTGAACGGCTTAAACGTGAAAATTGAAGCAATATTAACGTTATTTATCTTCTGAATATATAGGTATAAAAGGCAAACCTGACTAACTCATCTATCAATGCACAGCCGAAACTATTGAACGGATTTCGCTGAAATTTGGCATACAGATAGTTGTAATGACGTAGGCATCCGCTAAGACAGGATTTTTGAAAATTCGGCCCCTAAGGGGGTGAACCGAACTCCACGCGGACGTAGTCGCGGGCAAAAGCTAGTATTGTATATGAGCAATTCTCAAAAAATTCGGTTCAAATTTAAAAAATTGATCAAAATAAAAATATCGCAATTATATGTATATTCCATCAAAATTTGATAGGATATTATGTTAAGATTGATAATATTGGTATAGGATCAACAAAAACCAAATAGTGGGTGAAAAAAGGCGTCCTATTTTGTTACTTCTTATTTGGTGAAAATTAGATAAGTTATTGTAGAATTACAAGTACGAAATATTGTTTCTTTAAATTGAAGATTATACTTTTAATAATTTCAGCACAAGTATCCCTTTTAATTAAAGTTTATCTAAGAAAACTCGGCATTAAATATTTTTTTGTTACCATTGGTACAAAAACAAAGGTAACATTTATTATTCTATGAAAACCAGAATTAATAAAAAATATTTATTTATATTAATGATAGCATATTTTCTATTTTCATTATTAAGGATAATTTTTAGGTGCTGAAGTCAATTAAAACCCAATAAAATTTAAAATTAATGTTGATTCCTTTTGGGACAGTAGCAAAATAGGAGTCACAAAATAGGATCAATAACAGGATATGAAACATAAGGCTTAGTGTTCATTATAACAAAAAAGGCAAGTTTTGTAATGAAAAACAATGTTGATGAAAAACAAATATTTCAAACCACGAAGTGACTTGTGATTGAATAGTTTCTATTATTATTTATAAATATTTTTTAAAACTTGTTTAGGTACGGCAAAAAAACTAAAATGAAATAATCATCAAGTGCTACCACAAAATATAACAAAAACAAAATTTGTTCTTCGTAATCGTACTTTTCGGGATCATTTTTAAGTTTCTCCCGGTAACGCCTCGTTTTCTCTGCCGCAGTCAGAGCCATACTGAAAGGAGTAAGCTGAGTAAGGTTTGTGTTGGCTTATCGTTTTTATTTTGTATTATACCCAGATTGTTGACGAGGTTTATTATAGGACGATACAACTCATAGTTTGTAAAATGCAAACCTGACTCTAGCATATACAAAACATTGATAAATAAATAAAAGGCATAGTCACTTTGGGGTTTGTTTATTGTATTATAAACAAGCTTTTATGAATTCCTTTTTTGTCACCCAACTTCCTCTCATACGTCACTATGCTAAAGTAGCAAAAAAAGAAATAACGAAACGAGAATAATTTATGTTTTTAAAGTTATTTACTACAAGAAAAACAATAATTGTCTTATTCAATTATAACTAGAATGTAATTTAGAATATTCACTTTCATAAATCATAAAATTATGTTGAAATTAACAACTTACCTGTAAAATCTGGTAGCAAAAAGGGACAAGAAATTAAGCAACATGTAGGCACGTGTACTTGCTAAGACGCTATCCAGCAAGGTAAAGGTTTTTTACTAAATGGCGTATTGAAATGTCACATTTAGCGTTGCCAGAAACTAAAAATATCTACTATCGGTGAATTTCACAAAAATATTTATGCTAAAATTGGTGACAAAAGAGGATGTCACTTTTTGAAACTTTTCTGGGACAAGTTTAAAATGTGATTTATGAAAAAATTATGAATTAGACTCTTCTCAAAGATAACATAAAATGAACTCCGACATAATGGTTAAAGGAACAAAATCAAAAAATACGTAGGAGTCTTTTGAACTTTCCGAAATATTAGCAATCAAAATATCAGTAAGTCATTTGGGACACGTGACTTTTCATACATGAAAATTTCGAGTGTTTTTTATTTACTAAATTTTAGTTTTAATTTATGTGTTTTTTTGGATATTTAGTTTTTTTTTATGATTGATAAATAAATAAAGAAATACATACAGTTTAATACTGTTAGACCATTTTAAACACAATATTGATAAACAACTTTGTGGGACAGCGAAAAAATGAAGTTTCGGAAAAAAATGAGAAATGCTCATATAATACAACGCGGTGAGCAAAGCTAGCGGCGGCGTAGCATTCTCGAAGCGTGTAGCTCGTAGCGCCTAAGTAGCTCTCGCTGCCCGTAACCACAGTTGCCGTGCCGTAGCGCCCAAATCCAATTTGCCGATTACATAATTCAGCAAGACTCGTTTCGAGACTTGATGAGCCGTTTGGCAGCCACTTGAGAAGTAGACTCTAGCACCATCTCGCGAAGTTCAATTTAGCTTGCGCTTGTGGAAAATATTTAAGACACTGCCTGTCTACAACTTTACAAGTTGCGTCGGTGATGAATGCGATTTTATTCCAACATAGTTTTAGTAGGTAAAAGATAAAGTTTCAATTTATTCAATTTCAATTTTAATCTGTATTTACGTTTTTATTTTTTACTTTCCTTTTGTCCACGGTTTCATTTGCGTGAATGTAATTAATGACTATATCCCTAGAAAACTCCCGTTCCGAGAAAATAAGCTATAGCCTATAACGTGTGAGGGTTCCATTCTGTCAATTTGAAGTACGGGACCCTAAAAATCATTATTACGCTATTCCTCTATGCTTTTATTCTAGCAAACATTTTATGAAAAGCATCTTTCCTCTAGGTAACATGGGTATAATAACAATCCGACATCTAGTGCGTACGTAAGGAATATAGGTATATATACTTATGGGTATATACAATTAAGTAATTTAGTTAGTTATACATAATTTCTTAACAAACACTGTAAGGGGTTCTGCTTTTGAGTAATGTCTGAAGATTTTGTTGCAGTGGTTAAGGCCAAGCGGGACCCGTGGAGTTCTTCAATTAGATTCTCCAAACTTGAACATGTAGAATGATCCTAAAATTTATAACCATCTTCCAGATAAGATAAAGCAGACATGCTAACTACAAATTTTTAAAAACAAACTAAAACGTTGGTTTACACTGTTGACGAATTCCTACGTTAGTTTTATTATAACTGTATGATATAATAATTATATTGTAAATTTACTGATTATTTAATTTATTTATTTATTTAAATTTTGATTTAAAATATATACATATACTATTTCTAGTATCAATATTGATAAGTTGTATCCTTTTATCACACTAATGTTATAAATGCGTAAGTTTGTGTGTGTGTGTGTATGTTTGTTACTCTTTCACGCTGAAACGGCTCAACGAATTTTGGATGAAATTTAGAATGGATATAGCTCATACCCTAACTTAAAACATAGATTACTTTTTATCCCGGAAAAAATCATGTCGTTAAACCGAATAACACGCGGGCGGAGTCGCGGGCAAAAACTAGTATTATATAACTTTTATATTATAATAATAAAACGACTCGTAACATATCGTTATCAATAAAATGAATCTGAATCTGTAGATTGTACATTTTATGTACATTGTAGGTAGGAATAGAAAAGTATATTATATATATTTAGTCCTCCTTTTGAAATATCAAATTAATACCACAGTTTACAACACCAAGGTCTTAACGTATAGTTTAAAAGCTTACATAACTTTTATTCATTCATAGACCCTTTTGTGCTTATCAGCATCAGTCTATGTTTCTCCGCTCCTAGAAATAAGCTCATATGCATTACATACATGTCACGGTTGCACGCATACGTTCTCCAACATTTTCCAAATAAAAAACTAGTAATAACGGGATTTTCTTATTTGGTGATTTTCTAATAACGGGATTGGTAAGCAAGCAAGGAATTAAATTTCTCAGCGAATGGAAAAACCTTCACCGCTTGTTCTTTTACATCGATTCTGCATATAGAAAAACTCTCTCGTTCACAGTGATTTATCGTTATTTCCTCATTTCCTAGCGACAGTGAATGGCTATTTCCGTATCATTCCATCGTTTCTGCCCTAGTTCATGAGCAGGGACGTGTTTTAGCTACATATTCGTAGATTCATGCTCAATACTCATAATGTAAGGAAAAAAAAATACTGTTATAAAAAAGGTTTTAATGCCTTTGATTAATAAAGAAAAATGAAAATGAAAAATGTGCCCATTTAATCTGCTTAAAAAAAGCATAAAATTAGGCACTTCACATGAATTTTTAACTGTTGTTATAGGTACGATAAGATGATTTATTTATTAACTCAAGAACAAGGTTTCTTCAATTAAAATTTAAAGAGTTTTTTGTAGTAGCCTGGTTCGTATGTACTCCGTAACCAAAAATGATCTAAAACTGACAACTTTGATGGCTCCCCATTTCTTTATTCGTGGAGATAAAAACAAATAACGATCAATGAGTAATCAATGAGTTCTAGACGATGACAATCAACCAAAAAAAAAATATTTTTGGCTCATTTTTCATTTATGGGATCGACCCTAAAAAATATTATTTCAATACTCGATTTTATGTCAACATTTTACATAACATATCCAAATTTTGTAACTCATTTCGCCTGCAAGACCCGTTACATATTTGGACGGACAGACAGACAGCAGAGCGACATCAACAGGGCTCCGTGATGCCCTTCGGGTACGGGAAACCCTAAAAATTAGCACGTTTCTCTAGTTTGCCGTATTTCAGTACTTACCGGAATTTGATCCTTATAGTGACACTATCGAATGGTGCAATAATATACAATGCTTTTTTTTAAATCTATTTCCAGTTCGGGAAATATGCTGATACAGTTTTGGTTTTTATCAAAAAGCCCCGAGATTCCCTTCAGCATTTTTCGCTATTCCCTAAAATTTCTGATTTGGCGATCCAGGCCCACTTGAAAAACTAACCCTGGATTTTTTTTATTCTATATAATATAATATAATATACCTACCTTAGATAAAATACCTTTCAGCACAATCCGATGTTCCTGACATAAGCTGTGGGCGAACAAACAGACAACTAAGTTAATTGGAAATGTATACATGTGCCATATCATATCTGAAGCAAACAAAATAAGAGTTCTTTTTTTTTCACAAAGCCCTTGATATTCTTACACAAAGAACAGCGCAACCCGGGCAGTGGGGGCTAATCCACACTAATCCACAGGTGTCATTCAGCAGCTTTAAAATACAACGATGTTTGAGAGCGTTATCTCCTTTGATTGTCCTATTTTTATAAATGTTTTTTGTTGGATAACGTTTTAAATTTACACGCTCACTATAAATATTATTAGGATTACGGGAATCACAGTCATCCCGTGACCAAATGGGCGTCGGAAGACGAAAGTCTAGGGTGGGGCGACTATTCGACCGAACTCCCATACTAGCGCAGTTCGCTGATCATATCCTTATATAAAGGTACTTGCTTATTATTTTTTCTTTTTCAACATATCCAATATATTATCCATAACGTGAAACTAAAACATTTATCAAAATGAAATACAAAGTCCTGGATTTTACACATATTTTGATAAATGTTTATGTACCGTAATGTCCTAGAAGCGATACAACAAATCAAATAATTGTAGTTTCACAGCATGTACTCTAGTACTCTTCAAAAATATTTTTGTTTCAAACGCGCCGCTTACATGCTTCCTAAATATCAACGGGACTTATAGTTGAAAAATAAAAAAACGTATTTTTGTGCAAACAAAAACTGCCGATCGGTAATGTCTCTCGTATGTCCGCTCTGTGTTTACTTTATTACTATTTTTTACTGTCCTATTCTGTTTCTAGGGGGGGCAGCTGCCCCCCCACCCCTGCACAACCCCCTTCCGCCGCCCATGCGTGATCATACAGATGTAACTCTGCCAAAAATTCGGAAAATATAAAAACCAAACACAGTGAGTCCCTTTCTTCCAATAATGTTTGTGTTGTACGTTTTCTAAAACTTCTTGGATAAGATTTGGTTTTTGCACAAAGTCTTCTGGAGTATTGTCTTCGAGTTTTTAGGTATTAAGTATTATTTCTGTTTTAAAGTGAGATTAGTTTTGATGTGACCATAGGCAAACGAACCTTTATGGTGAGACTCCGTTGTCCGTCCGTCCGTCTGTCGGTCCGTCCGTCCATCCGTATGTCAAGAAGTCTCATAACTTTAGCACCGTTAAAGATAAAGACTTGAAATTTGCTACAAAAATAGTATTGACTTGTCTACACAACATGGTGAAAAAAAAATGAAAAATTTCAAGTTGTTAAAATTATTTCCAATACAGAAGTACAATATGGGTATCAAATTGTAGATATTAAAGAGATGATTATAAAAATCAATACTTTTACTATTTTACTCTCACCGATTTTGAGAAATCTTTGAAAAACCACAAAAAATTGCATGTCCCCTCCCCCTTATTTCCGAAACTGGATGACCAAAAAAAATGAAAAAAATCATAGTAATTTGGAATTATGTAAAGATTACAGGAAAAATATAGCGGTTGCGAAATTCACGATCGTAAAATGACAAAATTAAATGTTTCATCCCAGAGTTTTATTTCGAGTATACGGTATGAAAATATTTGTGTCTCTCTTATGTGGTACAATCAATTCTTTTTTTAGTTATCATAAAGAGTTATGGGCAAGATTTTAAATACTTTTTTCCTGACTGTTCCCAAAACTGTCGAATTACGGAACTCTAGGTATGCGAGTCTGTCTCGCACTTGACCTGTTTTTTTATTATCATCGTAGTTACCCTGGGCAACATTATAGGCTATAAGGATGTTCATAAAATAATACCCAAGCCGAAAACGGGGCTTCACAGAACAACTATTTTGAACTAAATACCTTGAGATCGGATTTGATCCTGCGGTCGCCAAGTAACCTTAATCTTATGGCTTGTCAAGTTTTTGTACCTTAGTTAGCGCACTGGATATTGGCTAAATTCTTTGTATAATTTATTGCTTAAGTTGGTTTATTTGAGTGACAAGTGCTTGAGTTTTTAGTACCTTAGTTAGCACACTAGTTATTGGCTAAATTCTTTGTATACTAATTTATTGCATAGGTTGGTTTATTTGAGTAAATTAAATAAATGTAAAGATTTTGTACCTTAGTTTGCACAATTTTATGGTTATTGTATAATTTTATTGCTTATGTTGGTTTATTTGAGTAAATTAAATAGGTGTTAAAGTTTTTGTACTTTAGTTAGCACACTGGTTATTGGCTAATTTCTCTGTATAACGTATTGTGATGCTGGGATAGATCACATGTGATCTTACAGCATCACTGGTCCATTTAAATATTTAATGTAAAGTTAATAAAAAAAAAAAAAAAAAAAAAAAAAATAGATAAGCCTTGTGTTTGATAGGTGAGGAATATTAGCACGTAATTATAAATAAAGCAAGTAGTAAGAAATCACTTAAGTAAGATCACTTAATCAAACACGTAATTTATCGAAGGGGCCAATTTCTTCAACTAGCATATTCCTTTAAAATATATTTAATATCCCCTTACATACTATTTAAACAGAAGTACTTGGTCATATAATTTCGCACTGACACAGCTAATATACGAGTAGTACTAGGCACTGGTAATAAATATTTAAAAACGGACAGGACTCACTTTTTTAACTGTGCAAGGAGTCCTGCTGATGGTGAGTCATAATCTCCTCGAAAGCTCGATCTGCGCCTCCTTGTACAGTTAAACAAGTGAGTCCTATCCGTTTTTTTAATATTTATGATGTCAACTCACTCTAATTTTAATGAAGGCACTGATGAGTTTTTTTTTCTCGCTATGTTTATTCCCCGTACAATATACAGGTTTAGTTTTTCAAGTGAGCGTGGATGGCCAAATCTAAAACTAAAGAGAATATAGCTAAAAATTGCTCAGAGGTGTCCCCCACGCCCGATTTTGATGTAAAACCAAATCTGCATTTTAGAAAAAAATACTTCCTTCGTCGAGAATCGCAACTGTTGATCACGGATTCCAATAATAAAAAAAATATAGTTTTGGATTTTGCCATCCACGCCCACTTGAAAACCTAATACCGTGTAATGATATAACGAAATTCATACTCGATAAGTGGTCAGGACCAAGATTCAAAAAACCTTTTTGCTAAATACGAACTGTTTTATTTGTTCCCCAATAGTAGTTAGTTTAAGAACAACTCGAGTCAATTAATCTAGAAAACTCGAATTTCATTTTGCGTTTTTAACAGAAAGGGTCCATCCATCCATCCATCAGCCTGGTTCGTAGGTCTTTCTAAAATTTCGCCACTCTAAGCGATCTTCCTGGAAGAAATGCCCATACTCACGCACGATGGGTTGGCGAGAACGGTGCTGAAAGGGTCATTGAACCTTTATACTAACAACTTACCGAGTCTCCAGTGTGAATTCGGCTATATCACGCAAAGTATGTTTAGAATGTGGCTTCAGTAGATATCGGAAGTGCCATTGGTTTTGCCGATGGCTGACAGATGGCTGCAATTTTGTCGCGGACATGCCAATGGCACATAGTTCAACAACGTAGATCATGGAAATAGAGGTTGGGTTTAATTAAAAAATCGATATCACCGTGTCGCTTAGTGACATTGCACTTGACGCCGTATAATTAATTCGCAAGTAAGCCTTTGTTCGTACAAGGCATCAAGAAATAGTAATAAAATAAGGATATGATTTAAAGCTATCACCAATTTAATGGGTTTCGAATTTCGAAATAATAGAGTGTGTATCCAAAATTCCCTTCAATTCCTTCACAATTTATGTATAATTATCGGGATATATAGCCAGTTGTCAATTAAAAAGGTTAGTTTTTATTATAATAGGTTTGCACGCACAACTGTAAAATCAAATTAATTGAAAACTATTACCTTCACTTAGAAATTAACTTTCTGTTAAAATCTACGGGAATCTACGCTTCGCTCGGCTCCCGAATTTATTTACATATCAATCGTCGCGCTTATTTATAAGAATATAATTGATTAGATTTTTACTATTATACGATTTATTTGGTGACAGATCTACTATTCTGAGGACGAAACTATCATTTCCAAATAAATATATTATTTTGAGGATAAAGTTTTTAATATATTTAAAGAGGAAAAAATGGTTTGTATGTAATGAGAAATTTCTGGAACTACTGAACCGATTCTAAAAACTCTTTCTTTAAATAATAAAAAGCTACACTATCGTTGAGTAGCGTAGGCTATATTTAATTTTAATAAAAATAAGGTTTCAGCTCGAAATTTTAATATTTGTCAATCAAGTTGGCAGAAAAAGTGCTGCTTGGCTAGTGTATCGGCGTGCGATGACCAAATGGTTGGTTATACGTAAAGAAACTGGACGTTTTTTCATACGGGAAAACTGTATCAGTTTAATCTGATTAGAGATTTCCATCTACTACGCCTGACACATCTCTAGCTAATATTAAGCTTGAAAAAGTGATTACAGTCAGGTGAAATGTAAGTTTTGGAAAAACTAGAAAAAAGTACTCTGTACTCGTATAAACATGACAACTGAATACAGTACAACAACACTTATAATACCTCAATTCGCAGTCCTGCTCTGCTTCGCTTCTGCTTTTTAACTGTCTATCCTACGTAATCAGATGCCGCGCACGCAAAAATATCAGTTATTTTGAAATCGCGGCTACACTGATGGTTTTTCATTTTTATGTAATTGTCTGCATCTGCTTTATACTAATATCAGTTATATTATGCAAAGTTTCAGATCTAATTTCAAGTATTCATTGAATGCTATCGGTTTATTGTACGGTTTGGAGGTAACTTTGTAATTTTTTTCTATCGAGAAAATTTAATGGAATCAAGTTTCCACGACAGCATGGACATAGCATTAGTCCTCAACTTTACCATATATTAATGTCCATCGCACAACGAAAGAGATAAACATATCTGAAAAGTGCGAGTAGTGCGGTGAATCAAGAAAAGGTTGGGTATTGCTGTTTTTTAGTGAATGATATTTAACATAAATTCACACGGGAGCCCTTTAAAAAAATCGCATTTCTATGTTTTAGATAAATATCTTTATTTGTTTATGACAGTAATTATATCCATCCATCCATCCATCAGCCTGTTTCGTCCACTGCTGGACATAGGCCTTTCCAGGATTTCGCCACTTTTGGCGGTCCTCCTGGAAGAAATTCCCATACTCACACACGCTGGGCAGGCGGGTTGGTGAGCGCGGTGCCGAAACCCTTGCACCAGTGACGCCGCTGCCCGTCACCAGTCTGTTTTATATAAGGCTCGGCAATTGGGAATGGATATACCGCCATCCATCGGTCCCAGGCAATGGTGGGCCGCCTGGTTTTTTTGCCTGAGAGCTGTCCTCTTACTCTCCCCCGAATAACTTCGGGAGGATTTCCGAGTAAGATGGTGGTACCTCCACAGTCGAGCTCGGCATTAGCTCTACCACCTTCCTTCCAACCTACCCACCTATTGTAATTATATGCACTCTTTTTTTTTCATTTTGTTTATTATGTTTTTTTCCAGACCCCTATCTATTGTGAATAGTATGGGAGTTCCACTGTTTTATAATTTCATTTTTTACGACTTCTTAATCGAGTGCATAACTATGATAGTGTACCTGAATTAGGTGAAATGACTGAAGCTATGCGCTGTGCGTTGCTACGCACTTTAATTAACCCTTGAACTATAGACATGCTCAATTAGGACACACGTGCATATTCTACAATTGTTTTTATTTTGGACTAGCTTTTGCCCGTGACTTCGTTCGCGTGGGTTTCGGATATAAATTCGAATCAGACGTCCATTCAATCTTTCCCCCGTTTTCAACTTGGGCGTTATTTTATGAACACCCCTTATAGTCTATGTGTTGACCAGGTTAACTACGATGATAATAAAGAAAACCGCATGCAAATCCATGGAGTGGTTCTCGAGTTATAAAATCGTTTATTCAATCTTTGCCCCGTTTTCAGCTTGGGCGTTATTTTATGAACACCCCTTATAGTCTATGTGTTGACCAGCGTCACTGCGATGATAATAAAAAAACCGCATCCAAATCCGTTAAGTAGTTCTTGAGTTAAAACGGAACATACAGACAGACATACAAAAATTCTAAAAATTGTTGTTTCGGCCTCAGTACAGTACCATAACCCATTTCATTTAAAATTTCGCGAAAATATTAAATGTATAGACACGACTTTCTTACTACTTTATTATTAGTATATATACATAGATTTCGTACTTAAAATAAAATAAAAACGGAACCCTTATACGATCACTTTAGTTGTCCCTCGGTCAAGACCAATTTTTTCTCGGGCCCCGTTAGAGATATAAAGTTGAAACTAATACCTATTACACAACACTGCATTGTGCTGCCGAAAAATAAGGCTTCTAACTCAACATGAAAAAAGTAATTGCCTTTTACGTAATCAATTTATACAAATTGGGTCACCATGAAAACCTATAGGGCCATCCAGTTGACTTAGAAACTTGAATTTCCGTTCACAAGTAGGTCTTATAGCAAGTATAGGAAAAAATCGATAAAATTAGGCACATTACTCAAATAACTCAGAGCATAACTCAGTGAATTTAAGAGTAAGACAAAGAGGGACATTGGATATGTGATTCAAATAAAAATTTGGACAATGTAAATTTCCATTGGCGAAGCTTTAGGAAAAAGTAAAGGTTGTTTTTGGCTACATCTCCGGAACTAGTTGTCCAATTCTAATGCGTTTTTTTTTTCTAAAACTAGATAAAATTTCCTACAAGAAAACATTTTTTTTTCTTGTGGAAAGTGGGGGGGGGCTTTCTCCTTGAAAAAAATCTTAGTTATATATATGAATATATGTATGTATATTATATATATATGTCTATTCAAATTTTATAATATTGTAAAAAAATATAAAGAATAATAAAAAAAAATAAAAAACATCTAACTCAATACATATATTAAAAAAAAAGAAGATTTGGGCCTAGAATTACAATCCACAACTTTTTTATATTATTATAATTTTTTTTTTGCTCATCTTAATAGCTTTCGAAGAATACCCATATCACTAGGTTTATAATACCTAGTCGGTGCTTAAATTCTGTCACAAACAAAATTGGCTATAAAATGAAAACTAGTCATGATATTCAAAAAAAGTATTTTTAAAAAAAGGTAGTTTAATTTTCTTATATTAAACACAAAATTTATTCAAAATGATTGTCACCATTTTTCACACAAGCCTTCAATCTTCGCGGCCAATCATCAATAGCAGCACGGACTATATTCATGTCGATATCGGCCACTGCTTTAATCAATGATGACTTTAGGCTGCTCAAATTTTTGTGAGGTTTAGAACAGACCTTCTCCTCCAATTCCTGCCAAATTTTGTAATCCAGTGGATTGAGGTCAGGGCTAGATCGGGGCCAATCTTGATGCCTTATTAGCTCGATATTCTGGCGCTCGAACCACTCCTGAGTTGTTTTGGCCTTATGAGCAGGTGCGGAGTCCTGTTGAAACACAAATGGCCGGCCTCCAAAGAGTGACTGGGGCAGATCTTTTACTATGCGATTTAAAACTGTGTCTTGGTACACTTTTGCACTGGTTTTGACACCTTTTTCACAAAAATGCACTTCAGTAGGGCCATAGTAGGACACTCCCAACCAAATCATGACTGATGATGGATGATGTCCATGCTGCACTCTAGGAATGGCATTTCCAGCGGCCGCAGAGCTGGTAGCGTACACCCTGTCATTTTGTTTGTTGTACTTCTCTTCGATATTAAAAATTTTCTCGTCTGTAAACAGGATATCGCGGTGTCTGTTTCTTGCGTACCGCTTTAGCAAAACTTTGCATTTTTTGGCTCTCATAGCTATCAGACGCGCGTTCAGAAGATGTCCACTCTTTTTTCGGTAAGCTCGTAGTCCCAGGTCTTCATTGAGTACTTTTTTTACGGTACTTTTGGTTAATCCCATCTCCAAAGCCATCAGTTTCTGCTTGCGGACGGGATTTCTTGCAATACGCGCCTTGATTGCTTTGATGACCCCTGGAGTCCTAACGGAACGAGGTCTGTCAGTTCTTTTCTCGTCATCGACACTAGAGGTTTCATTCTACCTCTTGATGGTACGGTAGACGAACCTCTTCGTGATTTTTAATTTTTGAAGAAAGTTGAATATCGTCTTCGGTGGATGGCCGCAACGATGCAATGCAATTACTGCTACTCGGTCCTCTTTGCGAGTCCACTCCATCGTAAAAAAATGAATGAATGTAATTGTGATTTGGCAGATTATTAATCAAAAAATATTTAAAAATCGAACACCATTTTTTTTTCTAGGTGTTATATTTTTAATATCAATGGCCAGTGACAGTATTTAAGAACTGACTAGGTATATTAACTAACAATAATATTTTTTTTTTATAATTCGGCCTAGGCGTGACGATCGTCACGACTGTGACTCTACGGGTATAGAATACAACAACTCTGTTCTGACAGTAATATTTTTCTTAATCCTGATGAATGCTTTGTTATAACATTTTCCGGAGGGCGTAATCCTATAAAACATTACTATGAACCATCCGGAAGTACGCTAAATCAGGTAGATGAAATCTGAGATTTAGGTGTAACAATGAATTCAAAGCTAACGTTTGTTCCACTTTGTTTAGCCGAATAGCCATATGACAATCGAATTTGAATACGGTTGTTTTACACAATTGCACCTCAGGTTCAGAGCTCCGGCTTGATATACTTGATGTAAAGATTTATTCTCAGTACTTTTCTCCAGAACCCAGTACACTAGTAATAATTTAACAAGTCGTACCTTAAATTTATATAACATAGAACTTTACAGTGTTGATTCGTTTAGTTTTTCTTACAACATTTTTAAAAATGAGGTTCAATAGATTTTGTTTATGTAAGTTTCTGGTTTTGTCTTTTGATATCGATCTCAAAATTTATTTTACATTTTAAATTTATAATTTTACATGTCAATTTCATTTGACATGTTATTTTCTTGTGATCGTTAATGATTCATAAAATTAAGAAAATAAAATTAAAAATAATAAAATTAAAAATACGAGCGTCCTAAAGTTAAAACAGTTCAAATATTGCAATATAACAGTCATATTGGTATCAATTTCCCAAAACTACACATTCTCGTCAATTGGAAAAATCTATCTGCTGTCTTAATTCAAATTGAATCCAATTTTGTCCTGATTGTTAAAACATAACATAACTCTGTAAAGTGGTGTGGTCAAATAAAGTTCAAAAATTAAATAGATCAGATACGGTAAGATAAGATAATTTATTTATTTACTTTACAAAGTTTCGAATAGTTATAAATAAATAAATCCCTATTGTTACTAAGGTTGTCTGTAATCAAGTTTCTTCAACCTCTCGTCGCACTGTACAAATGTATACAAAAATCGTCATCGCAGTGACCGCTATAATACAATGATTCCACTTTTAATAGTTTAATTAGTATGGGAACATTTACAGCCTGAACAAATAATGTAAAAACATATATATATACGTATACCTATACAGATAATTAATATTTGCAGTTTAATTTCCCTGGAAATTAAACTGCAAATATTAATTATCTGTATAGGTATACTTTTAGGCACTTACATAAAAGATAAAAACAAGTTAAATATACTTAGATAAATATGTTGTATGTTTTTAGGATTCCGTACCCTTTGGGTAACCAACAGGACCATATTACTAAGACTCCGCTGTCCGTTCGTCTGTCCGTCTGTCACCTGGCTGTATTTCATGAGCCGTGATAGTTAGACAGTTGAAATTTTCACAGATGATGTATTTCTGTTGCCGCTATAACAAAAGATATTAAAAAATAGAATAAAATAAATACTAAAGGGGCTCCCATACAAAAAACGTGATGTTTTTGCTCGATATTGATAACGGCAACAGGTAGACGCTTGAAATATTCACAGAATATTTAGTTATATGTATATTGACTTTAAAAATAAATAATAGAATTAAAATAAAACAAATATTTAATGGGAGTTCCCATACAACAAACGTGATTTTTTTCCCGTTTTTATAGATAATTGTACGGGACCCTTCGTGCGCGAGTCCGACTCGCACTTGGCCGGTTTTAATTAAATGGGCAATTGTTATTCTATTCGAGGAGATGGCAGCCTCTGTACTCTGTACGCATATAAATTCAGAATAAAGCATAAAAAGGCTTCCATAAATTTGAATAACATTGTTTAAATAAAATTACCTGAAGGCCGTAAATCTTAACAAGACAAGGACATCTTGCTTGTTGAAACTACAAACACGTGTTTAAGTACAAAGTTACACAACGTTTAGTTGAGGTCACACAAAGGGTTGAAACTGTTGAAAGTAAAGCCCCAGTAGACCTTCGTTCTTGGAATCTTATATATAGAAACGAGCTATGGAACTACGCTAAGGCTACTGGCCACTTAAGTCCACAGAGTAAAATAATCCTGGGTCTTGTACAAGAGAAATAAAAATGATTTTCTTTAAGCAAACCCGAGAAGTAAATAAATAAAAATAAAAAAAACAGTTTTTATATTTCCCACGTAGCGATCGCAAAAAACAGTGGCGTAGCACCAACGTAGCACACCCACAGCGGAAATCCACATCATCAAAGTATTCTCTAAATAAATCAAAACTTTCCAAATTTGTTCTCAATCTATCATTAAAAGATCCATTGTCGATGTATTGCAGGTACAATTGGAGGATATTCTCGCTTTTATGTAAGCTAGGCTCATGACGACCTTTACCTCGGGAGTCAAGTGGAGACTGTGCTAATGGCGAGCTCTGAATTATTAAGCACGCGACGGGTTCCGTACCTCGCCTTAATTACATTATACGCGCTTACCAGCCTCCACAACCCTACCGCAGGATTTGAGAGAAGAAAGTAACTGCTTTCATCTTCACATTTCCAAATGCGAACACTAAATTATTCGCGGTTACGGCAGCCGAGATTTAACTGAGAAAAATATAAGCTATGAAGTAAAATTATACAGAGGATAGGTTTTAATGTTACCACAGTGTAAATTGTTAAAACCACGTAACTATAAAGTTTGGGATAGACAGATAGAATAGTCCTAATCGGATTAGGCGCTGAATTATTATATTATACTCAAATTTTAACATGCCAAGTCTTTACTTATAGTTTTAAAGGAGGTCTTAAGAAGTAGCTTGGGGAATCGCCTTTTCACTACTTCACATTAGAAATTAAAACCACGTGTAGAATTTGAAGAATCCATGGCGATTAAAATATACTGCTCTTGAATTTCAGTAATGAAAGTGATCGAAAGTGCTCTTACGGCAAAATAATTGGAATATCCGAGCACGTTGCCGTTAGAATGGCACGCAAATGCCCCAATTCTCCACCGTCAACATTCACTTTCATTCCGCGCACATTAATGTATACAAACCCTTCTCAGGATTCTTTCATGGCTATGTTGCCTACACTACAAAAAGGTTTATTCAAAAAAATTCGGACTGAAATATGTATATTTTTCGTGAACAGAGAGCTATTGTATATTCTTATATACCTAAGGTAGGTGTTTCATCATTTGTGTATATTACTCACTGATATTAAATACTCAATACAATTAATTATACTTCTACGGTTCGCGCCATTACAGGAGGCGGGCGTGATTTCGTACAGTATAACAACGTACGAAGACACTCTTTTGCTATCAGATTAGTTAAATAGTATTAAAACCGTTATTTACTAAGCGGTGAACAAGCATCTTTCTAAAAATAAACAAAACTTTCAGATTGTTCAAGTGAAGTTTACTTCTGTGTAAAAAATATGTACTGTACTCGGTATTTAGATTTATCTCTACATGCGGAGATAAAAGTCTGAAAAAATTTGAAGTTTCGTAGTCACGCATTTGAATCCTGAAAATTAATTCCCCGTAGACGATATATCGCTCGACATAGATATATTCCCAATGAGATATTGGAATGATTTCCCGTAAACTTTCGTTTCACCGACGACCTTTACGTCCCAACGGGGGATGAGCATTGTCGCCGTTCTTGCATAAATATACAGACAGGCCTTTACCTCAGAGTTTTCCTTTACCATGTAGCAAGTAGTTAGTATACAAATTCTAAATAATCACTGCTGCACTCTCGACGAGCAGGATTCGAATCCAGGACTAAAGATAAATCGTTGTATCGACTGAGCAGCCGCTGCGTACATAAAATAATCCAAATCAATCCCTACCGTTTCTACTATTTTTAATAATCTCTGATTATTTAACTTACGCAAAGAAGGCTTTGTCATAGTACAATATTAAACTAAGCAGTATTTTGTCTCGAAAATGTCCTTGAAATAATTAGCTACGGCTTCTGGATACGTAAAACAGGGCTGCCCACTGACTTTCTTGAGTTATTTCGGGTTCCGATATAGATAAAAAATCTTACCTTCGTGGCATAATTTACGTAAATATGTGCGCGGGAGTGTCTGTAACTGCGTAACTGTCAGTCGTGTACCGTAGTTCACTGAGATTTAGAAGCGCGCCGTTCCGGCTGTTCCAATGAAGACGTAATACTGCTTAATTTAATTATATTGTGATTTTTTGTGTTATTTACACATTTACATGTATACACTACCTAAATGTACGTAGATTAAACGATTGTATGTATATGTCGCAGGAGTGTCGCTGGTGTTCATGATGATGGTGCTGCCGGGCCTGCTGCCGTGGGGCGGCGGCGGCGCCTGGTTTCTCTCTCTGTGCCACCTGCTCGGAGCTCTGGCGCCTTGGCTGGGCTCCTTCCTGTACCATCTCTTCATGAACCACGCTAGAGGCGAGCAGCTCTACCACCGGCTACTGCAGCTCGACATGCTGGGCATTTGGGTCTCACAGAGCATTGGTATGAAAATACATTTTTACTTTGGGTTTCATCATCAGTACGCAGTCGTGTCGAACAGCGGAATCGATGTTCACCCCATTTATTTAACTACCCACTGGATACCTATATTGACTTAGGATAAGCACCTTATCCCAAATAAATTTCATACTGCCATTCCATAAAAACAAATAGAAGAAAAATTTTCGGTCTTGGGCGGTATCAGCGGTAAATTAAAGACACGACATTTCAGTCACAACATCATTTGTAATGGGTAGTGATTATGTGATTAATCATGTAGCGGGTGGCCGTTAGTGATTGTTGCGTGACGAGCTGCGTGACCACAGCACGCACGGCGTGTTGGGGGAGACATCACGATGCCTCCGGGACCTCCTGGAGCCACGCGAGCCAACCTCATCCTGACTAGATTACACTATACACATCCGGTTAATATTGAACGGTATATGTGAGACGGGTATAAACACTGGATCATGAAATTTTCAACTGTTCTTTCAAGTCAGCCGTGCGAATTGCGAATTTGTCGTTTCATGATTACCCTGGTACTAATGTCGGTCTAGCGCTCCGAGTGAATGTGACAGAGGGCGGACCCTTACAAAATACGCATTAACTAAGGAATTATAACTATAGAGAAGCAATTCCATACAATATCATTTTGATTTTTATTGTAAAATTAATAATAGGTACATATGAACAGATTCATGAGTTCATAATTCCTGTAAATTAATAGCTATTTCCATTATTTGTTTTTTGTTTGAAAGTTGATTTCGAGGTTTTATATCACCGTATTAAATTTTGGTTTTACTTTCAGTTTTATTACTAAAATTAAGTCTTCAAAGACAGTTCGTCTTAAGTGTCATCCGTTTTCATGACAAGATTCGTAATAGCTTTAAACAGGTGACACTTTTCAAAAATTAAATGGTAGTTTCTGTTAGCGTAATGTTGTCTCATTCATATACAATTTGAATTATAAAATTTGGACTTTTCATTCCTAAAATAAATGGAAAAACGTCTGTACTGAAAACTGAGTTTTCTTCAAATTCTTCATACAAAACGGCAATATCAGAGGTAAACACCTATTTTAAGCAGTCTTAAGCGTAGATAAATTTCCAGATCAATATCGTCTGTAACTTTACATCAATATTATTTTTTAATATGAAAGAAGAACAGAAGGGAGAATTTTCAGAGGGATAAAACCATCGTAAACGACCTGAAAATAAGGACATATAGCCGCCTCTAAGCCGTTTAATCCCGCATTTAAGTAATTTTCGTATTTAGTCGACATCTGCGTCGTTAATTTAGAAGCAGCTTAATGTCGGTCACGGCGTGTGTCCATCGAGCGACGCAGCACGTGTCGCCTTGTGTGACCATATGATTATTCTACCTAACTTTCCTTTTTACATTTCCAAGCATTAAAGTAAAGGCTTCAAGGTAGTTACGTAAAAGTAAACAGAAGCACCAGGGACCTGAAAAACATACTCCGGCAATATTTTCAGCATTAACGATCCACTTAAATGCTCGTTGCTTTAACACCGTAAAAGTAGTACTCCATAAGCCGGGACCAAAACCATAAAAGTTCACAAATTACTGTGTTTATTTTTGAAACATTAGCGTATCATAAAGTTTTACAGGCGGTAAGGGAAACGAATGTTCTGCTAATATAACACAAGCGTGATAATGTCACTGTTTGTAACACGTTCAGGACATGAGCTCACCCCGCAGGAACTTTGTAAACATGGATCTTCACTCCGCCGACACGAGAGAGGAATAGGCTGTTGTCATGTTCAAGTCGAGATAAATACATAAGTTATTGTACTCGTAGATGGTTCTAGAATCTGAAACAATTCAAATTATCCGCAACTGCTTTAAATATAACTTAGAAACGTTTAGAGTTGCAGCAGTGACGGTTGATTGGTGACACCATTCTAGGTGAAGGTCGGTGCAGGCGGGTCAAGTGTAAGGGAATCCACTAATGATGTGCCCTGTGAGGTTTCAGTTTCAAACTAAAGCAAAGCCGGAGCGTTCCACTAGAGAAGTATAAACGAGGTCAGCCCCGCGTTAATGAACTTTCCAAGAGCAATCGCAAACTGTTTGAAAGCGAGGAAACGGCACACGGATATTCTACACAGCTTTTTGTATTTGCATGATGGGATTTTGAGAGTTGGCAGCGGTCCAAACATTTAAATCGTTGAAAGAGTAGTGAAAAAGTAATGGGTGCGGAACTGAAAGGAAAAGCGGTCGCGTGAAACCACCCCATGACTTACGGGACGGGCGGGCGCTCGCCACGACGTGACAATAAACAAAGAGACGGCAAAGGGCGGGTGGCGCCGCGCCAGGGTGGCTCGCGCGGCCAGTGCATAGTATATCGCCCACAAATGTCAGTAGACCGCCCGCTGCCGCAAGCCGCGTCTGTCTATTTCCCTAACTAGGTCACCTAACTGAACGCGTGTGCAGCACAGCCTCCGCCTCTAAGCTTTGAGTCGAGCAATCACCGAGAGTAAAGAGATGTTTATTTAGTAAGCAGCCTACCAATTACACTGCCAACAACATTAATATTCTTGTTTCGAACAGCCAAGGAAAAGTTTTCACTTTTGTTACGTAGACATAGTGTGGGCAGCGATATTTTAAATTAAATAACATAACGTTTTAATATTTGGAATCTTGCTTGGTTTTATAAAAAACCTGTGAACTTACCTACGACATGAAGACGTGCGATGCTACTTCAACTTTTTTTTTCTTTCAAGTAAAGCTTTATAACTGAGTTTTTAGTTCTTTCCTTCCTGTCCCTGCCTAATATTAAAGGTACCCCATTTTTGTTTGGTAACTCATTTTATTTATATTTCTGGTTCGATGAAGATAAAATAAAAAAAAAAAAATTGATGGTGTTCAGTTATGTATTGGCATGTATGGATGTGAGATTACGCGGTTCACATCATAAATATTTCTATTTCGTTGGTCAGTATCACTGCTATCAGACATTTTAGCGCAAAATAAAACTGAAACACAGTAAATATTTAATTAATATCTTTGTTTAAATAAGACACTTGTAGGTACTAGTCCAAAAAAATAATTTCTTAAACAAAGATGTGTAACATGTTCCACCAAGTTCCGACAATCACAACTATAAACATATTAAATTAATAAATAACGTAGGCACCTAAATTATGCAGCCGAAGTCCAGCAGTCCACCGCACACGCACATGGGTTTGGTTTGGTTACAAGTTCGAATGACAACTATGCCCTATCAAAACCTCAGACATGGCATTATGGGCTAATAAGTTCCCTTTGCGTTTGTATTTTAATAACAGAAAACAATATTCTATTGGATTATTTCGTTAGGAAAACTTCACTATATTTTTTTCCGTAATTGAGAGATTTGTAAATAAAATGACATCATGCACTATTTTTGAGTTCATGTTCAGGATTTTACGATATGGGTACATAGATAATATATATTACGCAAAATTGCATAGAATAATACTATTAAGATACCTACGAATTGCATGCACATAAATTCGGAAAATCTACTCCCATACTACAAATAAGGTAATTACAACATCAAAGACGGTTTTATAGTATTATAGGTACCTAATTATTGTTTGCACATGTTATAATATATGGATTAACCCATTTTATTATAACACCGCATAGATAACCAATCTGCGAATAATATTTCTTCTTTTGCGTTTCGTTTTAAAAAGCTTTCAAGGTTTCCCAGCCATGCAGCCTCAAATGCTTCACAGAACACCCTCAATAAGTAAATTACTGACAGTAAGGTTGAACAAAGATTGCCTAATCTTGCAAAATCAATTAAAAATATATAAGAGATGTATATCGCATTTTATTTTTAAAATTTTTATTTTTTATAAAATTGCAAGATGTAAATGTTTTAAATAATGTCACGCAAAGATTATATTTTTTATAGCCGTAGAAAGGGTGTTGCGTCCAACTGGATATAATTAACCATTAAATCACTCGTGCAGCCAATTACTAAAATATCTGAGTCAATATTTTAGCGGATTCCTACCGCCATAGCTGTCGCTGCTATTTGACGGGATGTTTCGGAAATAGCTTATCGATTTATGATAAAAACAAATATAGCGAACTTAACTGACATTTATTAACACTTATGTTCTCATCTGAACGTCACAGAAATCTCTACTGTTTACTTACTAAAGTAGCACTTATTTTTACCAGGTATTATTTTTAGTGAGTCGAGGCAAAAGGGCGAGTGGCCGAGTGGTACAAGAAGTGTCGAGAGGTTTTCGAGGGTGCTCCTCAAGAGAACGCTCTTTACACTGGAGCCTTTGGAGCCCGCGCGACCTAGGGCGGGCGGCGTGGGGCGGCTCAAGATACAATATGATTTCTATTGCCACACTCCAAAGCTGTCGTCGTTTACAATTATTAATAACTTTTTTGTTGTGCTCGTGGCAAATTTTGACCAAATGGTTTAGAAAGCGCTAAAAAACCAGTCAAGTCGGAGTAGGACTCTAGCCCGAACGGTTTCGTACCATTTAAGTAAATTAATACAGTTAAGAATTTTTATTTCATGTTATGGTCCCCCTGTAAATTAATTTAATTTAAGTTTTAATCATATATTCAGTTTTGGGTCAACATTTTATACAACATATCCAAATTTCAGATCTGTAATTCATACCGTCTGCAAGCTAGAGACCCGTGACACACGGAGAGACGAACAGACAGCAGAGCAACATTACTAGGGCACCGTTTTGCCCTTTCGGCAAATTTTGGAAAGGAAAAGAAAATGATGTGCTTCTCCGTTATTTAAATCTATTCCCAGTTATTTACATCAACGTCTGGCTAGCTACAGCTGTTGCGTTTACCTAGAGCGGGTCAAGTTTTAAGTTTGATGTCTGGTGGCATGAAACGAACGTAACGGTCTGTTATTTCTAATGCAGCATACAAGCTCAGAAATATCACACTTAAGCAAAACTTAATCATCAAAATTTCCGAACTTAAATCTATATTTACTTGACATTTAGGCCGGGAACCATTACTTTGACGAATGTGATCGACATCGCATCAAAAAAAGCAATCAATCCTCCATTAGGTTATAGTTCGACACACAAAGACGCATCAGCCTACTGACACGTTACGCCACAAGCTACTACAATTTTATTGCTTTCTCGTCAAAAACTTCGATGCTACACAAATAAACTGTAGAAATAGATAATTCGTTAGCTACATTAATTATTACATTACTAGACGTTCGCCCGTGGCTCCGCCCGCGTTTATTCAATATTTGCCCAGTTTTCGGCTTGGGCGTTATTTTATTAACACCCAAAGGTCAATACGGTGATAATATAAAAACCCGGTCAAGTGTGTGTAGGACTCGCGCCTGAGGGTTCCGTAGCATTCAAATAAGTTAAATAGACTTAACTGATTTGAATAAAAATTACAAACTTATGAAATTTATGAAACAAAGCTGCAAAATTAAGCTTGTTGACTATTACTCGTTAACTTGTAAGGCCTACTTAGCTGTGATAATTTTCCTTTTAATTTCGTTATATACTACGGCCGTGAATTTATCCAATAAACCGTTTAGCTGCCATGGGGGACACTCAACTCTAACAAAAATTTGCACTTTTAATTAAAGCTTATTTCGCAAACAGATCCCTGAATCTAAAACCGGCCAAGTGCGTGTCGGTTTTCACACACCCACAACGTTTTTGAACGGCCTATCCAAGGATACCCCACAATATGGGACAGACGAGAAAAAAAAATTTTACGTTTACGAGAGGCAACCCTAAAAAAAATTTTTTCAAGATTTTGTTTTACTATTTTGTCGGCGTGATAAATATTTATATTCATGCCAAATTACATTATTATATTTAAATTACAAATTACATTATTATATTTAAATTCACCACAACATACAAAGAACTATTCCCAATTTACACACGCCCACAAAATTTACGACCAAAAAACAGGCTAGCAAACCCCATATCCACTCTACAAATAATACATTCAAGTCCCTTTGCAATGTGTGTAAAAATCCACAACAAAATTATAAAAAAACAAATTGCAACAGCAACCAAAGATGAATCAAATATACAACAGCTAAAATCTACCTCCTGAAAAAATGTTATTACTCCATCTATGAATTTTTGCAAGACTGAATTTATTAATATTAATTATAATTACTTTAGAATTCAAATACCAAAATTCAATTATTATGTTAAAAAAGATGAACAATTTTGAATCGTTGAGAAATGAATATAAATATTGAACTAAATCTATCTCCTAGACTATTTAAATGAAGGAAATTGCTATTTGTTACCTATATAAAGATTTAATAATGTATCTCCTAGGCTAAGGCATACTTTATTATTGTAATAATTTATTTAAATTTAAGAAATTGCTATGCCCTGTCAGGGTTCATGTTTATTACAAAAATGTTATTTAAGACCTGTACTGTATTGTACAATTTACAACATGAGTGCAATAAAGAAATACTGAAATACTGAAATACAGCTTTCTAGTATTAATAGTCTCTGCGCTAAGCCGCGGACAGACGGACAGACGGACATGGCGAAACTATAAGGGTTCCTTGTTGGGCTACGGAACCCTAAAAATGGTTTTCACACATTCACAATATTTTTGAAAGTCCTATCCAAAGATACTTCACATTATGGGGTAGATGCGAAAACAAAACTCATCCCCACTTTACGTGTCCCCTACACTAACTAAACTAAAAAAACTAAAACTAAAAAAACTAAACTAAAAAATGTTTTTATATATTTCATTATACCACTTTGTTGGCATTATTAATATTGTGTATAGATAAGATAGACAGACAGACTGACGGAAATTACGAAAAAATAAAGGTTTCTCGTTGACTACGAAACCCCAAAAACCACAACCAAATCCGTTGAATGGTTCTCGAGTAAAAACGAAACACACATTGTACATACAGACAGACAGACAAAAATTCTAAAAGTGGTAGTTTTGGCCTCAGTACAATAATGCTAATAACCATTTTCATCTAAAACTTCGCTAAAATTGTCAATGTACAGACACGACTTTATAATTACTTTATTATTACTATAGATTGTATTGAGAGTTAAAAATATAAATAGAAACCCTTTAACTAGACCAGCTATTAGCTGGCAGCTTCCAAAGCAAAACCAAAGCCAATTTTATGATCTTATCCACCACGTCCGCCCACATAACGCGAGGTTTGAAAGAGCTTTTACTTAGCCCTACTCCGTTTTTAAACACTTTACACAAAGAACTCAGCAGAGCTTTATAGTTATATCGGAACAATAGAACCGGAAGCGGGCCCCTCCTTCGATCGTAAACCTTGAAAGCCTTTCCATCGCCGTTAGGGCAGTTCGCGATATTACACGAATATTCGCAAATCGCTACCTCAAAGTAAAGACAGTCTCGTCTATTTTAGTATCAGCCCGTCAGCCACAGACCTTTAGTTTGATAAAAATACTTTCCAGGGCAGCCTGGTGACCGTGCCGGCTATTTATATTCAAAGGGTGAGGGGAGAGTCTACGGATTTGTTACAATATTTAATTAGAACCTTTTTGACTAGTCCTGCCCTTAAAGGTTTGCTACCACCGAACTTTAGTAGCATAATTATGTATATGGTGTGCTATTTTCGAGATCAAGAACGATTCTGGCTTAGACAACCAAATATTAATATTCCGTACTTTATTTATAAAAAAATAATCAGTCAAAAGCGATTTGGACTGAAACAACTGACCTTTTGTACCATAAACATAAACGATTGTAATCGTGTGACTTGTACAAATATTTCAGGAAGCTGAAGTAATGTTTAGAAATTTGTGATTGATGGATGGATAGACAACACAATGATTCCGTACGAATGTTCCTTCTCTACTACTACGGAATACTAAAAGTATAAAAATGATTTTTTTGTATTTACTTTTTTAATAAGTAAGTAATATTGTGTATACTACTGGTGAAGGAATAACAAATATAACTGACGGTGTTAAAACCTCTGTGTATTTGTTATACAAAGTAAGGTCTTCAAAATAATAGGTAGGCGCGTTAAATTTTATAATTAAGACTGCTACGACATGACCGCACAAATATAGCGCAAGAAATCTCTATGAGAGGGAGCACTAAATAAAAAGCATTTATTTTATTTTCTAAAGTTGAGAGGGGCGGGGCGGGGCGGGGTCACTTGTGGGGCAGCAACGTGCCTGTCTCAATTACTTCTCAATCAATTACAGCAAAGTTCTCAAACACTGCTCGTCTCCCCTTTCTGTGTCAACTGTTTGCGTTATTTTATAGCTGAAGCTTTTATTAATTCATATCGTTTGCTTTTATGCCGCTGTGAATTATTTCATGCGTATGTATTTTCGGTTGCGACTTCACGGGCTGTCCTTTTTTTTCTTTGCCGCTTTTATGTTTATGCCTTCGTAATTACGTTTATAGGTTTCCGTACGTCCGTACCTTAAAAGAAAAAACGGAACCCACTCTCGTGTTCGTCCGTCCGTCTATCACAGAGGGTTTTCTCGAAAACTATGTAACGTAAGAATTTGAAAGGCTTAAAGGCGTCTTACTTGATGATGGACGAGCACATAATCACCAGTAAAAGATAAAAAAAAACTATTTAGATAGTACAAGATAAAAAAACTACAAAAATTTCCAAAGAAAAAAAATATGTCGTACAAAATTTGGAAGTGATACGAGTAAGAATTCTAAAAATAGTACTTTTTTTATTGTTTTTGTTTAAGTTTCAGATAGCTCAGTTCCCCCCCCCCCCCCCCCTCCCAGGTCTCCTAGGTTCGTAGAGTTTATATTTAAATTTTAATAGTGTTAGTAGACGTTAATCTTAATTCATAGATTACCGCAAAACTGCAAGTTATTTTGACAGTGTATTAGGTTTATGAATTTTTTAAATGAGTGTTAATCTTGGATAGCCTTTTGTCCTGTATATAGTATTATTCCTTATCGAATAAAAGACGTTTTATCAGTAGTATTGGTACGGAACCCTAATTGTGCGAGCTCGACTCGCTGTTGGGCGGTTATTACAAGTCGTTTTGATCTTCAAAATGTCAAATATTCTCTGCCCAAATAAGAGTTACGCCGTAATTCGGGACTGTTTTAAGTAAACATTAATTAGATAAATTGGACATATCGTGGTGTAGTCCCAGCTTGCTGGTCACACTGGAGGGGCTCTGTGACGAAGGTCGGAAGGTCGGTCGCCTGCCGCTGATGGACCTCGCCTCGCCGTTACGACCCTCGCTCCAAAGAGCTTTGTTACAGCTGACTGACGACTGCCAACTACAGACATATTTCATGGATCATTTTCTTGCAGGCGACCGTTCTTTTTCTCCGAGAAACAGTATTGCATTTTAGTATTATCAATGGAACTGGGACAACTTAGCATATACTAATAATAAAGTAGCAAAAAATCACTTATCTTGCGATCTACACTAGGCAACCATCATAGGGCATTGAAAATGTACCTGGGACTTCATGTGCTATACAAAACACTGAAATTTAGCAGAGTTAAAATAAAGGGCGGAAAATAACATAGGATAACATTTATATCCTGGAAAACTCCACGTCCCGATTCCCGAGGGATCAAGAGCTTTTGAGATCTGTCACATTTGAAATACCCCACTTTTGCCATCTCTCACTTTAATATTGTGTATATTTTGACATCCGTCACGTTTGACATGTGTTACTTTTGACATCTGCTACTTTATTTGGAATCTTTCACTTTTGTCTTGTACAACTTTTGACATCAGTCACTTTCGACGTTGTTACTTTCGACATCCTTCACTTTGGATATCTGTAAATTTTAACTTACGTTACTTTTGACATTCAAAGAAAAGGTATAGCTCGATGCCAAGAAGGTACGAGTACCTCAAATCAAATATCTTTATTTGCTGAAGCACAGGTAAGGTAAGTTATAGAATAAGATCATTGTTCTGCCGTGTTCTGCCTCTGCCCTATGTGTTTCTCTGCGGGCCTTGTAGTGCCGGATTTACGCCTAGGCCCACAAGGCCCGGGCCTAGGGGCCTAGCCAGCTTAGGGGCCCTATTGACCCAACTACCCCGACTAGGTTGTTTTGTAGCTTGTACACAATTTTCAAAAATGATTCTAAAAGTTATAAAATCATACTAGCATATTATACGCCGCGTATACCAATGTTGCGTCAATGTCGAAAGACACAGGCAAAAGCTATATTTTATATAATAACAGCATGGAAAATTGATTATGACGTGTTTACGAATTTGTATAAATTGTTAATGTCGCAGTAAGTAGAAAACGCAAACATAAAATTGAAGTAATAAAGCAATATCCTGGCAGAAAACAAATTGAATTTTATGTCCCTAGAAATATAGCTATGTACTGAGATTAGTTTAGTGACATAGAAATTTAACGAATACCTTTACAATTTGATTCCATCCATCCATCCATCAGCCTGAACGGAGCGATGCGTCTTCTAATAGTCTGTTGTAGAAATTTATCTGCATAATTATGTTTAAAAGCACACTAGACGTTCAACTAAACCTAACCAACATTTATGGTCATATTTTGATCTATCACGTTATATAAGTACTTTTAAATATATATAAGGTGTTTTATTTATACAGTAAAATTCTTACTGAGGTCTCGATGACCCTTTTTGTGAAATTCGTAAATTATTATTTTCGTGTTCCTTACAAACGCAAGCTCAGCCCCGAGTCAATTACTATGGGACGCAATATTCATTTTGCGAAATTAGCAGAAAGTGTCATCGATCCGTGTTACTTACTGATCAGTTACCAAGCCTCTAGTATGAGTTTGGCTGCATAAATAAAATTCACCGTATATATGGTACGTTTACAGAATGTAGACAGTGGAATATCTTAGTAAACTTGCTGTTTAGTAACATTTATTACGTGTTGATTCAGGGCAATATAAATCTGTTGTTATTGCTATTCATAGTAAAATGTAATTTATTTTCTTTATTACATATGATAGATTATTTCTGTTCACAATTAAAGAAATAAATAATTTCTAGTTATGTCACTGAATTGACCTAGTGAAATAGTCGACATTACCATTATTGTTTTATCACTATCACGACATCGGTCTCATTAAACAGCTAATTATATAGGGCTAGAAATATAATAAAGAAACGTTAATACTGCCATGCCTCGGTAGATAGCTGTTATCACTAGACATATAATAGCTGTATCTCGAATATTTATAAATTACTGCGACATATTTCATATACACATTCATATAATATATAGGAAAATACCCAACACTATCAGTAGTTTCCAGGAAAATCTAGCATTGTTATATTTTATTAATATTTCGTTTATGGGTAGAGGCACGAGCACTGAAGTAATTATCGCGGATATAGTCGTCACGTTTACGAAACTATTAACGAAATATAATTTCACTTTTATTAGGGTTCCGTAGCCCGACAAGGAACCCTAATGGTTTCGCCATGTGCGTCTGTCCGTCTGTCCGCGGCTTAGCGCAGAGACTATTAGTACTAGAAAGTTGTAATTTGGCATGGATATAAATATTAATCACGAGCGACAAAATGGTAAAACACAATTTAAAAAAAAAAATTTTTAATGGTAACTCTCATACAAGTAAACTGGGAATGTATTTTTTTTTCGTCTATCCCATAGTGTGGGGTATCGTTGGATAGGCCGTTTAAAAACATTATGGGTGTGTAAATACCATTTTTCGATTTAGGGATCCGTTGGTGAAATATTAAGCTTTAAAGTTAAAATTTAACTATCACAGCTAAGTAGGCTTTACAGGTTTACGAGTACAGGTCGCGCCAAACTTTTGGCCCCCTATAATGTATGGGACCAGAAGTTTGGCGCGGTCTGTATTAGTAGACCAACTTATGTGTACCGGGCTACTACGGAACCCTACATTGCGCGTGGCCCGACACGCACTTGGCTGGTTTTTTTATCTTTTATGTGATGTCACTCCAATGCAACTGAAATTGTTATGGATCGAACAATACACACGCACGGGGCAATATATGCAATACACAACGAGCCAATACCGGAGACATGAAAAAATACTTTTGTTTGTAAATTTTAAATAATCCTTAGTTCCACATACTTATATTTAGGATTTGCTGTTAAAAGTATGACTAATTCAAACACGATGTTTGTCTACAGGCGCCATCCCCATGGTGACAGCGACAGTGTATTGCGCCTCGGCTCCGCTGCGGTACGGAGCGCTCGCAGTCTACTGTCTTGGTAGTCTACTCGGACTGTATAAGGTAGCCATCTCTTGGTACATAATGTTATCTAGAGGCGCCATCCCTATGGTGACAGAGACAGGTGTACTGCGCCTCGGCTCCGCTGCGGTACGGAGCGCTCGCAGTCTACTGTCTTGGTAGTCTACTCGGACTGTATAAGGTAGCCATCTCTTGGTACATAATGTTATCTAGAGGCGCCATCCCTATGGTGACAGAGACAGGTGTACTGCGCCTCGGCTCCGCTGCGGTACGGAGCGCTCGCAGTCTACTGTCTTGGTAGTCTACTCGGACTGTATAAGGTAGTCATCTCTTGGTACATAATGTTATCTAGAGGCGCCATTCCTATGGTGACAGAGACAGGTGTACTGCGCCTCGGCTCCGCTGCGGTACGGAGCGCTCGCAGTCTACTGTCTTGGTAGTCTCCTCGGACTGTATAAGGTAGTCATCTCTTGGTACATAATGTTATCTAGAGGCGCCATCCCTATGGTGACAGAGACAGGTGTATTGCGCCTCGGCTCCGCTGCGGTACGGAGCGCTCGCAGTCTACTGTCTTGGTAGTCTACTCGGACTGTATAAGGTAGTCATCTCTTGGTACATAATGTTATCTAGAGGCGCCATCCCTATGGTGACAGAGACAGGTGTACTGCGCCTCGGCTCCGCTGCGGTACGGAGCGCTCGCAGTCTACTGTCTTGGTAGTCTACTCGGACTGTATAAGGTAGTCATCTCTTGGTACATAATGTTATCTAGAGGCGCCATCCCTATGGTGACAGAGACAGGTGTATTGCGCCTCGGCTCCGCTGCGGTACGGAGCGCTCGCAGTCTACTGTCTTGGTAGTCTACTCGGACTGTATAAGGTAGTCATCTCTTGGTACATAATGTTATCTAGAGGCGCCATCCCTATGGTGACAGAGACAGGTGTACTGCGCCTCGGCTCCGCTGCGGTACGGAGCGCTCGCAGTCTACTGTCTTGGTAGTCTCCTCGGACTGTATAAGGTAGTCATCTCTTGGTACATAATGTTATCTAGAGGCGCCATCCCTATGGTGACAGAGACAGGTGTACTGCGCCTCGGCTCCGCTGCGGTACGGAGCGCTCGCAGTCTACTGTCTTGGTAGTCTCCTCGGACTGTATAAGGTAGTCATCTCTTGGTACATAATGTTATCTAGAGGCGCCATCCCTATGGTGACAGAGACAGGTGTACTGCGCCTCGGCTCCGCTGCGGTACGGAGCGCTCGCAGTCTACTGTCTTGGTAGTCTCCTCGGACTGTATAAGGTAGTCATCTCTTGGTACATAATGTTATCTAGAGGCGCCATCCCTATGGTGACAGAGACAGGTGTACTGCGCCTCGGCTCCGCTGCGGTACGGAGCGCTCGCAGTCTACTGTCTTGGTAGTCTCCTCGGACTGTATAAGGTAGTCATCTCTTGGTACATAATGTTATCTAGAGGCGCCATCCCTATGGTGACAGAGACAGGTGTACTGCGCCTCGGCTCCGCTGCGGTACGGAGCGCTCGCAGTCTACTGTCTTGGTAGTCTCCTCGGACTGTATAAGGTAGTCATCTCTTGGTACATAATGTTATCTAGAGGCGCCATCCCTATGGTGACAGAGACAGGTGTACTGCGCCTCGGCTCCGCTGCGGTACGGAGCGCTCGCAGTCTACTGTCTTGGTAGTCTACTCGGACTGTATAAGGTAGTCATCTCTTGGTACATAATGTTATCTAGAGGCGCCATCCCTATGGTGACAGCGACAGGTGTACTGCGCCTTGGCTCCGCTGCGGTACGGAGCGGTCGCTGTCTACTGTCTCGGTAGTCTCGTCGGACTGTAAAAGTATCTTTTAGTTAAGGATGTTGTCTAGAGGCGCCATCCCCATGGTAACAGCGACAGTGTGCTCGCTGCCATTAATATCTCATAATTTTCCTAAGAAAAGTCAGATTGAGCTAGTCCACATAGAATTTTTCGATTAAATAAGGGTAAATCGGCCACATGTACTTTTTTGTTTGAATATGACTTTTACAAAGGTAATAAGAACTAGTATGGTATACCATGACTATTTAGCATTATGTTGAGAAAGTTGTCGACTTTTCAAGAGAACATAATATGGTCACAAATTTTGTTATTTATTACCGCTAGGATTTACTTGTTTAAATGTGCAAGGAGCACTGACATATTTAGAATTATTATATTATATTATATTGAATTATATTAGAATTATTTACTTAATACTAAGGAGGCACAGGTCGAGCTGTCGGTTAAATTATGAGTCATCACTCATCATCATCAGGACTCTTTGGGAGTACAACCGCGCGTCGCGGCGTTCGTTCGTGCATTTTCGGAAAAATGTTCAGTTTCAGTTATAAACGCCTTGTTTCCACTCGTCCAGGCGATGCGAGCGTGGTCGCCGTGGGAGCGGAGGCTGTGCTTCGCGGCGCCGTTCTGCATGAGGGTGTTGCTGGCGGGGGCGCGGGCGGCGAGGCTGGGCGGAGGGGACCCGCACGCCATACTGCACGTCTTTCTGCAGGTAATATTGACATTCCTTGTATAGAAGATGGCTAATCTGCTCAATTGTAACAATGAAAAACTTATTACATCTAAAAGTTTACAATCAACTTTTATGCATGCAGCGGTAGATGGGTAGCGAGCGACCCGGGTCAATACTAATAGTAATAACCCGTGTCATTTAAAATTACGCGAAAATATTTAATGTACAGACACGACATTTTTACTACTTCATTATTAGTAACGGTATAGAATAGAAGACGAATCGATCACGCTGTTAACTCAATATGCACCGGGGTCGTATGGTATAGATAGACATAGGCTGTATAGTAGCCTCCGCAAACAAAACTGTTTTAAAAGTTAAGCGCTATCTAAAGATAATTCATAATTCATTTATTGCATTCATGTAGTACATATGTTGGCATGGTTAATAATAACAAAGTATTATATGGTTCTATAACATGATACCCTTTCTTGGGCATAGCAATATAGTTGTATTGCATGCGTTTTAAAATTTGACATTACATAAAATTCACATAAGTTTGAAACGTATTTATTATTGATAAGAATTAATTATTGATTGAGGAAAAATATATAAAATCGTTCAAATTGAAATTAAATTGAAATAATAGATAATAGTACGTTACTCTCACTTGAAACTTTAAATGCATGTCCGATAATTTAACAAAATAAAATAAACAAAAATAAAAATGTTTTCTAATATCTATAGATATAATATCTAATAGATCAGTCGCTGTGCTTTTTACCTTTCTCTCTTCAATATATGTAAAATTTGCTTGTAATAAACAGCTTATTTGTAAACCAATGTTTATTTAAAATACAATTAGTTAATCATAAAATGGAATTTATCAAACACAGATTTTTATCATCTCGATTCATTTCTAAATACTCAATACCCATAGTAAACTTTTCTACATTTTAATTATTAACTACCCCGACTAGTTTTTTTGGCCCTCGGTCAGTTTGTTGTAAAATTCGATTTCTTCATACAAGTTAAAAAATATGGCCAAGTGCGAGTCGGACTCGCGCACAAAGGGTTCCGTACCGACACATAATACGGGTGCGGAACCCTCAAAATATTATGGTACATTAAAACGAGTTAGATGTAATAGCAATATAAAAGCGATAAAAAACAAAGCGCTATAATAGTAGCACCTGACAAAAAATTTGGTACTCTCTGAATTAGGAACCCTAATTTTTGTTATAATTATTTTCCTTTAGCGTTTGTACAATAATTTGACCATATATCTTTAAGGTAGAGCTGAAACAAATAACGTTTAAAAATGCAATTTTTCAAGGTTTATTGTAGGGGGGTCTCCCTTGGGCTTCAATGTTTTTTTTTTCTTTTGGCAAAGTGCTATGTAACTGTGAATAAAATAAAAAAGTAGGCATAGTGCGATCTAATGTGTGGTGGTTTCATAATGTTGTCATTCTGCTACCGATTAATTGAAAATATTGAAAAGTCAACTAAGCGCGATAGTATGCATCGTGCTACGTAATCCTATAAGCCATAGTAACACGTATTCTGTGAAAGTTTTAACTGGCTATCTACGGATGAAGCTGTAGGCACCTGTGACAGACAGACAGCGGAGACTTAGTAATAGGGTGCTGGTAAATACAGTGAAATATCCACAACGACAAAAAAGACTACTAAACTTTTGTTTAGCCTTTCCATGAAAAATGTTTGGACTAAACAATTACCTTCGCCTTAGGAGATTGCCGAGTTGTTTGTTGAAATTAATTTTTTTCTGATACCTAATACTTAATTGAAAATATCTTAAGGAAATCGAGAATTTACAATCAGAATTTCGGTTCTCGAAAATGTGTCAGTTTTCACAAATGAAAAGTTGATTTATTGCTCGCCAAATAACGCAAGAGGGGCCAATCGCATTAGTCCAGCAATAATCACGGTAATCAGAATGCCTAACAAAGTTCAATCGTTAATTGAAATAGGCGTTACCTTGCGGAAGTCCATCACTAAGTAAAGGATATATGAATATAATTTGCAATATTCCGCTAAACAATTCTTGTCGTGCTATTCAAAATGCAGACTCGTGCACCGCCCGCCGGCCCGCATAAAAACATGCAACAAGCAAGCGATACAAGCAAAGCAATCTTAAATAACAAGCAAGAAAACTTATCGACACGTGTTTCGCCTCTGAACGAGGCATCCTCGGGATGTGTTGCTAGCCCGGCTTCTCCGCAGCAACTGATGTGAGAAGCCGGGCTAGCAACACATCCCGAGGATGCCTCGTTCAGAGGCGAAACACGTGTCGATAAGTTTTCTTGCTTGTTATTTAAGATTGCTTTGCTTGTATCGCTTGCTTGTTGCATGTTTTTATGCGGGCGGGCGGGCGGTGCACGAGTCTGCATTTTGAATAGCACGACAAGAATTGTTTAGCGGAATATTGCAAATTATATTCATATATCCTTTACAAAGTTCAATCGTATTTGGTTTTACGATTTGCCTGGAATTATTATTCCAGGAAATAGTAGTCTCTTCCGATAAGAATTGACATAAACGTTGAAACTCGATATGTGTCGGTTCGGTACAAAATCAACAGAAATGACATTGAAATAACGTTTATATCAGCGCGCAACGCAAATACAAAGATCACTGCGTTAGCGAAATATAGGAAAAAATCTTGCTTTTCAAATCATGTGATAAATCAGATACAAAAGTTTAAAAAATCATTAGATTGTTTTTATGCTCGTATGTATGTAAATGTTTGAAAGTAGTTAAAGTGTTAAATATTTATTTCGTAATTTTATAATATTTATAGAGATGAAACGCATGTCCGGTTAGTATTCATTATTCGGCCTGCCCCGGCCTTACTTTTTAGTATTCGGTATCTGGCCGAATGAAACCAGTATGCGGCTGGATACCGGATACTTAATTTGGCATACAAAATGTAGTTTTAATCGCAAAAATACTTACTTTCAATTGAGAATTAAGAAAATAGTCCATAAGTGAATAAGAGGTGAGCTAGGATGGATTAAGACAATCTTTTTAGCATTTGTTGGCAATAAACGTTTATGCTTTTCTTCATACATGGTGTACCAGCTTCAGAGAATTAGAATTCTCACTATGTAGCGAATATAAATGGACAGGTATCTTTGAATAAAACCTCGTTGTCCATAGATCATACTGAACAACTTCCCCAAAGAAGTAAACTTGCGAAAATGAAAAAATACTTTCATGTTTTCTTACTAACTTTGCATACCTACTGTGAATTTTTAAGGAGCAGGTTTATTTTTTTTTTTCATTTGCTCGTAAGTATTTGATTCCTTAAGAATTGTTCAGTATGTTAAGAAGATTACGTGGTTTTACTTAAAAATACCTGGTAGGTATACACGGTATACACTGCTGCAAGGAAACAAAAGATAAATCATTGGAAATTTTGTTAGGACCGGAAACTGATTCGCGTTTGCTGACTACCACTTGTATAATCGCGCCCACACGCACCGCGAAGCGAAATGTACAAGCTTGCTCGTTCCGTGCAAAATATCCATATCTTGAGCCGGATATTCGGTACCCGGTATCGGTATTCAACTAAATCACTATCCGTTTCATCTCTTCGTATAGAAAATTTAAAGCCATTCAAGAACATTTTCAAACGCAGTTTAGCTTCTGAAGCCCCGTTAAGTCAATATTTGTACAATTTGTGAGGATACCCGATAAATACGAATAAAAACAAACTTACATGCTTCTATATTCCTGAATATTTTTTACCCAGAGCGACCATGGCGTTAATTTAAATAAAGGTATGTTTTTATTGCCTATACGCATATATTTGGTAGATACCTACAATAAAACGGTTATATATAAATACAAATTGATCTAACTAGGCACTCGAGCATACATAGATGTAGCTGATTGCCTGTAGCTATAAAATAAGATCGCGTGTATCCGTCACGCGGCGGCGATATAATCGGAAAACCCGCGAGACAACACGCACGATATGACCTACGATCTCTCGGTCTACCGACCGACCACCGACCACCGACCACCGAAACGCCCTGTGTAAATATCGACACATGTATCGATCCACTCATGTTCACATTACATAAAAACTTTTGTTTCCCTTTACGAGCGATTTGGATGGAACTTTCCGAACGGTCTGGTAGCGACTTTGTGCCTACAAAATGATTTATTTTTACGTTTTTCGGATGCGGGCACAACATTGACTTTATTGTTGATTACTGTAACATTTGAAGGTGGCTCACGCTTTCAGTCTCGTCTCGTTATATACTTCAGCTGTAAACCTCCGTGAAATTGAAACATCTTAAACTGCTTCAGTCAGAATTTTCCTCAAAAACTAGCTGAAACTGCCCGTATGCAACACTATCTCTTGCCCGCGGATTCGCTCGCGTTGTAGTATATTTCAATCAATGTAGCTTTTATTTGCGCTTAATATAAAATATCGACAGTTTCCAGCTTGACGGATATTTTACACTAGGTGTAAACTCGGCCCCTTTTTTGGTGTAGATTCGTGCCGTATAACTTGCCAATTAAAATGTTCATTTATTCCACATTGGAGTACTACCAGTCACAAAAGTCATTTCAAAAATAATTAATAAATATGTAGATGTAAAATAGATTAAGTTTTCTTAACATCGATTTGCCGTTGTTGGCACCGAAGTCCAATGTTGATCACGAAATTGTTGAATGATTTAGAAGTACTAAAATTAAAACAAGTCTGAATATCAGCAAAATTTTTCTAATCACAATTTTTTCTGTGTTATTATTAATTATAAGAATAAACATATCATGCTATTTTATAAAATTAAAAACAGACTGATAATTTAGTTGTTTTATTAAATTATACTATTTTCACTTTTTACACCAACTGTACTTTTCTATTTTTGAGAAGCATTGTCAATTTACTAGTAAATTATTTCAACGGAGCATGAATCGTCACTGGTAAAAAACAGCGGCACGACACGAGTCGCCATCAAAAAAAAAGAGCACGAATTCAGGCGAAACGGAAAACATAGCACGTTTACGCATTTGACAAATGTCATACTTATATCAATTCCATAATTTTTAGGGTTCCGTATCCCAGAATATAAAAAAAGAAACTCCTAACCTAAGATATGCGATCACCCCATAGAGTTTTTTCCGTGAGATGAACCACTGCGCCAGGAACGACGTGTATGCTTGACAGACTTTTTAACAGGATTATAGAGAAAAGAGGCTTTGCTCCAAAAGTACGAAATATCATTTTCTGACATAGGAGCATAGAGCGCAAAGATTGACAATGACGTTCAGGTCAAAGAAAGCACGTCTATGGCTTTCGTAAACGAGGTCAGTTATACATATATCTGTGGTCAAAACGTAGACTTCAAAAAAACTTCGATTGACATCCTACGTACGTAGGATAATTAAGTCTACGTAGAATTATAAAACTACGTTGTTTTGAAGTCTGCGGTTTTGTTAAGCGTGTATGTCAAACAACGTAGCAGACCTATTTCTGACTATACGTAAAATAGGGAGCACTAGTCTGGGATGGTGGCGGGATTGGTTCTCAGGTTAAAACGGAACATACAGTCAGACAAATAGACAAACACTCTAGTTTTGTCCTCCCTCAGTACAATCTATATTATTTCGATTAAAATTTCGCAAAAATATTCAATGAGCAGAGACGAACTTTTACTACTTTATTATTAGTATAGATTTTAAAACTTGTTTAACTCTGTTGACGCTATGTTTTCACTGAGCCAGGATAGGCACAAGTTCGATGGAAGCAGTGAATTATCAGTCAGTAGCTTCCTGGTAATTACGGAGCAATATAAGTCACGGGAGCGCAGCGGCCGGAGCCAACAAAGCTCTGGCCTCGTGCCTCGGCGCGCTCCAACAAGCTTCAGGCCATTCCACTACAAACCGTGCCAATACAGTTGTTTATAAGATAATATAAAAATTCTTTTCTCGTAAGTAGCAGAAACTTTTACTCGCGAAACGTTTTGTGAAATGTTGCAAAGAAAGTTGTGACTTTTGCCAACATTTGCGAGAAATTGCTGTAATTTGTATAAAGCCGCTTCGTTTACTAATTGTAACCCATATTTCAAAAGTAATAGAGGTGGGGGTACGACGAAGGGAAATGTGATTATAGAGTAAATTAGGGCAAGTTCAGGTGGCACAGTGAGAGCGGGAGCGGTCCAGCTGCAGTGTGGAGCTGGCGCGGTGCCAACTGGTCCGGACGCAGCCTTCGTGAATACGGTTCAGTCGGATCGAATCACTGTGCGCTGCTCTTTATTGGCTAATCCGCACAACACGTTCCACTGTCTGGGCCACCAAATGAACACGTGTTACCGTGTTAGGGGGCAACCGGAAATAAGAGCTGACACGTTTCTAGTTAATTTCCTTTATGTCCATCAGTTTGTTCATTATTATTTTATTTGGGATAGTATATAATAATTATAAATAATTTGGGCTAGTGCGAGTTGGACTCGCGCACAAATGGTTCCGTACCACCATACAATACGGGTTCCATACCCGTAAAACATTATGACACTTCAATAACAACAATAAAGATGCCAAAGCAACATCAATTTTAGCTCCTGACGAACAATTCGGTACACTCAGGGTACGAATTGATTTTGATTGTGTCTAGAAAAGATAGGCCATCGTTAAGGTTATCGCGGCCTCAAATAGCTATTTTAAATAATATAATTATATTATAATTTTAATTAATATTTTATTCATACTTTGTTACTTAGTTACTTTTATTTTACCTGTCAATCTGAATATGTCCCAATCAATTTGGTGTCCTTTATACCCCATATAGAAATACAGGTAACATTAAATGAAAACGCATGCTCCACTCATATAAATATCATACGTAATAAAATAAGTGGACAACTTTCTCAAAAAAATACTATCAAAATGAAAAATAATGCCTTGACAATATACGTATATTTCATAAGGGAAAGTTTTTTTTTTGCGCAAATGTTCTTTAGCAAAGTTGTGAAGGTGGTAACGGAGGATCTCGGTGCAAAATGCATATCATAATATTGTTTTCCTTACTTTTGTATAAAAAGTTTGCAATAAATGCGTTTTATAGCTATTCGCGCAAACTGCTTGTTAATAATTAGGTGATCACATGAAAATTATTCAATTTTATGCGTTACATTTTAGCTGCATTACATTACAACTGTAAACACGCTTTCAAGTTTGTTAATGTAATGCAAACAAAATTAAATGCATTAATATACGTAATTTTTTTGTTATGGCTTTATTATTATTAAACTATTTCCGCAAATTGCTTTAAAACACATTTATTGCATACTTTTTATTCAAAAGTATGGAAAACAATATTAGGATGTGCATTTTGTACCGAGGTAAAAAGTTACGCCCTTAAGTATAGAAGATCAGTATAGTAGGATTACCTGTCTAAATTTAGTATGTCCACCAATGGGCTTGCACGATATTAACAGATAAATCATAGCTTGTATTTTCATTACATGATCTTTTATTAGTTACGTACAATACAAGAAAAGATAAAAAATAAAACTATATAAATTATTTTATAAATATTTCACTTGAAGTTGTATTTGATTGGCCGAGTGACAAGTGAGTGAATGTGAAATCGATATTGTTTTTTATTCGCCCTTACGTACACGTAATTGAATAAAGAAGAAAGGGAAACGCTAAGTGATTGTAGGGCTTCGGTGCTACTGACGTTCGTCCATTTTACTAAACCAATACGTAGAGAAAATTCTTTAATTGATTAAAAAATTGTGAATATAATAATGGGTGTCTCAAAACCTACCCGAATTTTGAATTTCGAATATTTTTTTTTGTGTCAATCATGGAACGCGGATATTTTGCAGTTGTTGTCAGCAAAGTTTGAGGTTAAAACATGCAGCGTTTTTCAGTCGATCAACGCATATAAATTGTGAAAATTGACTACCGAAATGGTAAGAACTTTAAGAATAATAATAAGATAAGATAAAGGGACGTGATAGCTCAGGGGTAGAACTCGGCCTCTCAATCATTGATCCCCGGTCGGGTATGCACCAATGAGATTTTCGGAATTTATGTGCATAGTATTTTTTCTTACTTACCACTTGCTGAACGGTGAAGGAAAACATCGTGAGGAAACCTGCATGCCCTAAAAAGCGTGTATTTGTGCCCAAAGTGCGCGATAGGGCTCACCACCCATCACGTTGGGGCGTAATAATCGTCGGTGAAATGCGGGTGTACCGAGTGTGGACTGTGACTTGCATTTCTCTGTCACCATTTCTATACGTTGCTCGACTGAAAATGAAAAACGCTGCATGACTTAACCTCAAACTTTGCTAATGACAACTGCAAAATATCCGCGTTCTATGTTTGACACAACAAAAATTATTCGAAATTCAAAATTAAAGTAGGTTTTGAGACAACCTTTGTAAAACAATACATTTCATTCTTAAAAGTTATAAATAAAATTTAAATTTGCCCGTTGACACACGCGATGCAATTTAAAAGCATGTACATTCAAACACACACTCGTATAGCCCTATAATTATGGAAGACGGGTAGCATAAGTATTACTAATTATGAACAAGCACGATGCACTTTAATAATACTACTTTACTACGACGAAGTGGCCCAAAATCACAGATAGACCCTTAGATGTTTCCGTAATTATCATTAAGAAAATAAAATTATGTAAAACCTTAATCTTTTAGATAAATAAAAAAATAAAAAAGTTAATTTATAACGTAGCCGGCGCGGCGTCGCAGAATTAAAAGACCTATAGACATCGTAGCACGCAAGCTACGGCGCGCTACGTAGGGGATGTCATCTACAAGTTGCCCGTAGCATTACCACGAACCGCACGTAGCCGTTACTCGTAGCGTAAGGCGAGCGAATAAGCTCATTCGCAATGCTACGCGCCGCCGGTACAAATCTTCGCAACACCGACTCCAACGTAGCACAGTCCGCCGCGTCGTCGTGTCGTAAGTAAGAGAGAGATGTAAGAGAGATGTAAGAGAGATGTAAGAAAGAGTAATTATCATTTTTTACTTGCGAGCGACGTTAGGAGTAATCCATCCATCAGCCTGTTTCGTCCACTGCTGGAGATAGGCCTTTCTAGGATTTCGCCACTCTTGGCGGTCCTCCTGGAAGAAATGCCCATACTCACACACGCTGGGCAGGCGGGTTGGTGAGCGCGGTGACGCCGCTGCCTGTCACCAGTCTGTTTTATATAAGGCTCGACAATTGGGGATGGATAAACCGCCATCCATCGGTCCCAGGCAATGGTGGGCCGCCTGGTTTTGCCTGAGAGCTGTTCTCTTACTCTCCCCCGAATAACTTCGGGAGGATTTGCGAGTAAGATGGTGGTACCTCCACAGTCGAGCCCGGCATTAGCTCTACCACCTATAAGGTTAGGAGTAACCTATAAAAAATATGAAAATATACTCTCTAGCATTAAATTGGAAAAATATACCAAACCATCAAGGATTTATGTATTTTACTTATGTAATGTACGTCTGTACCAGGAAGCCGATATAAATAAATTTTGGTATTTGAATTAATATTAAAACCTATTTTGAGCCGATTTTTTCTGCCATCTTTTTAGTATAACGTAAACTGTTATAATAATACCGATTCTGAAGGTTAAAGCCTTTGTGCTGTCAAAACTAAAATTTCTTCATTCCAAAATAGTTCTTCATTGTCGACAACAGAGGCTATATTACTTTGGACAAATTTAAATTTTGACAGCACTAAAACTAAAATTAAAGCCTTCAGAATCGACTTTAATCTGGCTATAAAATGTTATTAAAATTGTCGTAAAATTAAAGGTCACTGTCACACAAAAAACATAATACTATTGTTTTTCTCGCGTATGACATATTCGTTTTATCAATTTTAAATAACACTTAATAACTCTGTTACTCAGTTGCCGAAAAAATATATTAAAGATTCCTGCTATACAAAAACAAAAATATTTAACCAATCATTAAAACATTAAAATTAAGGGTATGCTTTTAATCAATCACCAACATCATTTTTGTTTAAATACCACCTTTGCACAGTGGCAATAACAACTACGATGGTATTAAGTGCCTGGTGGTTAATATATAGCATATCGTGAGAAGAGGTTGCCCTAGTAGAGTTATTATATTTATAATTTTAAGGCGCACTGGATCCATCGCACAACGAAAGAGTTAAACATGTGAGAGTCGGACTCCCGCACAAAACAAACGGATACTATGTATGTAACAATTGTTTGCAACCATTTGATGGCACTTATAAGAAAGAGGGGCTCTTCTAATACAGGTTTTGCAAAACTTACTAGGAGAGACCCACAACTTAATAATAACGAAAATGTAAGGAAATAAAGAAAAAATTTTGTTTTTTGTTTTGTTTTTGTTTTGTTGGATACGAAAACCTAAATCATGGTAAGGTGACACAAAACAAGCTGCTAAAATGAGAGCGGAGTATGGAACCCGAATATAAACAACAATATGAAACTTGTAGGTATTACCGTCTGAGCTGAAAAAATAACGTATATAAAAATACTACTTTTTCTCTGTTTTTTGTATGAAACCCTGGGATTTTTTATTATTATTTGCTGTGAAATCAATGAAAATTTCAACTGTCTACCATTAGAGCTGAAGCTGTAGACCCCTGTGAGTGACAGACGGACGGACATACATAAAGACAGACAGCGGAGACAGTAATAGGATAGGGTCCTGTTTGACACCCTTTGGGTACGGAACCCAAAACAGTATGTGTCCGAATAGTGCGGGAAATCAAGAAGAGATTATCAATATTTATCATAGTACTGTTTTTTGTACCTCTATACATACATGTTCAAGAACTAACATGACTCGATTAGTATGAGAGTCTAAATTATTTTGCATATTTCGCAGAGAGGGTAATTAAAACCTTAGTCCTGACCGAGTCTACAGTACGAATTTGGCTATATAAACAAAGGTTACCTTATATAGATAAAAGATATTCATATTCATTTATTTTGCAAAACATGTAAATAACACAGGTGAACAATGGTGAATATTTATTTCGAATATTTAATAAACTGGTAGATGTATTTATAGTATAGATGAGTAATGTGTTTGCGTCTGTTGAAGGACGCGGTGTCGCTGGGCGGCGGAGTGATCGGCGCGATGCACATCCCGGAGAAGTGGTTCCCAGGCACGGTAGACCGCTGCCTCAACTCCCACAACATCATGCACGTGCTGGTCGTGCTCGCCGTCTACTCCATGCACCAGGTACGTGTGTTGAAGGACGTGGTGTCGCTGGGCGGCGGAGTGATCGGCGCGATGCACATCCCGGAGAAGTGGTTCCCGGGCACGGTAGACCGCTGCCTCAACTCCCACAACATCATGCACGTGCTGGTCGTGCTCGCCGTCTACTCCATGCACCAGGTACGTGTGTTGAAGGACGCGGTGTCGCTGGGCGGCGGAGTGATCGGCGCGATGCACATCCCGGAGAAATGGTTCCCGGGCACGGTAGACCGCTGCCTCAACTCCCACAACTTCATGCACGTGCTGGTCGTGCTCGCCGTCTACTCCATGCACCAGGTACGTGTGTTGAAGGACGCGGTGTCGCTGGGCGGCGGAGTGTCGGCGTGATGCACATCCCGGGGAAGTGGTTCCCGGGCACGGTAGACCGCTGCCTTAACTCCCACAACATCATACACGTGCTCGTCGTGCTCGCCGTCTACTCCATGCACCAGGTACGTGTGTTGAAGGACGCGGTATCGCTGGGCGGCGGAGTGATCGGCGCGATGCACATCCCGGAGAAATGGTTCCCGGGCACGGTAGACCGCTGCCTCAACTCCCACAACTTCATGCACGTGCTGGTCGTGCTCGCTGTCTACTCCATGCACCAGGTACGTGTGTTGAAGGACGCGGTGTCGCTGGGCGGCGGAGTGATCGGCGCGATGCACATCCCGGAGAAATGATTCCCGGGCACGGTAGACCACTGCCTCAACTCCCACAACTTCATGCACGTGCTGGTCGTGCTCGCCGTCTACTCCATGCACCAGGTACGTGTGTTGAAGGACGCGGTGTCACTGGGCGGCGAAGTGATCGGCGCGATGCACATCCCGGAGAAGTGGTTCCCGGGCACAGTAGACCGCTGCCTCAACTCCCACAACATCATGCACGTGCTCGTCGTGCTCGCCATCTACTCCATGCACCAGGTACGTGTTTTGAAGGACGCGGTGTCGCTGGGCGGTGGAGTGATCGGCGCGATGCACATCCCGGAGAAGTGGTTCCCGGGCACGGTAGACCGCTGCCTCAACTCCCACAACATCATGCACGTGCTGGTCGTGCTCGCCGTTTACTCCATGCACCAGGTACGTGTGTTGAAGGACGTGGTGTCGCTGGGCGGCGGAGTGATTGGTGCGATGCACATCCCGGAGAAGTGGTTCCCAGGCACGGTAGACCGCTGCCTCAACTCCCACAACATCATGCACGTGCTGGTCGTGCTCGCCGTCTACTCCATGCACCAGGTACGTGTGTTGAAGGACGCGGTGTCGCTGGGCGGCGGAGTGATCGGCGCGATGCACATCCCGGAGAAATGGTTCCCGGGCACGGTAGACCGCTGCCTCAACTCCCACAACTTCATGCACGTGCTGGTCGTGCTCGCCGTCTACTCCATGCACCAGGTACGTGTGTTGAAGGACGCGGTGTCGCTGGGCGGCGGAGTGTCGGCGTGATGCACATCCCGGGGAAGTGGTTCCCGGGCACGGTAGACCGCTGCCTTAACTCCCACAACATCATACACGTGCTCGTCGTGCTCGCCGTCTACTCCATGCACCAGGTACGTGTGTTGAAGGACGCGGTGTCGCTGGGCGGCGGAGTGATCGGCGCGATGCACATCCCGGAGAAATGGTTCCCGGGCACGGTAGACCGCTGCCTCAACTCCCACAACTTCATGCACGTGCTGGTCGTGCTCGCCGTCTACTCCATGCACCAGGTACGTGTGTTGAAGGACGCGGTGTCGCTGGGCGGCGGAGTGATCGGCGCGATGCACATCCCGGAGAAATGATTCCCGGGCACGGTAGACCGCTGCCTCAACTCCCACAACTTCATGCACGTGCTGGTCGTGCTCGCCGTCTACTCCATGCACCAGGTACGTGTGTTGAAGGACGCGGTGTCACTGGGCGGCGAAGTGATCGGCGCGATGCACATCCCGGAGAAGTGGTTCCCGGGCACAGTAGACCGCTGCCTCAACTCCCACAACATCATGCACGTGCTCGTCGTGCTCGCCATCTACTCCATGCACCAGGTACGTGTTTTGAAGGACGCGGTGTCGCTGGGCGGTGGAGTGATCGGCGCGATGCACATCCCGGAGAAGTGGTTCCCGGGCACGGTAGACCGCTGCCTCAACTCCCACAACATCATGCACGTGCTGGTCGTGCTCGCCGTTTACTCCATGCACCAGGTACGTGTGTTGAAGGACGTGGTGTCACTGGGCGGCGGAGTGATCGGCGCGATGCACATCCCGGAAAAGTGGTTCCCGGGTACGGTAGACCGCTGCCTCAACTCCCACAACATCATGCACGTGCTGGTCGTGCTCGCCGTCTACTCCATGCACCAGGTACGTGTGTTGAAGGACGCGGTGTCGCTGGGTGGCGGAGTGATTGGTGCGATGCACATCCCGGAGAAGTGGTTCCCAGGCACGGTAGACCGCTGCCTCAACTCCCACAACATCATGCACGTGCTGGTCGTGATCGCCGTCTACTCCATGAACCAGGTACGTGTGTTGAAGGACGTGGTGTCGCTGGGCGGCGGAGTGATCGGCGCGATGCACATCCCGGAGAAGTGGTTCCCGGGCACGGTAGACCGCTGCCTCAACTCCCACAACATCATGCACGTGCTGGTCGTGCTCGCCGTCTACTCCATGCACCAGGTACGTGTGTTGAAGGACGCGGTGTCGCTGGACGGCGGAGTGATCGGCGCGATGCACATCCCGGAGAAGTGGTTCCCGGGCACGGTAGACCGCTGCCTCAACTCCCACAACATCATGCACGTGCTGGTCGAGCACGCCGTCTACTCCATGCACCAGGTGCGCTGCGTTACTACCTCTGGAGCTCACGGAATCAAAACCCGTAGGAGCCCAAATGGCCCATTCTTTTTTTCACCAATTATTCGATCGAAAAGAACGCTTTCCTTAACTGTTTTTAATAGACCGATTTTAAAATAAGCGTGCATACAACCTTTAGTGACGTCATCATCACACATTTTCATAGGCGTGCTTATTTTTCTTGAACGCATCTCTAGAGTTTGACAAGGATCCGACCATCCTGCCCTTAGGCATCTTAATGTTGACTTCACTTCCTGTTAATACTAATAAGATACTTATAAAATCGGTCTAAGAGCATGAAAAATGTATTATTGAAATAACACACCTAAATTGATCTAAGTATTTATTCCAAAATGCAGACATAAATAGCACATTGAAAATTGGTAAAAAGTACAGAGCCCAGCTTACTGTACTGTCTCTTCGGAATCCAAACAGTATACGATAAATGGTAAAGTAACTAAGTTCCCGATTAAATACACATGAGATGAGGCGATTTGTAAAAGACTATGGCCTCGAATACATTTAATGATTTACCTGGTGCCGCGGAAATACCGATGGCTCATCTCACGTTATTGCTCATCTCGCGGTTGCAGGTGACGACGCGAGACCTGGCCTGGATGTCGCGCGTGGACTGCCGCGCGCCGCTGCGGACGCTCTGACGGCCGCACGATCCTGCAACACCCTCCAGCTTGCTGCTGGAGACACTCACTGTTCCACCCATACCTTGCTTCCTTCACGACTTCATACGAACCTAGCCACGTCCATCATCGGCCGCATTGTAAATTCGGAAAACTTTTTCTATGTAAACTTGGCACGCTTATTCGTCCTTTTTAAATTCGAAACATGACTTCTCGCTCTATAAAACCTATCTTCGACTATAAACTAGTTACATACATAGCATAATACGTTAAAACATATCTTTTAAAATTTCCGTCGTGGATCCTTCGATTGACGCGATGTTCATAGCAATAGCAAGTGGATGTGGGACAAAAGTGATAGAATGACGTGATAATTTATTACTTACTCGTAAGTTAATTTCATATATTGTTTATTACATTCCATTTTATCATATTATTGTCACGTGGATAAGGAACAATCATATTTTTTACCATAGTAATGGTTACAAAAACAGATAAACAGTGTAAATATAGAATCCGATTTCACCATACAATACACATTTGTGCCATATTTCCTATGAATGAGTAGGTTTAACATTAATGATGACATCAATCAGTATTTATATTTTGGGTATATTACGTAGAGTAAAAATATTTCCATGTAGATTATTTCCAGTCAAAAAAGTCAAGTCAACTTACATTTTTACGAGAAACTATCAAAATACAAGTTAATATTGTAGTTGACAATATCACGGCCTACTACGGTGTAATATTAATCTAATAGATCGGGTAATTACAAACTTACAAGATATTGAAACTAAGTATAAATATCGGAATTACACGCGAATATTGTACATTGTAGTGATTCATAATTTTCATATTATTTATTGTGATATCACAAGTGCTCGCGTTCCCTTTTGATTTTTCAAGGGCCATTGGGGAGAATATCACAGAACCACTTTTTCCCGTTACTGCAATGATAATAAGTGCGAAAAATGGATGTACGGTTTCGCAACCGCACATTGTTTTGCTCACGTTGCAACCTACTTTATTTACTTAGCGACAATTTATACATTTTTAATTTTTTAAAGTAGTACGAATCCAACTGTCGATACCGACACATATAGAGAAAGAGACGTCAAACTTAACTCTGTACTTACGTCAATATAGTACCTTAACTGAGGTTTCTTCTATTCTTTCTCTTCGTGCTCCACAACTCAATAACTACAACTTCATTCAAATGTACGGAACCTTAACTATTAGCTCCTACAATGGATCTGCAGAACATTCCCCCATAGCCCAACTAGTGGCAGCTCACAGAATAATAAAGATAAGCACATCAATATAAGATAACCTCTACTCACATATAACGTAAACAATAACAAAAGTTCAACCAAACAGAATTCACCTCTACTATTTCTCGCCAATGTTAAAGATTCGAAAACCGTTTCGAGGAATAGATTTCTTTCACTGATTTCAATATACATATATTTTGTTTTTCTTGACCGCATCCTAAAGTATCAAGGAACCAACCATTTAAGCTAAAATGATGATGTCACTCCCTGTAAACACTAAAATACTTGAAAAATACGGGTAAACACTTTTTTTTATTAAAACGACATGCCTTAATTGGTCTATTTATTTCAAAAAGCAGAGAAAGTTTAAAAGAACCACCGAATTGAAATGCTACTGCCAGCCAATGACATTTGTGTATAATGTCATTGCTGGCAGCTAACCAAACTACTAGTTGGGTTCCGCCAGAGCTCAATCACAATACAATGCATCATCTTATGGTGTAACTTTATACTATAGTTGTTACTACATACCTCCCTATTTTTTTTCTTTTTTATAAAAGCGACATTCCATTATGATTGCACGAGATTCCATGAAAGCGTATGTACGACATACTTTATAGTAAAGTCTTGCCATATTTATTATTATAAATAGAGTTCCCGTCGCTTAGGTATTTAAATTTTAGAAATAACTTAGATCGTTGAAAGCGAGTAGTTTTAATAGCTCATTAACGATAATTACGTATAGAACCTAATTTGTAAATTACAAAGAAGTTGCAGATGCAGATGCCGTTTGAAAAGATGTTACTTAGGTATAAAACTACGTAGAAACATATAAGAGTATCTGCCTAAGTGTAGTCAACTCCAGAAAAGCCCTGAAATACTAGACTAAACTAGATTACAATCTCAGAAAAAATTGTAACACAGAAATGCCAAAGGAGAATAACCCGCGCGCGAGGTGCCTGTAATACATTATAATACTTTAGCTGCCATAGCACCATTTCTCAACAGACCACAGTGAATAGATTTACTGCCTAATCCATGCCTTGATCCAATTCCATCGAGTAGGTACTTCCCGAGTTAAATCGGAACATACAAACAAAAATACCAATTTTTTTAGTTTTGGTCTCGGATGATAACCCATTTCATTTAAATGTTCGTAAAAATGTTCAATATACGATTTACTTCTCGATCGATTGTATTTCTATTGTTATCGAAAATCAATAATTGAACGGGTTAATGGTATTTAACGCGTACCTATGTGGAATATACCTATACACAGTGAGGAAAATAAGGGCCGTGGTAAGGTACCACAAATATTGATGTCAGCTAATTTTACTAAAAGTAAACATTCCTTTTATTTTCAAAAATAAGTAAAACTGCATTCAAAGATTTTTGAAAAATCACCTGCTGGGCCTCGGACCAGTGAAATGTAAACACAACAGTCTGTATCAAGATCATAAGTATTGATTTTTTCAAATTATTTCATTTAAGATAGTATCTTATTTTGAAGAAATTTAGAATAAATAATAAAATCGATAAATTCAGGATATATATTATGTATGTATTTTTTTTCCTGTTCGAGACCCCGCCCAATCATGTGCAGTTTAAAATTAGCTATCATAAATATTTAGGATACTTTCCTTCCAACCAAGGACTTTTTTCCATCCTGTATATTTCTGACCAAAGTTGAATTTTATACTTTGTTTACTTTAACATTTAAGTGGTAATAAAAAGTGGAGACATCGATCGGTCCTAGAACAAACCTAGTACGATGCCATTTCCATGTTATTATTTGTTCTGGAATTACGAGCAATACTGTATATTAACCGTCTAAAAAGTAGTTATTTAGCAACTTTTCAAGCTTTCCTCTTTGCTATTTCAAGTCGATGACATACGCGTATTATTGTACTCATATTTATGTCCCAACTATAAAAGCGAGTTTAAACACTTATATATGAGTGTGAATATCAAGTATCTTTTTGCCTCCCTCTTTTCCAAAATAATAAAATATTAAAGAGCCAACCATTTTATTTAATTTAAAACTAATATTTACTCGTAGCTATCATATACGACTACAAAAAGCTACATAGAACCTGTCCATGCAACAAAACGTTTCATTTATTGTGATATGATATGATTATGTACATCCAATCCATATTTAATATGTTCAAATAATGATAATGAAAACAATTAATTCTGAATTCAAATTATCCAACAGTTGCAATTATATTCCTAAAATAAATTATATTTTAATTAATTCATCGCCATTGGGGCGGGAACCGTGTCTTGGAGGCTGGCTGCGATCGCCAAACTGATCCTCTGGCAAGCTTTTGTACAACCAGAGATTTCACCGAAAAAGTTGCTGCGAGAGTTGCCGTGTACAGACACGATATTTTACTACTTTATTAGGGTTCCGTACCCGAAGGGTGCCAAACGGCCTATTACTAAGCCTCCGATGTCTGTCTGACTGTCCGTATGTCACAGGGGTCTACAGCTTCGTTCGTAATAAGTAGCTATAGTTGAAATTTTCACATAACACGGATAACTATAGATAAAAATTTGCAAAATATGAAAATCAATGCAATTTTTAAAGGTTATTTGTTTAGCTCTATCTTAAAGACGGTAATACACCCAAGTTTTAAATATGGTCAGCTTGACATACTCTACAGTCTAAAGTAAAAGAACAAAAAATGAAAAAATTGGGTTTCGTACTCAAAGTACGCTGAATTATTTGAAAGGCGCCATCATTTTAGATTTTAGAACAAATTTAAATACATCGTGTATGTCTGGGAAACATTAAATGATTGACGTTAACCTTACCAAATTGCCAACAAACAAAACAAAATGATTTAATTTAGCCAAGTGCTACTCGGATTCGCGCACAAAAGTTCCGCACCACCAAAATACGGGAACGGAACCCTAAAAACGTAGTAAATAACAATAGTATACATAATGTATATCGTAGCAACATAAAGGTAACACAAAACAAGCCGCTAAAATGGTAGTGCCTAAAAACAAAGGCTCCCACTGAGTGCGTAACGGTAATTGTTTACTATTGTTTTAGGGGTACTCATGTGTTACAATCTGACCAAATTTGAAACTTATGTGTATTGTCATCCTTAAGGTAGAGCTGATACAAATAATTTAAAAAAATGCTACTTTTTAAATGCCTAAAATTTTTTTTTTGCCATAGTAACACGTGTTGCGTGAAAATTTCAACTCGCTACCTGTAACGGCTGAAGCTGAGACAGAGGGACAGACAGATAAACAGACAGCGGAGGCTTAGTAGGTAATAGGGTCCTGTTTGGCACCTTTCGGGTGCGGAACCCTAAAAAGGCGAGCTAGGTACTGAATTACCGACATATTGTTTTGCTCAACTCCGCGAACTCGCGTGTTAATCGAATTCGCAATTCGCGGAACAAACACGTTTTTCATCAAATATCTAACCTATTTAAAAGCCTAAACTTCCTTATAACTTAATTAAATATTAACTTCGTATTCCGTGATTGAGATCACGTAAATTTCTAGTCTACGTATTATATTCGTTATAGTTTTATAAAAGTTCAATATGATGATGGATGACTAATACTTTCAGTGACCAATGAGTGGTATATTTTTATACTCTTGGTGTTGTGCGCTTACCGCTTCGTTATCGCGAGTGTCAGTACTACCACTTAGCTATGACAAGTATCAGTAACTACAGCATTGTTACCTCGAGCTTCAGTAACTACCGCTTGGTTACCGCGAGCGTCAGCAACTACCGCTTGGTTACCGCGAGCGTCAGCAACTACCGCCTAGTTACCGCGAGAATTAGAAACTACCACTTTTAGATAACTCTCCGCTAGATGTTTGACATTCTTAGTTCTAGTAAGAATAATTAGCATAGAGTAGTTAGATAGATTACAAGCAATAAATAATGATACAATTTATTGAGAAATTTGACAAAAGTAGCAAAAAAAATGATTTTTAAAACCATAATAAAGTAAGTTTGATGCACAGTTGTTAGAATTTTTTGAACGCATCGTTTTAGTGGCTTTAAGACCTACTTTTGTCAAAGTTCTATTGTTTAATACTTATAATTTATTATTAAAGTAGTGGTTTAGGTAAATCGAAGTGTACTTGAAGTTTTTTATTAGCGAGAGTCATGTGTATTTATGTATTCGTATGTACCACAGAGGCAATACGTACCTGTGTACAAACGCCAACATGACTGGCTACCTATTGGCAGTTCTCATTGTCATAGCTATTATATCGTTCATAAATAGGAAGCTGGAACTGTAGCCGACAGTACATCTAAACACTCAAATGTGTCAATATAATTTCTGATACTTTACTTTCGCTGGCGCAGAAGATTCCTCACCTAAACTTTATTTCACTATATTTTTGGAGAATCTATTGAAGTGGTATAACTATTTACAGTAGACGACTAAATTATTTCTATGGAAAAGCTACGGCAATCTATCCTTTATAAGTGAAATACTTCTAATATATGAGTTTTATAGTTAAAAATCTATTACATTTTTGCAAGTTCAAAATTACGCTATTTTATGTATAAAATGTTCTTATTGTTTGTATGTTAATTCTGTGAAAAAAATGGGAGGGCGATAATACAAATATTTCATTTAACACAAGCAAATTGTGTAAAATTGCATTTAGTCATCAAGGCACTGGGTTTCTGACTTCTTAAATTATTTAAGCATGTCTTATTAAGCATAATCTGTTCCTAAAAGGGAATCCCCATTGCCTGGTGTAAAATATAAATCATAATAAGAATTCATCATCAAAATTTCAATATACTACTTATAGAAACATAACGGTCTGTTTTCACATACCCTTTAAATATTTGTAACCATAACCGTTTATTGTTTTGCAAAATTATTAAGTAGATAATATATACATATAGATACCTCAAAGATTAACTCAATTATTATATAGTAAATTATTATTATTATTAACTTAAACGTACAACTAAAAGAAAAAGATAACTCGAATACTTTACTCGGAGCAATTAAACAAACTTTTGTGTTATTTTTATATTCCGTATGGTTGTAAATGTCCTACTGTAAACTATCTACATATTTAATGCTCTTATAAGATCTATATCTTTCTTATCTTACTATTTATATTTTTGAAATAACTTGTTAATGTATTAACACCCGTTCGTGAGGTGGCGATCGATATTTTATGAAGACACTCGTCGACAACTCACGTCGCTCAATAGGGAGCCAACATTCATCCCCTACACCCGAGCAGACCTGGGAACATCCTTGAAAAAACTGTTCTTCAATCGGAATGTACTACTGGCAAAACATTAGCATGGAGCTAAGTTATTCTGAGAAATTGTAATTTCAGTAGTTATGAAATCTTTGCTTCGATTTACCATCCGATTTTTGTAAAGTTTTGTTCTAAAGATGCCCTGAAACAATGTGCTTTCCTAGGCGAACGATCAACAACAACAAACCATGCTGGTTCCACCAATGATGTCATTGAATGCTCGAGTGTTTATGCAAATTTGAATACCTACCTAGATAATACGTAAACTTGCACTTGATAATAACTGGACTGGTTTCAATGGCAACCACTGATTAATAATATCATTGCGATTCTCAAAGTGTAGTCGTTGAAAGAGATTTATTAAAGTTTATTTGATTCAAAACGTGCTTTTATTTACATTTATCATTCGTGAATCGTGTCATGAGTTTTGGCGCGTCTGGTACCGTCAAATCTAAGGTCTCTTTTTAAGCCAAAAAGCTTTTAAGAAATTGCATATGAATTATCAACTCTAAGACAACATATGGAACATATTTTATATTTTCTCTATATAACTTTTATATTTAAAAATCAATCGAATCAAGATTTTTGGCTTAAATTCCCTGCTGCTCCTAAGGGGCTCGGTCGATTTATTTCATTTATACTTTGAATATAGGTATGAATAAATATATACTAAACTCTTATTGAGCTTTGTTATTTAATTTGTAGCAATTAGTAATGAAATATATATTTTATATATTCGATATATTTCGGTTCACGGTATGGGGCCGTCATCAGTCGAATGGATTCATAGTTCTAATAGGTTATATTCGACTGATGACGGTCCCAAACCGTGGGCCGAAATATATCGAACATATAAAATATATATTTCATTACTAATTGCTACAAATTGATTAATTAGTAAAATTGATAGGTATAAATTGTACATAGGATTCTTTAATCAAACCATCGCATCGGGTCCATGTAAAAAGTAATTAATTTCGCATATTTCGCGCTATTCGGAGATGCAGTGATCCTCGTAACAGTCACTACGCAATACGCGCTCATACAAACGTCATTTTAATGTCTTTTTGGGGAACGTTTCAAGCTCAGTGCAAAATGCATAACTTACGTTATGATTATTTATCTTATTTTTATATAAAATGTATGAAATAAAATAATTTCATCTTATTGTTTGATAATTATCAGGGGTTTTAGCTGAATTTCGTCATTTTATAGATTATAGTAAGCGTGAATGTACATACCAACATAAAAACATGTTTTAAGTTGGTTTGGACATTTATTTACTACGTAATGCATAAAATTACAAAATTTTGGTAGAAAAGCCAAATTGACATTAAACTATGGTCGCGAAATGCCATAAATCACATTTATTTAAGTACTTTATATCCAATACACAAAACAATCATAAGTTGTGCATTTTGCACCGAGCTCGAAACGCCATAATGAGTTTTTGCTACTTTAGTCTTTTAATGGCTGGTTACTTTTTATGGCTTTTTAATAATGGTTTACCGATTATTGTAGGTAATAGCTTCTTTATCTTGGCAAATTATACCTTAGACTTCCCAAAAGCGTACTAAAGGCTTGACTTTTGGAACGGTATACACATATTGATATCTTTTATCATAAATTACTTATAACCTTTAACCTTTTTTAACCATTTTGGTAAAGTTTCAGCTTACGGGAAATTTAAGTATTTTCAGAAAAAAAAATCCAAGATGTCTACAATTACAAAGCAATAATTATCGCCATTTTTGTCCCACTAACGTTTCAGAATGTTACAGTTCGTTTAAACTAGAATTAATTTAAGCTACAAGTAAATTTATAATATATGTCTGATTGTGACACACCTAAAAAAGGGTAAGACTAATTAATATTACCAAACGAATCCCAAACCGAGGCCATTTTTTACCAAAATTAATTACACACTGCACTGTATGACTGTGAGTGTCCGACACGGGTACTGTTGCAGCAACAAATTGTTAAAGTCAAAAATAGGTGCGACAACAGTTTCCACTTTCCAGCTTCATCTTGTATACATTTGGGAAGCCGAGCGAAGCGGAGCGTTGTATACGTAGCATCATAAACAAGGAGTATTTTGGCGTAAGTATATCATAAATTCTATTAAAACTCCTCCTAGTTTTAATAGAATTTATGATATACTTACGCCAAAATACTCCTTATATATCGTATACAACGAAATTCTATGACTGTTGGTAAAATCACAGTCATAAATGTCTGTGGGTAAAAATAGTAAAATAGCACATCGTACGTTTTCCGTTGCCTCTCGTAGCACGGTAGACACTTCCTAACAAAAACCCGTGCAAATTTTAGTAAAAAAAAAAAATTTAATACACCAAAAATACACCATATTTATTCCAAAAAAAAAAAATACGCTATGTAAGGTGACTCTAATTTATGCAGTCAAATTCTTACTGAAGACGCAGTAAGTCATCAGTAACAAGGTTCTCGATTACCCTATTTGTGAAATTTGCTGTACTGTACAAATATATATACATAAATAATAGTTTCTAAAGTCCTTCCCAAATAAGAATGTGATCGCACCCGCAGATAAGGTAGCCATTTCCCTCGATGTTTGAAAAGTTTTGACAAAAGTAGGTAAAACGACAGTGTCAATCTTCTCTTCTTTTCGTGTGGGCTGCAAGGCCTATCGGCACGACAAGCCCTGGTGTCAGAGTTTTTAAACCGCCTTACGGCCTCTGACGTGGTTATGTAACGACCACTCTACTAGAAAGTGGCCGGGACCAACGGCTCAACGTGCCTTTCGAAGCACGGAATCATCTTACTTATCGGACAATCAGGTGATTTAAGCCTGCAATGTCCTAACCAAACCGAGAACAACTCACAAAGTAACTTTCCACTGTGTGTGTGCCCCACGGGAATTGAACCCACGACCTCCGGGTTGAGAGCCCAAGGCTCTTACCCCTAGACCACGGAGGCAGTGTCAATAAGAAAATATCAAATTAATACTTTTGTTTTTGAAACGGCTTTGGCGAAAAAGGAATTCACCCGCAAACCCGCAAGCCGTTATTCGCCCCCGCACTCCAAGTCGTCATGCCGAGAAGCGCGCTGCTGCTGGTCGCGCTCGCCGCGTGCTCGAGCGCGCGACCTTCCGATGATAACCTGAACCCGGGCCAGAAGCGACCCCTCACAGTCACCACCGCGCCAGACTATGCTGACATCTTCAAAAAACCAAGTAAGTCTATCATCCTTCCATTAAAGCAAGATATCTTCGAATCAGTGCCGTGTAATTAATTACTTGGTTGACACGTCCAATAAGATCAAATTAATAATGGTGACCAGAGACTTTCTGATGGTTCCTCGGCAAAATACTTTCAATAGGGTTGTTCCTAGAGGAATCAAAAACAGATATTTTGTGTTTAACTGAGCACCATTTACCGGAACATAATATGCAATTTAATGTTAATAATTTTAGTGTCCTTAGTTGCTACAACAGATTAACTATAGAAAAAGGTGGTTATATGATTTTAGTCAAGAATAATATAAAGTCAAAAGAAAGAAAAGACATTGTAAAACTTTCTGTTGAACACCAAGTAGAATTGGCTTGTATAGAAATGAGTAAATATATAATTCTTTGTGTCTACCGACCCTCGGGACAAGAACACAATATTTTTGAAAAAACAATGGAAGAAGTACTAAAATTATTATTTGATACGAAGAAAAAAATTATCGTCAGTGGAGATTTTAACGTAGATATACTAGAAAAGTCGGTTATCTCCACGAAATTAATTCAGTTATTCAAATCATTTAATTTGTCTAATGTGTTCTTAGAACCAACTAGAATTACCCAAAATACAGCAACTTGTCTTGATAATATATTCTGTGATTGTGACTACTCAGACAGTAAAGTTATTAACCGCTTGCAGTCTGATCACAGTGGCCAAACTGTAACTTTCATACGAAGTGTGAAACAATTGCCCAAAAAAGCATTTTACAGGCCTGTTACAACTCACAGACAAGAATGTTTTCAAGCAAACTTAGAACTTAAATTACCACATTTTAATCTTCTCCAAGATGATCCAAATGCTCTCTTTGCAGACCTGTTTAACATAGTTTCCAAAGAATTTGAAAATACGTTTACATTGCGGAAAGTTTCTAACAGTAATAAAATCACTTTTAGTGACTGGGCAACGCCAGGTATTTACAAAAGCCGAAATCATTTATACGAATTGTACGACATAAAATCCTACAATAATAATATTGAATTTATTGAACATTTGAAAATATACTCACGTACTTTTAAATTAGTGTGTTTAAAAGCAAAGAGTATATTTCTGAATAAAAAACATAAAATGGCCGATAACAAAGTAAAAGCAGTATGGAATATCATAAATACTGAAACTGGGAAAAGTAACAAACGGAATAATGAACTTAAATTTAATATTAACAATGAAGTTTTTACAGGAGATAAAGAAGTTGCGAAGGCCTTTGAACAATTCTTTACTGACATTCCTTCCTTGACAACTAAAGGCTTAAATTCAAGTCCAAGACTTGCACAGGATCTTTTGAGTGATCACGTGCCTCAGTGCCATTCTGTATTTGCTTTTAAGCATATTAATTCACAAACTGTCATTAAAGCATTTAATCTCTTAACTTAAAAAAAACCGAGGACTTATGCTATCTGTTAAAGTTGTAAGCTGTATTATTGATTTAATAGCTCCATATTTAGCTTTAATCTTTAATAAATGTGTAGATGATGGTGTCTTTCCTGATTTAATGAAGTTGAGTAAATTGATCCCTCCTTTTAAATCAGGCGACAATGAAGACCCTTCCAACTATAGACCGGTCTCAGTTTTACCAGTATTTAGTAAGATTTTCGAAAAAATTGTTTTTAATCAATTATTATCTCATTTTAACTCAAATAAGTTGTTTCACAGTGAACAATATGGATTCACTAAAGGGAGGTCAACCACTGGTGCAGGAGTTGCTTTAGTCAAGCACATATTTGACGCTTGGGAAGCAAAGCAGGATGCGTTCGGTGTATTTTGTGACCTCTCAAAAGCTTTTGATTGCGTTAATCATCAAAAACTTTTATGTAAATTAGATCACTATGGAGTTAAGGGTAAATCTTTGGCGTTATTTAAGTCATACCTTAGTGACCGGATTCAAAAAAAGGTAGACATTAATGGAGTAAAGTCATCTGGAGCATTAGTCAAAATGGGTGTTCCGCAGGGCTCCATATTTAATAGGGGCCCCTATTGTTTTTAATATACATAAATGACCTTCCTTACTTAGTTAGAGACTTATCAGAGATAGTTCTATTCGCAGATGACATGTCACTTATTTTTAAAGTGAATCGACATAACGATATTCTTGATGACGTGAATTCAACTCTCTCTCTCTGATTCTTGATTGGTTCACTGCAAATAATTTAGTTCTAAATGCAAAAAAGACGAAATGTATAAAGTTTACTTTACCAAATGTAGTTCAAGTAGATGTCAGTTTATTTTTGCAGGGATCCAAGCTGGAGTTAGTTAACGAAACTAAGTTTTCAGGTATTACTATAGACTCTCGTCTTCAATGGGGTTCCCACATAGAAGCTCCCTGTGGTAGACTTAGTTCAGCCGCATACGCTGTAGGCAGCATAAGGTAGATTACTGATGAAAATACTGCTAGATTAGTACATTTCAGTTATTTTCACAGCATTATGTCATATGGCATAATGTTGTGGGGTAGAGCCGCGGATATAGAAGCAGTCTTTGTCTTGCAAAAGAGAGCAATTCGGTCTATTTATAGTATTCTTTAAGAGAAAAGTTAAAAATTAATATACTTACGGTCCCATGTGAATTTATTTATCAAGTTATTAGATATGTCAGAAAAAATATTGATAATTTCCCGAGGCTTGGTGTGCACCACTCTGTTGAAACCAGAAACAAACATAAACTAGCTTTTCCAAAATTAAGACTTGCCAAAGTAGGTACCTCTTTTGTAGGACATGGTATAAGATTTTACAATAAGCTTCCAGAGGAGGTCCTTAGTTTGCCTGAAAATAAGTTTAAACTATATATTAAGCAGGGACTACTTAAGAAAGCTTATTATAAAATCAATGATTATTTGGATGATAATGAAGCATGGTGTAATAAATAATAATAATCTTATTCAATATTGTAATTAATAATTAGCATATTTTAATACTGTTTGATTCCTCTAAAGGCCTAAAATTAATTTATATGTATACTTACTTTGTTAAGGGTAATAGACAATGTGAGACGGGTTGACTAAGATATATTTTTTTTCTCGTGACTAATTCCTGCGGTCTTATATTTTTTATGCCTTTACTTGAGTAGGTATGTATATGATTTTATATCATATGTTTTATTTTGAAAAAAGGAATGTTTGCTAAGTTTCTTGCCCTTCTTCTTAGTAATACCAATCGAATGGTGCGGATGGTTAGGCATTATGTATATATAATATTTTTATTCCTATATTTCTATATTTTATGCAGGTGTATAACTTTATTACATTTTAGTAGACCAACCTTAATATTTTTTGTATGTATTTCCCGTTTTTATTTATTAACTTATTTCTTCATTGCATTATGTATATATAATATTTTTATATTTTTATTCCTAGATTCCTCTATTTTATTTATTTATTTATTTATTTAAAAACTTACGACTATCATTTATTTATTCAGGTGTATATTTTATTTCCCGTATTATTATATATTTTTTTATATTCTTAAGATATATTATATTGTTAAAATTAACTTTGACTTGTAGAAAGTATACTTTATGTAACTATTTTGCAAAAATAAATATTTTGATTGATTGATTGATTTTACCATAGAGTAAAGGAGCTTTATGTTGGTAGGCACTTGCGCGACGCGTTGACGTGTTGAAACAAAACTTAATTTTCTTCATTCCGAAATAGTTCTTTAGTCTAAACAAAAAAATTGGAATTTGGAAAAAATTAAATTTTGACCGCATAAAACTAAAATTAAGGACTTCAGAATCGACTTTATTGCCATTATATATCTTTGCTTTATTGTCAATTTCAACAGTCTTACATAACTTACGAGTATGTATGTACTTAGCTTCAAGGTCAAGCATTAGATTGGAATTGAAAAAAAAAACGTTATATTTTTAAATGTTTTTATAAATACAAAAAAAATATTAAAGTGTTGATCATACACGCACATTCAATAAAATTATAACTAATGATTGAATTTCATTTCAGGTAAATGTTTCTTAAGTACGTACCCAAACAATTTAAGAGTTTAATTATAATATAGTTTTAGTAATAAGTATGAACAAAATAACATTTATTTTATTATATTCGATATATTTCGCCCCACTGTATGGGGCCGAAATATACAGTGGGCCGAAATATATCGAATATAATAAAATAAATGTTATTTTGTTCATACTAATTACTAAAATAAATATAAAGGTTCAAGAAGAGTTAAATATATATTTATTAATATTATAATATAGTGAATGATAATATTAATTATATTGATTAATATAATGAGTTTAATTATTATAATAATATATCCCTTTTCAAATACAAATACATACAGAATTTATCCCTTTATCCCTATTTGTATTTTTTTATATATGACTTATGTTATGAATTATGAAATACAAAGTGAAACTAATTCAAAGGATCATGGAGTATTTTTCGCATTCCACCGAAAATAATATTTTTTGCAAAAACTTTTTTCCATTTTCCTATAAAATTAAACTCAGCTGACTGAACTACTCTGTAATAGGAAGTAAAAATAAAGTAAGCATTTTCTTTCGATTATTTCGATTAACATGTACCCTAGAATTATTTTCACGTAATTTGCTGGTCTTATGGATTGATCTAAGTTGATTGTTGAGATTCTCGGCACTTGGTGGAACTTATGATATATTGTAATGAAAAAACTTGTACTTTTCCACAAATTATCTTAAAGATTACACTACAAAACCGGTTTCGCTATAGAAGAGGTGCAATAAACGCACGGACTTCTAGCAATACAACATTGTTTAAAATATGTATATTGTATACCCCTATATTTAGGTCAATTTAAAGCCCTTGATGATGCTTCTATAGTGAAACGGGTTGAGTAGTGTAATCTTAAAGATAATTAGTGGAAAAGTACAAGTGTTTTCATCACAACAACAATGCTGGTCTTATGACAATAAGTTAAAAAGCGTAAAACAAAGGAAGGTCTCGAGCTTTCCCTCGTTCTACAATATACTCACGAGTGCATGACTTTCCTGTCTTCTAGAAGTATCACAGTATTATACCTACTACTTAAATATGTATGTACCTGTTATACCTATACTTGTGTTAATTAGGCAATGTTCCTTTGGATGAAGATTCTTCGGTCACCATACTTGTGGAAATAAAGAAAGAAAATATAGTTTCTTCACACGTTTTCTTAAATCAGACAAGCAACAAAACAATTAAAAGAACGCCTTCAAATGATGACCCACTTGACGTTTTCAGAAAATAAAAACTTTTTGCACACAAAATTGAAAAAAAAAAATTGGAGTATGTATGTCCTCAGCGTATGTATTGTACTTAGTACTAGTTAAAAACATTCTCTGAACACGTAAATTAAACTGTTTAACTAGTTTTATCCGTCTAAATCTATACATACATGTAGTGCTATTTGAAAAGTGCATAATTATTATTTATTACCTCTTTCAGACTCTTCGGTCGCTGATTCCGAAAAATTATCTATCTACATTGTTTTGAAAAGCGTTGCTGAGGGTGAATGTTTGTGACGATTTTTTTATTCAGTGGGTAGGGACGCACGTTGATGCAGGTTAAAGAAGGTTAAAGAACTCATAGGCCATTTACAATTATATATTTACTATATCAACCAAATTAATATATAAAAATCAGCTGTTACAATCTGCAACAGGCTGTCACCAAGGAGACCCCCTTGGACCACCAATCTTTAGTCTGGCGATTCATCTAGTAATGACAGCTCTAAATTCAATGTTTGCTATAGATGATGGTAACTTCTATAGGAGGATATGCGATTTATGTTCTAACCGATCTTGATACTTTTGTGTAGGCGCCAAAGCGATCTCGATTCTTTGGTTTTTAACTTTGGTCACACAAAGCTTTTGAAAGATCATGTTTTTCCTACCGCAATTTTTCTTAAATGATCCCCCGAACCAAATTTTAGGCGATCATCGAATTCAAGAATAAAATTACACAATTGAAGAAAAAAATCCTCAGTCATTAAAATCCTCGATAAGCAGTCGTTTTGCCAAGGGACTATTTCGCCAAGCAAATATTATCATTCATAGCATCATCTGAACGAATAAAAACTTATGTTCTCCGCTGATAATTTATGTGGAAATTCAACACCCTTCTGAAACTATTAGATAATACAATTGCACATAGTCTTAGTCTTAGTCTGCTGGGGAGCACGAGGCTGGATACTGGCTGCAAGCAATACCATCAGCTTCAATCGGTACACTTTTAGACTAAACCACTTTTTGAATGGCCGTTCTGCGACTTCGCATTCCGGCAAACGAAACACATCGTGCCCAATGTGGCACAAGCGTCGACCAACCAGACCACCACTGCCTATCATGTCGTCGAAGTGCCGACCTGACCCCCCATGCGACGATGTTATCCGAAGAGCCCTTGGTACCGTCTATTTTGCTATTAGAGGCACGAGGTATTGTACATAACAATGGCAAGTGGCCCGACGGAATGACACTAGTTCTTTTAAAAATGGGCACTTACTGGTGTGGATTGCCACATGCGTAGATACGCTCGCACCGTCCCACCTTCCAGCGACCTCAAAAAAGGCGGGCGCTGCGACAGCAACGGCAGAATCGGCTAAGCGGCGCAAGTATCTGGCCCTGGGAGCTAGTAACATATTTGTGCAGTTATGGGTCCAAACAGAGCCATGGTGGGGGCCAGAGGTGCGTCGACTGCTTCATGAAATGTTGTCGGGCCTGGTCGATGACGACGCCTCGGGTAACCCAAGGGCTAGGTACATAACCCTGGCAACGCAACGCCTAGCCATCCCACGTGGTAACGCTGCTAGTTTCTGGGCGCCCTCCTATTTAGAAGCAAAGGCCAAAAAAACATTATTTTTTTTTGCTTACGTTTATTTTGTAGTTTTTTTCTTATTTAGCATACTTAGTTTAAATTTTAATAATCAATAGATTTGATTGATGGTTCTTGATGAAACTCCATTATAGCAATGAAAAGTCTATTATAAAAAATTTGTAACAACTAAACGCAGCCTTCGTTTGTATACCTCCAAACGGGGGAAAAACCGAATTGTCATTCTTGTTACAAATTAAGTAAACACATCAAATTCAATAAATGTTTCTTTAATTTGCCTGAAGATGTTTTTAAACGAAACCGCTCGCTAACAGAGGAGAAATAAACACTGTGGAACTAGTAAAAGTAAGACTTTTCATTGCTTAAATTTTAATCATTATTGTTATTTTAAAGATTTAATTATTTCAAGTTGATGCTGGTGATTGTTGGCACTTGGTGGGTTTTTTGATACATTTTGAATAGACAAGCTACTGCATTTCAATTAAATAGAAAAATACAATATTTATGTAAACATTTAGTTTGTTTATCCGAATTTTCCTTACCCTGTACTTTATATCTCTTTACTAAAAACTCTCTAGACTATTTACTATATTTATAGGCAACTACGACGAGTATCATGTCTGTCGTACTTTATTGTATATTATGTATGTTTCATTATATATGTTTCGCATCTTGGACGAGTTTCGCATTCTTTAAGTGATACATTGTACAGCCACGTTCCAGATGAAGTTCTCGTGATGCCTGCAGCACCGGGCTTCGAGAGCTTGAAGACGCTATCGCGGCCCAAAAAGAATGTTGCGAAGCCGGTGAACGAGAGGTTCCCCCACGCGTTGCTGTTCGGCGGGATCTGCGGCGGCTCCATCATCAGCCCCACTTGGGTCATCACTGCTGGACACTGGTAAGTGATAGTGAACGTATAAATCACCCATAGATAAAACATTCATCTTGTGGCCTATGTAAAACCAAACGTTAAGAGTGTATAAGTGTTTACCTGTCTCATTTGCTGCCCCCCTCCCCCCATGTGACAAAGCAATAGCTCAGAATTGACTGACATAGAGCTAGGTAAAACATTTAGTTTTCTTACTAGTCTACATAGAACACAATATTTTTTTCCAGTTTACCAATTTTGGTACACCAGATATTTTATTATCAACTTGTTCTAGAACACTCATGAACCGTGATAATTTTGGCTGACGAAATTCTGTTGCCGCTATAACAACAAATACTAAAAAATATAATAAAATAAATATAAAAGGGGAGCCCCCCTTTATCCTTTTTCATACAATAAACATGATTTTTTTGCCGTTTTTATAGATAATGGTACGGAACCATTCGTGCGCGAATCCGACTCGCACTTGGCCGTTTTTTTTAAACTTCAGTGTGATTTTTCTTTGCTTAAGTAATTTTAATAATAGATTTTTTCGTACATTTAAATCGATTATATAAGTATTTACAGGAAGTTACGTCATCCTATCAGGTTCAATGGTCGGCTCTTTGAGAATTAAGGATGCGTTCAAGATAAACTTTAACAAAAAAATAATAAGCGACTTCAAATATTACAGCAGACATTCAATAAAAAGTTTAAAATAATTATATAAGGTCCTAAAATAATAAATGAACATAATTATAGGGTAGATCATGTATTATGTAGATCAATCCAGAAGAAGAAAAATTTTTTTGCTCCAATAATTTTTCCACTTCCCAGTACAAAGTGGTTCAATCAGCTGACTAAATTTCTATGGAAAGATACAAAAAATAATAAGGTCAAAGAAAGAAGGCAAAAATTTATAATTTGAATTGTAGGACCTTATATACTGACCGATGGTACCAAAATAACACTTTCGCCGACTTCTTTCTTCCTGAAACACATTTTTTCTAGAAGTCGGCGCTCTCGTTTTGTTTTCTATGTTCTATACTATGGGGATTGCGCCGACTTGTAGATAACATTATGTTAATGCCAAACAAAAAGATGGCAGGCAGACAGGACTGGCAAAATGACTCTTTATGGGTTCTTACAATTTACCAACGGCATCATTTATTTATGTGGCAATATTAGTGTAAACAACTGGTCATCGTAATAAAAATATTTGTTATATTATTATGTGACATAGGTACGCTATCTTACTTTTTTGTGTATAGCAACTGAGGAGACGTGAGGGCATTCAGCTGAGTCCTTAATCCTGGAGCTTAATCTAAACTAGTGAATGTTACATTAATAAACTAGTGATTGTTACATGAATGAATTAATGAATATATTTATTTATTTCAAGGATAACTTAAATCTAAATACATCCCACAAAACCAAGTAGGAATTAATTAATTAATAATGAATAAATCAGTGAATGTTACATGAATAAACCAGTGAATGTTACATGAATAAACTAGTGAATGTTACACGAATAAACTGCCTTTGATCTATGAGATGAATTCGAACCACAATCTGGACTATAGATCTTTTACCTCCAAAACGACAGCGAGTTAGGTTTGGTTGTTTAAAGCGCTCCCGTTCCCGCGTGTGTGCGGGCGTGCGTGAAGGAGCGAGAGGAGAGCGCGCACATGCACACCTCATCAACGTATGTACAGTGGAGCCCACATCAAGCTATACACATTGAGTATAAGCTGACCTCTCATTGTAGCTTATACTGAAAGTGTTTAGCTTGATGTGGGCTCCACTGTACGTGCAGACACTACAACAACCAAGCGACTCGCCGTCGTAAAATAAAACATCTATACGACTGCATCTATCGTTTTAGCGGAAATTGCTCGTAGCTGAAGGTAATATAAACAAATAATTACTTCACTAATGCAAAAACAGATATTTTATTGTAGTTTCCATTATTGTGAATCAAGCTCTTAATTTCTAATCAAATCCTTACTTCACGGCTATGGAAAATACAGATATTTAAAAACTGCCACAATATTACACAAAAAAAATGTTTTTGCACACAGAACAGATTTGTTTATACGAGTGCATCGTTTCAGACTGAGTGATGTATTTTGGGCGTTATTTCATAACAAATCGAAAGAGTCGACCCTTTTGTTATTTTACTCATAGTTATTCTTGATAATACTATTATAATTTTACTGAGTAGTACATTTTGATTTATTACAAATAATACCGATTGGGTGAATGCACAAGCCAATCGATTTGATAATTTTATTTACATTTGATATCCACAGATTGTACTTGAGAGGGGCAGAAAACCATAAAGTTTATAGGTATTCTGTGTCCAGTTCGCTGTTCACGAGCGGTAGCATGGTGCTCGCCGGCACCAACAACACGTTGCACGGGGGGGGCGTCATCATCGAGGTGAAGAGGCTGGTCATCCATCCGCGCATGGCTGTCGGGCCCTACTGGCTCGACCCTAAGACCTTTGGTATAAAACAGGTTGGTACACGGCCTCCCAATTTAATCGTGTGTTTATTGCATAATTTCCCACCCTTTCTTCAAAAAGCCGAATTTATTTTAAAGGGCAACGAGCAAGCGAAAGATACAATTTCTGTAGGCAGTCTATGTTTATAATCATGGTGTGGTTTCGTTAATACAGAAACCTTTTTAAGGCCCTTAAATTAAGGGGTTTCGTATTTCATAACTCCAATCTAACTAACATTAACTCCATAGATGGCCTTATATCACCAATAATAACCACAGACCCAATGAATTTTTCATATTTTTCCTGAAGTTCTTTACCTACATGCCGTATCTAGCGGACAGACACCCCTAGCTTCGTTATTAAGGTTTCCTTGTTTTACGGGATCCTTAAAACTAAACCACCAAGTAAAATAATCAGTATCAAATATTTGTAATTGTTGTTTTTGTCTTTCTATGACAGGTCTCGTTCCCAAACGCACAACTCATGATTATTTCTCTTATTTTCTACATTTTAAATATTAAAATGTCTCGGCAAAGAAACCTTTTTCTTTCAAGGGTTCGTTGTTTTTGAAACAAACGGTGCAGAGGCCGTTTATCAATGATAACAACGGACGGTGAACCATATTTTTTTATTCAAAAAATATTTTTCTCTCCACTGATGACGCATGACGTGCCAAAAAAATAGTAGATTACAAGTGAAAAAAAGGGAATTTCCTTCGAGGCACAAAGTTGGATCCCGAGAGGAGCGCAGGATTCTAAAGTAGAACCCCGAGCGGAGCGAGGGATCCAAGAGCCGAGATGTTTTTTTTTTCACGAGTTATCTACGTACTCTACTTTTCACCCTATGAGAAAATAAACAGTACCTATAGTTTATATTATAAACTATTTGAATCACATTTTATTATAGCAATCTGTACTTAATTTAACAGAACAAAAACAGCGTTCCGAATGGCGATAACAGTGCTAAAATTATACCATCAAACTACTCACGCCCATCATGTCATTCCGTCCATCACCGCTTAAACTTATTATGATCCATTCGAAACTATTTTGGACGCGACGTGGATGATGACCAGTAGGAATATTCAAATGCTTTTTGCCCCAAAGTACTAACAATCAATTGTATGGAATGGACTTTTGTATAGGAAAATTAATATTTTATTTTGTAAAGCAGGTATAATTTACTTGGTGAAATAAACAACATTAAAATTCTTTGTATAACATGGTGACCATAGGGTCTGCTGATGGGACTGGAAGGTTAAAATGAGAACTCCTCAACGAACAACATCAGACCTCCCGAGTCTAGACTATTTGATCGGTATTGATGAGTATTTTTGTAAAACATGGTGACCAGGGTCTGATGATGGAACTGGAAGGTTGAAATGAGAACTCCTCAACAAACAACAGCAGTCCTCTCGAGCTTGGACTATTTGATCGGTCTTGATGATTACTTTTGTAAAACATAGTAACCAGGGTCTGATGATGGGACTGGTAGGTTAAAATTAGAACTCCTTAACGAACAACAGTGGACCTCTCGAGTTTGAACTATTTGATCGGTCTTTATGAGTAATTTTGTAAAACATGGTGATTCGGGTCTGATGATGTGACTGGAAGGTTGAAATGAGAACTACTCAACGAACAACAGCAGACTTCTTGAGTTTGGACTATTTTATCGGCCTTAATGAGTACTTTTGTTAAACATGCAAGATGGACATCGGAACTCCTTAACGAATAATAGCAGACCTTTTAAGTTTGGACAATTTGATCGGCCTTGATGAGTACTTTTGTAAAACATGGTGACCAGGTCTGACAGACTCATCGACGAGTAACAGCAGAACTATCGAGCTTGGGCTTATTTAATCGGTCTCGGTAAATACTTTTTAAAACATTGTGAGCAGGTTCTGAAGATAGGACTGGAAGGTGGATGTAAAAAAGTCTCGAAAAACTCGAGAGGTTTGCTGTTGTTCGCTAAGACGTTCTTATTTCAACCTTCCAGTCTCATCATCAGACCCTGATCACCACGTTTTACAAAATTACTCACCAAGACCGATTAAATTGTCTAAACTTGAAAGGTCTGCTGTTGTTCGTTGAGGAGTTCCCATTTCAACCTTCCAGTCCCATCATCAGACCCTGGCCACAATGTTTTACAAAAATACTCATCAAGACCGATTAAATAGTTGAAACTAGAAAGGTCTGCTGTTGTTCGTTGAGGAGTTTTTATTTCAACCTTACAGTCTCATCATCAGATCCCGGTCATCATTTTTTACAAAAGTACTCATCAAGACCGATAAAATAGTCCAACCTCGAGAGGTCTGCTGTTGTTCGTTGAGGAGTTCTCATTTCAACCTTCCAATCCCATCATCAGACCCTGGTTACCATATTTACAAAAGTACTCATCGTAACCGATCAAATAGTTTAAACTCGAGAAGTCTGCTGTTGTTCGTTGAGGAGTTCTCATTTCGACCTTCCAGTCCCATCATCAGACTCTGGTCACCATGTTTTACAAAATTATTTATCAAGACCAATTAAATAATACCAAACATGTCAGATCTGCAGTTGTCCGTCGAGAAGATCTTATGTCTACATTCTAGCCCATCAACAGACCAGTTCAGCTGCAAGATAATATGGTGCTATTACTTACGTAAGTACGCTTAAATAATTACCTCGACATCTAAAAGTAAGTTTATTTTTAATAACAGATAAGATAAAAAAATATATACTAAAAGTCGCTTTTATATGATGTTAGATTTTCGTCCATAAGTACCAAAAAAGCATCGGATTATCCTATCACCGAATGACACTTGTCAGTGACAGAAAAATTAACCTTTAACCACAATTTGATAACGTTACGTGAATACCAACAAATGCTATACTATACTTTACCTCCGTTGTGCAACGAGCGTAGCGAGTGATTCTTAGTTAGAATCCTGAGTATTGTGAGGGATTCAAAGGCACAAAGGCCAAAACAAAATTACCTTGCTCTCGCGTGACACATACAACTTTTCACCTCACTAGCGAGAAAATACAAGATGTAAGAAAATACATGCATACTATATACTCACGCCTGTATCTGCGAAGAGGGGTAGTCAGAGACTAGAGATTTCCATCTGTTACGAGCCTGACACACCCCTTTCGTTTCTTCCACATCCTAATCCTACAAGTTCTTCTATTCCGGGTACCTACTTTTGACTTCGCCCATCTTCGTTTGGTCGCCATGTGTCCTTCTAAGGCGGCCCGGTAGAGTCACTCTACTTTTATTCATTCTTTCATCACTCTTCTATGAATATAAACTTTTATTAATTATTTTTTTGTCTATCTGACTTTTGAACGATAGTTGAGCGTGGTGAACGTGGTGGTTGTCATGACCATAGCCAATGAAAGAGTCCGCTTCAGGGCAGACAAATGAAAAAAAAAACTATTTCGCGATCACAGTTTCCTGTGTTCGCGACATTCTTAATTCAAAACACTTTTTCTCACTGAGTTTGCAAAACTGACTTTTGCTCACTGATTTTAAGCAATAAAGGCGCGCTTTTTGAGCTAGTGAGGTGAAAAAGTTATTTGCGCCTCATTGAGAGCAATCATTAAATGTTGGTTTGTTCTTTGGTTAAAAATCCTATTTTCTGGGCTCGTAATCATTTAGTACTATAAACTTAGGTCCACGAAGCTCAGAACCATGGGCGATGACAGCGGCCTCAATGATGTCATTTATGACGTCATAACAACAATTTCAGGGCTAACATTGACTCAGAATGACGATAGACGCGATGTAATCGATTATGTTTTGACTCGGAACGCTCAGAAAGTATCGACGGCTGCTTAGTGTTGGCTGTAGTTATAGGAGAGTTGTATTTTTGTCAAATTCAAATCTGTATTAATACTATATTCCCTAGGAATAAGCTTTATAAAAACGATTAAAAAACAGAAACAAGATATCTATAAAACTTTAAAAGATAATTAGGTTTAACCAGAGCGCGTCGAAATTAGTTCCTCGCAGTTCGTTCACTGGTTCCTCGTATGATGAAGTGCCGGTGTGACGTCACGTGGCATACATCGATTATGTCTGAGTGTGGTAGTGGATGGGTGTGAGTGAGGCGAATTTCTAGTGTGTTTTGTCTACAGCGTGTATTTTATTGAAGTCGTACTTATTAACTGTGTTAAAATGGAAACCGATTTTATCCGGGGCCAAACTGATAATCTACCTAAAATCTTAGACCATTTAACACGGGACCTGGCAAAGCGCGACTCTTAGTACTGAAATTGTTCTGCCGTTTTCCACGGGACGGGAAGTAAACACGCACAGCACACATTCACTCATTCCCGCACACTCCTGCAAAAAATGTATATGTCACACTAAATCAAACGCTACAACACAAACACAAAACGCGCACACATTGTTCATGTCTTCGGCAGAGGGGGATAAGTGCGCTTGCCTAGTCCCGTGTTATATGGTCTAAGCCTAAAATAGATATTTTCATGGTGAGGGAGTTTCTATCGAAACGCCTACTATTAAAACCGACGTCTGTTTTTTTTTATTTTCAATAATCCCATCTTCAGGTTCAATCCACAAAATTTTTTTTCATTATATTTTGACTTCAAGGAACTCTCTGATGAATTGGTTATAATGAGACAAGATTGATTTATTTAGAAGGGATTTTATTATTGAGAGGTGACACACAAGTTAACATGGCGGCGGTTGACAGTGCAAGAAGGAGATGACACATAAGTGAACGAGACAGCAGATGATTGCGTTCCGTTTACATTTCTAACACTGGCCCTTAAACAATGCAATCATTTATCAAACTGGCCCTTAAAACAAAAGCTATAAAGTTTTTATGCAACTTAAAATGAACAGGTAACATTATTAATTGATTTTACAATATTTAAATTGTCTCCGCTAAGCCAAGTTGACAGACAAATTTTTCAGTTTTCTCTTTAGTTAAAGGTTTAGTTAAAACATCAGCCGTCATTTGATCGGTAGACAAATAATTTAAATCAATAATACCTTTGTTTACAATTCCTCGAATGAAATGATGTCTGACATCAATATGCTTAGTTCTAGAGTGATACATTGGATTAACACAAAGTTTTTGTGCTGATTGACTATCATTAAACATAGTAATTTTACAACTTGTACCTAAACATTCATACAAGAAAGTTCTGATAAACAAAGCCTCTTTACATGCGTCAGAGAGTGCCATGTACTCCGCCTCCGTGCTAGAAAGAGCGACCGTCTTTTGTTTTCTGCTTTCCCATGATACTGTAGACTTACCTATTTTAAAGACAAACCCAGTGAATGACCTCCGATCTATCTCATTGGCGGCCCAATCTGCATCAACGTAGGCGCTGACATCCATACTACTCTTTTCATAAGTAAGACAATGATTAACCGTACCTTTCAGATATCTAAGCACCCGTTTTGCTGCCTTCCAGTGTATTTCAGCATAACTATCGTTGAACTGACTGAGTATGCTGACTGCATGAGCAATGTCTGGCCTCGTGCAAACTGAAATGTACATTATACATCCTACTAATTCTCTATACGGAAAATTATTTTCATTACAATCTGCTTTTACAAGCTTCAGCCCAGATTCCATAGGAGTGCATGCTGGCTTGCAATCAGACATTTTAAAACGCTCCAACACTCTTTGAATATAACTAGACTGATCTAAAGTCCACTTTCCATCCCTTCTGCATAGTTTCATGCCAAGGACGTGATATGCTGGCCCTAGATCCTTCATTTCAAATTGAGTCATAAGCTTCTCTTTAATTTTCAGTTTCTCTTGTTTGTTATTCGAAAATAAGATTATGTCATCGACATAAAGTGCTATAATAGTCACAGTTCCAACATGATTCTTCATAAAAACACATGGCTCTGAAGAAAACTTTCTAAAGTTAAGTTTTTCTATTAAAACTGTATTTATCTTCTCATACCAACTCTTAGAAGCCTGTTTGAGCCCATAAATCGCTTTATTCAGGCGATAGACTTTGTTCGGGTTCTCTTTATCCTCAAAGCCCTCCGGCTGTTCCATGTAGACGGTCTCCTTGAGGTCTCCATTCAAAAATGCAGTCTTCACATCAAGGTGATCTATCTCCATATTCATCTCAGCGGCCAAAGCAAGCAAGATTCTAATAGTTGAGTACCTCACCACTGGTGAAAAAGTTTCATTGTAATTTACGCCATATTTTTGTGTATAACCTTTTGCTACTAATCGAGCTTTATATTTCAATACTTCTCCATTCAATCCTCTCTTCCTTTTATAAACCCACTTGCACTTCACAGGTCTCTGCCCATCTGGCAAGTCAGTCATGGTCCAGCATTTGTTATCCAAAAATGATTTATACTCATCTGACATAGCATCTCTCCATTTCTTGGATTCTATTCCTTGCAAAGCTTGTACCACTGTCTCTGGTTCGTCATCAAAGCGGCTTATCTCGGACAAGTGTGGAGACTGCGATGCTAAGTTCACAACTTCAGTGTACTCCTCTGAACTGTCCATCGATGTGTCACCTGGAACGTAAGTTTCATCGCGCGAATCATCTGATTCAAGGCTACTCACTGATATAATACTATCCCGGGGAATTATAGTAGATTTATCAGATCCCGCATTACTGGGTATCCCTGTTACATCATTTAAATCTGATAAGGACTGATCTAGTCTTGACTGCTCTGGTGACTGATCTGATATGGACTGTTCTTGTGACTGATCTGACATGGACTGGTCTAGTGACTCTGGAACAGTTTCATTGCCCATATTATCTTCAATCTCATGAGAAGTTGAAGAGTTTTGATTGTGAGAATATGTTAGAATTAGCTCAGTGAATTCATCACTTTTACCTTTTGGTAAATAAAATTCATTTTCTAAGAAAGTTACATTTCTTGCTTTAATGCATTCTGACGGACGTGAAGGGTTTAGTAATCTATACCCTTTTGTCTCTTCACAGTAACCCACAAAAATGTATTTGTTACATTTTGAATCGAATTTCTTACGTTTTTCTATCATTGCATAAGCTAAACAGCCAAAAGTTCTAAGGTGAGTAATATTTACCCTTTTATTTGACCATTTTTCCTCAGGAGTAGTGCCCAGAACAGCTTTGGTTGGTGTCCTATTCTTCAGGTAAACAGCAGTATTAACTGCCTCTGCCCAGAACCGCTGATCAAGGCCTGCATCGAGAAGCATGCACCTGGCCTTCTCCACTATGGTGCGGTTGGCTCGTTCAGCAATTCCATTTTGCTGCGGTGAGTGCGGTACTGTGGTCTGGTGACGGATCCCGCAGCTCTTTAGGAAATCCTGTAAACATTTATTTACATATTCACCACCATTGTCAGTGCGCAATACCTTTATCTTATTCCCTGTTTGATTTTCTACCATAGCCTTAAACTCTTTAAATTTATCAAAAACTTGATTTTTGGACTTCAGAAAATACACATAGGTTTTCCTAGTGAAATCGTCAATAAATGTTAGAAAGTATTTCGATCCACTAAATGAATTCTTTGAAAAAGGCCCACAAAGATCACTGTGCACAAGCCCTAACGAGACTTTTGCCCTACTCTTGGACTTCTTTGGAAAAGGTAACTTTGTTTGTTTACCTTGAATACAAGCAACACATGATTTGAAAGTTGAGTTATCAAAATCCATGCCAGTAGCCATACCTTTTAAAAGCTGCATACTTCGCACATTGAGATGTCCAAGCCTTCTATGCCAAACCTCCTGCGACTCCCTGGATGCAGCCTGAGATCCTGGCACGGCCACCTCTGCAACTGGGTCTGTTGGTAAAACAAAATCTGTCCCCCTTCCACACACAGACGCAGCACATGACTTCTCTTTAGTAACAAAAGAAGCTTCACCTTTGGTATTGAGTACATAAATACCATTTTGAGATCTAGCCGTTGCAACTACCTCATGGCCATCACAAACTTTACACAATTTTCCCTGAAATGTTACACTAAAACCTTTACGTGCCATTGCACTGACTGAAAGTAAGTTAGTCGCTAACTTAGGTACATATAACACATCACTTACAGTTCTTAAAGTGTTCTGTAAAGGAATTTTCACATTTCCTCTTCCCGATGACATCAGTTTTTCACCATTCGCAACACTCACCGATACTGGAGTGTCAAACACGAAATCGTGTAACATGTCTTTGTCATTACACATGTGACTGGTAGCACCCGAGTCCACATACCAAACATCCCTGGATAATTCAACAGATAACGCAGATAACAAGGCCTTATCTGAACTCTTTCCCTTTGAATGACCATCATCCTTGGCTCTGCGAGGACAATCCTTGATGCTGTGGCCCGGTTTCTTACATCTGAAGCAGCGAAACACCTTTGCCTGTTTCCTTACTATCAGCGCTGTGCTTGCATCGTCTCTTTCTTGTCTCCGCTGATATTCTTGAGTTAATCTTGACCTCACAAACTCAGTTGTGAGTTTCAAAGTCGAATTTTCTAAAGTCATGATGAGTGGGTCGTAGTCTGATGAGAGCCCGCTCAGCATTACGATAGCTAGAAAATTGTCTTCCACGCCAGCGCCTATATCGTCAAGCTGTTGGCCTATCTCGGCCACCTTCGTGAGATATGACTCTATGTTTGAGAAAGAATCGAGCTTCATCCCGAACAACGTGCGTAACAATGACAAGCGCCTGCTCAGGCCTTTACCTTCATAAACATTTTCAAGGTTGCTCCAGGCCTCGTGTGCCGTCTTCGCGTTTCTTATGTGCGGATATACACATGGTTGAACAAGAAGACAAATACGAGCTAATGCCTTCTTCTGTGTTTTGTCATCTTTTTCCTTCTTTTCTTCCACAGCGTCCCAGAGTTCTTCATGTATCAGTAACATCTTTGTTACAAACTTCCAAGTGCCGTAATTGTCGACACCACGTAGTTTTTCGATGGTCGTCTTGGGGTCGGCCATGATGCTTGGAATTACGAACTTGGGGGAAAACTATGACAATCTGTCTGAATTCAAAAAATATATTTAATTTAATCACAGGGAAGCAAGCTGGTGCCCATAACCTGATGAATTGGTTATAATGAGACAAGATTGATTTATTTAGAAGGGATTTTATTATTGAGAGGTGACACACAAGTTAACATGGCGGCGGTTGACAGTGCAAGAAGGAGATGACACATAAGACATAAGTGAACGAGACAGCAGATGATTGCGTTCCGTTTACATTTCTAACACTCTCCCTATTGAGCCTAAATGGTATGACACATTCCCATTTCTCCAAACTGATTTTCAAAAAATTAGTTCGTCATAAAAATACCAACTGAAAGTTAAAGAACAGTATAACAGTATCTTTAATAACAGTATCTAATAACAGTATCTTAGTATTTCTTCGTGGGGAATCTTATATTTCCTTTTTGATTCTAACACACCAGGAATTGCAAGCAAGGCATAGTTAACTTGCATTAGTAATTTGTAATCATATTTACCAGAAAACGTAACTTTTCCAGGTGGCAGCCCGCTTCGATTTCCTGCTAGCAGAGCTGGAGAAGCCCCTCCCCATTGACGGCAAGACCATCGTGGCCGCTCCGCTGGATGAGGGACCCAGCATCCCCGCCGGCCTCGACGTGGGATATGCGGGCTACGGGGCGGAGAACCACGGCGTAAGGCCACAAATTATACCGTTCTACCTTTACAGGACCGCCCGCCACTTCTATAGAAACAAGCGCTCAAAATAGGTTTACTGCCTCTCACACAAAACTTCACAAGGGAAACAAATCATAGACTCGTAGCACTTGCTACGCCGTAGTCTTTTATAGTAGGTATGATGAATTCTGTCCGATAATTAACTTAGAGCTTCCTCGTATTATACCCCACCAAGAACACAAATGTGAAAAAGGGGCAAGTTTAGTACAAAGGCAGCGCAGCATTGTCGGCTTCGCCAAAAAAATAATTAAGATTATATTGGGTACCGAGGTTTATGGAAGTTCCTTCAGTAATAACTGCAATAATGTAACAACGTTCTTTACTTGTTTTACAAGAAAGTTTGTTAGGGTCCTTGCTTCTGAATATAAAGAACTCGGCAAGTTTTCACAGCTAAAATTTAAACGTTTTAAAGTTACGTCATACATGCAAATAATCGACAATGAATATTAGATATATTTTAGATGGTTGGCAACCGATTTAAGGATACATAATCTGGTATCCGTCACTAAACAGTATGTGATTGATGACGCACGCGGTTTGTCCCCAGACGATGCGTCACGACATGCACGCCATGGAGCTGAGCACAGTCGCGGACGAGGTCTGCGCGCGTTCACTCGAGCAGTTCGACTCGGAGGACATGCTCTGTACCAAGGGACGCCCGCCTAGACACGACTCCGCCTGCAATGTAAGCTCTCTAGAACTTTACCCTCTAAACAGAGTAACTCCTTCCTCCGTTATTAGGATTGCGTCAAGTAAGGTTCCTACGTAGTTTCCTTATCTTTCCATTCCCGAGTCCCACTGCAGCATCATACTTGCATAAACTAAGGTTCACTAGAGTGGCCGAGGGCATGGACTACACACAGTGTAGGTGAGCCCGACCCAAAATAAAATATAATCTTTAAAAAAAATTAAATGAGTTAATTTCAGTTTAACGTTCGTGGGTTCAAACCCCGCAGTGCACATTGATTTGTCCTTCACACCACAGTCACAAAATTAATAGGTACAGTAGGCCAGCCACGGCTGACCTTGATTTTAAATACCTCTACTGATGACATGTATCGCAAAGCGCATACACTCGTGACGTGACTAGTCATACTGGCATTCCACCGAATCCTACCGAGATCGTCGTACGTACATATTTATGTTGTAGGGAACAGGCCTTCGCTGTACCTATCTTGTGCCACAATCCATTTCTGAAAACTTCATGAAAATCAATTTTGTTTGACCATTGATAATCCTCACCACTCATGCGGACAAACGGCGCGAGATACGGATTTGGTTTCAATTCCAAAAAATAGTCGTGCAACATGCCGAATCTCAAAAATAATTGAATGCTTCAAGGATTCCAGAGTTAAAAATGACCAAAACAAGTAGGTAATGATTTTGTAGTCGGTACCTGAGTTGAAAAATTTAGATAGAAGTTTGTGGGGTTTCCCCATCACAGAAGAATCTACATAGTAAACTAGGTTGAAATTGGTATCGTTTGGGCCGACTATTTTTGACACCCAAATTCAAACTCAAAAACGTGAGCGTTCTGCAGAAATCAAAAACCTTGAAACCCTCACGCTATCTTCTTAGCGTGTCGATGGCGTTAAACGTGTTTTTTTTCAAATTTTCCGGACCAAAAGAGGCGACCGTCAGTGCGGGCCTTAGTGCCCTTCAGGGAAGCTGTTACGGCTTTTGAGTCGAACTTGCGCCAGTTGGTACCTATATACCGGGTGCTGTAGGTCAGTTTCCTGTTTCAGTTTCTCCATTGCGCTCGTGATCTTCATACGAACAGCTGGTGGGGCTATGCCTGCCAGTGGGTACAGCATATTGCGGAGGTAGATTTGAGACAGCCCGTTATAATGCGACAGGTCTGGTTGAGTGCTACATCCACGTCCATTGCATGGTTGACCGAGCCCTGACAGGACATGCGTATTCTCCAGCTAAATGGCAGAGTGCTAGCCCTGTTTGTGCTTTGCTCCCCACTTTGTAGACGTGAGACGTGTTAGCAGGTTGTTTCGCGTACTCACCTTTTGCTTGATATTGGCACAGTTTTTTTTAAAGGTAAGAGATCTGTCCAGCATTATCCCAAGGTATTTTGGGCTGCAGCTGTGTTTGATCGCCGTCCCTCGGCCAAAGATGTTGAGTTGTTTGTTAGCGTCACAATTACGCAGGTGGAAAGCACATGATTGTGTTTTAGACGGGTTCATATTTAATGCGTTTAAGTCGTAGAATAAGCCAAAGTGTTCCAGCGTTGTTGTGAGGTTGTCTTCTGTTTCTTCGAAGGTCTTGGACTGTGTGGTCAACGCCCTAGCAACGTCCGCGTAAAGGAAATGCTCAGTGTTAGGAGTGGAAGGCTGGTCATCCGTATAGATATTATTATATTTATAGTTTATTTATCTATTAACTTATTTATTCATTGAATTATGTAGGTATGTATATACAATATTTTAATTTCTTACTTATGTTAGTATATATTTGGCTAGGCATTATATTTATTTAGGGTCTATTCAGTTTATTTATCAACTTATATATTAATTGCATTGTGTAGTTATAATAATATTCGTATTCCAATAAGTCTTTATTTTATGCATTTAACTTTTGTAGCCCAACTTAAATATAGTTTTTTTATATATTTCCCGTATCATATTTGTTAATCATAAAATATTATTTTTATACAGATTAGATTTGACATGTAAAACGTATACTTTATGTATCTATTTTACAAATAAACAATTTGAATTTGAATTTGAAATTTGAATTTGATATTAAATAGGATCAGGGCCAACACACTGCCCTGTGGTAGGCCGTTCTTCTGGCAACGCCACCGGCTTAATGAACTTGGAAGCAGCTATTGTGGAGCATTTCGCTCAATATTTACATGAAGCCGGGGTTTTGTGTGAGGTTTGTGAACTTCCGGAGAAAGCGTTTGATGTTTACTGTGTCGTAGGCTGCAGATAGGTCTTCAACGATAGCACCAGTTACTTTACCCAATTCGTACCCATTTTCTATATGTTGTATTGTTAGCTTTAGTATTTGGCTGGCGCACAACTTCCCAGATCTGAAACCAGCCTGTTCCGGAATGAGGATTCGGTCAATTTTGGCGGTAAGTCAGTTAAAGAAAAGCCGTTCGAACAGCTTATTCGTTTGACACAACAGTGATATGGGCCGGTCGTCCTTAGCATTGTCGGGAAGTTTTTGATTTTCTCCAAAGCTTAGGTATTATGCCTCAGAACAGCATTGGTTGAAAAGTGTTAGCAGCCATGATACTGCTCCGGGGCCTAGGCCACGAAGTAGTTCTGCAGATATGAGAATGATTCCCAGGAAAATCGTCAGAAACAGGATTCACTCACTGCAGGCGATCTTGTGTCATTGTTGCTCTCAGTTTTGACTTAACATGTATCATCTTAGAGAACACAAACTCACATGAGCAGCTTGTTACAGCTATAACCATAAATTAGCGTAAAGTCTTATAAAATGAGGTGTATTCCTCAGATCTTTCAATCAACCAGTCTAGCCATTGGTAACTTAACCCTTTCTCTCTTATAAGAAGACCTAATTTAGATTCTAGTTCCCTAAGATTCACATCTCTGAATGTCTTGCAAATGATCTCAAGGTCAGCTATCATTGCTTTAAGATTCACGATATTCCTGAACTCTCTTACTAAGGCTGAACCTGCACTTCTGTTTCCTTTTCTATAGAGATTTCTACAGAGACTCAAGAATACCTGAGTTCCAGGTGTGCTATCAATCTTCACCGACACTTTTTGCTTGCCCTTTGGTGTTGGAAATTCGACCCCAGCGTACAACTTTAGTATTTGGCTTTCTTTATTTTCGGGGTACGCGACGGCGGCGTACGAGAGCAAATGGTGCGACGCGGGGTGTGTTGTGTAAAGTAGAGGGGGCCCTCGCTCAGTCAGTCAAAAGCGCGATATTTAAACAATTTTCTTGTTTGAATCCTTGACCCAAGGGGGGCACGTTAAGCCCGAAGCCCTGTGTGCACGCCTATGCCGGGGATGAACGGATGGACTGACACTTCGGCTTCGCTAATAAGGGTTTCCGTTTTTGAAGATAAAATAAAATTCTGTTGTGTCCATCGCAGGGTGACAGCGGCAGTGGTCTAGTGGACAACAGCGGTCGCCTCCTGGGCATCGCGTCCTGGGTAGAGAACGACGCCTCCAGGTGCTTCCGCGGGGCTATAGTCGTCTTCTCCAGGGTGTCACGAGTGCGCGACTGGATCAGACAAGTCACTGGAGTCTAGTGACAATCGCGCGTTCGGAAACCGGTATTTGTAGATGACTACAGGAACTTGCTCAATCACTATCGAATCGACTACACTGATGTCCGTCGTCTGTACTTACTTGCGTAATATATTAAAAATGTAACGAGTGGACTACGGTACAGAGGTGGTGAAGGTCAGCTCGTGGGATATATCTGTGATAAAACGACAACTTACATGTCTATGTGACCACTTCATGGTTTCGTCACTATTGCCATTTTAATATTCAAGTAAATTCAAACTATGACGTACTTTTTGCATAACTTGGACCCACTGAGGAAATAACCCATGTTTGTTGATTTCTGAGATCAAAAGCCAATGTTGTTGGTTTGATTAAACTTTTTAATCAGGATGTACGACTTTATTCTAAGATTGTTTTTTACTCAAATAAATTATTTTACAAGCATGGCTGTAATTATTTTTCCTGGTATAAATTGAAATTATAACTATTTTACCATAGTGCGTGCAATGCACAGACATTTAATTATACTAAGTATTATTAATATATTATTATTAATATTATACGTCTGTGGTGCAATGTGCATGCAATAGTGGGCAAAGTTATAACAAATAAGAGGGTTATATCTGAAAAGTGGGCAAAGCTCTGCAATCAAATACCGAATAAACCTATTGAACAGCGGGCCTATTATGTAACTTAGTGTCGGTTGCCATCATTCACCAAAAACGGATAAAACATGAACTTCCAAAATAACCTTTAATGGGTATTGATCTATATTTACGAATTGTGACGTCATTTCAAGTGCGAACGTATCCTTAGATAAGCGGAATTCGATAGTATACCTATGTTTTCGACGTTTGGCAACCAGTTGACATCGGACTCAAAGATACATAATCTAGGGGGTGCCCCCTGATTCTGTAACGTAAAATCAGTTTCCCAACCAAGTGCTTATCGTCGAAAACGTACACAACCGATTATCTAAGGATACGTTCGCATTTGAAATGACGTAGGTATAACAATTCGTAAATTGTTCAATACCCATTGATGGTTATTTTGAAAGTTAATTTTTAACTGACTTTATTTGACAACCGATTCAAAGATACGTAATAGGCTCGCTGGTCCCAGGATTCCAAATCCACCCGCGTTAATCCAATTTTTGCTCCGTTTTCGGTTTGATGGTTATTTTATTAATACCCCTTCTAGACATAAGACATTTATATTCATAATTGGCATTATAGTCTGTGTACTTACCAGGTTCACTGCGATGATAATAAAAAAAATGCATCTAAATCCGTTGGGTGGTTCTCGAGTTAAAACAAAACGTACTCATACGTACAGAACAGACAGACGAAAATTCTAAAAAAAATTGTTTCGTTCTTAGTACAATCCTAATAACAGATTTAATTTCAATTTTCGCGAAAGTATACAATGTACAGGCACGACACGACACTTTACTACTTTATTATTAATATCGATGCATAGATACTCGTAGATGCACCCCGGCCCGAGAGCCCTACACTCTTTGTTGCCTCCCCTTTATGTTTATATACTTTATCAAGTGTAGTCATCATGTTTACCTACTTAAAATACAATACAAAACAAAAAATACAATTGTTTTATGTCACGATTTATGGAGTCGTTACTGCCATGACGAAAAAATGCTAAATTACCCAAATGCTAGCGTCTTAGAACAAATTTAAATATATCGTCTATGTCCGGGAAACATTAAATGATTAAACATTAAACCTTGCCAAATTGCCAACAAACAAAACAAAATAATTTAGCCAAGTGCTACCCGGACTCGCGCACAAGAGGTTCCGCAGCCCCACACGATACGGGGACGGAACCCTAAAAACGAGGTAAATAACAACAATATATATAATGTATATCGTAGCAACCAGGCCCGCCGTAAGCGAATAATAGCCAACCTACCTATAATTACTACATATATTTTCGTTTATATTAAATCGTTAACATCGCAATCTATTTTATTTTATTTTATTTATTTATGGAAAAACAAGGTAGGTGGTACCACCATCTTACTCGCAAATTCTCCCGAAGTTATTCGGGGGAGAGTAAGAAAACAGCTCTCAGCCAAAACCAGGCGGCCCACCATTGCCTGGGACCGATGGATGGCGGTATATCCATCCCTAATTGCCAGGCCTTATATAAAACAGACTGGTGACGGGCAGCGGCGTCACTGGTGCAAGGGTTTCGGCACCACGCTCACCAACCCGCCTGCCCAGCCTGTGTGAGTATGGGCATTTCTTCCAGGAGGACCGCCAAGAGTGGTGAAATCCTGGAAAGACCTATGTCCAGCAGTGGACGAAACAGGCTGATGGATGGATGGATGGATGGAAAAACAACAGGAGCAAACTACAGAAAGCAAATAGTATTAAAGAAATGTTGACATGTACATGAATAATTTACTCCCTATAACATTTTTCACAAAGAGATAATTAACTTTTAGTGACATTACAGATTAAATAATATAAACATAAACCTAAGTTAACTAAATTTACAACTACACTACATTACAAACTCTATCCTCCGAAATAGTAAATAGTAAATACATAAATAAATAAGTCGGAAAATATACATACACACATATACAATATATAAGTATTGTACTTTTAATATCACATTCATAAACATGTTCATATTAATACTATACGTACCCAATGTTTAATATGTTTTAATTAATTAGATTATATTACTTGATTCTTTCTGAGTCGTCAAGGATTTGTCTTATTTTTCTTAAATGTAAACCTTTTTAAATTGAATAGGTCAGCTGACAGGAATGTTTTATTGTATGACTTACAGATTCTTCTAATTGGCATCCATTAAAACTAAAATGCAATGCCAATTGCCAATGTCTGGGGATGTTCATAACATAAACGACAATTATCGCCACACGGATACAAATGTATTTAAATAGAAAAACACAGAAAGTAGTTTTAAAATAATATAAAAGATAACTAATCAAAAACACAATTAGACAATAACTTATAAGTATAACGTAACATCAACAAAAACAAACGAACATAAGAAAATTTTAATAAAGTGGACACCAAAGTATGACTTGAATCAAATGGACGTCGTCGAGGATTTGAACTCTGGGCCCTTTGCATCGTAGGCAAACGATCTACGCCACTTGCCACGGAGTAGTCGGAGACAAGAGTGAAAATAACGTATGGTTCCTTCCGATGTCGACAAATAAATAAACAAGCGAGATATCTTTGATTTCCCGGATATCCTGTCTCGGTAAGGGGAAAAGGTCTGTTCCACAAGCTAGAACATTAAGTAATATAACTATAGTTTCAATTGAACATGAAGTTTAAGATTAATTAATTTTTATCATTTGTTATTATTCTTTAGAGTATATGCTATGATTTAACCAAATTTGAAACTTGTGTGTATTGTCGTCTTTATTGTAGGGCTGAAGCAATTAACTTTAAAAATGCTACTTTTTCGAAGTATTTTTTTTTTTTAATAATAATAAATTTCTTTATTCCAGGCTCTAAGCCTATAATATAAATGCTTTAACAAAAAATTTTATTTTTCAGGGGTTTTTCTTTTCTGTGGTGCCTTCCTGTAGCGTCAGAACACGATCCCCTCCGGCCAGAAGTCCGAACTGACTTGAAGGACTGAAAGCTAGTACTCCTTTCAGCTGAAATGTTTGCGCGGCGTTACGTAAGCCAAAGATCATACGCGGAAATTCAAATAGGCCGAAGGGCGTAATGATGACTGTCTTCTCTATATCAGCTGGCGCAACTGGAATGCCATGATAAGCGTGATTAATGTCAATTTTCGAAAATATTTTTTTACCTGCTAGTCCGAATGTAAAATCCTGAAGACGTGGTATCGGGTATCGATCTGGTTTAGTGACGCTATTGAGGCGTCGGTAATCTCCGCAAGGTCGAAGTTCGCCGTTTTTCTTTGGTACCACATGTAGCGGGCTCGCCCACGCACTCTTGGATGGGCGGCAGATACCTAAATCCTGCATAAGACGGAATTCTTCTTTTACTCTAGCGTATCGTTCATAAATAGGAAGCTGGAACTGCAGTCGACAGTACATCTAAACACTCAAATGTGTCAATATAATTTCTGATACTTTACTTTCGCTGGCGCAGAAAATTCCTCCTAAACTTTATTTCACTATATTTTTGGAGAATCTATCGAAGTGGTATAAGGGTAATAATGTGTAATGTAATAATGCACAATGGTATAAGGGTTGGCATTGTTTAAAACAATTTTCATTCAGCCTTTGCCGTTTGCGTTTATTCAACCTTTGCCCCGTTTTCGGCTTGGACGTTATTTTATGAACACCTTTTATAGTCTATGTGTTGACCAGGGTAACCACAATGATAATAAAGAAAACCGCATGCAAATCCGTTGATGGGTTCTCGAGTTATAAAAGCGTTTATTCAATCTTTGCTCCGTTTTCGGCTTGGGCTTTATTTTATGAACATCCCTTATAGCCTATGTGTTGACCAGCGTCACTGCAATGATAATAAAAAAACCGCATCCAAATCCGTTAAGTGGTTCTCGAGTTCAAACGGAACAGACAGACAGACAGACAGACAAAAATTCTAAAAATTGTTGTTTCGGCCTCAGTACAGTACTAATAACCCATTTCATTTAAAATTTCGCGAAAATATTCATTGTACAGTCACGACTTTTTTACTACTTTATTATTAGTATATAATATACCCATAGAATAGATTAATAAGTAAACTTGATAAACTGTACATAGGATTTTTTAATAGAGCCCATGCGTCTATGCAAAAGTATTATTTTCACCTATTTTGCGCTAAATTTAGAAACGCAGTGATCTTCGTTACAGTCATATTGCAACGAGCGCCGTTATGAACCTCATTTTAATGTCTTTTCCGTCGATGTTCTTGCGTTGATGAGTTTTTTCTACTTTAGTAATTTAATGGCTGGTTATTTTCTATGGGTCTTTAAGTACAAATATTCTGTTATCTTTTTAATTATGCTTTACCAATTATTATTGTGGGTAATAGCTTCTTATCTTGGAAAATGATACCTAAGACTTCCCACTAAAGCGTACTAAAGGCTTGATTTTCAGAACGGTATATGCACATATTGATATTGATATTTTTATCACAATTTATGATCTTTAACCATCTTGACCAAATTTCAGCTTAAAAAATGTTTTAGTTTATTCAGAAAAAAAAATCCAAGCAAGCTTCAATTACAAATAAATAATTGTCGCTATTTTTGTCCAATTAACGTTTCAGAATGTTACAGTTCGTTTAAACTACAAATAATTTTATATTTCTGATTGTGACATACCTAAAAAGGGGTAAGAATAATTTAAACTTTACGAAACGAGACCAGCGGGCCTATTACGTATCTTTGAATCGGTTGCCAACTATGGTTGCTATTGACCAAAAACAGTTGTAAATGTACAAAGCACTTAGTTTTGTTGCCTTTTAGCGTTAACAAGTCTTTGAAAACAAAGAAAAATCAAAATATAGAAGTCTTTGTTTAATAAAAACGCAGTAATTACAACCTATTGCAAGGATATTTGCGATTCTGGAGATGTCCTGATTTTTCATTTCAGCTCCATGAAAAATTCGTAAAAATATATAAAATTGCAGTTTTCCTGATTACCCCACATGATTATACACTCCCAGAAACCTAAATCGGGCCATCCTGCATTTTCAGTTTGTATCGTCCATAGCTAAAAAAAATTGTTTTAACGACCAAAAAGTTTTTATGGGTACATTCAAAACCAATTTGTCGCGGAAAATGGTTCCAAAAAATTCGTAAACTCGAAAAACAAATGAAGACCTGCATGTGTTCATTATCTAAGAAAACATGAAAATACAGATACTTTAAATTGGAGCTTTGACTGACTTTTATTTTTATCTACGTTTTTAATAAATTTTTACGTTGTTTTTATTAAAATTTAAACCATTTCTGAATTTAAATTATGGATACTTCGCCTGAAGTAGCGGCGCAAGCTGTGGCACTCCTTCGGTCCGGTTTAAACCAGTGAAACGTGAGTAGACGACTCCATACAAGCCGGTCCACTACTCAAGGAGTGCAAGTACCGTAGATACATTGAGACTCAAAGATATGTTCGCCGTTCACGTGGACCACGATCTAGAGTGACAACGGAACGACAGGATCGGTTTACGTTTACGACCAGTTTGAGAAATCGTCACCTAACTTCGGTCGAGATCCAGGAACAGCTTCAAGACTTACACGGGGTCGCTGTTAGCGCACGTACTGTTAGGAGAAGGCTTGAAGAACGTGGACTAAGGCCGCACAAGCCAGCCAATGGACCGAAACTAGAGCGCGATCACCGAATGTCGCGCATTCATTTCCCAAGTAGCATTTTACTCCATTTAAGAGTACACATTTAGTTCCCAGGTGTACTTGAAGCATTATTACAGTTCACTCGTGATGTATAAGCTGCATTATTGCGATTAATTACACCTATACCTGTCTAAGGGACTTATAGGAGTGTAGAGTTATACTGTTATACGATTGTTGGTGTTATAATACTCTAACAACTATCCTTTAGTCAGCCGTCTGACTAAGAGCATTATAGGAGGGTAGAGATACGCCAACCGCTGTTTAACGGCCTACTTGTACGATGTTACAGAGCTAGCATTTTAATAGAACACATGTGGTCATTTATAAAGCCAAAGGCTGTTATGTTTACTTGTTTTAGACTGTTATACAGCTGAGAGCTGTAGTAGGACTTGTTTGTGATCATTAAAATAACCTTTTTTTACTGCTGTACAGAAGTGTTTAAATGGTTCACATGTGCACTGTAGGCTGTTAAAAGGACTACATGTGTTGTCTATTAACATCAATAGCAGTTTATTTGTCCACAAGTACTACTCTTATTGGCTGTAAGCTGAACATGAATGTGAATGTGATATTCTATTACACTTATCCCACAAGCTGCGTGTTATTACGTCTCGTGCAAAAAATTGTGAAAATGAATAAAAAATCCTGGAAAATAAGAGCGAGAACCGGTGGAATAAGAAGAAAAATTGCAAAAGAATATTCGCAAATTGTAAAAATAAACAGTCGATTGACAACGACGCCCGAAAATGAGCCCGTCGATACGGCTTCAACAAGTGCGACTTCAACCGTTGTTCATGGTGGTTCTGTACATGATGCAGAGGAAAATGTGCCTGAACCTGAAAGTTCCCTTCAAAATATACAGATATCAGAGTGTGGTGATTGCAGTTCTAGTGATAGTGAATACAATTTTGACTTGGACAATCATTTAACCTTTCGCAAAAAAATAAGAACATGGGCTATTGAAAATCGTATTCCTCATTCCGCTTTGAATAAATTGTCAGGCATAATAAACGAATTTAAACCGGGAACACTACCGTCTGATGCTAGAACAATTTTATGCACTCCAGTTAATGTAACTTTAAAAAATGTAGATGGAGGTCTAAGATGCTAAATATCATAGTATTATTGGTCTACTTAAATATCCTATTACTATTGATATCCTATTATAATTATTTTTGGATATAAACTATAGCTATAAACTTTATCATAACCAGTTTTTAATACATTTTTAACTTCAATTAGAGACTAAAGTCGATTCTAAAGGCTTTAATTTTAATTTTAGTGCTGTCAAAACTTAATATTTTCCAAAGTTAATATATCTTCTCTTGTTAACACTAAGATCTATTTTGCAATAAAGAAAATGTATATTTATCAGCACTAAAACTAAAATTAAAGCCTTCAGAATCGGCTTTGGTCTCTAATTGAAGTTAAAAATGTATTAAAAACTGGTTATAATAAAGTTTAAAATTTTCAGCAAATTTTTTTTAATCAATTTATAGGTCTACTATGTCTGGTAAATCTGAAATATCTTCTGTCTGTTTACTCCGTAGTCTTCCAATAGTAATAATTTAAAAAATTACCAGAAATAGATAGAAGTAGCTAGATTTGTTTTGGTGGCTAAAATGGATTATTTTTTGGCTAAAACTGTTGAAAATCCGCTAGATCTACCCACAAAGTGGCCAAAATGGCAACACTGACAATAACTAATCCTATCCTGGCCATCACGCACGCCACGGGCGCACGCGAGTGATCAGAGGATCTATACCTATCCCGTTCCCGCCTCTATTTCTCGCTTACTTATTAAAAGGAATGCGCATGATTACTTTCAAGTTCAGAAAGAAATAGCATAAACTTTCTCTAAGTAGATATTTAAGGTGATCGTCAAGCACGTATTCAGGGGGGGATAGGTGGGATTTATCCCCCCCCCCCCGAAATTTGGCGTGACATACACGGGACTAGGAATGTTTATCCATAACCACTGTAAAGTACGTTTTAATAAAAAAGGTAGGGTACTTTTGATACTTAATAATAATATAGTACAGCGATTACAGAGGCTTCTTTCACAATTCACATTGTTGGTTCAATGAATGTCCCCCCGCCGAAACAAAAGTCTGGATACGTGCCTGGTGATCGTACACCCGTCAGCTCCGTACGCGCCAAGTCTGCTAGTGTAACCATATTTTACAGAATTTTAACAGATAAATATCAGAAATAACAGTTATATATCTCATAAATAACAGGAATAACAGTTATTTATCTGATAAATTCTGCAAAATGTGGTTAAACCACAGTTATTTATACTATGGTTACACTATTACACTTGCTGACTCGGCGCTTTAAAAGATTGTAAACAGTGTTTGTTACTATGGCTGAGTGACAACTATTATTTTCTGTCCTTTTCTGTCGCAAAGCATAAATGTTGTCCCTCTTTATCTAGTTTGTTTACATTATTTTAAATACCTCCTTGAACAGAGTAGTGTTTTTTGTAAGTGTAAATGTCACCGGCAATCTGTATAATTCAGGTATTGTATACAGTACCTAGGTAATGTATACAATGCCTGGGGCGTCCCGGCAATGTATGAAATATTATGAATATTATTGTCCGTTACATACTTTACCTAGGCAATGTATACAATTCCTAGGCATTGTATAGAGTACCTGCTGGTCAACCGGCAAAGTGTCAAGTTATTACTAATTAATGGAATAATATTAAACAGTCAGAATTAGTTTTTTGGAAGTCTTCCAGCGCAGAAGAGAGCCGGTAGGTTAGGTTAGACCGCCATACATAATCTTCGTGGTTATTTTTTTTATGACCACCCTGAAATACCATTTAACCAAAAGGCTAAGCTTTGTTCATAAAAAATCATTTAAATACATGCCTTAATCAATTTCCCACTCCTGCTCACGTCTGTTATATACATTACCGGCTGCGCATTCGGTACTGTATACAATGCCTAGGCAATGTACTAAATAAATAATATTTCATACATTACCTTAATCTTTTTGGCATTGTATACATTGCCTAGGCATTGTATACAATACCGGATTATACAGAAAGCCGGTAACATAAATACTCTGAGACCAAACTCTGTGTCTCACACGAAAACAAAAAGTGATTTTTGTTAGTTTGTTACAACATTTTTACTTTAGGTACTCATACTTGACTTAGTACCTGGGCTAGGCGATTTAACGGACAATTATTATTATTGCGGATCTCTAAAATTTCAGTATATTAAAAGAATTAAACGATGACACAAGTGACCTGAACTACATCTTAAAGCTGTACATAAGTTCACATTAGAATAAATTTATAGACATTGGCTCTGTAGTGGTGCAAATGTGGGACTTTAAATAGAAAACAGCATTCTAACAGAACACATGTGAACCTATATACGCTCCACCGCATTAAATTGGAGTTATAACAGTTCACATAGCCGTATTTCATTTCCACCATTTTGTTCTAACCTAAAATATTTACCAAATAAATCTCCAAAATTATCATGCAGATTTATCACAAAATACGTAGATAGAGCGAATGAGTTTTGGTTTCATGTTATAATTAATTACCGTAGTATAATTATAATGCCAATATAATATCAAACACTGAAAATTGTAGATTTCCTTTTAGCCAGTTTTAAATATTTTAAAATGAATATCGCGTTTTTACAGAGGCGCGTGAATATTTTAGCTGTAAATTTGTATATATTTCACGATAAAGTTGCATTCCCATGGCATTAACATTATTAAGTATTTAAAACAGGTACTACCTCGTGTTATCATACATTTTTATCCTTGATCCGCCGGAGTTTGGTTTCTGATGGCACACACAAAATCAACTATGAGGATAATAATTAATAATAAAATAAAGAAATAATTTAGGACACACGTGAACTTTAGGTAGCACTGGAGTAATTTTGTGGGATTTTATAACTGTGAAGGCTGTGTATTTAGCCACTTGTTACTCTTTATTACATGTACTTAGTATGGTTCACACTGCGTCCCATATAGTGCCGTAAGTCAGCCTTAAGTCCGATGTTACTACTTAAACAGCTATTATAATGCTATTATACTGCTAATGTACAGCCATAGTGAACTTAAGGCTGTCTAATTTGTGCCCAAACTGGTTCTATAAGAGCATTATAGCAAGCTATACAGCTCTTATACAGCTAACTTACACAGCTTTTGGAGTACATGTGAACGACTAGACAGCTTATATAGAACCCCGAATGCTACTTGGGTTTGCGCGTCAACATGGAGCCAGGTGCTCTTTAGTTACGAAACAAAGATCATGCTTCATTAAAATTAAAATAGATGGAAGGAGAAAGATGTATCGAAGACAGGGAGAGCATTTTGAGCAGTGTTGCATAGGAAAGAGAGTGAGTTATAGGGATGGGTCGTGGACCGTCTGGGGAGGCATTTCCGCCGAAGGCAAACTGCACATTGGTTTGTGTCAGGACCTCGGATGCCTTCACTAAATGCTGATCACTAACCGCAATGTTTGGAGGCCCATGTAATGCCGTATGCCGGCCGGCGGTTTGTGGGTTCAAACTTCATTTTTTGCATGACAATGCCAGAGCACACACAGCAGGAACTGTCACAAATAACCTCCAAGACGTTGGTATCACGGTTATGCAATGGCTATCAAAAATCCCCGACATGAACCCCATGGAACATTTATGGGACTAGTTAAAAAGACGCATTCGGGCTCGTCATCCAGCGCCACAAACATTACAGGAGCTGAAAACAGCTATCGAGGAAGAATGGGAAATTATTCCTCAATATGTAAAATTATTCAGTTTAATGTCAAATCGCATGAATGCAATCATAAATGCTTTGGAAGGCAATACAACTTACTATATAAAAAGTTGTTTTTTTTTACTAAACCATTTTTTCTTTAAAGCTCCAATAAATGTTTTGCTCTATAAACAGACGAAGCCAATACATGTGACACATAAGTTCCTTTTTTTTGTTCCTTGTATTCAAATTTAGAACAGCAGCACATGAGACTAATGTTGGATGCACCAACTTCAAAATTGCATAAAAACTATTTGGTCGATAAAACATTTTTTTTTAGCTATGGGCATACAAACATAAAATGCGGGGTGGCTCGATTTAGGTGTCCGGGAGTGTATTTGAGTATAATAATGGTTAGCAGAAACAGTTTCAAGTAAAAAACGACTACTGTCAAATAATTCAAATACTGGCTAGAAAAGTTGTTTTTCAGTCCACAGTGCAGCGAAATGCGGGAGGCGAGGTACAGTCAGCAAGGCTCCCGCCTGCCTTAAGAGCTATAGGATAGCATGATATGAATGACAGTTCGTGATTTTTCGTTTCACCTATACTACTCACACCATACTACATACACCCAGGTACAAAAAAAAATGCTTTTACTACGGAACCAACGTAAATCGGCTATTAATAGAAAAGTTTTGGATTGAAAAACACTTGTACTTGTCCACTTATTTATATTATTTCCCTTACCGGTTTCGCTGTTATAGCATTATCAAAGGTTTTTTGGTTCCTACGCGTACCATCGCCAGTTTCCTGCTTCCCCAACATCATCTTAACATCTTGAATACATTTGGGAAGGGTAACTTTATACCTCGGTTAAAAATGCACATCTTATTATTAATTTCCTTACTTTTGAATAAAAAGTATGCAATAAATGTGTTTTAAAGCAACTTGCGGACATAGGTAGTTTATTAATAATAAAGACTTCACAAAAAAATTACGTACTTTAATGTATTACATTTTGTTTGCATTACATTAACAAACTTAAAAGCGTGTTTACAGTTGTAATGTAATGCAGCTAAAATGTAACGCATAAAATTGAATAATTTTCATGTGATCACCTAGCTATTAACAAGCAGTTTGCGCGAATTGCTATAAAACACATTTATTGCATACTTTTTATTTAAAAGTAAGGAAAACAATATTATGATGTGTATTTTGCACCGAGATCCTCCATTACCACTAAAGAACTATTTTGGGATTAACAAAATTTTGTTTTGACAGCACTAAAACTAAAATTAAAGCCTTCAGAATCGACTTTATTGAGGTGTTTTAATTTATTTTTTATATTCTTCAAGGCTTTACTACTAAAATAAAATTAAGTAAAACATTATAACAAAAAACTAACTTTTTATCTTCATAAATACGCATATAATTTACCCCAAAAAATATGCTATATACGCCGTACAAATATGTGTATATAAGTAATAGTTTCTAAAGTCCTTTCCAAACAAGAATGGGATCGCACCCGCTAATAAGCTAGCCATTCATTTCTCTCGCTCTGTCTAGCGTGGTTGAAAAGTTTTAACAAAAGTAGGTAAAACGACAGTTTACATGTCAATAATGTACCTTGTACAATGCTTGGGTCAGAATTCAACGCAGCCATTGGGGATCCACATGAGACTAAATATAGTATACTACTAAATATAGTCTCATGTTGGAGAAAATCCAAAATAAATTTATTAGGTACTTGTACATACATGAGGCTGCATTGGGTGTACCCTTTTTATCTGCTGATGTACCCAACTTTATTTATTTTAAGTATGGTTGGGTACAACGACCTGAGGGTGAGGAGGCGCCTTGCACAAGTCTCATATATATTTATGATACTGGTGGGTAAGATCCAGAATGCAGACATACTGGCGAGGATAGGCCTGTGTGTTCCCAAAGGGTTCGTAGGGCGGCGGCGGCAACCCCGGCTACTGGTGGTACCGCATGCCAGGACCAACCTGCTGGCCGAGGCGCCGCCGCTCACGCGAGCGCTGCGCACCCTCAACATCGTAGCGGAACAAGTACATACACCTATTCCTCTGTGCTCTGAGTTAATTCACATTGTATGTTATAGTTATAACTGTATGTGTATTTCTTTTTTATAATTGAATAGCTTATTTTTATTATGTTTGTAATATTATAATTTTTGTTATGCTGCACTATCGCATTAGTTTGTTAGACCTGTAATGATAGTTGTAAGTTTTTGAATAAATAAATAAATAGAAAAAAAATAAGAAAAATCAAATGAATACTTTGTTTTTGAAACGGCTTTGGCGAAAAAGGAATTCTCCCGCAAGTTGTCATTCGCCCCCTCCCACTCCCTAAAAAAAAGATTTGGATCCCCGTAAAACATGATGCACCTCGTAAATTAGTATTTGCCAATTAAACGTAGGCATAAATGTAAAATCAGCCCAGTAATCTCAGCCACTCGAGGTAAAGCCCGCCTCCATACCGCGACGATGACAATATCAGACAATGCTACCGCATGCTCACAACATTAAGCGTACACACGACTCAACCTAAAACAGGTCTTATCAAAAGGAAATAGGATTGTAAACATCAAGTTGCAACTGTGTCGCTAAGTTAGTGTTGTATAATATAAGTGGTGCGGCGTGTCGGCGCGCGCGCACTCCGAGTCGTCATGTCGAGAAGCGCGCTGCTGCTGGTCGCGCTCGCCGCGTGCTCGAGCGCGCGACCTTCCGATGATAACCTGAACCCGGGCCAGAAGCGACCCCTCACAGTCACCACTGCGCCAGACTATAATATCTTCAAAAAACCAAGTAAGTATATCATCCTTCCATTAAGAAAATACCGTTGTTCAATCATACAAAGCAAGAAATCTTCGAATCAGTGCCGTGTAATTAATTACTTGGTTGACACGTCCATTAAGATCAAATTAATAATGGTGACAATAGAGTGAAGGAACCTGGGACATGTTGGTACTTGCGCAACACGTTGATGTCTTTCGTGACGACGACGACTGCCGTCCGTCAAATTCTTTGTCATATACAAGTTCAACCACTTGTAAGTACCTAGTGGTTTATCGATTATACAAATCAGCCGTATCCACCTACAGTACGTACGTACCTGCCTTACCAATGACCCTAATGAAGAACCGGCTCAAATGATAAAACGATTCACTCGTGTTCCGGATATAAACACAGAACGAAATTTTATTTTGTTCGAAATGTTCACGGTTTAATTATAAATGTGCGGCGGAAAGCTGATTTGAGACACCCATATTAGCCTACTTCCTGTGTGGAGCCGAGCTAGTAAATCCGATTCTGAAGGCTTTAATTTTAGTTTTAGTACTGTCAAAACTAAATTTTCTTCTTTCCAAAATAGTTCTTTAGTTTCAACAACAGAAGCTATATTACTTTGGAAAAATTCAAGTTGTGACAGCGCTAAGGACCACAGAATCGACTTTATTGTCAATTTCAACAGTCTGTAACTTACGAGTATGTATGTATGTATGCTTCAAGGTCGGACATTAGATTGGAATTGGAAAAAGAACGTTATATTTTAAAATGTTTTTATAAATACCTACAAAAAGTAATCGAAGTGTTGGTCATACAAGTACAATAAAATGAAAACTATAATGAATGATTGAATTTCATTCCAGGTAAATGTTTACCCAAACAATTTAAGAGAGTTTAATTATAACCCTTTGATACCTTTCCAAATACAAATACATATTAAAAAAATCCCTTTATCCCTGTATGTAAAATTTTTGTATATGACTTAAGAAATACAGAGTGAAACAAATTCAACAGGTCATGGAGTATTTGTCGCATATCACCGAAAATATTATTTTTTGCGACTGACTGAACTAATCTGTAATGGGAAGTAAAAATAAAGTAGGCATTTTCTTTCGATTGTTTCGGTGAACATGTACCCTAGAATTATTTTCACGTAATTTGCTGGTCTTATGGAAGTTGATTGTTGAGATTTGTCTGCACTTGGTGGAACTTATCAATGAAAACGCTTGTCCTTTTCCTCAAATTACATTTAAGAATACACTACCCTACCGGTTTCACTATAGAATAGGTGTAAAATATGTCCCTATATTTACTTCAATTTAAAGCCCTTGATGATGCTTCTATAGCGAATAATTTGTGGAAAAGTACAAGTGTTTTCATCACAACAACAATGCTGGACTTATATTTTCCTTATGACAATAAGTTAAAAAGCGATCAACAAAGGAAGGTCACGAGCTTTTTCCTCGTTCTATTTTGTAATTAACACAATATACTCATGAGTGCATGATTTTCCTGTCTTCTACAAGTAACACAGTATTATACCTACTACTTAAATATGTATGTACCCGTTGTGCCTATACTTCTGTTATTAATTAGGAAATGTTGCTTCCGATGAATATATTAAAAGGGTTCCGCATCCGGATTATGTGTTCATACGTTGGGAACATTGCTATAGTTTTCCTATTTCATTCACATGCCCCTATAATGCTAATTATGAAATATTTTCAGATAAGAAAATATAGTTTCTTTACACGTTTTCTCAAACGACAAAAAATTAAAAGAACGCCTCCAATGAAAAATTGACGTTTTCAGAAAATATTAACTTTTTGCACACTAAATAGAAAAAAATATATTGAAAAACTGGACTAGGTAAGAATTCTATGTCTATGGTAAGAAACAATGTGTGAACAAATAGATTAAACTGTTTAAAATTTCTTGTTTTATCCGTCTCGGAGTCACACTTTAAAGGTTCTTTCTACTCATTTACGAGTACATATAGTACGGAACCAGAGAAATTGCAAAAAAACATTGTTAGCTAACTAATTATAAATCTACACATACATATGTAGTGCTATTTGAAAAATGCATAATTATTAATTATTACCTCTATCAGACTCTTCGGTCGCTGATTGCGAAAAATTATTTACATGCTTTCGAAAAGTGTTGTTGAGGGTGAATGTTTCTAACGCTTTTTTATTCAGTGGGTAGTGGCGCTCTGTTGAGGCAGGTTAAAAAGAACTCATCGGCCACTTACAATTATATACCTATATACCAGTGCTTACTATATACCAACCAAATTAATATATAAAAATCAGCAGTTACAATCTGCAACAGGCTGTCACCAGGGAGACCCGCTTGGACCACCAATCTTTGGTCTGGCGATTCATCTAGTAATGACAGGTCTAAATTCAATGTTTGTTATTTAGATGATGGTGACTTATCTATAATAGACCAAGGATGTCCAGCATATCCTTTTTTGTAGGCGCCAAAGCGATCTCGTTTTACTTTTCTATCTCTTAAACTTTGGTCACACAAAGCTCTCGAAAGAACATGTTATTCCTTCCGCAATAAATGAACCCCCGAACCAAACGTAAAACGATCATCAAATTCAAGAAAAAAAATTGCTCCCCTGTCATTAAAACTTTCAGTCATTTTGCCAAGGGACTGTCTCCGCCCATATACGAGCAAATATCTGAATTCAAAGCATCATCTGAACGACTATCAAAAATGTACACCTAAGGGCTAGGCACGTAACCCTGGCAACGCAACGCCTAGCCATCCCACGTGGTAACGCTGCTAGTTTCTGAGCGCCCTCCTATTTGACAGTTTTCTTTTAGATACGTTTAGTTTGTAGATTTTTTCTTATTTAGCTTAGTTTAGATTCAAATCATTATTGTTATTTTAAAGATTTAATTATTTGAAGTTGATGCTGGTGATTGTTGGCACTTGGTGGGTTTTTGATACATTTTGTAATGCACTAGTAGATACTTGTGTACTGCATTCATTGACAATGACTGCATTTAATAAAATAAAAATTAAACAAGTTACATTTAATACAAGTACATTTCAATAAAAAAAAATTACAATATTAGTGTGATTAGTGTGATGTGATTTATCTATATATATATATATATAATCTACGAGTATCATCTGTGTCGTACTTTATTGTATATTATGCACGAGTCATATTTTATTTAATCTTAATCGTTTCGCATTCTTTAAGTGATACATTGTACAGCCACGTTCCAGATGAAGTCCTCGTGACGCCGGTGGCAGCGGCGCCGGCTGTGGCACCAAGCTCCGAGAGCCTGGAGACGCTATCGCGGCCCAAAGAGAATGTTGCGAAGCCGGTGAACGAGAGGTTCCCCCACGCGGTGCTGTTCGGAAGGACCTGCGGCGGCTCCATCATCAGCCCCACCTGGGTCATCACTGCTGGACACTGGTAAGTGATAAAGAACTTATAAATCGCCCGTAAATGAAACATTCATTTTGTGGTTTGGTTAAAAACAGTTTAAGTCTAAAGTAGGTCCTGCACTACTGAGTTTTATTTTTGTTTTTGTTTGTTTTTATTCATTTCGGTAAAGGATATTGTAAATTTTTGGTGAATCCCTTATCTTGCAAAGATACCCGTAAAGGGTGTGCTCTACACACTTGTCGGCTAGTTGGTAGGGTTGGCCGTGGCCGTGTCTTTGCCTTATGGCGAATAATGTGACTCATTATGGTAAAGTTGTCTACCTTTTAGGGTTCCGTACCCGAAGGGTTCCAAACGGGACTGTAGTTCTAAGCCTGCGCTGTCTGTCTGTCCGTCCGTCTGTCACAGTCACACACAGGGGTCAACAGGTAACTTAATAGGTAGAAAGTTGAAATTTACACACAATACGTTATTATGGCTTGTATCACTAGAAATAATAAAATATTTCACACAATTAAATTTAAGGGGGATCCCCATACAAGAAACCTCTAAAAAGTCGACATAGTCTAATTAAACAAAAATGATAAAAAGTAGGGTTCCGTAGACGGCACCATTTTTTTTAGTCAGGCACTACCATTTTAGCGTCTTGTTTTTTGTCGCCTTATAACATCTATATTGTTGATATCTATGTTTTTAGGGTTTCGTACCCGTATTGTGGTACGGAACTCTTTGTTCGCGAGTCCGACTCGCACTTGCTCAGATTATTTAGGTACTTTCTGCTATATCCTAAGGAAGGCTCTTCGACGCTTTCCATCAGGCACGATAGCGCGACAACAGCATAGAAAATGAAAAAATTTGCTTGCTACAACTTAAGCGGCGTTGTCGATAATAAAGGCCGAAATTTAGACTCGGGGGCTCGGCTTTCGGCCTTACAACCTCAATCAATACTTGAGGGGAAGTGACCGCTTGGGTGTAACCTCCAAAATAAGGCTACGAATTCCAATATGGTACACTCCAAAAACAGGCTTCAGCTGCAGGCGAAGCCACGAGCAAAAAGGTAACAACGAATAAATACGTTATACCAGAAATATAACATTAACCGCGAAGGTAACTTAAATAATCATGAATTGTAGACAATATTCTCGTAGTATTATCATTTGTAAAAACCCATGCCGTATATAAATTAGTCTCGGTCGGAAATTGAATACCAGGCTTCACGCTTTATTATGTATACTACGAAACATGTGTATTTGTTCGTCTATCAAATATCGACCTATATATTATTAAAATAATGAATAATATGTGACTACTAGTCTACTAATAATATCTTGGTACCTACTGTTATTTTTAAAATATTCGTACTTAGCTATTTAAACAGTCCCACGAATTACAATAATGAAAATTAGATAACATCAGTAGAATCTTTATTTCGTACGAGTGTGCAAGCAAGGTGATGTATAAACACCAAAGGAAGTTTGAGGTGCCCTATTTAGTTGCGTGTGTGAATAGTGATGTCAACCAAGTACAATATAAGCACCGATATTTACCTATTAGTTTGTGGAAAGGTGTTATTAGGTTTCCTAATACTTATTTAAGAAACAGAGATAAATATAAAAAATATAACTCAATTTATTTAAATGATCAGTAAATAATTTTTTCCTTAAAGTTTTCTTAACCTTTAACTGTGGACGTAACTTTTTCTTAACACTTCTATGGACGTGGGTCTTTGAGGCTCCTGAATTTCATGCTTAAAAATCACACGATTTTTTGGTATGAGAATAAAATTAATATCTTAACAATAACAAAAACAGTGTTGAAGTATAGATAACAATTTTATTGTTAACTTGCGATATGATAAGGCTTCTTAGGGTTCCGTAGTCAACAAGGAGCCCTTATAGTTTCGCCATGTCCGTCCGTCCGTCTGTCTGTCTGTCAGTCTGCCTGTCTGTCCGCGGCTTAGCACAGAGACTCTTAGTACTAGAAAGCTAAAATTTGGCATGGGTAAATATTAATAGCGTCAACAAAGAGGTAAAACAAAATAATGAAAAAATTTTTTTTACGTTCCTCCCCTTTACTTAAAGTGGAGATGAAAATTTGAATGGTACGGACCAGCGCCGCGCGCCCCCGCGCCGCGCGCCCCCGCGCCGCGCGCCCCCGCGCCGCGCTCCCCAGCGCCGCGCGCTCCCGCGCCGTGCATCCCTGCGCCGCGCTTCCCCGCGCCGCGCTTCCCCGCGCCGCGCTTCCCCGCGCCGTGCTTCCCCGCGCCGCGCGCCCCCGCCCCGCGCTCCCCCGCACCGCGCGCCCCCGCGGTACCCGCGGCGCGCGTGCCCGCGCCGGGCAGCACCTAACACCCGCGGCTCCTCCCTGAGTAGAGCTGAGCTCCTCCCCGAGTCGAGCCGTGCTCCTCGAGAGTAGAGCCGCGAACACCACCGGACAAGACAAACCCAAAGACATGCCCATAGTGATGGGCATCGGAAGACATCTCAGCAAGGGGGCACGCCCCAGAAAGGGAGATGTGTGAGATAACCAACTTCGAATGGTACGGAAGCCTCAGGCGCGAGACTTACGCGCAATTGGCCAGTTTTTTTTATCATATTGTAATCAAACACAAGTAAAAAGTTTATTCGTGAATAATGTTTTTTTTTTCCACTTTTTGACATTACAATGTTTCCGTGACCGCTCAATAAAGATTGTGAATTTTATTATGTTCGGACCTCCATTGAAAGCCGCACGCTAAAATTAATAATAAATTAGAATAATAAACATATATAACATAAGACAAATCGTCACGACATGAATCTCCGAGGGGGGTGTCAGAGGTGTTCGCGAGTGTGACCCCCGTTTCAAATGCTGTTAGGAATATATGCCTTCGTGTGTCTCTATCTGTATTACTCATGAAACTTTTTCTCTTAAGTCTATGTTTAATATTCTTGAATTTGAAAGACAATTTTTTTGGCGTACCCTAGATTAGCGCTCCAGCGGGGCTATTATGTAACTCAGTGTCGGTTGCTAGCTATAGTTGCTATTCACCAGAACCATAAAAAATAAACTTCCAAAATAACCTTTAATGGGTATTGAACTATTTACGAATTGTGAAGTCATTTAAAATGCAAACTTATCCTTAGATAAGGGGATATGTATGTTTTAGACGATAGGCACTTGGTTTGGCAACTGAGTTTACAATACAGAATCAGGGGGCAGTATGATTAAAATATAAAGCTTCTTAGTTCATCAGATACAAGGTTGCCCAAAATAAAAGTTTTTGTCAAAAACAACCAGTAGGTACTTATAGATTTTAAGAAAAAACTGTATTTTTTTGGTTTTCTTGGAACCGAATACAGAATATACAAATGATATCTGTTTTTTTTTTAAATACAGAAAGTAATTCGCCTAAATTTCGCTGTTTGCTTTGCATTTTTCTGAAAAGAGCTTATCAACAATTCGATAAGTGGAAGTAGATATAAATTATTCGCTTCTCATAAAAACATACGTCTGTGGTATCCACGTGTCCATTCCAATACACGCACATTTTACGAACGAATGTGTAGGTATTCGAATCGAATCCGGGTTCGAATCCCGGTTCAGAGCTCCTCACGTCCAGATTTACTTTTCTGATTTCCTATACCGCAGCGACATAAATTTAATTTTCAACACACTTGCTTATAAAGTGGCCCTTAGTGCAGCGTTCTTAGGGTCATAATGCAGCATTTTAAACACGCATGCTTTCTACTTTACATTATCGCACTAGTGCTTTTTACATTACAGTTTTTTTTATCTTAGCAAAGAGTTTTGATCTCTTGAGAAATAGTAAAGTTTTTGCGAATAAATAAACTGTGTCAGTTAAAATATAATAAATAATCATTTAAGTTTATCAAATTATTAATTTTTATCAACAAATTAACTCGAATTTTTGTTGTAAATACAAAAATATTCAGTTTGTTAATATTTGGCTGTTTAGCAATATTTTTCGGCTCGGCCTGCAATCTCGGCTCGACTGTAATGTCCAACGCAGCTCACTTGTATTATACTTAATGTAGGTACTATTGTTATCTCCTTGCGATAGATAAATCGCCAAGTGATTAAAAATATAGAAATTTATTTATATCATATTTTCGAATGTGTAGGTAGGTGTATAAATGTATAGGTCAGGAGTATGTGTGACATCACCACATTTTTCCGGTGTTTCCCTAAAAATTCCCAAGTTTTTTGTTACCTATGTCTTAATCAAACAGCTTTGTAATTGAATCAGATGACAGACATCACGAAATAATAAGGGTTTCCTACCTTCGCTACCCTAATAAATTCACCTCTACATACAAATTTGGAATTTTCGCAGCATACTAAAGTGTTTCAATTTCAATACAATTAGTAGAACATCAGGTGTAAGTTTTGTAACACCCGGTATTAGTGTATGTTTGCCCATGAACATCTCCGTAACCATATTTAATTTTTGATGAAACCTTTGACATTTGATTAGGTCGCAATTCCGGCCGCCATTACAGTTGCTATTTTTGGGATTCCGTCAATAACCGAAACTGGAAACGGACGCTCAGTGCCCTTTCGTGGCTTAGGGTTTGGTCATTTATTACGTAAGAAGATTTGGGGAGGGAGGGGTTCCAAACAAGTTTTATTTTCTCTTACTTGGGGGTGGGAGGGGGTCTAGATTGTTCTTACGTAAGATCACGAAAATAAGCAAAATTATACATTTTTCAAAAGCTCCTGGACTGATTCACATTTTGAGTAAAACATGTGTTACCGATTCATATTAAAAAGTTACTTTTTTATAGCAAAAACCAACGCGTTTTTATATTTTTACTACTTTTTCTTTGCAATTTTGGTAGATACTTATCTTACGTAAGATTGAAAGGAGGTAGACGCGGTTCATCCAAGTCGTACTTTTTCTTACGTAGGGGGGAGGGGGGGTCAGCAAGTGGTTAGAATTGGTTACGTAATAATTAATATTAATTTAATATTTAAGGACGCTCAGCAATCTATGGAGCGGGCTATGCTTGGGGTATCTCTGATGGATAGAATCCGAAACGAGGAGATCCGTCGGAGATCGAAAGTAACCGACATAGCCTGCAGAATCAGTAAGTTGAAGTGGCAGTGGGCAGGCCATATTTGTCGCCGACATGATGGCCGTTGGGGCCGAAAGGCTCTAGAATGGAGACCACGTACAGCAAAGCGTAGTGTAGGCCCACCTCGTGCCCGCTGGACCGACGACCTGAAGGACGTTGCGGAGGACTGCTGGATAAGGAGGGCGGAGGACCGACATGAGTGGCGAAATTTGGGAAAGGCCTACGTCCAGCAGTGGACGAACACGGGCTGATGGATGGATGGATGGAATAATTAATAAATGACCAGCCCCTTAGCTCGAGAACAGCTGGTAGAGGTTGTGAAATTGCACTATAACCAGGGAAAACCAACGATGACGTCACATTTTCAAAATTCATGTGAGCTGTGGTAGATTTTCAATAGAATAGAAACTTGTAATTAGCTTTTAAAATTGTTCAAAAAAGGTCGTTTTGTCACTCATACATATACATACATGTACTGTACATACATGGGAAATAATATTTATACTTACCTACTCATAATTTATGAGTAAGTAAAATTTATATTACTTTAAGGCTAAAAGTAAAATCAATTTTCCCTTTGTTTATCTTGTTTGCTAAGACAAGGGCAAGGAAGTAATAAATAAATTATGCAGTTTTTGGCCTTCAAAAGGCATGTGTAAACAAATGCACTCTTGCATGAGTCAAACAAAGTATAGTACGAGGTAGGGAATATTAAAATCGTGCCTCGTGAGGACGTGCGCGCGCATTCTGGTTTTCCCGTAATTAATCCATTGCAAAAACAGGTTTATAAGGAAGGTAGGTATTTTAGACAAACATTGAATTATTATTACTGAATTATTAATATGTCATTAATATTCGTAATATACTAGTACGTATTTGTATAGGCAAGGACGAAATTATCCGTCGCGGTACATAAATTTCATACCTTTAGTGATGCTTTTAGATATTGGCACTCGATGGAACTTTTTTAGGGTTCCGTACCCAAAGGGTAAAAAAGGAACCATTAGGTATGGTGAGATATGAGTTATATCTTTTGAAGATATATAAGAAGACTGTAAATTTGTAAAATTTGGCAATAATTTGCATTTATTTGCCTACAACACGTAGCGCAATAAAAAATCGAAAGTTTAACCAAACTATTGTTTTTTCATCAAATTTAAAATGCAAATTCAATAATTAATGAGCAGACTGAAAAAAATAATATAATTATACTTTGTGTACAGTGGAGCCTGCATCAAGCTATACACATTGAGTATAAGCTGACCTCTCAGTGTACGGGAAGCCTATACAATAAGAGGTCAGCTTATACTGAAAGTGTGTAGCTTGATGTGGGCTCCACTGCCCTAAAACTGGTGGACTGAAAAATACGAAAAAATTCTTGATTGTCGATTATAATGGAAAAATTTCAAGAAAACTACAGCAATTAAAATGATTCGATTGATGCCGGCCCCATAGTGGGCCGAAATATATTTCGAAAATTAATATTTTTTTATTATTAATACAAGTTAAAGGAAACTAAAGGCTTTATATAGCTAAATTATATATATTTATTTCACAGCAATTAAAAAAAACTCAAGTACCTAAGAAAATTTAAAAAATATTTTTAAATATTTCGTAAAAACACAAAATGGCTACCAAATTGTAGGTATTGAGCCACCCGCTAATTACGATATGTTTATGCTGTTTTCTAATGGACAAAATTATAACTCCTTACAAATTACATAAAAAACAGAAATAAAAACTATATATTACAAAACTTCATAATTGGAAATAAATCTTCTATGAGGCCGAGAGGCCGAAATATATTGAAAAATCTGTTTTAATTTTATTTATATTTTATTTCCAATATTTAAAGAAAATAAAAGTCTAAATATAGCAATTATATCTTTATTTATATAACTAAATAATTATATAAGTAAAACTAAAACTAAAATAAATTTTAACTAAACTAAACTATTTACAATTATTAAAAAAATTTTGGCCAAACCGTATAGTATAAGAGCATTATTGTAAAAATATATAATTTTGCTATACTTTCTTGCAGCGATTTCACAAAAATATGTGCGTCCCCGCTTATGTACGTAACGTAACGTTTGCAAGCATTTAACAATGGTACAATCAATCCTTCTTTGGCAATCAATAGGGGGTAAGTATCCCATTTTGTCCCTTTTCAAATTAATTTTAATAAATTGCGATGATTACATTTTGTAAAAAATATATAGGCTGAAATTAAATCAACCGACCAAATTCATACTGGAGACTCGGTTAGTGATTAAGAACTAGGTTCAGTAATCTTTGTGGCCAATTTAGAAAAATATTTTTTTTTGCTCCTGGTTGGACTAGTATTGCTAGTGCAGGCACTATGGGGCAAGAACATTTTTTTTCTAATTTCACCTGGAGGGTCATTAAACCTCGTTCCTAAGACTAACCGAGTCCCCAGTATGAATTTGGTCGGTTCATTTAACTTCACCTAGTATATGTTATTTCACTCTTTCATCCTAATATTATATTTCGTCTGTTCGATACACGATTTCTTACATTTTGCTCGCAAAGATAAATTAAATCGCAAAGATAGGTCTAAGCTATGATCTAAATATCATTTCATTTCAGCTGTATTAAGTTTTAGACAATAAAAGTTATACTAAAATAAACGTCGTACAAAATGTGATATAAAACGGTCGTCACATTATTAACCCATCCCTCTAATTCCAAAATAATAAATAAAAACACCTCGAAACCGTGGGTTTTCTGAGCGGCCCGCTTCCGCTGAGCAGGATAAACATGTGAACAATGAAAGCGTTGGAGCAGGACAGATTTCTCAGGATAACCTTGCCTTAAGGGCAAAATTTTAAATACCAATAACCTGACACGAGTTTGTCTCACACTTGACCGATTTTATGCACATACTGTGTTATCGGTCTCATTCAATGCACCCTGTGTGACAACACTATAGCTCATAGTTCAGAATTAACTGCCATAGAGCTAGGTAAAATATTTTCCTACGAATTTCTGCGACCACTCCTAATCGCTGAAAAATAAACATTATAATTATATTATTATAGTTTTCTTACTAGACCACATAGAACTCGGTCGTTTGTAAAAAACTTCAATGTGCCTTTTTTGCTTTAGATCTATATAGGTATGAAATTTCAATCGTAAATTTTTTTGTGCTTTTAAACCGATTTTATATGTGTTTTAGTATTAACAGGAAGTGACGTCGTTCTATCCAGGTGGAATGGTCGGCTCTAGGAGAATTTAGGATGCGTTCAAGAAAAATTAAATACGACTATGGAAATGTGCGGTGATAACGCCACTGAAGGTCAAATAAAAGACATCGCTTTTATTCATTTAATAAAAGATATGCACGCTTATTTTAAAATCGGTGTACTAAAAACAGTTCAGGAGGCCTAGCACGCGCTGTTGCTTCTATCATACTTGCTCTCTCGCACATTAACAAACGCGGTATGCATGAGAGCGCAAGTAAGATAGATAGACGCTTTATCACTGGTGCGTGCTAGCTACACAGGAAAGCTATTCCTCGAAACAATTTTGCAGTTTTTGGAGTTGCATGAATGTGATAATTATCGTGATAATGGCGGAATCGCTGCAGGAACTGGAGGTAATGGTGCGCGGCCTTAGCGATTCTTCGAGACGAGTGGGCCTGCGGATGGATTTGGAGAAGACTAAGGTCATGTCCAACTGTCACGTCATCCAAGGGCCACTAACCGTCGACAATGTCAGCATCGAAGTTGTTCAGAAATATGTTTATCTGGGTCAAGTCATACAGCTGGATAAAAACAACTTCGACGCCGAGGCTGACAGAAGAATATGCTTGGGTTGGGCAGCATTAGGAAAGTTGCGTCACATATTTACGTCGTCAATACCGCAGTGCTTAAAGGCTAAAATGTTCAACCAGTGCGTCCTTCCTGTGATGACGTATGGCGCTGAGACGTAGTCTCTTACAAAGGGCCTGATCCACCGATTTAAGGTCGCTCAGCGAGCTATGGAGCGGGCTATGCTTAGGGTATCTCTGATGGATAGAATCCGAAACGAGGAGATCCGTCGGAGATCTAAAATAACCGACATAGCCTGCAGAATCAGTAAGTTGAAATGGCAGTGGGCAGGCCATATTTGTCGCCGAGATGATGGCCTTTGGGGCCGAAAGGCTCTAGAATGGAGACCACGTACAGCAAAGCGTAGTGTAGGCCGACCTCGTGCCCGCTGGAGCGACGACCTGAAGGACGTTGCGGGGGGCGGCTGGATGAGGAGGACGGAGGACCGACATGAGTGGCGAAATTTGGGAAAGGCCTATGTCCAGCAGTGGACGAACACGGGCTGATGGATGGATGGATGGATGATGAATGTAATTTAATTGTTAACAGGAAGTTGTGGGGGTCTTGTTTGTGTTCAGTGTCAATAAGTTATTTGAAAGCAGTGGTTCTTGAACTTTTTGTAGCCACGGACCAATTTAAGAATTTCGAAGATTCAACGGACCCCTGTCGAAGAAATTTTTAGTAAAAGAAAATAAAGCATAATATTAAAAGTCACTATTAATACTTCATTAAATAGTGTCAAAACTAAGTAAAGCTAAAGGATACCTACTGTTGTTTGGACTCAGTAGGTATAATAAATATGTTAAGAGTAAACTGAATGGCTGTGGACCCCGGGCACTCATGTCACGGACCCCAGTTTAAGAAACCCTGTTTTAAAGCCACAACACGCCGACGACGTCGGCAGCCCATTTTGCGCTGGTTTTTTGACTTAGTCCCAGGTTCGGTCGTGCGTCGAAAACGATTCTAATTATCAATCATACATAACATTTTTTCTAGTGCGTGTATGATCTCAATTTAAAGCCTTATTATTTACTTCAGAGACACTATTCTACATCACACACAATGAAAGCCCTGTTTGAATAGTTTCAACATGAATTTGGAATATACAGATAGATTTACAGACAGGTACTAGGTGGTAGAGCTGATGCCGGGCTCGACTGTGGAGGTACCACCATCTTACTCGCAAATCCTCCCGAAGTTATTCGGGGGAGAGTAAGAGAACAGCTCTCAGGCAAAACCAGGCGGCCCAACATTGCCTGGGACCGATGGATGGCAGTATATCCATCCCCAATCTACATCATTTCATTTCAGTAAACCATTTGTTTTCAATATTTATATTGAAAGTCTGCATAAAAATAAACCTTATGTATTTTTTTATTTTGGTTTATTGTGTGTTTTTAATGCTTATTTTATTTTTTTATTATTCACTCATTCTAAAAGAACGTAAGTCACATCTGAGGATTTCAAACTCGATGTTCATTGCGAAGGGATTATTTAAAAAAAAAACTTTTTTATGTTCGCTGTCAATGTCAACAGTCGCAATGACCGACAGTTGATTTTTTTTAAATACGGAATGAACTTGAAAGCATAGGTAATTGTTTTTAAAATCCAGTGTTTACCAACTGTGGGATTTTTTGAAAAATTTCTTTATCTGATAATGATTTAATTCTGAAAAAAATATATGATGCTCATAAGGCCAATATCTCGAAATGGTTTTTAGTTTTGTACCAATTATTAAATTGTAATGTTGTCGATTGCCGAGTCTTATATAAAACAGACTAGTGATGGGCAGCGGCGTCACTGGTGCAAGGGTTTCGGCACCGCGCTTACCAACCCGCCTACCCAGCGTGTGTGACTAAGGGCATTTCTTCCAGGAGCACCGACAAGAGTGGCGAAATTCTGGAAAGGCCTATGTCCAGCAGAGGACGGAACGGGCTGATGGATGGATGGAGATAGATTTAAAAAATACATAAATTATTTTCTCTGGTCTTCGTTCCGTAGTAACTAAAATGTACAAAAGGAACCTTTATGGTGAGACTCCGTTGTCCGTCCGTCCGTATGTCACACCCTTATAACTTTAGCACCGTTAAAGATAAAGAGTTGAAATTTGTCACAAAAATAGCATTCACTTGTGCATACATAATACGGTATAAAAAAATCTATAGAAAATTGAGAAAAATAAAAAAATAAATCTTGAAAATATAATATGGTTATCAAATTTTAGATATTAAGGAGCTGATTATAAGTATATAAGGTGACTTTAATTTATGCAGCCATATTCATACTGGAGGCTTGGTAAGTGATCATCAGTAACACGGATCGATAACACTTCTGCGAATTTCGCAAAATAAAATCTTGACGTCCCATAATAGGTGACTCGGGGCTACGTTGTAAGGAACGCAAAAAGAATAATTTACAAATTTCACAAAAAGGGTCATCAAACCTTGTTACCGAGCACTTGCCGAGTCTTGAGTAAGAATTTGGCTGCACAAATTAAACTCACCTTATATACACTTTTACTATATTTACTGGTCGATTTCAAGAAATCTTTGAAAAACCACAAAAAAATGCATATCGTCGTCGTCGCCCTCCCCCCCCCCCCCCCCTATTTCCGAAACAAATTAACCGAAAAATATGAAAAAAAAACATGGGATGGGATGGTAAAGATTACAGGAAAAATATAGCGGGTGAGAAATTTACGATAGCAAAATGACAAAATAAAATTTTTCATCCACGAGTTTTATTTCGAGTACCTACGGTATAAAATATTTGAGTCTATTTTGAGGTACAATCAATTATTTTTTTAGTTATCATAAACAGTTAAAATGGTCAAGATTTTAAATACCTTCTTCCTGCCTGTTGCCAAAACTGTCGAATTACGGAACCCTAGGTATGCGAGTCTGACTCGCACTTGACCCGTTTTTTTATATTATTATTTTTTCTCTTATACGAATGCTTACGATTTTATTATATTTATGTATATAAGGTGACTTTATTTTTTGCAGCCAAATTCTTACTGAAGACTCGGTAAGTGCTTAGTAACAAGGTTCGATGACCCTTTTTGTGAAAAAAGTTTGTGTTCCTTACAAACGCAAGCCCAGCCCCGAGTCAATTACTATGGGACGTCAACATTTTATTTTGCGAAATTAGCAAAAAGTGTTATCGATCCGCGTTACTGATCACTTACCAAGCCTCCAGTATGAGTTCGGCTGTATAAATAAAAGTCACCTTTGATATCAAAGTAATAATACTACGTTGTTAGGACCAAAACTCTTGTATAAGTACAAGTTTACTCAACCGATAAAGAAATCCGTGACCCTGCGATTACCGTTAGTGGCCAAACAAAAAGATGGCAGGCAGAACATGCAAAATGACTCTGTATGGGTTCTTACAATTTATCAACGACATAATTTATTAATGTGTTGACATTAGTATTTCTGTTTATACACAACTGGCCAGCGTAATAAAAACATACGCTATTTAACTTGTTTGTCTGCAGCAACTGAGGCTAGATTATCTGTGACTGAGGAGACGTTTTGGCATTGAGCTGGGTCCGAATGAGCTTAACCTAAACTAGTTAGTGAATGTTACACGAATAAAGTAGTGAATGTTACATGAATAAACTAGTGAATGTTACATGAATTAACTAGTGAATGTTACATGAATAAACTAGTGAATGTTACATGAATAAACTAGTGAATGTTACATGAATAAACTAGTGAATGTTACATGAATAAACTGCCTTCGATGTGTGAGATGAATCCGAGCCACAATCTGGACTATAGATCTTTTATCTCACGGCGACCGACGACGTGACGGCGAGTCAGGCTTGGTTTGGGCGTACGGTGGGAGCGAAAGCGAACACTTCAGCAACGTAAAACGAGCCCACACTACTACAACCACGGAATAAATACTTACTACAGCCAACAACCAAGCCTTAAGGGGGTGTTATCCCATTTTGTCTCTTTTCAAATTAATTTTAAACCAATAAATCGCGATGATTATATTTTGTAAAAATAGTACATTACGATACGAGAGCAATGAAACGTTTTCTGACGAGTGTGAGTTTGCGGCACGAGCCGAAGGTGAGTGCTGCAATCACACGAGTCGAGAAAAAGTTTCTCGCACGAGTTTCGTATAATATTTTATAGCAAAAGTGCGGAAAATGCCGACTTTACGCAAGCGCAGCGTGCGTAAAGTGGTCATTTTACGCACGGTGTGCTATAAATATAATTACTTAAAAAGACCTGAAAGACTGAAAGACCAAAAGCAGGGGGGGTTATCCCATTTTGTCCCTTTTCAAATTAATTTTAAACCGATAAATAGCAATGATTAAATTTTGTAAAAAATATATGTCATATTTCGCCTATTCGATACACGATTACTTACATTTTGCTCGATCCAATTAAATCGCAAAGGTAGGTCTAAACTATGATCTAAATATCATTTAATTTGAGCTATATTAAGTTTTTGGACAATAAACGTTATACTAAAATAAACGTCGTGAAAAATGTGATATAAAACGGCCGTCATATTAAAAACCCATAATTCCAAAACAATAAATAAAAACACCTCAAAACCGCGAGTTTTCTGAGCGGCCCGCTTCCGCTGAGCGGGTTAAACACGTGTAAAGTAAAATTAAAGTGTTGGAGCAGGACAGATTTCTCTGGATAACCTCGCCTTAATCGCTGTCGTAAAATAAAACATCTACATGACTGGATCTATTGTTTTAGCGGTACTGATAATTAGAACGTTCCTAATGCAAAAACAGATATTTAGGTACATGAAATAATTGTAGTTTCCATAGTTGTGAATCAAGCCCTTAATAGCAATGGAAAATACAATTATTAAAAAACTACAACAATATTACACAAAAAACAGTGTTTCCACAGAGAACAGATATGTGTATAATTATGTCGTCGGTAGGTCTTAGAACGTAGAAATCACGATCTGCCCAGGCATATCGGATCGCTTCGCTCAACAAGCAACCTTATACGCTCCTCTTCGCTCCGCTCGGTCGTCGCACCTATTTTTCGCTTTTGGTGAAAGATTTTCGGTTTCATACTAAGATCTACCATCGTTTTAAACTGATTGTTGTTTTTTGGGCGTTACAATTATTTAAATGACAATTTCGTAACAAATCCGAAAAATAGACCCTTTGTTATTTTACTCATAGATACTCATTTATAATAAAATTAAGGATTCTAATTTTACTGAGTATATTTTTATCGATTTATTTAACATTTCGAGCACATTATCAAATCGATTGGGTAAACTCACAAGCCAATCGATTAGATATTTAGATTTGATATAGACAGATTGCTCTTGACAGGCGTAGAAAACCATAACGTATATAATAATATTTTGTGTCCAGCACGCTGTTCACGAGCGGTCACTCGGTGCTCGCCGGCACCAACAACACGGTGCACGGGGGGGGCGTCCACATCCGGGTGAAGAGGCTGGTCATCCATCCGCGCTTCGCCGTCGGGCCCTACTGGCTCGACCCTAAGACCTACGGTATAAAACAGGTTAGTACACGGCCTCCCATTTGATCGTGTGTTTATTGCATAATACCTTCAGTCAACTAATCCGAGTGGATCCAGCTAGGTGGTAGAGCTAATGCCGGGCTCGACTGTGGAGGTACCACCATCTTACTCGGAAATCCTCCCGAAGTTATTCGGGGGAGAGTAAGAGGACAGCTCTCAGGCAAAAAAACCAGACGGCCCACCATTGCCTGGGACCGATGGATGGCGGTATATCCATCCCCAATTGCCGGGCCTTATACTATAAATCAGACTGGTGACGGGCAGCGGCGTGCAAGGGTTTTGGCACCGCGCTCACCAACCCGGCTGCCCAGCGTGTGTGAGTATGGGCATTTCTTCCAGGAGGACCGCGAAGAGTGGTGAACTCCTGGAAAGGCCTATGTCCAGCAGTGGACGAAACAGGCTGATGGATGGATGGAACTAATCCGAACCTCTCTTCAAAAAGCCGAATTTATTTTAAAGCAAGCGAAATGTAGAATTTCTGTAGGCAGTCTGCGATAATAACCACAGGCCGAGTCATGCATGGTGACATCACATTAAAATGATACATGAGTTTTTCATATTCTTCCTGAAGTTCTTTACCATACACATGCAAAATGAGCCCAGCCGTATCTCGCGGACAGACACCCGTAGCTTCGTTATAAAGGTTTCCTTGATTTTACGGGATCCTTAAAAGTAAATCACCAGTAAAATAATCAGTATCAAATGTCTGTACTAATTGTTGTTTTTGTCATTGTGTGACGGGTCTCGTTCCGAAACGCACAACTTATGATTGTTTTTCTTATTTTCTACATATTAAATATTAAAATGATGATAAAATGCCTCGGCAAAGAAACCTTTTTAGGGTTCCGTAGTACCTGAAAGGTAAAAGGAACCTTTATGGTGAGACTCCGTTGTCCGTCCGTCCGTAAGTCACAGCCTCATAACTTTGGCACCGTTAAAGGTAAAGATTTGAAATTTGCCACAAAAATAGAATTCACTTACACACACAATATGGTGTAAAAAATAGAAAATTTTTAATTTTTATATTTCTAATGCAAAAGTGTGAAAAATAAAAAATAATATCCTAAAAATACAATATGGGTATCAAATTATAGATATTAAAGATTTGATTATAAAAATATATTCCTTTACTATATTTACTGTCACCAATTTCGAGAAATCTTTGAAAAACGACAAAACAATGCATACTTATTTCAGAAACTGGTAGACCAAAAAAAATTTAAAAATCCTGATTATAGGCCATAACTGGCCAATTACAGGAAAACTATACCGATTAAACAAAAGTTGATAACAAATGAGAATTATTCAAAAAAAGTAAAATAAATAAGAAAAATATTTTACAAAAATACAATATGGGTATTAAATTGTAGATATTAGAGATCTGATTATAAAAATATATACTTTTGCTATATTAACTGGCACCAATTTCGAGAAATCTTTGAAAAACCACAAAAAATGCATGTCCCCCCCCCCCCCCTCAACTCCGAAACTGGTGTCTCGAAAAAATTTTTAAAAATCATGGTGATTTGGGATTATATAAAGATTACAGGAAAAATATAACGGTTGAGAAATTCACGATAATAAAATGACATAATGTAATTTTTCATCCTCGAGTTTTATTTCGAGTACGGTGCAAAAATATTTGTGTCTCTCTTTTGTGGTACAATCAATTCTTTTTAAGTTATCATAAACAGTTATGGGCAAGATTTGAAATACTTTTTTCCTGACTGTTCTCAAAACTGTCGAATTACGGAACCCTAGGTCTTCGAGTCTGACTCGCACTTGACCGGTTTTTTATTTTTCAAGGGATCGTTGGTTCGTTGATTTCTAAAGAAACGGTCCAGAGACCGTTTGACAGTAATAACGACGTGAACCACATTGTTTATAAAAAAATATTCTTCGCTTCAAAGACGCGCGACGTGCCAAAAAAATATTTACAAAAATGTAATCATACAGTTTTTAAATTTATATTTAAAATGCTTTTTTTTTAGATATTAGCTGAACCTTTAATATTCCTTCGCGAGGCATAGATGCTTTTTTCCTTTTTGATTCTTACAGACTAGGAATAGAAATTGCAAGGGGGACATAGTTAACTTACATTAGTATTTCTTGTAATCATATTTACCTGAAAACGTACCTTTCCCAGGTGGCAGCCCGCTACGATTTCCTGCTAGCAGAGCTAGAGAAGCCCCTCCCCATTGACGGCAAGACCATCGTGGCCGCTCCGCTGGATGAGGGACCCAGCATCTCCGCCGGCCTCGACGTGGGGTATGCGGGCTACGGGGCGGAGAACCACGGCGTAAGGCCACAAATTATACCGTTCTACCTTTACAGGGCCCGCCACTTATATAGAAACAAGCGCTCAAAATGGGGGTTGGGGCCTAAACTTAAAACGTTTACTGCCTATCACACACGACCTCACAAGGGAAACTAATCGTAGGCTCGTAGCGCTTGCTACGCCGTAGCAAATGTATGTAATCTTTTATAGTAAGAGATCTGTTCGATAAATTAGAGCTTACTAGTAAATTATATCCCACCAAAAACATTAATCTGAAAAAGGAGCCAAGTTCAGTACTTAGGCAGTGCAGGATTGTCGGCTTCGCCAAAAAAAAATTGAGATCAAATTGGGTACCGAGGTTGTTCCTTCAGTCATCACTGCAATAAATGTAACGTTTTCACAGCTAAAGTTTAAACGTTTTAAAGTTACGTCATACATGTAAATAATTGACAATGAATATTAGATATATTTTCGATGGTTGGCAACCACTTGGCAACTGATTTAAGGATACTTAATCTGGTATCCGTCACTAAACTGTATGTGATTGATGACGCACGTGGTTTGTCCCCAGGAGACGATGCGTCACGACATGCACGCCATGGAGCTGAGCACAGTCGCGGACGAGGCCTGCGCGCGTTCACTCGAGCAGTTCGACTCGGACGACATGCTCTGTACCAAGGGACGCCCGCCTAGACACGACTCCGCCTGCAATGTAAGCTCTCTAGAACTTTACCCTCTAACTAGAGTAACCCCTTCCTCGGTTATTAGTTTTAAGTCAACTAAAGATCCCTACGTAGTTTCCAGTCCCTCTGCAGCCTCATACTTACATCAACAAAGGTACACTGTAGTGGCTAAGGGCATAGGCGAAGTAGATAGGCCCGGCCCAAACCATAATATATCTTTAAAAAAACTGAAATATATAAATTTTAGTGTAACTTTAATGGGTACTTGCATTGAATTCCAACAGTTAATTAAAACTAATTAAATCTAAATAAGAGTGCTAGAGCGCTCGCTTACTAAGCCAAAGATCTTGGGTTCAAACCTCGCATCGCACACATTGATTTGTGTCCTTCACACTATAATCCTCACCACTCATGCGGGCCGAGGTACCTACCAACTTAGTTTCAATTCCGAAAATTAGTCGTAGCATCGTGCCGAATCTAAAAAAATAATGCTTCAACAAGGATTCCAGAGTTAAAACCGGCCAAGTCCGTGTCGGGCCACGCGCAATGTAGGGTTCCGTAGTTGCCCAGTACATTTTATAAGTTGGTCTACTAATACAGATCGCGCCAAACTTCTAGTCCCATACATTTAGAAGAACGGCCCATACATCGTCGTGTTTACAGGGAGCCAAAAGTTTGACGCGACCTGTACTCGTAAACCTGTAAAGCCTACTTAGCTGTGATAGTTTTCTTTTAACTTCATTATATATACTACTTCTGTGAATTTTGTCACATATCTATAAACAACCGTTTAGCCGGCAGGGGGGGGGGACGCTTGACTCTAACAAAAATTAGTAAAGCTTAATATTTCGCCAACGATAATTCGAAAAATGGTTTTCACACACCCACAATGTTTCTAAACGACCTATCCAACGATATCCCACACTATGGGATAGACGAGTTAAAAAATTCATCCCCAATTTAGGTGTATGGGAGGTACCCTTCACAAAAATTTTTTTCGCGATTTTATTTTACCATTTTGTCGGCGTGATTAAATGTATACCCATGTCAAATTACAGCTTTCTACTACTCATAGTCTCTGAGCTAAGCCGCGGACAGACGGACATGCCGAAACTATAAGGTTTCCTTGTCGGACTACGGTACCCTAAAAATATCAAAATACTATTTACATATGTAGGTAATGATTTTGTGCTTGATTGTAGGTACTTGAGTTGAAAAATGTAGGTAAAAGTTTACAAGGGGTTTTATTTAACATACTTCTACATCACAGAACAATCTACATAGTAAACTAAGTTGAAAATGGTATCGTTTGGGACGACTCAACAACCCAAGTTGAAACTCAAAAACGTGAGCGTTCTGCAGAAATCAAAAACCTTGAAACCTTCACGCCATAATCCACACCGAGGTTCCTTTAGAACTCTAGAATCCTTCAAGGATTATTTTCGAGATTCGGCATGACGTGACACCAAGCCTGTATCCCTTTGCTCGCATGAGTGGTGAGAATTATAGTGTCACCTTCACACCATAATCCTTACCAACCTAAAGCTTCGAAATTATAATGAGAATATTTTTTACCTTGATGGATTAAATGGATTTTTATGAAGTTTGAAGGACACACTGATTTGTGTTCGGTATTTGTCCTCTGGAAGGCAAGCTGTTGGTCCATATGTGCCCATACGGCGATAGGGATAGGGCTCACACCCATCACGTTTAGGACGTAATATTCATTGGTGAAAAACGAGTGTAACAAGTGTGGACTGTCACTTACGTTTCAAGATGTTTAGCATTCCAGGGTCATATTGTAATTCTACTTCAACATTGCAAATAGGTCAATCGGCCCTAGCCGGGGAGGAACGGACGGACTGTCACTTCGGCTTCGCTAATAAGGGTTTCCGTTTTGAAGATAAAATAAATAGTACATACCTACCTATATTTTGATCCTAGTGCGAAATTGTTGATATTTTGAGTCGACTGTTTTTTTTTGCCGAAACGCGTTCTAGACAAAAAACAGTCGGGACGAGAAATACTCGTATTAACACTTCCACACGTGTATCAAACGACGTTTTTATTACTCCTGCGAAACATGAAATCATTAAAAGCAATTTTGTTGCAAATCAAAACAGAAGAAAACGCGTGTCTGGTTGGCGCCAATCTATACTACAAAGACCAAACCAATGTATCTTTCTATAATCTTTTTCTTAATAAGTTCTAAGATAAAATGTAAATTATGACGTCTAAAATCGTTTTGAATTTTTAAAGCATCTTTTATAATTAATAGGTCGATAATTATAAATATGTTAACATAATCTAATAAACTAATCCTAGAGTGCAGGTAAGTCCAAAATAAACTACAATTTACTACAATAAATACCCAAGATTCGGTCACGAACCGTCAGCAAATGTCAAAAATCGTTGGGAAAAATTGGCTGTCAAACGTGTTGTGCGGCTAACTTCAGGCCACTATGGGGGTCGGTTGAATGTGTTTATTTTCGTAACCGACATTACAACGATAGCTGAACGTGATTATGGATTATTCTAGTGAAAGACATAACCGCACCGTTATGAGTCCACAATAAACACTCACGATTCGGCCACGAACCCTCAGCAAATGTCAAAAATCGTTGGGAAAAATTGGCTGTCAACCGTGTTGTGCGGCTAACTTCAGGCCACAACGAACGACCATGCTAAGGACTATGGGGGTTGGTTGAATGTGTTTATTTGGTTTATTTTCGTAACCGATATTACAACGATAGCTGACATGATTATTCTGTTGAAAGCAATAACCGCAGCCCTCGACAGTTTTTAGTGTATCCGGTTACTTCCAGAAATACCAACAAAACGACAAGTAAAACAAGGTTTACATACTGCTTACTAAATGTCGTCGGTTTCTTCGAGATGGCGTTAGTAGTAAAAACATAAAACACTAGTGCGAAATACGTAATTTTACGCACATTAAACAGGCACGTCATCATATATCATTTTTAAGAAAGTGTATTAAAATTCTGTTGTGTCCATCGCAGGGTGACAGCGGCAGTGGTCTAGTGGACAACAGCGGTCGCCTCCTGGGCATCGCGTCCTGGGTAGAGAACGACGCCTCCAGGTGCTTCCGCGGGGCTATAGTCGTCTTCTCCAGGGTGTCACGAGTGCGCGACTGGATCAGACAAGTCACTGGAGTCTAGTGACAATCGCGCGTTCGAAAACCGGTATTTGTAGATGACTACAGGAACTTGCTCAATCACTATCGACTACACTGATGTCCGTCGTCTGTACTTACTTGCGTAATATATTAAAAATGTAACGAGTGGACTACGGTACAGAGGTGGTGAAGGTCAGCTCGTGGGATATATCTGTGATATAACGACAACTTACATGTCTATGTGACCACTTCATGGTTTCGTCACTATTGCCATTTTAATATTCAAGTAAATTCAAAGTATGACGTACTTTTTGCATAACTTGGACCCACTGAGGAAATAACCAATGTTTGTTGATTTCTGAGATCAAAAGCCAATGTTGTTGGTTTGATTAAACTTTTTAATCAGGATGTACGACTTTATTCTAAGATTGTTTTTTACTCAAATAAATTATTTTACAAGCATGTGTCTGTAAATAATTTCCTGGTATAAATTGCAACGACCTCGCTAATTGAACGTCGAAGATAGATAACATTAAACTTAATGTCAAGGAGAAGATAAGAGCAGCAATTAAAACAATATCTATGTTCTTGAAAATTTAATGACTTTAATAGAAGAATAACTAATTAAAACAGCAAGATAGAAGAAATCATTCAATATTAACATCATCTCCATCTGATTATGTTCCAGCGAAAAGACCAAAATTAATCAATGACCTAACAAAATATACAACAAAAGTCATTAAATAATTAAGTCCAACCAATCTGTTAATAAGTCTACATTCGACTCTCGATAGATACATAATGTATTCGCTAAATGAACGAGTTACACAATAGAACTTACAATTTTGAATAATAAGGTGAAAGAAAAAGAAAAAAAAGGCTAAATAATTCTGCCCTACTTGTTATAATATAAAGTGTCGACTACTTATAATATGCTTATTTAATTTTCACACAAAGAGCGGAGCGAGGCGCACGACACTCGCTCGCCGCGTCCGTCCTTCTACACTAGGTCACTTAGCCCAAATGTTATACAATAAAGCGACAATCTCCGAAACCAAAATTACAGTACTAACAATTTAAAGATGATGTTAACGTATAGAGGTGGCCGGCGGTGGACGATCTCGCGAATTTGGCAAATACACTCCACAATGTTTGTACGATCACTTTCACTGTCAGTTCCGCGTCTCACTTTGGTATGTGTGGCTACAGTAGTGACGCGCGCACTGCGCGGACGCACCCCGTGGGCTTCAGCTAACAATGTTATATCGTTCGGTAAGCACTATGATCTTCTGCTGGTATCATAACAATGTTGCTTTTTTTGTAGTTTTAATATTTTTTTACAATATATAGGATTTGTTTCTATAATTAATTATATCTAATATTTACAATGGAGGTGAATGGACAATATTCAAAACTCTACTTATTATCTCGAAAATTAATCCTGATATCCTACCCGAAACGAACATTATCTACAAACTTTTAATAAAAATTTAAAAGTAAACTCCTCGCCACAAATAAATCTAAATTTAGTCGAGATCGAGTCTGTGTTTCGTTTTACAGGTCATACATTTAGTCAAGTCTTTGGAGAGAACACCGGCGTCGAACGTTAGTCACGCGTGCATAAATGAGAAACACAGCCTCGGTCGAACGTTTATTGATACTAAATCATATGGTGATAGTGGGTATGGTATGGTATGTCAGGGGTGGACAGGTTATATCTTGTGTATCTTCTGGGAGACGACGACAGGGTTGTTGCGCCGGATCTCCTGCGCGCCGAGCTCCCGGTAGTCGAAGGAGCACTCGTGCTTGTCGCTGTATCGGTGCACCGCGCAGAACAGTCCACCGCAGCGGCACTCGAACCCTGCGCCGCAATACCGCACTGTTACTGTTACATCATACCACTACTGCTCTGTACACATAGACTGCCGCCATCTTCACTATGGCATCCCTCCATCGCATTGCAATCAAAGCGCATCGTACTGACAAATCGCCTAGAGTCTGAATACAAAGCGACAACTTGGTATACGATACGACTAGTAGAACTAATTCTGGTATTAAACTTAATAGATTAGGAGGTCACGACAAATCTGATAACGATAAGGGAAATGGCTGAATCTGGGTTCACAGGATAAAGGGCACCTCTCTAATGCTAAATATGTCAGTCTGGCTGCGCGAAGTGGTTGCGTAATCTATATTATGCCGCCTGAAAAATTTTTACAGGTGACCAAAAAAAATAATTAGGCTAATGGCCAACTATAGTATACTAAGTGGAAATTGTACTCATGTTAATTATGTAAAAACTGACCAAATATTCGGTGGCGTTTTGGAGCAAAGCCCGCTCAAAGATGCTAGCTATATCGCGACAATATCATATCATTAACATATACATAGTGATTAGAATGTTGATTAGTAATAATCATAAATGCTGTCAGCATTATGGTGAAATACGTAATTTGTCGGTCAATTAGGACGTAAGCGTATTAGTAAAATAATAAATCAAAAAACCTTTTCTAAAAACGAACTTTGAACGAGCGTTGCTCGATAACGTATAATTGGTCAGTTTTTACATATTTGATGTATTAGAACTAGCACTTACTTTCTATACCATATTCAGCCACATATGTATATGTGTGGGATAAGAGAGGTGCCCTTTATCCTTTAGACTCAGATTTAGCCAATTCCCTTATCGTTACCCAATATGTCGAGACCTCCTAGAATATAATGACAGTGGGAGCTCTATAAGTTTGAAGACTATACCTAGTGTAAATGTCCATTAAGTTGTTACAAATTGAACAACGTACAGAATTCACGCACATGGTTTCTAGTAGTTGTAGTTACTGCAAGGTTTGGGTGCAAAGCATATTTTACTTAAAATAACTTGTAGATAAACACTGAAATTTGCGTTTTGAAAAACAAAACATGCCTGTAAGCTAAATACTTGCCCATAAATGGCAGGTCAGGTTTGAAAAGTTCGAGTTAAGTCGTACAACTTGAAAAAAAAACCCTTACCGGATGCGTTTTACTATTGTTTTACAACAGCTACCAAACCATTCAGTAACTACGACTCAGAGTTCGAGAATATATCAATGGATATATTGACATATTTAAAAAACACAAGGACAATTAATTCTGGAACATGACACGCACAAACCATCACCATTTTTAATTTAATTATTTCATGTTGATTTTAATTTTATAGTCGCAGTGAATGAAACCTAACACGGATAAGGTCCAAATAGAAGACTGAAGTTTTAATTTTGTTATTTAATATAGAGGTCAGTGGTCGTTTTAACGGATTTCTAATATATAGTGCTGGGAAAATGCATATTATTATTATTATGCCATGGAGTCGGTCGATTAATTCTTTTTTAAGGTTGGAATTAATGGGACGTTACACAGGCCGATTGACCAAAAACTCCAAATAGAAATTGCTTTTAAATAATAATTTCTTCTAAACTGTTTTTATTTACTTACTGAGAATGTTTCTTTGAAAATTAAAAAAGCATTGTTTAAAAACAAATTGTTTCAAAAAACAACGTAAGAGCATTGCAATAAAAAAATCGAGTAAGTATAAATACAAAGAAATCTTGATATCCGATTGCTACAACTAGTAGAAACCATGCGGTACATAAGTCATGCAAGAATTCTGTAGGTAAATTGTTTGCCCTTAAGGCGCATAGGCACGCCACCGTTTTAGTAGAAAATTTGATAGCCCTTTTCTCAGTTGTTTTTCGATAAAGAACAAAGTATAAGATCCATCATCTATTACTGATATTTTAAAAGGCACCATTTTGCCCAAATTTTGAATATTGATTTTGTTTTAAAGCTATCAAGCTGGACAGATTTACATACAAAGTTGTTTTCTTGCCTTAAATTGTACCTATACCAAAATTTCACATTTCTGCCAAATAGAGACTTTGTAAATGCCTTTAATAAACTATAAGGTCTTAAACTTTAGTCTATAAACAGAAAACAACAGAGAAACGGGTTATCAAATTTTGTACTAAAATTTAATCCATGCTTAATGCGCCTTAAAATTTATGAAATATTTCATTTCATAATTCACTCACACTCGATTTCACAATTCTCGATTTTTATTGAAAAATAAATAAGCGATGCTTAAGGCGCCGTCCTATTGTCATTGCTCGCGCGATGATGCGATGCGATAAGAAATCGTGTGTCCTATTTTGTAGCGATGCGATACTGATATCTACTGAATGTCCCATTGAAATATTGCTCGACAGCAGAAACTGTGCATCTGTTAACAGTCATTCAGAGAGTGTTCGCATAAATAGGACACAATATCTGATCGCATCATCGCGTGAGAGATGGCAATAGGACGGCGCCTAAGCGTGAAATGCAGCGCTGTAATTGACTTATTTACGCCTTAATATCACTTGCGAGATTTTCTCAAATCAAAAATTGTGTTGTTAAGAAACTCACCTGTAAGTCCAACCTTCTTGCGGCAGACGGCGCAGCGGTTCTTCTTCTTCTTGTCTTTGTCCTTGTCGTCTGCGTCGTTGTCCGAGTTGGCCGCGCTGGCGCCGCCCGAGCTGGTGCCCGCCGTCTCCTCCTCCGCCTTCTGGAACATGACACGCACAAACCCTCATCACACCGCACACAACAACACCTCGCTCATCGCGACGCAACCCTCAATACCGATACCGGGCACAAGCACACATAGACACGTACATACGACGATCTCGGTAGACTCGCACACTGGCATTCGACCGAATCCTACCAAGATCGTCGTACGTACGCGTCTATGTAGGCGTGCGCCCGGAATCGCTGCTTGTATGGAGCTGGCCTTCTGCGTGTATTTATGTCGTGCTACAGCTCTCACCAAGCTCAGTGTGGCGTGGCCTACAGACGCATTCAAAGAAATTCTATCAAGTGTATGGCGTCAATGTCAGGGTAATACATACATGTGGGTTATACCTAAAAAAAAATGCTTTATTTGACCCCGATCAAGATTTTTCCTAAATATGCACGGTACATGTCAAATTTCAGCTAACTAGACCTGCTTTTAGAGTTCCGTACCTCAAGAGAAAAAAACGGACCCCTTGTAGGATCACTTTGTTGTCCGTCTTACTGTCCGTCCGTCTGTCTGTCAAGACCCTTTATCTCAGGAACGCGTGGAGCTATCGAGTTGAAATTAAAACCATAGACTTAAGTCTACAGTCCCTTGAAGCTGTGAAAAAATCAAACTTCTAAGTTAACGTAAAAAAAGATACGGCCGTTGATGCCGCAAAAAACATATATTTCGACACTCAAGGGAATCAATATTTAAAGGGTATTTCCCGTTGACCTAGAACTATGAAATTTGGCAAGTAATACCGTCTTATACTACAAGTATAGGGAAAATCTGAAAACTATACATTTATACATAAACTATAACATAAAATACAGTGGTGGTCACGTAATTAAAGACACCTCCTAATTAACCACAAAAAGCCTAGTTATGGTACTACCGTTTGCTTAAATAGGTATATAATCTAGAGTAATTGGTATATAATTGGTTAATAGAGTCATACGTGACATTGTATTCTTAAAATGTGGGACAAAAAAATTTTAGTGTTCGTTAGTAGTTTAGCCACAGAGCACTCTGGGAAAGTAACACAAACTTTTTTAACTTATTTGTAGCTGGCCAGCTAATTAAAGACACTCCATTTGCTTAGAATAAATAATAAAAAAAATGTTGTTATTGAAATTATCTTTATTACACAAAATTCCCAACAAATTTATAAAACATTCCGGTACGTATCAATATTTGGTCGCATGTCCTTTGGCAGAAATTATAGGTACAGCACGACATCTCTTGGGCATGGAAGCGATCAATTTTGTACAAGCTCCTACCGGAATTTGCTCCCATGCTTCTGTAAAGGCTGTGTAAAGTTGATCGACGTTCGATATCCGCTTTGTCGCTACTGTCTTCTTCACCTGGTACCACAAATTTTCTATAGGATTTAAATCCGGGCTGTACGGGGGCCAATCCAAAACTGTCACGGACTGGTTCCTTAAGAAGTCTTTTACTATTTTTGCAGTGTGTTTCGGATCATTATCTTGTTGGAAAGTCCAAATGACCGGTAAATTTTGCTCGGCGTAGGGCAGCATGGCTTTTTCTAAAATATTCTTGTACTGGAATTTATCCATGTTGCCTTCTATTTTCCTGACAGGTCCTACACCAAGTCCTGAAAAGCAGCCCCACACTTTGATATTTCCGCCCCCATGTTTGACTACTTTCTTGGTATACTTTGGATCCATTTCTGTGTTTGGAGGGCGTCTAACATATTGTTTTCCATCAGAATTAATCATATTAATTTTTGTTTCATCAGAAAAGAGCACTTGATTCCACTCTCGTTCAGTCCAGTGTTGATATTTTTTAGCAAACGCTAATCTTGCCTTAACATTTTGATTTTTCAAAAGTGGCACTTTTCGAGACACTCTTCCGTACAAGTTTGCCTCACATAGTCTCCGTCTAATTGTTCTTGCAGACACACCCTTTGACCCTTCTGCACCAAACAACTCCGAACGTATCAGTTCTGATCCCTTGAACGGATCTTTTTTTGCCAACAACACCATCTTAGAGTCTTCCCGCACAGTAGTTTTCCTTGGTCTCGGTTTTCTAGGTACGTTTTCGGTCGTGTTAAACTTCTTGGTATGTTTTATAGCATTCATAACCATGTCCTTAGAACAGTGGTTTGCTATTTTTCTGTACGACCAGCCTATGGTTCGAAAGTTCAAAATAATCTTTCTAGTGGTCGAATCGCAACTTTTGTTTTTTCCCATATTGATTGGATTAAAACGTATTAATTTTAATGAAAAAAGTTACGTTTTTTCAGTAATATCGACGTTTCATGAAAATACGCGGCAAAACAAAGAAAAAGAGAATTTAGTTCTTTTTTAAATTCAGAACACAACTTTTATTGTCTTTAATTAGCTGGCCAGCTACAAATAAGTTAAAAAAGTTTGTGTTACTTTCCCAGAGTGCTCTGTGGCTAAACTACTAACGAACACGTAAATATTTTGTCCCACATTTTAAGAATACAATGTCACGTATGGTTTAATACCAATTACTCTAAATTAAATACCTATTTAAGCAAACGGTAGTACCATAACTAGACTTTTTGTGGTCAATTAGGAGGTGTCCTTAATTACGTGACCACCACTGTATATCATAAAAAATATAGTCTTTAACGGAACCCTCGGTGGGCCAGTCCGACTCGCAGTTGTCCGTTTTTTTTTTTATAGGCCGCATATAGTCGGACTGATATCGAGGATAACATGAACATAAGTAGATAGGACGGTAAACATCAAAAACATATTTCCGCTGTAAGCGATATGATAAAACGAAGATGATTACAAGCTACCGACTACTTCGCAGTCTACCTATGAAACCGCTTTGCAACTATCTCATAAACTTTAAAACTACCGCATATCTTCGGTTAGCAAATAGCTACATTAAGAAAGCCACACACCCGCTTTAGGTTCTTTTTGCTACTGCCTGCTTTAGAACTATCTTCATTCAGGAGTTTATCTGTAGTTTTGAAAGGGGTCTTCTTTGAAGTACTCTCTTCTTCCTCGTGGATGATGCCGTCTTGCTCCTGAATGTCGAGAGGTTTCCTCGTGTTGGAGTTCATCGAGTTGCTGGACTTGTGGTCGGCATTGCTCACTTCCGGTTTCTCTGCGGCCGCGTGCTCGCCTGGAGGCGCGGGCGCAGCTGTGTCGTCATTGATGGCGAGCGGCCGGCCCTCCTGGCTGGGTCGGTTGGCTCCGATGCCCGGCTCGCTCTGACTGCTGTTGCTAGTTTTGCTATTTCGACGTAAAGCTTTCCTTAGAATCCTCTTCCCCTTCGACTCTTTCTTGTTTGGATCATTTTCCATCATAAGTAGTTTGTGTTTTTATGGTTGGACATTTTGACTGGAAAATTTAATGGAAGTAAAGGTTAACTAGTACAAAAATTTCCTGAACAATATTTGATTTAATAGGAACAACAAGATGAATTTATGTTCAAATAAACAATATTCTGATGCTAGGATTCGCTTAAGAAACATAATAAACAACATTGAACTAGTTAACCTGTTTTACGATGTTTATGTGCCTTTCATGGTGTTTTTAAAGGTAACAAAATAAAAAATAATTACATTTTGTACATATAGATAGAAACAATAAACACTTGATTTGTCGTAGAAATCTATTTATAAAATTATGTAACAATATTATAAACGAATATCGGTTGTTTGATTGATTAGTTTACAAAATAAATGTCTCTCTGACGTTTTGTACTTCAAATTCAGGTAAGTATTGAATAAGTCCTAAGACCATTGAGTTTGTATATTTTCAAGTTAAGCCCAAAAACACCCTGAAATGATGAGTTCGATAAGCAGGACGCAATTTTACCGCTTGTATAATTAATAAATTAATGTGACTCTTCCGATTTGTGTATTCAGTCGTTTTTGTTGTTCAGCCATGGGCTTAGTTAGAAAACATGATACAGATACAACTCTTCAAAGTGCTTGAACGGGGTAGCGCTTGTAGGTGTGCCCCCTTGTGCCTAACCCACAGACATATAATTATTACTAAGTAGCAGACCAAACTTATGGATTAAATAGCGTGGCAAGTTTCCATAATAAGCTACATTTAGGCTTCACGGTACGAAGAAACGTATAAAAATGGGTTGTTTTGGCTGGCTTATGCTTGGAACATATTTGTGAATTCCTAAACTAATCTCTAGTATATATTTTGTTTGGAAACAAGCAATATTTATATTTAAAAGAGCCCGAAGTTCACTAAGCTAAAATTGCCACGCGTCGACTCTATGTGTTTATTATTAATGTTAGGTCTGCTACTATATTATACGTCTGTGGCCTAACCCATAGAGAAAGTCCGAATAAAAAATTACTAGAGCTAGGATTTCAGGTCACATTTTCGCTTACAAAAACCACTGTATTTCATTTTATTTTAGCGTGTTTTTCATAACACTTGTTTTACTCAGAAATAACTTGTACTTATCCACAAAAACATTAGTCTAGTCTTTCATTTAATTTGCTCAATTGGTTTGGCTACTCGGCCGTACTTTTGGCACGATGCAGAAAGAAAAAATAAGTTTTGGCTAACAAGCCAAAACGGAGTGGGGTTAAGTAAGTGATTTTAAATTTTAAAACGTTTCTATCTGCAATTGAACCGCTGTTTGTAAAAACAAACCAAAGCACAATGACAAAACTTTTTGTAAATTAATATTTACAATAATCTTAATAGACAATTTATTAAAAAAAAATTGATACAGTTCCACTAAATTATTTTTACGTGAGCTTAGTTATTAGGGTTCGATAAAACTGAAAACTATGTACTTGGTTTATTTAATTTTCCTGTAGTAGATATTTATTTAAAACTCAAGGCTTTTTAGGGTTCCGTACGGTAAAGAGAAAAAACCGGAACCCTTACAGGATCACTTTCTCTGTCTATTCATGTCATGTCAAAGACTCTTTTTTTCAGGCCCAGTGAGATATGTTTGTTTATAAAGAAGTCTACGGTCCCTTGCATGCACCATGATGTTACACTAATCATAATATTATAAATGCGAAAGTGTGGATGCCTGGATAGATGTTTGTTACTCTTTCACGCCGTAACTACTGAACCGGTTGGGCTGAAATTTTGCATAAATTTAGTTCTAGACCCGGAATAGAACATAGGCTACTTTTTTCCCATAAATCAGTTCCCATGGGATGGCAATGGGTAGTCAAGTTTCTATAGAAAAGTGATGTGTCACTCTTTCACGCCATGCTTACGAAACCGATAAGGCTAAAATTTTGCAAGAAAAATGTGAAAAGGAAATAAACTACTTTTTATCACATAAATCAGTTCCCATGGAATGAAAATGACGTGTAAAGTTTATATATAATAGTAATGTGTCACCCTTGCACGCCGTACCTATTAAACCGATTGGGCTGAAACTTTGCAAAAATAAAGTTGTAGATCTAGAATAGGATAAAAACCTACTTTTTATCCCATAAATCAACTGATTAACTACCATGGAAAAGCTATAGAGAAAAACCTACAAAATGGGAAACACAGAGACGCAACACACATATTTCACCAGCTAACTTTACTGTAAGTAACAGTCCGAAAAATATTGACAGATTTTATAGGAGTACACAAAAACTAATTCAACGTGGGTGAAGCCTCGGGCAAAAGCTAGTTACAAAATAAAGCTTTTAACTCAACGCCCTTTACGTAATCCATTTCACACAAATTCGCTCACCATGAAAACCGATAGGGTACTACCAGTTGACCTAGAAACGAAATTCCATTCACAAGTAGGTCTAGGAAAAATCTGAAAACTACATTTATTTTAATAATCGAAGAGTAATTAATGTGCAACTTAATTAGACCCCTAAGGTACATTACAGTTTAACGTCAAGTTAAGATGATCGCGCATAACTGCACGTGGAATATATTTGTGTTTTCAACGGGATGAAACCTTAGGGCACGCTTTGGACTGGTATTTACACTCGAACTTAGATTATTGCTTTTTTACTTACAATTTGTGTATCCGTATAAAAATGAATTTGCGTACCTACGTACTTAACAAATTTTTAGATAAAAAAACCTTTGGTTTGTTTTTTTGCAATCAGCGGCAGCGTCTCTGTTATTTTGTCCAACGACTTGTTTTTCGCTGTCACTTCTAAGCGTCAGACGCAAGTCCATATTGTATATTTTAATTTAATTTCGTGAAGCTTACGAAATCAACAGTAAACAAATAATGTTCAGGTATGACGTAAAGACGTCCGGTCTAAAATTACAATATTCGGTTCAGCTTGATCATGAGTTATCGAAGAAACCAAACCAATTATACAATTTTAAACGCCTACATTTCAAGTTTGGATTCTCTTTAAATATTATTCATTTTATGCATGAATAGACTCTCTCAAACTAGTTTTAAAGAAAAGTTACATTTATTAATGCTCAAAATTTCCTGAAGAAATTAATATTCATGCCTGCGTCCAACCTTGAGAACCTTGTCAGTCTAAACATTACCACCAATACAGTAGTCATTAATCTGGAAACAAACGAGAAGGTAATTTTTACTCTGATAGTGTTCTATACATATATGGCGCCAGAATATCCGGTAACTATGGAGCACGGATATTTGTTACGAGCGTTGCCAATGTCGCGGGTTTGTGTGCCCCCGCCGTGGCAAGGTTACGATACAATATAACTATATGAGCACAAAATAAATACATACAGAAGGCCTGCTCCATGCAACCAGCACACACGCACATATAGACGCGTACGACGGCGATCTCGGTAGACTCGTGCACTGGCAATCGACCGAATCCTACCAAGACCGTCGTCGTAGGTACGCGTCTATGTGGGCGTTGGGCGTGCGCCCGGAATCGCTGGTTGTATGGAGTTGGCCTTCTGCATGTATTAATTGTGTGATATGAGTGCAATGTGTCCTCACGTCGGAGTGCTGCAGCGGCTGGGGCAGCTGTGGCACGGTGGGCGTGGCGGCGGCGAGCGGCGTGGCGAGCGGCGCGGGCAGCGGCGCGGGGAGCGGCGTGGCGGCCGGCGCGCTCGACACGAAGCTGGCGGCGACAGGCGACGGCGTCGTCGTCGGTGGTTGCTGCTTCTTCTTTAGAGCCTCCTGGAATACACAGATTGTATGGCTCTAAAAAATGTTGTACATATTTCGACGACAAGACGTACTACATTAGATTATCTGTGTAAGTAGATTTGCAGGTACGTGGCACGGAGATAAGCCGTAGATTACATAGAAATGCTAGTATAGTAGTCTAGGATTTATATAAAAAGGTCACACAACAATGCTATTTTGGTAGGATGTACAGATATCTTTGCCGCAGTATTTTACAACGGATATATTAAAGATATGGACCACGAGTATAATGACTCATTTACAGCGAAATAGATATCTTCATTCATATAATATGTATGCGATCTTAATAATTACACAAGAACATGCACTTTGTTTGTACATTCTACACATTAGGTAAATGCTCATCAGTTTTTAAGTCGATAACGGGCACATTACCGAAAAACTGAAATAATTCCCTAGTCACGCGCGGCACTAACAAGTAGTTTTCAAAATAATTGGCCCTCCTCGCCACTGTGATATCCAGCGGCCGTAGCTTACACATTTCGCGCGCGAGGGGAACATCTCGCGGCGCTCCACTTGGCCTTTGTTTGACGACTGAGGTGGCAGTTATATCGCTTATTTTAACAGATGTGCGCGAAAAGCGCGATAAACCAAATCACACGTTATCATGCTACGGGCACAAGGATATCAGTAAAACACGGGACGCAAGGGTAACTATTCGTGGACTCAAATATCGACTCGGCGAGAGAATCTGTGCTTACCCAACTATATCACAATCAGCATGCAATGCGAGACTTATTTTAGGGCTGAAACAAAATGTTGAAATGGAAAATAAAAATAAAAATCTTTTTATAGTCGTTTTAGGGGTCTTCTGTCTGACCCCAAAGTTGTGACCTTCTAGGGTTTGCATATAACGTGGAAATATTACCAAATACTTCTAAGAAAACACAGGGCCTCTTCTTCCGCCACTTACAACAATTCCACCTATTTAGTAACTGTGTCACAGTTTCAAAAGAGGAACTTTCGCTTAAAGAAAATGTCAAGGTTATAGGTATATTAAGCTCGTCAAAAAATTCAAACTGTCAATCTTCACGAAGACAGGGATGGTCTTCTGGTACATTCTACCAAAAATGAACTGTGATCAGCTATTTTCATCATGTTACTGTATATGGATACGATATATTCAAAGACTAAAGATAGTGGAGTAGAGGAGCAATCAATTAATGTGGAAGATGCTAAGTGGTGACTTGCGTCTTTGGGAGACCAATATTGGTTTGTATTTTATGCTACTTACTGCATATTTAATGAACTTCCATTCTTTGACCGCTCCCAAAAACTCATGAAACGAATTCATTTTTACGGTTCCGTACCCCAAAAGGAAAAAACTGTGTCCTTATAGGATCACTTTGTTGTCCTTCTGTCTGTCTGTCAAGACCCTTTATCTCGGGTACGCGTGGAGGTATCGAGTTGCATTGCAATTAAAACCATATACTACTACAGTCTACAGTCCCTTTAAGCTGTGAAAAAATCAAACTTCTCAGTTAACATAAAGAATATACGGCCGTTTAAGTCACTAAAAACGTATATTTCGACACTGGCAAGGGAATCAAAATTTATAGGGTATTTTCCGTTGAGCTAGAACTATGAAATTTAGCAAGTAATACCGTCTTATACTACAAGTATAGGGAAAAGTCTGAAAACTTTACATTCGTAATTAAATCATAAAAATATAGTCTTTAACGGAACCCTCGGTGGGCGAGTCCGACTCGCACTTGTCCGGTTTTTATTGTATTCAAAAACCCATGTTGGATGTGGGTTAATATCCTTGGTACAAAATAATTCCACTTTAAAACACAGAGAAACAAACAAGTTTCAAGGAACATTGGCGCTACCTTTTGTATCTCGTGCATGCTCTCGCATGCCTAGCTATATCGGCTGCAGGTAATTTATACAATATGTGCGGATATGCTTGACAATGAGCCAATGGAGTCAATGAGGAATAATCAGGGTCAACTACACACCTACATTTACATAACACCAGCGTGCTGTTGCTGTATCAAAACAGCAGCTTTAACATTGTGACAGGAACCTGCGAAGTGGAGATGGCATTGGGAAAACGTGCTGTGAGAGTGCAGGACGAACTTAGCTAGAGACGCGCGCGAGTGAGCAAGATAGACATAGTATATCAGCTTTATCAAATAGTAATGAGTGAACCATAATTTATAAAAAAATACACAATATTGAAAAAAAAACTGTAGTCAAAAGATGGACAATTATCCAAAAAACATTCTTATAAAGTTTTTTAATGATATGTTCCGAATTTCAGGTAAAGTGTAATAAATACAATTTTTAGAGGTCCTTTTAGATTTTTCTCCACTAATTTCAAATAATGTTTCTAATATCTTCTAAAACAGTATGTATTTTTTTCAGTTCCGTATTTACACCTCGTTTTCTAAAAAAACTTGTATAAAGTTAGATTTCCCAACGACCACTTCGCCTGAAGATAAAATCTCAAGTTGTTTAGAAAAAATGAAAATTCTGCTGTTATCGATGTATTGCCTAGATCAGGGTTTCCCAACCTTTTTACCTTTTTATAAAAAATATTTTCATGCCCCCCTGTATTGATTTATTTTCCGACATTTATTTATATCAATAATTAAATTACATAATTTGGTGTTACTTACTAACTAAAATGTAAATTAATTATAGTCAGTGCACTTATCAAGAACAAAACCTCAAGATTTTCGGGTAAAAAACACTAATTACACGCGTCTGTGTGTCGCGTCCTGCCGTGACTGACTTGAATGAGTGCTAAATGTCCCCCACAAATAGTGGTATAGTAGTTAATTAGTTCGCCCGATTCGAGCTAGATAGCGCGACGCGACTAAATCTGTGTGTAAATGTTAAATCATGAACATTAATTATTAGGCAGATTAATATGTCCGAATATATTATGCCGCCCTTAGGATCTCTCTACGCCCCTCCAGGGGGGCGCGCCCCACCGGTTGAGAAGTCCCGGCCTAACTAGAACATATCGCGTAAGTGCTTATGATTATGAATAACCTTTATCAGTACAGCGCGTTCATTCTTGATCTGTTGAATTCTCGTAGATCGCACGCCAGATCGTGACTCGAAGCCATCTGGTGAGGCCAATTTTATTACACCGGTTTCTGACCCTGGATTTCTAACCGAAAAAAAATACTTTTGGCCAATAGATGTAGTTAGATATTCTTCTAAATTATATAAATGGTTATTTTAAGATAAAGAAAGAGATAAACAGATCTGAAAAAGTGTGCGTCCCAGTAGTGCGGTGAATCAAAAAGATTGGATAATACCGTTTTTTAAAAAATAAAATTTAATATAAATTCAAACAAGATCGTTTTAAGAAAATTGCTGTTCTATGTTTTAGATAATAGGTTTACAACTGTAATTATTTTTATTTTTACAGTATTTGTTTGGACAGAAGTGTGCTTTGAACTGAAAAAACCTTTAGTTTGCATTTTTTTGATAAAGCGAATTTCTCTCACGTTTTCGGTTGTGCTATCCTCTTGGAAAAGGCCTCCCTTATAAAATGTGTTTTTTTCAGTACCCTACCTATTGTAGGTTTTAAAATCTCATTTTTTACTACCTAAAAAACTTATCTCGCCTTAAAAGCAAACTTATTGAACGAACTGTTAAACAGACCAACCTAATTTGACACTTAAAATCTAACTAAACTCTTTGTATCCAAAGGGTCTAATTAAGTTGGTATTTTCACATTAAATATTTGAATACATATAGGTAATTTTCTGAGTTCTTCCTAAACATGTGCTATAAAGACCTAATTGTGTACGGAATTTCAAGTTTCTAAGTCAACTGGAAGTACTCAAAAGGTTTTCATGGTGAGCCAGTTTGTATGAAATTAATTACGTAAAGGGCAATTAGTTTCAACTTGATATCTTTAACGGATGTCGTCCACGAGACGACAATATTATTTTTAGATGACGTTGCAACAGCCACAATGATATTTTCGTCAATAGCTCAAAGACTTAGGGGCCATCCATAAATTACGTCACACGAATTTCATCATTTTTGAAGCCCCCCCCCCTTCCTTGTCACAGGTGGTCACGTTTGTGTGTTACCCCCTCCCCTGGCGTGACGTAACATATTTTGCAATTCAATATTTAAAAATTATTTAATTAAAACAGCACTTCCAAAATTATTGATATATTTCTATTTAAATTTGAAAGTAAAAGAACAATAAATACTTGAAAGTTTTTATAATACTCGAGATTTTCATATGTGACGTCACAAAGCGTATGGCTCCTCCCCACCCCTTGTCACACGATGTCACACTTTGTTCACCCCCTCCGTCCCCCTCAACGTGTGACGTCATTTATGGATGGCCCCTTAGGTCAGGGATCAGCAACATTCTTCTGAATCATAGGTCCTTCGATAATTTTTCAATACTATTCAACTGGATACAACTCAATGTAACTCAGCGAACTTGTAAGTTTCCCCGGTGGTACAGAATGCAATAGATTTGAAAAATTTGTTACTTTTGTCAAAATTCATAACAAAAAAAAACCGGCCAAGTGCGAGTCGAACTCGCGGACAAAGGGTTCCGTACCATTATCTAGAAAACGGCAAAAAATCATGTCTATTATATGGGAGTGCACAGGTCCGACTCGCACTTGGCAGGTTTAAGTATTTGTTGTTATAGAGGCAACAGAAATACATCATCTGTGAAAATTTCAACAGTTTAACTATCACGGTTCATGAGATACAGCCTGATGACAGACGGACAGATAGACAGACAGACGGACGGACAGACGGACAGCGGAGCCTTAGTAATTGGTTACCCTTTGGGTACGGAACCCTAAAAACCGCTAATCATGGACATCCCACATGATGAGTACTAAATGATTTCCTAATAATCTTACTTTTCCGGGCCCCAGCAGTTAACGAGTTATCTTCACCATAGGCGTTTAGGCTGTTTGAGGCAACCCTAAAAAATTCTAACATTTTGTAAATGTAGTTATTAGTTATATGTAGTTATCGAAATGAAGTTTTTTTTCTCAAATTCGTTGGTAAATGCTGACTTTCAAGCCTCAGACAGAACTTATCGTTATAATTGTCCGGCAAACGCTCACTTCCCGCTCTCAGTACTACTTCTACAATAATTTGGCCAAGTGCTAGTCAGACTTGCGCACAAAGGGTTCCGTATTACCTCACAATACGGCAGCGGCTTGCATAGAACTTTTTGTTGGAAATGTAATGAGAAGGCCAAGTTTGACAATAAAAATGTGTGAAAAAATTTAAATATCACTTTGAAAAATCATTGTTTGTATGACTTGGGTTGGCTAAGCTAAGATACATTTTTTCTCGTGACATAATTCCTGCAGTCTTATATTTTTTATGCCTTTACTATGTTTTATTTTGAAAAAAGGAATGTTTGCTAAGTTTCTTGCCCTTCTTCTTAGCAATACTAATCGAATGGTGCGGATGGTTAGGCATTATTTTTATGTATGGTTTATTTAGTTCATTTTTCAACACATTGTTCATTGCATTATGTGTATATAATATTTTTATTCCTATATTTCTACATTTTATGCAGGTGTATAACTTTATTACATTTTAGTAGCCCAACCTTCATATTTTTTGTATATATTTCCCGTATTTATTTATCAACTTATTTGTTCGTTGCATTATGTATTTATAATATTTTTATTCCTAGATTCCTCTATTTTATGTAGGCGTATTTCCCGTATTATTATATATTTTTTTATATTCCTAAGATATATTATATTGTTATTTGGCAAAATAAACATTTTGATTTGATTGTATGATGCCAGGGTTGGCACTTACATTATTTCATACAAAAAACTTTTTTTTTTCAATTTGATTTTTTTGTCTCGTATTATTTTTGTCGTCAAACTTGAACTTCTCATTGCTTTTCCCGCAAAAAGTTTTATGCACGCCACTCCAATATGGGTATAATATAGAATAACAACAATATAGAAGTATTTTCAACTACTCACAGATTCGTTGGTTTAGTTAGATTCACATTGATAGGAAACGGCTACTCACGGCAGTCAGATTTCGCCTGACTAGTACAAAAGAAGTCGTAGCAACATCACCATTGGCCACAGCATCTTCACAGATTATTGTTACATCGGCCGTGGGTTACATTTATGAATGTGACTGAAGAAACCAATGCCAGCGCTGCTTGCGCTTGCCGCATCTGTCGCAGGTGAAACATTGGTCTTGCTGTGTTGTGTTGAAGTCTTTTCATTTTCTGTCGTGACTCGTTTATAGGGTTCCGTACCCGAAGGGTGCCAAGAGGGACCCTATTATTAAGCCTCCGCTGTCTGTTCGTCTGTCACAGGGGTCTACAGCTTCAGCCGTCATAGATAGACAGTTGAAATTTTGAAAAAAGTTGAAATCACAGGATATGTAGTACTATAGCCTCTACCACGACAAATAATAAAAATATGAAAAACAATGGGGGTCCCAATACAAGAAACCTTGAAAAAATACAAGGTTATTTGTTTCAGCTCTATCATACATACGTTAATACATACACGTTTAAAATTGGTGAGACTGTTATGCATACCCTAAGTAAAAGTCATTGCATTATGTATATAATATTTTTATTCCTATATTTCTCTATTTTATGCAGGTGTATAATAAACATTTTAGTAGCCCAACCTAAATATTTTTTGTATGTATTTCCCGTATTATTATATATTTTTTTATATTCTAAAGATATATTGTTAAGATTAACTTTGACTTGTCGAAAGTATACTTTGTGTCTATTTTACAAAATAAATATTTTGATTTTGAAAGAATCACACTAATATTATAAATGCGAAAGTTTGTGTGTTTTGTTACTCTTTCACGCTGAACCGGCTAAACGGATTTGGATGAAATTTAGAATGGATATAGCTTATACCCTAACTTAAGGCCTTACCACTGGTGCACGATAATCTTACTGAGCGATTTTGAACTTCAGTATGTTGTCAGAAAGTCTACATTAGAATGCTCGCTTCGCGCGCTGGCGGCACGCAAAATCAGTGAATTTTAGAGGTTTTTCTGGATTTTACGAAAAAGTATTTAATGTAGGAGTTTTTCTACCTGACATCGGAAAATAATCCATCTTTCCTTGTTATAGTAGTAGTTTCAGACATAAAACTCAAGCCGTTTAGACATAAAACGAAATAATAACTTAAAAAGGCATCATTTTCAAAAATAAAATCTATCGATGGAAATGTGTCCAATTAGGTAACCGAGTTGACAACCAAAAGACAAAGGTCTGAAAAAACACGTGTTTAAGTTTTACATTGATCAAATAAGTAGTTGACTCTGCATATTAAAACAAAAACCGTTGAAAGACCCAATACCAAGCCCTTAACACATGGGCTACTTTTTATCCCGGAAAAAAGAATGTCGTTAAACCGAATAACACGCGGGCGGAGCCGCGGGCAAAAGCTAGTAAATAATAAAAATTAGGGTTTTGTACTCAAAGGATGCCGAATTATTTTACAAGCCCTATCATTTAAGCGGTTTTTTTGACGCCTTTATGTTGCTATGGTATCTATATTGCTGTTTTGTGTCATGGTTTTAGGGTCTTTTTCCCCGTTTTTTTGTGGTGGATGGTACGTACAGAACCCTTTGTGCGCGAGTCCGACTCGCAAATGTCCAAATTATTTTGTATTGACGCTCATCAAGAATAATATTACAGGCTTGACCAAAACGCGTTATCGTCTTCGGAGCTTGCTACAATAGCAGCGTCATATGAGTAAAGAAAGAAGCTCTTATACGATTAAAGCTGATAACACCACTAGGTCCTAACTAGGATCCTGATTAGGACGCACGAAGAAACGGACCGTCCTAAGCGCGGTTACACTGTCCTAAGTCCAACCCTTTACTATTTAGGATGCCGATAAATCGGATGGTGTAATCGCGGCTTAAGAAGCCTGTAGTCGGCGGCTTGAAGTCAGTCGCTCACGGAGTCGCTATGCTTGCTATTTCATTCTACATTCAACTTCGGATTATAGAGCACTGACTGACTGTTATTGGTTGGCCCGAACGTTCATTTCTCGAGCTCGTACGAAACTATCCGAACACGGTGTGAGAGGCAAGCTAACGCGAAACAACTTGAGAATGGTTTTGGATCTTCCTATGATTTCAGGAGAAATATACCAAAAATCGAAATGAAACAAAAATATTTTCGAATAGTATAAAATGTACTATGCTGTGAAACTAAAATGATTTGATTTGTTGTATCGCTTCTAGGACATAACGGTACATAAACATTCATCAAAATATGTGCAAAATCCACGACTTTTATACGCTTGTAACTTTTGGTATTTGATTTTGATAAATGTTTTAGTTTCAATGTTTCTTACTTACCTATAAATAAGGATATGATCAGCGAACTGCGCTAGTATGGGAGTTCAGGCGAATAGAGTCCCCTTAAGTCTATTAGCCAGTTTCGTTTGGCCTTCAAGAGGTTAATATTGAAGCAACATCAACGCGACACAAAACAAGCCGCCAAAATGGTAGCGCCTGACAAACAATTCGGCTCCCGCTGAGTGCGAAATGAGTGCAAAGAAGTACATTTTAAATTTTGTATCCCCTTTGGGGATATTTTCATTTAATTTATTATTTGCCTTGATAGAGGCCATAGTAACAATTACGGCTGAAGCTTTAGACCCTTATGACAGACGGACGAACAGACAGACAGCGAAGGCTTAGTAACAGGGTCCCATTTAGCACCCTACGGGTACGGAACCTTAAAAACGAATGATGTAGGTATGCAAGATCGAAATCGGTGTAGGTAGTCATTTAATGAGCCGTCTGGGTCCAAGGTTCGCTACTTTACTTCCTACAAAATTGACAAGGTCGCGTAACATGTGCAGTGTGTAAGAGGAAACTTGATTCACGTGTATTATCACGATCAGGAAAACTACTCAATCACTATGAAATAAGCCATAAAGTAAATACTGGATTTTGCCCGTGACTTCGTTCAAGCTGCTGAACACCGATTTGAACTTGATGAAACGAATAAACCATTTTAAATTGGGCCAAGGACCAAACGGAGTTTATTTGAAAACCAAGTTCAAGGCATGACTGGAACTAGATACCGTATCGTGATAAACTTATAATGGATTGAGCTCAGTGAAAACTCCATAAAATTACAAACAGACTGAATGACAAATCTGTCGGAATGACAATCACACCAACGTCTGATAGGTTAATGACTCTTTTAATTAACCTTTTTGCCCCTGGAATACTTTTCTAACATTTTTCCTTGTACCTTTACTGTTTTTTACCTACTTTTATTAAAATTATAGATTAAACCAATTCCCTCGATACAGAGAGAAATCATATGGGTCTGATAGTTTCAATTTGTACGCAGTATCCATTTTGCAGCTCCAATCGCAAGATGTTTGCAAAGTTAGCAGACGTAATTGAATAAGTCATGAAAAGGGCAAGAAAAGCTAATTTAACGTCGATCGGATTTCAGGAAACATCTCTGAAAATTGCCTTAATTCGCCAAAATGGCCATCGTGATAAACACATTCTCTGTTGCCCTGTTGTAATTTGTATAACTATTACGAGCGTTGTTCAGCCGAGTTTAGACAAAGTAAGACCATTTGTTTTAGCCAACTGAAAGGATTCCCGTTCACCAGTACCCTTACCTAAAGACCGTAAGTTTCCATCAATTTGAAGTGCCCTTACCTTAAAGCAAACTGAGCAAAGTCCATCTGTAGAAGGGTTTCCGTAGAACCCGCAGCCCGATCGGCACAGAGCTTCCATGGGATTCGATTCACGCTCCATAGTTCACACTAATGTCACAATAGTTATTAAACAATAACAAGTTTATCACTTAACTTTTTGTCAAGAGTACGATTGCACTAAGAGAGTTTATTGCACTTGTTCGAGTCTCACAATGATCACTTTGAAATGTTTTAAATTTACACGTAATTTATCCTCGGCTTGCTAGCTCCGCGGTAGGTGGCTGTCCTTGCCAACGATTTGATGCTGTTCTTGCTCTGTCATGAAATCAGAGGGCCCTGGAAAAGAGAAAAACACGTTCAAACTTGGACATACCAACAAAACTAGTTTATTCTTAATATACAGCATTTTCAAGTTGGACTAAAATTGTGTGGATAATTAGAAAGTGTTATCTAGCTGAAGAACGCGATTGAGTAGAAGCGGCGTAATATGCATAACGCGCCTTTGCGTAACAAGAGAGAGCTACAGCAAAAGTGGGTTGCGCCAGCGAAACGGAGCAGCAGGCCACGTCACACGGCTGTGAGTGCGCAAGGTCGCGGCGCTGACGGTGCAACGTGGCGCGGAGCACCTACCCTGCCCGCGTGCCCGACTGTCGCGCTCTAGGGTCACACTGACCTCTCCATCACTCTTATAACCATTTTCATAAACAAGCTCACATTGCATACCTTCAGATCATTAAATTCATCTAACTCGAATTTTCTCCTTCCTTCATAAATTCAAACAAAATATGATGATTTGTTGGGTTTGGTCATAAAGTGAGGATGAATGAAAGTAAGTGACGAAAGAAGTTTATGGTGCGCAAGTGGAAGGCAAAAGCTCGACCGGGCCGCCCTAGAAGGACATAATGCCCATCAAATTACATACCGAAGAAGGACAAACGCAAAAGCTAACGGAATAAAAGAGATTGTCTGGATTGATACATTTGAAGAAACGAAAGAGGTGTGTCGGGATGAAGCAAATGGAAATCTGTAGTCTCTTGCCTAAAGCCAGAAGGATTCTGGGAGACAAACGTGAGTGTATGTAATGTACCAATATAATGTTTAGTTCTGGTAGATGGAAAACAAGGAATTTCTAAAACTGCAACATGAACGCGATTGCCGTCTGCGAAAGACCTTTAGCATGGAATCTAAACTATCTGTTACTACTAGTAGGCCAATGGGTCAAGAGAACAATCATCAAATCTAACCCGATTCAATTATATTGTAATCGGTATCTTAAAACCTACAAACGCATATCCATTATTGATTTAGGCGTTTTCAACTGAGCGACGCCGAATGTCGTCAAACGGAACCGATCAAGACCGTGTTGCATAACGATATTGGTCGACATAGATAAGGTCGATTAATCGACTTTCTCAAGAATTTGTATAGTGATAAATCCCAATGAGAAAGTGATACAGTAACAATAAATGTTCGCATGCGTGTAGCGTGTGTCTGCGTGTGTGGAGATGGGAGAGAGGGGGCGGGTGCGGTCATTAGCTCCACGTGACGGGAGAGGTTCATCGCCCGCGCCAGCCACGCAGGGGTTCTCGCTGCGCCTGACCCGCAATCGGTCTCACATCCATCCTATAGATTACCATAATATCTAAATTCGTCCTAGCGTGCCATGCGCTGCGAAACGGGAACTTATCAACACATAGGTGTGATGACGCAGCAACAAGTCCATCGTTGCGGTTTTTATCAAAAGATATGTAAGATATTTCATCTCAAGGTCATTAATTTTAACAGATATAATGCTTATATGTTTCTACATGTATTGGGTGTTCGTTCGGCTAGCAACCATCAATGACAGACGGACAGACAGACATAGTAATAGAGTCCCGTTTGACACCATTCGGGTACGGAACCCCAAAAAAGCTAATACCAAATAATGCTCGTAATTTCTATCGTCGTCGTATGATGGCTGAAACTGCTTTTTCGTGAAAAATCGAATTCTGGCGTAAAGACGGCCATCATACGAAATTATTTCGATTTTCCGGAATTATGAAAGCGAGATAAAAACAATTATGAAAGTCATTCAACAAAGATAAAAAAATAGGTGCAACAACAAGCGAAACGAATAAATTTGGGCAGCCGAGCAAAGCGGAACGGAGCGAGGCGACCCCCCCTAGTACAGAAAGTAATTTCATATGATCTCGTAATGAGACTTTTCACGAGAAAGCAAATTACGAGCATTATTTAGTATCAGCTTTTTTAGGGTTCAGTACCCGAAGGATGCCAAACGGGACTCTAGTACTATGCCTCCGCTGTCTGTCTGTCCGTCTGTCATTGATGGTTGCCAGTGTTGCCACGTCGGTTTTTGAAAAAGAGCAGTTGGACAAGCTAGAATGAGCTAGATTTAGCAAACCATTGGTTGCCAGCCGAACCAACACCAATACATGTGGATTTGTGGATAAATTTGATATGTGACAACGTCGTCTGCCTTTCCACCAGTGCTGTGTGAAAAAGGTGAGCGGAAAAAATCCACCAATAGGAACGCTCCATTTTCCGTTATTGGTGTTTTTAGGGTTCCGTAGTACCTGAAAGGTAAAAGGAACCTTTATGGTGAGACGTCCGTCCGTCCGTCCGTCCGTATGTCACAGCCTCATAACTTTAGCACCGTTAAAGATAAAGACTTAAAATTTGCCACACAAATTGCATTCACTTACCTACACAATAGTGTAAAAATAATTTTGATTTTTTTTAATTGTTCGAAATATTTCCAATACAAAAATGAGAAAAATAAAAAAAATATCCTACAAATACAATATTGGTATCAAATTGTAGATATTATAGAGCTTTTTATAAAAATATATACTTTTACTATATTTACTGGCACCGATTTCGAGAAATCTTTGAAAAACTACAAAAAATGAATGTCCCCCCCCCCCCTTATTTCCGAAACTGGTGGACTGAAAAAAAAGAAAAAAATCATGGTGATTTTGGATTATGTAAAGATTACAGGAAAAATATAGCGATTGAGAAATTCACGATAGCAAAATGAAAAAATAAAATGTTTTCTCCTCGACTTTTAATTCAAGTGCGGTATAAAAATATTCGTGTCTCTCTTTTGTGGTACAATCAATTATTTTTTTAGTTATCATAAACAGTTATGGGCAAGATTTTAAATACTTTTTTCCTGGCTGTTCCCAAAACAGTCGAATTTGACTCGCACTTGACCGTTTCTTTTTCATCTAAGCCCTTCGCTCCCTCGATGTTCTGATGAAAAGGCAGCATAAACGTAGCAAAAACCAAGTCAATCCAGATGATGTGGTTATAGTCAGTGGAGGCAATGTTCTAAGTATGTAGCTTTAATATATAATGTAGTTATTAGTAGTTTGTAGCTTGTTTGTTTCATATTCTTCGAAAATAAGTACCCACATAAAGATATGAAGGTAACATGTATATTTCTGACTTTCTGGTAAACAAGAGACATATTAAATTAAAATAATAGGTACCTACTTGTATTTACAATGACACGCTCACAAACAACTTGCGGACTTATCTACAAAACGGATTCTTTGAGTATGGACGTATTTAAGCTACTGATAACGATCAGTTTCGATTTAGGTATATTCTAGATTTCGCTTAATTTAGAATCTCATTTATTTTGCCTCAATGAAGGCTAAGAAGGAAGGTCCACGGGTGAAGGCTGTGGTAGCCACTTTTCTCTTTTAAAGTTATAAGTTACAAGAGAAAAGCTTATAGCATTTGAGAACTGCCCGTCTTCAGGGAGCAAACTATAGCGTATGTCCAAATGAAGAGTCTAACCACTACAAACAGTGAAAGAGTTTTCAAAATCGTTTCGGCATTTCCAGAGATTATGTACATATGTACGTACAAACAAACTCTATCTATACATATAATAATATTTATAGTTAGAAATTGGGTTTATTCGTGGCAACAATTTGTTTATCCTGTATAATAATATTTATAGTTAGAAATTGGGTTTATTCGTGGCAACAATTAGCTCAAAGTTAAAGTAGAGTTCCCGTGACTAACCCTGCGTCCATACAAGTCTTCTCATTGCATTGCATGTCAATACGTGCAGAAGTGTGCCAAGGTTAATCGGAAATGTGATGTTTAATTATAGATTTTTGTATTATACACAGAGTAGTTTTATTGCCAAATTAACTTGGCACTTTGGCCATCGAGCAGGCAGCGCGACGTTTCACTGATTGATTGAAATGACCACTGCTGTTATGTGGGCGTGTTATTCGGTGGAGCATTTTAAAGCAGCCGGCCTCGCCTTGGCTCATCATCAAAAACTTTTCAAAATTGTAAAAATATTAAACAATACTAAACCGTGACTTTACATAGTTTTTGTCATCTTCTTGAGGATATTAATTTGAAACCTTTAAATTAGTAGATTAAATTCTATTTACAAAAGTTCTCAAGTAGCGGTAACGTCTCGAATGGTTTGCTAGATGATAATGTTTGATTGGCCGCGGCACCGTGTGTTTGAACGTCGTCGGCGGCGGTGACGTCGGTGGCGGCGGCGCGACGGCGGCGTGCCCTGCTGACCCACTTGCCGAGTGCTCGCTACGCAATTCGAGCGCGACCCGCAACTCGGCACACCCTTGCAAACTTGCCTGTTCACTCGCCACAACCGAAAATAGCTTCTATCACGCCCTACGTAGAAGCTAAACATGTCAGCGTCGAATAAACGATGTGGTCTGTACCCCCGCAGCCTTCCTCAGACACCGTTGCACGGGTCGACACATTAACACATGTGCTATCTATGCACCGCAGATGTACCAGTCTCCTCATTCTATACACAATTAAATAGCATTTAACGTACAATCGCCTGCAGTTATAGCTACCTATTTTTACACGATTTTAACTCCAATGACTGCGTGATAAGAACTGCCGATGGGCAGGTTGACGTGCGGGCGACTGTACTTCTCAACTAACAATAAGTCGTTATCACAAATAAAGTTCCATTGCACTTTGTTCTTATTCTGTCACTGGGACAAATATTTTCATTTAAGTACAAAGGAACGAAATTATATAAACAACAAAATTAGTATACCGGACAGCTTACTCACACAGTCGCTTCAAAGTTCATCTGGGGACAACGAAAAACAAAACTATAAAAACCGTGTCGAATTGGAATCTAAATGAGCATCGCAAATCCGGCAAAACATATTATCTTTTACAAAAATATGTCTACTATCTCCACTCAACAAAATACCGTGTACAGCGATGACGTCATAATCTAAAAGCAACATTAACGATTCTAGAAAAATCTGGTTTCGTCATCTGAATTTCAATGAGTATTTCGCCTGGTGAAACAGACTTGACGACTTGATGAACGGTAAGTGTAACGGAATCGGACACTAACGTGCAGAGATCACTCCCTGAAACCAGATTTAAGATTTTGGAACTTTCGAATACGACCTGTCCTTTACAGCTTACAAGCTAAGCATATTAAGCGTCGTGTAAAGTTTTTATTATTACCGGGGAAGTGGTTAGAGGCAGTTGTCTAGTTCGCGCGCTCTAAAGCCGCTTTAGACGATGATGAATTCAGTGTAGCAAATGAGTCAAACATCATAGTCTAATGGCTCTCGGACTCGCAATCAAGCAAGTTAGCGTAATTTCTGTGATTGATTTAGTGTCCGATATTGATCATCGTCACCTTCGAACGTGTTACACGTACGTTCGAACTATGAGATCTTCAAAACACCAACGAATAGGGCTCGCCCTGGCTTTGATTGCGTCTAGCTCAGCTTTTTATACATCCATGTATTTCTAAAAGGAACCGCTGCCCCTTGTTTCGACATTCTCTATTTGAATAATTTTTATTTCATACCCCATGAACGGTATATCGCTAACGCTATAAACTTAAAGTATATGGAGTATAACTTTCTTTCCCTTCTTTAGATTTCCTTTACTCATTATGCAACTGCGCTAAAGCCCGGTTTAGATGGTGATGAACGGGGTAGCAAATGAGTAAATTATGACTGGCAGACTCGCAATCACCCTGAAGTAACCTAGTATCTCTCAGTCAGGAACAAGCTTGATCCGGTCGACAGGCACACCGAGGGTACGGTTTTTAAAAGGGGGAGGAAGACATGCTCTCAGCGGAGGGGTCAGGAACATGATTATGACCGAGTTCAGTTGTTTACCCTTGAGCCAATCATGGATAGAGTGGTAAGGTAAGATAAAGGAAAGAGGTAAGGTTTATTCGTCCCTGTCGATTGCCAGCTTCTTCGTGTGGTTAGTGGGCAACATGGTGTCAGGGTTGTTGAGGCCGCCTATAGGCCTGTGACATTATTTAACGACCATCATCTTTTAATATCAGCCGGGACTTTGAACAATTTTGTGGCACTATGTCCAACAAAGCTTTTAAAAAGACGTGAAATGATAAAAAGACATGAAGTTCCTTGCCCTTCTTCTTAGCAAGATTAACCGAATGGGCGGATTTAGGACTTATAAAATATGTATTTATAGTTTATTTATCTATCAACCTATTTATTCATTGCATTATGTATACTAATATTCTTCTTCCTTTATTTATTTATTTTATGCATGATTATGTTTAACTTTATTAGCCCAATTTAAATAGTATTTATAAATATTTCCCGTATTATATTTGTTTCATCGCATAATATTGTTTTTATAAAGATTACATAATGACCTGTAAAACGTATACCTTCTTTATGTATCTGTAACATTTTGAATTTTACCCCACGCGCGTGATCGGAATCTGTGGGAACGTAGCAACATTTTTGGGGGCATTATATTGTTTTCTTTTCTTTGGTTTATTGGTCATTCTCGGAAATACTACTTTCGCTGTCAGTTTCCGGCAGCTTGTAGATTTCATTGGCTGCTTTTAGAAATTTGTCTCAGTTGGGGGCAAGTTTAGTCCAGTCCTCGCAGTTTTATTGCTTGCTTGGTTGATGTATGTATTTCCGTAAAATATAGTTTGAACCCTGTGACAGCAGGACAGCGCTATACAATTTGTATTTCTAACTCTCTTCCTCGTACTCAAGTATGTATATCGCTGGCAGATGTCACAGGGCTCAAACTATATTTAATGGACTGTAGTTAGCGTGATTGCTGTGATTGATTCAGAGTCCGTTATTGATCATCGTCTTAAGGGCCTCGAAGTGGCGTTTTCAGTAGGTGTTTGTTGTTTAAATACAGCATATGGATGAGAAAGACGAAGGACCGCCAAGAGTGGCAAAATCTTGGAAAGGCCTATGTCCAGCTGTGAACGAATACAGGCTGATAGATGGATGGTACTTTAAACACAAAAACTCCAAATTCTTAACTTGTTTAGTTTTGGAGATAGACTCCGTAACAAAAATGGTCTAAAACTGACAACTCTGACGGCTACCCCATTTCTTTTCTTCAATTTTGAAGATAAAAATCATTTCATATATTATACTATACTCATTTAAGACAATGACATACACCCAAAGAGGAAACTATTTATTCTATGTTGAGTCATTATGACACTGCGCATGGCAGAGAAAGAAAAATTATATATTTCGGCTCGGACTTTTACATGTATGGGACACACACCGAAAAATAATATAGTTGAATTTCTAATTCAATATTCGGTTCTGGGTCAAAATGTCGAAATTTCAATGTACATACATAACTCATTCCATCCACGAGATAGACTTAGACATCCGTGACATACGGACGGACAGACAGCAGTCACATTAATAGGGGTCCGTTTGTTTACGGAACCCTAAAAATCAGTGAAACAACAACATGCCAAATTCCACGAGTATGAAATTATGAAATTTACGCTGTGTGCGCTTTTATTCCAAGAACCAAAGAGTCAAATGTTTAGCAAGTTAATTAACTGACTGTACAAGGTGTAGGTCTCGCCAAAAATAGACAATCAGGGTCTCGCGAGCAACCTTCCGCATATCGCCGACACAAGGAAGTGGAAAAGCTCGTATCATCATCGTCAGAGCAAGTTTAACGAGCAACAAAGCGAATAACCAGAACGGGAAGGACAATGACATTGTTAGAATAAAGGAAGAAGTGCATCACAAAGTGCAGCACGTATAGGTAGGTATAGAGAGTTACACAATGACGCGCGGCGACATCGAGCACACATTGCAAGATGGCGATGGCGGCGTCATCAGCTGATCGCGCACACGCAGCGCAGCTGTTTGTCTCCTCTACATATATCCATCTCGCTTTTCTCTCGGAGCGAACGATCACAATAGAGGTGATCGTCATTGTTTGAAACACAATGCCATGCACAAAACACAATATCACAAGATTCACAAGTATGTATAGAAAAATCTGCTTCATCACACTGGCCAACAGGTAGAAGTAGAAGCGAATTCATAGCAACAAAAAATACATCCAGAGATTGACACCAAACTGATCGTTACGTTACTTCAATTCATGAGCTCATCTACAATATCCTATAGATAAGATTGTTATTTTAATTATGTTATGTTATGTATGAATAAACAATATTTAATTCGCAGTAAGTTTTCACAGTAACTTTTTTCATTATTCTGCTAAATTAGATATGAGCAGTACGATTTCAACGAGTGATAGACCCCGAAGAGGACGAAACAGAAATTACGGTCTTCTTTTAGACAACAGACAGCTAGTGTTTAAGTAAATAAACAGTACTGGACGTGATCTCATCATAATAATATTATTTACGTTCGGGCATCGTTTGAGTATTCATTGGATACTATTATATTGTTGTAAGCAGTTAAGGAATTGTCACTGAATAACAATATTTTGTCACCAAGTTTCAGTAAATAAACGAGTTCGAGACAATCGAGAGTCCTAAACACGTGAGGACGTTGACCTTCTGGCACAAGGTCGGGGCAGCGGCCTTCAAACAGCCTCGTCTCGTCTAGTGGCGCACCGCGCAGGGCTCCGCTCCCGTCTGCGTGCAATAGCACTCGCTCGCTACGCAACAATCACCTTCAACTGACGACACCAGCCCATGGCCATACATCCACCAGATACACACTCAAACTTTTGGCTTCGCATTGGCACTATTAACACAGCACTGAATTCCAAAGACTAGGAGAATCACTCGGTTGTAGTATCGGTACTAGAAGTCTGAATGATGTGTGGTGTTGCGGCCTCGCGTGCACTAGCGAGCTCCGACACGCGCGGAGATCTACCGAGTACTGGCCTCGCCACTCGCCGCGCGCCCGCCTCCTGCCTGCCTACCTACCGCGGCTGCAAGCATCGCGTCATACCGACACACGACAGCACGCACTTACCGACCGACACATGAGTGCTCGCCGCAGCCTCGTGCCCTGCTCCTTCTGATCAACACCATCTCCTCGAATTGTAACCTCATTCAAACACTATTCAAACAGAACCTAGTTATTGTATTCACGACAGCTCGATACAATATCGATGACGTGGTAGATGTCGTCACATTATAATGATGATGACGCATGCATGCCATTATCGCTGCTTGGAATTACAGTGACCAATCAGATTTTATCCATTTTTTAAGTTTTGTTGCGATTTGTTTAGAGCTATGTTTTAGTTGAAAGTTATTAACATATCAATTTAAATAGTTTTAAGACTTCCAAGAACTAATAACATCTACTTTACTTGAGCTACCAAATTCCATTGTTTAGTTAGGATTATGCACGTCGCGTCGTATCAACGGTAACTTAGCCTTTTGCCTTATTTACAGCTCGAAAACGATTTACAATGAGTACGTATACCGAGAATGACTGCGCAGTATCGGCCAACAAAACTGCAAAACATGCTCCACAATAACAAAGGTGATTGTTTTGTTAATCCAATGCATGATTAAATTATTGCGCGTAAAACAAAGCCATGCGGGTATTCGCGAATGGTAGTTCGATGGCAGCGGAGCCGGGGCGGCCGCAGACAAAGACCCGCCGGCACGAGTCGTCGATCTCCCCCGAATTAGTCCTGCGCCAGGGCGCTGACCTCCGCGTCACAACAGTACGCACGCTTCATCCGCGCGCCCGGACCGATCGACGAGTGCATCGCACCAATATTTGAGGGGTATAAAAGCAAAATCAGCAATCTCCACTTCTTATTAATTAGAGTAAATTAATTTTTTCCCCTCTTTTCTATATTTTTTAAAATTTCCTCTAATTTAAGATACAAGATTGTGCATAAATACCACAGACACGACTAAGTGTCGTCAAAAATAATTTTAACTCATATTTAGGCAAAATATTAAGACTTTAATTTCGGAGATTGTTGAGTTTGCTTTGCTTGCATGGAGATTACTATGTTTGCTATGGAACTGAGGGGATAATGTCATCTTTGCTTTGCCTAATTGATATTTCGTCTAGAAAGAGATCTTGGTACCTAGTGATGATTGTTTTAAATATAAAGAGCATTGTGTTCTGAAAAACATTATTTATTTTACTACAATACTAAAAAATCATTAAGTCATATTATAACCTACACGTCTTATGTGTTATTAGCAACATTATAAGGAAATTAAATGTTGAGGTTTCTGATATTATGATTTATATGTATAAATCAGCAACCTCAACATTTGTTTCGCACAGAAGATTCATTTCCTCATCATTTTGCTGACTACCACCAGACAAGCGGTCTAAAACTCTTTTATAATAATTAAGGTTTTCAAGGTTTTTCCAGTCTTCTCCGTAGTGTTTTAAGAGCAGGTTTTTAACATCAGAAAGTTTTGCATCAGAAACTTTGACATCATTCATTCTTATAGGTTCTAACTGTACATTTCTCAGACTTTTTCCACTTTTTAATACAGACTGATATTTTCCATCGCCAACTTTGTAATGGGTTTCGCCTCTGATTAGTACTGATACTTTTAGTTTATTTCGCTTTAAATAAAATCGTTTTGTCGGTTGGAACTGAAAATGCCAATTAGCTGGTTTTTTTCAGAATCACATCTGTCAATTTCTTCCAGTCTAGTACTTCACAGTCTGAACCAAGTCTTTTGATGGTTGCATGCGATTTCATGATATTAATGTAGTCATTGGGGCAAGGTATGACTTCATGTTTCTTTAAGACCTTTTCTATATTGCCGAAAACTCGGTCTGGAGGTATATACGAGTGTCCAGTCACTGGGAAAATAAGTTCGATATTTTTTACTTGCAGTGCTGCTTTGTTTAAAAGCCAAAAAGAGACCATGGTAATGATTGTGCTGTTTTTATTTTGACCACCACAACCATCAGCGATGAGGCGAAGATGGGTAATACCAGCATAATCTAGATTCAGCAGTCTGTCAAAAACGGCTGAAGCTATCTGGTTTGATGCTTTTCGAAACTCATCTTCCGTCCAGCAATAGCTAAACACATTTTCTGGTGTAAGTGGATCTTTTGAGCAACCTTGTACAACGGTAAAGTTATATAAATAAAATTTAAAATTTTCAGAAATGAGCTGAGACATACTCGCACCAAACTTTTCTTCGCTAAAACAAAATATTGTGCTTGAAATTCTTTTGGTTTAGAATATCTACTGTTTTTAGGCCTTCTTCTTTGCACTAGTTTTTGTTGAGTATATTTTAGAATCATTGCATCTTGAACAGTTTTGACACTGGTACCTACTGTAAAACGCAGAATGGAATCTTTGAATATACATCATAGTCAGAGTCTTGCATTTGAATGCGCCTTCTTTATGATTGCATTGCGGCTTTTCAGGTGTAAATTTACTGCCGTACCTAAAACATAAATAACAATCTATATAAGATGCATTAAAAATACCGATAACATTCTAAAAAAAGCAAAAACAACAAAATTCTAACCTCTCAACTTTTGCTAGATTTCTGCTCCATTTTTCCGGTCTTCTAGCTTTTTTCCTGGCCTTTGACGGTGACACCGGGGAAGCATTTACTTCCATGCTTGTCGAATAGTAAATACTTTATCTTTTAATAAACTTAATGAAACAAAATCACAATAATCTATTGCAAGCACACGTCGTGTTTACAAAATTTGACACGTCATGCGATTAGATTAAAGCAAAGACAGCAATCTCCGAGCAATATGGCGGCAAAAATGACGCTGATGGAGAATGTTGGGTTTGCTTTAAATTACTTATTGGAGAATACTGACTTTGCTTTGGAAACCGCTTTTTGGTGCTTATTTTACAAGGGATATTGCTTACTTTGCATTGATTTAACATTAAGAGCAAACTGTTCATAATTTTCTCTTGTCTATGGTATATCCAACTTATTTTTGTTAAAAAGTGGAGATTGCTGGCTTTGCTTTTATACCCCTCATTTAATAAATACGGCGGCGAAGGGGCGGCCCTTCGCCCCTATCCCATCGTATCTCTTCGGGCGCCCCATCAACGCTCTCCGCTGATTAGCGCTACGCACCAACGTCGCACATTTCACAAGTCGACGTGCACACCGTTCAAAATTAATACACGTGTAGCCCATAAACGTCACAGTTGGTTGGCACGGTATTGGCACTAATATATGGTTATCTGAAATCACGCATTTCGCAACACAAGCGGGCTACTCTTGGCACTGAATAGCAGACAATTGAACCAAGGGAACCGAAATAGTGATCTCGAGAATCATAAATCATATAACTAACGCCATCAGGTGGACTACTCTCCTTAAAATCGACCGAATGCCAACCGGCAAGGTCTTCCATCAGACATTTCACCAACGAATTGACGTCACACCATGCTGATAATTGGAGATATTTTGTAATTAAATCACGTCGCTTAAGAAATAGATGAGTTGAAAGTTAGTCACACTATAAAATTAAAAGAACGTTCCGATTTCCAGAACGGGAATATCCCCTTGACCACATTAAACCATAACCAAGTTAGTAATTTATTTGAAAACACGTGTCATTTTCCAGTTGAGTCACCGCGAGTCAGATAAGTAGGTATATGAAATAAGCCATGTGCCAGTTTCATGCGCTTAGGATTAGGCAGGCAGGAGTGGGTTTTACAGACCAAGAGTATTCATTGAAGCAATACACTTGGTCTTTGAGTGACTTACCTGATGTTGAAGCGAGTTCCGTACAAGACAAATGTCTTTCCAAGTGCGCAGGCCCTTCAGCTCACAAGCAGGCGACACCACGTCTGTGCAATTGAAGTCAGCATCCACCGGCATCACAGTGAATGGTTACACCACCTGCACCAACGGAACCCACATTCAACATAATCGCCATTCACGCCACACACAGAGAAAGGTTCAAGCTTTAACCAATTATCCAACGGACGTGCAACTGCTGCGCCATCGCAAATAAAGGAAAATGTTCGTAAGCCAAATTTTGGAGAGGAAAAGTTACTCAATTGTTTACTCTCCATCTAAGGCGATGTTACCAGGAAATTTGGCATTGCCGGCATTAAAAGAACTACGCAGTCATGTATAATATAGTGCTGGGTGGCGCAAAAGTAATGACATGTTTTGAGTTGGCTGCCATTTTGTTATAATGAAAAAAAGAGCTCTGTTTTCATTAAAAAAATATTTGGAAGTGTAAAATTGATGAAATCAATATGAAAAAATTATATCGCTCAAATAGCCACCTCCCGAGTTAGCATCTGCCTGTAACGCTCACCAGTTACGGTTAGGGTGGTGGTGCTATCGGCGTCTTTAAAACAATAAGGGCCAATCACTTTTTCACTGCAAATGCCGCAACAAACAGTCAGTCTGAGGGGATGCAATGCAATGGCTCTTCATGCATTTCATGTGGATTCTTCTCTTCTCTCGAGCCAGATGTTTTGCGAGCAACAATTCAATTCAACTATAAGCGCAATTATGCATCAACTCGAGAGGTCGCAATTTGAGCGATATAATTTTTTCCAATTAATGTCATCAATTTTACACTTCCAAATGAACTTTTTATGAAAACAAAGCTTTTTTTTTCATTTACAACGAAATGGCAGCCAATTCAAATCATGACATTACTTTTGCGCCACCCTGTACAACCTACACATGGATTTTCTATAAATTAAAAAATTCACAATCTTGTACTAGTCCCATTATGGTATCTAAAGTTATCATTTTGCTGTGACTAGATCCGATTTTTCCATTTTAAGGCAGTTTCAATTAACGTAATTGGCTTACATCTTAAACAAACATTTTCGAAGTGACAAAATGAGCACAGTAAGGTCAATAAGTGGTCGACTATCTTAAATTCAAAACCAATCTGAGAAAATTACCAAGTAAACTAAACCTTATTCCAAACACGACAAGATTCTTGTAATACAGCAAATACTTAAATTTCTTTTCTTTTTTTAGAGGTTTATTTAAACTATTTCAGATTTTCTTTCATCAGACACATAATATATTTATTCCTCCTAGACATGGTATTTTTTATTTTTTATCAAAGTCTTTCGGTTATGGAAATATTTGTACAGAAACCCATCTAACCTGTTTTCGCCGTTTTCACGGGGTAAGGTAGGAAAATTCAATTTTACTGTACACTAAACTGTGTTTTTCGGAAAAAAGAAACCTCTGGGCTGTTAAAGGTATTTGTAGGTACCCAAAACATTTGATGAAAATTTATGAACCACTAATGAGCCGAAAAAAGGGCAGTGCACTATTTAACATTCTGACCCTTGTTGTAAATGCGTCTTTAAAATAAAGTGACACATAACTTTTATTTATAACAAAATAAGATGGTTGCAAACAGATATGAAATCATAGAACCATAAATAATACAGCCATATTACAACGACATAATTCTTCAATAGCCATTCCATTTGCAATAACTATAAGAATTATAACTAGTTGACAAGCACAAGAAAAAAAAATTCAAAGTACCGGCCTGAATAATACCGGCTTTATCAGGAACATACAGTTGAAACAGTATCAACAGTTATCAAAAGTGTTTGTACCACACCATATTTTTTGACATAACACATGGCTCTTTGGCTAGTTGCGCGTCCAGTAGATAAGTCGTCAAAGGTAGGAATAATGCATAAACAATAAACACAAGTAAAATACCGAGTTAGTAGGTATTATCTGATTTGTAAGTAAGGTTGAAGCAAAAGCAATAATGAGAGCAATGAAATTCTTGTGTAGACACATGCAAGGAAAATAATGCAAAAGTAGGACAATGATACAATTAGCAATTTATAATATTGCTGCCTTTCTAAAATTAAGCATTATATACATGTTAATATGGGCATTAATACTTATATGCTTTGATTAATGAATATACCACTTTATTCCTCGGTGTGAAAAACCAATTTTATCACATATCATGAATTTAGTAATGTAAGGTTCTGAATATCACTTAATTACCAATAAAAAAATTAATTTAGCTTTAATTTTAGCTTAGAATCTGTATGAAACGAACCCCCCATTGCATGAAACAAAGATCAGTTTAATGGCAACTCAATTCATGCCTCCCTCATTCCTCACATTACTGTAAAAATGAAAGGGACCATAACAATTAAAGTCACCATTAAACTAATCTTGGTTCCAAGTGACTGAGGGTAAGCTGCCAATATTTTTTTTTTTACTAAAAATATTTTTTTCTTTGACAGACAATGCTCAGTTTAAACTCAACTAGGCAACTCATCAAGTCGTAATAGTATTTTGTACATCGGTGGGTGACATATTGAAAGCCATTGGGACACAAGTCCTTCTTCATGAAATTAATCAAAGCTGGGTCCCAATGGCTATTTATGTTCATTATTTATAATATTATTTCATGACAAATGGGAAAAAGAAACAGGATTATTTCTTCTTTTTTTTTACAACTGTCGGTAATTTAAGGGCAAACCCTTCTTGAAGGTGTTCTGTGGAACCATGACAGATACTCTTCGCCTAACATAATAAAGAAATATTTTGTTTTGTTATGAACACCTATTGGTTATGTTTACAACAAAACAATGTAAGTACCTACTAGTAGAACCGTTTTTGATGTTGTAATCACCTAATGGAAGTAGAATTTATTTCTATCCACACCTATACTAAAATTGCAGAATAAAAATTTATTGTTTGAAAGATGTTTGTTGGTCAAACTAATAAGGTACACATAACATGTCTCTGTGAGGAAAGAGCTGTGCAGTACCTATTCAAGAAAAACAAGACAGAGTAAAAGCAATTAACAGCAGTAATTTAGCACCAACAAATCTGCAGACAAAGGGCTAGGCCTACTTGTATGTGTATGTGGATTCAGTTCTTTATTTTGTGTTGTTCAAAAAGTTTTGTGCTCTTTGATGGGGACAGTGTTATAGCCATAGAGGCCAGATAAAGCATTTAAATAACACATGTATTGATACATCAACCTTGATCCAATTCAGTAGTTTTTTTTAACTTTAATGGGCTATGTTTGTCTGCTTTTTGGAATAAATAGATTAATTTACGAATGGAATGTGAATAATAAATTTTTTCATGCTCTGTAACCAATTTAATAAGTATTTTAGTATTTACAGGAGTTGACGTCATCATATTAAGTTAAACGGTAGGATCTTTGTCAAACTTTAGGATGCATTCAAGAATAATAAATATGCCTGTGGAAATGTGTAATGATGATGTCATTTTATTACTTTTCAATTGTTTTATGTCCAAAATTACTGCACAATTTTTATTAAACATATTTGTAGTTTTTGTTTTCTCAGTCATTATATTAACTACAAGCCTGAAGGTTTTGGAATGGTCCTAACGAGACATTTTCATAAGCACACATAATTGATATAATATGATGTAAATTTTAGCATGCAAACAAATTACATTTATTTAAACCAATTAACCACAAATACCTATTTACCATAGTAATACCTATACCCACTATCTTGAGGTTACCTTATCTGCGATTGTGGCAAAATATTGTTCGAGAACTGTTTGAACAAATCATATTTACTCCCCACATTAAGTCAACGAGATAACTTACAGTGCAGATATGAGAAAACTACATCTATGTATCTATAATTTTCCATAATTTCTACCACCCTCAGCTTTGGACCATATTGACTACATCTGGGATTCAGAGCAACATATGAGTTCCAACTGCCTAAATGTTTTAAATAGTATGAAAATGACAGTTTAATTCAAATCATACATAAACCACATGTCTGAACCCTTCAATTAGTCCTTATTTCTGAAAGTAGGTTCAGTTTTAGTTTACCATTCCACATCTGGTCAACTACAAGCATCAAGTCTACAGTAATTTAATGAGTAACAGAAATTGACAAAGAAAATACTGAAATGACCTGACAAACAACTTGACTGACTGACTGTGGATACGAGAAAACTAGGTACTAAAATAATGAGAAACATATGACAACAATGAAATTTAAAATAATTCGTCGAATTGCTCCACATAACACTAAATTTGGTTGAGATTATCGAAAGAACAGTGTTTATTGGAAATGATAGCCAGGGAAAGTTTAATTAAATGGGAGGCAATAAAAGAAATTACGCCTCTAAAAAGCACAAGAAGGCAGGCAGGAAGTATCATGCAAAAAAACTGCATAGGATTTTAGGGATAAGCAATGCATGCCGTTATGATGAAATTATAAAGGTAATCAAGGGTGAAACACAAAACTACTTGTTAACTGGTACAATTCACAACATATAAACTAGAAACAAAGAAAATACTGAAGAATCAAGTTAATTGGCATTCACGAAGAAAATGGCGTCATATCACTGGTCAAGGAACAACGTACGATTTCATCATAAGTTAGCACACAGCACAATCACGTATTATCACTAAAATAGACAACGAATCTTTGAACATCAAAAATTTAGTAAAATTACTCACTTTGAATAAGAATTTCTAAGAAAATCATCCAAAATTTCAAAGGGCTGATGACAAGGCACTCCACTCACCGTTTGCAAAACCGACCGACTAATGTATCACGTGACCGTAAAAGTATGACCAGCTAGAAAATTCATGTTCACAGATTAATTCCAAATTACAGCCATTTTTTTATAATAGGTTGATGATCTATAAAACAACAATATTCTTCTATGGGCTACTAAACGAACCTTGTGAACTCTGCTCAGAGTTGTAATTGAAATTTGTCTAGCGACACTGTATACTTTTTGTTTAATTTTAAAATGTGTAAATAATAGCGTTAAAAAAAAGCAACGCGCTAAAATGGTAGCGCTTGACAAAAAATTTGGCAACTTCCACGTACGGAACCCCACTTTTTATATTTTACTTTAGAGTACAGTGGAGCCCACATCAAGCTAAACACTTTCAGTATAAGCTGACCTCTCATTGTATAGGCTTCCCTAACAATGAGAGGTCAGCTTATACTCAATGTGTATAGCTTGATGTGGGCTCCACTGTACGTACTAAAATCTGACTTTTAAAACTTGTATGTACGAGTATTACTGCCTTTAAGTAAGAGCCAAAACCGATAACGTTTAAATAAAACAACTTTTTGGAGGTTTCTTGTATAATCTCTCTTCCCTTAAATTTCATATTATTTTTTATAAAAATTATTCTGGGTATTTTTAGTGGAAGGTATTTGGGAAAAGTTATAGAATGTACACAGTAAACATAAGCATCGATTCGATAAATTTGATAGATAAACTTGATTAATTCTTAACGCCAACTCTATTGCTATGAAATAAGAGCTATATTTTTGTTTATCGAAGCGATGTCAAGTCGATAGCGAGTTCATACTTGGTACCGTGGTGTAAAATTCCCTATCGCTAACAAGAAATAATGGATTTTTTTATTAAGATGTTTTTATTCTAACTTTGAATCAATAAATTGAGGCTTTCAAGACTGTTCAAAGTTAATGTACGAGTAATTAAGGGTATTTTCACAAGGATTTATGGGAAAACCAAAATTGGAGGGTGGTGACACTGTCTGTCACTCTGTATGGTCAGAGTGATCAGCGGGGCTATTATGTAACTTAGTTTCGGTTGCTAGCTATAGTTGCTATTCACCAAAAACAGATAAAAAATGAACTTCCAAAATAACCTTTAATGGGTATTGAACTATTTACGAATTGTGAAGTCATTTCAAGTGCAAACTTATCCTTAGATAAGCGGATATGTATGTTTTAGACGATAGCCACTTGGTTTGGCAACTGAGTTTACGATACAGAATCAGGGGGCAGGTCTGACCGTAGGTACGTTGGTTGTTGTAGGTAGTTGTAGTGGAGTGGAGTTATAAGTAGAAACAGACTGGTAGTTTGAAGGTGGTTTATTGTAGAGAACGGTGTAGGTTTTCTAGCTGTGATCTCTACGGTAGCTAAGTAGGTACTCAGTTAATAAATAAAAAAAAGATAAAACGTTATAGTAATGCATGACGCACGCGCTGGACATAAGTAGGCCGCAACGTAGCAAAATGTACGGCTGATTGTCCGTACATGCTCCCAAACCGGGAAGAAAAGGAAAACTAAGTTAAGATTTTGTTTCGATCACAACTAGACATTTAAAAGTCATACAATACAACACAAAGTTATAAAGAAGCATAGACATCTTAAATACACTAGACTGGCTTTCGGCTTGAAACGCCGTCAAAAATTCCGTACCCATTCGAATTTTATCAAAGACAATATAGATGTCAAAAATATAACATTAAAAAGTAGAAGATTGACAAGTGGGAGTTAGTTTATTTACATGTTCCGTAAAGGAATGTTCCGATACCCACAAGTTATCGATACTTACCCATATAAATAGTACTCAAATAATTTTTCGATACTACTCATATGAGTACTGTTACGAGCTGGGGTTCGGGATAAATTAATTATATTCCAATTTGTACCAAAAACCACTAACTGTCTTTATTTGTAATCACACACACTATTTAAACACAACTGAAACTAATAACAACTGGAATTACTAACTGAACTCAGTGGACTTGCTGGAATGTCTAATTTGTCCGTACTATAATTTGAAAAATGTCTCACCACCACTAACTAGAATCGTTAACGGATTATATTCGCTCTATACAGTCGCACTTCACTAGTCACTACTAGAGTCGTCCTTTAGTTCACTAGAGTTTCCGCTTTGTCTCGTAGTTAATACTGAACTGAACTCTCGACCGCTATCTGTCCCGTTTTTATATACCGTACGCCAGCTTCGCGATCTGTCTAGAACCCTCTCGCACATTATGCTTCAAGGATCCCAGCCTATATCCATCTCTCTCCCACTTCTTTCCAGTTCAAGTGACGCGATGTCGCTAGAACCCTCTAGCGCATTATGGAACGCGCGTCACGCTCACGTCAGCGTGTCAAGGACTCCAGTCTGTATCTGTCCCTTTCCAACCTGAATGCTTCCTCTCACTTCTTCGTCCGAGACTTTTCGAGCTCAATGGCGGAAACTTCTCGCATTGTCCAGTTGGAACCTTGGCCCGGAAGCGTCCACACGTCATCCGCGCTGAGATTATTTATGAACTTTCTTACGGGTTCCATGATGTGTGAGATTTTTGTTTCGTGCGCTGGTACTACATAACAGTACCTCTAAGGTATCGATACTTACTCATATCGACACTTTTTAGATTTTTCATGGGACAGTTTAAATAGTTTTTTTTTCGGAGCAGTTGTTAAAAGTAAGTAGAAGTATTAAATGAATAATCTTTTATTAATTGCAAAATTATCTTAGACCCCGTTATCTTGTCGCAATGACGTCACAAAATGGTAGATGGGGGACAAAATGGGTACACCTTGGAGTTTGTGGTGTTTTGGAATATTTTTTTTCATAAATCTTGCTGTGGTCACTTTATTTAACTAGCCGTTGAGGCTTTATCATCACAAACATGAAGATATTTTTTAATTGTTTTTGTTTACTTTTTTATATCTATATCTGAAAATATTGGTCATAGGCGATGCGATAACCATAGATAAATAATTTATTTGCAACTGCAAATCACACTGACATACAGTAGTAATCCATAGGTATCTGAAAGTAAACTTTTTTTTTACGAAACACAGCAAAAATACACCATACAAAAACAATGAAATTCATACACGCATAATGAATAAGCAAGTGAAAAATTAAGTCAAGAAAAGTTTAATGTATGTGAACGGCACCCCAGCAGTAGGTCAATTTGTAATGTTATTTTGTATTTAGATTAGGAATACTAACATAGGTTAAGATCATTGTTACTAACCAAAGTGGACCACATTATGGTCTGATTAATAAACGTATATTATTATTATTATTATTAAAATGTATGATATTATCTAATATCCAGTAAAATAAATTTTAAAACACCGAGTTTCAAGCTTATATTATAAAATAATTGCGTAAATAGTAAGTACGCAAAAACGGGAAATGAACTACTAATGTACGAGTACTATTACTCTCGGAATCTACACTACGATTGCAGTATTTACGAAAACAATATTATTATTACATTTACTATACATACTATATTACTATGTAAAATTACTATGTTTAATATAAAGGCTAAAATTAAATCAACCGTCCAAATTCATACTGAAGACCCGGTTAGTTATCAGGATCTAGGTTCAGTAATCCTTTTGGCCAAATTTGAAAAATACATTTTTTTTGCTTAGAAATAATAGAATTCCTATAGTCTAGGCTGTAAGGAAGCAAAACAAAATATTTATCGAATTGCACAAAAAGGGTCATTGAAACTTGTTTCTGTTCACTAATCGAGTCTCCAGTATGAATTTGGTTGGTTTAATTTCACCTTGTATACTTATATTTATAAAATAAATATAAGGTATTAGGTGGTAGAGCTGATGCCGGGCTCGACTGTGGAGGTACCACCATCTTACTCGCAAATCCTCCCAAAGTTATTCGGGGGAGAGTAAGAGAACAGCTCTCAGGCAAAACCAGGCGGCACACCATTGATTGCCTGGGCCCGATGGATGGCGGTATATCCATCCCCAATTGCCGGGCCTTATAACTAGAGACTGGTGACGGGCAGTGGCGTCACTGGTACAAGGGTTTCGGCACCGCGCTCACCAACCCGCCTGCCCAGCGTGTGTGAGTATGGGCATTTCTTCCAGGAGGACGGCCAAGAGTGGCAAAATCCTGGAAAGGCCTATGTCCAGCAGTGGACGAAACAGGCTGATGGATGGATGGATGGATGGATGGATGGGATTTACCAAAATTGGTATAAATTTTGGGTGTTCGGATTATCAAGGCCCTAATGTATGTAAATTTTTATATCGGGTCATAATTTTAATAAAGTTTATAACAGTGACATATTGTCCTCTTACTACCCTTTTGTGACGTCATTGTGACAATAACGGGGTCAAGTTATAATACTAAATAAAGAACTCTTGTTTCTGAACTTCTGTCTATATTTTTAATTTTGGTAGCGCCGTTCGAAACCAAATACAAACCAACAACAAGCCAATAATGAAAATAAATTAATTACTTTACAACAATTATTATTAATATAACATTGTTACTGACAATAATAAACTAGTTATATGGTATTACTTAGTTTCTATGAATTATATTTTATCGATAGTGATAAGGTTGAAATAGGACATCTCTTAAACGTCATCATCATAAATTCATCAACTTTATGTACCAAAAAGGCGACATCCGTCGTAGGTGATAAATGAGAGCCACCTATTAGTTGACAAAATTACATGGTGTACCCCGCTACCCCCTCGCACCTCTATTACGTCTGTTCTCGGAAGAAATGTTCATTGTAATTATTTGGTTGACTAGTAGGTGGCTCTCGAAAACGTCAAAATCACGTCGGTACGCTGTCAAAGCCCTGCAGCCCTGAACACCTATCCATATATATAGATCAGTGTAAAGAAGTTATTAGTATAGGAATGCACAAAAAGTTAGTTTAAATTAATATAATTCACTAGATAAAAGTTCATGTACACATGAAAAAAAGTCCATCAATTTCACTCAGTTCATTGCACAGTTTTAGTGCTCAATCGGTTTTTTGATCTGGCAGCACACTGCCTGTCAGTCAGTGGGCGAACGACACGGGTTCTATTACTATCTCTGTCGCACGCGTGGAATATTATGTACGCTATCCTGCTGTCAGTGTTGGAACCTGACGATTTGACGAAAGTGATAATTAGGTTTTATTTCGAAACGAACGAAAATCACTCGGAGTGATGCGAATTTCACCCTAGAGCTTTCAAAAATGGACATGATTTAAACCAAGGGTAAACGAACTGTTACCTCACAGTTGCACGGAAGTGTTTTGAAACGTTTCGGAGTAATGCGAAAATCACTCTGGGTCACCCGATTGTAGCAACCAGATGTTATTTTCTCTTTCTCCTTTATACATCTATGATCGCTCGTTTTGAAACGCTTCCTTAATGAACGGGGTCTGCTGAATTTGTGACTTTGACTTGTTTTAGTTAGAAGTTACATCCATTCATCAACGTGTATCTAAATAATTTATTGTAATTATCCTGAACATGCCTACTATATCAGTGAAGCGAGATTCACTTTTTGCTGCACTTGGCAAAACTTATAGTAAGTCATTAATTTATCATTCAGGTTAATTCATAAATCAATCGCCACTTCCTCAGACATCCCATTTCATGTTTTAATCCAAAAATATCTGCAGAGGTTAACAGTTGAATTGTTTTATTTCAGCTGATGATGAGTTCCAAGACTTGTGTTTTGAATTTGGGTTGGAGCTAGATGAAGTTGTAAGTTAACCTTATTCCTTGTATTTTTATTGAAAGTAGTCGATTATTACGATTTATTCGACCGCTAGGGATAGGTCGCAATGACGAGCGAAGCGAGGAGGAGCGGTTAGGTTGACATGTAAGTACATAAGGAGCCGAGCAAAGCAAAGTGACCGCCGTAGTTTTAACAGAATTCACGATTGCAGAAAATCAGTTACACGGGGGCTGCCCTCCCTCCGCACTGTCGGCTTTTCATAATGTTGTTGGCAATCGTAGAATTGGGCATATCATGCTATGCCTGGGCATATTGTATTTCTGTTAAAACTAGGGGGGTTGCCTCGCTTCGCTCGGCTCCCCAAATTTATGATCACAAGCAACCTAACACGCTCCTCCTCGCCCTGCTCGTCGTCACACCTATTTTAACTTTTGGTGAAAGATTTTCGGTTTCACACTTTACGATCTGCCCAGTTAGATGCGCTCAAAATGGCCGCTAACATCCAGTGTTGCGTTTCTTTTTATACTTTCTTACGAATTTTAGACAACTAACCTGTACCAAATTGACAGAATATAGTGTCTTATTACACATATTATGTGTATTTTATTTATTATGCTAAATAATTTAAAATGCATTCCGGTAACAAAAACAGTTGAAAATGGTTTAACTGAAGTCAAACAATCCCCCTAAACTCAAATCATAATTAAAATCAAGTACGGGATATCTATAGAGCCAACCCAAATAATGATACGGTTCAATAATTTTAATAATCAAAGGACCACATGGTCCTTTAGTCACTTCCATTTTTATTCAGTACTAGTCATTGCATGAGACTCCACACCGTTCAATTTTTGCCCCATTTTCGTCTTGGAGGCTATTTTATGAACACCCCTATAGCCAATATGTTGACCAGGGTCCCTAGGATGATAATAAAATTCATCCAAATCCATTGAATGGTTTTCGAGTTCAAGCAAACACACAGACAAATAAAAATTGTGGATTGCCTTAGTACAATTCTAGTAACCCATTTCATTTTAAATTTCGCAAAAATATTCAATGTACAGACACAACTTTTTTACTACTTTATTAATAATAGGCTAGCTTTTGCCTTTTTATTAATAATAGCATTGTTTGCATGGAAGTGTCTTTCAATGTTTGAATAGTATCAACAGTTTTCGGCTTTCACCTCTTTCAACATGTAAAGCTTATTGAGGGCCAACCTGTATATCCTTGAACCCTGATAAATACCAACCTTGTAAATTAAGACGGTTGCCTGCAGAGGACAGACATCAAGTTTTGTTATGAGAATTTCCTAACAACATTGTCAGTTATTCCCGAAAACAGAATTTTACAGTGACTCTTTTCTGTACACACTGCAAGTCTCTGGAATTGTTTACCTGTGTCAATTTAGACATTGAAAATATAAATTCCTTTAAAATAAAAGTTAAATTATTTTTCTCCATAGAGTATGTCCATTATATTTATAACTGAATCCTTAATGTTTATTATTTATTATTGGTATTTATGTATTATATTTAATAAATTAAATGTATAAACTTTTATACCTTGTTTTTTTGTTTTTGTTTTTATAATATTATAGTATATATACACAAAAGAAGAAAATATATATTGCAGGATATATTTCGGGCCCTACTGGGCCAGGCATCAGTTGATAAAATAATTTATATTTTATAGATATTCATTTGTTCATGTATTGTGTACCTATAAGTTTATGTCATAAATAAGTTTTCAACACACTTGCTTATAAAGTGGCCCTTATTGCATCGTTCTTAGGGTCATAATGCAGCATATTAAACACGCGTGCTTTTTACTTTACATTATCGCATTAGCGCTTTTTATATTACAGTTTTTTAAAAAAAATCTTAGCTAAGAGTTTTGATGTCTTGAGAAATAGTAAAGTTTTTGCGAATAAATAAACTGTCTCACTTAAAATATAATAAATAATCATTTCAGTTTATCAAATTATTTATTTTTATCAACAAATTAACTTGAATTTTTGTTGTAAATGCAAAAATATTCAGTTGGTTAATATTTAATTTTTGGCTGTTTGGCAATATTTGGCTCTGTGTCAGTGCCTCTATTTGCATCTGCGCAAAAAACAAAATCTCCGCCGCCATTTTTCGAAGAAAATTGTCAGTTCATAGCTGTGGTTTCGATTATGTGGACAAAAAAGACAGTGAAATTTTATTATTTTTCCTCGCAAGTGTGTTGAAAAACGTCGTATGAAACGCGTGAGCATTAGAAATTACACTCTCGACTCCATTTCGGCCTCGCCTTCGGCTCGGCCTGCAATCCCGCCTCGACTGTAATGTCCAACGCAGCTCACTTGTATCATAATGTACTATTATTTATATCTCCTTACCAGTGGCGAAGGGTGAACATTTTAAAATGGGAAGCCAGACACAAAAAAAGGCTCATCATTAGATTATTTCCGCATTGCTACTTACTTCTTATTTTTACACTAAAATTTCAGCTTGCGGAACTCAAAGGTTTTCAAGATATACATTTTTGAAATTTTTCATTTTTCGTAAATTTTTGCTTTATCTGCATTATCAAAACGCTGATGAAGTTTCAAAATGAAATAACGTTCCGTTTATCACAGTGACAAATGTCAATAGAATGCACCCTGCCTAAAAAAAACTTAGTTGTAAAATTATTGAGGTAGAATGAAACGTATTTTACACGTGAGCGGCCATTTTGTAATTTATCGAATGATACTATTATAGTATGTGGGAGAAAAATCGTTCATCAAAAATAAAAAAAATAGGTGCGACGACGAGCGAAGCGAGGAGGATCGTCTTAAGTTGACATGTAAGAAAAACTAAGGAGCCGAGCGAAGCGGAGCGGAGCGAGGCGACGTCGGCCCTAGTTTTAATAGTAAAGTCGCCGTTTTCAACATTTTTATCCGCCCACAGTCTGTCACTTAGTATTTTTGGCGCTCGTTTAAATACAAACCATAGGTATATGTACAAATTTTATTCAAGTATAGTGTATTCCTTAAAACGAAACCACGTTTGTTAGACTACGCCTAGGAACAAAATTCTTAGGACCAGGTGTCTAATTATTTTGGAAATTATTTAAAAAAAATGGTTGATCTCCGCAAGTAGAGGAGAGTACAATGGGGTGAGGGATACGCCCTCCAACCCCCCCCTTACCCTCCCATCCCTTAATTAGTGCGGAAATAATCTAATGCCCTTCCCAAAAAAATCGCCCAAATCAGAAAAGCAACCAAGAAAAACACTTTTTTTTGTACTTTGCAACTCCCTGTCAGCCAAGTGTATTTGTGCTATTGAGATTTATGGAAATGTGTGACAAAGCAAAGAGCGCGGAATAAAAAAATGTAGGATGGATGCCATTTCCTAAACAAGCCGATGGGAATCGTGTTATATGGACCCTTCAATCTTCCATGTTATTTCTTTAATCTATTGGAAGATATTGCTATCAGCAAAAAGTGCCACCTTTGTACACCATGTTTGATTGTTACTTTTGTCAGTCTCTATAATTTGTGTAAATGTGCAACAGGTTATCAAACATATTGTGATTTCAGACCACAGAGAAACAAATGCTTATAAAGGAGCAGGGCTCCTGCGCTGGTACCGGCACTTCCGAGGAGATCCTTTACCGCATCGACATCCCAGCCAACAGATATGACCTGCTCTGTCTTGAGGGACTTGTCAATGGCATACTAGTCTTTCAGGGAAAGTGGGTACATACAAACTATTTACTAATTATGCCAAAATTTAATTACAATAAATTGATTTTATTTACTGTTTACTTCCAAATCTACTGGTCATGTCGTACAGTTGCACTTTTACAGTAAGCCTATGTATCATTGAATCCATAAATTAGCGGAATTCGATAGTGTATGTATGTTTTCGACGGTAGGCACTCGGTTGGCAACTGATTTTACGATACAGAATTAGGGGGCTGCTCTTTTTATCAGAATTATGTTATGTATGATGTAAAATGTTTATGATTTGGCCCTTTTTGGTTATTATTACTATTATGCATAAAAGGTGACTTTCGTTTATATGTATAGCCAAAGTTATACTGGAGACTCGGTAAGTGGTCAGGACCAAGGTTCAGCGACCCTGTTCGCAAAATATTTTTTGTGCCTCTATACTTGGTCAAGTTCAGCCTCGACTCAATTAGTATAGGATGCCAGTGCCCCCGCCAAGTCCAGCTAAAAAGCGGCACGCCTTACCATCCTTTTCTCGAAGCAGTTCAGGCCATTTTCGACCCCCTATAACTTCGTTGTGGATAAAACTAGAAGCCTGAATTTTCAGTAACCAAGCAGGCATTGTATAAACACGGTATATTTCATTCAATTTGAACCAGTAGTTTAAGAATTATAACTAGTCAAAGTTTCTCAATTTTGTCACTCACTGACTGACTGACTGACCGATCATCAAAACTCTAAGGCACTTCTAGCATACATAGAAGCTTCAAATTTGGAATACAATTAGTGTTTGGTGTGTAAACAAGGAAAAACTAAAATATTTTGCAATTTTGGTCCAGTGCTCTAGATACACCACCTTCATAAATAACTTTGTAATCCCATATAAAGTCGTTGTAAGTAGAAGGTACCGGAAAGGAAAAAAAGTAGGACTATCTACAAAAAGAAATGAGATGCCATCAAAAACAAAACTTGTAAAAAAAAACAAGTGCCGCAACTTAGTTCTTCTACCATAAAAAGTTGTGAGATCCATGTAAATCCAAGTCGGTTAATTTATTCAGCCCCTACTTAAGGGACCTTCTGTCTTAAGTTATTACATAATTAGCTAACCTAACAACATCTTATAGTGACCGTATCATTATTAAAAATCTTTTATGTTTTAAATAAATAGATTAACTTGGCAATCGCATTAAATAATCTAATTTAATATAATATGTATAGGTATTACTTGTGAGATACATTGTGTTTTCACGCGATGGCCGACTCAATCTTTTTATTTAAAACATAAAAGATTTTTAATATCGATATGGTCACTATAAAATGTTGTTAGGTTAGCTAATTATGTAATAACTTAATTAAGACAGTTCCCTTAAGTAGGGACCGAATAAATTAATCGACTTGGATTTACATGGATCTCACAACTTTTTACTAGAAGAACTAAGTTGCGAGACTTGTTTTTTTTTTAGAAGTTTTGTTTTTTATGGCATTTTATTTTACAGAAAGGGTCATTGAACCTTGGTACTGCCTGATCACTTACCGAGTCTCCAGCATGAATTTGTCTATAAAAACGAAAGTTCTCTTATATTACATTTTATAGATTTCAGTAATTGTTATTCTTTTGGTAGTATTGAACAGATGTAAAAAATAAAAAAAACTCTCTAGAAAAGACAGGATCCTAAATGTTTCAACCATTACTGTTTCCAGAATCTCACCCCCCCAATACAGACCGACCAGAAGTGAAGACCACTACTCGCTGCACCTGACTCCTGCGACGGCTCAGATCAGACCGTATGCGGTAGCCGCTGTACTCAAGGGGCTATCATTCACAAAGGAGAGCTATGACAGCTTCATTGACTTACAAGTTGGTCTCATATTTAGTGTATCTTTACTTTTTAAAAATAATGCTAATTTTGTCGAATCTAATGATGAATGAGGGCGGCCAAATGCAATGCTGTTTCATTTCGCTTTTACGTGCAGTCGTGCACGCTCCACGAAACTTACGAAGGCAATAAAATCGTACTGTCAGGAGTTCAGGAAAAACATGATTTTGGCAAGATTGTGGACGTTTTGAAACATATTATTGGTTAATATTAATCTAGATAAAATTAACAGAATGCCTTTTTTGATTTTATCTAAAACAATAAAAACACATTCGACTACACTTTTTGTAAAAAAAAACGTAAATTTTACGTTTTTTAGGGGTTTGTTGTAAAGATATGATTCAAATCTCCCGATAATCGGACAGGATCTAGATAATGTCAATAAACTCAACCTAAAATATAATAAAAATATTCCATAAACACCTCACAATGTTGTTTTTGCGTTTTTATGAAAATTTGCGCGTGATGTCTGATCTTAAGGTGGCAACAGACTATGTTTATAATAAGTTTGTAACTTTTTGATATATAAGATTAACCTATCTGTGTTTGAACTTGACCTTTTCAACATATTTTATTGTATTGGTAATGAAAATACAACAGTAAGGAAAAAACCGGTCAAGTTCGAGCAGGAGTCGTGGCCGGAGGGTTCGTATTTAATGGTAAGTATCATTTAAAACACAAAATTAATGCACTATGCAGTTACGCGTGAGAAAGCCCAATTTAACTTTATTAATTAATATTCATTAATTGTATGTATCCAAAGGGTCCAATTAAGTTGGTCTTTAACAGCTTCTTGAATTAATAGAATACTACATCGAGCTCCGCTAATCAAAATACTTTGGGGACAAAAATACCTATATTTCGCGACAGGCGGGAGTGCGGGCCATTTCATACTGACATGTATGTACTCGCCCGCACTCCCGCCATGTCGCGTACTATATCTATAATTACGTAACAAAAAAAAAGGAATAACGTACGAATCTGGGGGCAATGAAAAAGAAAAAGGCTTTTTAAATGAAAAATAGTTTTCGGAGCCGAAACAGAAGCCGCTGATTGAAAAAAAAAACCGTGTATTATTGCACCATCCGATAATGTCGCCTATAAGGATCAAATTCTCTAAATATTTGCTGCCATTTCAGGACAAACTGCATCAAAACATCTGCAGGAAGCGGACACTAGTGGCGATCGGCACACACGACTTGGACACGGTGGAGGGCCCATTCGTGTACGACGCTCTTCCGCCGCAGGACATCCGGTTCCGGGCCCTGAACCAGACGCACGAGGCGACGGCACCGGAACTAATGGAGCTCTACTCGGTAATATAAATTCGTGTACGACGCTCTCCCGTCGCAGGGCATTCGGTTCCGGGGCCTGAACCAGCCGCACGAGGCGACAGCACCGGAACTAATGGAGCTCTACTCGGTAATATATACCATAGAAGTACAAAAAAGTCGGAAGGAGTTTCGCCAACCAAAAACTGAAGCACCCATAGTAAGCCTACTCACGTGTCCGCACGCATTCACATCATACTAAGCCTAATTCCATAGTCAATTCACTCACAGACTTGTAAACCGCCGCCATTGTTATGCTTCAGTTGTTGACTCCGTCCCCTTTTTTATTCGTCTATGATACATACTGCAGAATCAGTAAGTGAAAGTGGCAGTGGGCAGGCTTTTGTCGCCGACTTGACGGCCGTTGGGGCCGAAAGGCTTTAGAATGGAGACCACGTACCACAAAGCGTAGTGTAGACTGACCTCGTGCCCGCTGGACCGACGACCTGAAGGACGTTGTGGGTGGCGGCTGGATGAGGAGGACGGAGGACCGCCATTAGTGGCGAACTTTGGGAAAGGCCTGTGTCCAGCAGTAGACGAACTCGGGCTGATGTATGGACATACAGACGTTGTGTTTTGGTGATAAGTTATTCAATCTTTGCCCCGTTTTCGGCTTTGGCGTTATTTTATGAACATCCATTACAGCCTGACTGTAGATCTCTATACATATAAAATACAACGTCTGTCTGTCTGTCTGTTCGTTCGCTTATAACTTGAGAACCACTCAATGGATTTTAATGCAGTTTTCACTGAAAGATAAAACATTTCTTCGGGAAGGTTTAAACCTATGTATCATCACGCTATGACAAAAGGGAGCAGCGCAATAAGAATTTTAGTGAGACATATGGTCGCTGCCGTAGCATAGTCGATTTTTTTTTCACTTTTTATATTTTATTCTTTTATTTTATCTTCAGAAAAAACATTTCCTTTTGTAAAAAAATAATTAAAGCTGAAAATATATTTCTTTACTGAGCAAAGACCAATAACTAAAATATTTTTATTTTCAAGTCCTTAGAAAACGCCATCTCCACGGAGCTATCCTGGATAACGGCTCAGTAAGCTGGCGTTTAAATTGTTTTTATTTTAATACACTAGATGGCGTTGCATGTTTCAAAATATCAAATTTGACGCAGTCTGGTTCAAATCAACTCACGTTAAAGTTTGTCTACACTATTATAAAAAGAAGAAAGATTTGTTTGTTTGCATATAATGGGTAATATCTAGAACTACTGAATTGACTATAAAAAATCTTTATGCACTCAACAAGATTTTTAGTTAATCATGTGGTATGTACGCCTTGCGTAGTCGTATGTAGTCTGATCGTCGGGGTTTCAATCATCCACTGGTAAATGTTTTTTTAGGAGACCTCTCAAGTTTAAGTTTATTTGATCGGTATTGATGAGTATTTTTGTAGAACATGGTGACCAAAATCTAATGACGGGATTCAGAGGTGGGTACGGGATCTCCGGATAACAGCAGTTCCTTCGAGTTTGGGCTTATTTTATTGGTCTTTATTAACACTTTGGTAAAACATGGTGACCAGGGTCTGATGATGGAAGGAATTCGTAGGAATACTCACATCTTAATTCTTCTATACAACGTTTTAAACGACCCTTCCGCTCCTGAATATCTTCATAGTAAATTTAAACTCGTCAGCTCCTTGCGCTGCAGAGAAAATTTACTTCTGAATTTTCCCAAGCACAAGTCTGTTGCTTATGGGAAATCCTTTGCGGTCAAGGCCGTTCGTCTTTGGAATGAATTACCCTCTGAGATCCGTATGTCGCCTTCTCTAGAGATATTTAAGCGGAATATTAGGTCTCATTATGAAGATTCGTTGGGATGGTAGTCATGGCACTTTATTACTCAGTCTATTTGTATTATTCATTACATTTATGGTATTATATTCATTGCAGTGATTTATATATATGTATATGTATTATATTTATATATATGTATGTATGTATATTATGTATTTATTATCTATGTAAATGGCATTTATAACTATATAAATTTATACCTATTTGTTATTTTGACACTATATAAATAAGTGATAGTAAGATGTAGATTTAGTTATGTAGATTCACTTTATTGGTTATTGTTTTCCTTATCAAATATTTATTTGTTTGTCCCACCTGTATATTTTATTAATAATTATTTCTTCACCACCCAAAGGTTGGTTGGAAGAAATTGCTCTTAGTAATAAGCCCGCCTTTGTGCAATACTGTGTATTCTTTACGTTTTATTATTTAATTTTATTTCGTGTGTACAATAAAGTGTCTATTCATTCATTCATTCATTCATTCATTCATTCATTCATTCATTCATTCATGGAACTGGAAGGTAGGTACGGGATCTCCTCAACGGACAACAGCAGACCCTTCGAGTTTGGACTTATTCGGTTGGTATTTATTAGCACTTTGGTAAAACATGGTGACCAGGGTCTGCTGATGGGACTGGAAGGTGAGTATAGGATCTCCTCAATGGAAAACAACAAACCCTTCGAGTTTGGGCTTATTTGATTGGTCTTTATTAGCACTTTGGTAAAACATGGTAACCAGGATCTGCTGATGGGACTGGAAGGTGGGTACAGGATCTCCTCAACGGAAAACAACAGACCCTTCGAGTTTGGGCTTATTTGCTTGGTCTTTATTAGCACTTTGGTAAAACATGGTGACCAGGGTCTGCTCATGGGACAGGAAGGTGGGTACAAGATCTCCTCAACGGACAACAGCAGACCCTTTGAGTTTGGGCTTATTTGATTGGTATTTATTAGCACTTTGATAAAACATGGTGACCGTTGCATATTGTCGTTCAAAAAATCATATTTTGTTTTCCTTATTTCCACGAAAATCTATTCGACGCGGGCGGAGCCGCGGGCAAAAACTAGTATCATGATAAAATCCGTTGAGAGATTCTCAAGTTTAAACGGAAAATACAGACACACAAAATTTCTAAATTGTGGTTTTGGCCAGTACAATAACAATAACCCATTTCATAAAAAATTTCGCAACAATATTCAATCTACAGACAGACTCGACTTTTTATTACTTTATTGTTAGTATATAAGCATAAGGACAAGTCGACAGGCAGGCATAAAGACAAATATCCTAAAAGTTGTAGTATTAATAATAATATCAATAATATTCGCTTATTTCCAGGTTTTACAATAAGTAATCGCCCATAGATATACTCGTATTTTTTCATTTATTTTTTATTTACATAAGAACCTTAGCCTACTTACAGTGCTATACATAGTCTAACATACATAAAATAATGTAACAAAACAAAATGTAAACTAGCTAGCCTATTGACCTCAGTAAAATACTAATAAAATAACCCATTCTATTAAAAATTTCGCTACAATATTAAATGTACCGACACGACTTTCTTACTACTTATTAATAGTATAGATTTTAGGCACTTGACTGATAAAATATTTGTTGCAGAATCACGCCCAACTGAAGCAGTACTTGGGTATCATCAGGGACAGCCCCGTCTACCCGGTGATCAAAGACAAGAACGGCGTCGTGCTGTCAATGCCGCCCATCATCAACGGAGACCATTCCAAGATCACACTCGACACCAAGAATGTCTTCATCGAGTGTACTGCTACTGATTTAACGAAGGTACGAGAAAGAATCTATAATTTACTAGTAAATTTCGGGTTTGGCTCCACCCGCGTTTATTCACACTCCTTATAGCCCATATTTTATGTTGACCAGGGTCACTACGATGATAATTTAAAAAAACCGCATCAAATCCGTTGAGTGGTTCTCGAGTTAAAACGGAACATACATACATGCATACAAAATTCTAAAAAGTTAGTTTTGGCTTCAGTACAATACTAATAAACCATTTCATAAAAAAATTGATAAAATATTCAATGTACAAAAACGACATTTTTACTACTTTATTATTAGTATGCATGCATGATTTACGCCTAGAATACGAGGTAATGAGTATGATGTGGTACGATAGACTGAATATACGTACGTCCGTCATGCTTGGAGCTCAGGCGCACTGGCGGGAGGGGGGCGGTGATTTTTTTTTGATATTACCTATCTCCCAAAAAGAACGTTTTGGGCATACACTTCCTTCAAAAAATTCCTTTCTTACCCAGTGGTATCTTTTCATTTGTTATTTTTTTTGTTTTTATGACGATATCAAAATTTTGAAAGTGCTTAGGTCGTGCGTCAGGCGGGGCAATTGCACCTATTGCCCCCCTTGAATACGCGCCTATTGGAGCTAGATTAGGGCATGGAGGGCGACACAAAAAAAACACGGAGCACAGACCTTAAGGGCCCTGTCGTCAGTGGCTTGAAGTCAGTCGCGCACGTGGTCGCTATGTTTGCTATTTCATTCTACATTGAAGTTCGGATTGTAGAGCACTGACTGACTGTTATTGGTTGGCCTGAACGTTCATTTCCCGAGCTCGTACGGAACTTACCGAACACGGTGTGAGAGGCAAGCTAACGCGAGACAAAATTCATGTCTTGAAAAATCTCGAGAATGGTTTTGGGTATTCCTATGATTTCAGGAGAAATATCCCAAAAATCGAAATGAAACAAAAATATTTTTGAATAGTTTAAAATATACTATGAACCTAAACTCATTTGATTTGTTGTATCGCTTCTTAGTTCGTGTTTTTATAAATAATCTACCTACATTCAAAATTGTTACATTCGTTCTCTGGTTTTCGATCAAAGCATACGTTAAATTATTGTCAAAATTAATAAACCGTTTGTTTGCTGTTATTCTGAGTTTCCTTAAAAACTCCATTATGTCCCGCTGAAGACATACATTTTGTGGCTCTCCGGCGGGGAATCGAACCTAGGTCTCCCGCGTGACAGGATACTTACCACTATACTACCGAAGATATTATCAGCGAACTGCGCTAGTATGGCAGTTCGGGCGAATAGAGTGCCCTTAACACTTAGGCCCTCCGCACATTATTAGTTACAAACTCAAATTACTAACGAGTCCCTTGAGCGTCACTGGTCATACATTCTCATATGAGGTTCGCATACGACGCGACTAGTCACCAACTGGTCTAGTCACCAACCGGTTAGTAACGCGTTAGCAACTGACCACGCGTGACGCGTCGTGCCGGTCGCACGTCGTGTGGTTACCCGAGTTTTCTAAATTTTTTTTGTTGTGAAAAATGAACGAGCAAACAAGAAATATTAAATCTGTGCAAGAAGTTGAAAAGTATCCATGCTTATCTACACTATTATATAAAGAGGAAAGATTGTTTGTTTGTATGTTTGGGGTAAACTTTGGAACTACTGAACCGATTCTAAAAACTCTTTCTTTTGTAAAAAGCTACGCAATTGCTGAGTAATATAGGCTATATTTTATTTAAATAAAAGTAAGTTTTCAGTTTGAAAATTCAGTATTTGTGAACCATATCGGGAGAAAAAACCGCTGCTTAGCTGCTTTATCGGCGTGCCCTGACCAAATGCTTAGGTTATATATTATAATCATAAGGTATCTCGTGCTGCAACTGACAATATGCAGTTCACATTATTTCGAATGTACGGGTGAAACCAAAACCTGCGAAGATACCTTCGGCGTCTATTAAATAATAGTATAATACAATATACTTGACATGTTTACCCCTTGTTAACCGTCTACTTTTGTGAGCAGAAATAACAGAAGTGACTGAAACCTTATAACTCGAGTAGCGTTGTGTGCAAGGTACAGCTTCTAACTGGTTTGTAATTACTAAATAGTTCCGTAATTTTTGAGTAGCTCCATGTGCGAAGGGCCTTATACCTTTATTTAAATTGATTGTTTAATTCTTTGTTTTCCAGGCGATAGTGGTGCTGGACACGATAGTATGCATGTTCTCCAAATACTGCGCAGAGGCATACTCAGTGCAGCAGTGCAAGGTGTACGCTCCCGACGGCACATACCAGCTGTACCCCAAACTGAGCTACAGGCAGGAGGCCATCAATGTGGAGAAGGCCAACAAATACATCGGTATCGAGTTAGTTTTACTCTCTGTATTAATTATATTACTTACTAGCTTTTGCCCGCGTGTTATTTCAATTAAATTCAATTCAAAACGTTTATTGTTATAAATACAAAAAGAAATCATTTTCATAGCACCGCCAAACTGCAGGGCAGTTTATTGGCAGTTGATGCTCTCATTCAACTTTACAATAGAGGTACTTATATACTATAATATGGTTTACAATTAGGGGAACACTTAATTTTATTTTAATAAACACAACGCTCTAATAAGGTATTTGTCACCTTTTTCATAAACACAGGTTTGGTAAAATTATTATTTCTAATATCGGTTGGAAGATCATTAAGAATTTTTGGAACTAAATATTTTCTGGCTCATGAGCCATAGTAATTACATTTAGTTTAACGACATGCCTTTTTCCGGGATAAAAAGTAGCCTGTGTTAAGTTAGGGTATGAATTATATCCATTCTAAATTTCATCCAAATCCGTCCAGCCGTTTCGGCGTAAAAGAGTAACAAACATACACATACACACAAACTTTCGCATTTATAATATTAGTGTGATGTGATAAGGTGACTTTTGTTTATATAGCCAAATTCACGCTGGAGGCTCGGTAAGTCAGGACCAAGGTTCAATAAACCTGTTTGCAAGATACGGAAAATATTTTTTGTGCATCTATTCAAGAACAGCCTCGTCTCAATTAGTATAGGAAGTCTAAATTTTATTCGGTGTATTTCACAGAAAGGGTAATTGATGGCCGTTGATAAATGTCACCGTATATAAAATAATACCCTGACTGGCTGACTGACTGATCTCTCAACGCCTAGACCAAACGGCAGAACCTGGGAACATGAAATTTGGACTGTAGGTTTCTTGTATAACGTGAACATCCGTTAAAAAGGCATTTTAGGAAATTCCCATGGAAGCGAGAGAACAGGATCCACGCGAGCAACTAGTAGGAGTATTATTTACACTTTGCGGTTGGAGGCTGTTCATTTATTACGTATAGCAATTTTAACCACTTTCTTGCCCCCCTTTCCCCCTACGTAAGAAAAAATAAGACTTAAAAATATACATAAAAACGCGTTGGTTTATGTTATAAAAAAGTAACTTTTTAATTTGAATCGGTAACACATGTTTTACTAAAATGTGAATCAGTCCAGGGGCTTTTGAAAATATAATTTTTGCTTACTTTTGTGATCTTACGTAAGAAGAATCTAGACCTCATCCCACTCCCATGTAAGAAAAAATAAGACTTGTTCGGACCCCCTCCCTCCCCAAATCATCTTACGTAATAAAATAAATGAACAGCCCCTTGTTCAGTTCCCGCCTTTGGGGCTATCCATAAATTACGTCATACCTTATGGGGATAGAGCGGGATGCACAACGTTCATGACAGGCGGGAGAAGAGCTTTTGTGACGTCACAATCGCATGCATCAGAATACTGTAACATAGTTGTACATTTTTATGTGATTTTTATTTACTAAATAATATTTTAGTTAAATCGGTTTACAATAATATTATGTAAGGAATAAAAATGTCTTCCAAAATTTTGTGAGAATCTCATCTAATTCCGGAAGAAATGATACAATAATAAAATTATTCTTTATTTTTTTAATGACTTTGTAGGAGCTAATAGTTAAGGTTCCGTACATTTGACTGAAGTTGTAGTTATTTAGTTGTGGAGCACGCAGAGAAAGAATCGAAAAAACCTCAGTTAAGTTACTACATTGACGTAAGTACAGAGTTCAGTTTGACGTCTCTTTCTCTATTAGTGTCGGTATCGACAGTTTGATTCGTACTAAGTTAAAAACAGTAAAAATGTATAAATTGTCGCTAAGTAAATAAAGTAGGTTGCAACGCGAGCAAAACAATGTGCGGTTGCTAAACCGTACAGACTTGATCAATACTTTTTGGAAGTGCCTGAACATTTAAACATGAATTAATATCTCATTGATATGATATTGAAGTATTCTAAAAGTCATTAAAAGAATAAAAATAAAGAAGTTTTTTTATTATTATTTGATTATTCTGTCCAGTTAAGTTTTTTAGAATGTACATGTATTATAGTTTTAGTATACTTTATTGTAATTTAATATTGATCGAAATAAAAATAAATATTTTTATACAATTAATTTTAAAGGGTACTAAAATTGGAACAAATAACGTAGGCACTTTCAGGAAATAGTAAAATTAGCCAGAAATACCAACTGACGGATTCTTCCGCTCGAGAATGGCTGATTTATACGAATAATAGAAGATCCCTTTATTATAATTTTCTAGGTCGGATGGAGAGAAGCTCGCGTCTCTGCTGTCCCGCATGTGTCTAGCGACCCGGCACGAGGAGGGATCCTTGTTGGTCAGTGTGCCCCCCTCCAGGCATGACGTCATACACGCCTGCGATCTCTACGAGGACATCGCCATCGCTTATGGGTAACCTGTTTAGTTCTTATTGAACACAGAATACATAATTAGGTGGTAGAGCTAATGCCGGGCTCTATTGTGAGGGCTGAGGTTATTCGGGGCAGAATAAGAAGACAGCTCTGAAGCAGACAAAACCTGGTGGCCCGCCATGCCTGGAACTGATTGATGGCGGTATATCTATTCCCAGTTGCCGGCCCTTACATGGGTTGGTTTATTGAAATCTGAATCAGAATCACTAATAGAACACAGAATCGTAAAAAAAATAGTGTTAATTTTTTTGGTTCCCAAATTTCTAATTTTGGCTAAAGTACGCGACGTGACATGTGACTGACGATAGACGGCACATATTCCCGGCGGTAAATAATGCACATAGGTTATGTACACATAGGTTTTGAAGAGCGTCGTCTCTGTCGCCGGAGTATTAGTGCTTCTTTTGACGGTCGATATCTTTTTCAAATTATGAATCATGACAAAAGTAACAAATCATCTATTTTTTATTTGGAACATAGAATAGTTTCCTTTGATATAGCTAGGGGGTTCATTTTCAACCTGTATAAAACAGACTGGTGACGGGCAGCGGCATCACTGGTGCGAGGGTTTCGGCGCCGCGCTCTCCAACCCGCCTGCCCAGCGTATGTGAGTATGCGCATTTCTCCCAGGAATACTGCCAACAGTGGCGAAATCTTGAAAATGCCCTTGTCCAGCAATAGACTAACCAGGCTGGTGGATGGATGGAATACAGAATAGAAGAAGAAGGCGCAGCAAAAGCTAGTTTTTAATGTTTTTGTGTGCCTAAAATAGTAAAACAAAATCTAGTCGCCTATTTGTTTTTATAAATCAATAAATTATTGCCTACCGGTACTCGTCACATTGCTATAAAGAGACTAATGTTATAGATACAACAACATAGAGCGGCGACCGTCCCGCGTGGTGACCGCCGGCGGACAAGTACCGCTCAACAAGTTGACGGAACAACTGCGGAGCGAGTGCGCGCACCAGGGATACACGGAGGCTCTCACCTTCACTCTGGTTAGTATATACCACACATCAGACGGTTAAAAGTACAACAACATAGAGCGGTGACCGCCGCGCCGGCGCGGCGCACAAGTTCCGCTTAGCAAGTTGGAGCGACTGCGCGCACCACGGATACACAAGGGCTCTCACCTTAACTCTGGTTAGTTACTTACTATACGTATATACCATAGATCAGACGGTTATACGTAGAACAACACAGAGTGGCGACCATCCCGCGTGGTGACCGCTGGCGGACAAGTACCCCTCGACGAGTTCAATACCCGCGGTGCACATTAATTTGTGTTCAGCCTACGTGCTTTTGGTTCGTTTGTGCCCGAAGTAGGGCGATAGAGATCAGCACCCGTCACGTTTGGGACGTAATAATCGTCGGTGGAAAGCGGGTGTACCAAGTGTGGACTTCACGCTTGAAAACACATATGACACCCCCTCGGGGATTAATGTCGTGACGACATATGTGTTTATTTCATTTTACTGTTCAGCAAGTGGTAATTTAACAAATAGTATGCACCCATATAAACTGATTGTCGCGCTCGCGTCGTTTGGTGCATTTCATCGAGCAGGATATTTCGACTCCAAAGGTTCGTTCACTTAAGGCCTTACCGCTGGTGCACGATAATCTTACTGAGCGATTTTGAACTTCAGTATGTTGTCAGAAAGTCTACATTAGAACACTCGCTTCGCGCGCTGGCGGCACGCAAAATCAGTGAATTTTCGAGGTTTTTCTGGATTTTACGAAAAAGTATTTGATGTAGGAGTTTTTTCACCTGACATCGGAAAATAAATGATGTTTTCTTGTTATAGCAGTAATTTCAGACATGAAACTCAAGCCGTTTAGACATAAAACGAAATAATAACTTAAAAAGGCATCATTTTCAAAAGTAAAATCTATCGAGCGAAATGTGTCTAATTAGGAAACCGACTTGACAACGGAAAGACAAAGGTCAAAAAAAACACGTGTTTAAGTTTTACATTTGTCAGATAAGTAAGTAGTCGACTCAGCATATTAAAACAAAAACCGTAGAAAGACCCAATACAAGCCCTTAACGTACAGATCAGAACTCCTGTATAATTTTCTACGAAACTCACGCCTGTTTCGTGGACGAGTTGTCAGATAAAATAGATTAGCTTTGATCCTGACTCATCCCACATTCATCAAGCGATTCATCCATACTTTTCTTTTTCGGGCATAAATATTATATAATATTTAACTTTTCCCTGCACCACGCCTATAAATTGTAGCTCCCGTCGAGTTGATTGGGATAAAATGCTTTTAGCATTAAGCGCACCCTTTGTTCACCAATATCTTATGCAATCTATATACTAATAATAAAGTAGTAAAAAAGTCGTGTCTGAACATTAAATAATTGAAATAGGCGTTACCTTGCGGAAGTCCATCACTAAGTTATGGATATATGAATATAATTTGCAATATTCCGCTAAACAACTAAACAACTTCTACAGCAAAGTGAGGCTTGGGAAACCCGTCTGAAAACCTTGGAAACCAAAGTAACCGAGCTGGAAACAGCCGGCACCGAATCCGTTCAGGCAGAAAACGCAGAATTACGCAGTAGTCTCGATTCGATCACAAAGAAATTCGATGACATGGATCAAGCTTGCCGGAGCTGCAACCTAGAGATTCAGAATATACCTGAAAAAAGGGGCGAGAATTTGGTGAGACTTGTTGTCGACATAGGATCTCTCGTAGGCGTCTCAATCCCAGCCGAGAGCATACGCGCAGTCCACCGTGTCGCGCATGGCGCCCCTAGTCCTCGACCTAAGAACATCATTCTCCAGCTGACCACGCGCCGCCTCCGTGATGACGTGCTCAGTGCTGTGCGCGCTCGCCGCAAGCTAACCACTGATCAACTGACACTGCCTGGATCCGGACCACCCAACCCATTCTATGTGAACGAACATTTATCGCTGAAAAATAAGCTTATCTATTCCAAAGCCCGTGTTTTGCGCAAGGAAAAAAACTATAAGTATGTGTGGGTAAAAAACGCTACGACCTGTATGCGAAAAACAGATAATAGCAACATTATACAAATAAGACAAGAAAGTGATTTCTCCAAAATTGTATGACTTTTATCTGTTTTGATCTTAATGAAGGGTTTACTAATTTTTAATAGGATTAAACCTTTTATCACATATTATATTAAAACTTTTTATATTCTTTGCTTTTACCACTTAACAAATTTGTTTGATAATGAACGCTCTCTGTACATCCTTTTAATTAACTATAATTCTTTTTGTTATTTATCAACTTTTTCCAACTCATTTCAACAATATTTTACAACATTACTATGTTCTTCGCCTGCGACAGATATTATACATTACTGTTTAATTAACTTTATTATACACTATGTATACCAGCTCATAGTATTATTGAACATCATTCACGATGTTTTATTGTTAAGTTCCCGACATAATTTTGTCTCTACAAGATATTTCTACAATATAAATGAAAAGTAGCCATGATCTTAACATTTACTACCAAAACTGTCGTGGTCTTCGAAGTAAGCTCAAAACATTACGCTGTAACATAATGAATAGTAATTATGATGTTCTGGTTCTCACTGAGACGTGGTTAATGGAAGGAATTTTTGACGCTGAGGTTGTTGGGGATGGATACACAGTATTTCGCAAAGACAGAAATCCACGCACCTCATCAAAAACTGATGGAGGTGGTGTGTTGGTCGCCGTCAAGAATAAGTTTAACGTCATACGCCGTCATGACTGGGAATCACCGTTAGTGGAAGAGATAGCGCTGTTATTTCCTTTCGGTACTGAAGGACTATTTTTGAATGCTTGTTATATACCGCCTGACTCTAAGAAGGATTTATATGACAGTCACCTTAATAAAATGTTTGATATTGGTGTTGAAATACCTGACTACAATATTGTCCTTATAGGTGATTATAATTTACCGGATATTAAGTGGAAGTTTTCATCCGATTATAATAATAATTCACATGGATCTCTAGACGATCCAGTTACAGGTTTTGAACGACTATTCGAAACCTTAATGTCATTCTTAAACCTATCACAATATAATAATATAATCAATCAATTTGGACGTTTACTTGACCTTGTTCTCTCCAATACAACATGTATTGTTTCACTTTGCGATGCACCTCTCTCAAAAGTTGATATTTATCACCCTCCTTTGACATTTACTTTACCTATTCCTATCACTACAAATTCTCTTCCAAATGTAGAAATTCCAAAATACAACTTTTTTAAAGCTAATTATGTCTCCATTAATTCCAAAATTTCCAAGATAGACTGGGTGAACGAACTTAGTGCCCTGACTATCGAAAATGCAGTCAATCGTTTTTATTGTATTATATACGAGATACTGAACGTTGATGTCCCTCTTGTTAAAACGAAGCCAGCCAAGTATCCTATTTGGTTCTCACGTGACTTAATTAGAGAGTTGAGAGCAAAAGAAAAGGCATGGATTCGCTGGAAAACTTATGGCTCTCTGTCTGATTACCAACGGTTTTCAACATATCGTTGTCGCGTAAAGCAATTGCTTAAAAGCTGTCATGTAACATATATAAAAAACGTTGAAGAGTTAACAAAGACTAACATCAAATCATTCTGGAAATACACATCTTCTCTGAAGAAAACAAATACTGGGTATCCATCTACAATGACATTTGAGGATCAATCTTCTCACAGTCCTTCCGATATATGTGAAATGTTTTCAAAGTACTTTTCTTCCGTTTTTGAACCAGTGGATCACGATGCTTATAACACAGATTTTATTGCTTTAAATGACGGCCCATCTTTGGCTACTCCTTTGTCTGAGATAAATCTTTTAGAGTCCGAAGTTGAAAAAGCCCTTCTTGATCTCGATAGCAATAAGGGCCCAGGGCCGGATAAAATAAGCTCATTCTTTCTAAAACATACAGCTTCTACAATCTGTGTTCCATTGACTTTGCTCTTTAACGTAAGTCTTCACGTTGGGATCATCCCTGCAAAATGGAAGATAGCTCATGTGACTCCTATTCATAAGGGAGGTGCTAAAAATCTTATTGAACATTACCGCCCCATTTCTCTCCTATCAATAATCCCCAAAGTATTTGAAATGTTAATTCACAACAAAGTATATCTTTACGTTGAACCACTTCTAGATACTCGTCAGCACGGATTTGTGAAATCAAAATCTACCGTTTCAAACCTTTTACCCTACACAAATTTTCTTTTTAAAGCTCTTGATGATGGTGTAGCTGTTGATTCAGTGTACACAGACTTCAGAAAAGCCTTTGATAAAGTGGATCATAAGCTTCTGCTGCAAAAGCTTTATTTTAATGGAATAAAGGGTAATTTGCTGCGATGGTTTTCATCTTACTTGTGCATGAGACAACAGGCTGTTGGTTTGAATGGGCATATCTCGTCCTACATTACTGTAACATCTGGAGTTCCCCAAGGCTCAATTATAGGGCCACTGCTTTTTATAATATTTATTAATGATATTACACTATGTTTTAAGTACTCTGAGTTTTTGATGTATGCAGATGATCTAAAAATATACAAACGTATAGATAACAATAATGATTGTCTGCAATTACAGGACGATCTAAACCGACTGTTTACTTACTGCATTGATAATAAAATCGTACTTGCTGAGAACAAATGCAAAGTAATGGCTTTCTCTAAGAAGAGGCATAAACACTGTTTTCCCTACAAGCTTGGGAATGACTCCTTGGAAGTTGTCAATCAAATACGTGACCTTGGCGTTTTATTTGACTCTAAATTGACATTTGACCTCCACATTGAAGATATCATAAAAAAAGCATATCGCATGCTAGGATTTATTCTTAGAGTAGCCAAATGCTTTAAAAACCCCCTCACATATATAATTTTGTATCAGAGTCTGGTGAGGTCAAAATTAGAATATGCCTCAGCAATATGGAATCCGGTGTTTGATATCTATGTTCGGAAGGTTGAAATGATCCAAAAAAGATTTGTACGTGCCTTGAACTATCGTCTTAATCACAGCCGTCTGTCCTACAGCGATCTTCTTGCCAAGTTTGGGCTTATGTCTCTTGCAGATCGCCGACATGTGACTGATTCAGTAATTCTTCGAAATATATGTGTTGGAGAATATAAATGTGCAGACCTCTTAAGTCAGATTAACTTCCAACTACCCAGTCTCCGTCATCGTAGCAAAAGACCCAAATATCTCTTTCATCTCAGAAGAACTAGAACTCAGAATGGAAAAAGAGCTCCGATACATCGTATGTGCAATTACTACAATGATAATGTTTTAAATATAGATTTCTTTAACTGCTCTCGTAACAGATATAAAAATAAAGTAAAGAAAGCGTTCATAGAAAAGAAAAAAAAAGGAAATAAAACAAAAGAAATAGGGTAAAGCAGAAATATATGTCTTATTCTTAGGTAAATATAAAATGTATCTTTTTCTTTATTAATTTTTAGTTTTAATGATTTTTTATTTTAAGTTTGCATGTGCATGCTGTGGGTTTTTTGCTTAGTCTGTATTTTTGGCTTTGGGTTTATAGCCAATATTGTCATAAACCATTTATCTTCTTCATCTGCTTCATTTTTATCTCTTTATGTAATTTGTGAGAATGTTAAGGGAATAGATATACTTAAACTAATGTTATCACCATTGTTATTGTCAAACATGTATCTATTTCTGTTTTTCTCCTATCAAATAAATAAAAAATAAAAATAAATAAACAATTCTTCTCGTGCTATCCAAAATGCGGATTCGTCCACCGCCCGCCCGCCCGCATAAAACATGCAAGAAGCAAGGAATACTAGCATAAAAGCAAAGTTCTCTTAAATAACAAGCAAGAAAACTTATCGACACGTGTTTCGCCTCTGAACAAGGCATCCTCGGGATATGTTGCTAGCTTGGCTTCTCGGTGTGCATGTTTTATGCGGGCGGGCGGTGGACGAGTCCGCATTTTGGATAGCATGACAAGAATTGTTTAGCGGAATATTGCAAATTATATTCATATATCCATAAATTAAATATTTTTATAGCACACCGTGCGTAAAATGACCACTTTACGCACGCTGCGCTTGCGTAAAGTCGGCATTTTCCGCACTTGTGCTATAAAATATTATACGAAACTCGTGCGAGAAACTTTTTCTCGACTCGTGTGATTGCAGCACTCACCTTCGGCTCGTGCACACTCGTCAGAAAACGTTTCATCGCTCTCGTATCGTAATGTACTATTGCAAAATTTTAATTGAAATGGAATATTAGTACTGTAATGAAGTCATAACTACCATTTTTAGAGTTTTTATCGGTCTGTCTTTCTGTCTGTACGTACGTATGTTTCGTTTTAACTCGAGAACCACTCAACTAATTTGGATATGGTTTTCCTTATTACCATCGTAGTGACCCTGGTCAACACATAACCTATATGGGCTGTTGAAAAGATAACGCCCAAGCCGAAAACGAGGCAGAGTTTGAATAAAATACTAATAATAAAATGTAACATCTCAGTGTTCTCGAGAAGACATTGCCAGTAAGGTCGGGCAGCAGATCGAAGCCGTCCCAGCGGTGCATATCAGCAACCCCAAGACCTTGGAGTTCCAAGTGGTCCGCACCTCCTTGCTACCAGGGCTACTGAAGACTCTGGCAGCTAATAAGAAGATGCCGCTACCTTTAAAGCTGTTCGAGATTAGTGACGTCGTGCTACAGGATAAAAGCGCGGGTGAGAACTGTTTGTTGTGGTTTCTTTGTCTTTCTGTCAGGAGGTCAGATTCGACATCAATGACGGAGCCAGGCCCGTAGACAAGAGGGAGCTAAAGAAATTATTTTTTCAAAAATCCAGTGATTTGGTTTTTATCAAAATCGGTCCGCGAGACTCTTGCGCATTTTTAGCTATTTCCTCTAGTTTCGGATCTGGCCATCCATCCACGCCCGATAAAAAACCGATCAAGTGCGAGTATGACTCGTGCCCTGAACGTTCCGTACATTAAAACACGAACTTTTTCCAATGCAGTTATGACAACCAACTTAACTATACCCGTACGATCCATTAAACTCTATGTATCCAAGCGGTCTAAGTAAGTTACTCTTTTATATCTCCTTAATAATTAATTATTGGTAATTTTTCCCTATACGTGCGCTATAAAACCTACTTGTGTTCTAAGTGTTTCTAAGTCAAGTGGAAGTGCCTTGTAGGTTTTCATGGTCATCCAATTTGTATACAATTCGTTACGTAAAACGCAATAACCTCTTTTCGCGTTAAGTTAGAAGCTTGATATTTTGACAGCACCATGAAGCGGCAGACTTCTGTAGGAGGTGTTACATTTAACTTGATATCTCCCACGGGTTCCAAGAAAAAGGGTCTTGACTGACGGAAAACAAAGTAATCGTATAAGGGTTCCGTTTTTTTATAATATTTTGACATACGGAACCCAAAAAAAAATGATAAATATGACAAGAATTTTGTGTTGAACAAGCATTTCAGATTTGAATTTTGGGGGGCTCCCACCTCCTGAATACAAATCCAGGCATCCGACGGAACCTGTCTATTATGTATGGCCTTGATAACGGAAATAATCTGCGTTCAATAAGTTTCCTCGGACAATTTTTCAGTTGATCGAGGCAACGATAGTTTATTTTCGTGTGTACGTTACAGAGACGGGCGCGCGCAACTATCGGCACCTGTGCGCGGTGCACTGCGGCCGCGCAGCCGGCTTCCAGTTCGTGCACGGAGTACTGGACCGCGTCATGGCGCTACTGCGGGAAGCATGGCCGGCCGCCTACTGCCTCAGACAGTGCGAAGGTATACACTCCAGACACAGTAGATATATAAACAGTAGGAACTACGCCCGATCGGTGTGTTAGGGCTTATGACATGCACGCTGCAGCGCTCGCGACTGCCATCCGACGCTAACATTTCGCGACAATGGCCGAGACGGCGCGGCGTGTAAAAGCACGCATCTGGGCTTGTGTATCGATTCAGGGCGTTTCCTTGAGGTTTACGTACTGATTGATATATCTTCTGTCACAGAAGTTCTGTGCTCCAGAGTAACGAACAGCCGTCACGCGCAAACCTCCATACAAACGTGAAAACAAAATTGTGAGGTGTCTATGGAATGTTTTTATGACATTCTAGGTTGAGTCCAGTGACATTATCTAGATTAATGTCCGATTAGAAAAATTTTAATCATAACTTAACAACAAACCCCTGCAAAACATAAATTTTACAGTTTTTTACAAAAAGTGTTGCCGAATATACGTGTTTTTATTGTTTTAGCTAAAATCAAAAAATGATACATTTTATTAATATGAATTAAAAATATGTTTGAAAACGTCCACAATCTTGCCAAAATCATGTTTCTCCTGAGACAAGTTTCAAATTTTGCGCCTTCGCAAGTTTCGTGGAGAGTGCACACAATAGCGAAATTAAACAGCATTCGATTTGGCCGCCCTCACAACTAACCGAGTTGGTCGCGTCATGAAAAAAACCTAAACTCGCGGAGCTGTAACTGAGGGAGCTCAGTCAGCATTAACAAATTGAGCAGAGATAAAGAACTAAAATAATTCGACTCATTCCCAGTAGTTCAACTGAGTAGTTCAACGTTGAACTACTGAGACTTTTTTTCCCAGTAGTTCAACTAAGTACTTATTCATTTCAGAATTGAACTACTGGGACAAAATAGTTGAACTCGCATAGAATTTTATTGTACTGAACAAAAACTAATTATTAAAAGGGAACGTACGTTGAGCACCCGTAGTATATGCCAAGCCCCCCCCTTCCCTTCTGGGTTTCACGTGGATTTAAATTGTTTTTTGCAAACAGAAAGTTTAAAAAAATATACGTTTGCTCATATTTATCTTTATTAATACGGCGCTTGCCGCGTGACGTGATTAGTATTAGTTCGAAGACCATAATATTAGCTTAGACCTTAGCCCATTAAGAGCAAGCTTGTTATTTTGGAAGACCACCCTCCCCCCCACCTGAACGGGTCACGTATTATGGCTACGTTCCCTAACATGTTTTGACGGTGTAACATCTATCACTTCTTGATGAAACATTTTAACAATATCAGAAAAATATTGATACTTGTTGTACAAACATATTTGCTAATAGAAAAAAGGTACAAGAAGTTTCAATCTTTTTCTCCTATTAATAACAGTTTTTAAAAGGTTTCCACACGATTATGAACTTAACACAACGTTCCAGCTGTACTTCGGTCCTCTGTTTCCGCGTATTTATAATTTGTTTTAATTCTAGATCCCGCTTACTTCCCGGGCAGATGTGCTGAAGTCGTGCTCCGAGGTAAAGTCATCGGAAAGATTGGTGTGATTCACCCTTCTGTACTTTCTGCCTTCGAGCTCACCAATCCTTGCTCTGCGGTCGAAATCAACATAGAGCCATTCGTTTGATCACAATGTTATATATTATAATAAAATTATTATTAAATGCTAATCAGCTGACTTTACTTACCCTTTATCAGTAAATCTCTTTGATAAAATTGCAGACAAAATAAACTATTGCTATTTTTAGAGGTACCTACTTAAATATGGGGCAAATTTAAGATAAAAGCAAACATTTGGAAAATACTTTTATTACGGTATGATTGCTAAAACAGCACAAACGTGAAATACACAAGCTACAAAAATCACAATACATTTGTATATAAATAAGTAGATTTTATAGTTTTTAAAACACTTGAGTAGATCTTTCATTAACATAACATTTAGAAAATATATCGTACACAGCACTCTGAAGATTTATATAAAATCTACATTTTCATTTAAATTTATTCTAAGGCACCGCATCAAATTGACAATAAACAAAGGCTGACTCTGTTCCCATATTGCAATCAAATTGCTATCTTCTTGAAGACATTTCCGTATAGGTAAGTATGTATTTACCCTAATAGTGTTATAAATATTGATTGAAAATAATACTTTAGATATTTATTATGCAAACACATCCACCAGTAATACAACCTGCTTAATTACAATCTACTTAACCTAAATGAACAAATATTGTGAAGGTACAGTAAAATACTTAGTAGGGTATACTGTTTATAAATCGTAAATTTGTTAAGGGTCCCCTCCGCCAAACATGCTCTCGCGTTTGGACTTAGCACAATTTAGCACACATCAAATCAGAATATTTTTAACAAATAAAAATTAGTGTAAAATAGTACCTACATTTTGATGCAAGTGCGAAAAGGTTGATATTTAGAGTCACGATTGACTTTTTTGCCGATATCAACACTTTCGCACGTGTATCAAATGACGTCTTTTAATACACCTGCAAAAATTACATGAAATATTATAATAAAAGCCATTTTGTTGCAAATCAAAACAGATACAAGTCGACTGAAGAACACGCAGTCTGATTGGCGCCAATCTGTACTACAAAGACCAATGTCTCTTTCTAAAAACTTTATTATAATAATTTCTAAGATAGTTAAAATATAATATAAATTATAACGTCTAACATCGTTTTAAATTTTTAAAACATCTTTTACAATTTAACATACATAATATATTTAATAATCAAATAAAAAGTTTCAAAATACTCATCTTATTATAGAGTATCCGGTAAAACAAAAGTTTACGTGCTTACTAAATGATGTGGCCGGTTTCCCCTAGATGGGGTCAGTAGGTAGTAAAAACAAAAAGCACGGGTGCGAAATATGTCATTTTACGCACGCTAAACAGGCACGTAATCTATCATATATTTTGAGCAGGTGTATTAAAAAGTTTTTAGCCTTATTATATGGCTTTTTATGTGACTCCATACATTAATTCCGCCAAAATCGAGTTTTAAGCAAAAAGACTCCCTGGAGGGAGGTTGTTTAGTTAAAATATTATGTAAGTAAATTAAATTCTTAAGCGTGAAGCTAGCTACCTAAAACAACACCACAATAAATCTACGTAGACTTTATAATTCTTACTACAATCATATTAAATAAATAATAAGTAAATTAATTAAAGAAAAAACACCATTACAAATAGGGAACAACAGAACAATTGATTTATTGCTAAAACTATCACAAACTATAGTTTGATTTTTGCTTAATTTAATAAATTTACACACCATATTATATAAGGTGATTTTCAGCCAAATTCTTACTGAAGACTCGGTAAGTGCTCAGTAAAAAGGTTCGATGACTCTTTTTGTGTCAATCGTAAATTATTATTTTCATGTTCCTTACAAATGCAAGCCCAGCCCCGAGTCAATTACTATGGGGGGGTCAAGATTTTATATAGCAAAGTGTTATCGATTAGTGTTACTGATCACTTACCAAGCCTCCAGTATGAGTTTGGCTGCATAAATAAAAGTCACCATATATATTAAAAGACTATTTACAAGGGTCATAAATACATAAATGCGAAAGTTTGTGTGTGTGTGTGTGTATGTTTGTTACTCTTTCACACTGAAACGGCTGAACGGATTTGGATGAAATTTAGAATAGCTTATACTCTAACTTACTTTTTATCCCGGAAAAAAGCATGTCGTTAAACCGAATAACACGCGGGCGGGCGGAGACGCGGGCAAAAGCTATACTCGAATATTTCAAAGTTTTTTTTTGCGTGATTTTGCTATATGTGAAAAATGTTGCATGTTGAATATTTCTTTTAAAATAATGAAAGGAAACAAAACAAATATGAAAAGGCTATGGATATCCTTACTCTAAAAAACATAATTAAATTTTGTAGTCTGATCAAGAGACAGATTCCAAATGCCAAATGACGTTTTCCATGATTTTAGTGATCTTACAGATTTTTTTTCTCAATGATTGTGATACTTGTGTTATATGTAAAATATAAAACATACATAATGTAGTTAAACCTCTTTACTAGTTAAGCAAATTTTATTTGGTAAAAATATTCTGGTTTAATGTGCTCAACTGTCCAAACGCAAGAGCATGTTTGGCGGAACCCTCTTAAGGAGGATTTTTTTATAAACTGCAGCATCATGGGGTAGTGATTGCACATCGGTGGACTTATAAACTATTTAAACTGAGTTGCATCAGCCTGTTATTTATTTCCAGATAGAAAACTATAGTACAGTAAGAAATTATTGTTCATGGACATAAATATGGTGGACGGATCTTGGATATTCTGGACAGCTTAATTTAATAGATACCTAAAAGTTAGTCAAGCAATAGTTGAATATCAAACATTTTCTCTAACTCAGCTCTGTTAAATCCTGGTGCACTGATGAATGGGCACAGGTAAAAGGACAGCTCCTGTAAGTTTGGGGCACTAGTTTTTATTACCTTAGCCACCTGCATACTGACGTGATGGCACCGGGATAAACTCAAGTAAGTGAGATGGTGAAAACTATTGTTAGAAAAATAGGCTAGCAAGGCAGAAGTTGAAAAGTACCCATGGCGTAACTTGAGTGAATGCAAATTCTTTAACCTATATAAGTGCAATAAACTCGAATCAAACAGTGTTTTACACATCATGATGTGCAGCACTTGCAGCACCTTGCAGCTGGAGATGAACCTCATGATGTCATCATTCAAAGTGTCACCATAAATGTGTAATGCTCTTAAGTTGCACTGCTTGCTTCTTAGAAGAGATTCTAAAAACTCAGCAGGTATGTTTTTCATTTTTTCCATATTAATACTGACTAAATTCGTACATTGTAACATGCTATACAAGCTGTTCTGAGTTAAAGCAAAATTAGAGAGAATTAGAGTTTCTAAATACTTGAGTTTGTCAAAAGGCAGATGATAAACAAAATTTCCATTTGCATTTTCAGGACTTTTAACTATCAAAGAATTACGGAAACTTAAAAACTTCAAATTGGGCCAGCAGCCTAAATCATCAAAGATACAACTGTCAACTTGAGAAATGCTTATTTCTAAGTGAGTTAAGTTAGGACAATAGCTTATGAGGGAAGCCCTGACTTGAGAATATAATTTGAAATACTGTAATTTAACATGTTTTAAATACTTTGCAACAAAAGGCACAATACTTTCACTGATCCTAATATAATTCTTCATGCACACGATGAGGCGTGTGTTGTCCCAGACACATGGTGTGAGGCAGAGCTGCTGCCAGCGCAGACACACCTTAGCAACAGCCAGGAGAGACTCAAAGTCTATCATAGAAAATATGTAGATTAGTAATTCATTAGGCAGGTCATTTATAGTGAGACCATTGCTGTTTTGGAAATCTGTTATCATCATTTCGAGGTGCACCATCCTCAGAGAGTACTAACCACTCCCTGGTTTTCCTGAAAAATTGCTTGAATTAAAAAGTAGAACAAGAAATGTAGGTTTCGCTAAAATGTAGTGAAAACTAAAATATAAATGAAAAAGGTCATGAACCTTGATTGTTGAATCAAATCATCTGTAAAATGTTTTGAGTACATTTGAAGGGAATAAATAACTTATTTTTTAAATTAAGTTGTTTATAATCATAGGTACCTGGTATAAATTTTGCTTCCTTTTGGAGTAATTCGTGAAGTTTTCCTTGATAAAACCATAATTTAGTGAACCTATGTATTCCACGGTGCCTACAATGCATAAAAATACTTCAAAAAGTAATATTCTTCATTTGAGACGATGTTCTTCATTGTATAATGTGCTAAGGTATTTACAGAATCGGTGTTTTGTAAAACATACCTAAATAAAAATAACTTCCATCATTGATACTATTTTTGTAAGAATGACGTTTAGATTTTTAGTGATCTGTTGACGACTTGACGTTATACTTTAAAAAAAAAAATCAAAGTCACAGATTAAAATCTTTAATCAAATCGCGTAACTTTACACAGTGTTTTGTTGTACAGTGGGGCCCACATCAAGCTATACACACTGAGTATAAGCTGACCTCTCATTGTACGGGAAGCCTATACAATAAGAGGTCAGCTTATACTGAAAGTGTTTAGCTTGATGTGGGCTCCACTTACATGCTCATAAGGCTCCTACTACCTATGTAATAAATAATGTACCTAGTAAGTATGCTTCCATCTATCCATCCATCAGCCTGTTTTGTCCACTGCTGGACATAGGCCTTTCCAGGATTTCGCCACTTTTGGTGGTCCTCCTGGAAGAAATGCCCATACTCAAACACGCTGGGCAGGCGGGTTGGTGAGCGCGGAGCCGAAACCCTTGCACCGGTGACGCCGCTGCCCGGCACCAGCCTGTTTTATATAATTGGGATGGATATACCGCTATCCCTCTGCGCCATCCATCGGTCCCAGGCAAACGTGGGCCACCTGGTTTTGCCTGAGAGCTGAGAATGAGTAAGATGGTGGTACCTCCACAGTCGAGCCCGGCATCACATCAACCCCACCATGAGTTCTTCCTCTGTGTCATACTATTTTGTCATACTGGTATGACTGTCGAGATATGACCTGACAGTCATACTCAAGTTGAGTGGCCTCCTAGGCCTGTCACAATCGCAAAAATCCCGAAGTTGTTTGTGGGAGTGTACGAGGACAACTCTAAAACAGGCACAACCAGCTGGCCGGGCATTGCCTGGGACCGATTGATGGCGGTATATCTGTCGCATTTAATTGGTTAAATTAGACACTTAACTTACACCCTAGACCGTTAATTAAAGACCGACGCCGACAAGTCGCTAAAGTTCCGTCAGAAAAGTGAGTGAACGAAACGTTTAACGAGTTGTCTAAACGTTCCTAGGCAACAAGAAGACGCATTTCATCTTTGGTAGGGTGGGGTCAAAGATATATAAATATATCTTTGGGTGGGGTGACCAAGATATTTCATTGGAATAAAATGGATAGTAAAAAGACATGGATTGGATTGTAGATTGTATTATGTTTATGCATAAGGCGTAATGCCCACTTATAACATCGATCTGACAAAGGCCATCTTTGCACGGCATGTTCTACCCAACCGAAATTGAAGAACATGCCTGGCATTTTTTGTTTGTTTTATGTTTCTTTAATTAGAAAAAAATTAAACCTGCTCTGTAACAGAACATAAATGTTTTACCAATGACAAATTTACAATTGCACCAAATTTGAAATAAATTAAACCGGCCAAGTGCGAGTCGGACTCGCGCACGAAGGGTTCTGTACCATTATCTATAAAAACGGCAAAAAACCATGTTTGTTGTATGGGAGTGTGCAGGTCCGACTCGCAATTAAGTACCCGGTTTTAGTATTTGTTGTTATAGCGGCAACAGAAATACATTGGTCCAACTATCACGGTTCATAAATGATCTATAAAAACGGCAAAAAAATCATGTCTGTTGTATGGGAGTGCGCAGGGTCGACTCGCACTTGGCCGGTTTTAGCAACAGAAATATATCATCTGTGAAAATTTCAACTGTCTCACTATCACGGTTCATTAGATGCAGCCTAGTGACAGACGGACAGCGGAGTCTTAGTAATAGGGTCCCGTTGGTTACCCTTTGGGTACGGAGCCCTAAAAACCACTGAATTCAACAAACCAACGTTGCACAACGTTTGCCAAAAGATAGACTCTGAAAGTAATCAGCTGTCGTCGTGACGCCATCTTGTTTTACAATATTTAACCAAGAAATCAAAATCTAGTGACTTGGTTAAACGTCGATCTTTAATTAACGGTCTAGGGTGTTAGTGAAGTGTCTGATTTAAGCAACCAACTGCGACATATCCATCCCAAATTGCCGGACCTTATATAAACAGACCGGTGACGGGCAGCGGCGCGACGTCACTGGTGCGAGGGTTTCGGCACCGCGCTCACCAACCCAGGGTGTGTGACTATGGGCATTTCTTCTAGGAGGATCGTCAAGAGATGCGAAATCCTGGAAAAGCCTATGTCCCAGAAATGGACGAACCAGGCTGATAGATGGATGGTTAAACAACTTCTGCCCACACATACCTACTCGTAATACATTTCAATTACTTACCTATACTATATAGGTATATAGTATACTGGTTTATTTTTATTTACTAAACTTAAAGTGTTAGGGACGAACCAGGCTGATAGATGGATGGTTAAACAACTTCTGCCCACACATACCTACTCGTAATACATTTCAATTACTTACCTATACTATATAGGTATATAGTATACTGGTTTATTTTTATTTACTAAACTTAAAGTGTTAGGAATAAACTTTGGAATATATAAGGTGACTTTAATTTATGCAGCCAACCTTATACTGGAGGCTTGGTAAGTGATCAATCAGTAACACGGATCGATAACACTTTTTGCTAATTTCGCAAAATAAAATGTCGACGTCCCGTAGTAATTGACTCGGGGCTGGGCTTGCGTTTGTAAGGAACCTTATTAATGAGCACTTACCGAGTCTGCAGTAAGAGTTTGGCTGCATACTGGAGACTCGGTTAGTGATAGTGATCAAGAAGTAGGTTCAATAATCCTTTTGGCCAATTTAGAAAATATTTTTTTCTCCCTTACTGGTTGGTTGGACTAGTTTAAGTACAATTCCTAGTGCAGGCATATTGGGGCCAAAAAAAATTTTTCGAATTTCACCTGGGGTGTCATTAAACCTTGTTCCTGATGACTAACCGAGTCTCTCGAGAATGAATTAGTAATTAATATAGGTCACGCGGAAAGTTTCCACCAACTAAAAAAAAAATATTTCTCTAAAACCCAGATATATTACTTAAATAAAATTCTGAATTTTACTTATATGAAGTAATTTTAAAAGCTTTTTTAAGATAAGTAATTATATCTAACTTTTGCCCGCGGCTTCGCCGTGTAGCCATACGATAGCTCAAAAAATGCGTAGGTATGCTATTCTATTATCAGTGTTCAAGTAATTACTTAAGTTAGCGTAAGTTTTAAAATGCAAACCTAAAGGAGCAGACTTTAAACGTGCCTTACTGACACATTTACTTGTTCAGGGCTGCCAGAGTCCACACAGTTACTTTAATTGGGGTGGTTGTGAGTCTGCCAGCCTTTAGACTATGATGAATACTCATTGATTACTCATTAGGAACACTAAATTCATCATCGTCTAAAGCGGGCTGGGGTCTTGGCGCACAGGGTGAGGAGGTAACGACCCACCCTTCCTGTCACGCCCACCCACTGGCGCGAAGACGCTGTGCAGCATGGTTTGTCTGTATGAGCCAGGGAGATCGTAAATTACGATGTCGCCCCCTATAATTTTTGCAAACAATTGTCGCGTTTAGCAGCAGCAGATGATCGGAGCAACGATGACTTTTGCAACAGGTTGCAGCAATGGATATGTGTTAAACGGCCATTCGTCAAAATGACAGATAGTCGTTTGCGCTGCTCGATCCTTGCAGCGATTGTTGTCAAAGTCATGTGAAATGGTCGTATAAAACTCTTTGCAGCGGTTGCACAATTCATCGCGGCTCCGATGCAACGTCGTTAAACGCGACAAATACAATAGCTTTTTATTAATAACTGAGTTTATGGTACTCAAAAAACCGATCAAAATTCAATAATAAAAAATCCCAAACAGAAACAACTTCAATTTTATTTATCTGCTTTGATGTATTATAAATTTTGTACGTTGGTGCTTTTATTTTAAAACAGGTGGGAGATACGTCGATGCTGGAGTAGAAATAGGACCTTGTGGGGCATTCCCTGGCGGCAAATAGGCAGATGGTGGCGGTGGAGGAGGAGGAGGAGGTTGGGTAGGTGGAGGTGGAGGTTGGGTAGGTGGAGGAGGAGGAGGTTGGGTAGGTGGAGGAGGAGGGGGAGGTGGTGGTTGGGTAGGTGGAGGAGGAGGAGGAGGTGGAGGAGGTGTAGGTGCTGGCGTACTGGGTCTTGCAGTCGGCGGTAAGTAAACCTCTGAGGGCGAGGTGACTGCTGTAGTCGGCTGCAAGTAAACTTCTGAAGGCGGATTGACTGGCCCAGTAGATATTGGTGAACCGTAGGTCGGCGGTAAGTATTTCGGTGCGTTCGTTGATGCCATCTGCTGAACAGTAGTGGAGACAGTACCTGAAGTCGACGGCGAGTTGTAGGAGTAGCCCGCGGGTCCGGTCTGAGTTGAATAGCTACCACCGACGCTAGCAGCAGACTGACCGCTGGAACCAGAGCTGTAGCCTGACCCAGAGCTCGGAGCTCCTCCGCTGTATCCACCTCCGCCGTAACCTTGAGTACCAGCCGTGGCGGCTTGTGTGGTAGAGACGGCTTGTGTGCCGTAGTTGTACCCCGAGGCGGTTGCTGTGGCGCCGGTACTGGTGGACCCGCCGCCTCCGATGTTTACGACGCCGCCGTACCCGCCCGGCGCCGGGGTGGAGGGGGCAGGGTACGCGTAATACATCTGCTGCTCCTGGGCCCTGCCAACAGTGGTCGCTTGAGTGGAAACAGTGGACGGCCTGGTGGGGAGATCAAATGAAATACTCGGTCTTTCATACGCGTACCCATCATCCCGCTTCAGCCGCGAGCTCCTTACTCCGTTGGCATGTTCTGAAGATGATACTGACACAGGACTAGCATTACAATTTAATAACAAAAATAAAAGCATAAAAATTGGAGACACGTCTGAATCCATTTTTCAATTGAAATGATATGACGGTGATTGTTACTTTAGCTCACCTTTTTTATAATGTTTCTGAGGAAGTTGTTTGGGTAATATTATTGCAAAATTTCTCGGTAGGTAACGAAACCTAACCATCAGCGAGTTAACCCTAAAGGACGAGAACTTCCTAAATTAATGATTTTCACTACAAAAGAATTATAAAAGGAAATATAAATCTAAATAGATTTAGGTTTACAATAATTATTGCACTTAAACGAGCATTTGATTTATATCCAAATCCATCTTGAAATCCAGCTTTCGATGCTTGCAATGTTTTAGATTTTTTGGAAATTTATTTATCAAAACAAACAGGCTGGGTTTTGTTCTTTTCGACCCATAATCACTAATCACATTTTTGATAATATGCCCAATCCCTGAGACGACGCATTCAATATGGCGGACGAACTAAGAAAGATGGCGAACAAATTTTTTTTTACCAACCTTTAGACAGCCATCCCATCCATCCCTTCTATTCACAACCTTTTTGAAAATATATATTCCAATATAAAATCCTAAATCAGTTTCAGCAATCTAAACTTATTTTATTAATTTTCAAGCATAGCTTAAATAAAATTTTGTTTTTAAAAACGTTTTTTTATTTATTTATTTTAATTCTTGATATGTCGTGGGCAGATCGTGAAGTTTGAAATCGAAAATCTTTTACCAAAAGTAAATAATAGTTGCAGCAATGAGCGGAGCTAGACGTGTGTTAGTTTACATGTAAATGGGGAACGGAGCGAAGCAGAGCGGACAAAGGCGAGGCGACCTCCTACATTTAACAGAAATTGATATGCCTAGGCAGATATTGATATGCCCAATTCCACGATGTACCGATGACATATACACAAAATAGTAGGCTCGTACCACAAGACAAGTATGTGGAGGTCTCGCACGTACAAAAGACATCTATATTTAAAACATACATGGATAAGATTGAAAATATACAAATAAAATTCTTAAAATTCCTAGTCAGTAAAAATGTTAGGAAAAAACACAAAAATAATATCAAAATATTGTACTCATTATGTAAAATACTACCGGCTTCATTAAAATATAAATACATAATTGCAGTAAATGGCCATGGCACCCCAGATCATAAGATATCTAAACAGCATGGGCTCAACACGAGAGCAACTGCTCAGGGTAAATATGAAACAGTAAAAGTGAATAACTACTTTGGCGGCAGATTGCTTAAACGCAAAATTCCAATGTTATATAATGAAATGCCTGTTCGTATAAGATCTGAACAAAATAAAAATAAATTTGCAAAATTATATAAAACTTACCTTCTACAAAATATGTAAACATAGATTAAAATAACAATGTTATTATTTATTGTTAATGTACCTACCTACGAAAAAGAAGTGCGACTCCCTCCCCACAGACAAACCAAATTCCTACTTGGTTTTGTGGGATGTATTTAGATTTAAGTTATTCTTGAAATAAATAAATATATTCATATTCATATTCATCAACGCGTAGTCGTAGCGCTTGTCTACAAGATGAAGTATTGTCCACGAGTACGAGACTATCGAGTACGAGTACATACCGGATGTATCGATGACGTGCTCAGAAAATTAAATGTAGTTCAGTATAATCAGTAGTGCATATCATGTGAAACACATAGAAACACATTTGATACAGAGCGTAAAAAAAATCACTGCTCCATATAAATGGCATTCTAGGGAAAGCAAAAAAACTTTCATGTATTTGATTAAGTCGTAAAACAATAGTTTATCTACATGGAGTCAGTAGCTTATGTCGTTTTCACCACTAATGCTCTGAAAGTAAGTCATATATAACTTGAAATGCGGGAGGTAAATTCGATTTACCTACCTAGGGAGTTAAGTAAATTTGAAAATCAAACGAGTGTCCCTTACAGTCACTAACTATGTAGTCAATCACTCGTGTCGCCAAATGACAATGGAAAATATCTGTTCTGCCTATTTCCTTTTTATTTTATTATTCTGTATTTTATAAGTACAGATATATTATTATGAAAAAATGTGACTTGCATATATATGGAAAGACGCTAAATAAAATTTAAAAGACGTTTATGACTTAAAACAGCAACTAAATTACTTTTATTTTAAAATAATTACACTGGCCAATAAGACGCGATTGCACAAAAAAAAGTCTCATGAAAATAAAATGGCGGCAGTAAAATTATCTTGTTGAAAACGTTGTTGCAAACATAATTTCATAATTGATTAACTACATATTTCATTGATTGCACGTCGAATCAATTTTTATATCCTGCAAAAAAAGTGTTATTAGTTATTTAATAGACCCTTGGTGTAAAACCGAAAGCGGTTGGAATAAATATAATTACTGTGAAACAAACAAGTAGGTACAGGTGCAGATAATCATCATGTTATAATTTTGAAGTTTTTTTTAATTTCCTCGCATTAGTGATGAAAAGTAGAGTATTACACACGGGTGTAAGTGATCAATTGCACCCTCGAACTATATGCACGCTCGCTCGCTTCGTTCGTTCGTGCGCCTAAATATCTCAGGTGCAATTGATCGCTTACCTCCCTTGGATAACAATCTACTATTAATTTTCTGAGCACGTCATTAATACAGTAATTTATTACTGTTTTTATTAATTTATTACAATTATTAGATTAAACTTGCATGGTACTGCACGCACCGCCGGTATCATAGCTAAGAGTACTATACGCTAAAACTAAAATTCCCGGAAAATGTGGATAGTTATCGAATATGTCCTTTCTAAAATTAAAAACTTTTTACATTATATTTACGGGAACCTGTAAAAAAACAGAGTTCCGGTTCAACGTGCTCTTGATACACCATTTCATAAGGTTTGTGCGTTCTACTGGCTTTTGTCTCAGATACAGATCCGTTGCAAGGGTTGACTGAATCATCCTTTAATGTGGTGAAGACTGCGGTTTGAGTTAAATTACAACTAGATAGAAACTTCTCTAACTATAGTGCACTTAAATTGTTTTCTAGAACAACAGACATTGTCAATGACGAAGTAAATTGAAACAAAAAATATAAAAATACAAGTTTTATGTCACGCGTGGCCCGTGGAATTGTTCACCGACGATTTCTTTAACCCGGCGAGTTGGAAAGAAGTCGCAACTTAACGCTATATATCAACTTTCATCACGGTGTTTTCATTTACCGTTCAGTAATTAGATTAATTACTATTTACCCAGGGTTTTACCTATCCATCCCCAAGAGATCAAAAGCAGAGTCTATGTAACAATTACAACACTGAAACAATTTTCATATTAGGTTAATTGATTCAAGAGATTACCAAATTCAAATTCAAATTCAAATTGTTTATTTGTAAAATAGATACATAAAGTATACGTTTTACATGTCAAATCTAATCTGTATAAAAATAATATTTAATGATGAAACAAATATGATACGGGAAATGTATAAAAAACTATATTTAAGTTGGGCTACAAAAGTTAAATGCATAAAATAAAGACTTATTGAAATAAGAATATTATTATAACTACACAATGCAATTAATATATAAGTTGATAAATAAACTGAATAGACCCTAAATAAATATAATGCCTAGCCAAATATACACTAACATAAGTAAGAAATTAAAATATTGTATATACATACCTACATAATTCAATGAATAAATAAGTTAATAGATAAATAAACTATAAATAGATATAATGCCTAAATCTGCCCATTCGATCAATCTTGCTAAGAAGAAAGGCAAGAAACTTAGCAAGATCATGTCTTTTTTTTATCAGTATTTTTTTTCTGAATATGCCTTAATACTATTACAGTTTTTTTAACTTATATAAAATAATACTAAACAATGTATTAAAAAAGGATAAAAATATAAAAGACAGAAGGAAATTGTGTCATGAGGAAAAAATATATATATCTTAGTCTACCTGTCTAATGAGGTAGTAAGTTAAAATACAAAGCAAAACATCATCCACCTGTCTCATATAGTTTATCACTTTTTTGATAGTCAGATTATCAACTAAGTAATAAATGCTAAGTTTAAGTTATACAATGTTCATGTCAATATGTAAAAAGAAATATCAAAATAATAATAAAAAAACAGTATAAAAATATTAGTCTACATAAAAAAAACAATATAAAAATATTAGTCTACATAAAAAAAAAACAATATAAAAATATTAGTGTACATAAAAATACCCGCACGAATTACAACACTAAAACAATCCATCCATCCATCCATCAGCCTGTTTCGTCCACTGCTGGACATAGGCCTTTCCAGGATTTCGCCACTCTTGGGGGTCCTCCTGGAAGAAATGCCCTTACTCACACACGCTGGGCAGGCGGGTTGGTGAGCTCGGTGCCGAAGCCCTTGCTTTAAAGGATTACTAGCATATGGTTGAGTGGTTTAAAATCTTCTTTGGAAAATGTAAAGTTTCGATTCTGTTTACGAGCGTGTATATTCGCGCGTATTTCTGGAAAATAAACGAAATATATTCCGAAGGCGACTTGCAAATACACGACATTTATTTTCGTGTAAGCAAACGTCTTTTCGCGTAAAGAAAACCTTTGATGGCGTCTCATTTTGATAATTCGTGTTGGATGTCAAATAAATTGTGTATCCAAGCAGACATTGCTTGGGCGAAACTTGTAATAATGTCTGACGAACAACTTATTTGACGACTTTTTCCAGATATGCTGAAGAGAAGAGTAAAGGAGACAAAATGCAACCTTGCGGGACACCAGCAGCCAAGTCACACCACTCAGACAAAAATTATAATAAAAAATAAAAAAGTCTGTTTGATTGTTTTCGTGACATTGCACACGACTTGAAAACATCCCTGACACCTCTTTGGCAACATATAACAAATAAATTTCTATGGAAAAGTGAAAAAAAAAGATCGCGCAAAAAAATATTTTTCGTTGGTGGAAAGTGATGTTTTAGAGATACTCTATCATTTTTTTCAGTTTAAAAATGTGACTTTTGTAACTTGAGCCTTATACTTATACGTCTTATAACCTTCAAGTTATTATAAAAATGATACGATTTACATAAAAACATTCTAAAAATCTCCTGACTATGACTTTGCAGTTTTTTCGCTTATCCAAATTCGCCGTTAGTCCAAAGTTTCACATCATCCAACGTCTGGGATCATCAAAATTGTATTACAAACAGACATACACACAAGCCGGTATGTATATACAACGAATATGCGTATTCACGTCTGCTGGAATCGTAATAGTAATCCCTTTATTTGCTGAATAATATATTTTACCGCTACTTGGTTTTAGCTTTGGCGTGAAAAGAGCGGCATTATCACTCGGTATTAAGTAAATATGGTTTGCTTGCGCCGCTGCCCGTCACCAGTCTGTTTTATATAGGCCCGGCAATTGGGGATGGATATACCGCCATCCATCGGTCCCAGGCGATGGTAGGCCGCCTGGTTTTGCCTGAGAGCTGTTCTCTTACTCTCCCCCAAATAACTTCGGGAGGATTTGCGAGTAAGATGTAGGTACCTCCACAGTCGAGCTCGGCATCAGCTCTACCACCTAAATAGAGATTACCCGCACGAATATAATTAATGGCTTTGTTTCTAGGGAACTGCCCGTCCCCAGGGAATAAACTATAGCCTTTGTCCCAGTGAAGAGTCTCAAAATTACAGAGAATTTTCAAATTCGCTTCTACCCGTAGTTCTAGAGGGGCTCATCCCGGCTTTGTCCCTTTTCAAACTAATTTTAGATCAAGAAATCATAATATTTTAATGTTTTGGATACATTCTTTCCGCAGATTTAGAAACGTGACTTTAACATTAACGTGACGATTTGTGACACATTAATTAGGTACATCTTGCTCGACAAAAAAAAACAGAAACTTGGTTTATTTTTCAAGATTTTTTCGTTTTTTACGATATTTATGTAGTACATGACCATATATTTATATAATTTGGCCAAGTGCGAGTCGGACTCGCACACTAGGGGTTCCGTACCACCACAAAACGAGTAGGGAACCCTAAAATCATAGTAAATAACAACAATGTAGATGCCATAGCTACATTGAGGCGTCAAAAAAGTCGCTAAAATGTTAGCGCCTGCCAAATAATTCGGCGTCCTTATCGTGCGGAACCCTAATTTTTATTATTTATTGTTTTACTTTAGATTGTGTATAAAGGTGGGGCTAAATCTAAAACTTATGTGTATTATACCATCTTAAGAAGAGAGCTGAAATAAATAACCTTGAAAAAAATGGCAATTTTTCTAGGTTTCTTGTACTGATTTGATTTTCATCCTTTTTTATTTTTTATTGTTTAGCTAGGTAGAGGCCGTAGTAACACATATTTTGTGAAAACTTCTACTGGTTTATTTTACGGCTGAAGCTGTCACAGTGGAGGCTTAATAATAGGGTCCTTTGGCATTCCTTAGATACTTTATCCAACGACACCCCTACAACGTGGGATAGAGAAGGAAAAAACAAACAGCTTCACGTGTAGAGAAGAGGAGTAAAAATATTTTTTTTAAGATTTTGTTTTATTACCTTTTCGTATGCCAAAAGGAAGAAATACAGAAATCAAAGTAGGTACAGTGCTCCCAAAGTTATAATGCGCATAGAAATCTATAGCCGAGCGACCGGACGTACCACGTGACCTTACTGCTTGTATAGAAAGTGTAGGGAAATACGAACTTTGCCGAGCAGTGGCGAAGATTCGTATGCGCATTATAAGTTTGGGAACACTGTGACCTATTCTCGTGCAGCAAACCTTAAATTTAGAGTTGAAAAACTTAAAATAATACAAGCTCATTTAACTATTTTGCAATGAAAAGTTTTAGGTAATGGCAGCTCTAAATCTAATATTTGCTACATGAGAATAGGTGCCATTGTATATATATTTGTAATTGACAAAATAATAATGATGCTCTGAGAATACATGGTATTGAACTAATAGAAGGTGACAGGTACAAAGTGAGAGGAGGTGGCCATGAGGCCGAGAGTTGACTGGTGGGTCGTGACGACCCTCACCGCAGTCTCTGATTAATTCTCACTGCTTGTAAACGTTGCACCAGCACCAACTGTGGAGACTACAATTAAAACGTGAGTTTACGTATTTTATATAAGAATCAACTATTATAACTTGGCCAAGTGCGAGTCGGACTCGCGGACAAAGGGTTCCGTACCACCACACAATACGGGTGCGGAACCCTGAAAACATCAACTAAAACAACTAAAACCGATTCTGTAGGCTTTAATTTTAGTTTTAGTGCTGTCGAAACTAAATTTTCTTTATTTCAAAATAGTTCTTCAGTGTTAACAAAAGAAGCTATATTACATTGGAAAAATTTAAGGTTTGACAGCACTAAAACTAAAATTAAAGCCTTCAGAATCGACTTTACTATATAATTACATGCCAAAGCAACAACAAGGTTACATAAAACATAGCGTCTGACAAAAACTGGCACCGTCTGGGTAAGGAACGCATTTTTTTTTGTTTTATTTTAAATTCATGTAGGTATCTCCTACAATCTGACCAAATTTAAAACTGGTATGCATATCCGTCTTTAAGTAAGAGCCAAAACCTAACGTTTAAATAATGCAACTTTTTCGAGGATTTTTTGTAATTTTTACCCCAAACATTTTATATTTTTTTATATTTTATTATTTGTTGTGATAGAAGCTACAGTAATACGTATTCTGTGAAAATTTCAACTATCTATCTATGACGTTGAAGCTGTAGATCCCTCTGAGAGACACAAACAGCGGGGGCTTAGTAATAGTACGTAGTAATACTTTATATTCTCTGGTAATAGCTAGGGTTCCGTTTGGCACCTTTCGGGTTTCTTGTTAAAGTTGCTTCGGGTACGGAACCCTAAAAAGAATTGAGTCGACTTTATGAGATCGGGTATGAACTCTTATCATTCTGAAGAGTCTGGAGAACATCTGAAAGAATCCCTTCTAGTCGCCAAAGGATAAGTTTACTCTCAGCCAGTCCCAGGTTTTCCTATTAAAATAAATAAATATATATCGTCATTACATGAATCCCCAAGGTCCCAAGTCACAGTCCACACCCGGTACACCCGCGTTTCACCGACAATTATTACGTCCCAACGCACACAACGACAAATACACGCTTTTTAGGGCATGTAGGTTTCCTGACGATGTTTTCCTTCACCGTTCAGCAAGTGGTAAGTATTAAATATTTAGTTATTGCTTATTAAAATAACTAAGAATTAAAACTACTTCATTCTCACCAACTCTCTTACCTTTAAAACATCTGTGTTTTTTTTTTCTTTAGGCAAAAGGAACTTTATCCCATGAAAGCGTTACCAGCTAGTCTAGCATAGCAAACCATATCGAGCTCGATAGCGCTTGATACAGTGCTCTGTCTCACTCTGTTGATCTACCTAAAGAGTATATCGAGCTGTCAAAGCTCGGCTATGGTCTACCATGCTAGGTACCCTGGGGCCTTATATTGTCTAACTTCGACATTCGTCGCAATCGCCTTCAAGCGCCGTGATTGGCTAGAAATGACATCACACATAATTGTTGGCCAATCACGACGCTTTTGAAGGCTATTGCGATGGGTATTGAAATTAGACAATACGAGGTCCTATTTTGATGACTCAATACGATCTCCTAGCCTAGCTAACTGCACTGCCTCACTATCTGATTTTACGGTGTATTAGAAATAGTATTGTATTCTGGGTCACGCACGGATTATACGCATAACGAGTTTTAGCGTGATTTATATGAAATACGATAACATTGGTTAAGTACGTTACAACAAATAACTTAATTGTCAATAAAACCGGTTCCTAATGTAGTCGGACTGCTCTGTTTGACCAGTTTTTGTATCATTTATTCTTATCGATTATCTGTTGTTTATAAAATTTCCATAAAATGCATCTATATGTTAGATTACGAGATACGAGTAGCAAAAACAAGGAATTAAAAAAAAACGGCCAAGTGCGAGTCGGACTCGCGCACGAAGAGTTCCGTACCATCATTCACCCATGGTACCATTATCTATAAAAACTTTAATTGTATGGGAGTGCGCAGGTCTGGTCAGCACTTGGCTGGTTTTAGTATTTGTTGTTATAGCGGCAACAGAAATACATCATCTGTGAACATTTCAACTGTCCAACTATCACGGTTCATGAGATACAGCCTGGTTAACCCTAAAAAAGGGTAAATAATAGGATACCTAGTTATTTTGTCCGCCTCTATGTTCTAGTGGTTCGTACATCTCGAGTCGTCTCGAACGCCAATTCGAAGGGTTCAAATCCTGTTCAGTTAGGGTTGCCAAATGCAGGCTTATCAATTCCTGGACATTTCTAGGGTTACCATTATTAAACACTTAGTAGGTAAAAATATCAAAGCTAAATATAAGGGAGAGTATGAAAAATTGTTTACAGTTTGTGAAATTCTCCCAGTAAACCAGAAAGTTAAATATCTCATAGGTTTGGAAATTTACTACACTAAAGACTATAAAGTTCCTAAACCAAATAGACATTTCACTAGAGCAGTAAAAATTGGCAAACTATCACAGCCATCATCTAAAAACTATTATGGAGAGAGAACTCGGAAGTACATAACTCCCAAGCTTTGTAATAAATATCCTCTCCTACTGGAAGAAAATAAGTTAAAAATTGGCACCCTAAAACATAAATTAAAAAATATATTGTTATCTTCCCTTACATAACTAGAACTTATTATATCTTGCATAATGATTTCCTACAAATATGTATATGTTTTAAGACTATATAGTATTAGATTTTAAGTACCTTCTCTTAATCAAATGTAAGAGCGTATCGCCAACAAACTGCTTAGCAGTTTGGCGAAAATTGTAAAGTATATACTTGTGTAAAATTCTGTTATAAAATAAATAAAAAAAAAAAAAAAAAAAAAAAAGGAGTTAGTTGGAGTCCAAGTTTAAACTCCAATTGTTGGACGGGTAGTAGAGAAATATATTCAAATTACTAGGAATATTTCTGGTATTTATAAAGGGAAAACAAAAATACAAAATACAGTCAATAAGCCTCCGTCCACCTTTCACCGCGAGTACCTACTACGCAGTGCTTGCTTGGCTTTATCATACTTAGGCGAAGTTCGGGGATTCCGGGACAATAAGTGTAATTAGTGGACACGGGACCAGACGCCAAATTCCGGCACTTTCCCGGATTTTCTGGCCATCTGGTAAACTTACTTGAAGTACGGCGATTAGGGCTCACCACTTTGTTACGCTGCGCTGGGACGTAATAATCGTCGGTGAAACGTGGGTGTACAATGTGGACTGTGACTAGAATTTCACAGACCATACTTGTCACAACCTCTGACACCCCGTCGGGGTTTCTTTTCGTGACGACGTAAGTACACACATACTTATTTGTTTTATTTTTATGTAGGTAATTCCAGAACAACGGGGTCCATAGACAACCCCAGTATGGTTCTGAAGCTGTACGCCGTGTCTGATGGTCCGCCGTCCCTCTCCGTGCGACAGGCCCTGGCGCAGCTGGAACTGCCCTTTGAGCTGATCAACGTGGACTATGGAGCAGGAGAACATATGACACGGGAGTATGCTTTGGTAAGCAACATTGTGTATTTTGATATCGTCTGCGTGTGTATGTCGCACAAACTGAGCACTATACAGACAACTTGTAAAATAAGTCAACAATGCCTCAATGACTAGCAGATAAACTACCGCCTAATCCATGCAATGCCCCATACAGAACTAATAGGTTGTTGACGTAAAATAGTTTTCGTGATCCTTACAAGCCCTTCCATCGAAACGAAGCATTTTTTGTTCATACAAACGAAATACCAGAACTACTTGTAAATCATTGATATTCTTTAGGGTAGTGTGTGTTTATTCCGATCGGATTACAGAATATCCAGGTTACCAAATATATATTTTGAAAGGACACTGATTTAAAGATATAAGGAATTTAAAATTTCCATAGAAAAATTATTTTACTCATATTTCCTGTGTACTTCAGTGTTCTTATTTAACATGTCTTTGGGAACATAGATATTCCGTAATCCAATCGGAATAAACACACCCTACCTCAAGAATTTGTTTAATTTAAAAATTATTTTGGTATATGGTTTGTATGAAAATGCATGATATGATTCGCCGGCCCTTTTAGCGATAATCTTCACTAAACTATTTTTATAATGCTTTCAGATGAATCCCCAAAAAGAGATTCCAGTTTTAGATGACGATGGATTTTATTTATCAGAGAGTAACGCCATAATGCAATACATCTGCGACAAATATAAACCAGACTCTGCTCTATATCCTAAAGATCCCAAAATACGGTGAGATAATGCATTCTGCTTCTTGCGATTATTGCCAATGTTGTATAGTTATTGCTGCTGATATTTCTGGTCGTTAAATCTCAGGCAGGTTCCTGCCTACCTTAATGGCCAGAGTTCCAATTAATAGTGTAATATGTAATTTTAAATCAATAAATATTTTTTCATTTTCATATGATTGATATTTATAGTTCCCATTCAGGACGGAAATGAGAACTAAATGAAATATGTGATGTGGGTTGATATTTTCTTAATTTCAGATCTATCGTCAACCAAAGACTGTGTTTCAATCTAGCTTCTTACTACGCAAACATATCTGCATACACGGTAATACACACCCTAAAGCATGATCAGGTGACATGATGTATTCAAATGTCTATATTCTGTTCACATTTGGTTGCAGCTGGCTCCAATCTTCTTTGACTACGATCGTTCACCCCTCGCCCTGAAGAAGGTCCATTTGAACCTGGATGTGTTCAACACGTATCTTGAGAGGCTATCGTCGAGCCACGCTGCGGCCGACTATTTGACCATCGCAGACTTCCCTCTCTTCAACTCCACTATGACTCTGGAGGCCATTGGCTTCGACTTTTCTAAATACAGCAAGGTGAGTACGTCTTCATTAAAATAAGAGTGAGTGTACATCATGAATATTTTAATAACGGATAGGACTCTCTGGGAGGGAAACTAGTACTCGACTGAGCGCCGTGCGCGCCTGTACTCCCGAAGAGTCCTGATAATGATGAGTCATAATATACTCGAAAGCTTGACACACAGTTGCACAGTTAAAAATGTAATCCTACCCTATACGTTATTAAAATTTTCAGATTAGTATGTCACTTATACGAGTATATTGATTCAATCTACTTCGTAATATTTCTATATCAATTACGTTTGACAGGTACCTATCCAATCCCACTAGCGCTGCCTGCTTGTGGCAAACTCCAATTTCAATCAAAGAAATAAAATAAATGTAAATAAGAAGTAATTTTAATTTTCAGATTCAGAAATGGTACACAAACTTCAAAGTGAATTATCCAAATCTATGGAAGATATCTGAAGAGGGAATGAAAGAACTCCAGCACTTTGCGACCAATCCACCAGATCTCTCAAATTTAAATCATCCATTCCATCCTATTCGTAAAATTAATTAGTATTCAAGTCTTGGATCTCAAATTATGATTCATAATCACGAGACGCAGCGTTTCATGTAGCCGAGGCATGATTTACTACAGCAATCACTGTGATTCATACACTGCAACAAGAGAAAATTAAAATGTAGTCTATTAAAGGTGTTTATAATTTGTAAATCATAGCTGCGAGGCGATGTCACACTTTTCCAAACAATATTAGTCACGCACACTATCCTGGACCGACATGTTCCACACACACACATGTACCACAAAGGAAATTGGCAGTACGCAGTTTTGCCTAATGCCTTGTATAAAATTTTTAAAAAAGTCCATGAAAATAGGGTGTTTGATTGTATCAATGAGAGTCTACTCTCGGATACACCTCTCACTGTATATGTCTATTTATTTTTCAAGTTAAACTGGTTTTAATTGCACAGTAAGCTAGAGTCCGCGTCACCTCTGAAGTCCGATGGATTAAAGCATTTTGGTTCATATTCCAATTTCAATAGACTTCGTCGCAGGGCTTCAATGGTGGCACTAACTCTATAGAGGGGATCTGATGTGATGACACACCCAATTTTAACAGAGCCATAACGCCTTCCGCTTGCGCTGTTTGGCACAAAAACTGTACTTACATCCTTTTTAAACCTGTTAATTTTAATTATTATCTATGTTTAATCGACTGCCCTATCAGCTGCTTATATCTGCTATAAAGTAAATGGAAAAGTTACTTACAAATTCTCCAATCTTAGCGCACGCAGGACTCACATCTTTTTGAGTATCATCCATCACTTTTTTAATTATGTTATCCTCCAGCGGGTATTCATCATTTACTGAAGGATCATAATTTTCCACATAATCGTGTAGAATCTCAATATCTTTTGTAATAACGTTCAACACTTTGTCATTTGGCACTCGTATCAAATTGCTAGCGGCGTATTCGCAATGCAATATGATACAAGTGGTCAGAACTAATAGAAATAAACGAGACATCATTGCAGTTAGGAATCTAGTGAACTGTGATAACTAGCCTGCGTGTAATTGTGTACTGACTGCTGTATAGATACCCTGTGGTTATATGTACGCGGTTTGTACCCGCATACCTACACTTGGATGCTCTGACGATAACAGGCGCTCGGTCAACAACAAACACAGGGGGACCAAAATTATGTGCAAGTTCTAATTTATTATTTTCTATAATAAAAACAGTAACATGTTCCCAATAAGCTACTCAACTTACAAATTCAAGAATAGGTGGAGTAATTAGAGGGACTTCTTTTGGAAAAATAAAATAAATTTCATAGTCAAGACAGTCAGTGGTTTATCAGGGTGTGGACTGTGGAGTAAAAAGTCACAGTTCGTTCACACTAGTACACCCACGTTCAACCGACGATTATTACGTCCCAGCGTGACAGTGGCGTCCCTAACTAAAAGTTATGCTGGAGAACGTCAGTTGTGCGAGTAGGACTCGTATTCTGGGGTTTTGTACACTTATCTACACTATTATATAAAGATCCAAAATTTGTTTTTTTGTATATAATGGGTAATCTCTGGAACTAATTAACTGAATTTAAAAACTCTTTTACTAATAGAAAACTAAAGTATTGCTGAGTAACATAGGCTATAGTGAGTTCCCTGGAGACGAGCAGTTCCCTAGGAACTAGAGCTGATGCCGGGCTCGACTGTGGAGGTACCATTAGACATAGGTTTTTTCGAGTAAGAGGCGAGGCATGCCTTTTAAGTTTTGTCGTTTGAAAAAACAAAAACAACTGGAACCTAAAAGTACTTTTTATTGTTTTTCAAAGTATTCTCCACGTGGTTTACAACACTTTTCCATTCGCTCGAACCAGTTATTAGAACATTTATTCCACTCCAAAGTGGGGGTGTTCAATATGGCTGATTTGCAAGCGTCGACTGCTTCTTCACCGGACTGCGATCTTCAAGTGCAACTGTCACAACATGCCCGGTTTTCGCCACGAACGTCGCCACCATCTTCTTTGAAGTGCTTCGAGAGCGAACAACTTAAGTCGTCTTTGGTTCGTCTTTGAAGACCCAGATTGTAAATTGTTGTTTGGAATCAGGATCGTAGGCATAGATCCAAGATTCGTCACCACTGATGATGTCGTAGACGTGATTTGAGTCTCCTCGGTTGAACCTTTAAAGAGTTTTCTTACACCATCTGACGCGGGCCCTCTTATGATCGTCGGAAAGCAAATGCGGGATCCAACGGGAAACTAGCTTTCTCACACCAAGCGCCTCATGCAAGATCTTCTGAATGGTTGTCCATGAGATCCCTAATAACGCCTCTATCTCCCGATATGTCACATGACGATCTTCGAGGATTAGATCTCTCACAGCGACAATGTTATCTTCAGTGAAGGCGGATTTTGGACGTCCTTCACGAGATTTGTCACTAAGACTGGTATATCCATGTTGGAATTCTAAATACCAGCGTTCGACAGTCCGCAGACATGGGGCTTCATCATGGAACACAGATGTTAGCTCTTCGGAACACTGAATCCGTGTTAGGCCTCTTCGGAAGTTACAGAAAATGATTGCACGGACATTTTCCTTAGTAATATTCATTTTCGTACGTGACCTGACAGATTCAAAACAACGCTGTGACTAAACAATTGCATTAATCCTAATTCTTTCAATTGTTTTGAAATTCTAAATTTGACTTTACAAGGAAAAAGAACCCAAATAAATACACATTTTACAGGAAAATATGATTTTGTCATTGGAATGTTTTAAAGCACTATTTGCCCAATTTCTCGCATCAATAGGCTCTGAATAAAGTTTTTATAATAACCTATTGATTTTTTTTTGCTGTAGATAGCTATATTTCATTGTTAGATGCAGGATTGGCAAAAATATTAAGTAAAATAGTAAAATTGTCGGGTACGCTAGGGCTTGATAAAGTGGTGACGTCATGAATATTGATAGTAAATATGTAACTGTTTTGGAAATTACCTACTAGTCATTCAAAATAAAATGAAAATGTTTTCATGGCACATCTATAGTGTAATTATGTCTGTGAGTGTAATCAAATATTTCGTATAGCAATTAATATTTTCATGATAATTTTCAGCGTAAATTTAGTTTAAACGGTGGTTTGCCCGAATCGACACGATTGTACAACTATCATACAAATTACTTGTCGTTTTCACGTTGCACAGAAAAGGAAACTGTTGTTAAAGTCATGTCGGTCGCGATTATGTGTAAAACATGTCATTTTTTTATTATTATTCCTTTAGGCAGTCGGGCTACAAGGCCTACAACAATACTGGTGGCTTCCCCACATGAAACGGAATGCATATATAAAAAAAAATTAGGTAGTTTGAAGTTGGTTGTCGATGAAAAGTTGTAACTTGGACAACACTATTGAACTCACACATATACATTTATTTTTTTGTATCATTTTCGATATGGCATTGATCATCTTGTACACCCTAAATCTATGGGAGGTACCACCATCTTACTGGCAAATCCTCCCGAAGTTATTCGGGGGCGAGTAAGAGAACAGCTCTCAGGCAAAACCAGGCGGCCCACCATTGCCTGTGACCGATGGATGGCGGTATATCCATCCCCAATTGCCGGGCTTTATATAAAACAGACTGGTGACGGGCAGCGGCGTCACTGGTGCAAGGATTTCGGCAACGTGCTCACCAACCCGCCTGCCCAGCGTGTGTGAGTATGGGAATTTCTTCCAGGAGGACCGCCAAGAGTGGCGAAATTCTGAAAAGGCCTATGTCCAGCAGCGGACGAAACAGGCTGATGGATGGATGGGCAATCTCTGAAACTATTAAACCGATTGTGAAAATTCTTCCACTATTGTAATAGGTATGATTCTATAGTTTGTTCCTTGGGAACAAGCAGTTCAAGCAGGGACACAGTCATTAACTAAATTCAAGCAACTACTCTTTAGAACTACCGAAACTATTTTTAAAATTCTTTCACTGTTGTAATTGTTAGACTCTTCACTCGGACATAGTTTTTTCCTGGGGGTGGGCCTTAGACCATATAACATGGGACTAGGCAAGCGCACTTATCCCCGTCTGCCGAAGTACATGAACAATTTGTTCATGTAAAATTGCTTGTGTGCGCGTTTTATGTTTGTGTTGCAGCTTCTGATTTAGTGTGACATGCAAATTTTTCGCAGGAGTGTGCGTGAATGAGTAAATGTGTGCTGTGCGTGTTTACCTCCCCTCCCGTGGAAAACGGCAGAATAATTTCAGTACTAAGAGTCGCGCTTTGCCAGGTCCCGTGTTAAATTGTCTAAAAGGTGGGCAGTTCCCTAGGGACATAATCATTTATAACTTTGGAACCGATTTTGCTGTTTTAATGCTTAGATGTTCACTTGGATAAAGACTATAGTTTGTTTCCTGTTTGTTAAATAAGCGCGGGCTATCTATAGAACTATTGAGTTGAATGAAAAAAAACAATGTTGTAGGTAATATGTAGGTTCATCTCTTCACTTGACATTAGGTTATAGCTTATTCCCTGGGGGTGGGCAGTTCCCTAGGGACAAAGTCATTAATAACTATTGAAACTATATTAAAAATTCGTTCACTGTTGTAATGATTGGACTCTTCACTTGGACATAAGCTGTAGTTTGGAACGGATCCCTAGAGACATAGACATAGGGTCAGAAATATACAATTATTTTCATCGGAACTAAAAGTCAAAGTCAAATACGCACTATAAAACTATTGGTCCGAAAATGTAACAGGTTCGATAGGACTACCCAAAAACTAATCAACGCGGGCGAAGCCGCGGGCAAAAGCTAGTCTCAAATAATTTTGTAGATTTCAAAAATTTGAACAAAAAATACGAACTTATCATTTAAAAAAAAAACAAAAAAAATATTTGGTCCATATAAAGAATATTGTAAATTTATGGTGTTTAAAACAATCCAAAGGACAAGGATAAATTTCAAACACTTTTTATTTTGAAAAATATAAATATTATAAGATAAGCGATGCAAGTAATTGTTTTTTGTGTAAATTTGCAACTTCATTACTTTTTCTCCCCTAACTTCTCTATCTAATATGCAACCAGGCGGTAAACCCGTATAATGGGCAATTTTAAATAAAAACTTTTCCCGCACTATGCCCATTACTACGGGGAAGAGAACGTTACAATTATTTGAATTTTTACTTCATGTAGATATTACTAGACATATAAAAGGAGACGATAGAAAATAAACTATATAAAACAACGCTCCTGTATTTATCCTTGCCCGTATTAGATGTTTCGAAACTATTTATTGCGAAATCAATAATCTTTTTGAGTGTAAGGTAAATATAAACATGTCGCTTAAGTCTAATATTGAAAATAATTATCCTTCATTCTTGTACGAATATGTATAAAACATAATTATTACAACATTTATTTATAATAGACCCGCCAATCGCGTTTTAGAAACGGCCGGTTACTATAGCCCGAACGGAAGAAGTGAAGGTTTCTTCGTCGTTTTGGTCATCTTTGACGGCTCAGCTTTCTGTTTCCCGAAGAGGCTCGGTACCATCGGCACCAGCTCCACTGTGGGAGGCTTCAACGGCAATTCCGGAGGGTTCAGCGGCAAATTCACTGGTAACTTCGGAAGGTTCAGGAGATTGCCCAAGAGGTTCTTACAGAGAACTCCTGTCACTCTGTCTGCCATATTGCCCCAAAGGCCCATTTGACAAAATCTGTAAATTTTGAAAATTATCATTGGGTCTTGATAAATCACGTGTTTTGTTATATTATGAATATGAAGCAACGCGATTTTGTGGAAAACTATTATATTACAGAACGTATTCATAAAAATATTTTTTAATGCAAGTGCTCGTAAAGTACTATTTTATATGCATCAAAACTGTTGTAAAAGTTAACTTTAACACACTGGTGTTTTATTTGTTTTCTTTTTTATTTGTTGAAAAACAAAATTGCCATTTTTTTCTTGTGTACCACCGATATACTTGTCAGAAATGAGCTGCTTTCAGTTTGATGCGTTCATCGTATAGGCTACAAAGACCAAGCAGGTTGTTATGATATGACTGAAAGCAGCCTACGAACGAACGAATCAAACTGAAAGCAGCATTTCCGTCAGTTGGCAACTTGCGAGCAAAGAAAAAGAAAAAGAATGCCCGCCTAAAGTTTATTTGGAGCAGTTTTGTTTGTGTGTTTCTTAAATTATATTTCATTTGTTTACTCACACTATGCATTGAAAAACGTAGTATGATACACGTGGGTAAGAGCAATAACTTACTCGCTTATAGCCTGGTGTTTCAAATCCTCCTCGTAAGCTATTGCCTCCTTACCACACATAGCATAAACTGCTAATAAATATTTTCAACAAATAATTATAAATTATATAAATAATATTATTATTAAGTTATCGTTATGTCAAATAATGCCAGAATAGTCATTAAGTGTTAAAACTAATCCAAAACAGGTATGTTTTAATTATTTTCATAGATCAGGCCAGTTCTCACCTGAAATTCTTATCAACGATGATTTCTTGGCCTATTTTAAGAAATTGGTCATTGTCTTTAGAGAAGGGCGATAAAGACATTAGCTTGGTGCCGTTGCCCTTATTCTTGACGGGACTCAGGTTGTGTGCGAACTTGGAGATGAGGCCGACGAAGGAGTCCCTGACTCGAGCATCAGTAGAGGAAACCTCGTCGCCGAGCGGCTTGCCGTCGTCGTCCAGAGGTTCGAAGATGTAAGCGAGCTCGTCTCCGTGCGATGGGCCTTGTGCTGCCCCGGTACGCTCTGTCACTTCTCCTGTATCATCTGTAAGCATTATAAAAAGTTATAGCTTTGACAAGGTTTCATGAAGGAATAGCTTGTTTAACAGGATTTTACTGCACGTATATAAAGCTTGATGACTCTTTAGAATATTACAAAGTGATCGACCGAACTAGCGATCTCGTAACCAATGATGTTTTAGTGTTAGCAGGCAAGTATCCAGACTTTTGTTTCGGGGGGGGGGGACATTCATTGAAACAAAAAAGAAACCTCTGTAATCAGTAATCAATCACTAACAGTAGGTACAATGATTCACTGTACTATACATAATATTATTAAGTATCAAAAGTACTGTATTTTTTTTCATTAAAACGTACTTTACGGTGGTTATGAATAAATATTCCCGGTCCCGTGTATGTCACGCCAAATTTCGGGGGGGGGGGGGGATAAATCCCACCTATCCCCCCCCTGGATACGTGGAATACTCTCGTCTCGTGTGTTTGTCTGTCAGATACTAAAACTTGAAATTTGGATTAGTGTCCACACAGTACGGGAGTTCTTGTCTCAAAAAGATAAGGTGACTTTAATTTATGCAGCTAAATTCTTACTGAAGACTCGGTAAGTGCTCAGTAACAAGGTTCGATGACCCTTTTTGTGAAATTCGTAAATTATTCTTTTCGTGTTCCTTACACAAGCCCAGCCCCGAGTCAATTACTATGGGACGTCAGGATTTTATTTTGCAAAATTAGCAAATAGTGTTATCGATCCGTGTTACTGATCACTTACCAAGTCTCCAGTATGAGTTTGGCTGTTTAAATAAAAGTCACCTTATCCCTACTATACCGGGTGTAAAGCCGTCTGGCTTGTATTGGGTCTTTCAACGGTTTTTGTTTTAATATGCTGAGTCAACTACTTATCTGATCAATGTAAAACTTCTTCGACTTCGTCTTTCCGTTGTCAGGTCGGTTACCTAATTGGACACATTTCGCTCGATAGATTAAATTTTTGAAAATGATTCCTTTTTAAGTTATTATTTCGTTTCATGTCTAAGCGGCTTGAGTTTTATGTCTGAAATTACTGCTATTACTAGAAAACATGGTTTATTTTCCGATGTCAGGTGAAAAAACTCCTACATCAAATACATTTTCCTAAAATCCAGAAAAACATCGAAAATTTACTGATTTTGCGTGCTGCCAGCGCGAGAAGCGAGCGTTCTAATGTAGACTTTCTGACAACATACTGAAGTTCAAAATCGCTCAGTAAGATTATCGTGCACCAGGGGTAAGGCCTTAAATGAAACCATATATTCTACCGACCACTTTTCCCAAGAATCATATCCGCGGACACTCTTAGTTTAGGAAATAATTGAGTTCCAAACAAAAATGCGTGAACCCTAACGCACCGACATACGGGTGAGTTTAGAGAGAGCGTCGTCCGTTAACAGCTTTAGGTTTCAGGTTAGGTTTGTTTGTTTGTTTGTCTGTCTGTCAATATGTTCCGTTTTCACGTCAAAACGGCTGAACCGATTTTGATGAAATTTTAATGGAGATAGTTTGAGACCCTGGGAAGGACATAGGCTATAAATGGTGTTATAGCCTATGTCCTTCCCAGGGTCTCAAACTATCTCCATTAAACATAGGCTATAAATGGTGTTATAGCCTATGTCCTTCCCAGGGTCTCAAACTATCTCCATTAAAATTTCATCAAAATCGGTTCAGCCGTTTTGACGTGAAAACGGAACATATTGACAGACAGACAAACAAACAAACAAACCTAACCTGAAACCTAAAGCTGTTAACGGACGACGCTCTCTCTAAACTCACCCGTATGTCGGTGCGTTAGGGTTCACGCATTTTTGTTTGGAACTCAATTATTTCCTAAACTAAGAGTGTCCGCGGATATGATTCACCATATGGTCACCCATGCCGAAAATGGGGCAAAGATTGAATAAACAATTTAACTCGGGAACCACTCAATGGATTTGGATGTGGTTTTTTGTTTTATTATCATCATAGTGACTCTGGGCAACACATAAGCTATAATATGTGTTCATAAAATAACGCTCAAGCGGAAAACAGGGCAAAGATTGAATGAACACGGGCGAAGCCGCAGGCAAAGGCTAGTAAGTATATCTAATTTTTATAATGGTTTTGTATTTTTGAAAACATGGTTTAAAAAGGTGTGATTCTCACCAGCTAAAGCGACTCCAGGCAAGAAGTGCGACCCTCGGCTGAGGTTCCCCAGGTGCTCGAAGCTATACAGATAAGCCGGTGCGCCGGAGCTCCACGCTTGCACGCTCTGGTACGCGGGGAAGTTGAACAGGGCGTCTCCTATGTACATACAAAACAGACAAATTATTATATTTTACTGATACCAAATTTAAAATAACTTAACAAAAAGGAAAATAAAGAAGCTATCTACAAAACTCAGTAGATATAAAATATTGGCCACATCGCCATGTTTCCCCTTTGTATGGCCAGACAGGTTATCTGGCCAGACTGATTATGTGGCCAAATGTTTTACTTTTATTTGTTTAATTATGGTTGTTTTTTGTAGGAGTCCTAAAGAGTTGTGGTGGCCGTATAGCAAAAACTAGGATCAACCTAGAATCACCTAGAATTCTATACATTCGACCCGACTTGTCGATTTGACTCGGGTGGACATTAACATATTATACTCGTAATTTTATAAATAAAAACAGCGATACATTTTTTCAACAGGCTGATTTTCTATTTCTTAGTTGACAGATACTCGTAAATACCTAATTATAACAACCTGAGAATTACTAGCTACACAAAGAGCGATACGTTTGTTTAAATACACATGATTGTTTGTCGTTGTCGTTTGTTTATAGACACTTTGTTGTCCGTCTATCATTCTTTCAAGATCCCATTTTCTTGGGCTCCGTTAGGGATATCAAATTGAAACTAAAACTTACTAAAGAAGTCTACGGCCAAATAGTGTTAGAAATCAGGCTTGTAAATTCCATACAAATACCTATTGGGTACTTCCAGTTTACTTAGAAACTTGACAGACGTATATTTAGTAATAATTATATGTCTGTGGGTCTATAAGATACACGTTTAGAAGAAAATCAGAAAATTATCAATATTTCGTTATTTAAAAAGATAATTTCCAACTTAATTAGACCATTTAAAAACATAGAGGTAATAGAGCGTAAGTGCCAAGTTATTTTGGTAATTCAAATGCTCGTGTAATGCGTTTGTGTTTTAAAATGTATGCACGGAACCCTCAGGGCACGAGTCCTACTCGCATTTGACCGATTTTTTTAATGTTTTTATCTACAAAATGTAATTCCACAGACGACATACAAACTTTCAACTAAAATAATAACAAAATGTTTTGTTAACTTCGTGATATTTTGACCCTAGCTCGGAACCTTATCAGAATGGGCCCCCTAAAATTAAATCCTGGGTCCGCCCCTGGCAACAGTGGTAATAATAGCGGTCTCTGTACTCTGTACGGATCGGCAGATGTTTACTGAACTTTGACGAACAAAAGGTTCCCCTGACATAAAAAAATCTTTACCTGCTGGCTGCAGTCTAGCCAGCAAGCGGTTAAGGGGAATACATACTAAAACTGCAATACAGTGTGGACTCGCTTAATTGCACATATGAATTTGGGTAAAACAAGACCCAATTTTATAGACAGAAAAACAATTTAAAAAATAAAAAAAAATGTATATTAGACCTTTATATTTTGCTATCAGCACACCTGGACCCATTGTAAAGGAAAGGTTGTAATTTTTGAACCGAGTGCCCTATTATGTTAAAATAAAAACGGTAATGATTGTCAACAACGGACAGCGACTAATTACATTAATCTCAAAAAAAACACCATCAATTAAAATTAAGAGAGAATTTACGGAGAATTGAAGGATGTAAGGAACGCTCATTAATAGTTTTCAATCAAAAAATCAATACATAACCGTACAAAATCCATTTTAAAGTCACTTGAAATCTGCCTTAGTAATTTTTTCGCACGTACCAAAATAGCAATAGCCTCCCTGTTTTTGAAGGCGTACTCTCCTATATGGGTGCTCCAAATACTAAATTAAAAGAAATACATGATTGGCATACATTACATAGACGAAATTAAATTCCAAGCTTAATAAATATTTCTTTGTCTTTACTTTTGATGAAAACAAATCGCAAGTTTTCTATGATTTACGCGAGAATTCTATTGCTCCTTCAGAATGCCTGAAACGATTTTAATTATAATTTCACCATATTAAAGAAAATTTATAGATTTTTACAATAATAGTCTTTAAAAAAATCCGCCCATTCATGTGAAAAGTATTATTTTCTCCTATTTTGCGATGTCCGGAGAGGTAGCGATCATCTGAAATGAACGTTATTTCAATGTCGTTTCCGTTGATATTTGTACCGACACTGTCCAACACACATCGAGTTTCTAATATGGGATATGTATGCGCCTTAATAAGAAACATTGCAAAGGGAGATCGTGGGGTTGGGCTTTGTCTGTGCCGTGGGGGACCGAACAACACAAAAACTGTATTTAGGTATATTATTTTAAAAAGAACCGAAAGACGGTTGGGTTCGTTTCATTTAGGCTATTTTTATTAGCAACAACTTTCAAGAATAGGTCTTTATGACAAAGACTTTATGTGCTTTGAATTCTTTGTTTAGTTTATTTTCGACGTCTATCCGCACAGACAGGTCCGGATTTTTGCCTAGTTCCACAAGGCCCAGCCACCGAGGGGCCCCCGGCCAGAGAGAAAACGAAAATTAAATTTACAAACTCGAACTGCAATATTAGATCTGTCTTTAAAGGCTTATTCCTCCTAGACGGCTGGTAAAAATACTTGCGATTTCAATAATTCTTTCACCGTTATAAAGACAATTTATACATCTATAAAATTATTGTTAATTTTTATTACCGTTCATCGATTCCATGTGAAAAATATTATTTTCTCCTATTTTTCGCTGTCTGGAGACGCAGCGATCGTCAACTACTTTGCAATACGTGTTGACTGTTGATATAAGGACTAATCAACTTTTTTACCCACACTGCTAGTTCTTTATAACAAGCAACTTTAACGCGTAGCTTTTTTGTTAAAAACAAGAATAATAGGTAAAGAGATCATTGAGTGTCTTTCAAATCATTTTTTTTTTATTATTGTAATTTTCGTTTAAACTAGGGAGTAACTCAGTAGACAACACCGTTTTTCCATAGTAACTCCGGGACAAACTCGTTTACTGATTTACCATACATTTTACAAGCAACACAAATATTTTTTATTATATTTTTATTTCGAAATGTTGCTAAATATTCTGGTAAGCGAATAAAACCATTTTCGGAAAGAAAAGGCGAAATTGTGAACTTTGTGGTTGATAATTGGCAATAATCCAAAAAGTAGTCTCCGTAAGAAGATTGACCCATGATGAATATTATTTTAATGTCATTTCCGCTGATATTTGTACCGAAGCACGTTGAGTTGCTAATTTAGGGTATCGTTATAAAGTACCTAGGGGCCCTGTATATCTAAGTCCGGGCCTGCGCACAGAGGAAACTTTCCTCTATGTCTATCTATCCGCAGTATAGCACTGCACTCATTTACTTTACTTACTCGAACAAATGGTGATTGTAAGTATTTATATAAATGTCTCCGGCAGATCGTAGAATTGGGCATATCATGATCTGCCTTGATTGAAACCAGGGGGTCGCATTGCCTCGCTCCGCTCTGCTCCCCAAATTTATGATCACAAGCAACCTTACACGCGCTTCTCCTCGCTCCGCTCGTCGTCGCACTATTTTTCACTTTTGGTGAAAGATTTTCGGTTTCATACTTTACGATCTGCCCACGACATTTAGATCACAAATCACGATATATAGGATAAGGATCATTTTGAATAAGACGCTCTTCCTTTGACTGTTCATGAAATGACATGACTTTGAACATAATTTTTTAAATCACCTGTGGCCTCCGCGATCTGCATGAGTCCGTCAGCGGTCTTCATGGACTTGGTGATGACAGCTTGGTAGTAGTCGGCGAGAGGAATCACCGACTGCACCGCTTGCTGCAGCGGCACCAGACCTTCCACTCCTTGGACCACGTTGCGCAGTCCACCGACCAAGTCCTTCTTGATGAAGTCAGCCACGGCCTTCAGCTTGTCCGTCAAGAAGTTCGCATACTTCCCTGGAGAACGAACCATGGCTTAGTTGTTACTATTAAAATCTGAATGGTTATTAAGATTTATATGGTTCAAACCTATCACGAAGTCACAAATACTAAGGCTTTTTCTGTGGTGGCTCAGCGGGACGGCCAATTCCGCAGGCTTTAATTTTTGTTTTAGTGCTGTCAAAACTAAATTTTCTTACTTAAATTGCTTAATTCCAACATCAGAAGCTATATTACTTCGGAGAAATTCAAGTTTGGACAGCATTAAAATTAAAGGCGACGCCACGAAATTTTGGCGACATGGATCTCCATTTTTCTCAACAATAAAAAAACAAATGTAATTACCAATTTATATACTAGATTAAGCATTTCATTGACATCATTTTGCCCGAAGATTTAGTTGATTGATTAATTTTCATAGCAGAGAAAAAAATATTTAGAAAACCTCTTTTAAAGCAGAGATTTCTATTTTACTGACAAACGAGAGCGAATGAAGCCTCTAAGTTTTTTATTTAAATTAGTCTACAAATACACTTCAATATGGCCGATTGGGTTTATTAAATTACTTATAGTTGTCATTTTAAATGAAAAATACTGTTTGGCCGCATACGACCTTACGGCATAAGCTAGTTCGATAGCGTATATTTGTATGGAGTAAGTCCCCCTCACTCCACTCTCCTAAGGCGCCGATTTGAAATTAAAAGTTTATCAATGCCTCGCCTTAAAGCCTTCAGAATCGACATCATTATATGTATGTCAACAGACACCATAAAATGAAAGTGTTTACGCGAGTAAAAATGTCCCAAACTTTATATTATGATAAAAATCATTTTTACAAAATACGTTATGTACGAGTCTTCCCTTCATGATTTGCAGTATTCTTATTTTTCCATTTCTAATTTCATTAGGTTATTAATTTGATGTAATCAGCCAGACGGTGACTTTATATCCATCCATCCATCCATCCATCAGCCCGTGTTCGTCCACTGCTGGACATAGGCCTTTCCCAAATTTCGCCACTCATGTCGGTAATCCGTCCTCCTCATCCAGCCGCCCCCCGCAACGTCCTTCAGGTCGTCGGTCCAGCGGGCACGAGGTCGGCCTACACTACGCTTTGCTGTACGTGGTCTCCATTCTAGAGCCTTTCGGCCCCAACGGCCATCATCTCGGCGACAAATATGGCCTGCCCACTGCCACTTCAACTTACTGTTTCTGCAGGCTATGTCGGTTACTTTCGATCTCCGATGGATCTCCTCGTTTCGGATTCTATCCATCAGAGAGATCTCTGATGGATAGTGACTTTATAACACAGAGGAAATACATACATATAAGGTGACTTTAATTTATGCAGCCAAACTCTTATTAGAGGCTTGGTAAGTGATCAGTATCACGGATCGATAACATTTTTTGCTAATTTCGCAAAATAAAATCTTGACGTCTCATCGTAATTGACTCGGGGCTGGGCTTGCGTTTGTAAGGAACACGAAAAGAATAATTAACGAATTTCACAAAAAGGGTAATTGAATCTTGTTACTGAGCACTTACCGAGTCTTCAGTAACAATTTGGCGAAATAAATTAAAGTCACCTATATATGGTATATACATACCATACACAGCCCTAGCAGTCTCAGCTGAGGTAACGCCAGTTAGCATGGGGCAATTCTGTCGCTTCTCTTTCAGAGACTCTGCCGGGTAGTTATCTACCAAAGGCGGTAGACCCCGCTGGTCATCAGAGCCCTCAACGCGAGCGCCAGCTCCTGGAATTACAAAACCAACGCTTTTGTGACATTACAGGTAGTGCAATAAACTATTTATTACGTTTTTAATATTTATTATTTATGCATTATTTTGGTTGACCGCCTGTGTGTGTGGTCTAGTGGTTCAGTCGTCTCGAACACTAATGCGGAGGTCGTGGGTCCAAATCCTGTGGGGGCACTATGTGTTTGATTTGGACTAAATTCTTAATTGGGCCCGAAGTACAGCGATAGGGCTCCCATCACTCCACTGGAGCATATAAATCGTCGATGACACTTGGCTGTACGAGTTTGGAAAACAGATCGGATGGGTAGGTAGGGTATTCATGACGGGACGATATATTAATTTGGTATATTACCTGAACGACCAGAAATTTCGTCCAGAAATCGTTTCGTGTCCACCATGTCCATCACCAGTTGTGAGTCTGCCTGTGAAATAGAAGGACTTCGTCGATTATTTTGTCATTTTATGACCGCTGCCGTTTATGCACGCTGTGTTTTATTTATATGTTTACGTACAATATGAATGGATGGACGTACAATACGTTCGCTGAAATAGTTCGCGTACTGCCGCAGCTATTTTAGAAAATATGTCAAAATAAATAAATATTGTATTTAATAATTTAGTAGGTACCTCAAATTTAAATAATTTACAGTAAATGGGTCAATCAACGGTAGGTGGTAGTATAGATCTGATGCCGAACTCGACTGTGGAGGTAACATCAAAGAAACTTCCGCTGACCTACTTATCGCACTTATTGCTGTTGGAATACGGGTGATAAGTAGGCCAGCGGATTTTTCTTTGTTAGTACCACCATCTTGCTCGCAAACCCTTCCGAAGATATTCGGGAGAGAGAGGATAGTTTAAAACAGGCACAACCAGGTGGCCCACCGTTGCCTGGTATATCTATCCCCAATTGCCGAGCCTTGTAACCGGCAGCGGTGTCACTGGTGCGAGGGTTTCGGCACCGCGCTCACCAATCCGCCTGCACAGCGTGTGCGATTATGGATATTTCTTCCGGGAGGAGCGCCAAGAGTGGAGAAATCTTGGAAAGGCCTATGTCCAGCAGTGGACGAGACAGGCTGATGGATGGATGGGTCAATCAACATTTTTTTGTTTTACTTTTTGGGTCTTTTAAGAACATATTTCAGCAACTAGGTACTTTGATTTTTTTTCTTACCAATATATTATTGTTTCCTTAATAGATCATTAGCCGCGGTTACTATGATATAGAAATGTTTTAAAGTTTGTCCCTCGAATAACTATGAAAACACCGTGTTGTCCCCTGGGTTACGCTCTAATTTGCTGAAAGTCGTGAATTTTTTTTAATATTATTTATAGCACACCGTGCGTAAAATGACCGCTTTACGCACGCTACGCTTGCTTAAAGTCGGCATTTTCCGCACTTGTGCTATAAAATATTATACGATACTCGTGCGAGAAACTTTTTCTCGACTCGTGTGATCGCTGTCGTATCGTAATGTACTATTAATATTAATCATATTTTATCATCTGATTACGCAACAATCAGAACGATTTACCTAAGAAAATGTAAGACAAACACCGGCCAAGTGTTTTGTCGGCGTAATTAATATGTAAACCCATACCAAATTACAGCTTTCTAGTACTAATAGTCTCTGAGTTAAGCTGCGGACAGACGGACGGACAAATGGATATAGCGAAACTATAAGGGTTCATTGGCGAACTACGGAACCCTAAAAAGTTAATTGACCAATAAACCAACGGAAAATCAAAATACCTACATATATAAGTCATCTGAATAATTATACACTTAGATAGGTATCACGAATCATGCGTCAGACACACAGCACAGCGGATGTGTGTGCAATTGCATATCTTCAAAACAGCTGACGCCACGTTTAAGTACGATTTAGCGGACCCTTTGTGTCAGCGTAAAGCGTGCACACTATTTGAGCAAAGGAACAGTAAAATACACTTTCAAAAAGTGGTTTCACCTTTATAATCTTTTCAGCAGGAAGTTTCCTCAAGCAGGCAAGTAGTCTTTCTGCTGGCGTAGACGGGCAACCAGTCTGATTGGCTATAGCCCGCGCGTGTTCTCCGGGCTCCGAGCGCACAGTGTTCGCTGACAGGGGAGCTCCAGACAGCGCCACTACTCCTCGCGCCGATCGACCTTCGGGAGACAACGCCATCAGGGACGCCGCGCTGCCGCCAGACCCCTGGCCCATTATCACCACTCGCCTCGGATCGCCACCGAAGAACTTTATGTAATCTTGAACCTGCAAAGTGCATTCTTCTCTCCGTTAGTCTGTTCCTGATCAATACTCCCGCAAACGTGAAGGTCCCAATCTTACCCAATTGAAGGCTGCTTGCATATCAAACAGACCCGCGTTGCCTGCAGCGTCTTTTTGGCCTGTGCTTAAGAAACCTAGTGAGCCGAGACGATACTGTAAGGTGACTAAAATAGTATCCTTTTTTGACAAGTGTTGGCCCTGCAATGGGAAAATATAATTTATAATATTTCAGTTTTATTATTATACTTATACCGGGTGTAAAAGCAAAGGCAAGAATCCTTTAAGGGTATGTTAGTATGATCGGTAACGATATTATTTTAAATACTGGGATCTCTAAATAAAGTACCTCTACTCCATAATAAACTGATTTTCTTTACTGGTCGCTGGCCACTCGGATGACGGGTGCGGGTTGCGGGGTTCAATTAGGTGTGTGGGGAGTGGGGAGGCCCCGTGAGCTGCGTAGCCATAGCTTAGAAAAATGATGGAATTTTTGGTGAAAATTCGAGGTATATTTTTTTCTCTCGTAATGACATCAGAATCTTGTATACTTTCATAACCCAAAGGGATTCTTGACTTTGCATTTACACCCTAGTATCTATGTATGTCGTCGGCAGATCGTAAAGTATGAAACCGAGAATCTTTTACCAAAAGTAAATAATAGGTACGACGACGAACGGAGCACGGAGCCTGTTAAGTTGCTTGTGATCATAAATTTAGGGAGCCGAGCGAAGCGGAGCGGAGTGAGGCGACCCCCCTAGTTTTAACAGAAATACGATATGCCTAGGTCTAGGTAGATCACGATATGCCCAGTTCTACGATCTGCCGACGACATAATTATACATATAAAATTATTTATTTTTTATTATTAAGTAGCCATTCTACATAAACTACTGTATAAAGCAGTTACCATTAAATTATTCAATTATTTTTAAGATCATTGCGGAGATCCGAGTCATATTACCCAAGTCACGCGTTCGTAAAATTATCCTAATTAATACTTATACTATGTATTTTCGCCGCCGTCTGGTTAAATCAGCCGCCTGGTTTAAATTATTTTTTTGGATGTCCTGCAGCGCAGAAGAGAGGCGGTAGCTTAGGTTATACGGTTGACTCGCCATACCTAACCTTCGTTGTTATTTTTTTTTTATGACCACCCAGAAGTAAATTTGGCTGATTTAACCAAATGGAGCGACATTCTATACCAATAATAAATAAGTAAAAAAGTCTTGTTTATCTGAAAGTTGGATATTTTTGCCAAATTTATTTTGTATGTCTGTCTGTTCCGTTTTAACTCGAAAACCACTCAAAACAGATTTGGATGCGATTTTCTTTATCGTGGTGACCGTGGTCAAAATAAAGGCTATAAAGGAAGGATGTTGATAAAATAACAGAAATGCCGAAAACTGTCGATACAACTCAAAGATTGAAAGACACATATCCACGCGAGCTAAGCTGCGGGCTAAAGCTAGTTTCATATAAAACAAGTTTAAATAAAAAAACGTCACCCCATAAGCTTGTGATGAACCGCTTCTGTAGTTACCGCCATGAATAAATATGATGACTGGACAACCTGCACAAGTAAAAGTCGTAGCTAGATAAAGCAGAATTACTTACAGACTTACAGTTGATAAACGAGGCGCGCCAGAACAAAACCGATAAATGCAATGATCACTACATTTTTTTTACCATAATTTCTGAATAAAATAATTATTTATTTTTTGTTGAATTTTGTTTTTTGAGAACGCTGCGGTTTTTAGGGCTCCGTAGTCCGACAAGGAACCCTTATAGTTTCGCCATGTCCGTCTGTCTGCGGCTTAGCGCAGAGGCTATTAGTACTAGAAAGCTGTAATTTGGCATGGATATAAATATTAATCACGCTGACAAAATGGTAAATTAAATCTTGAAAAAAAATTTTTTTTTATTGTACCTCTCGTACCCGTAAACTGGGGATGAATTTATTTTTTCTCGTCCATCCCATAGTGTGGGGTATCGTTAGATAAGCCGTTTAAAAACATTGTGGGTGTGGGAAAACCATTTTTCAATTTAGGGATCCGTTGGCGAAATATTAAGCTTTAAAGTGAAAATTTTAGTTAGAGTGGAGCGTCCCCCCCTGCTGGCTAAACGGTCGTTTATAGAAATGTGAAAAAATTCACAGAAGTAGTATATATAATGAATTTAAAAGGAAAACTATCACAGCTAAGTAGGCTTCACAGGTTTATGAGTACAGGTCGCACCAAACTTTTGGTCCCCATATAATGTATGGGACCAGAAGTTTGGCGTGGTCTGTATTAGTAGACCAACTTATATATGCACCGGGCAACTACGGAACCTTACATTGCGCGTGGCCCGACACGCACTTGGCCGGTGTTTGTTGTTGTAATGGTTAGACCCTTCACTTGGACATAGGGGGCTATAGTATTTTCCTGGGAACGGGTACTTCCCTAGGGACATAGACATAAGATCATATCATGAATACATTTAAATTTATTTTCATGAGAACCAAAAGTCAAAGTTAAAATGTAAGTACTATAAAATTATTGGCTCAAAAATTATTAATAAATTCGATAGGACTACCCAAAAACTACTCAACGCGGGTGATGCCGCGGGCTAAAGCTAGTCCTCCCGAGTAGAAATTTTAATAAGTAGGTCGCACAACCTTAAATCTATGTGTATAAGTCCATGCTGTCAGTAATGGCAGTTGATATAAATAATATCAAGCTGATGAGAAACTTTAAATGACATTGAGAAAGTCAAACAGGTAGGGTTGCTATCTGTTCCACTATATCGGGACTGTCACCGTTACTGAGCTCTCTGTCACTGTCCCGACGACGTCCCGACAAAACACTAAAATGTCCCGATTGAAACTACCCAATACAAATTTTTATTTCCTTGGAATCTTAATCTAAGAGAACAGCTCTTAGGCAAAACCGCCCACCATTGCCTGGGACCGATGGATGGCGGTATATCCATCCCCAATTGCCGGGCCTTATATAAAACAGACTAGTGACGGGCAGCGGCGTCACTGGTGCAAGGGTTTCGGCACCGCGCTCACCAACCCGCCTGCCCAGCGTGTGTGAGTATGGGCATTTCTTCCAGGAGGACCGCCAAGAGTGGCGAAATCCCGGAAAGGCCTATGTCCAGCAGTGGACGAAACAGGCTGATGGATGGATGGATGGAATCTTAGAAGCTAGACTTATCTCGGAAGAGTGGAAGTCAATCAATTCGGTGGTGTCTTAAAGAAAGTGAAAATCCTGCAAGAAAATGCTATTTGCTGAAATGACATTTACAATATTTACAATTCCTGTCCACAATCACAGATTATTATAATAGTTTTGCTCTCAATGCCTCAAATATGGTCATCCAAGTAACTCTTCCACAAGAGATTACGAATATTTTTACTCATATCATGCAATGAGCTATAGATACATTATAGCCGGTTCTGAAGGCTTTAATTTTGGTTTTAGTGCTGTCCAAACTTAGATTTTTCCAAAGTAATTTAGCTTCTGTTCCTTACACTTAAAGACTATTTTGCAACGAAGAAAATTTAGTTTTGACAGGACTAAAACTAAAATTAAAGCCTTTAGAATCAGCTCTATTGTTTATCTAAAATAATTAAAATATTCGTCAGCGCAAAATTTGCGTATTTTTTACATTCTATTCATTAATGTCCCGAATATGAGGGCCTCGCCAAATAGGGCAACCCTAAACAGTTGGATACTTCTCAAACTGACAAATAGGTAACTAAAAGCTAAAAGAAATAGCCAACCTTCTTCATCTCCTGGCATCTTGGGAGCATAGACGCTGAGGCACAGACAGTCCTCGTGTCCGATAATCTGTCCCCTGCGTCGAGGGTCGGGCTGCGGGCACGGCATGCAGGGGCGGCTCGCCACCACGTCACCGGAGAGGAACCGGCGCACCGCCCGCTGGAACCTTCGCGGCCCTACAGGTGGCTCTGCGTATCTGCGTTGCGAATAGGTACCATGCTATCTTCTGTTCTATGGTATAATGTACTTATATGTCGTCGGCAGATCGTAGAATTGGGTATATATATAATATGCATATCGTAATTCGGTTAAAACTAGGGGCACCTAGGGGGCTCTGCTCCGCTTCGGTCTGCTTCCCTGTGATCACAAGCAACGTAACACGGTCTGCTCGTCGCACGTTTTCTTTTATATAAGTTGACTTTAATTTATGCAGCCAAACTTATACTGGAGGCTGGGTAAGTGATCAGTAATACGGATCGATAACATTTTTTGCTAATTTTGCAAAATAAAATGTTGACGTCCCATAGTAATTGACTCGGGGCTGGGCTTGCGTTTGTAAGGAACACGAAAAGAATAATTTAGGAATTTCACAAAAAGGGTAATTAAACCTTGTTACTGAGCACTTACAAGTCATCTTATATTCATTTGAAAAGGTACGATTATACGTAGAAACTGTGAAAAACAAGTAAAAATCCACATAGACTCAGAAATTAAAATTAGCTACAGACATTACTCAGAAAAAAAATCTTGTTATATTGATCATGCAAGAGTAAGTGTATAATTTTAATAGTAATCAGAATAGGACACCATTATCACTACGTTTAAGCGTAACATCCTTCGATAAAGCATATCCGTTACACTGTAGCGGCTACAGCGTCGGACAACCGACCTTGATTTCGTTTGTCGGTAGACAAAACCAGAACACCGGTCATGTAATCTTTACTAGCTGTAGCCGTCTCAAACACTAACCGTATTCCGAGGAAGCTATAATATCCGAGTGTGTCATCTTTGAGTCCCTCGAGCCGGGCGCTTTGTCCTCGTCGCTGCAGGAAGACCACGGCGGCGTCGGGCTCGGGCGCGGCGGCCGGCGCTCCGCCCACCACCGCCGCCGCGCCCTGCCACAGCGCCGCTCCCATCACCACGCAGCACCACTGCACTACACGACACATGATGCGCGAATATCATCGCGAACATTCAACAAATCCTCGTTCAAAGCATCATGAATTAAGATAACTTTATCGCTCAGAATACTTTACTTCCTGTGTATTCTCATTGTGGGGTTTCAGTTCTTTCCTGACAAATTTCAGTAAAAAAGCTAATTTACTACTTATTTAACCACACAATAAATACATATATTGTTGGCCATCTATAAAGGTGCATATGAGCCGGCGAGGCGGAAGGTAGCTCGTACTACTCATACTGAACATACTCGGACACAAATCGCGAGACCGAAGAACGAGCAAGCGAGGCCTAAGGCCCCCAAGCGTCAGGCAATAAGAGCGTCACCACTAGGGCTGCCACACCTCCGGGTTTGACCCGGAGTCTCCGAGTTTGCACGGTGCACACCGGGCTCCGGGTTTAACATCGATATCTCCGGGTCAGACCGGGTGGTGACAGCGAAGCGACAGCCAACATCGACAGAACGATCACAACTCGTCTGTTCATTTACGATGGGTTCAGTTGTTCAAGACCTCAGTATTCACCGAACTGCCAAAAATAATTAGTTTGTTTTCTATCCCTTTAAGCCCTTGATACCTCAATTCGCAGTCCTGCTCTAACGCCGCACGCAAAACATCAGTTATTTTGAATTCGCGGCTACACTGATTGTTTTTTCATTTTTATGTTATTGTCTGCATCTGATTTATACTAATACAGTTTGCACTGTACCTGTCCTACTATCAAGCAAGAAAGCCAGCAAATACCTGGGCGTTATAATCGACGATAGATTCAGCTGGGGTGCCCAGCCCATGTTGATTACGTATGCAATAAATTAAGAGCAGTGATGGCCAAATTAAACCTAATAAAAAAAAGTCCCTTTTAGCGTGTTATTATGTATTTATCATTAATTATCTTAATCTATAGTAGATCATTTAAAACATATCTGGACAGAATATATGCATTACAGCTACGTATGCTCAAGAAAATAAAAGAGAAGTTCCAACGACCTTATTGAGAAGTTCAGAGACAATCCGATGGTTCTTTTCAAGTATTGCCAATCCTTACCTGTCCATCTTAAGGTCGAGCTGGTGCTCTTAAAAAAGCAATTATTTCTCAGTGACATACAAAAACCTGTAACGCACAACATTTGTACACGTAAAGTCACCGGCAAAAAGCTAAACGCACCTCTCATGAATAATATCTACGACCAAAGAACATCGAAATTTATTGTTCCTCAACTACTAAATAGTTTACCACCATCATTCAAAAAACAAATACATCCTAAAAACATAAAGCAAAAGCTAAAACAATACTTCTTAGATAACTTAAAATAATGTAATATGTCAATTCACAGAGATGGCGTTTTCTAAGGACTTAAAAATAGTTTAGTTATTGGTCTTTGCTCAGTCAAGAAATATAATTTCAGCTTTAATATTTTTTTACAAAAAGAAATATTTTTTCTGAAAATAAAATAAAAAAAAATAAAAGTGAAAACAAATTTTACCAGTCGGGGTTTGAACTCGCGACGATCGACTACGCTACGGTGACGAACCTTCCATTATGTCTCACTAAAATTCTCATTGCGCTGCTCCCTTTTGTCATAGCGTGATGATACATAGCCCTAAACCTTCCCGAAGAAATGCTTTATCTTTCAGTGAAAACTGCATCAAAATCCATTGAGTGGTTCTCAAGTTATAAGCGAACTAACAGACAGACAGACAGACGTTGCATTTTATATGTATAGAGATGTATAGAGATAGAGAAGAAGAAGATTATTTATTTATTTGGTCTACCAACAGATGATACACTTTCAACGTATAATTACAATTAGCCTACATATACAATGAGTAGAGTGTAACTCCAATTAAAGGTAAACACAGCATGATAAGTACAAGAGAGGAGTGACGCGTGAAGCCGGCGGGCAGCAGCAGAGACGTGCCCGTCTCGACTCCGGAGACGCCTCGTCCACCGAGATGAAGCTAGCGCACCACTTTCAAAGCGCACGGCTTTTAAGATATTGTTACGAGCTGGGGTTCGGGATAAATTAATTTTATACCAATTTATACCAAAAACCACTAACTGTCTTTATTTGTAATCACACACACTATTTAAACACAACTGAAACTAAATAACAACTGGAATTACTAACTGAACTCAGTGGACTCGCTGGAATGTCTAATTTGTCCGTACTATAATTTGAAAAATGTCTCACCACCACTAACTAGAATCGTTACCGGGTTATATTCGCTCTATACAGTCGCACGTCACTACTAGAGTTGTCCTTTAGTTCACTAGAGTTTCCGCTTTGTCTCGTAGTTAACACTGAACTGAACTCTCGACCGCTATCTGTCCCGTTTTTACATACCGTACGCCGGCTTCGCGATCTGTCTAGAACCCTCTCGCACATTATGGAACACACTTCAAGGATCCCAGCCTATACCCATCCCTTTCCAACCCGAATGCTTCCTCTCACTTCTTCGTCCGAGACTTTTCGAGCTCAATGGCGGAAACTTCTCGCATTGTCCAGTTGTGACCTTGGCCCGGAAGCGTCCACACGTCATCCGCGCTGAGATTATTTACGAACTTTCTTACGCGTTCCATGATATGTGAGATTTTTGTTTCATGCGCCGGTACTACGTAACACTGCCCCCTCCTAAGACATGCTCGTCCCGAGCATCATTAGTCCCGTAGTAACGCTCCAATGATCTACACGAACAATCTTTTTCAAGTAGTTCACTGTTCCTGATGATGCACCTTTCATGAAGACTTTTTCCGAACCATACTTCAAGACTCCTTGATTCACGTCAATCTCACAACGGTGCTGTTGCATGAAGTCCAGACCTAGTATGCAATCCTCCATTATGTCAGCCACGGTGGTAATTTGTGGTACCCAATTTCAGTTCCACCTCCTTTTCACCTCGTACAGGTATGTGCTGACCGGTAGCAGTTACCAAATTCACGTGGTCACGGTGACCGGAGCAAACACGATTCACTAGTCGGGAACTGATGACCGTGCGAGAAGCTCCGGTATCCAACGTCAGCTTACTTGGTCTTCCGTTCACTTCACCTTTGATGGTCAAGCTGTTTCCATCATGAACTCGTGAGATTACAATCCTTGGGGCTCTTTCAATATTAGCCTGCCTCTCAGTTCCGGCGTTTCCCTGCTGCTTAGTGTTGACTTCAGCCGCCATTCCTTCCCGAGCTCGAACTCCTCTTGAAGTGCTTCGCTTTGGGCAGCTCAACTGGATATGGCCCCGTTCTCCACAAATATAACACCTGGGGCTGTACCTAATACAGTCACGTACAGGTGATGCCGCAACTTCCTTGATGCAAAGGGTCCGATAGTCTTGTCTTACTGCCTCTACTTCCAACGCATGGGCCAAGGCTTTCTTCAGAGTCTCGTGGTGCCCAAGTCTAACAGCAGCTCTAACCTCCAGGTCCTGTATTCCGTCGACGAATGTTTGAACCAGATTTACCCCGATGAGCGCAGGCTTAGACTGGTATGCCTTTCGAACCAACTTTTCAATCTCCAGGGCCCACTGCTGCAAGCCTTCCCTACTGCGTTGCACACGGTCCCTCAACTGAGCACGAAACACGTGTTCCAGGTGCGCGTCACCATATCTGGACTCCAACGCCTCAAGCACCTGCCTATAGGTCACATCCTAGTCAAGAGTCTCCAGTATTGTTAAAGCCTGATCTCGAAGGCTCAAAGTTAGCGCAGTCAAGGCCTGCGGCTTGGTCCACCCATTCGCTCTCATTACAGCCTCAAATTGGATTTAATACGCCGACTAGGAAGATCTTCCATCGAAGGGTGGCACTTTAAACCCTCGCACCGAAGGTGCGGCAGCCGTAGTCCTTTCTCCAGCTTTCAGATTCCCCAGCTCCTTCCTTATGTCAGCGATCTGTACTTCAGCCTCAGAGATACGATTTTCAAGCAGCTGAACCTTCTCCTTCATGTCATTAAGTTCTTTACTAAATGTTGCGCTAATATCCTTTATGAGGAAAATCAGTTCCTCCTGTGGGCGGGCCTGCTCGTCCTTATCACGCTGCAACTGTTCTTCCAACCAGCGCGGTAGGCCTGCTCCTCCTGACGGCGGGATTGCTCCTCCTGATGGCGGGCCTGCTCCTCTTTATCGCGCTGCAGCTGTTCCTCCAACCGGCGGGATTGCTCCTCCTGACGGTGGGCCTGCTCCTGCAGCATCAACATCAGCGCAGAAAGATCCAGAGCCGGTAACGCTAGAGGAACTCTAGATGAACCGGGAACTGACTCCAATGTCGGCTGATTACCACACGGCGTCTGTGTCGGAGAACCTTCAAATGGCCTCTGATCAATCTCCTGCTTGCGTTGGCTCCTGGTACGGACACCATCCATGTCTTCCTTTGGTAAGACTGGCATAATAAAATTTATCCCACTTCTGACACCAAATGTTACGAGCTGGGGTTCGGGATAAATTAATTTTATACCAATTTGTACCAAAAACCACTAACTGTCTTTATTTGTAATCACACATTCTATTTAAACACAACTGAAACTAAATAACAACTGGAATTACTAACTGAACTCAGTGGACTCGCTGGAATGTCTAATTTGTCCGTACTATAATTTGAAAAATGTCTCACCACCACTAACTAGAATCGTTACCGGGTTATATTCGCTCTATACAGTCGCACTTCACTAGTCACTACTAGAGTTGTCCTTTAGTTCACTAGAGTTTCCGCTTTGTCTCGTAGTTAACACTGAACTGAACTCTCGACCGCTATCTGTTCCGTTTTTATATACCGTACGCCGGCTTCGCGATCTGTCTAGAACCCTCTCGCACATTATGGAACACACTTCAAGGATTCCAGCCTATATCCATCCCTTTCCAACCCGAATGCTTCCTCTCACTTCTTCGTCCGAGACTTTTCGAGCTCAATGGCGGAAACCTTTCGCATTGTCCAGTTGTGGCCTTGGCCTGGAAGCGTCCACACATACACGACATACAGACACGTGCGCCGGTACTACGTAACAATATTATACGGGCAAATTAAAATGTCGTTTTTTTTTAATGTATAAAAACGAAGTATAAACATGCAAATGACCACAAACACCCTTGTAGGTGATGTGCAGCAGTCGTGTGCATACTTTTCTGCTGGTTCTGTGTAAAAGACTTTCATCTGGAACCTGCGATAGCTTAAACGAAATATTCAGTTAAACAACGATTTTAAAACTGACATTTCCCACATAGGGCTACAAAAATACATTTAAATGATAAGCAGTAGCTTACCTCACATACTTCTGTATAGGTCTTATGCTGTAGAAAATCGTCTGGAAGCTGTGATAGAGCAAATTCCTTCTTTTTATATGAAAATAAATATTCGAAAATTACTTTAAAAAAAGTTTTCCCTCGTACAACCCCAGAGATACGTGCAGATGATAGACGCTAGCCCCTGGCATACTGATCTGGTGAACTGTAAGAAAAAACAAGAACCGTCTCTGAATTTTCTCGATTCTCTCTCTATGACAACGGTAGTGGGGATTCCAAATATTTGAGCAATAGTTACCTACTCAAGTATGCTACGTACAGTGGCATTATAAGTTATTTTGAAGGCAAGCATTCTGAAAGCTCTTTTAGCTATATTGTCAATATGAGCAATGAATAACAATAATAATAATTTATTTATTTAATATGCATAACATTACAGTCTTAAAACAAGTGAGTTATACACTTCCATATTATTAAATTAAATATACTAACAATAGCAATAATAAACACAATCAAATCAATTAAATAAAAGCAAAGTAATACAAGAAATAAATAATTAATAATTTTAATTAACAAATAGGACAGACCTATCACACATCACGCTCGCAAAACGCCAAGCATTCACTAATCACATTCATCAATCTGTCAGCAAATAAATCACAGTCTGGTGCTATCGCCAATAGAGCATTGAGTGAAATTAGTGCACGCACAAGTGGAAACATGCTACGAGCAGCAGTACGTGCCGCAGGTACTGACAACAGAACATGCGTACGAGCTCTGAAATATCTGTCGGGCACAAATAGTTGACATATTTGACTGGTGAGCTGTGGACAGTCTGATTCACCGCGCAATATGCGACAGGCCGTGACTAACTGCTCATAGTCTCTTCGAACTTCTAATGAATTAAATCCCAGCGCTCCAAGAAGGTACTTTGTCGGGTACATAAAAGGATAATATCCATATTTCTTTTTGTACAGAAAACGGAGGAACGCTTTCTGCACTTTTTCGAGCAAAAGCATACATGCCGATTCATGAGGGCTCCAGACAACGGCTCCGGTTTCGATCTTACTTCTGACAAGAGCTGTGTAGAGAAGTTCTATCGCCTTGAGATTTTTAACATCTCTGGCGTTTCGCAAAACAAAACGTAGCCTTTTGGAGCAATCAGCGGCCAGGGTTTTCACGTGCTCGTGGAATGTAAGGCGTGTGTCAAAAGTGACACCAAGATCTTTGATACAGTTCACACGAGCAATTGTGTCAGACCCTAACGTGTAAGTTGCTCCATAGGTCTGGGTCACTCTCGTGAACGATACATAACAGCATTTGCTAGCGTTAAAGTGCAGTTTGTTCTGTACACTCCATAGATATACAGCATCCAAATCGTTCTGTAACAGGCCACAGTCAGCCATCTGATCTACGTTGACTATCAACTTGAGGTCATCAGCGTACAGAAGGCAGGAAGCGTGTTCAAGAATGGCCTCTATATCATTGATCATTATCACGAAAAGAAGGGGGCCGAGGATAGAACACTGACTAACTCCTGATCGTGTGTGATAGGGTTTTGAGGTGTAACAGCCATACTTGACATACTGCTGACGGTCTCGGAGATAGTCGGCAAACAGGCTAAGTAATCTTGGTGCAAATCCAATGGCGCATAGCTTCCCAAGTAGGACGTCATTGAAGGATAACTTTTTGTCAATAATAACACCCAAATCTCGTACTTCTTCGAGACCAATACCAGAAATGCAGTAATGTGTAGATATCGGGGACTTTTTTCGGGTAAACTTGATTTGTTCGTGTTAAGAAGCAATTTATTGGCTACAGACCACTGAGATATTCGATTTAAATCATTTTGTAAAAGGGGCGAATCGTTTGAATTATTAATTATCCTATAACCCTTAAGATCATCGGCAAAGAGAGAGAACTTGGAATGGTGTATCTCGTGAGCTAGGTCATCGATGAATATTGAAAACAAGACAGGACCGGTGGTGGGAGCACCAGGTCAGGTGGGAGCCTTGAGGCACACCAGATGGTGCAGCAAATATCTCGGACTCATAGCCACAAACAACAACTCTTTGGCTTAGATTCAGAGTGCATTTTGAGTCCGAACTCGATCTTACAAACGTCAAAAAGTGACGTGATCCCATACTAGAGTGACGTTTGTAAGATTGAGTTCCTCTTGAGTTCGGACTCCAAATGCACTCTGAATCTCAGCCTAAGGCCTAAGGCTGAGATTCAGAGTGCATTTTGAGTCCGAACTCGATCTTACAAACGTCAAAAAGCGACGTGATCCCATACTAGAGTGACGTTTGTAAGATTGAGTTCCTCTTGAGTTCGGACTCCAAATGCACTCTGAATCTCAACCTGAGACTTCTGAGAAGAGATGAGACCAGCTGAAAAGATTTCCGTATACACCAATGTTTTGGAGCTTTTGGACTTTAGGTCAGTGATGACGGCTTACGAAGAAGAATCGTCCAAAAACCATAGATTTAAAGGTAAGGATTTGGCTGAACGAACAAGTGCTGCGAATATTTTTCATACAAGAAAAGACGAGCGCCATCTGTTAGAACTTGTTATAACTAAGTCAATGACGGCCTACGTTAGGTAATATCGGCAACCAGTGTGACATATGGTAGATTTTTTGTCTATTTTAGTGGCGATTGCTGATTCAACGAACAGGTGTTGCACTTTACCGGTTTATTGTAGGTTATGTATTCTAATTATATTTAAACTCTCGCGTTTCGTACACATTATAATTTATAATATTTAAAGGGGTTGACAGCGACACAATTTTTATGTTTTGTGACTTTTCATAAAAAAAGCTAAAAATTAGACTGCGATCATTCGCGGTAGACCCCTTTAAATATTATAATGAGAAAAGTTACCTAATAGGTTACCTAGTAAAAATCATGAATTTAAACTTTGATTATAATAGTCAAAGATTTTAAATATTGACACCCAAATGAGTCTGGTGACCCTAGGCCTACTTTCAGTTTAAATGCCGGAACGAATTTATTTAGTCACAATTAAATAGGCTGAAATTAAATCAACTGACCAAATTCGTACTGGAGACTCGGTTAGTGATCAAGAACTAGGTTCAGTAATCATTTTGGCCAATTTCGAAAAAAAAATGTTTTGCTCCCGTACTGTTTCGAGTAGTTTAAGTACAATTCCCATTTAGTGCAGGCACTATGGGCAAAACATTTTTTTTTTTCAAATTTTACCTGTAGGGTCATTAAACCTTGTTTCTAATGACTAATCGAGTCTCCAGTATGAATTTTGTTGGTTGATTTAATTTCACCTACCTATGACGTATAAGGTGACTTTTATTTATACAGCCAAACTCATACTGGAGGCTTGTTAAGTCATCAGGAACACGGATTGACAACACTTTGCAAAATAAAATCTTGACGTCCCATAGTAATTGACTGGAGGCTGGGCTTGTGTTTGTAAGGAATGCGAAAAAATAATTTACTTACTAATTTCACAAAAAGGATCATCGAACCTTAATACTGAGCACTTAGCGTGCCTTCAGTAAGAATTTGGCTGCATAAATTTAGGTCACCTCCTATACATATTTTGTATCTCTAATAGAACGAACGATACAAATTTAATCACCTTGTGTCCATGGAATTTTTCTAAAGAGTTGAAGATTTGGGATTTATTACTTTAGGTTTATAGAGTGACGTCACGTAGCTTAAGGCGAGGCATTGATAAACTTTTAATTTCAAATCGGCGCCTTAGGGGAGTGGAGTGAGGGGGACTTACTCCATACAAATATGCGCTCACGAACCAGCTTATGCCGTAAGGTCGTATGTGGCAAAACAGTATTTTTCATTTAAAATGACAACTATAAGTAATTTAATAAATCCAATCGACCATATTGAAGTCTATTTATAGAATAATTTAAATAAAAAAACTTAGAGGCTTCATTCACTCCTGTTTGTCAGTAATCTCTGTTTTAAAATAGGTTTTATAATACATTTTTTTCTGCTATGAAAATTAATCAATCAACAAAACCTTCGGGCAAAATGATTTGAATGAAATTCTTAATCTAGTATATAAATTGGTAATCACATATATGTTTTCTTATTGCTGAGAAAAATGGAGATCCATGTCGCCAAAATTTCGTGGCGTCGCCTTAAGACACATCCCCCCCTTGTCACACGATGTCAACTTTGTTGACAACCTCCCTGCGGATGGTCCCTTATTTATTAGTGATAAGTTTATTATAACTTGTATGAAAGTAATGAATGAATGAGAAAATAAAATAAGAACTAGGTACCTACTGCTGCTCCATTTTACAAAAACCTCATTGATCTGATCACTAAATGTTCAAAACCATTTCCTTTATCATCCCTCGGGTGAAGCTAATCAACCCACCAAATTCACATTATACAAGGTGAAATTAAATTAACCGACAAAATTCATACTGGAGACTCGGTTAGTGATCAGAAACAAGCTTCATTTACCCTTTTGGTGAAATTCGAAAAATATTTTTTTTGTTTCTTTTTCGTAACGTAAAACTTCGGTATGAAGTAATACCGTTGTATTACGGTAACGTTTGCAGCGCAAGGCAGATAAAGGTTACGGTACCGATGTCCAATTACAGTACCGAAATTTTACCTTGGCTTCGCTTCAGCTCGTTTCCTTGTAGATGCCGCAGGTCGCGGTGTAATTAATTTCATTCGTATGTTTGAGTTGTATATAAATATGTAAACAGTGTTGCCATATCAATGACTAAGCCGCTAAAACTAGCGGAAATGTAGTCGATTTGTTTTATTATGTTTGATCCAAGGTCGGATTTTTTTTTATTTTGGCCATATCTCCGGGAATGTTGGTCCTGGACCCCTCAGATTTGCAACCCAGGGTGATAAAAAAAGTTTATAAAATTTTGAAAAAAAAATTGTTTTGGACATATCTCCGGAACAGTTGGTCTTTGAACCCTCAAACTTGGACAACAGGGGTCCAAAAAAAAATTGTCTTTTGTTTTCAAGTGTCAAATCTTTTTCGGCCCGTATCTCCTAAACGGTTGAAGCTAGAAACCCCTGTTTCTGCTATTTTTTGAAAAGGCCTCTACGAGATCTATCCGAATATGGAAAAAAAAGTTAGTCGCATTTGGTCACATTTTGGTCACTTTGCAATATCTCGGGAATGGTTAGAGCTAGAGCTACCAATTTTTCACTATAGTAAATAGCTTGACAAATTTCATTTGAGTGCAAACTCGGAGGCGTTAGCCCCAGCAGTTTTGAAAATATAGCTTAAAAAAACCGTCAAAATCTGTCAAATATATATTTTTTTGTCATCACGTAGCTCTTGTCAAGCCATTTACTATAGTGAAAACCCGGTAGCTCTAACTCTTACCGTTCCCAAGTGACCAAAATGTGATCAAATTTTTTACTCATCGGGTAGCCCTTGTTAAGGCATTTACTATAGAGAAAACCCGGTAGCTCTAGCTTTAACCACTCCCGAGATTTGGCCAAGTGACCAAAATGTGACCAAAATGTGACCATTTTTTTTTGCATATTTATGTAGATCTCGTCGAGCCATTTTCAAAAAATAGCAGGAACAGGGGTCTAGCTTCAACTGCTTAGGAGATATGGGCCGAAAAAGATTTGACACTTGAAAAAGAAAGACAATTTTTTTGGACCCCTGGGTTCCAAATTTGAGGGTTCCAAGACCAACCGTTCCGGAGATATGGCCAAAACTAAATATTTTTCGCACCTCGGTTTTTTTTTTTTCAAAAGTTAAAAATCATTTTTGGACCCCGGGGTCAAAGTTTGGGGGTTCCAAGACCAAACGTCCCGGAGATATGGCCAAAACAAATTTTTCTTTTCAAATATTTTAAATTTCTTTTTGAACCTTCGTTTCAAATATGGGGCTTCCGAAATTTTTGGGGTCCAAAAGTCTCATACTCGACCGACTATCGAGTAGGAATTTTTTCCCGTTCGTAGCATAAGACACGTCCCCCCCTTGTCACACGATGTCAACTTTTTTGATCCCCTCCCTACCCCTTAACATGCAACGTAATTTATGGATGGCCCCATATTAGTGATCAATTGATTATAACTTGTATGAAAGAAATGAATGAATTATAAAATAAAATAAGAATTACTGCTGTTTCATTTTACAAAAACCTCATTGATCTGATGACTTTCGAAACTTAGTATTTTCCATGACTTTGATAGCCGGATTTCAACCGCCTACCAGTGACAGCAGGATAGTATGAACAAATTCAATACGTGCAAAAGAGAACGTGTCCGGTTCGCCGGGCGTCGTCGTCGACGTTCAAACTGTACGGAGCCCTGGTAGGTTTTGGTAAATTTGGGAACGGTAACACTGTGACGTTCACTATGGCGAACAAAATGACGTTTGTGTAAAACAAATCCATTGTTTGATTAATATTAAGTGCAAATAGTGCAATTGACAATATTTATAACTTATGGGTGATAAGAAATGCCATTTTTTTGTTTGTTCAGCTTCCTACTGTCGCTTGGACAACCTTTCACCACACAACACGGCATTCTCGTAAAGAGTTTGTGCACAAACGGAAACACATCCGCAGCCGACAATGTTACCAGCGCGACTGAATGAATTTCGGTGCTCACATCAGTTTTGAACACCATTTACTTGGCGACATGTTAGCGCGCTCATAACCCTATCCCTACCTTTATATCTATGGCCCAAGTACAAAAGAAAATATTAAATTTTAGAAAGAATGTATATCATTATTGCAAAAATGCAATAATTTTTTTTATCTATAAATCGAATCAATAAACACAGGGTATTCGTTAAATTTAACAAAAAAAGGTTCAGAAAAGAATAATGTCTTTTTGCTAGGTACTTGATGCGTGGATCTGTGGATACTGACTGACACTACATCGAAAATATATCGATGAATCGGTGCGGCCATCCTAAAGGATCGCGTCAGTATGAGTTCATCTTGTATGTAGTTTATGTTTTTGTTGCAATTGCTTTACGTGCCATTTGTTTTGATGTTTGTTACAGTTTTTGTTGATTTTTGTTTTGGTATTGTTGTTTGTTTTTGGTGAAATGCCGAGAAAAACAAAAAAAAATCTTTGAACTCTCAAGCTCGGCAGTTATTGGTTCGTTTGATTTAATTCATTTAGAAATTAACAAAAAGTAGTTTGGATAACCAAAGATCAATCAAATAAAAAATCGATTTGATAGCCTCTTGTTAACTTTCTCGATACTAAAAAAAATCGATTCTATTTCGTTAGGGCACATAACTATAACTGTTAACTTTGAACCGCCACCCATATCATGCATGATAACTCGAACATACTATATTAATATTTGAAGTCGTTTTTTTTTAGTAGTTTATTTATATAATATATTTATTCGTCTATGTTCCCCACCTAGCTAGCTGTTGACAACATTGCGCACTGATGCTATATTTTTACATTCCTCGTCATAGTAGTTTATCACTGCGTGAGTTATAAAAATGATGTCTGGCAACTCCAAATTAAACGTACGTGTAATTCTGTTTTCATCTTTAGTGCTACAACAATAAATTCTAAAATGGTTTAAACAAGCAATTCTAAGGTTTATAGAGTCCCCTTTATTTTAAAATGGTGCACCAAAACAGTTGAATGCAAATATATATAAATAATAGAAAACTACTTTAAAAAAAATTGTGGAGATGCATTGGAGAAATTCCGAAGGTTTTTTGATCACATTCACATGAAATTAAATGAATAAGTAGGTACCTACCTACCTAGGTACCGTAAAATGGGGCTATTTGGTACATTTTTTGTGAAAAAAGCTATATTTCGCAAGAACCAACTACTCATTGAACTTGCACAATTTTTTTTGGTTTCATCTCACCGATCTTCTTCCGTTACTTGCATTGATATTTGTATAAGTAGGTATTGTAAGTATATTCAATGCATTTTTTTTTTCAAAACTGGTGTACCGTAAAATGGGGTTAATTGGAACGATTTTTTTGGAAAAATTGACACTGTTAAGAACAGTAAAATTATTTAGGGTAGGGATGGAGTATTTTTTCTTAAATAAATTTTGGCTTTATCTATCGTTTATTATTGATATTATATGGAAAAATGCATTAAATAAAGGTTTTTATTTTTTTTCGCAAATGTTCCAAATAACCTCCATTATGGGGCTATTTGGAATTACCATAAACCTTCTATGTTTATCCCATATTTTTTCAGTAAATACGTTTTAAAACGCGGGAAAACTAAATTTGGAACGAATTTAGGAATACCTACGTTCAGAAACTATCACAAGACTTTTTTTATTTTGTTATCAATGAAACAAACATAATCATCAAATCAACTTTTATTGTTTCTATCTTTGTCGTAAATTATGTAACAACACATATTTATCACTGAAATTAAGCTTAAAACTAATTAAATGGCACGGAACATGGCAAAGAAATATCATAAACAAAATTAAAACAATAACAAACAGTGCTTTGCAAAACATCACATAATACTAAAAATAAAACAAAATTAAAAGTAATATACCTACATACATATACTCACGCCTGTCTCCCAGAGAGATAAGCAGAGACTACAGATTTCCGTCTGCTACGATCCTGACACACCTCTTTTGCTTCGTCTACCTCCATCAATCTAGTCATATTGGTTGATGTTCACATTTATCAATGATTAATTTTTTAAAGTACCTACCGTAAAATGGGGTTAATTGGAACGTTTTTTTTGGAAAAATTGACACTGTTCTTAAAATAAAATTATTTAGGTTATGGAGTATTATTTTAAAGTAAATCTTGGCTTTATCTATCGTTTATTAATGATATTAGAGTCATTTTCAAAAAAAGTGTATCGTGACATAAACGAAACACAATGGAAATTTAATTTTTCGTTACACATAGGATCATAATGTTACACAAAAGAATTTATAAGGAACAGTTCATATGGGTGATTTCCACACACCTTGTAATATAAATATCTATATATTATAAATAGGTCCTACCTACAATTCAAAGTGAAAAAAATTTAAGACATGATAATTATGGATCAAAAAACCATTTATTAATGTTAAAATTAAAAAAAACATATTTAAATATTTTGAAAACGATTAATATTTCATATCAAATAAATTTTTGAAAATATTTTTTCAACATTATCTTTCTTCATTAATTATCTCTCTCAAATTCAAGATATTTTATATTATATATTTTTTAAATAAACTGTATCCCTAATAGACCACTTAATTTCCAACAGAAATTTTTTTTTTGGCGCAATCTTTTTTCCTCCTTTTCATAGAGATTTGGTCAGCTGATTAAACCCCTTTGTAACTGGGAAGTGAAAAAATTATTTGACCAAAAATAATTTTTTTTCTTCTTGGTTGTGCCCATACACAATCTACCTTAAAATTGTTTTTACTTATTATTGTAGGAATAAGCTCCTACAATAATAAGTGAAAATAATTTTGGGGTATATTTTGTATCATTAACTGATGACATCCAAGAGGAAAAAAGTTATTTTTAGTAAAATATTTTCGTTCACTGCCCAATATAAAGTAGTTCAATAGGCTGACTAAATTTCTATAGAAAGGTGATTTTTTAATTTTTGAAATAATTTTCTTTTTTAACTTTTCAAGTTTTTTAGGATTTTCATGTTCAATTTCTCCCCGTATTTTCGATGATGTTTTGCTGAAATCATTGGTGCCATTTTTTTATTATCTATTAGACAAATACAACAGCATGAAAAAAACTGTATTAACCTAATTAATAAAAAATAATAATCAAAACCGATTTAATGTAGATATATCGCTTAATATATAAAACAGTTGAATTGAGAACGTCAAACTTTTAAAAATTGGTTGAAACCATTGGTTGAAACCATTGGTTGAAACCAATTTTTAAAATTTTGAATTTCTCAATTCAACTGTTTGGTTGAAACCATTGGTTGAAACCAATTTTTAAAAGTTTGAAGTTCTCAATTCATCTCTTTTATATATTAAGCGATATATCTACATTAAATCGATTTTGATGATTATTTTTTATTCATTAGGTTATAACAGTTTTTTTCATGCTGTTGTATTTGTCTAATAGATAATAAAAAACACTGATTCATGTAATATGCCCACATCATGGCGTTAACACGAAATCAAATTAATAATGGAAAATTGTCTCACTAGAATTATTTAATTTTATGCAGATTATTTCATTAGTATTCGAATTCATATGAATGTATGAAGTTTCTGTGTTATTTACAGTTACTTACCTATTAAATCCACGTTACACGGAGGAAAATATTAAGCGACCCAAATCAAATATCACAAACATCCAAGTGTCACTGAGCACAATATGGCTGCGTTGTTATTTCGTTAGGTTGGCAGTAGCTTACAGTATTGTTAGTATTGAAAAAAACTAAAAATAAGTTCAAAATAACTCAGATATATCGGCGATTTTGTCGTTACGCACAGGAGTTACACAAAGTAACCTAAAGGTGGATATGTATTTTAATTTAATTATTTTTGATTTAGTTATACGTTTTACAATAATTTTCTTTTTTTTTTCGATAGTACGGTATCTTAGTTAATATATCCTGTAACAAATTTATTAATACCTCATCGGAATAGGCGTCAATTAGCGTTTTTGTTGTCAAGTGCATAGGTAGGACAAACAGAATTCTATAGGAGAGGAGTAAGACTCCAAGTTTTTATTTGGCAATAATATATTTTTTAATTGATTTTGTGTGATAGAAGGGTTTAATATGACAAGTTAATATTTAGAAAAAAAGAATCATGATATAGGTAAGAGGTTTATAATAATAGGTGACTTTTCAGCGAGGACAACAAATTTTGAGAGTAAATAAACTTTTTTTGAAAATGACTCATTTATATGGAAAAATGCATTAAATAAAGGTTTTTATTTTTTTTCGCGAATGTTCCAAATAACCTCCATTATGGGACTATTTGGAATTACCATAAATCTTCTATGTTTATCCCATATTTTTTCAGTAAGTACGTTTTAAAATGCGGGAAAACTATACCCATTTGGAATGATTTTAGGAATACCTACGTTCAGAAACTATCACAAGACTTTTTGTTTTGTTATTAATTAAACAAACATAATCATCAAATTAACTTTTATTGTTTCTATCTTTGTCGTAAAATATGTAACAACACATATTTATCATTAAAATTAAGCTTAAAACTAATTAAATGGCACGTAACATGGCAAAGAAATATCAGGAAACAAAATTAAAACAATAACAAACAGTGCTTTGCGAAACATCACATTATACTAAAAATAAAACAAAATTAAAAGTAATATACATACATATACTCACGCCTGTCTCCCAGAGGGATAGGCAGAGACTACAGATTTCCATCTGCTACGATCCTGACACACCTCTTTTGCTTCTTCTACCTCCATAAATCTAGTCATATTGGTTGATGTTCACATTTATCAACGATTTTTTTTTTAAACCTAGACCTCTTGTTTTGCCCTTGTGGACATGTCTCTTATGTTCTTGTATGTTTCCGAGGCATTTTAAGAAGGCAAATGAAAAAATAAAAAGGAAGAATTGACGGATAACATTTACGAACATGCCTTCTAAAACGATGAGGATAGTGTTCCAAATAACCCCAAACCGGCGTTCCAAATTACCCCAATGGAAAAAATATATAAAAACGCGGGAAAGAAACCTCCCATTACAAAGCCGGTCTTGACTGGAAATCATGATGCAAGGGCAAAACACGAGGTTTGGGTACTTTAAAAAAATTAATCATCGATAAATGTGAACATCAAACAATATGACTAGATTGATGGAGGTAGAAGAAGCAAAAGAGGTGTGTCAGGATCGTAGCAGACGGAAATCTTTAGTCTCTGCCTATCCCTCTGGGAGACAGGCGTGATTATATGTATGTACCTATATTACTTTTAATTTTGTTTTATTTTTAGATAAGTACCTTATGTGATGTTTCGCAAAACACTGTTTGTTATAGTCTTAATTTTGTTTCCTGATATTTCTGTGCCATGTTCCTTGCCATTTAATTAGTTTTAAGCTTAAATTGAGTAATAAATATGTGTTGTTACATAATTTACGACAAAGTATAGAAACAATAAAAGTTGATTTGATGATTAAGTTTGTTTAATTGATAACAAAACAAAAAAAAGTCTTGTGATTGTTTCTGAACGTATTTCTCAAATCGTTCCAAATATAGTTTTCCCGCGTTTTAAAACGTATTGGGTACTTTAAAAAAATTAATCATCGATAAATGTGAACATCAAACAATATGACTAGATTGATGGAGGTAGAAGAAGCAAAAGAGGTGTGTCAGGATCGTAGCAGACGGAAATCTTTAGTCTCTGCCTATCCCTCTGGGAGACAGGCGTGATTATATGTATTTATATTACTTTTAATTTTGTTTTATTTTTAGATAAGTACCTTATGTGATGTTTCGCAAAACACTGTTTGTTATTGTCTTAATTTTGTTTCCTGATATTTCTGTGCCATGTTCCTTGCCATTTAATTAGTTTTAAGCTTAAATTGAGTAATAAATATGTGTTGTTACATAATTTACGACAAAGTATAGAAACAATAAAAGTTGATTTGATGATTAAGTTTGTTTAATTGATAACAAAACAAAAAAAAGTCTTGTGATTGTTTCTGAACGTATTTCTCAAATCGTTCCAAATATAGTTTTCCCGCGTTTTAAAACGTATTTACTGAAAAAATATGGGATAAACATAGAAGGTTTATGGTAATTCCAAATAAATAATGAAGGTTATTTGGAACGTAAGCGAAAAAAAATAAAAACCTTTATTTAAACCTAAATAATTTTATTTTAAGAAGGTTTATGGTAATTCCAAATAAATAATGAAGGTTATTTGGAACGTAAACGAAAAAAAATAAAAACCTTTATTTAAACCTAAATAATTTTATTTTAAGAACAGTGTCAATTTTTCCAAAACAAATCGTTCCAATTTACGGTAAGTTAACTTTTTGGTAAAGTAAACGTGCTTAACGTACCTATGTAACCTAATATTTTTTATAAATATAAGAAAACATACTTTTTAAATATTAACATTTAGATATCCCTCCTTCGTACCTCGTCAAGCTACATCAGCCTAAAATACAGCTATTTCGTTCATTTATTATTTCTTACAATATTAATATTTTGAGTACAGAAAAATGTGTGCAAAATTTATTTTATTACAAAATAATAAAAAAAAATTCATAATAGAGTCTGTAAAATATTTAAATAATTTAAAACGATTCGGTGATTTTTCGGAATTTAAGGCTGGCCTACTTGTGACGAAATAGTGAGCGTCAAGTTGCGTCATCATTCTGTGAACACCTCCCAAACGGGGAGGACTGTGATGCAAAGTGCGTGGTTGTTCCGTAGAAACGTTCTATATTTTACACAAATGTTTCTATCAAGCTCGAAATAAAAAGTACAAAGTTATAGGCTAGGTGCGTTTACGTTTGTTTTTTGAAATAGTTAGTTTCCTAATTTGGTGCCAGTGTTTCAAGGATCTAATCTATTTATATTGTTCCAGGCTACTATTGCGGCCGCCATCATGGCGTCGGATGAACAATTTTCATTATGTTGGAACAATTTCCACGCGAACATGTCAGCAGGCTTTCACGGCCTGCTGTCGCGTGGAGATTTAGTGGATGTAACTTTGGCTGCCGAAGGCAGGCTATTGCAAGCACACAAACTAGTTCTCTCAGTATGTTCACCTTTTTTCCAAGAAATGTTCAAAATGAACCCAACGCAACATCCAATAGGTAAGAGTCGTGAACTTTACTTTTAAATATTCAATATTACTTCCTTAACATTTCTGTTTGTAACCGTGTTTATTTTGTTTCAGTATTTTTGAAAGATGTTAGTCATTCAGCGTTAAGAGACTTATTACAATTTATGTACCAAGGTGAAGTTAATGTTAAGCAAGAAGAATTAGCATCCTTTATTAGTACAGCGGAACAACTTCAAGTGAAAGGTTTAACCGGAAATCAAAATGAAGAAAGTTCCACGCCATCCAAACCAAAGCCGACGTCGAGGCCTGGCCCGAGGTCGTCACAACAAAGGCAATCCGTAATGACTAAGTTAGAGACTGATTTAGAAAGTAAGCCCTCCTCAACTCCCGTAGCAGTAAAGAGACCGAATAGGCCATCAATAGCATCAAATAACTCCTCATCTTCACAATCTGGACCTGTAAAACGGAAATGTGTGGATCCCTTGGAAGCGGGACCGTCAGGGTCTGCTAAAGAGGAATTCGTAACGATACCTGACGAAGATGAAAACAACGCTGTGGCACCGAAAATGGAACCGGAATTCGTTAATGAAAGTATGTGGGATGATGATGACGATGGTACGAACAATGATGACACGAATTTCGGTGAAGATGACTCGAATATGGAAATGACTGGTGAGTTTTATCCATTTATTTATAATTAATTTGTTTGGTCTCTATTTTGTATTTATACTAACTAAGTTTTCTCCTCCAGGCTTTGATGGTTCTGCAACTGGCGATGGAAATATTACTGGTGGGGCTGAAGGGGCTGTAGGTGATGCACAAGGTAGGTTTTCCTTGTACTTCGAGGAAGATTCTTATGGCCACCATGAGAATCTTCTTAAATGTTAGATCAAAGCTGGATCATTTAATGCGATTATATTCAGCCGAAGAATAAATCGTTACAGATCTAGCTTTGATCGTTATATAGATGTAGAAATGAAATTTATAAGTTAGCGTAAGTGTAGTTAGCTCATATTGTAAGATTTGCTTTTTCCAGTAATTTCCTCTTTTGGTAAGGTGGTTAGCTTCTATGAAGCAAGGTAATTATGGTAAAAATGTATTTACGGTAAAAAGATGGTAATGTTAAAAATAATGGTAAAAGGTAAATTATGGTGATTATTAGGTGTTCCTGTGGTTTTGGGTACTGGTAAAATGGTCAGACTGGTAAGTAATTGCAAAGGCGATACATCAACATTTTCTATCTCATTAGAAAGTATTGGTGAATCTGGCACGGTATGGTAAAATGTTTTTTAAAGGTAACTGGTAAGGTAAATGTAATGTGTCTACCATTCCAGCGTATGATCGGTTATGATTTTAGGGTACCGTTGGTACGGTAAACCCCAGTGCGATGGAATTTCCACGCTGGTACCGACTGTCCCAGATTCTACTGCTGATGGACTCTGTTGAATGCTCATGGTTTGTATTTTCATGCTTTCACAGGTAAATGCGCGTTTTTTACGCCAGCAGATAGATAGTTGTATTGAAAGACAACGTATCGTCGTACTTTGCCCAATTTCAGAAAAGATGTTTAAGAGGGTATGTAGTATGGTAGAGCATTCGCCTGCTAACCCAAAGGTCGTGGGTTCAAACCCCGCGGTACTCATTTTGTGTTCGGTGAAAAAGCTGTTGGTGGTTGAATTAGCTCTCAGTACTCGCAACCCATCATGTTTGGGACTTAATAATGGTCTGTGAAAAGCAAGTTTATACCTAGTGTGGACTGTGACGGCGCGACTTACATTTCTCAGTTCACACTTTGGAACATCATGTCGTGGTGATGTTTTTTTTGTGTTGCGTGTGAAAGAGGCGTTGGAAGGAATGATTCTATTCGAAATGCTCAAATATACAGTTCTAGTAGGTAGGTATGTACCTATCTATATGTAGCGGATGATCATGGCCTACGTGAATAATTGTCAAAAACAAAACTGGCGATCTGCAGGCCCTCGATAAGTACAATCAGCAAGGTTCAGTTTAGTGCGCTGTGGCTCGTGTAAAACTTCCGCTAGGCCTCGCCCTGCTAGTGTTTGTCTACTAAGTAATTAGTCTTGACTAAAGTGACCGATTGCCTTTGTAGGAATGGAAAAACATCGATGTTTTTTTTCGATGTAATGCATAGAGCTATGGCATCGATGTTTTATGATGATGCATCGAAAAAAAACATCGATGTATTTTTCGATACGTGAAGAGGTTGTTCTGAATATTTCGATTTTCGGTTCTGAGCTTCTGATTGGTAGAGGACTGAAATTTCTGTTTATGTTAGTGAATATTTAACGAAATAATACCTATAGAAGATTCTGAAGGCTTTAATTTTACTTTGGGAAAATTTAAGTTTGACAGGATTTAAACTAAAGTTAGAGCCTTCAGAATTGACTTTATACAAATTAAAACACTAAATTCAAAAAAATAGTGGTTTTTATTAGTAAAAAATTTAAATTGACAAAGTACAGAATCAAATGCCCTCATTTTTTTACACACTTTTATGCAGTTTTTTGCTCTTTAATCTGATTCTTTGCTGGTTCAAGACCATCGATGCTTTTGAAAACAGCCTTTCAGCGGGTAATTGTTTGACGGGTTTTATTTTTGTTAGGTTTTATGTTATGTGCCCTGAATACTAGTCCTTTTTAACCCTGGTGTCACGTTCAACACACATGCTAAGCAGCTCTTCGAGCGCTCACGTCATGTCAATGTTTTTTCAAGTTGCTTTCCGTTATGATGATCAGCTTACGCAGCAAGTTCGCTTGCATTCGATGCATCATATTAAAAACATCGATACATCGAATGTTTTTGATACATCGATGTATTTCGTCCACCCCTACTTTAGATAAACCAAAAAACGCCATAAAAAGTGTCTCTCTTAAACTCTAATCAGTAAATAAAATAAAAGGCGGGGCTAGCTGAGATCACCACATGCAAGCAATAAGGTTTTTAAATTGGATAGGCGGGAGCCTTGGTGATGGTACATACATCTTCATGATGCACTGTTTGGGTTCAGGCCTGAGAGCTCTATAAGTACTGACATATAAGCACTGTTCGATACTATAAATGTGGTACCAACAGGAAGCAGTGTTCCTAAACCAAAAAATTGTAATGCGGTAGAACCACAGGGTAGAACTATGGTCAGAAAATTGGCATTCAGGAAAAAAACAAATATTTTGTCTTCTTTCTTCTTACAGCCTTGCTTATACTTTGTTAATTTTCCAAATCGTATTCAGTATCACTTGAATTGCTATTATTTTACAATATTTGCACCAAGAAAATAAAATCACTTTCCAATTTAGGAAGTAGGTACTATTCGTTTCAGATCCTATTAGGATAGGACCTTGCATATCTGATGCCTGTGTGCGTTAGCAACGTTGACGGAAGTGCGTGAGTGAATGAGATGCATATAGTGTGCTAACGCACACAGGTATCATGTATGACAAGGTCCAATCCTAACAGCACCTGAAACGGATGTACTACATACACAACACAACGCAATATTTAAACAAAGATGATGACAAGCTTGCTTTGGTTAAATCTTAGACCATCTAACACGGACTTGGTAAGCGCACGCATAAAACTCTGCCAAAGTACATGAACAATCGTTCGTCTCCGTTTATAAAAACTGGTTCACCGCGATCGTTTGCCATTTTGCTATCGTCCCTGTCGCTAAATACATCTCAATGAAAATGGTTGGTTGTGCAGTTTTTACATGTAAGCGGCGATCAGAAACATTAAATTTAACAAAATACGGAGTTTCTTATCACACGGAAGTCATTTTCCACTCAATTAAACCATATTTCAACACAAAATCAATTAGACATGAACAAGATTTGCGATGAAAATAACCACAAAATAGCGATAGGTGATATCGTGGTACGAAGGCCAGTCGAGACCGCTCCACTAGTGATGTGACAATGAAGGTGCGAATGAATGAATGAATTATTTTCTGAGGTACTGCTTCACGATGAAACCATTTGCTTCTCTAAATCGCAATATATTTTTTTTACCTGTGAATCGTTTCTTAAATAAAAAAAACCGGACAAATGCGAGTCGGACTCGCCCACCGATGATTTCGTTAATAACACTATATTTTTTGGGATTTAATTACAAATGTAGTTTTCAGAGGATGTAGAGTAGAATGTAGTTTTTTTTCCTATACTTGTAGCATAAGACGGTATTAATTGCCAAATTTCATAGTTCTAGGTCAACGGAAAATACCTTATAAATTTTGATTCACTTGAGAGTGACAAAAAATACGTTTTTCGCGGCATAGACGGCCGTATCTTTATTTTAGTTATCTTAGAAGTTTGAATATTCCACAACTTTAAGGGACTGAACATCTGAGTACATACGAACTGCCGACATGGACGTTGGATGATGAAAGTCTAGGGTGGGGCGAACTTGAAAAGTAAAAAAACGTATTTTTGTGCAAACAAAAACTGTCCCTCGTATGGTCCGCTCTATATGTGTACTTTAGTTCTATTTTTTACTGTCCTTTTCTGTTTCCAGGGAGGTGCAACTGCCCTCCCCCCTACGACGATATACCTATAAAGACAGGGGAGCTGACCTCGCCTCAACCTCAAACATAGTATAAATAACAAATAGTATTCTATCTCCATGCAAACGGGCCGAAACGAACCCCCCCAAAACTCAGTTCAACTCGGCTTACGACAACCGCGGTCGCACCGCAGTTACGTTACGCACGTTGTCACGGTGACGATTCAGCGCATTTTCGTAAATTATGGCGCGAAATTACAGAGTATGTTGTGCATTGTATGGTTGGTTTTTACAGTAGTAATAAAGCATTATTAAATACGTAAACAGTCATTTGGCAGCCCTAGCGCGTGTTTAGGCACCGAGCGGCCGTAGGTATTGATTTCAAGGACACCGCCTAGTTAAACTACTGTTGTTACCTATACTGTGCCTCAACTGTTCAATTTAATACCTACATAAACGATTGAGGGGCTCAGTAATTCTCGAATCGGATGCTCAATAGATGGCGTTTGTATTAATAATATTAGTTACGTGGACGATATAATTTTTGTTGAGCTCATCAATCAGTGCACTGAAAAAATAACTAGGGGCCGTACACATATTACGTCATCGATTTTTGCCGATTTTCGACCCCCCGTCCCTACAATCATCCTACCGTCATTATCTTATGACCCCCCCTCTCACTAAAATAGACGTCATTTCCATTAACTACCATAAAATACCTTTCCGATTTGGTTTAACCTATTTTGTTAGTGTCCCAAAAATATTTTTTCCATTATTGCTAGTGTTTAAAATTATTTTCGTATAAATTAAATAAAAAAATATTTTAACAATATACGAATACATGTTTTTGTCTCAAATCGGGAAAAACAATCCTTTCCTTTATATTTTCTCTGGAATCAAAACATTAATTCAAGAAGTACCAAAATAGTAACAAAAGATGTACATTTTGCCGTTAGTTATACAATTTAGCTTGACCTTTTTAAATATTTCTTTTATGCATTAGTACTCTTAATAAGTCATAAAAAAAAATTAAATATACGCTTAGTCTGCGTTTTTCTCTCTAATTTTTTAGACTGCTTACCCTAGAGTACATGATTTCATACGATTTTTTTTTTCAAAATTGTCTTAATTATTTTTTTTCATGTTATTTTTATCATCAAACTTAACCTCCTCATTGCTTTTCCAGCAAAATGTTTTATTTTTCATGCATTTAAAAGTAACAAAATAAGAATTTTTACTCTGCATTTGGCTGGTATCTTCTTCATTTTTTCCATGCAATAAATCAAATATCTATCAATTATTAATAGTCTTTATAAATTTGTCTATCTACATAGCACTGGATGTATAAATTATAAAACTTTATTTTAGTCGGACATTTTAGACTATGGTCAAACATTTTGAGAAATGCTCAGTTATGAAACTTGATACCTTCTCTTGTTTAGTGTGAATAAAGAAGTCATGTGCGAAACTGTGTTTGTTGGTTTGTCCTTCTTTTACGCACCAACGAAGCACCGGATAGATAGATTTTTTTACTGGATAGTTTATGGGCCGGAGAGTGACAGGCTCTTCCCCGAAAAAAGCTAGTATTTGTAATATTTCGGGGTTATAAGGATGACGTCAATTTTGGCCAGCCTCCCCCCCCCCCATTCTTGCGTCATACAACCACTAACCGCACTCAATACCAGAACCCCTCCCAAATTTCAAATGACGTAATATGTGGACGGCCCCTAGGTATATGTGAGTCTTACGTACTGGAACAAGTTTTGAAATTATTGAAAAAAACCGGACAAGTTCCAGTCGGACTCGCCCACCAAGGGTTCCGTTCAAATTAGTAGAAGTTAAAAAATAATCTACAAAAAGATTTGTTCACCCGTACAATTATGATAGCGCATTCCGTTGCTTAACCTTAATGATTTTTTTATGATTTAAAAATGTATAGTTTTAAGACTTTTTCCTATACTTGTAGTATTAGACGGTATTACTTGCCAAATTTCATAGTTCTAGGTCAACTGGAAGTACCCTATGAATTTCGATTCCCTTGAGAGTGTCGAAATTTTCGTTTTTTGTGGCATCAACGGCTGTATGTTTTTGTCAGGTTTACGTAGAAGTTTGATTTTTTCACAGTTTCAAGAAACTGTAGACATGAGTATATGGTTACAATTTAAACTCAATACCTCCACGCGTTTCCGAGATAAAGGGTCTTGACAGAGAGACGGACAACAAAGTGATCCATAAGGGTTCCGTTTTTTCCTTTTGAGGTACGGAACCATAAATTAACACTTACGTCAGTTTCCGGAAATGGGCTTAGAACAGTGTAATCGCGTTTAGGACTGTCTGTTTATTCACGCGTCCTAATTAGGATCCTAGTTAGGAACCCGATAAATTGGATGGTGTGATCGCGGCTTAAGGTCATGTCCAACTGTCACATCATCCAAGGGCTGCTAACCGTCGACAATGTCAGCATCAAAGTTGCTCAAAATATGTTTATCTGGGTCAAGTTATACAGCTGGATAAAAACAACTTGGACGCCGAGGCTGACAGACAAATATGCTTGGGTTGGGCAGCATTCGGAAATTCGCGTCACATATTTACGTCATCAATACCGCAGTGCTCAAAGGCAAAGATGTACAACGAGTGCGTCTTTCCTGTGATGACGTATGGCGCTGAGACTTGGTCTCTTACAAAGGGCCTGATCCACCGATTTAAGGTCGCTCAGCGAGCTATGGAGCAGGCTATGCTTGGGGTATCTCTGATGGATAGAATCCGAAATGATCAGACCCGTCGGAGATCGAAAGTAACCGAAATAGCCTGCAGAATCAGTAAGTTGAAATGGCAGTGGGAAGGCCATATTTGTCGCCGACATGATGGCCGTTGGGGCCAAATCTGAAAAGTTTCGCTACTATCCGCTTGGGGCGGTTTTCACATGAAAATTTGTCGAGAATTTTTTTCCACAACACTTCATAGAAAAATCTAAAAATTCGTCTACTGATGTCTTCCTGTCAATGTTCTCAAACCTCCCGATTTTTACAAATAAATGGTAAATCACACGCATCCTTATTTGAATGTATTTAACCAAAGCAAGCTTGTCATCATCTTTGTTTAAATATTGCGTTGTGTTGTGTATGTAGTACATCCGTTTCAGGTGCTGTTAGGATTGGACCTTGTCATACATGATACCTGTGTGCGTTAGCACACTATATGCATCTCATTCACTCACGCACTTCCGTCAACGTTGCTAACGCACACAGGCATCAGATATGCAAGGTCCTATCCTAATAGGATCTGAAACGAATAGTACCTACTTCCTAAATTGGAAAGTGATTTTATTTTCTTGGTGCAAATATTGTAAAATAATAGCAATTCAAGTGATACTGAATACGATTTGGAAAATTAACAAAGTATAAGCAAGGCTGTAAGAAGAAAGAAGACAAAATATTTGTTTTTTTCCTGAATGCCAATTTTCTGACCATAGTTCTACCCTGTGGTTCTACCGCATTACAATTTTTTGGTTTGGGAACACTGCTTCCTGTTGGTACCACATTTATAGTATCGAACAGTGCTTATATGTCAGTACTTATAGAGCTCTCAGGCCTGAACCCAAACAGTGCATCATGAAGATGTATGTACCATCACCAAGGCTCCCGCCTATCCAATTTAAAAACCTTATTGCTTGCATGTGGTGATCTCAGCTAGCCCCGCCTTTTATTTTATTTACTGATTAGAGTTTAAGAGAGACACTTTTTATGGCGTTTTTTGGTTTATCTAAAGTAGGGGTGGACGAAATACATCGATGTATCAAAAACATTCGATGTATCGATGTTTTTAATATGATGCATCGAATGCAATCGAACTTGCTGCGTACGCTGATCATCATAACGGAAAGCAACTTGAAAAAACATTGACATGACGTGAGCGCTCGAAGAGCTGCTTAGCATGTGTGTTGAACGTGACACCAGGGTTAAAAAGGACTAGTATTCAGGGCACATAACATAAAACCTAACAAAAATAAAACCCGTCAAACAATTACCCGCTGAAAGGCTGTTTTCAAAAGCATCGATGGTCTTGAACCAGCAAAGAATCAGATTAAAGTGCAAAAAACTGCATAAAAGTGTGTAAAAAAAATGAGGGCATTTGATTCTGTACTTTGTCAATTTAAATTTTTTACTAATAAAAACCACTATTTTTTTGAATTTAGTGTTTTAATTTGTATAATAAAGTCAATTCTGAAGGCTCTAACTTTAGTTTTAATCCTGTCAAACTTAAATTTTCCCAAAGTAAAATTAAAGCCTTCAGAATCTTCTATAGGTATTATTTCGTTAAATATTCACTAACATAAACAGAAATTTCAGTCCTCTACCAATCAGAAGCTCAGAACCGAAAATCGAAATATTCAGAACAACCTCTTCACGTATCGAAAAATACATCGATGTTTTTTATCGATGCATCATCATAAAACATCGATGCCATAGCTCTATGCATTACATCGAAAAAAACATCGATGTTTTTCCATTCCTACAAAGGCCATCGGTCACTTTAGTCAGACTAATTACTTAGTAGACAAACACTAGCAGGGTGAGGCCTAGCGGAAGTTTTACACGAGCCACTGCGCACTAAACTGAACCTTGCTGATTGTACTTGTCGAGGGCCTGCAGATCGCCAGTTTTGTTTTTGACAATTATTCACGTAGGCCATGATCATCCGCTACATATAGATAGGTACATACCTACCTACTAGAACTGTATATTTGAGCATTTCGAATAAAATCATTCCTTCCAATGCCTCTTTCACACGCAACACAAAAAAAACATCACCACGACATGATGTTCCAAAGTGTGAACTGAGAAATGTAAGTCGCGCCGTCACAGTCCATACTAGGTATAAACTTGCTTTTCACAGACCATTATTAAGTCCCAAACATGATGGGTTGTGAGTACTGCGAGCTAATTCAACCACCAACAGACCAACAGCTTTTTCACCGAACACAAAATGAGTACCGCGGGGTTTGAACCCACGACCTTTGGGTTAGCAGGCGAATGCTCTACCATACTACATACCCTCTCAAACATCTTTTCTGAAATTGGGCAAAGTACGACGATACGTTGTCTTTCAATACAACTATCTATCTGCTGGCGTAAAAAACACGCATTTACCTGTGAAAGCATGAAAATACAAACCATGAGCATTCAACAGAGTCCATCAGCAGTAGAATCTGGGACAGTCGGTACCAGCGTGGAAATTCCATCGCACTGGGGTTTACCGTACCAACGGTACCCTAAAATCATAACCGATCATACGCTGGAATGGTAGACACATTACATTTACCTTACCAGTTACCTTTAAAAAACATTTTACCATACCGTGCCAGATTCACCAATACTTTCTAATGAGATAGAAAATGTTGATGTATCGCCTTTGCAATTACTTACCAGTCTGACCATTTTACCAGTACCCAAAACCACAGGAACACCTAATAATCACCATAATTTACCTTTTACCATTATTTTTAACATTACCATCTTTTTACCGTAAATACATTTTTACCATAATTACCTTGCTTCATAGAAGCTAACCACCTTACCAAAAGAGGAAATTACTGGAAAAAGCAAATCTTACAATATGAGCTAACTACACTTACGCTAACTTATAAATTTCATTTCTACATCTATATAACGATCAAAGCTAGATCTGTAACGATTTATTCTTCGGCTGAATATAATCGCATTAAATGATCCAGCTTTGATCTAACATTTAAGAAGATTCTCATGGTGGCCATAAGAATCTTCCTCGAAGTACAAGGAAAACCTACCTTGTGCATCACCTACAGCCCCTTCAGCCCCACCAGTAATATTTCCATCGCCAGTTGCAGAACCATCAAAGCCTGGAGGAGAAAACTTAGTTAGTATAAATACAAAATAGAGACCAAACAAATTAATTATAAATAAATGGATAAAACTCACCAGTCATTTCCATATTCGAGTCATCTTCACCGAAATTCGTGTCATCATTGTTCGTACCATCGTCATCATCATCCCACATACTTTCATTAACGAATTCCGGTTCCATTTTCGGTGCCACAGCGTTGTTTTCATCTTCGTCAGGTATCGTTACGAATTCCTCTTTAGCAGACCCTGACGGTCCCGCTTCCAAGGGATCCACACATTTCCGTTTTACAGGTCCAGATTGTGAAGATGAGGAGTTATTTGATGCTATTGATGGCCTATTCGGTCTCTTTACTGCTACGGGAGTTGAGGAGGGCTTACTTTCTAAATCAGTCTCTAACTTAGTCATTACGGATTGCCTTTGTTGTGACGACCTCGGGCCAGGCCTCGACGTCGGCTTTGGTTTGGATGGCGTGGAACTTTCTTCATTTTGATTTCCGGTTAAACCTTTCACTTGAAGTTGTTCCGCTGTACTAATAAAGGATGCTAATTCTTCTTGCTTAACATTAACTTCACCTTGGTACATAAATTGTAATAAGTCTCTTAACGCTGAATGACTAACATCTTTCAAAAATACTGAAACAAAATAAACACGGTTACAAACAGAAATGTTAAGGAAGTAATATTGAATATTTAAAAGTAAAGTTCACGACTCTTACCTATTGGATGTTGCATTGGGTTCATTTTGAACATTTCTTGGAAAAAAGGTGAACATACTGAGAGAACTAGTTTGAGTGCTTGCAATAGCCTGCCTTCGGCAGCCAAAGTTACATCCACTAAATCTCCCTTAGATCTACGAAATCTCCACGCGTTAACAAGCCGGGAAAGCCTTTACTCGCAGAATGTCCGAATTGCATAATGTCAAGGTGGTCGCAAGAAAGTCTGGTGACATACATGCGTGGAAATTATTCCAACATAACGAAAATTGTTCGTCAGATGCCTTGATTGTTTAGTATTTTCTCCCAGCTAACCTTTGGCAATGGGAAGGATGGTGAGGGTAGGTAGAGCCAACACCTTTGTCAGGGTATATTTAGTAGGTGTTGGTTGAGCCATAATGTCAAAATAGTATGATCAGTCAGTAGAATAATTAGAGTACTAACGCAAATCTCCGTTGGATCCTTTATCTGTGGGATAAACTAAGAGTTACCTACCCCAGGGGAAACTTGAATAACTCTGAAACCTAAGAATACAAGTATGAGCACAATTAGGCACTTATTATATCTAAGTAGATAATGTGTTCTTAGCTACGACCAACAGTAAAACAATATTTCAGGCCTCCTCTACCAGATGCATCAGCGGATGGATCAGCAAATGTATCGCGTCTGTGGGTCAATCAGTCTGTGTTCATTCTCAAAAGACGCTAGACGCTTTAAAAAAATGGATGTTGGGACTACAGCGGCCGCTGTTATTTATTTATTAAACACGTATAAGTAAAATAAATGCAAAAATAGAGAGTGAGGGTTGCCATATACCATATTATATATAGCTATATGGGTATCGCCGTAAAAAAATGTACCATAACATCCGTGAATCAGTAACACAATATATCATCGGTAACATTCAAGATTACGTAACATACGTGAGTTTCCTAAAGGTCTGTTTAAAATGTAAGTCAGCTAATGTGCACCATTTAGTTTTATTATTTGTTTGACCCTAGGAAATTAACATTTTTTCTTAGACATGTTTCGTCATAGTCCTTTATCTTTTTTCTTTTTTGTTTCGTTCAGCATTTTTTTTCTTGGCCATTTCATATTTTTCTGGATTCTGTGACTTCATTTTTTCTCGGTACTTTTTTTGCTTTTTAGCATTACTTAAGGCCATCTGAAAATCAGAAATACCAGTGTTAATATTAAATGGAGCAGTCTAATACGGTTTGTGTCTGTAGATGTCAGGATGAGCAGGAGGAATATAAATAAGCACTATTATTAAAAAAGGTGAAACAGCTCCATGATGTGATATTAATTAATATTTTTGGTAATCTTTGTTTTATTATTATATTATACTTAATGCCCATAATTGTTTAACTATAATAAATAGTTATTGATTTAAATGAAAGCAATATGAATACAGCCTTGTTTCACGACTGTTATGTAACACACCAGTAAGACTTGGTAACATACGGTAACTTTCGTGAATCAAAAACATGCGCGACATCACCTTATAATTGTTTTATTTGGAAATGAATGTTGTTAGCGACGATTAAAATATATAATCGTTACAAGCATTAGTGAATCTATGAGCAAAATTCAACAGATATACATTTCGCATATTTACCTTGATATTTCCAAGCTAAATCTCACTCAAAATTGTCACGACAGACAAAAACCTCCACGAACGCGACGTCGTCGCTCACCCACTCAAAACAAAACTTTATGGGCGGATTAGTTCATTAAGTTGCCTATACTGCATCAAAAGGTTGCTATTTGCAAAAAAAAATATAGTGGTTGTCCTTCTTTTACCAAATGTCGATAAAATTGGTAACACAAACAAAATGTAACATTTAAGAACCGAAATAGGCGACATAATATTTAAAATAGATATTTTGTATAAATATAACATTTATTCATACGATTACTAAATTAAACAAAAGATGCACCATTTATGTTTATGTTAAGACACCCACCTTTAATTATGTAAGGCTATTTTGATCGCATCTTATCTGCATCAAAATCAATCAAAAGGCAATGGCGACATTAATATTTTCTTAGACAATTTAAAATATGTTGTTAGTGTCATCGTGAAAATATCGTTACTTCAATGCTTATTTGCAATAACTTCTTAAATTTCAGTTCATTTGTTATTCTACTTCACCATAACTTAATTGTGTTGTGTATACGACCATTAGATTTTATGTAAAAAATTAAAGTCGCTAGGCGACACGAAAAAGAAAAATAAAGTACATTTTTTTACGGCCATACCCATAAACATATAAACAGAACAAAAAAATTAATGTAATTTTAGGTTAGTCACCTACGATTTTGTTTGACTTTCATGGTGAAGTTCCGCAGGTGATTTAATTATCTTGGTTGCTAGTAATATAAGGGGACTATTATAATTTATGCAGCCAAATTCTTACTGAAGTCGCAGTAAGTGCCCAGTAACAAGGTTCGATGACCCTTTTTGTGAAATTCGTAAATTATTCTTTTCGTGTTCCCCACGAATAAGAGAATAAGAAATTCTTATTCGTAGCGTGATCCTTTACAAACACAAGCCTAGCCCCGAGTCAATTACTATAAGACGTCAAGATTTTATTTTGCGAAATTAGCAAAAAGTATTATCGATCCGTGTTTCTGTACTGACCACTTACAAAGCCTCCAGTATGAGTTTGGCTGTATAAATTAAAGTCACCTTATATAGGGAATACATATTTTAACAATAAAAACTATTGAATACATGATATTTATTTAATTTTGTGTCATTTTTGTGTTATAATATAATCACATCACATCACACTAATACTATAAATGCGAAAGTTTGTGCGTGGGTGTGTATGTGTGTGCGTGTGTGTGTGAGTATGTGCTAGTGTGTGAGAGAGTGTTTGTGTGTGTGTGTGAGTATGTGCTAGTGTGTGAGAGAGTGTGTTTGTTACTCTTTCACGCTGAAACGGCTGGACGGATTTGAATGAAATTTGGAATGGATATAGCTTATACACATAGGCTACTTTTTATCCCGGAAAAAAGCATGTCGTTAAAACCGAATACACGCGGGCGGAGCCGCGGGCAAAAGCTAGTATAAAATAAAATATCTTGTCCGTAGTTAATTTAATATATGTTCAATTTAGCATAATGAAATCCGTCATTGGCAGTATGTACAAACAATATTTCTTTTAAGCCTACACTTTTTGTATTGCTGTGGATTTTTGTTAATAAATAAATTAAATAACGAGCAAAAACATGCGTGCGCTCTCGTTCACAATCCGTCCGCACAATACTGATGCGTCCGCAGACGGAAGACGTGTGAACGGTCGCCTTGCGTCCGCGCTGAAATCCTTTGATCCGTGCCCCAAAAACCGATAGCAAACGGATTCATGGCGGACGCATCTGCAGACGTTAAATACCTACCAATGACGAGCGAATACACATCAGCGGACGCATCCGCAGATGGCATCTGCCGATGCATCTGTCTACGTGTAGAGGAGGCTTAACACACACACACAAATTAGTGCGTCCAGCCAGCCAGAGTCCAGGCGATCTAAGAAAGTGAAACTCGAAACGAACGCTGTTGTTTGGAATCCTCACGATAGCTGTTCTTATTCTGATGATAGAGAGAGTGTACCTACAAAACCTTTCTTCGTTATCTTTATTTATTCATTTAGGAAAACAAACAGCTATTCTTTAATACAATATTAACGGTACAAAAAATAAAACCGTTACAATAACCTTAAAAAGTTCTCACCTTCAAACCAGTTTTGGATAGAATAAAGTGGTAAATACAAATAATTCGCAAAATTAGGGGGGGGGGGGGCTATCCCGACTTTGTCTCTTTTCAAATGCATTTTAAACCAATAAGAGCGTCGATAAAACTTTGCAAAAATATGTGCCATATATTTCACTCTTTGATATTAATATTTCGGCTGTTTGATACACGATTGCTTACACTTTCCTCGATCCGATTAAATCGCAAAGTTAGGTCTAAACTACGATCTAAATATCATTTCATTTGAGCTATATTAAATTTTGAACAATAAAACTTATACTAAAATAAACGTCGTGAAAAATGTGATATAAAACGGCCATCATATTAAAAACCATTCCCTCTAATTCCAAAATAATAAATAAAAACACCTCTAACGACGAGTTTTCTGAGCAGCCCGCTTTCGCTGAGCAGGATAAACATGTGAAAAATGAAAGTGTTGGAGCAGGACAGATTTTGCTGGATAGCCTCGCCTTAAACAATGAGAACATGTCGGGTCGGTTCATAGCGGGTTTTAACCCGATTTAAACGTAAGAAGTGGGTTTTTTCACATAAGTACCCGCACAAAACGGGTATTTATCCGACGTGAGCAATTAAATTATTGATGTTTTTTTTACTAGTTTCCATTTTAAGGGTTCCGTAGTACCTGAAAAGTAAAAGGAACCTTTATGGTGAGACTCCGTTGTCCGTCCGTCCGTCCGTATGTGACAGCCTCATAACTTTGGCACCGTTAAAGGTAAAGATTTGAAATTTGCTACTAGAATAGCATTCACTTGCATACACAATATGGTGTAAAAAAAATTAACATTTTTAAATTGTTAAAAATATTTCCAATGCAAAAGTGAGAAAAATAAAAAATTATATCCTAAAAGTACAATATGGGTATCAAATTGTAGATATTAAAGAGTTGATTATAAAAATCTATACTTTTACTATATTTACTGTCACCAATTTCTAGAAATCTTTGAAAAACGACAAAAATTGCATGTCCCCCCAATGCATATCTTATTTCCGAAACTGGTGGACCAAAAAAAATGAAAAAAATCTTGATTATAGGCCATAGCTGGCCAATTACAGGAAAACTATAGCGATTAAAAAAAAGTTGAACACAAATGAGAAATATATAAAAAAAAGTAAAAAAATAAAAAAAATATTTTATAAAAATACAACATGGGAATCAAATTGTAGATATTAAAGAGCTGATTATAAAAATATATTAACTGGCACCAGTTTCGAGAAATCTTTGAAAAACCACAAAAAAATGCATGTCCTTCCCCCTTATCTCCGAAACTAGTGGATCGGAAAAAAATTCAAAAGTCATGGTGATTTGGGATTATATAAAGATTACAGGAAAAATATAGCGGTTGAGAATTTCACGGTAATAAATTGACTTAATGTAATTTTCCATCCTCGAGTTTTATTTCGAGTACGGTATAAAAATATTTGTGTCTCTCTTTTGTGGTACAATCAATTCTTTTTTAAGTTAACATAAACAATTATGGGCAAGATTTTAAATACTTTTTTCCTTACTGTTCCCAAAACTGTCGAATTGCGGAACCCTAGGTATGCGAATCTGACTCGCACTTGATCGGTTTTTGGAAGGAAAGCGACCTATTTATAATTGTTTTATTTTTAACATAAATACTCTTTATTTCACAGAAAATCCCACAAATCCCACTATCCCATCCCATCCCATACAAACCCACTAATATTATAAATGCGGAAGTTTGGATGTATGGATGGATGGATCTTTGTTACTCTTTCACGCCGTAGCTACGGAACCGATTAGGCTGAAATTTTGCATGAATGTAGTTCTAGATCTGGAATAGGACATGGGCTACTTTTTATCCCATAAATCAGTTCCCATGGGATAAAAATGAGTTTTCAAGTTACTATAGAAAAGTGATGTGTCACCCATTTCACGCCATGCTTACGAAACCGATTGGGCTGAAATTTTGCATAAATGACCTTGAATAGGACATAGGCTACTTTTTATCCCATAAATCAGCTCCCATAGGATGAAAATGTAGTTTCAAGTTTCTATGGAAAAGTGAGTGTTTCACGCCGTACCTATTGAACTGATTGGGCTGAAACTTTGCGCAAATAAATCTCTAGATCTAGAATAGGACAAAAACTACTTTTTATCCCATAAATCAGTTTCCATAGAAAGGTTATAAAAGAGACATACCAAATGGGGAACACAAGAGGCGCTCACATTTCACCAGGCATGTTTACTCTAGGTAAAAGTCTGAAAAATATTGACGGATTTTATAGGAGTACATAAAAATTAATTCAACGCGGTAGAAGCCGCGGGAAAAAGCTAGTTCATAAATATATCGAAATTACTTTACGCTAACTCACTCACTACAACGTCTTCAACTAACGTGTGTTGATGGTGTGGAAAAGGCGGGGAACGCGGGGCGAAGAACACGAAGCGGCAACGTCGCATGATGTTTGCTTGCACCGAGTTGCACCTACGCTATCTACTTAAAGACGTCTAAATGATGTAATTCGGTGTGGCGATACTTCTAATTAAAAAGTAATTTTGACCCTTTGTTCCCTTTACACACAAAAACTGTTACCCGAGGCAAATGTACCTATAGACTAGTTTTTTGTTTGTTTTTTTTTGTTTGATAAACACTTGTACTTGTCCACTTATTTATATTAATTTCCCTTACCGGTTTCGCTGTTAAAGCATAATGCTTTAAAGCATTAATATAATTAATAAATTTTTAATTAATAAAGCATTATGCTTTAACAGCGAAACCGGTAAGGGAAATTAATATAAATAAGTGGACAAGTACAAGTGTTTATCAAACAAAAAATGTTTCAAAAGTTCCACCAAGTGCCAACAATCACGAGCATCAACTCTATAGACTAGTTACTTGTGGCCAGCAGCGTGGCTCAGTTTATTGCTTGTAATTTGGTATTGACGGCACCTATTGCAGGTGAAAATAGCTGTCTGAAAAGTAAACCGTAGAAAATAAGAAAAACAATCGTAAAATTCAAGCAGGTGCACTATTACAGTGTAAATTAAAGAAATTTACTGAATTACATAAAAAAACCCGTTTCTAGCCAGCCCAACCGGCTAAGAATGGTTTTAATCGAAACAGCCCGTTTGAAACCGCTCGGCTAAAACGCCGAATGAATAATGAAAAATAAATAAAAAATGCTAAATGTAAATATTTTCAATATTGGTTTCTTGAGGTTAACCGTATCGTATCTGGAGGAGCCCAAACTTGGTATGTTTGAAAATGATTTTAATTTTAATGTAAAACAAGTGAATGAAATGTAATGATGTGATATATTTTTAGAATGGGCTCAGAAAACCCCTTCATTTAATTTTGATACCACACATGATAGGTTTCAGACCAAACAATTTTTTTTCCCATTCTAAAAAATGATGACTACATAATAACACCCCTAATATTTTTCTCGTGCTGTTGTTTAAATTGATTCAAATGGCCTAAAGATCTATCGTTCCATTTTTAATGCCTTTAACACCATTTGCAGCCATTTTGGGCGTACCGCTAGCACTACTGCTCTACGAGCGACCGAACAGTGGTCCAGCAGCGTAGCCCCCATTCACTGCCGTAGGTACTCATCCTAACAAATCCTTGTGTGAATGTAATACCATTATAGATTTGTCGCTGAGCTTACCAGACATTTATTTTCTATAATCGTCGTAACATCTGAGAGCCCGCAGTAGGGAAACCTCATTCCTTCCACTTGACACCTCAGTGGTGTCATACGGAAACACTATTCCGTTTCACACAACCCTAGTGATGTCTTGTTTATTTTAACTTGTAAATTGTTAATTAAGTAATAAGTAAAACGCTCAATAATAATAATGAACTTGCTTTTATTACGGAGTATCCGCTTTTAATCATCAGAGTGAAATGAGTGGCAGTGAGGGGTTATCTTTTTTGTTGCTGCTTTAATGAGAGAGATATCATGTTATTTGAAGATTATAAAGAGTAAGGTTTGATACGTGCAGGACTCACATAAGTTCACAAGGGACTGGACTACGACTTGGAGCTGTCATATTTGTCTACGGATTTGTACGGCGTGGCGCGCGGCTCATGAATTGAATTGGCCTGCTTACTCTTTGCTAGTTTTCTATACCCATTACCCACCTAACAAAAAAACCGGTTAAGTGCGAGTCAGACTCGCATATAGGTACTCTTGCATTTTGTGATAAAATAGGTTATCTAATATATATATCTTTTCGCGTAATCATAATAATTATAGCAACAAAAGAGAGATACAAATATTTTTATACCGCACTCGAAATAAAACTCGTAGATGAAACATTTTAATTTTGTTATTTTGTTATCGTGAATTTCTCCACCGCTATATTTTTTTCTGTAATCTTTACGTAATCCCAAATTACTAAGATTTTTTCCATATTTTTCAGTTCATTAGTTTTGGAGATAAGGGGGGACACATTTTTTTGTAACACAAAGTGAAACTTTGGACCTGATAGGCAGCATAGACAAAAATGTGAGGCCATAGATGTGAGGCGGAGACTAATCTGACGAAACCGAAGATATATCTAACAATCAATAGAATCGTTACTTCTGTTTTTACTATGCTTCTATGCCCGACATACTTGCTGAAATCGAGAACTTCTATGGGCTCCTTTATTCTTCACACGCTCCGAAGCCAGCTGCTTGCAATGAGGATGACAAACATGCACCTTTAATCCGCAATTATGCCAATGAACTCCTAGATGTCGAAATAGGTGAAATTAGGCTGTCTCTTGAACAGTTGAAAAACAACAAGGCGCCTGGCGAAGACTGCATCACAACCGAACTCCTGAAAGCTGGAGGTTACAGGAGTTACAGACAGACGCAGGACTTTTTTAATACCGTCACTCGTACTGGAACTACGCCAAAGGAGTGGAGAAGGAGCATGGTCAGTTGTTTTTCAAAAAACCGGTCAAGTGACTCGCATACCTAGGGTTCCGTAATTCGAAAGTTTAGGGAACAGTCAGGAAGAAGGTATTTAAAATCTTGCCCATAACTGTTCATGATAATTAAAAAAAGAATTGATTGTACCACAAAAGATAGACTCAAATAAATTTGAGGTATACTCGAAGCTCGTGAATGTAAACTTTAATTTTGTCATTTTGTTATCGTGAATTTTTCTCTCACCCGCTATATTTTTCATGTAATCTTTACGTAATCCCAAATTAGAATGATTTTTTTTCATATTTTTCGATATTTTTTCGATTCATTAGTTTCGGAAATAAAGGTGGAGGGGACTTGCATTTTTTTTTCAAAGATTTCTCAAAATCTCTGCCAGTAAATAGTAAAATATAGTAAAAGTATATATTTTTATAATCAGCTCTTTAATATGTATAATTTGATGCCCATATTATATTTTTAGGATATTTTTTTTATTTTTCACACTTTTGTATAGAACATATATTAAAAAATTTAGTTTTTATTTATTTTTTACACCATATTGTGTAGGCAAGTGAATGCTATTTTTGTAGCAAATTTCAAGTCTTTATCTTTAACGGTGCTTAAGTTATGTTATGAGGCTGTTACATACGGACGGACGACGGACGGACGGACGTACAGACGGACAGACGGACGGACGGACAACGGAGTCTCACCATAAAGGTTCCTTTTACCTTTCAGGTACTATGGAACCCTAAAAAGGGGACAAACCAATCCTCGTTCATATGGTCACTTAGTGTGCACTACGGATCTGGACTGAATCTTCAACACTGACCATCTATTTGGTCTCTGAGAACTGACCTAACGCTTAAAAATTCATGTATAGCCCAGATCAAGGTGGGAAAAGCGGTGGCACCATCTAGCAGTCAGATCCAGAGCTTTTATATCTTTAAGTAAGCAAAAAGTAACGCAATAGACACATCGCGGCTGCTAGGTGTTGCCACTGTCTCACAAAATTAATAAATAGGTTAGTTTAGTAAATTATAAAAAAGTAAACCTCTTTCTTTCTTTTTGACATATTTTTCAACAGATGTCGAGGCCCAGTAGGGCCCGAAATATAGGTATCTTGAATTTATTTCATACGTATATATAAGTGACTTTCGTTTATATGGCCAAATTCATACTGGGGACTCGGTAAGTGGTCAGGACCAAGGTTTAATTTCACTGTGCGCGAGTCCGAAATATATTTGTTTGTGCCTCTACGTATATTGTTCAAGTACTACCTCGATTCAATTAGTTTAAGAAATCAAAATTTTATTTTGTTCATTTCACAGAAAGGGTTATTGAACCGAGCTTAGTCTTGGCCACTTATCGAGTCTCCAGTATGAATTTGGCAGTATAAACGAAAGTCACCTAGTATATAATATGTGCACTAAATATAAAAATAGACATACAAAGTAAATTTATTCAACCGACCACTTTTTGTGTGGGAGGTTCATTATATGATATAATTATGTGTCAGTGGATCAATTTTTTTAGGATGTTCAATATCCGTAATCGAACACAACTGTAAATTTTCAGATGGTTACGAAACGATGATTGTGCAATAAATAAAAGCACACGATTTGGCGTAAACAATAATTCTGTCTGTTGTGTCTGTTGTGTGAACTTGTGTAAGTGTTTTTATAGCACACTGTGCGTAAAATGACCACTTTACGCACGCTGCGCTTGCGTAAAGTCTGCATTTTCCGCACTTTTGCTATAAAATATTATACGATACTCGTGCGAGAAACTTTTTCTCGATTCGTGTGATTGCAGCACTCACCTTCGGCTCGTGCCGCAAACTCACACTCGTCAGAAAACGTTTCATCGCTCTCGTATCGTAATTTACTATTATGCTCGCACACATAAGCACTATGCTTTAGACTTCACAATGAGGTTCTCTGTGGTTGTCTTTACCTTCCATTAAAAATTGATCGGTCGAATTAAAGTAAACTTATATTAAATTTATCCATGATTCATAAATAATTTATCGATCCTTTTATACAGACGAGTGGTTAACAAAATAGTACATTTTGATTCTAGTGCGAAATATCAACACTTTCGCACGTGTATCAAACGACGTTTTTTAATACTTACACCTGCGAAAAATTACATGAAACAATTAAATAAAAGCAATTTAATTGTAAATTAAAACAAAATAAAAATACAAGTCGACATAAGAAAACGCAGTCTCTGGTTGGCACTAATCTACCAACTACAAAAAAATAAAAATTTAATAAGTTCTGAGATAGATACAATAGAATATAAATTATGACGACTAAAATCGTTTTGAATGTTTACAATTAATTTTTTTTTGTTTGATAAACACTTGTACTTGTCCACTTATTTATATTAATTTCCCTTACCGGTTTCGCTGTTAAAGCATTATCAAAGGTTTGTTTGGTTGTTTACGTACAAATGTACAAATGCAAAAATGTTTCAAAAGTTCCACCAAGTGCCAACAATCACGAGCATCAACTCCATTTACAATTAATCATATATTATACGTGGGACGCACTATAAGTTTCCGGAATGAATATGAAAAAATACTATTAAAGGTACAAAATTAATTTATTGTTTTTCAAAATAATCTCCCTTGGCGTCTATGCACTTTTTCATTCGATCAAACCAGTTTTGAAAACTTTTGTGCCACTCCCCTGTGGTGACCTCTGAAACGTGTTTTTCATACTCCTCGACAGCCTCTTCTGGTGATGAAAATCGTTGACCGCGTAATTGGTTCTTAATTTTTGGGAACAGAAAAAAGTCACAAGGTGCCAGGTCGGGACTGTATGCAGGATGACTCAAGAGTTCTACATTTTTCGTCTTCAAAAAGTCGTTTGTCTGTCTGGCCGTGTGAGAACTAGCATTGTCGTGGTGCAGGATGATACGGCGTTTACGGTTATTTTTACGGAGTTCGTCAATAACTTCCGGCAAACAAATGGTCGTGTACCAGTCACTATTCACGGTACGACGATTCTCTAAAGCAACAGTAGCCACGTGTCCAGTTTTATTAAAAAAAGAAGCAATCGTCCGCTTAGATGCACTTTTCACGCGCGCCACTTTGGTTGGTTTCGGCTCATCTTGAAAGACCCATACGCTCGATTGCTGCTTTGTTTTGGGATCGTAGCAATAAATCCATGTTTCGTCACCTGTTACTATGTCCCACACCAAATTTGACGCACCTTCGTTGAATCTGGTAAGCATGGCACTGCACCAAGTGACGCGGTCCGTTTTTTGAGCCTCGGTCAAGTTGTGTGGGATTCACCGCGAGCACAGCTTTCTCACACCCAAATGTTTGTGTAGGATTGATTGTATTTGACTCATGCCTATTTCTAAGGATGCGCGAATTTCATGGTAGGTCACATGCCTGTCTGTTTCAATCATACGGCGCACAGCATCGATGTTTTTGTTGGTCACAGCGGTGGACGGCCGACCATCGCGAGATTCGTCACTGAGATTGATACGACCACGCTTGAATTCTGCAAACCAGCTATAAACAGTCGTCTTGCATGGTGCTTCATTGCCAAAAGCTGTTTCAAGCCGAGCGATGCTCTGTTGAGCTGTCAAATTACACTTAAAATCGTAGAAAATCATACTACGAAAATTTTCCCGAGTTAAATCCATGTTGATGCAGACACACAATTTTTTAAATGGCGCCACAAGGTAAAAACAAAAGACAGTCAGATGAAACAAACTGCATTCTACAGCCAAAGAGTTCTATTTTCAAATGTTGCAATAAATTTTCAAATATTGTTTATGTAAGTGGCCAGTTCCGGAAACTTTTAGTGTTACCTATGTATATATATATATATCTATATATAATCTACACTATTATCTACACTTCTACACGATTATATATAGAGGAAAGATTGTTTGAGGTAATCTTTGGAAGTACCGAACCGATTCTAAAAATTATTGCTTTCAATCTTCAAAGATCCTGACACACCTCTCACAACTTCTTAACTGACTTCAAAACAGAGAAGGTTCTCAATTTGACTATTTTTCATATTGTTTTGTTGGGTATATTACTCCATCACTTTGTCATTTCTTAGCCGATTTGTAAGATTATTTTCTGTTTGGGAGGTTGTGCTTCCAAGTAAGTCCAGCTTTAAGTTTGTCTTGATCTAATGATTACCTTCATAGATAGGCAGTGGAGCTCTTCAATGGATGGCAGCATATCACCCGATATTGCGGCATACGCTTTGTACCAGGGTGCTGATTACAGGGTATTATTTGAAAATTGTCATGAACCCATCTAAGCTTCAATCCTGACCTCATCACCATTGAACTCTTCAATAGATAACAGTACATAACTCGAGATTTCGGTAATCACCTTATGTTATTGTGCTTATTGCAGGATATTATGTGAAATTTGTCATTATACCACCTGACTTTCGATCCTGGCCTCATCACCGTAGAACTACCAACGTATGACAGAACAAAACTTGAGATTGCGGCAATAACTTTTGGTCGTGTGCTCATTGCAGGATATTTCTCAAAAATTGTCATAATGCCACGTGCAATTCAATCCTGGCCTTATCACCATGGAACTCCTTGACAGATGACAGCACTTTACTCGATATATTAATATCGTTTCTTTGCAAGATAACACCAAAAGTGGTATACAATAGTACATCTCGCACGAGTTTCGTATAATATTTTATAGCACAAGTGCGGAAAATGCCGACTTTACGCAAGCGCAGCGTGCGTAAAGCGGTCATTTTACGCAGGGTGTGCTATAAATCATTTTAAAATACATTAAACATCTTACAAATAAATAGATTAGTATTACATCATCATATAATTATGTTAATTTATTATTTAATTGGTAAAAATGTCCCTATATCAAAATTACAATGAAAAAAAATGCATACAATTATAATATAATATTAATTTTAAAGTATGTCTGAAAGTATATTACAATAGGTACAATTAGTCAAATATAATAATGTCTGCTTTACTGCTTAAAAAATTCAATTAATTTATAGTATGGTTTGTCCAATAAGCAAAGCTTTAGTTTTCTTTGGAAACTTTGAAGATTTTCACTTTCTACAATATTTTTGCTCAGGTTATTGTAGATTTTGATGCCGGAATAAACTAAACTCCTATTAAAGGTATTATAATTTGGAATAGAAGAAGTTAATTAATTATTGTTCCTTAAAAATGTCCTCGAATGTCACCAATAGTCTTGTGATTTTTATGGCTTTTATATACATATCTGCATGTGAGATATATGTACTGTGAAACTACTGTCATTTACAGTGTTCGTCATATTTTGAACTATCGATAATTCTAACAGCTTTTTTTTTAAGTTTTAATATACTTTCAATGTCCACGCAATTGCCCCAAACCTCGAGACCGTATCTAATTATACTTTCAAAGTATGCAAAATTGACCATTGCTAATGTGCCACAAATAGTTATATTAGCTAAGTTTTTTAGAAATAGCACGCACTTGCAAGTCTTTTTTTACCATTTCTATATGAGGCTTCCAATTAAGTAAATTAATTCATCACAACAATAAATTATCTATCTTTACACCTAAGAACTTTATAGATTCTGTTTTAGCTATTGGCAAGTTAAATTCAAAATCAGGACTATTTGTATGTCGTTTGTAATGAATATACAAGCTTTTATCGACATTAATTTTTAATTTATTTGCATTAAACCATTGACTTAGATTAGCCCAGCACTTTTTAACTTAAGTGTCAAGTTCTTGGTAGGAAGGTGCACTTAATACAATACTGGTGTCATCGGCATAAAGATATGCTGTTCCATCTTGTGCGCGTTGTGGTAAGTCATTAATAAAAACTATAAACAAAAGGGGTCCTAAAAATGATCCCTGCGGAACACCTCTTTCTATATGCTTCTCTTCTGAAATATCATAGTTTTCACGGTTATTGATTTGAACATATTGCTTGCAATTAGATAGATACGATTTAAACAAGTCCAGAGCTGATCCTCGTATACCATAGTACTCCAATTTTTCAGTTAGTATTCCATGGTCGACACAGTCAAAGGCTTTTGTTAAATCGCAAATATACCTACACATTTATTTTTAACTGTTGAACGCTACTAATATCTCAGCTACTAATTTACATATGGCTGTTGTGGTATTGCTGTCACAGCGAAAACCAAACTGCTATGGTGTTAAGAAATTATTTTTATTCAAATGATGTTCAAGTAAAGACATTTTCAAAGATCTTAGCCAGGATGGAAATAAGTGAAATAGGCCTGTACTTGTCCACTTCAAATGTACTTCCTTTCTTGTGCACAGGAATTACTTTCGCGCGTTTTATTAATTGATTCTGATAAGCAAGTGTTGAAGATATGTTGAAGTGGGGCGCACAGACTATCAATATTGGTTTTAAGTATTTTCGTTCCTAGACCATCTGGTCCGCAAGAGTTAGTATATTTTAGTTGGCCCACAATTTTAATTAATTCCATTTCAGTGATAGGTTTAATAAATATTTAAATATCATTTCTTATCTGAAACTCGTTAAGTATTTTTTTGTATAAGTAAGGCTCGATAATGTTATCGACTTCAATTTTACCAGCATTTATTTAAAATTTGTTACAAATATCTAATTTCTTTAGAGTTGATGATAAGTTTATTATTATATTTTATTTTAAGTGTTGGTGCTATTTCTTTTTTCCGTTTTCCTGTGTTTTCATTAATCATTTCCTAAATGGCTTTTGATTTACATTTAGAGTTTTTTACAGGTCTTTTGACATGGAGAGATGTTACTAGAGTTTTTTAGGGATAGTATTGAAAGATTTATAGTATGTATTTAATGATGAAGTGGATTGGTTTCATCGTAGGGTTAAAAGCATTTTTCTTTTGACATGAAATCTTGATTCCTTTTGTTATCCATTTGTCCTGTTGCATCTTAATAATAACTTTTTTAAAAGGAAAATGCTTATCAGTAAGTTTGTTAATAATCTCATAAAATTTATGCAGCTTGGTTTCACAACCGGATAGTTCGTAGACACTTTTCCAGTTCAAATTAAGCAATTCTTGTCTATAGCTTAACATCGACTTGCGTGAGAATATTCTAATATTCTTGTAACGTTTCACATTTTTACGTTCATTGACAGTGTAAGGAAAAATAAATATTGTGGTAATCACTTTGTATTAGTGTGTTCCTTGCAGGATATTATTTGGAAAATTTCCTTATGCCACTTGAACTTCAATCCTAGCTTCAACACCATAGAACTTCTCAACGGATGACACCACATAATTCAAGTTTGTGGCAATCACTATGTGTTAGTGTGCTGATTGCTGACAATTAGTTGAAAATTTAAATTACGCCACCCGACCTTCCAATCTGAAACTCTTCAATGGGTAACAGCACACCATTCGCGATGGCAAGAATTGCTTTGTGTCAGGGTGCTGATTGAAGTATACTACTTAAACATTGTAGTTCCTTCGTTTCGTATGAACAACGCGCTTACAATAACTACCCATATTTCACTATTCAACTCGTGACATGAATCCCCGACAGGGTGTCGGAGGTGTTTCCAAGTGTAAAGTGTGAAATACGAGTCCACACTTGGTACACTCGCTTTTCACCAAAAATTGTTTCGTGCTGTAATAGTTTCGTAATGGGTGGCGAGCCCTATCGCCGTACCTCGGGCACAAATGGGCCAGCAGCTTATTGTTCCTTTCGAAGCACGCAGACCGTACTTAAATTAATGTGCACCATGGGCATTGAACCCACGACCTCTAGGTTAGCAGACGAGTGCTCTACCACTCAGCTACAGTGGCAGTCACATAAGTATAAAATAATTTTCATGAAAACCTAAATTCAAAGTCAAATACGTATCTATTTATACTAATAATAAAGTCGTAAAAAAGTCGTGTCTGTACATCGAATATATCTTTGAAATTTTAAATGAAATGTATTATTGTACTGAAGCAAAAACCACAGCTTTTTGATTTTTTTTGTGCTTCATTTACTCTTGCTATATGTGTGTATTTTTCATTTTAACTCGAGAATTACTTTACGGATTTGGATGAGGTTTTCTTTACTATCACCGTTGTCACCTTGGACAACATTTCTACTAATAATAAAGCAGTAAAGTCGTGTCTGTATTCATGGAACATTTTCGCGATTTTTTTATAAAAATGAGTATTGTAGTGATGCCGAAACAACAATTTTTATAATTTGTGTGTCTGTCTGTCTATCTGTTTGTATGTATGTTCCGTTGTAACCCAAGAACCACAACAGATTTGTATGCGGTTTTTTTATTCTTTATAAGGCCCAAGCCGGAAACGGGGCAGAGTTTGAATAAATGCGGGTGGAGCCGTGGGAAAAGGCTGGTAATGTATAAGTTTAAAAATACTCATCTTAAACAGTTTTTAGTGTATCCGGTTACTTCCAGAAATACCAACAAAACGACAAGTAAAACAAGGTTTACACACTGCTTACTAAATGATGTCGCCGATTTCCCCTCGATGGCGCTAGTAGTAAAAAAATCACTAGTGTGAAATACGTAATTTTACGCACGCTAAAAAGGCACGTAATCTATCATATTTTGATCAAGTGTATGAAGAATATATAATTTTTAAAATAATGAACGTTCGTTGTTTCTAATAATCTTAATTATTTGAAATAATAGATTTCATGACCCACATTATGAAATAAGATAAAAAAGTACTTGGTGTAAAGTTACAAATATGAATGTAAAGTTCCGTGGCTTGAGTAAGGTATAATGTTATAAACACTTTTTATAAGAATTGGTTTTTATTTCTAGTTTGTTTTTAGGTTTCCGTACCCGAAGGGTGCCACACGGGACCCTAGTACTAAGCCTCCACTGTCTGTCTGTCTATAAGTAAGTACATCTGTCAAAATAGTCTACAGCTTCAACCGTAATAGGTAGCCAGTTGAAATTTACGTAGAATATGTATTAGTATGGCATCCAGTAACACGTACCAATACTATGAAAATGTCAACTTCTTACGGAAAATAATAAAGAAAAGAAGTTGGACCTCAGTGAAGCCTACAGAGTGGTGTAGTGCTGTTTGTAAGGTGTTACTATTTTAGCGCCTTGTTTTTTGTCGCCTTAATGTTGCTATGTCATAATGTGTTGTTGTTATGTACCATTGTTTTTAGGGTGCGTACCCGTGAGTGGTGTGACGGAACCGATTATGCGGGAGTCCGGCCGACTCGCACTTGGCCAGTTTTTAGGTTTTGTGTAAACCTAAACACTTGTAGGGGCTGAGTTCAGTTTGATCGTCGGTCAACGCCCGCTTACAAGGCCATTTTTTTAACACGTGTTGTATTATCCTCATGGATTTATACCAAAACTGGATTGAGTACTGAAGGATATTACAGAAAGAAAAATAGTCTCATTTACCACACACACACATCAGCCTGTTTCGTCCACTGCTGGATACACCTTTCCAGGATTTCGCCCTTCTTGGTGGTCCTCCTGGAAGAAATGCCCATACTCACACACGCTGGGCAGGCGGGTTGGTGAGCGCGGTGCCGAAACCCTTGCACCGGTGATGCCGCTGCCCGTCACTAGTCTGTTTTATATAAGGCCCGGCAATTGGGGATGGATATACCGCCATCCATCGGTCCTAGGCAATGGTGGGCCGCCTGGTTTTGCCCGAAAGCTGTTCTCTTACTCTCCTCCGAATAACTTCGGGAGGATTTGCGAGTAAGATGGTGGTACCTCCACAGTCGAGCCAAGCATCAGCTCTACCACCTACATTTACCAGTTTTAAAAGTTATTTTGTCATGACATAACCAACTAGAGAAAACGTGCCGAGCGAGAGCCACAAACCAGAGAGTGGTGTCCCACTGTAACAGTCGCTGTCACAAAAAAAAAAAACAAATCGTGATGGTAGGTTTGAACTATTCATGATTTAACAAATATTTCAACGAGTTGATACTACTTAGCTTTTAGTGAATAATTGTTTTTAGTGTTTCTTTTTGTTTCGCATTTAGTTTTACTCGTAAATGTAAGATAACTCACTCTATATTATGGTAGGTAATATTTTTATACTTGCAAGCTAGTAATAGCGTAGACAAATTGTTGATCCATGGTAATAGTAACCCTATTATTGCAATATGGCGTAATTTATTAAATAAAATTAACCTATTTTGTAAATATTGTTAAAATATGCTGGTTATAGAAGTGAAAGTTTAGAAAATTGAGAAATACTGCTTAATGTGTAAGACATAATTTCAACATTTTAAGATAGATTATAACCTAAACATTTACTTTGATACCGCTGAGTAACCATAATCTTGGATTTTACGTTTACGTTAAAAAAAGAACAATTATTTTGAAATTATGTGTTTTTTTGGAAAAGTAGCTACGGCTGCGCCCACATTTTTTAAATATCTCGAGTTCAAAGCGGAGTCCGCTGATGAAACATATTTTGGAGGTTTCAGCAAATTTTTCTTAAGAAAGTCCATCACTTTATTAATAAAACCCACTACGGCTGGGTTTTTAAATTCACACTCGTGTTTAAAACCTCCATACTAGTTAAATCAACGTACAATTGTAAAATGCAAAATTTCAAAGGTTTTATGCTCATAATATAATATATATATATATAATATAATATAATATATATAACTATAGTGTATAAATTCTAGTAAAAATTGACATTGTGATAAATAAATCAGAAATAGATCTGGTTCTCACATGGTCAAATTATTTAAGCTCGATTGAATTTAATTTAATCAAATATTGATTTTGAATATTTTTAATGTTGTAAATTTTTTATGTTGTAATTTTTGTTTAGATTTATTTATTTGTGTAGGTACTTGATATGGGTTTTGCATTGCCTGATATAAAGATATTTTATTTTTATTTATTTTTAATAAATAAAGAAACATACCTAAATACAAGTCAGAGTTTTTCTTATCATCCTTTTGGAGAATGTGTTGAAGATTTATTTGTAACGTCTGCCTAGCTCTAGCTAAGAATACAGGGTAAGTCCCATTATATATTTTTAATAGAATAAGAGGGTTTGACTTCTTGTTCTTCATGTTTTTTTGTAACAAGTGCTCAGTCCTGTTTGGGGTAATACCTCCATGATTATCCTGCTGTCAGTTGTCGGCGGGCAATCAAACTGAACGCACCTAAGGATAAACCGTAAGGATATTCCGTGTTAAAAAAGTATGAAAATAATTTCATGTCATTTAAAGTATGCAAATGTGATACATTGATGTTCAATCCGAAAGATATCTATGTTAAACATGTATTCAACAGTATTAAAATCTTTTCTAATACAGTATATATAATGCGCTGGAAATTGTTTTTATTTCAATCTTTAACACTAAAAGCGACTATAGACGTTTGTGCCCTGCCCCACCCGACCGACATCGCTCCACCAGCTAGTATATCATAGCAAACCATATCGAGCTCGATAGTGCGTCGTGTCAAGCAAGTCATGTGTGTTTTCCTCTCGAGGGAGATCAACAGAGTGAGAGAGAGCACTGTATCATGCTCATATAAATGAGGTATAACGACTCGTGATACAGTGCCCTGTCTCACTCTGTTGATCTCCCTCGAGAGGGATACACATTCTGTATCGAGCGGTTAAAGCTCGATAGGATCTGCTATGCTAACCGCCCTGGGCTGAGTCACTAAATAGATAGGTGCCTAGATATTTTGACTCATCCCCACTAGTTCAACTGAGTAGTTCAACGTTGAACTACTGAAACTTTTTTTTCCCACTAGTTCAACATTTAACTACAGGGATTTTTTTCTCACTAGTTCAACTTAGTATATATCCATTTCAGAGTTAAACTACTGGGATAAAATAGTTGAACGCACATAGAATTTTATTGTAATCGTAATTACACTTATTATGAAACCTTTTATCAGAAGTTTGGGAAGTCTTGTACCTATGTATTATTATGAGTTCTGGTTTCATCAAAAGTGGATCATAATTCGCGAAATTTTAAATGATATGGGTTACCGGTACTGTACCTGAGGCCGAAACAACAATTTTTAGAATGTCTGTCTGTTCTGTATGTTCCGTTTTAGCTCGAGAACTACTCAACGGATTTGGATGCAGTCCTTTTTATTATCATCGCAGTAACTCTGGTCAACACATAGGCTATAAGGGGTGTTCATAAAATAACGTCTAAGCTGGAAACGCATTTGGATGCGGTTTTCTTTATTATCATTCTACTTCCATTATCATTCTTCTATCACATTGGTCAACACATTGACTTTAAGGTTGTTTATAAAATAACGCCTAAGCCGAAAACGGGCCAAAGATTCACTGAACGCGGACGAAGCTGCGGGAAGAGGCTAGTTGTTAAATAAATTGGTACTCTTTATCACTAATAAGATACGCAATATTGTATTTATTCTTTAGATAATATTTGTGGAAGAGTAGTGCTAATAATACGTACATGGACGGCGGATATGATGCATGGGTACATTATATATTGCTTCTAAACTGTTAAGAAAATTATTCTTCTGATAAGATAGATAGGATTTGTGTATTTACGAATAATGGAGCAAAATAAATTTAATTTAATTTGCTCGATAATACATACACAATACACGCACAAAACTAAAAAGTAACAATATAACTTAAACCTAAAATACTTATAGAAAACTAAAGATCATTTAAGACATATTAATTTAAGAAAAAAAAATTTAAGCGTTTTTGGATAAGCGATATTATAACGATAAAAAATTGAATAAAATGAATAAAGAAAACCGGCCAAGTGCGAGCCAGAATCGCGCACGAAGGGTTCCGTACCATTATCTATAAAAACGGTAAAAAATCACGTTTGTTGTATGGGAGCCCCCTTTAATATCTATTTTATTCTATTTTTTAGTATTTATTGTTATAGTGGCAACAAAAATACATCATCTGTGAAAATTTCAACTATCTCACTATCACGGTTCATGAGATACAGCCTGGTGACAGACGGACAGACTGACGGACAGCGGAGTCTTAGTAATAGGGTCCCGTTGGTTATCTTTTGGGTACTGAACCCTAAAAATCTGGCAAGTGTGAGGTAAGCTGCTACGGGGGAGGGAGGAGGCAGTTCCATGTGGACCCCGAGGGGGTGAGGAAGGGTGGGGGGGGGCGTATTTTCGTGTGGAATAACTCGTACTATTATACCTACGTTGTTTATTAATGTTGATTTTATTTTACTAGAAATTCTTTTTTATGAATTCTTTTTGAATAGAGAATAAACCTAAGATGACTTTGATTGAAACAGCCAATATTCATACTGGAGACTTTCTAAGTGACCTACTGAAGACTTAATAAACTAATTTTTATCCTATTTTTGAATAAAAGGCAATTATGATCCACTTTTGATGAAACCAGAACTCATAATAATACATAGGTAGAAGACTTCCCAAACTTCTGATAAAAGTTTCCATGATAAGTATAAATACGATGACAATAAAATTCTATGTGAGTTCAACTATTTTGTCCCAGTAGTTTAACTCTGAAATGGATATATACTAAGTTGAACTAGTGGGAAAAAAAGTCCCAGTAGTTCAACTCTGAAATGGATTTATACCAAGTTGAACTAGTGGGAAAAAAAGTCCCAGTAGTTCAACTCTGAAATGGATATGTACATACAAAGTTGAACTAGTGGGAAAAAAAGTCCCAGTAGTTCAACGTTGAACTACTCAGTTGAGCTAGTGGGAATGAGTCGGCTGAGTTCAGTTTGATCGCTTGCCGACGCCCGGCAATCATGACATTGCTTTTGCATGCGTTGATATGCTATCCTGCTCACATCCTGCTGTACTTTGAGTGATAAGCGGGCAATCAAACTGAACGCGGCCCTGATTTTTTACCCATAAGTAGGTACTTCTCAGTACTCTTAAATATTTAGTAAGCGTATGTGCAAATTTCGTATTCCTGACAGATACGATATTAGCTGGCACAGAATCACGTTATCCTATACCTATATTAAAATAAAGCAACTTTTATGAATAGTTGCGACTATGTGACTAATTTATCAGCATGTCAAAGACCAGAGAAAATGCGCTGCGTAAAATGAAATGCCATTATCTTCCGTTATATTTGTTGTCTATGGTCTGTCATTCCGTCTCACGCCGTAATCTATGGTTTGGATAGTGTCATGTCAATGCAGGATTGTTTACTATTTACGGAAATAATAGGTTTCGGCGAATTTTTGTGCGTGTTTTGTATTATAAATAAATTAACGATCAAAAGCTGACTTTGATGTGTGCAGTATGACTGGGAAAATATTACATACAGTGCAGTGTTATCATTTCAACCTTGGATGTGTTTACGTCAAATCATTTTGATTATTTTGGGAATTTTATTCATTTCTACATTGTTTTGGTGATTAAATTTAGTGCATCTGTGTTAACAGTGTATGTGCTAGGTTACAATATCACAATGGAGCTTCCATAGCTACAGAGAAAGTTACGGAGACCATTGGGAGGTATCCAGGTTCTCAACCACGACTTCAGGTATGTTTTCTGTAGTTTTTCTGCTGAATTATGAATTAATATTGAAATAAACCTCAACTTTGAACGTATCGTTGATAAAAAATTTGTAACTTTATATTTTGTACCGTGTTGTTTAGGTTTCATGTAAACATAACCTATAAATCTTGGTTTCACTAGAAATTGTGCAAGATGATAAATCCTTGATGGTAATACATGTTGAAATTGTATAAAAAGAGATGCTCATATCATAAAACATAAGCTCACCGCTTTTGCTTTAATTCTGACTGTTTATTTACTGATATATATATGCTGTGTTATATGTTAATCAAAAGTAATTATCATGTTTTTAAAGTTTTACCATGGTTTAATATGTAAGACATGAAGTCATGATCTCATGAATGTAATACATTTTTGGCATTCTTAATAGATGTTTACTTAAAATCTTAATTATCTTTACCTTCACAGTCAAGCCAATTCTGCAGGCTTTAATTTTAGTTTTAGTGCTGTCAAAACTAAATTTTCTTCACTCCAAAATAGTTCTTTAGTTTTAACAACTAAATGTAACTTCATTACTTTGGAAAATTTTAAGTTTGACAGCACTGAAATTAAAATTAAGGCCCCTAGAATCAATGTTAATGAATCTCTATGTAGCTGAAACTGAGGGCTTTAAAAATTTAATACCTACTATTAAAACTTGAATTTCTGCTTCAGCTTCTATTAACTGTGTTTTAGGATTGTTTTGCAGTGGAAAAGATCAAGTTTTGATACAACTATATTTAAAATTGAAACCTTTCAAATCAGTGACATCACACATTTGACATTGCTGTCAAAACTTAAAGTTTTCCAAAGTAATATAGCTTCTGTTGCTAACATGAAATAACTATTTTGGAATGTGGAAAATTTAGTTTTGACAGCACTAAAACTAAAATTAAAGCCTTCAGCCTTCATGGTTATTTTTTATGACAACCCAGAAATCCTGAAATCTTTCAGTGTCCCCTTATTGACACTGACCAAATTATGGTTTCAAAGGAATAAAACAATATTTTAACTTGACAGTCATAAATAAGTAAGTATTCAGACTATGACATAGGAAGTTAAAGAAACCGCAAATCTATGGTGTTGTAGTGCTAGATACACCACAGCAAATGATTGCAGAGAATGTATTAACATTCAGCTATTAAAGCAAATTGAATTTCTTTGACTTAAAAAACTGCAACTGTGACCTGATGACCTTGCTCTGAACTACAGATAGCGTGTGAATTGAAACAAGTGCTCCCGCCCTTCCCCTCGACATCTGCACACCTCACTCACATGCCTGCTGTGTGCGTAGAGAGAATGCCTATGTGTACACATAGTGCATTCTTCAGGTCTGCATTCAGCTTGCGCATTATCTGTACTTCTTTATTAGTTTGGTCATATTTACTTCTGCGGTCTGCCTGATGATGACGTTATATGGTTGTAAATGTATCTGTTGTGTCGAACCTTCTTTGCATCTTTCACATTTATCTATTTAGTTGTAAATGCTTGTTAAAAATATTGTGTGTAATTTTCAACATAGATTATAATTCAAGTAATTAATAAAGATATCATTGATTTAAATTCCCACAGTTACTTCATACCTATAAAGTTAGCTTTTGGCATAAATCTTTTGCATATTTAATCTTTAAGTCAAAAATAAAGTAATGTTGGTTCAGCATTAGGTAGTTTTATTTCTATGACTTTTGGCAGGAAGTTTGATAATCATGGAAGAAAATAAAATTGGGATTTTGATTTTCATACTCAAGTCTAGAGATGGCACCCAGGTAAATTCCCAATAATCTGTTATTAAGTGATTTGTCAAAAATGTTGTGTTTCTTTTTGATATATGTAATGTATATGGTCACCCAACCCTAAATACCAGAGACGAGTGTTGCTTAACCTGAAGCACAAAGATGTTAAACATTAAAATTAATTTAACTGAAGTGTTCAAAATTATACTTATTGTTGAAGAGTTACGTTTGTATCAAAGACTCATTTAATATTTGTTGATTAATTTAATTACACTTATAGTGATTTCACCCAAATAAATACCCATTTAGGGTTGATTTAATACCAATTTATCTGGATAAATTCCCATTGGGAATCTTTCAGCTTCCCATCTTTACTCAAGTCATCAAGTTCATTTATATGTCAGGTAAAGAATATCAAAACAAAAAAAAATAGAGTTGCATTGAGAACCTCCTTTTTTGAAGTTGGTTAAAAATAAGTGTAAATGGTCCACACCTAGTTTTTGTGTGAACATAACCTTCGTGGGACATGGACACAGTACATACACACACAGTACTACCATGCAGGACTATTTGATATATCATGAGAAAGTTAGTTACCAGTTTTATTTGTGAACAGCAGCGGTTCAGTTGGTAGGATGCTAAAATGTAAATCTTGAGAACTGGGTTTGATTCCTGCCAGTCAAGGATGCACTATTGAGTAATTTGTGTGCAATAATGTGCATAGTGCTTGTACTTACCACTTGCTGAACGATAAAGGAAAACACTAAAGGTAAATGCAGTTCTACAAATCGTGTACGTACATTTGAGCCTAAAGTATGTTGATAAGGCTGACCGCCTTATATTGGGACAAAGTCTTTGGTGAGTGGTGGGTGTATGAGGGTCGATGGTTACAGTCAACCTTTGACACTCCTTCGGGGACGTATATGTGTCAGTACATTTTAGTACTTCTCTGGACTAAGCGTCATGTTGTAGAACACATAATGTAAAAAAACATTTTATCAAACATGAAATAAAGAGCATATTAAATATTGGTAAAACAATGGCTAACATTTACCCCATTTTATTTTATTGAACCTTTGCTTGTACGTCGTATTACGTATACAGGATTTCTGTTAATAAAAATCTAAATTATTAATAAAATATTTTTTTTAGTTTTGATTGTCACACTTGGTAGAATATAGGCAGTATAAATACATTAATATTTAAGACAATTGCTTGTTGTACCCATAAAGATAAATATAATCCATGGTTAGCCAATTACCCTATTGCACTAACAATAAACTTGCTGTATGTGTCCAGCTCCATGAAGCGATTGAAGCAAGCAGATGTGCTCGACTCCTAGGGGATTATTCTGGCAGTGGTCAGTTCTCTCAAACACCATATTATAATCCTAAACACATCCGAATATAGTTTGGTGTTTGATACTTAGGTACTTACTAGATAAAGAAAATAAAGAATATAAAGAAAGTTTGCTGATGATATTACTTCCCAGAATTTGATCCTTGTAAGTGATACTATCAGATGGTGCAATAATATACAGTGTGTTTTTTTATTAAATCAGCGGGTGCGATTCTCGGCTAGGAAAATTATAGTCCACTGTTGGATGTAAGCCTCTCCAAGGGAACGCTATGTTTTTCTATTTTCAATCCTCATTCAGCCACTACCGGATAATATTTTTAAGATTGCCAGTCCAGCGAGCTGGCGGGCATCCTACACTGCGGCTGCCTGTTTGTGGTCTCCACTAGTTTACTACTAATTTATTTCATCTGTGGTCTCCACCGTGAAATTATCAAGCTAAAGTGGCAGTAGCCTGGTCAGCTGGTCAAATCTGCCGAAGAAAAGGCAACCAAAACTGCCTTTTTTTTGCAAAATTTATTGCTTTTGACTAAATCATTTCGGGTTTCTAAGAACTAGTTACTTATTGATTTCTTCAAATCGTGAAGTAAGTTTTATTTATAGTTGATAACTTCTAATTATAGGTTGAATCAGCTGAGAGAACATTGCATCACAATCCAACTCCAACTACTTGGATTGTACCACCCCTAGATTGTGTATTTACATAAACAGTTAAAATGGAATCTTTCTCCTTAACGATGTGGTTCAAAATTGTATAAATAAGTAGATCCATACTAGTGGTGGTCTTTAAGTACCATTTTCTTCATATACTCATTTCCTATTTTATAGGCATACACAGGTTGTATTAATGGCGTCCTCGGAAGATTTAACCGCAATCTCTGCTGAATTCTGAACCATGGATAAAGTTTCGAACAAAACTTATTAAAGAAATTACTTCCTCCTATAAATTTTAATACCTACTCGTCATTAAAAATAATTCCCTAACGTATTTGCAAAAGTTTTGTTTGATCGGTAGAGCGTGTGTTATGTTGTACCAGCCCAAATTAATTGAAGCGATTTCTGGAAATAACGTAGCATTGATTTCACCTGACCACTTTTTTATTCAGTTGTAGGTTCAATCACGAGCAACGATAACGCGAAGGGCGATTTACATTTCATTCAAACTAAAAGTGGTCATCTCCAACTAATATATGAGCCGTACATCTTCGTGACGGACAGCGTGAGAAGCGGCCGGACATTCTGGCGGTGCATGGAATACGGGAGGCGCTGCCGGGCCCGCATCACCTCCAAGAACAACATCCTGCGCATCACGAACCCCATACACAACCACTCGGAGACACACATGCAGAAGATCGCAAGGAAATACGAGCAGGGCGAGGTGGTCACCTGCCCCACTGTCTAACACGCCTACTTGAGATTTTATTGTTCGGATCTTTCTCTGTAACGTGTGTCATCCAGCGTCCACCTGTCATCACGAACCCCATACACAACCACTCGGAGACACACATGCAGAAGATCGCAAGGAAATACGAGCAGGGCGAGGTGGTCACCTGCCCCACTGTCTAACACGCCTACTTGAGATTTTATTGTTCGGATCTTTCTCTGTAACGTGTGTCATCCAGCGTCCACCTGTCATCACGAACCCCATACACAACCACTCGGAGACACACATGCAGAAGATCGCAAGGAAATACGAGCAGGGCGAGGTGGTCACCTGCCCCACTGTCTAACACGCCTACTTGAGATTTTATTGTTCGGATCTTTCTCTGTAACGTGTGTCATCCAGCGTCCACCTGTCATCACGAACCCCATACACAACCACTCGGAGACACACATGCAGAAGATCGCAAGGAAATACGAGCAGGGCGAGGTGGTCACCTGCCCCACTGTCTAACACGCCTACTTGAGATTTTATTGTTCGGATCTTTCTCTGTAACGTGTGTCATCCAGCGTCCACCTGTCATCATCGACCAAATAACGTTTTTATTATAATTTGTATTTTCTAGGGCTCCATACCCAAAGGGTTTAAAATGGAACCAATAGTAAGTCTCGGTTGTCTGTCCGTCTGTATGTATGACACAGTCTCAAACTTTTGAACTGAAACTAATGTTATAAAATTTGAATATAGTACCGGACAAGTGTAAGTTCGACTCGCGCCCCGAGGGTTCCATACAGGGTTGGCACGATTAAATCATTTTCATTTAAATCAAATGGTTTTTTCAATAAAAATCTTTTATAGAAATCAACACAAAAACGTATTAAGAAATTATATGTTAAATACTAGGGTCTTTTACATCTGAGAAATCAATTATCATTATTGTAATGCTTAAATAAAAAAAATAGTTTTCCAGCCTTTTCAATTCCCTGTCGGTTTCGTGATTTACTATGAATAATTCCAAAGGTGGAAAACACTCCACAGCAGGGTACCTAGCATAGTAGACCATTTCGAGCTTTGAGAGCTCGATATACACTGTCTGTCCCTCTCCAAGTAGATCAACAGAGTGAGACAGAGCACTGTAACCTATTCTCGTGCAGCAAACCTTAAATTTAGAGTTGAAAAACCTAAAATAATACAAGTTCATTTAACTTCTATCCATCTACGTTAAAGCCTATTTTGCAATGAAAAGTTTTAGGTACTGGCAGTTCTAAATCTAATATTTGCTACAATGAGAATAGGTGCCATTGTATAACGCGCTATCGAGCTCGATATGGTTTGCTATGCTAGACTAGCAGCTGAAGAAGCTATCGCCCCAAACAATTCGAATGGTCCAGAATACCATAACAGCACCTAATTGTCGACTTTTTTGAAAGGAATAGACTTTTTTAAGGTCATATAAAAGTATAAATTTTTTTCTCCTTGAAATACTAAAGATATACATGAAAATATTCAGGAACTGAATAAATAGCTTTGATGACGTAATAGTCATGTCATTCAAGCATTACAGGAAATAGGCCATCGCCCACAAGAAAAAAAAAGTAATTTCAAAACCGATTCTTCAGGTTTTATCCCCTTTTTTTTAATTTATTATTTCTTTACGTCAAGGAACTCTCCCTATTGAGCCTAAACGGTACGACTATTACGTCACATTCCCATTTCTCCAAACTGAAAAAATATACAAAAAAGCCTGTTACAATTTATGGTTGGTTCGAATTGCTTAACCATTGGAAAAATCTTTGACTGTTCCTCTTCACTAAATACACGAAAAAATAAAAAATATCGTCATAAATTAGGATTTAAAAAAAAATCATGGTTTTTTCCTACTCTGGTTCCATACTGATCTTTAGGAACAGTTGTATCTTTTTGTTCACATCTACTCGTAGTTCAGAGGCCTGACCTGCAATTTCACATATGTATTTAAGAATATCATGTTAAGCGATACAAGAGGATTGGTTATGGTATATAACCAAAAAAATGTAACCTAGTATATGCAACGCAGAGTTGCGGTTTTCTCATTTATTTCTTACTAGCTTTTGCCCGCGGCTCAGCCCGCGTGTTATTCGGCTTAACGACATGCTTTTTTCCGGGATACAAAGTTGCCTATTTGTTAAGTTAGGGTATAGGTTATATCCATTCTAAATTTCATGTAAATCCGTTCAGCCGTTTCAGCGTGAAAGATACACACACACAAACTTTCGCATTTATAATATTAGTGTGATAGATAGGTAGTAAATTTAAAGGGATTGTAAAAAATAAGATAATTCCGTGACGTTTCTATCCATTATATATTTATTAAATATACAATAAAAAACGCAATTAATAGCGATTTTCCTTTTTTGACAATTAACATATTTTTCTCAATACGTAACATCAAAATTCGCAAATATTCGCAGCAATTTTTTTTATAAATGTTTCTTATGATTATCTGGGCTACAAATCCACACTAGGGTTCCGTTTGGAAACGAGTGAATTTCACTGGGAGTGATGCGAATTTCACCCTAGAGCGTTCAAAAATTGACCCGAGTTAAACCGAGGGTAACGGAGCTGTTAGCTGACAGATGCACAAAAGTGTTTTGAAACGCTTCGGAGTAATGCGAAAATCATACTGGGCCACCTGATTGGTGCAACCAGATTTTTGTTTCTCTTGCTCCTATATCTATCTGTCTCTTTCTAATAAACGAGTGAAATTTCGCACTATGATCGCACGTTCTGAAACGCTTCCTACATGTAAAGCGTGGTAAACCGTGGGTAACTGTCAAAAGCCACTATGAACTTTAAAAATTGACTTTTTTTTTCTCATGTTATTATTACATTAGCTTTTGCCCGCGGCTCCGCCCGCGTGCTTTCGGCTTAACGAAATGCTTCTTTCCGGGATAGAAAGTAGCCTATGTGTTAAGTTAGGGTATAAGCTATATCTATTCTAAATTTCATCCAAATTCGTCCAGCCGTTTCACCGTGAAAGAGTAACAAACATACACACACACGCACACACAAACTTTCGCATTTATAAAATTAGTGTGATTATCAACATGTAAAACTGAAATATAAAATTTAAAACGTATAGTTGTTTCAAAATCTTCATAAGATAAGGTTTTAAAAAATGTATTTCTTACCAAGCTCAACGAGAAATTCATTTTTTAAGTGATGAGTTGAGCAGACTTGACATGGACATTCTATGTTGTCAATCTTTCGGTAAAATGTAGGTATATTGTTTTTAGTCTGCTAGTTTTTGCGTATTATAGTTATTTGTTGTGATTTGGTTACAAGATTTGAAGAATTGACCCAATAATTTGGCTTGAATAAACAATTTAAATATTAAAAGCAGAAATATTTTATCTCGTCTTGTTTTGCCGCTGTCTGAAAACGTTATACTTTCTTACCAGCCTTTCGCCCGAGGCTCCGAATACCTTTGTCACTTGAGCGTTATACTATTAGCTAGTGGACGTCCTATATCGATATCGTTACCAAACTATCAAACTGTGAGTGAGTGAGAGATAGCACACTATTTTTTTAGTAAGTGCGATAGGGACGGCATGAATTTGAATGAACTGTAAGATAGTTTACAATTAATTCGGACCGCGGGGCTACTGATACACGGGGGCTCCGCCGGCGTTTGTTCAATCTCTGCTCTGTTTTCGGCTCGGGCATTATTTTATCAATACCCCTTCTAAATTCGTAGCGGACGCGATGAGTCCTGCACCGACTCTCCGTGATCGTGAGTACTGTGCACTTCCCCCCGGTCAGTCGGCCCAGCCAGGACAGCTCCTTGAAGTAGAGCCGAACAGTTTCAGCATGCTGACACAAAAACTGGTCCAGTGAAGGGAAGGCGGAGCTCGTCGCGATCCCTGCTTTACCCCTTACATCCTATATGTTGACCAGGGTCACTACGGTGATAATAAAGAAAACATCATCCAAATATGTGAGGTTCTTGAGTTATATATATAACGGAACGTACGAGTACATGCAGATAGACATACAAAAATTCTAAAAAATTGATATTTCGCAATAATATTCAATGTATACGTACAGATACGAGATCAGTATTCATTCATAGACATTAGAGATATAAATTGCGGTCAAGAGAATGTCAATAAAATAAAAAAATAGGAAACTTCACGCACACGACAAGCGTTTGTTGTTCTCGCAGAATGCAAATAAATCGTCAGTACGGACCCCTCGGCAGGCGAATTCGATTCTTACTTAACCGAGGATTTTAATTTGATTTACCATTTATTTTATAATTGTTCATAATGTGTGTACGGAAACGAAAGAGCGCTCATCCACTTTTTTGGGCTTTTAATGCTTTAAATTTCAAGATGGGTGACTGCGCTTCTTGAGATAGTACCTTTTTGCTTTATATCAAATGATATGAAGCATTTCATGAACTCATGTTATGAAGGACTTAAACAGATTTCTGTTTTTATTCTAATTGCAAAATACAATGAATTATTGTTTCCGTTTTACTAATACCTAGTAACATGCAATTATGTTCGCATGTCCTGAACTTCTTATTTTTAGTAATTCTAATTTTTGTCTAGTTTTTTTTGTAATTTCATGAAAGACGTGATCAAGTAGCACTTAAGATGATTTAATTAAGATATGAGTAGATTAAAATAAAGTTTGTACAAAATGAAAAAAACTGTTATTATTTATAATATGGTATATACGAGTTAAGGACATTTGGTCCGAAAAAAATCTGCAGCGCTAATGGCGACAAAGGTATTTCTGTTGAATATGTGGTGGTATTAACATTACATAAATAATGTTGACGTTCATTTATCACTTATCAGCAATCCCTAAAGATGACATTTGACTATTATAGAGTGATCATTGAGCATAGGTATGGTGGGCAGGCGCAGGCGACGACGTTGAGGTGCGGTACGGAGTGACGCGTCGCGGCGCGCCGGCGCTGCTGCTGGGCGGGTTCACGTTCGTGTCGCGCAAGCGTCGCGGCGCACGCGTCTATTGGTCGTGCAGCAGTAGGCACCGCGGCTGCGGCGCGCGCGCGCTCACCGCCGCCGGCCGGCTGCTCACCGCGCGCAATGCGCACACGCATGCGCCGCACCGCCCGCTACTCGACGAGCACCAGCGCATCGAGAGCCTCATTGAAACTATCACCACCGCTATCTGACTCTACCTTCGATATACATGTGCATTACGAGTATAATGATGTCGCTTCATTTCAAAACCTCTCACATTAAAATAGGAGTGTGTGTGTTTATCTGTGCTGTTCAGATCGCTGGCTGGGTTGTTTGTGACGGTGATGGTATGTTACAGTCGAGTTCGTGATCTCGAACCGCGGCAGGCGACACATGCGGCTAGGCGGGTTCTCTTTCTACGCGGAGAAGGTGTTCCCCGAGAAGAACAAAGTACGGTGGCGCTGCACGCGGCGCACGTGTCGTGCGTACGCGCACACACTGCACGACCGTATCTTCGCGCTGAGCAACGTGCACTCGCACGCGCCACCCGTGCTGACGCCCGCCGCCGCCACAGCAGTCGCCGCTGCCGCCGCCGCCGCCGCGCAGCGCGCCTTCGCGCAAGCCGCGCTCGCTGCGCATGCTAAGGCAATGCTCGAGGACTAATTCTTTTTTGTGTCACTAAATCGCTTTATGGTTTTGGACGCTTGAGTAGAGCTTGGGAGGTGTCAAGCACGTTATATCTTTATCATCTTTGCTTTAGGGATGAATGCAAGTTGACATAACCTAATTTGAAATCTCTTTTGGCCTGGATACAACGTGTTGCGGGAACCCGAGCTCTCTTTTTAACTAACTAAACGCAGGATGTAATGGTCTCTCGCATAAATAACAATGTAAAGCTTACTGGACATGTGATGGTGCAATGTGGTTTTGGTTGCTGGAACACAATCTAATCCTTCATTCGTCACTAATAAGTACTTCGTCAGCGGACTTCTTTCGTGTAAAAGTCCATTAACCTTATTTTTGGGACACACCACGGATCATGGCTCCTAAAAATGCATCTAAATCAGTTTGGTAGTTCTTGAGTTAAAACGCAACATACATACACACAAATACATACAGACAGACAAAAATTCTAAAATCATGGTTTTAGCTTTTAGCCTCAGTACAATACTATAACCCATTTCATTTAAAATTTCGCGGAAATATTAAATGTACAGACACGATCTTTTTACTAGTTTATTTATTAGTATAGAGATAGTAACTACTCGTAAATAGGATTTCCGTTAAACAATATTATTACTGCGACGCGGCGATATTTTTTTAAATTGAACATTTTGATATTAGATATTTTGGTGTGTATGAACACAGCAAAGGCGCAAAAATGGAAGTAATGTAGCTACGGTCAGTCTGTCTGTTGCACAATACTGTCGACTGTCGAATTGCACTAACTAAAGTATGTTCTATCGTTTCTAAATAATAAAAGTAGATATTTAATAATATTATATAGTAAAATCATTATCTAGTCAATGTTGACGCTTAGCGCTCAATAAGTCGGATCTCAGCTATTAGACATTTATGTATAAACTCATAAATACCGTAAAATATTTATTACTAAGATTTCAAAAATAAATAATTTGTGTAATCGTGAAACTTGTTGTAAGTGGGACTATAAACACAATTAATTCACTGAAAAAAAAACTGACATGTAATTTATGAATAAATTATTGTAATTTGTAATTCTTAAAAAGTGTTATATATTAATAGCAATGAAAACACGTAATAATATTTAATTAAATGAATGATATTAGTATGCTTAATATAATGGTACAATTTTGTCTTTTTACTAACTCCCTATACATTTGTGTTCATGTCTTATAAATAACTAATGTCAATTTAATTATGTGCTACCTTCTGATGGCTTATTTTGTATCATGAAAAATACAAGAAAATATGAAAATATTCCATTGAAATGGAACACGAATATTTCCGAACAGAATAAGCGGTAATGTAGAAGGAAATAAATAGTTAAATTGACGCCGACATTTCTAAATCACATCATGCTTTAAATAAATAACGTAACTTGCATGTTTGTAGTAACAAAAAAGGTTGCGGCAAGATTAAAATCAAATATTGCAATATAGAAACGCGGAGTATAATATTAAAAGAATAACGCAAAACGTCCTACAATTAAGTAGCCGTGAATGGCTCGACCTCTACCCTATACCATCAAAATATAAATTTTAAATCCTTATTTATTGCAATATTTTATCGTGAACGAAGGTACTTAACGGGTTGTGGTGTGGTATATGTGTTTTTCGTAAAATTCTAAGTAGGATAGTATTAGAACGGTACGATTTGTGTCCGCAGACAAGTTGGTGCGCCTGTGCATGGGCCCGGGCGGCCGGCCGCGGCTGTGGGTGAGCGGGCGCAGCTTCTACGCGGCGCACACGATGCGCTCGGGCGTGGTGCGCTGGCGCTGCACGATGGGCGGCTGCGGCTGCAAGGCGTACACGCAGTGGGGCACGCTGCACAAGCTGGTCGGGGAGCACAACCACGCCGCGCGGGACCGCGCCAAGCCGCGCCGTCCGCCGCCGCCGGTGCCGCTGCTCGTGCCGAGACCGCCCAGGCTAGACTTCGACAAGTTCAACCCGGCCTCCTGGACCGTTAAATACTAACTACCTCCTTTACACCCAGAAATGTCCATCTCCTGCCTTGTTAGAAAACGTCGTGAATCGTATTAGATCTTAGCAGAGAACGATGACGTACTTCTCGTCCGAAGCAGTGATATATGCAAACAATCTCATGGTACAGGTAGCCCCGACTTTTTACTATATATGGAATCGAAAATGTTTTTTGTTTTCGTTGTGTGGTCTCATTATTTCATTAGGTAGTTAAAGTGGATTGCCGGCAGTTCGTGATAGAGATAGTTTTGTCTGGTAGAGTCATTTTTAATGCAATAAAAATTATTTTTCAATGTCCTAAACTTTTAACGATGTAATATAAGTAGAAATTGCTTCTTAAGTGAAATCCTCGAGAAAATCTTGTACCTCTTTAATAGTGCCAAAAAAAACGGATTTATACCTAGGTTTATTAGTATGTAACATACGTACCATCAGAGAAATTGCCGCTGATCCACTTATCACACTTAAACTATTGCAATACGGGTGATAAGTAGGCCTGCGGATTTTTATTCCATAGTACATACTCATTAGAATGCGTGTTGCCCAACAGGGCAGTTTCTGTTTTTGTAATTTTGAACTGCATAAATAATGTGATAGTGCAAGGTTCACACAGACTAGTTAATATTTTGTACATTAGTTGTTAAATCATGATCTCAATGAAGGTATTACCTATTTACTTTTTGTGCCAAATAATATAATCGTTAATAAGCTTGTTTTCATGTACAAATTGGGTGTGATTAATTTTTGAAACATGCATTTACGGGTTTGAACAGAGAATTATTTTTCTCTGAGAGTTTGGTCCAAATTGATTTTTCTATCTGCACTCTAATAATATTTATACAAATTATTTTGACGTCTTCCCAAGTAAATCTAAGTTACATGCCAAAGAAGCACCAAAAATGTTTTTACCTTTCGTTATGTAAATATTTGATTAATTAGTTTGGTAAGCTAAAGTATTGCTCATGTAGTATGTACTTAAAGATATCATCTCGTAGAGGAAAAAGAAAACTCTTTTTAATGATTATCTATTTATTGTTGATGTATTTAATTTAAGTACGTAACAGTGAAATATAAATCTTGACAAAAGGTGGTGTTTTATTAATCGGTTGAAACAATTAAACATTTTGAAAGTCAGACTTGAAGTTTTTATTGAAAACCCTGGACCTGGTAAAAATTATAGGGCAAATATGATTTAAGATTTACAACTTATATGAAAATTCATAATATTGAATTGGGGTACAGTATATTCGCAGTTTATAGTGCCACGAAGAACTTTAAGAAAATGACCCATCTGTTAGGTGGAAACATCACTAGTTCTACGTGAAACTATCAATTGTGGGTAATCCAAATTTCAATTCTGTATATTGAAGTGCAAGTTAGGCCGACTTGCACCAAGCAAACTTAACTCGGGTTAACTAACTTTTTATGTTTTGTCCCTTTCACATCAAACCATACAGATAAGGACAAAGCATAAAAAGTTAGTTAACCCGAGTTAAGTTTGCTTGGTGCAAGTCGGCCTTAGTTGTGTAATGGCATGTTAGATTGTAAGTGACGGGGTTTGGTAGGTATATATTAACAGTTATGTTTGCATACAGCTCGGTTCATTCGCGCCGGCAAGGGCCGCCTCCTGCTGCACCGCGGCTACACGTTCCGCTTGAAGAACAACTTGGCGCACGGGCGCAAGCAGTGGTACTGCTCGTCGCGGCTCACCTCGCGCTGCCTCGCCGACGTGAACACGGAGGGCCCCGAGGGACACGAGCGCATCGTGCGCTGCCGCTACTCGCACAACCACGCGCCGCCCAACGTGCGCCGGTTCGCCGACGGCCGCTACGTGGTGCGCACGCCGCACCAGAGCGGGCACCGCGCGCCCGCGCCGCTCGACCCGCACCACCAGCTGCTGCAGCTGCAGCACGCGCTCGCGCTGTACGCCGCCACCGCGCACGCCACCGCCAGCGCCAACGCCGCCGCCGCCGCGCCGCCCGTTCAGGGCTCCCCGTCCGCGCTGCCGCCGCCCTCGCAGCCGCACCAGGGCAAGCCGCTGCTGGTCGACACGCCCTGCACCGAGGAGGACTAGGCAGCGCACATCGTCGCGGGCTCGCGCCGCAACAACCACCTCGCGCGCGTCATCGAGGAGCTCGCCGCACAAGCGGTGCCCTTGCAGTTGCGGCTCGCTAACTGAGACCACTTGCTGGCGACGATGCCACTTCTCCACATTAGTATACTAAATATGACACCTCTATAGGTAATATAACGCTAGACGCGGTCATCGTCTAATCTCACACGACTCTCGACTCGATCCCATGTGACGTGATTTGCGATGCAAGTTATGGACGGCGATTCAATATTTGTGGAAAGCCTTTTGGCAAACGACACGACGTAGAATAAAATATTTAGGTTAAATATGTAATTTAAAAGGGGATAAGGTGTGGTATACTTAAAATTCAGCGACGGCTATTGTTGGGTAATAGAATATCGGTAAAATGAATGTATGCATGTAAAACATCATTTAGGTCAGGAATAGTTGTAAGTTCTGTTTCAGTGTTTGGAATGTTACATTTGACGATCTTTGGGTTGACCACTGAACTATGTAATACGCGTGTTATCTAAGAATCTAAATATCCGTGTTAGGTCGATCAAAGTAGGTTTGGGTATTTATTAAATCGCATAATAAGAAGGATAAATTGTAAATGTTAGGACATTTAAAAGGTTTGGGTGTCAGGTTAAGCGATAGATTTAGATGGTTAATATCTGGAAAGCGACCTATTATTGCGTTTGATTAGTTTAGAGAATCGGTTCTGATCAGCCCCAGTTGAAACAAAGGCTAGACATGTGCATGCAGCAGGCAGGTTAGCAGGACAGGCCGGCGCTCGACTGCTGACGCGCAGCGCGTGACGTCACCTCACACGTGCGCGGGAGTGTCGCGGCGAGCGTCGGCGACGCGGCGGCGACTGATAGTATGACTCAGTCCTGAGCAAAGCAATATTGTCTCCTTGACTGTACTTAGTAATACTATTTATTTTGAGAGATTTAAACTTGCTATTTTCATACTTTTTATATAAGATATTGGGACTTATACGATTTACATACAATACGTCCCCTTTTTAATGGATTATTACAATAATGAACACACAACACCTTCGGTATCTACCTGGAGTCTATCTAGTTTAGACTGAGATTTAATAAAACTAGGTGCAGTGACGTCCAACACTACGGACGGAAACACCGACAACTGAGAATAGTCAATTAACGATAATATACCAAAGCTCCCTTGGCGTAGCGCACCCAGTGCCGTAGAGGCTGACACACACAACACGGAGACTATAGGGGCGCCGCGCTACTCGCTCGTAACACGTAAATCTTACTAGGTAACAGATGCTAAGTGCGAGTTGCCATCGAATGACCGCGTGAATCGAGTTAAGCCGGGTCTCCAGCGCACGTTTTGTGCTACACACTACACCAAAACGTGTACACAAAACATTGTTTCGCTACACATTTTTACTGATAAGCATGCAGATGTCGCGGATTACCGCGGGTACTTCGATATATAAAGAAAGGTAGGTGAATCCTTTTATCTGTGGCTTTTATTTTTATTGACATGGCAACATTAAGAACATATTATGATTGTCTGTGATAAGGAAAAAGCCACAGACAAAAGGATTCACCTACCTTTCTTTATATATCGAAGTACTCGCGACATCTTATAAACACAAATATGTAGCGGAACAATATACTGTGTAGACGTTTTGGTGTAGTGTGTAGGACAAAACATGCGCTGGAAACCCAGCTTGACTCGATTCACGCGGTATTAAAGTCATTCGATGGCAACTCGCACTTAGCGTGCAGGTAGTACCGCACCACGCCGGTATACTGTGCCGCTTTAAGAATCGATTTAAATAAAGTACTTAAGCTCAATCAACTACCTCTTTACTTTTTATACGGGTTTTTACAGTATATTTAACAATAATTAGTTTAATTATATACAATATTTTACAGACGAATTAATACTCAGAAGCTTTACTCGTGTAAGGTGTTAGGTTAAGGTAGGCTAGCTAGCGTAGGCTCGGGGGCCGGTGCGCTCGACGCAAAGGGTCCGGCCCGCCACTTTTACCTATTATTGAAACTCAACTACCTCTTTACTAGTTTTAAATTTGTACTCGATCGTTCGCTGTTGACGACTTATCATAGTTTCTTTTTGTGACTGTTGTCTAAATATATTTTATTAATTGTTTTAGTGAAAATAATTTGTTGCTTATCTTAATGGATTTCGTTGTAACTTAAGGTCGTGGTAACTATTAATTAATCTATGACTCCGATTCAAGTACAAATTTTACTTATACTTACTAATTTTAATTGTTATTTAGATGTCTTAGGCTTTAATATTCGTTATTTCTGGACAACAAGTGTATTGAAGATGTAGTCTAACGGACTGCAACGGTTGTGTCAAATCTATGTTACTTAATTAATGACTGTATGTAATATAAGGGAACAAAACAATTAATTAAGAAGAAATTGGCACTACGTTGTTGTAATAAATAGTATCAACTTTGACGTGGATATTACAAGTACGACTAACACTTACTCCACGTAATATTGTCAAAAACAAATACATTAAAGCGCATTGAGATGGCAGTATGGTCAAATCTCAACTTTACGAGTACGGACGTACAATAACAGGCAGACGGAGTTTCGCTAGTTAACAACTGAAGCACCCATAGTAAGTCTACTCTCTTGTATGTACGCCTGAGCCTGGCACGCACACATTTTCATCATAGTAAGTCCACTCAAAACATTTGTAAACCGCTGCCATTGCGGTGCTTCAATCGTTGCTTAGCGGCGACTCATTCCGCCTTTTTTTGTGCGTTCATGAATAAAAGAAATAAAAAACCGGCCAAGTGCGAGTCGGACTATAAAAACGGCAAAAAAAATCATGTCTGTTGTATGGTTGTATGGGAGTGTGCAGGTCCGACTCGCACTTGGCCGGTTTTAGTAGTTGTTGTTATAGCGGCAACAGAAATACATCATCTGTGAAAATTTCAACTGTCTAACTATCACGGTTCATGAGATACAGCCTGGTGACAGACAGACAGACGAGTCTTAGTAAAAGGGTCCCGTTGGTTACCCTTTGGGTACGGAACCCTAAAAATATCGATACTGGAGAAAATAAATACTGCATTATACTCAGAACGCGTCATGCTGTATATGTATCCATTCTGATTCGTGAACATATAAAAAAAAAGGTCTAGTATACTTTGTACTTCGGATATTCACGGCAAGTTGTCAACGCACTGAATTATAAACACTTATTACCTCAATCGGGTCATGCGACTCCTTAGTTTGTTAGAAAACATCTTTCATTATAAAAGGAGCCGCGGTAAACAGCGAAAATTCTATTGATATAGATGTTAGTATTTATTGTAATTATAAGAAATTAATCGTCAATTACAGAAAACTGCAAACTCGAATTTCAGTTGGGTTATTTGTGAAGAAATTATACTAATATTAGTAGATAAGTTTTCTGTCTCCGATGTTGTATATTTGTTATATATTCGTCTTTTCTAACTCCGTTTCTTTGTCGATATTGGAACAACAAAGCCGATTCTGAAGGTTTTTATTTTAGTTTTAGTGCTGTCATAACTAAATTTTCTTCATTCAATTTTTTATTTCATCATCATCATAAATTTAAAAGCTGTACTCTTGTCGGTGAAGTCTTTTCCATTAACTTCTGCACTCCGCCTCCTGTTTAATTTATTGATACGACACTACATTTACTTTTTCTTTCACTTGATCCATGAACATTCTCCTGGGCCTTCCTCTCTTTCTTTTTCCCTCCACTTTGCCTTCAATTATGTTTTTGATGTAATTGTCATGTCGTATCAGATGTCCCAACATCTTTCCCCTTCTATTATCTATAGTCTTCATCAAATCTCGCTTTTCATTTACAATCTGCAGGACCTCTTCATTGCTCTTCTTTTCCATCCAACTAATTTCTTCTATTCTTCGCCAACACCACATTTCAAAGGCTTCCAATCTTTCTCTGTCACGTTTTGCATGGTCCATGTTTTACATCCATATAGAGGCAATGCTCCAAATGTATACTTTTATGAGACGTTTCCGGATATTCCGCAATATGTGGGCTTTTTTAAAATTAATTAATTTAAAGGTACCAACAATGTATTTATTTTATTTATTACACTTTATGTACATTTACACAAAAACATAAAATAGGATATGAAGAAACAATTTCATATTGTACAAAGGTGGCACTTATTGCTAATAGCAATATCTTCCAGGCAACCTTTGGGTGGAAGAGATGTGAAAGAAAAATATAGAGGGGAACATGTAAATGTAAAATAAACTAGAGGAAACTACATAGAGTTAATATTAGTAATGCCTAATCCTATAATAAACGAGTACATCAACAGTCAACACAAACATTCAAAAAAGTACATTAATCGGCCTTTATCTAGTGTTGTCATCATTGACAGGGCGTACAAGGCATTACTGGGATACAATTTTGTTAATGATAAAATATTAGCAATATAAATAATTAATCAAATATTAATTACAATTAACTAGACAATATTAACAATTTACACTTGAATTTAAACTTAAAATCTAGACATACAATATACGCAAATTATTTAAAAATGTATTACATTAAAATGTAATCAGGAGAGAAAAATTTAAACATTCAAATTCAATTAAAACAGTCAGAGATAAAAATATATTTTTTGATTTGGCTGAAATATCTTATACTATATAACATATATCTATATAGTACTTTAGTGTTAACAACTGAAGCTTTATTACTTTGAATAAAATCAAGTTTTGACAGCACTAAATCTAAACATAAAGCCTTCAGAATGGACTTTATTGTAAATTTAAGTTTATCTTGCTCACAATTACTCATACTCACCATATTACTATAATCCATTATCCAACGAACTGTAATCATTCGCAACAGAAGGCATCGAAGTCGATTTAAGAAACGGAACGTAGCAGTCGTAAGTTATTAATTGAGAATACGACTGAGCAATGTTGTTGCGTGCGTCTCGTCTAGTGTACACATAGTGCGTGCGTGTCGCCGCGGCTCCGGCTTCCACAACCATGGCTTCATCTCACCTTTCGTTCCGAAATTACTCACAGCACTTTCACTATTAATGCTGTAAGGTGGTTGAACCGAATCCCGGTGCAAAATTCACATCATAATATTGTTTTCCTTACTTGTATGCAAAAATTGCGTTTTTAAGCAATTAGCGGAAATTGATTACTAACAGTAGGGTTCTCGCATTAAAATTATGTTATTTTATGCTTTACGTTTTGATTACCTTCGATTACAACGTTAAATACGCTTTTAAGTTTGTTAATCGAATGCAATCAAAATGTGAATCATAAAATTATAGAATTTGAATGTTAAACCCTAATTATTACTAATCAATTTCCGCTAATTGCTTTAAAACTCAATTTTTGCATACTTTTTATTCAAAGGTAAGGAAAACAATATTTAGATGTGCATTTTGCACCGGGATTCGGTTTAACCACCTAGTATGATATCACTTAGTGGTGCTAACTTATCCTGTTTACTTACAAACGGACGAATTCGTCCAACGTAGCAATAGACGTCTATTGCAGTGTTTTTTTCTGTTAGCTATCAGGTTAAGCGCCATTAGAAATGTGAAAATATCTCCGAGCTAACAATGTTGGTGCGCTAAAATGTTACGCACTTAAACATCTTTCGCTTCTTTCAGTTATTTCGGAACAAGGGATTTGACTGTTAACGTTGTATGTACCTGAGTAAACATGGCGGTGGTGGGAGGACCGCAATCCTTCTGTAGATTCCTTCTGCTGCCTCCATACCTCGGGATTTTATGTATAACTGATGAACTGTTTAATCTACCTCATTTTGCTGTTACCTGTTTGTGCTCTCATAATTATTGTCCAGTGCATTTTATTATAATAGTGTAATTTTATACCTACCATTAATTAAGAATTTTGGGTTTATTGTACGGGGTATGTTTTGTGGAATCATATTAAATTAATTATTAAATTGTACTTCTGAACCGCTAGTTTTATTTCTCTTCTTGACGTGTTGTTTGTTATATTTTTGTGTTAGCGCTTGTGCTCGTTATATTCTAGTTGAATTAACTGACAAGGTATATTTTGCAGGTATTAAATTTTTAAAGTCTCGGCGTGGCAAGGTGATAATGATGGTGAACACGTTCCCGTTCTGCGAGGAGTCGAAGCTGCGGGACAAGGTGATCTGGCGGTGTACGTCGAAGAAGACCAACTGCAAGGCGCGCATCCACATGCTGGGCTCGAGCGTGGTGGCGGTGAAGGGCATGCACAACCACCCGCCGCGCGCGCTTTGTCTGCCCTCAGGGTCTGCGCCGGCGCAGCGACGCGCACTCATGCGCAACAAGCTCGACGCGGCTGCTACGACCACGGCCATCTTCCCCGGCCCTATACCCACCTCCGCTCAAATCGAAGCGCTCGCCTCCGAAGCCAGGGGCGACGTCCAATAACTGCTCAATACTAATATGGATTAAACGCAATGCTCGCGATTGCGTTCTCGACTGAGTCAGAAGCAATTTTAGTTTTTGTACCTATGTACATCGTTTTAATACATATAGCACATTTTTTTGTGCGCCGTGAATTAATATGAACTGTCTTAACTTTTTTTCAAGTTGATTTCTTTGATTTAAAACTTTTGTGAGGATTCATAATTATGAATTGAAGTACTGGCTGTTCATAGTTTTACGATGAATTCGAAACGTTTCTGTCTATATCTTCTAGGTCATCTTCTGTCGAATGCTCAGGAAGCAGAGGCTATGTAAATAAAATAGGGATGCTTTTTTCTGTGTATTTCATGAAATGAATTTCTGGTATATGCGTTTTGCTGACATTTTGACTGTACTATAATCTATGGTTTTGTTATTGGAAAACTTGGTTGGATAATCTTTCCTCAATAGAAATAATTTGTACTGAAATGAGATCTTCAAACACACTTTTTTTACTCGTTTGACGAATATGGATCACGTAGGTACAGAACTCGATTGATTTCTGTACCTACATGATTGGATTCAATATTAGATTGGTTTAAAACAATATCTAGATTTTGGAAATTTAGCTGGCTATTTTAGTTTTTTTCATTAATAAATAAAACATACTTTTTTCTCTTTCACCCTGAATAAAAAATAAAAAATAAATTTACGTAGCCTCTCAATATGGGCTACAGACACAAAATTAGTAAGCTTTCGGTTGATGTTTTTTAAAAAAGAAATTGTGTATAAAGGTTTAGGTCATCTACCGATTTATAATGTTTTAGTTGTAGGATTCCTTTTATTTCAAGGTGTATTCGACAATAACTACTTAGAAACGCACTGCAATGCCTATTAATGTGATTAGTCATAGGGATAATTAATTTCAATATTATGTAATTTTAAAAGTATGTACTTATTATAGGTATTATAAATTCTACACTAACTGATAGTAATGTAGTATGTTTATATCCCGTTGATATTAATTATATTAAAACGTTAGTGGAACAAACAAGTGCCTTTGTAAACATGGGACCATTGTCAATTAAAAAATTGATGTACTGAACATTCCTTTAAAAATTGTTAAATTAGGCTTTATTTATATTATAAAACTCATATTTTTATATCTACACTTTAAAAAGACATCGTTAAACAATGTTAAGAGTATTGGTTTAAGTATAATTAAAAATTAAGTTTGTATTTATTACGTTTATTATTTAATAATCTATATTAAAAAAAAACTTATTTTCTGAACAAGGATGATCCAAGCCACGTCGCCATCTGAACGTCGCGTCGTCTTATGCAGAATGCCGTTGGTTAAATTAGGTATTCCTTGTTACTTTACCATCAGTTTCCTTGATCTTAATCACTCGTGGACCCGCGACAATGACCTATATGTGTATATTTTATGATTATGAAATTATTATTTAACTCTTAGAAGGAAGTAGATAATTAAATTGAAAGTCATAGTATTTTTTAATAACTCTTATTATATTTGCCTCATTATTTAATAATCACACTAATATTATAAATGCGAAAGATTGTGTGTGTGTGTTTGTTACTCTTTCTCGCTGAAACGGCTGGACGGATTTGGATGAAATTTAGAATGGATATAGCTAATACCCTAACTTAACACATTGGCTACTTTTTATCCCGGAACAAAGCATGTCGTTAAACAGAATAACACGCGGGTGGAGCCGCGGGCAAAAGCTAGTGTTATATAAGGTCCTACAATTGAAAGTGAAAAAATAATAAGAGGTGATAGAGAATCGCTAATAAACCATTTTCGACCGATTTTTTTTGCTTGAGCTGTTTTTTCAAACTTTCGTAGAAATTTAGTTAGCTGAGTTAATTAGACAAAAATTTGGTTTCTTGGATTTGATCTCTGAAAACGATTCAAAACCTACCCAACAAGTATTTTCAATTATTATTGTAGGATCTTTGTTAATTTTGGTGACATGTTTGATTTAGAAACCCTCCTTCGTCTTCTAGTTCCTTAGAACTTTGTAGCTGCAACAAATATTTAAACAAGGTTTAATTTCGTGCTACTTGTTCTTTCTCACATTATTAAGCGCAGTATGCAAGACAGCGTTTTTAGGACAGATAGTCGCTGATTTTATGGCGCGTGCTACAAGTACAGGTTTTATATTTACGTGTTGATGAATCAAGCAGTGACCAAATTTCTGATAACTTTAATGTTAAAATAATACCGGTCGATACGCAAGATGCTATACCTTGCCACTTGCGATAGATGGAGGCCCAGATTCGACTCTCATTTGACCAATATCAATTTAAAGTGATTATAGTGATCAAGGTTTTGTTGTAATTTTTAATTTGCTCTAACAATCTTAGTATAAAAAGGATGTATATATTGCTCAGTAACTATATTTCTAGGGCTAAAATCGGCTGCGTACATAGCAACTGGAAAGGGAGGAAGTGTTCTGGTGCTGGATGGCTATTCGTTCAACAGTAGTGCACTCGGGGCGTGGCACTGCTCCCGCCGGAAGAGCGCCAAATGCAAAGCCAATGCTAAAACAAACGATAAAGGTGAAGTGATCAGCTGCAGAAATATCCACACCCACGAGAAGCCTTGGTTTTACAGTAAGACTGAAAAAAAGTTGGTTCAACTTTAACGTGGATTACACCTTTATGTTATGATATGAGTTATGATATGACACTTATAATAATGACATAAAGTGCGACAAGGCTCTTTTGGCGTGCGAATTTGTCGTGGTCAAAATTGGAACTATCGCCGTTATTTTATTTTAATATTAATATAATTATAATGTTTTAGTTATCCTAATAAAACGTAATCCTTGTTTCACAGCTGCGTCCCCCTGTCAACGTCATACACGCGCCAAAAGAGCCTTGTCGCACTATGCACAGTTTTATCTGTTTTGGCGTGCAGATTGGTCGTGGCCATATTTGGAACTATCGCCACTATCTGATCCTTGTTTCACACGCGCCAATGAGTCTTGTTGTAGTGTATGTACTTCATTTTTATTACGACATGGTATAGTATTACGACATAGTATAATTTAGCAACGACCAAGTAAAAGGAAACAGCATAACAATTCCATTTCTTGTTGGATATAAATACAATTTCTTTCAATTGGTAAATTAAAAAAAATGCTTTTAAAATTACAAGTGTGTCTTATTTAGACTAGTCCTAGTATAGTAGTATTATATTGTCTGAGCTAGTAGTTTGTAGTATGTTGTGTAGCATTTAAAAATATTGATCCCTTTATTTTCCTCTATACCGGGTGTAAATAGACTGCTGCCATTACATAAAACCACATATTCTACCGACCGTACTGAACCACTTTTCCCAAGAATCATACCCGCGGGTACCCTTAGTTTGGGAAATAATTGAGTTCCAAACAAAAATGCAGCTTCAGGTTTCACGGACGACGCTCGCTCTAAACTCGCCCGTATGTCGGTGCGTTAGGGTTCACGCATTTTTGTTTGGAACTCAATAATTTTCTAAACTAAGGGTGTCCGCGGGTATGATTCTTGGGAAAAGTGGTTCAGTAGGGTCGGTAGAATATGTGGTTTCATTTAATGATAGCATTCTATTTACACCCGGTATATACCTATACTTGTTTGGATAAATATAAGTACTCCTATATAAATAAAAAGTAAATTTAACGATGTCGTGATATAATTGTCGTCAGTCGAATGTCCAGTAAATTGATTTCCTTCTCAGCGGCACTGCGAGTAAAATTTCTAGTTACCATTTATATGGTATGAAATACTTGTAGGAAGAATTCATTCGGTGTTTTCGTTGGCATCGCTTCATGCACTCCCAGTGAAGCCAACTACTGCACCAAAGAAGGAGCCCGCTCGTCTCAAGATTCGTATGACACGCGGGCCAGGCGGGAAGTTCTACGTGAAGGGGCTCTTGCAGGCGCAGAACTCGCTGCGAACCCCCGACGGCAGGCTACTGCTGCTGCGAGCCAAACCGACGACCTCGCTCTGAGGGGTACCCCTGCGAACTACAACCTGGGCTTTTACTGTGGTAGGGATGTGAATAAATTAATTAATGAATTTGATGTAATGAATTTAATTTGGAAATCTATAAGTTATCTAAAATGAATGGAATGATCTGAGATCAGGATTGCGTTGTGTTAATAATGTTAATATTCATACAAGATAATAATAAAATAAATATACGTATATTTCCATGTTTATGATAGTTTTACTTATTTGTTTACGCTGACCTGCGACTCTATCTTTAGATTCCTAAATTCCTATAAGTTTGACATTAATATCTCGTATAAACTGTAGCGCTTGACCACAAAAGAATACAATAATAATTATAGAAACTCCTTCAGATTTGCTTGGCTCTATGTTAAATAGGAGTTTTTATTATTAGGTTAATAATCGAAAAACTAACTGAAACTAACTAAAGAGGACGGGAGACTAAATGCGATGGTAATAAAAATATTTCTAGGCAAGGTGACAGCCGCCTATATCCCGACGGACAGGGGTAAGAACCACCTGGTTCTGAACGGGTTCTCGTTCATGGAGTCCCCGCCGACGTACTGGTGGTGCTCGCGGCGCAAGTCCTCGCGCTGCAGGGCCACCGCCAGGACCAACAAGAAGGGGGAGGTCGTCCAACACAACAACGCGCACAATCACGACAAGCCAAAGTTCTACAGCAAGACTACCAAGAAAATGATTCAACTGTGAACGTTTATTTTCCCCCTGAAATTATGTTTGCGAATAATAAGACTTATGAGTACGGATGCGTTTATTTTGTGTTGGTGAAAGCAGCGGCTGCTCAATCGTTAGGACGCTGAGCTCTCAATCTTGCGACCCAGGTTCTAACCTTGATGTCGAGTTTCACCAGTGCACCAATAAGTTTGATGAATGACTGCATGCTCTAAAAAGGCGTGTATTTGTGCTCGAAGTCAGTGTCTTCGGTTATGTAGTGAATATGGTTCACGCCCCATTACGTTGGGTCGTTAGAATCGCCGATGAAAAGAGAGTGAACGAGTGTTGAATGTCCAGTGTCATACCACACTCGGAATCACCTCTCTCTGGCATCCCCTCGGGAATATATGTCGTGACGATAATAACGTTTTTTAAATGATCATGTTGTCCTGGATTAATGTTGATGATATAGTTTTGTGTTGGTATTCAATTTTGTTATTTAGAACCAGGAAGAAAACGGATCAAGACTGCGAAGTTTCATGATTGTGGTAGAGCTAAAGATCTATCCACCATGAGTATTTATGATCTTGGTACACTGGCTCAAGACATTTATGACATTCTTTCATCTGGACAGAATGTCATAAATGTCTTGAACCAGTGCAGTGTGCGAAGATGATAAATACTCATGGGTTTCAGTGTTACAGACTAGATAATTATTACATTTGGTTAAAGCTGGTTTATCAAGCACGGATTTCCTTTCAATAGAAAAACAGGGTTATAGTTTTATTCCCTCGGCACATGTCCTGTCTGTACACCAGTGGTACCGAAATTGGATGCTTATTAATATCTATTTCATGTTGCAGAAGCCTTCTTCCTGCCGTCGAAAGCTGGGAAATCAGTCTTGATATTCCAACAGAACAAATTCTGGATGAACAACCAGTACCGGGACAAATTGAACTGGGCGTGCCGCGACAAGGACTCGAAGGGCTGCCTCTGTCGCGTGCAGACCACGCTGGACGGTCGCTTCGTCAGGGTGAAGGGCCAGCACAGCCATCGCCCCAACTTCACACCAGAAAACTTCGACTTCCACGCGCCCACTGAGAAAGTCAGCGCAATCAAGTCTGAGTTCTCGGCGAAATGTGGCGCCTCCAAAGCCTAATTCAAAGATATTTTAGTCTCGAGCTCAAAATGCTACCATTCCACCGATACGCTGTATGTTAGGCTAGGTATTTTATAAGAAAACTGGGACCTCCAACTTTAGTTAGGCTAGTTGAAAAACAAAAGATACAGAGCAAAAAATTTATGAATGATTGCATTCCATATTTTTACACGTTACAAATGAAAGTAGAAACGATCATGTGATATTTTGAGAAAATAAATCATATTTCATTTTGAAAGAGTTGATGTACAAAATGAAGTCTTCTTTGACATTTATTACATAATCATGCGCACTGCATATATACCACGGCGACAAAACAAAATCATGGCAGTGAATATCATATGGCAGGGGCAGTGCCTTTAGTTCTTGTGTGGGTACGATTTTGGTTTGTTGCCTTGATGTGCAGTGTTTCGAATCTCAACTTATATTATATTTATACATTATATACATACACTGTTACTACTTATTCACACAAAAAAACAATGTAAAATCACAATAAATAATTCTATCACGAGCTCTGAAGCTTTAATATTGTGTCATAAATCAGTGTCCTTAGCTCTAAGATTATTAATTAAGCCTTTTCTAAGTTCTTTCTTACTTATTTCTTTTAAACTAAAATAACTTCTTTTCAAAATATAAGAATTGAGATTTTTGTGTATGAATAGTTTTATTTCGTTACATGCAAAGTCCTGTTTTGTAATTATTTTGCGGATACTTTCTGTTATAGTTGAAGATATACGAGTACCTCTATGTACTTGACATGTACCGTTATATCTTTCTTACCTTTATAGCACACCGTGCGTAAAATGACCACTTTACGCACGCTGCGCTTGCGTAAAGTCGGCATTTTCCGCACTTTTGCTATAAAATATTATACGAAACTCGTGCGAGAAACTTTTTCTCGACTCGTGTGATTGCAGCACTCACCTTCGGCTCGTGCCGCAAACTCACACTCGTCAGAAAACGTTTCATCGCTCTCGTATCGTAATGTACTATTACGTAGGGTTGTCTGTACAAAAGGGGAATTTCGGTTTGTACGACATTTTTTTTTCCTTAATGCCGAAAGATGTCTTAATGCTTATAGATAAGAGCTGAAAAAATAAATTTGTTATTATAAGTGCTGCCGCAAAGGGGTTGCTAAAGTTGAAAAAATACAAAAACATGTAAGCTATCATAAAAATTCAAAACATCATTTGACAATATTTTTGGCAATCGAATTAAAGAAAAAGATATTTATGTTCCAAAATATTGCTTCCTACGAACAATATTTAATCTGTTTTGTATATGTTTGTAGCAGAAGCCAAAATTACAGTTATTCAGTTTGAATAATTTCTGGTGCTTTTTACAGCCGTAATTCTCTTTATAGATTTAGAATCAACACAGAAATTATTTAAAACAATATCGGTAAAGAAAGTAGCCATAGAAAAAAGTTCCAGGGCTGAAAATGTTCATATATATCTGCTAAAAGTAGCAATTTTGTCCCCTCATCATTTTTTGTTGCTTATTTCCCGATAAATTATTTGAAATCGTTTATTTTACGTGTCATCGTAAATAGAATAACAGCTGTAACAAGCGATGAAGAACGGGGATTTTGGCTTCTACTGCAAAAATACCAAAAGATTGAATATTTTTCTTACAAAAATTTGCCATATTTTGGAACTTAAATTAGTTTTAATGTGTTGATTAGTCCTTTTAAGGGTTCCGTGCCCAAAGTATGCGAAAATGTTTCGCCCCCCAAAGGGTGCCAAACGGGACCCTATTAGCTACTAAGCCTCGTTATCTATGCGTCCGTTTGTCGGTCACAGAAATCTACAGCTTCAGCCGTCCGTAGTCAGTTGAAATTTTCACAGAATTCGTTTAATTGGCCATCACGGAAAAAAACAAAAATAAAAATAAATTGATGCCCCATAAGTTTTTTTTCAGCTTATTGTAAAAACGTTAATACATACAAGTTTTAAAGGTCAGAATGTGGTACATTATTAAAGTAAAACAAACAACGGATTAAAATTTGGGTTCCGTACTCAGAGGATGCCGAATTTATTGCTATTTTTGTCAAACAATGTTTGGAAATTTTATGATAGCTCACACTTATATTTTCATGTTTTTTTTAATTTTGGGCATTACTTCCTCTAAAAATATCAAAAAGTCACCGTATTATCATTGTTGTGATAAAAAAACACTTGTACTTTTCCACAGATAATATTTAATTCTACACTACCCAACCGGTTTCACTATTATGCTTATATAGTGAAACCGGTTGGGTAGTGTAGAATTAAATATTATCTGTGGAAAAGTACAAGTGTTTTTTTATCACAACAATGTTTGATAAATTCCACCAAGTGCCGACAATCTCAACTATCAACTTCCACCGTATTATCCTTTGATTGTTATCGCCTAGAGCACCGCGGAAACTGAAATCCAAAAAACCCGAAATATATCCATCCTCCTGCACAATGTAGGTACAAGTCTATTAAGAAATATTGCTACTTCGGCATTCGCGAAATCTATGAATAATCGTATTTATTAAATGACGTCTTATGACAACTTAATACTAAATTTTATGGACTTTTCCAAAACATAAGGATAAAACGAACTTAGCCGACAAAACACGAAGTGGCAATATTGCTCACTATAGCTGTACATAAATGTTATTCGTATTCGTGACACTAAATGTTTACAGCGTTGGTGTACTGGGGCAAGTCGAAGTGGGGCAACCCGCTGCTGGTGGTGAGTGGGCAGCGGTACCGCAAGTGTGGGCAGACCTCCGCCAAGGGCTGCACCACGTGGCGCTGCATCAAGTCCGACACGGGCTGCAAGTCCTACGCTATCACCGCCGGCACGCGCCTCCTGGCCCTCGGACATGCGCACACGCATGGCGTCAAGAAACGTATTCGTATACAGAGACGCAACACTGCTGGACCGCGCAGAACTCGCAAGCGAAGACTCAAGGCCAAGCCCGTACCCCTTCTCCTGGATAACAATTTATTTACTGATATCGAATATGATACATTTAATTTTGGCGACCTTCTCACGGCGGTCCCTTATCCTCCTCAGTTTTAATGTCAATTATGCTGTGCGTTCACTGTTTTAGATGTAAGATTTTAATGAAAATTTCCTTTTTAATTGCATTTAAAGACTAGTTATTTTTGGCAAAAAATATTGTGAAAGTAAGATACAATTATTACAATGGATTTTTTTTCCATTTCCAAATTTTAAGAAGCGGATGTGGTACTAGTCATTTTTATGTGTGCTATGTTCATCGTTCATATAACCCAGATGAACAGGAAATACTATTACCTATATTTTTCCGAGTATTTAATGTGTTTTATTTAACAGAGTGGCTAAACTACGAAACGTCGGCAAATGCGACGGAACCACATTGCAGACGTTAATTCGCCACCGTCCGGCACCGTTAAAAATTAATGGGTATGTGTCGAAAAACTCGGAATTCTATAGAAAGAATAATAAAAACCGCCGTACGGTAGATTTGGTATACTTATACTTCTTGTTTAAAAATATAATAGTATTAGCTTTTGCCCGCGGCTCCGCCCGCGTGTTATTCGGTTTAATGACATGCTTTTTCCCGGAATAAAAAAATGCCTATGTGTTAAGTTTGGACATAAGCTATGTCCATTCTAAATTTCATCCAAATCTATTCAGCCGTTTCAGCGTGAAAGAGTAACAAACACACACACACACACAACACAAACATTCGCATTTATAATATTAGTGTGATATTTATTATGAAATAACAGGTAACATGTAACCTCTAACATGAAAGACCATATCGAGCTCGATAGCGCTTGATACAGTGCTCAGTCTCACTCTTGTCTTGATCTACCTAAAGAGGGACAGACAGTGGTATAAGCTCGATATGATCTATCATGCTAGGTACCCTGACTTGCGGCGGTGAAGGTTTTGATCTTGACCGATTGCGTACGGCGGCTTTTATCATTCTTCCTATATGATTTCACCGCGCCAATAGCAGGTTTTTCGGTGGATTCTTATTAATTGAAATAAAATATCAAATAATATCGTTTACAATGAAATTCCACCGGCTGACGTTTAACCACACCGTTTATTTAACCTAGAAGCATTATCTGAAGTCAAATCTACTTCTAGGCCAAGAATATTCGCACTCTCTTTCTTACAATTGGTTATCGCTGCAACCACTTGAAACAACTCAGTCATCAACTCGTCACCGGGAGCAAACTGAAGACCGCTCTATCGTTAGGGTTAGTACCCTCAATCAATTCTAGTATACGGTACGGTACGGATCTTGAGCGCTCAGTCTATAGAGAAGTCAATATATTCGACCGCTCAAGATCCGTCCCTGGTCTGTATTACTTTCGTGGGAGTCAAAACGACTCCTGATTATGCTTTATGTAACTTTCAGCGTTTTGAATATTTTCGTTCAGTTTTTTTTATTGAATGTGTGACGGTGACATTGTAAGAAAAGTGAATGCGGGAAATAAAGTGAACGGAGCCCTGCATTCCTTTATGGGTAGCCAAAATGTGACTGCAAAGGCACGATTGGCATTACTAAAAAAGTGTCTGCTCCTACACTTATGAATGGTGGTGAATGTTGAGTGTGACAAGATATTATATAATATAGTGAAGAATATCGGCATATGGGATCGTAGCGGTCTGGAAGAAGATGTAGTGACTAGAATAGAAAAAGAAGTACTTCATTGGTTTGGACATAAAGAGAGGATAATTACAGTGACGAAAAACATTTGTGGTGCGCTTGTGGAAGATGAACGTCGACCGGCCCGCCATAGAAGGACGTTTGCCGAACATACTGATAAAAGGAAAAGTTGAACTTGGAATAGAAGACCTTGTATAGCTAGACTGATGGATGTGGAAAAGGCGAAAGAGGTGTGTTAGGAATGTAGCAGACGGAAATCTGTAGTTTCTGCCTCCGCCTCGGGGAGACAGGCGTGAGAATATGTATTTTGATTACATGTTTTTTATAAGCTTATTTTATTTGCTTTTAGATATTATATACTGTCATATAGGTACATGAAGGCTTTAATCCTTTCATGAAAGAAATTCAACACATATTTAACCTCTGCTTGGATGGAAAAACGACTCGAAGTATCTACTTTGCAGCGGTCGGCAAAGAAAAACATTCAAAGTTGTTTGCTCTGTTCATCGGCATACACATCAGAAACGGATGATGATGAACCAGAAACCAAAAAAGGAGATATTAAATAAAAAGGTATACTCAAACCAAATGCCGCAAGTGAAAAAAGTTGTGTGGTAAACACCAAGTGGAGGTGTGTCAATCGTGTACCTATTAGATTACAAATACAATTTTTTATCAACATTTTATTATTTTGTGTTTCGGAAAATAACAAATTTAGATTATTTTAATACTAAGGTAAATAGAGTTCCTACAACTTTTTAAGCCAGAGCGATGTTTGTTGTTGTTTTTTAAGAATTTCCGAAATTTATCATTATTAAACAGCTGAAAATATTTACAATTTATTTTATTTACTTCATAAATAGCCTAAAATTATAGAGATACTAAAAGAATACCAAAGTAATTAGAGCTTCTGAAAATTAATATTTTTCCGGATCATGCTTTATAGGGTAAAAATAAGATAATAATATGTCTCTAGGATTAAACTTCATTGCGCAACTCTACAATGTTGTCACAACTGCTCGCTTGGTGATATAAAAGAATTTATTTAAAATAGATTTTGATGAATGTCACACTAGATACTAATGCGGCGATGATTAGTTACAGAGAATGCAGCAGCGAACGCGGCGACGGCAGCGGCGGCGGCGGCAGCAGGCGCGGGCGCAGCGCTCGGGCTGCCGTTCCCGTTCCCCTGCTTCCCGGGACAGTTCCGGTACTGCCTCAGCAAGCGAGGCAAGCCGGCCATCGAGGTGGGCGCGCACCGGTTCTGCTTCAACGGGCGCGCGGCCAGCGGGAAGGTGTGGTGGCGATGTTCGCGGAACCCTCGGTGCCGTGCCGCCGTGCACACGTTCGGGCTGCGCGTGGTGCAGATGAACAGCGCCCACACGTGCGGCGTGCGCGCCACGCCGCTGCGACCCATGTTCTAACTGGCTCAGGTCGACCACCGAGCGCTACCGATGTGGAACGATTAGGCACGAACCTTGATCTCTACCATTGCTTACCCGATCAAGTCTCGATGGAACCGTGTTGTTATTTTGCTGGATAACAAAATAGAAAAGGATACCTTGCTCTCGTGCCTTCGCTCCGGTGGTCGTAATACTCCATGTATACGCTTTAGTGTAAGCGAGAAGTTCGCATGTATTTTATAATAAAACGTTCTCCAAAGAGATGATGTATACGCTATGTATTTGTATTCAAGTACATTCTGTACGTAGATATTTGCGCTGTGTAAAGTATACGATTTTTATAGATTAGTTTATGCAGTCCGTCAGCGACTTTACTATTTGGGACTCCCGACCCAGGGCGAGGCTCACGTGTTCGATCGTCGTTTTCGCGATGTCTAGTCTGTCTTGCCTATTGAACGGAGTTCTCAGACTCTTCATTCGGTGTAAGAGAAGTAGTTCGTATAGGTGTACATGTGAAGTTCGGAATGCCTGGGCCTTGCCCTGGGTGCCTCGACTCTTCGTCTCCGTTGATCTTCCTCGCTGGCGGACCTAGTTGTAGTGCGTTGTACAAAGTGATAGTTCTCTTATGACAACTAAGTATTTTTATACGTTGTTTTTTACATATTTTTTTTATAACTTTATTCGTCTATTGTAAAGTTGGTTGTTGAGGGTGATCCCGTTGGATTCGGTTGCTCTACCTGGAATGCTGAGGTTTAGTTGAAGGATATTTTGATTGACGACAAGGCTGTGGTCTGGTGTACGATATATAGGTGCGCGGTAGGCGTACATGTTATTGTAGGAAATTGCATTTATTGAACAACAATTGACTCTATTATAATACTCATTGTATACGATTACTTACGTTGTAGATTAAGATTTTGTTTCCTTGTGTGATATTTTTATCAAGATTATTATTTTTAAGATTTTATATTTTGCTTCAAATAGGTACTTAATTATTTACCAATATTAACTTTGTTTATTTTTTAAAGATCTTTAACTGTGGAAATTTCATCTGTTTATGTATTCAAATTTGGAAAAATGGGGCCATATCAAACGAAATAAAACTTGTTTGTGGTATAGATGATGACGTCAAATCGCAACATTAACCATAGCCATCACTGACCTCTGAGGTCAGTGATAGCCGTAGTAGAGACAAGCAAAGTAATAAAATGGCAAAAAGTATTTTTTTTAATCTGCTGGCGTTTTCAGAACAAAATTAATCATATTGTCTCTTCAAAATATTGTTAACCGTAAGTAGAAACGTTTTTACCATGTAAACCATTATCTAGACCAGCTGTTGAATTACCATAATTATAATTTTAATAGACGATTACTATATTAGCTTCACGAGGTATGCTTTTAGATAGGTATGCGCCAAAGAAAGTTCTGTTTTCACATTTGATGACGAGTTGGATCATGATTTTTTTTTTCAAAATCTGGCCTGTTTTAAGATGCTGGCCATGTAACACGTAGCAAAGGAGACCGAAGCGTAAAATTTACCTTACAAAATGTGCTGGTAATAAAAGCTTTATTACAAATTTACAACTTAAAATTTCTACTCTGCACTGAATTAGGTGTAATTTATCTAAATTGATTAAGTACTGGTCAACATGTTTTCTGCCACAGAAACGATATTTTGAAATTCTCGCAGAAAACTGTGTGCTGAATCCAAATCTGAACTCAGATTTTTTCTATCAGGTCTCAGTTTTGTGAAATCAACTTCAAGGTATTGAAATTTACCGTTTCTTTAATGCTTCTGAACATTTTTTTTACTTATTACAAATGTATTTTATATATTTATTTTTCATAATTACAAGTCCTTAATCAATACTTATTAAGGTGAAAATAACATAATTCGCGATTGAACCTTATTTTTCAAAGTAAATAATATTTTGTGAGAGCTTGTTCGGTCCATACATTTCATACCAAGTTTTTACTATGAAACATTGGGTGTGATTTTTTTGAGACATTTAATCGAAAACTAGGCTTGGTTACGTGAATCTTTTTATCATATTATTAAAAAGAACCACTAAGAAGAAGTATTATTGAAAATTAAAGCCGAAAAACTAATTGTGCTAAGCGTAAAGCCCCACCAGAAGTAGTAAAAACACGCGATTTTTCAAAATTTAGTCTGTCTTAGACAAATATTACGACGTGATAGAGAAAATCTGAGTTTATATTCGGATTCAGCATACAAATTTCTATAATAATTTCAATAAATCGTTTCTGTTACAGAAAATTTCTACAATTTTGTTGACCAGTGTTACATAACCAAAGTCCAAATGAAATTATAGGTTACAAAAAAAATAAAAAAATAAAATTATGAAAAAGCCCAAAAGCCGGCAAAAACAACAAAGATATAAATAAATACGTCGAGCCGACTTTAAATGCGGTTATCTTTTCTTTTTGTATGAATTTTGATTATTTTCCTCTGCATTTCGACCAATTGTAGCTCCAAAATTAAGTTACCGAAGACATTTTCATCCGTGTTTGCAAATGATTAAAAAAAAAACAATATAAAAGCTGGAAATCAAAAGCGTGTAATTTTATGTCGTTTTAGATAGTAGTTTAAATTAATTTGTATTCGAATTTAAAAATGAGTTTATTAATTGAGAAAATTTAACTCGATTTTGTTTATACACCACCAGAAATGCAAGAAGGAGAGGATTGTCTTAAAGAAAGCAAGCTTCCACATAAATCTAAGGAGAAGTATATAACTGCCTACGAAAACTTTATGAAATGGAAGAAGAAAAAAAAGGCAATATCGTTTTCTGAAAATGTCTTCATAACTTATTTCAACGAGATGTCTGTGAACAAAAAGCCGCCCACGTTGTGGGCGATCTATTCTATGCTAAAAAGCACAGTTCGTATGAAACATAATATTAACATAAAGAGTTACGCAAATCTGTCTTCCTTGCTGAAGTTTTATGCTGAAGGTTACAAAAGTGATAAGTCAAAAATTTTAACTGGACAAGACATTGCGAAATTCATTAATGATGCCCCGGACGACAAATATTTAGTACACAAGGTAACTTGAAGCTATACCTATAGTAAATTAAAGTAACTTTTGTTCAAAATAATGAAGTCAATGTAAATATTTGTTACAGGTTGCTCTTATTTTTGGGGTCGCCGGTTCTTGCCGAAGTGGCGAGCTTACTTATATGACCACAAATAATATAGAACACCACAATAATATGATACTAGTTAAACTGTGCGATTCCAAAACTAACACTGATCGAGCGTTTGTAGTTCGTGATGAATTTCTCAACGTGGTAATGAAATATTTAGCACTTCGTCCCAATGTTAAAACAGATAGACTCTTTCTGAATTACAAGAATGGAAGTTGCACTAACCAAGTCATTGGAAGAAACGCCATAGCGGCACTACCAAAAGATATAGCCACATATTTTGGCTTGGCGGATCCAGAGTGTTATAATGGGTACTGTTTTAGAAATTCTTCGGCCGCCTTTCTTGCAGACTCAGGAACTAATGTGATGACCCTAAAGAAAAGGAAATTAGATTAATAATTAATAAAATGGTTCAAGCCTCGTTAAACGAAAATATTTTAAGATAACCTGCATCTGAATTTTATGATTCGCACTCATGCTACACCCTTCCACGTAAAAAGTTTAAATTACTAAACGCTCAATTCTCGATTTATGCTACATCTGCAACAAAACTTCAGCTTTGACTCCGATTTCATACTCTTATTCTTCCAGCAATTTGCTTACTTCTCGATCTAGTGCACTTATAATTATTGACTTTGATTCATATGGCCAAACTCATACTGGTGATTTTGTAGGTGATCAGTAAAACACATTCTGTGAAAAACGCAAAATGTAGGCTTCCTATACTTATTTATTTGGAGTTGTTAAACAAGTATACTTAGAGGCACATTCATATTTTTCGTATATTATTACAAAAAGGGTCACTGAATCTTGGTCCTTACCACTTATCAATTTGGCTGTATCAATCATAATCACCTTAAATAGTATTTCTTGTGTTCTTTTCTCGTATCTCATTATTTTTTTGAAGATTTTCTCGAAGCTCAGGGTAATAATGGTAAAACACGCTATGAAAAATGATAATTTCTTTATCACACCAATTTGTTTCATCAATTCTTTAGATCTTCAATTAATTTACATTGAGTTATCGTCGCTGTACACGATGTGTTTGTGTGTTTCTGAGAATACTCGTACACGACTATTACACTTAATATTTGAGAACAGTATTAATTGATTATTTGAGATGGGCCTCCAGTAAACCCAACACCAAATATAAAAGTAGAAGATGTTCAAGAAAGTGGTCACAGAGCTAATTTTTTTAGAAATTAAAACAACCATGATCATAGAATATCAATCAGAAAAAAATACTGGAAATGTAGTAGAATTGCGATGAATTATTGATTGCCATCCCACCCACTGATGGGTCGAAATATAGCGCATTTTACTGTAATTCTCTTTGCTTTTAATAAACAACACAATTCACTATAAATTAAAAGCCTATTGGCTTCTGTTTTGGAAAATATATATTTATATTTATTAAGTTAGCATAAAATATAATATCCTCCAACCTTTCGCACGGAACAAAAAAGTAGTACATTAAGGGGGGGCTATCCCATTTTGTCCTTTTTCAAATTCATTTTAAACCAATAAATAGCGACGATTTTTTTTAAATGTTATATTTCACTCTTTTATCTTGATATTTCGGCCATTCGATACACGATTACTTACATTTTGCTTGATCCAATTAAATCGCAAAGATAGGTCTAAGCTATGACCTAAATATCATTTCATTTCAGCTTTATTAAGTTTTGGACAATAAAATGTGTACTAAAATAAACGTCGTCGTGAAAATAGTGATATAAAACGGCCGTCATATTAAAAACGCTGAGCAGGATAAACATGTGTAAAATGAAAGCGTTGGAGCAGGGCAGATTTCTGATAACCTCGCCGTAACGGTGATTATGCAAATGATTACATCCATCAGCCTGTTTCGTCCACTGCTGGACATATGCCTTTCCAAGATTTCGACACTTTTGGCGGTCCTCCTGGAAGAAATGTCTATAATCACACACGCTGGGCAGGCGGGTTGTTGTTGTTGAGCGATGCTGCCACGACACCCTTGCACCAGTGAGTGACGCCACCGTCTCTGCCGTTGATTTTATATAAGGGCCGGGCCTTTTTAAAGTGATTTTTATCGTGAATACGCACAAGAGATTGCTGCTTTCTCTATGGATTGCATATAAATGAACTACCCTGTCAGTTATTTTCAACGAATTGCACCAGGCTTTTTGATGAATTTTGAATAAAATAAATTGTCCAAATTACTAACGAGCGTTTCGCCCGCGGCTCTGCCCATATTTATTCAATCTTTGCGCCGTTTTTGGCTTATAATTAGGCGCTATATGGTATATAGCCCATATGTTGACCAGAGTCACGATGATAATAAAGAAAACTGCATCCAAACCCGTTGAGTTGTTCTCGAGTTAAAACGGACCATACAGACAGGGAGCCGAAAATTCAAAAAAATGTAATTTTGGCTTCAGTAAAATACTATTTAATAACCCACTGAATTTAAAATTTTGAATAAATATTCAATGTACAGACACGACATTTTTAGTACTTTATTATTAGTATAGATGCCATCATTAGATATAAAATAAATTCAACGTAAAAATATAAAATATCCTCATCAAGATTCCTTCTGTAATTCTTGCGTGAATAGAGATAATACGTACAGACCAATTAACTGACAACCAGATATTTCTCTTGCAGAGCTAATAAAATTACATTACATATAATTTCTTTAAATGTGCATACCTCGATTCATTCCTGTGTGGCAGTGGCGTGCATGGAACTTTTTACTGAAAATGCAATGAGAAGGTCATATGACAATTAATTTAATATTAAAAATTTAAATGTCACTTTGAAAAATCATTATTTGTATGACGCCAGGGTAGGGACTGCCTACCCAAGGGTAGGTAGGTACATGATTTCATACAAAAATATTTTTTTCAGATTGTTTTTTTTTCATGTTATTTTTATTGTAAAAGTTGACCTTTTCATTGCTTTTCTAGCAAAAAGTTCTATGTGGTTACTGTGGTACTGCTACGTGGTCCTTCAGAATTATTGCAATGGAAACCAGTCAAAACGGCAACTAACTGTGACAGTCCATTCATACTAAGAATGTTTGTAAATGAATAGGTTAAATGAAATAAACACTGGTTGAAAATTGAGAATATATCAGTTACAATTATAATACAACACAAAAATCTCTGATAAATATTTGATAAAACCAACCAGCGTAATTAGACCACGGCTAAGAAGAAGAGAGAGGAGTCTAATTATTTTGGTTACGAATTAAATAAAAATACGCTCTTCCAATGGAGGGAGTGGTAGTATAGTCATATGACAATACTATTATTCCACACCAATTTACCGCTGTATCTTTGCTTTGGTTCGACCTCAAATCTTTCATTTGCTGGACTATGAATATGCCTGTCTCAAAACATACCGAAGTGTTTATTATTCTGTGTCGTGAACATGAAGTATTATTGTGTTAGTATTATTTTAATTGTGATAAGATTTATTTGAAGATACCTATATATATAATTTAAAAGTATAATGTAATAGAGGTAGCTATAAGCGATCAATCCGGGTTGTCTAAGCTGTGTAGTGGAGGTAGATGGAAATGTTCTCTCGTGTGTGTACAAAGAAATTATACTGCAATGATGAGAATGCAGATGCGTTTTTATTATACTTTCCTGACGGCTAATGAATTCAGCTTCTTCTAGTGTATCTTCACAAAAACAAATATGTAGTCTCAACGCATCTTCTACATACACCTGTTTAATGTATCTGACCGATTTCTGTTTATGCAGGTTGTTAAGATTATTCTTTCTATTGGGTATTTTACCCATTAATATAAACAATGGGACCAACATTGAAATCGCCAAAAAAATCTGTTGTTCCATTGAAAAATTAAATACCTGGGTACATGACCAATCAGTGTGAAAAAGCTGAATAAAATTTAGTTAAATATATTTTGGGCTCTATCCTTCCCAGGTTTCTGTCATAATGATAATGAAAAAAAAAAAAAAACTCTGGATCTAACCTATTCAAAAAAAGGACGTATAGGTACTATCAAAGAAGCTGCCGCCAACCCACTCATCACTCCTAAACTAACTCCTGTCACCATCGTAATAGGGTCGACTGGCGGGTCAGCAGGTGATGACAGCACATAATAGCATACAATATGGTGGCTCCATCACTATCTGTTCAAAAAATTATCCACATACATGAACTAAATAAAAGGTATATTTTACGTATACAATAAATAAACGGTACAGATGATATTTACCTATATGTAATAGATATTATTATATTATTCACCTATGTGTAATAGTCTGGTTGAATAGCAAGAAACTTAGCAAGATACAGGTCATGTCTTTTTCTTTTCGTGTTGGTAATAAAATTTGTTTCAGTTACGAGTTAGAAAAGTACAAGACAAGCTGTATTGGAATAACCAGATCGAATTGAATATTAATCAATTAGGAATAAATTTTAAGTAAGACAAATATTAGGATTACGTTTAGATAGCGAAATCCATCGCTTTTGAATAACAATATCAAGACAAATATTTTTCTAATTGATCGCTTCTGTCTTGTAATGCACGATAATATTTAGAGTATCCGAAGCGATGGATTTCGATATCAATAATATACTAATTGAAATATTGCTCAAAACGAAATTAATTGTTGTCTGTATTATTTCACGATGGTTTTTAAATTTTGAAATAAGTATTTTCATGAAAATCATTTCTGTACACATTAAAATAGTTTTTATAAGCAAAGACATCGTCAAAGAAATCAAATGAAATCAAAGCTGTAGAATTATTGAATTATTGATCCCGATAATAGATTTACAATAGACTTCCGGCACAATCATGGTTCGAATCCATTCTGGGGTCCCGGGCGAGAGCAATAAAAGAAATACAGAATTTCATAATTAAAATCGACGGAAATTGAAGTACGTGAAGCAATAAAGTGAATGCCGCTGCATTTTATTAAATGCATACTTAGCACATTACACGCTTGAAGCTCATATTGCATAAGTGTAGAGCAAGCATCATGCCTGTCTGATAAAAGCATCCATCTTCAAGCTGTACACTCTACCGTTACCGGTTTACTAAGAGATTCTTTTGAAAATATCCTAAATTTTTGAACCTCAGGTTCGCCAGATTGCATGGTTTGAATTTGAAAATAATCACATCTGGATATCAGGCAATCTCGTTTTTTTTTCTAAGCGAGTTTCTATTTCTGAATTGCGATTTTATAATCAGTATAAGCCAACTAGAATTTTTGTATATCTACCAGTGATAGTATTTCTAGACTTGGCCATCTGGATTCCAAATAAATGAATGTGCTAGAAAACTTGACTTTATCATACATTCGTCTGTTTATTCCAACTAAAATGTGCTCGTGATCTACATGGAGCTCTTCAAAGTGTTCCCTGAATAATGTTTATGCTGCATAGGTAAATTTACAGCTTCTCACATATTTAGTTAGTGCAGTAGTGTATGGGTAGCGCGTATGTGCGTGTGTAACGAGTTGTTGTGTTGGTGCAGGATGGTTCTACATCCGGTCAGCGCGCGGCGGGTTGCACCTGGTCGCCGAGAGCCACATCTTCTACGAGGATGGTGGCTCGCACCCGCGCCGCGTCACGTGGCGCTGCGCCCGCTCCTACCAGAAGGCCGAGCGCTGCCAGGTAGCGCTCTGTCTGCGCGACGGCAGGCTGGTCTACTTCCGAGGCTCGCACAACCACCCGCCGACCTACAACCCCTCGAAGCACGAGTCTCGGCGCTTCGAGGTGGACCCCCATGGCAAGTACAAGATCGTGACGAGCCCGGCCCCGCGGCTGGCGCTAGCGCTGCCTCCCGCGCCCATCGTGCCGGTGCCGCCGCCCCCGCCGCCCAACGCCGCGCTGCTTCTGTAGGCCTGGCGCGACCTCCTCATGCGTGGCTTGCTGGACCAGCGGCAGTGACTACGCACGGGGAGCGTCGCCCCTTCTCTATTTAAGTGATGCTTATAGACTATAAACACTCGTACTTGAGCAACCGACCATTGAAATTACAGGTGTTCTGACCGGTATACGTTTGACTTATTGTTGATACGAGGCCTACTAAATTCGTTGTTTCATCCATGAGCATCTGCTGCTGTAACGTAGAAACGAATTTATGATGGCCAGTATAAATAAAAATACTAAATGCGCTTATAAAACTTAGTGTAGGGTAGGGTTACCTTGATGACTCTGAGATAGGTGAAGGTCATAAATGTTGGTGGCAGCATGGGACACTTGAGGGTCGCCTTGTACCGATGCCTTAGAGCGGCTAAGTATAAGTATTATACGAATATAATTAACATATATTGTAATGACGTGGATGTGCAATATTCTCTTACTGAAGTGTTTAGAAATTATGTATACAAACTGTATAGCTTTAAGTATAGTGTAGCCGTCTTGTTGATGCTTTTTATAAAATTCTATTTATTGACCGCAGCGTAGAGAGCGGTACGACTGATAGACCATGTTACTCGAGAATACTCCAATATTTATTATGTACTTAGACTGTAGTCGAGTTAGTTCTCTATAGGTATACACGAAGCTTATGAAGACGTATTACGATAGTTTTTATATAGAGTCGATTCATCTCACTTTGTGCATTGAGATGTAAATGTAGATACTATCTGTACGGTAGTGAATGTGAAGCCAGCATAGTATTACATACCATGCTGAATAACTCACTGAGTATTAGAATGATATTATTTTGTAATACGTATTTAGACATTCCATAGTGTAACGAGTTCCTTTACATCTTACCAATTTCATAATTTATTCGAAACCAAAGATTGTAAGTCATTTTGTAATTATTTATACTCATACCAACTTCCATTGCTTAGTCCCATTTCTTAGAATCTCATGGTTGTGTTGACACGTGGCCGCGATGCGTACTCTTACTTTTTGTGCCATTTGTAGCCGGAGTAGAACAAACATAGGTACACCAATTCTTTGTTCCATTTAAGACTATTAATTTAATATGGAATACCTAGAAATAATAATGAAGTACATTTATACTCGTTTAGTTTTTGGTGATACGTATATTGATTATTTTGTATGATTATAAATTATTTAATCTCGAAATCATTTATATTTATTATAAACTAATATTTATTGAATATGCATTTTACTTCCCTCAACGAATCTGAAATGAGTTAATTTGAGAAATTTCTGTGCCAAATCACGTGATGGGATCACCCTGTGCAGCATGCGAAGTAACTGCAAATAGTTGAAGCGTAGTAAGTAGATCAGTATGTGCAGTGTAGAAGGTGTACTTTATGTCAGCATCAGGTGCCCCCGACGAGCGAGCGGACCTGCTGAAGCTGGGACGGCACTGGTACGAGTTGGACTCATGGCACCGCGGCCGCCGCCGCTGGACTTGCGCCAAGGGCTGCAGCGCTAGACTCTATACCGAAGGCAAGAAGGTCGTCTTTACCGACAGCAGGCATTACTGCAGTAAAAACGTGCATCACACCCTCTAGCGACCGACGACGATTCTACTGATGAAACTATTGTGATATTTATTTAGGATATTAAATGGAACGATCATTACACTTCTACTATTATTTTAAGATTTAAATTAAATGATTTTTCATTTACAATGTAAACACGTTCTGTGTACAAAATGTAGTAGCTAGTAAAGTAACAAGAAATCATACTTATCTAGCTCGATCAACTAGTTCTCAATCCCACCTATGGTCATTTTAATCAAGTACAATAAATTAAGTAGTTTGAGTACTTTTAATAACTCAGTTTTGTTGTAAATCTATTAAAGTTTTAAATATAGTTTACCAACATTGTCGTTAATAAAAGTTCGTTGCTTCTTTTAATTATACAAGATTTCAAGTTATTAACGTTTTTTTTTACTAAGAAATTCACTAAAACGTTTCACTTGATTCAAAGAGCTCTGCAGTCGTTCCCTTAACACTTTGGCTACCGGATTCCCCAATAAGGTATCATATTTTTTGCTGTACACCTCATGCCTCAGCTTCTGGTCGTCGTCTGTAGCTAGAATAACACGACTGTCTATTGTAAAGGATTGTTATTGTTATTTTTCAATTTAACGGAATTTATTTAAACTAGTACAAAAAGTGTGTAAGAATAAAATACTGAGATGCGATCTTGATATACCTTCTTGCGATGATATACCTTCTTCTAACATATCCCTCACCAAGCACTCCTTGCTCACGTGAATCTAAATTATGTCATTTTGCCCATAAAGAGAACATGAGGGAAAGATGCAGCAGATACAACCAACATTATAAAAATAAAGTTTGAACTTGGTATAACTGCAAGACCTCCACCTCTTTTCAAAATAAACCTTTAGCGCTCTGTTTGGAGCCATGTGCTTAAAATCATCACATTGAGAATATTTTTGTTTCCAAGGTATGCTGGGGTTCGTGATAAAAATCAAAATTCCTACAAATTTTATTTTCATGTATGTATGCTTCATAAGCTGGGTTCCCTGGTTTAGGAAAAGATGCCTGTTTTACATCTTGCCTAAGCTTGTGATACATCTCACATGCTGGGGCACATGGTGTAGCCAAATATTGTTCTTATCTGTAGATCAAAGCCTCCTTTATCTAGGAGGCTATGGTAGAACGGAGTTCCATAAGGGGCTGTTCATTTATTATGTAAGACGTTTTGGGGAAGGAGGGGGTCCGAACAAGTGATATTTTTTCTTAAATGGGGATGGGAGAGGCTCTACATTGTTCTTACGTAGGATCACAAAAGTAAGCAAAAATTATATTTTTATAACAGAAACCAACGCGTTTTTCAATTTTTGCTACTATTTCTTTGGTTTTTTGGGTACACCCAAAATAATCTATGCGGTAGTGAAAGTATTAAATATGTATCGGTAATTTACAGTTCAAGTGATTTACAACCACAAAGGCTATCCGAAGATCCATTTAGACGGTTACTTCTACCGTCCGCACAACGCGTATCGCAACCAGCCGAAGGTGTTGTGGTACTGTGTGGCGCGCAACCGCTACCAGTGCAACGCGACCGTGCGCACGTATAACAGGGAGTTGGTGCAGGTGTCGGGCGCGCACAACCACGCGTGACACGCGCGCGCGCGCCATCCCCCGCCGCTACGCACTGCGCGCGCGCATCTCTACCCCCTGCCGCACCTGCATCAACTCTTCCGAATCTACGGAGAACGATTGGCTCTTGGACAGCCTTCTTTACCCGACCACGCATTGCCAACAAATGATCACAAAACGTAATAATTAGCGTCTACTAGTGAATATTAAAATTAATTAACTTAAAACCATTCCTAAACTTGTCATGTGAATATTGTACATTGATGTTGAAAATCTATTTAAAATTGTTATTTTTTGATAGTCTATTGCTTAGTATTTTGGTTATTTTTTGTAAATATATTATTAAAACCTCTTGTACGTATGTGTCATAAATATTTCGTATCGAAAACATCTTTTATTGTATTCGAAGGTTCCGTTCGGTAGAAGTAAAGAGAGTAGCGATAGAAGTAAAGTAGAGGGCGCGTGCGCCGCGTCACGCACGGTGGACGTGAGGCGGCGCACGCGCAGTGGTTGACGCCGGCCGTTGTGCGCAGCTCCAGCGATCTATGTGCCGTCGCGCACCGGCAAGTCGCTCCTGCTGCACGACGGCTACACCTTCTACCTGAAGAACCTGCAGGCGCACGGCCGCAAGCAGTGGTACTGCTCGTCGCGCGACATGGCCGGCTGCCGCGCTGACGTCATCACGGCGCCGGCGCGCGCGGGCCCCGGCGACGTGCTGTTCCTGGTGCGGGGGAGACACATCCACGGACCTCCCAGCTACTACTTCACTAAGGACGGCAAGTATGTGCGCAGGAAGGACCAGTATCACAGGTATAGGTAGCTGATCAGATATTTAGGCTCATCATAGATAGATTTCGATTATTTTTTAGTTTTAATTTTACAATTATTATCAACTTGTGTTTTTATTTTACTTTTTACATACTTATGTTATACGCATTTTTTAAATCAATTAAACCTATTTTTAAATATTTTTTATGATTTGTATGTAGGTTTTTGTTTATTATTTTTTTTTCACTTCTCCAATTAAGTATTTTAATCATGAATTTATACATGATGTTGTGTTTTATTTTTTTTATAAAATACGAAAAATGTTCCTATTGTAATAATAAAAAAAAGAAGGAATTGGGTATCCTTGTACAAAGTACTTATCGATAGCATATTGATTTCTTTGTAAATTAAACTTTCAATTACGTTCAACTCTCTTTTAAACGAAGAAAGTATTCGTGACTTTGAAAAAAGAAACTTTTGGTTATGTAAACAATACGTTTAATTTTCTCTCCTTGAAACAACATTTATAGTACAAGTATCAAAAATGATTAAATGAATAATAAACAAAAATTCCCTCTGTTTCATTTCCTACCGGATCGTCTCAATATAGAAAGGGCGGGCGTGGGACGAAGTAGCTCTGCAACATGCTACGTCACAAGTTCGACGTACAACATTGTATTTAGGTTTAGGTTTCCCATACTACGTTGTAGTACCTACTGAAGCTGTGGCCCCGCGGCTCGAGGGCCCCGTGACGGATCGATACGCCCTAAGTTTTGAAAGAAAGTTTCGCGGGCGCGGGGAGTGCCGAGCCCTGGATGGAGCACTACGGTACTACAGGATGCCCTAATTCTGGCGCATGCCTGCCCTTTATTTATAGGGCACACAGATGCAGCCCTGTCTATGTAGTGAGCTGTAGGGCGTCTTGATACGGGAGCTACGTGCGGAATGTATACGTCATCATTCTTTACAGATTTTGGGGACATTTTGAGTGTTGTTTTTTAGCAGTCTTGATTGTAAGCTTTATATGTATACTAAAAAGATTTTTTTCATATTGAAGTTCAACGCATGAATTGAAATTTAAAGGAATTTAAAGTATGAGGGAAAGATATGCTAGAAAATTTTGCTAAGCTCTAAGTTCCTTTTGCTTTTAAGATGCGTCGTCAAAACAAAAATAATGTATTTATTATTAAGTTTTTTTTTTCTTTTATCTCGGAAACTTAAATGCTTATTTATCATCACGGTCCATACTAAAAATACATCAAAGGTTATGTTGGCACATGATGTAACGCAATACGAATCCGAGTTGTTTACATGAATGGTACCTAATCAAGTTAGTTCCGGGGCACGGGGCCGCGTGGCGTACACAATCTAGCGAGGAGGCAAGTTCTAGGCCAGGCGGCAGGGCTAGCGCTCGGCGGTCGATAAACCCAGCGCGCGGGGCCACGCGGTGGTGGACGGATCCACCCACGGCCGCCCCAGCGCGTCATGCGCGCCGCACGCCACCGCGCGCCGCCTGGTGCTGCCACCACCAATCGATAAAGCCCCAGAATCTCTAGAAACCCCTCGCGTCTCCCTCCTCTCTACTTTTCTCCCCACCCACCAAAAACATTTCATCCGAATGCAATAATAAGGTCGTTTTTGAGTTACTGCTCCCCGAGATGTATTCCGTTCCGTTATACGTAATGGATGTTGTTGCAAAGGAATTTCTTTTCTTTGTATTACAGTCCCTCTTACAGGGGCTCGCACAGAAATAAATTATTCATAATGGATTTTTTCATGTCTGTAGAACTTTTCGCACAGCTGTTGGCGAAGGTGAGAGATGGATTTATTGTAAGGTATCATTTAGTATTTAATATCACACCTAATCACCAATCACGAGGCACTGTAAATAGCACCCATCATCAGCGATCACCATTGAGAACAGTGCTGGACAGTTGGTTGGTGATTGTAGCAGGCGCTGTCGATGGCGGATCGGCGGTGGAGCGCCGTTCGGGACGGACCTGGCTGGTTTGGCGCTGGACTCTGACCTCAGCTGTGCACGCGCCCCATTGCTGCCTCTCCGTGCACGACACGCCGCGCTGCGACTGTCTACTGCAAAAAAGTGCATCCAGCAAATAACGTCTTCACATCAGATACAAACATAATGCAAATCACATGTTTTGAAAACTCTGATGATGACACAAAAAAAAAACACTTTCCATACAAAATTACACTAGGAAACTGTTTATTTTTAAATTTCGTTATTCCAAAACTCATATGAAGTCGTTTGGGGTCAGTAAAACATATTATTTAAGTTTTGTGAAACATTACTAATACTCTTTGTGTTTAATTCAAAACATTTGAACATCCGTTTGATGTTACAACTATATTTAAATGAAGCTCCTCTTCGTTGTTAGTTTAATATAACGCCCTCATTATTGGGATTTATTTAGGCTGTGGGATCAAACAAGAAGCGTCCGTCTACACTACAGTATTTGTTTGTTACGGGTTAACGCAACTACTTATTTGATGCATTTAATTGTTCGTAGTTGTGTAGCAAATACACTAGTATTTTACATTATGTCTGTTTTATTCTACTCCTTTTTTCCAAAAAATAAACAGTGTACTAACGGGTAAAGTTCTACAGGCCTAGCACAGCAAAAAAAAAACAGTTGTATGAAACGTTTGTCTATCTGTAAATTGTTAGCTTAGCTTATAATAAAATAGTTTGGCCAAGTGCGAGTCGGACTCGCGCACGAAGGTTGTCGTACTATTATCTATAAAAACGGCAAAAAATCATGTCTGTTGTATGGGAGTACGCGGGTCCGAGTTGCGCTTGGCCGGTTTTAGTATTTGTTGTTATAGCGGCAACAGAAATATATCATCTGTAAAAATTACAACTGTCTAACTATCACGGTTCATGAGATACAGCCTGGTGACAGACAGACGGACGGACAGCGGAGTCTTAGTAATAGGGTCCCGTTGGTTACCCTTTGGGTACGGAAACCTAAAAAAGAGAACTTAAGGTTATATGAAATATCTGTCCGTTTCAGAGTAAGTTTATACAGATTTAATAACATAAATTTAATATCAATGGTTTTTGCTCAAATAATCTGAAACCTCAACATGAAAACATGATTTAATATTGGAATGAATTCTGAAAATTCTGTTTCAATTTGTGTGTGCATTATATTCTTGGCAGAAAGAAGTACTTTTTAGGGTTCCGTAGTCCGACAAGGAACCCTTATAGTTTCGCCATGTCCTTCTGTCCGTCCGTCCGTCCGTCTGTCCGCGGATTATTTATATGTATTATTGCAAGATTCTTATAACAAGGAAGACTAAACTATGGTTTTGCGGGGACTATTCCCTTAAGAACAAAATCTGTAACTAATAAACTCAGGGTACTTAATTTGAGGTATAAACAATGAGCCGCAATTAGGCGCTCTTACTATTAGGGCTGTAATGAACTCATCACTAATGCTCTAAAAGTAAGGCGTTTTTAAGGATTTTCAAATTAACTTACCTCCCTAGGTTTGTAAATCGAATTTACCTCCCGCATTTTGAGTTAAATAGTATATTGTTATACAAGGGATGTAATTGATCACACTTTTATTGTTATTTGTTTTATTGATAACACTCTAATTTCATCACTAATGCGAGGAAATAAAAAAAAAAACACAAAACGTGTTTGCAACAACGTTTTCAACAAGAAAATTTTACTTCAGCCATATTTATTTTTCTTGTGAAAGTATCAGTTTTCCTTAATAGTATAAATAAAAAGAGATTAAGTAGAAAACACATTTCCCATTGTCATTTAGCTAGACGAGTGACTTACTGGTTAAGTGACTGTAAGGGAGCCTCGTTCGATTTCCAAATTAACTTACCTCTCTAGGTTTGTAAATCGAATTTACCTCTCGCATTTTGAGTTAAATACGGCTTACTTTCGGATAGTTTATAGATTTCTTAGTAATGAAAATTACATTGCGCTTCGACTAGAAGAAGCAGAGCAGTGCTCATTTTATTCTGCATGTATGTACTCGTGTATTCGCCTCAAACTTGTAATCACTAACGAATTTTAATGTGGTTTTACGTTTTTTCTCGAGGGCCGGGCTCTGGGTAAGGTTTTAAGGTAAGTACAGTGGCGTGCATAGAACTTTTTGCTGGAAAAGCAATGAGAAGGTCAAGTTTGACGAAAAAATTAAAAACCAATTTGGGAAAAAAAAATTGTTTTAAATCATGTACTCTAGGGTAGGCAGTGCCTATCCTGGCATCATAAAAATAATGATTTTTAAAAGTGAAATAATTTTTTTTATATATTTTTTATTGTCAAACTTGACCTTCTCATTCTGTGTTCTCATTGAATTTCCAGCAAAAAGTTCTATGCACGCCACTGGGTAAGTATCATTATGCTGCCCTGTGACCGACGCTAAAGAGTTGATAATTTAGTGAAATAAGTAGGCTAGAAAGCGTCTGAGGACAGAGTTCCATTCAGCGTGGGCGAAACCGCAGGCTAAAGGTTAGAAACGTATGTACTACATATTCATTTAATTTTTATTTCAATCTCAGGCGAAGTAATGAACTTAGAAAAAGGACTTGCGCTTTCAAAATCCTTTTTTTAGATCCTACTAAAAAAACTGTACTTTTATCCATCGTACGTAAAACTTCAAGATCTACAAAATCATTTGTATAATATTCTTCCAACGAGCGTGTAGAACTATCTTTATAAAGACAGTTCTTTGAACAAATTTCTACCTGGGTTTCGAATAACACAAAAAAAGGAATGTCTAGACGTCCTGTTCAGAAACTTTTTTCAATTTAAAAGGGCGTTTTTGTTAAGAACTTCGAGTCCCTTGAATGTTCTAGGGTCCCTTGCAGGTAGTCAACGCAGACGGTAATCCCTTGCAGGCCCTACTACATAGTTATGTTGTACTCTGAGATATTTTATTTGGGTCTCGATATCAGATTCTAAACGATAACCGAGTCCCTTACGCACCTGCGAGCTTGAATGCATTGTAGTAATCGGTAAAGATATTGATGATAGAATAGGCTTGGCCTGTCGTACAGCAGTAACGTGTTTGGATATTGGGGGCACGTTACAGAGTACTTCTACTACCGGTCGCGGCGGAAGGGCGGCGGCTGGATGCTGGTGCTGGGCGGGAACCGGTTCAGCATGAACCGCCAGTTCCGGGCGACCGCCACGTGGACCTGCAGCAACCTGAGGTCCGCCAGGTGCCCGTGCCGAGTGCTCACCACGCTGCAGGGCGCCCTCTTGAGGGTCAGGAACCTGCACAACCACTTACCCAACTACCTGCCGAAGCCTTTCATCAAAGATATTCGCTCCGGGGTCATTTAAGTACTTCAGCCGATTCTGAAGGCTTTTATTTCAGTTTAGTGTTGTCAAAACTTATTTCTTTCCAAAGTTATATAGCTCCTGTTGTTAACACTAAAGAACTATTTTGGAATGAAGGAAATTTAGTTTTGACAGCACTAAAACTAAACTAAATGCATTTAACCGAAATGTTTAAGAGAAAATAGTAATATCCACTTGATTTTAAAAGTTGTACTGCAACTGTATACTTAAATTCTAGTCATCGGCTTGTGAATATTTTTACATATGAATTTGTAATTTACTTATAAATTTGAAAGTGCATATTATTAAAAGTACTTTTTCTCCATTCCAATAAAAAAAAAAATTGTAATTTCAATGATAACTATAGCACAAAATAATTTGTATTCTAAAAATACGTTCTTGTATTATTAACTTGACAGTTTGTGAACATAGTATTTGGTGAATTACTCAGAGGTAAATCTTGTACAAGTGACTGTTAGTAATTTTTATACTTATTGTTAGCTACTAATCAACGACTACGATTCTACGTAACGACTAAAATTCTTGTACGCCGATGATGTAAATGTAGCCCTGTATATCGAAGCGTGTTCTAGTTTCTAGCTGCCTGTTTCTCTTCGAGATAGCTGTACAATAACATTAAAGTTAAGCAATGCAATGCCCTAGCTATAGAGAGAGCAGCGATCCACGTGTCTGACATGGCCCCATCGGGTTGGTCACGCGGATTGATGCATTTCCGCTTTTATCATAATGTAATAAGATCTCAGGAAGGTGATGAAGTGATGGCTCGATGTTTAGTAACCGGGTGTCCGATTGGCATCGCCTAGTCAGACCACTAGACTACACCACTGTACACAGTTATCCGGTGAATAAACTATAATTAGTGCGTGCTACAAGCTTTTATGCAGTGCGGGCGCAGCTAAACGCACCAATGTTACGACGCATAAGAGGTTAAGTAATAGATCGTAAATTGAATTGTGGCGGACTTTTTATAATTTGGTAAAGTGATAAATCAGTTTTAAGCTTGGTACGGTAACCGGTGAGATCTCTACGAGTTGGTGATGATCTCAGGGGAACGGCAACTTGCATCTTTGGGAGAAGCTACTTATTTGTATGTTTGGTAGCGCCAGGATTGGTATGGTATGCACGTGTATGTCGCAGTTGGGTTGTGTAATCAGCTGTTTTACAAAACCAGTAGTTGTTATACAAAACAGCTTCGTTCTTCGTTGAAACACCTAGACGGTGTTCAGCTGAGTTGTCATTTCATTAATACAGCTATGATACCCACATTTAGACGTAATGTAAAATTACTTAATGTTTTATAAATAAAACTTTATTTGTTAGTTTTGCTTTTGACTGATATCTAGTAAGTAGTGATTTTAATTTGTTCAATAAATTGTTGACTATTGCAAGACAATATGATGAACATTGTTTTTCTTTTTGATGTCGTTTTATTTATAAAAAGTATTTATTTAATACTATACATAAGTCATACCTAAATAGCAAATAATATTATGTTGACACAGAAGAAATATTACATTCATGTAAATAATAAAGTAATGTATAGATAGTAAATATATTCAACTTGGAAATAATCCAAAACCATGAATTTTATTTTTTTACGCAGCAAGCCTTGCCGTAGTTCAAAAAAGAAAATGCCGCTGGTCTATATCCCATTTTTTTTAGAAACATGTTTGTTTTTGTCGATTTTATCTTCATTCCGGCACATAGTAACGCTTGACGTGTCTCGGTAAGAATACAGACGGAAACGATATAAAAATAACGTTCATATCATCAGCGCGTATTGTAAGTGGCTCTTGCGTCCTGCGTCTTCGCATAGTGCAAATTAGAAGAAAATTATTCTTCTAGGAAGAAAATTATAATTTGCACATGGACGCGATTGTTTTTTAGAAAAATCCTTATAGGTATTCTGTTTATAGCTAACTATCAAGTTTATCTATATACAATCGGTTAAGGCGCTAAATCCAACACCATTCGGTTGTTTTTTTATATAGAAGTTTTGCTGATGTAAAAAAAAATATGTTTCATATGTTGTCTTATACTTGAAAATTCATATACATCTTTTTATAGCTTTTCAGTACGACCATACAAGGAGTAGGCTTTAGAAAGTAAAAGTTAAAGTTTTTGCTTCTAATTCTTTGCTTATGTGTGCGGAGGGTGGTGGCGTCGAGAGATATCATACTTAATGAGGCGTCAGGTCAGGTGGCGAAACTATAGACATCTAAATAAATATTTATTGGGCTATTTATGACGCATTTTCTTTTCTGAACTCCATAAAGGCAAACTCAAATATGGTGGCCAGAAAAGGCACATGAAAAGACGCAGCCCGTGACATTGAACCCTCTCGCTGGTAAACGTTTCGACAGAAAAACGCTCGGAGTGAAGAAACATGGTGCAACAAAACGTTTAGTATTCTCAAGATCAGAGAAGAAACAGCAGAACCAAAGACGCTAAGATCTAAAAAATAAACAATCTCCAAATATAACTTATACTTGCGATTGTCGGCACTTGGTGAAACATGGAAAGCATCTTGATGAAAACCACTTGTACACTGTTTACACCAATTTACTATAACTATAGGTACTTTTAACCCAACCGGTTTCGAAATTTAATTCATTTTAATGAACCTCCAAATATTACGTAAAATTACTAAAACAATATTATAATTACTAAACCCTATATTCCCACTACTGCAAGCGCACTTTTACAGCGAAAATAGGGGTAATAGGTCATTTGAGAGTGAGAGCACACCAGCAGCGTAGCTCTTCCGTTTAGCAGAAGTCGAAATCCGCCAGGATGACTTCACCATCAATTGATAGATGTAAAACATAACAAGGAGTAAACATACAGATTAGCAGCGTCGGACTGGGCCTAAGGAGCCCGATAGTCATTATGCCTATCTAGGATCAGGGCAGGTGATACCATCAGATCAACCAACAAACCAAATGATAATCATAATCAAACAGGCAGACTAGCTTTCAATCACCTGGCCGACAAGTTTTTTTAGGGTTCCACACAGTGCCGGTGTTAGGGGGGGGCGCGATGGGGCGACGGCCCAGGGCGCCAAATTTGGGGGGGCGATTGGTGGAGGTGGGATACTTCCCCCACCAAACTTACATTCAAAAACAAATTTTGGATAGCAAAAAAAAGAAAATCAACAAAAAAATGCAAAAATAATAAAAAATAGGAGCTACATAACTTTCTACGTCCACGTCGTTAGCTCTGGGTCACGCTAAAGGAAAGATAGAATTCTTAATACACGTTCACATTGGTTCAGAAAAATATTAACACTCGATTTTGATTTCCTTAAGTAGGCGCCAAAATATTCTTGCCCAGGGTGTCAGTCCCTCTAACGCCGGCACTGGTTCCATAGTCCAACAAGGAAACCTTATAGTTTCGCCATGTCCGTATGTCCGTCCGTCAGATACAGAATTGGAACCCGAATTTCAAACAGGGCCTAGATTACAGATGAATTATTAAATTATAGTGGATTTATCGCCGAGCATATCCACATTTCAAAGCGCAGCCAGTAAATCCATGTTTATAACTCAAATTATTGTGAGACCTATTCTGAAGCAACATGTCCTAATCTGACGTTTATAAAAAGTGCTTTAAAATGAGTTAGAGTGACCTAAAATTTTTTGGTATTCTGAAGCTGGCGTTTACGAACGTCAAATTAAGATTGTTACTAAATTTACGACACATTTACGATGACAGCTCTAAAGCATTCAACTTAGGGTTTTTGGTATTCTGAAGCAACAATTTAGAGTTTGAAAGCTCTAATTTTAGAGATTTTTAGAGAATTTTAGGGCACACCTATTTAGGTGCGCTCTAAAATATTACTAAGTATAAATGCGAGTTTTTTCCACCCTTTTCCCAGTATTAGTAAGTTTTATTTGGTTTCTAGGTGGAACTGAATAATCACAAGTGTGTTCTAGTACCTTACCTAATTTCATAATCCAGCAGTTAATCTGAAATATGTGTGAAAACACTGCTATGATTTCAAGTGAATTTTGTTTGTACTATTGCTATTTATCATATAAATTTGATGTTTTTTCATGTGTTCATCAATCAGCAGCAGTAAATAGGTAGGTAGGTAATACAAAAGGGAAAGTTTCTAGATTTACTTAGTATTAAAATTTTATTTTACAAAATGATGACTTTTATTTGTTACTTATTCTTAAAAGGTTAGGTACCTATACTAAGCATTCAAGGGCGGATCCAGGATTTATTTTTGGGGGGCACAAATGCCAAATAGGGTAGCGTTCCAAATCACTTTTCAATATTAAAATATTGCTCGCTGCCAGACAAAAGGAGATTGATGCTGGTTCCAAAACATCTTCTTTTAGGTTTTGGAACCAGCATCAAGCTACTTTTATGTCAATTGCTAATAATAGGATTGTCAATCATTATGATAAATTGTAAAATTTTAAAAGAACAACTCCAAATTGGAAATTTTATTAATAATTAGCCACATATACTTTAATTATCATTGTTTTCTTAGTTAAAAATCTTTTAAACTAAACATTTCTAAGCCAAAAGGATTTTTTATTCATAAACTGGTAATTATCGATGAAAGTTCAGCTCTAGTCGACCACAGATACAAAAAAAAAATTCATCAATAATTTCTTCTGTGAATTCAACTTAGAGCATCTTAGGAACCTCTAAAAAGTGACTTAAATTTAGGGCTGGTTGCTACTCAGAATACCAATTTGCTAAGGAGTGTCCTAAAATTGTGACTTTTTAGGGCGCTCTAAATTTAGATGTGTGCCACACAGGATAGGTGTCTGTATCTACTTAATTCGTAAATGTTTACTTTACGATGCTTGAATTCGGGTGGGCCTCCAATCTCCTTTCACTCCTCGATCCTACAGCTGTCTCTCTACAGACCCCTCCTCTGTACTACGTGGCTGACCGGTGTCTCGGGTCTTCGCACCCTTGCAGCAAAACTGCTGGCTGGATGAGTCACCGGAACGGAAATAAAACCACTTTTAAACTGAAAAACTTCCCCAAATACATTTACCCGCGGAAATGGGAAAAATATGACCAGTCCATACAAATTTCCTGAATTGAACTTCTTTTTTTTTATTTCCGCTGTGGCAAATTTGTTCAGTATGATCAGTAGATGATTTGGTTTCATTTAAAGATACCTGCCTATACACACAATATACACAATTTTTCAAGTGGGCCTTGGGCCGTGGCTGTCAAAATCCAAAACTAGGAAATAGCGAATATTTTGATGAAAACCAGAACGGTGACAATATCATTTCCCTAGACGAGAATAAAACCCGCTGATTAAAAAAAAACACTCTATAAGTTGTTATTATCCGACAAATTCGCTTAAAAAGATCAAATTCTGGGAAGTAATGTCAAACGGCAAACTAAGGTAAGGTCTTTATTCCAAGAAAATACTATTTTATTTTTCTTACATTAATTATCTAAATCATAACAAATCAGTTGTTCGAAATTATGCCTATTATTCCAATACGTAGCCGGATTCGGCATCACAATCGTCGAGTCCAGACTGTGTGTTGAAACTAGAATAGTTGCGAGTAATGTAAGTAAGTTAAAAAAAACCGGACAAGTGCGAGTCGGACTCGCCTATCGAGGGCTCCGTTAAAGACTATATTTTTCATGATTTAGTATCAAATGTATAGTTTTCAGACTTTTACCCATACTTGTAGTATAAGACGGTATTACTTGCCAAATTTCATAGTCAACGGAAAATACCCTATAAATTTTGATTCCCCTGAGTGTCGAAATATAAGTTTTTTGCGGCGTAAACGGCCGTATCTTTTTTTACGTTAACTTAGAAGTTTGATTTTTTCACAGCTTCAATTTTAATTTCAACTTGACACCTCCAAGCGTTCCCGAGAAAAAGGGTCTTGACAGACAGACGGACGGACGGACGGACAGACAAACAGACAGACAGACAGACAGACAGACGGACAACAAAGTGATCCTATAAGGGCTCAGTTTTTTCCTCTTTAGGTACGGAACCCTAAACATGAATCTGTTTTTAAATATTAGCACTTTTCTTTAGTTTGCCGTATGTCATTATCATTAGCGTCACTTCATAGAATTTGATCCTTGTAAGCGACACTATCAGATGGTGCAATAATATACAAAGGTTTCTTTTTTGATAATCAGTAAGACTCTCGGGTAGGGATTTAAAAAAAATCTAGTGTTGCTGTTTTGGTTTTCATCAAAATCGGCCCGGGACTTCTTTGAGCATTTTTTACTTATTCTTTATAGTTTTGGATTTGGGCATACAACTGATCCTCTATGATGGGTAAAAGTGGTTCAGCAGATTTTTCTTCACTGGTACACACGCTGTTGTATATACCTTTTTGTACGATTGTATTATTTATGCGGGCGGAGTAAGTATTACCATGGTAAGCAAAACGTAAGAGACTGAACTACATTGTTTATAAAGTGGACATTGCAGAAATATTTCGAAAGGAAATTGTGTTGTATAAAAAGAAATAAGAATTTCCAACTATGATTTTTTGATGAACTGATGATTTTTTACTGCCTTTTTTTTTCTGCGTTCTGAATTCCACTGATCGCCAGTGTGCGCGGGTGCTAGCTACTAGAGAACTGGGAACGCAGATCGCGGAACGCAGAACTCCTGAACGCTCTGTCTGCGCGGGCTCTTAGTGATGTAAATCACTGAAGAATGCACACAAAAAGCTGTAGGTGTACGTTGACAAATTATCTGAATCTTTATTTTGATCTTGTACAATAATTTATTGCATGTCTACCAGATTGGCTAGCCGATGTTGAACTAAGATCAAGTACATCGATAACACGCACACTAGCTTCAGCAATATCAGGCTGTCAGTAGTTATCGCTTAGATTAGGTAGTTTATGGGCCAATCATGACGTCACACAAGTAACTGAAATAACTGATTACGTCATCGTCAAGATGACTCTTTATATTCTCAATAAAATTGTAGTAGAGTATCATGACGTCACTTAAATGTTGAGCACAAACTGACACTTAAATGTCATGGCATCTCTTCTAGGTAAACCGACTGATAACTGGCACCTGTCATTAAAGTATTTTAGTTTTAGTGCTGTCAAAAAAAGTAATATAGCTCTTCTGTTGTAAACGCTAAAGAACAATTTTGGAATGAAAAAAATTTAGTTTTGACAGAACTAAAACTTTAATAGTTTTCTTAAACAAACTGTGACATCTCTTTGATGTAGAACAACAACCGCGATGTATCATCGATGAATGTCTCGCACCAGCAGTGTCAGCGGCGTGAAGTTGTCATTAGTTGCAACCAAGATTAGTTTGTTAGTCGGTTTTGCTAATGATGAGAAAAGCATGTTACGCAGGTAAGTAAGCGGTTTTTTTTTCTCATCGTAATTAATTGTACCACAAAACTACTGGATTTATTCTAAGGGATGTGTAGAATTAAATCGAGACCCAATCCTGATCACGAAGATTTTCCGAATGATCTAGAATCACATTAGGATGTTCAATTCTTATTTGAAAATGCAAATTGCTTTTGGGTTGCTACATTTTACTTTACTATTTTCTCACCGTCTTTGTTTTTATGTTTCAAGAGTAGTAGAGATGTATTATTAATGTGTTTTTTTTTGTTCTTCGTCTACATGTTATGAAACTGGTGGATGCAACGAGTATGTAGGAGTATATACGAGTATATCTACTGAAAAATACATCTATGGTGTCACATCTAAACGGGTAGGTTGCGCAAAACGGGGAATATTATAAAAATCTGCGAAACCTGCCGATGAAGCAAAACACTCACGTGGTAATGTTTCGGTTCTTCTGATAATAAATTATCAAGGTCTACATGAGGGAAGGTAAACTTTTTATTATATATATGACTTTCGTTTATGTAGCTAATTTCATACTGGAGACTCGGTAAGTGGTCAGGACTCTCAGGACCAAGGTTCCATGACCCTGTTTCCGAAACACGAAAAATATTTTTGTGCGCCTCTTTACTTGTTCAAGAACAACCTCGGCCTAGTTAGTACCTATAGGAAGTCTAAATTTTAATTTGCGTGTTTCAAAGAAATGGTAATTGAACCTTGGTCCTAACCACTTACCGAGTCTCCAGTATTCATTTGGATTTATAAATGAAGAACACCTTATACAGAGAACATTTCATTGTACAAACAAAACTTTTGTTTTGTATGACCTATTCTTTTTCTTTGTATGTGTATGGTCATTGATCATGCATGATCAAAAAAGAAATATAACAATTCACTGATTAGTTCTTGTATGAAGATCCATGATAACATTTTTCAACAGAAATACTAGAAAATAGAAGCTGGTATGCTAAGTACTGCGAGTGATTTCTTGAGCCGCGTGTGTAGCGTTCCGTGAGAATGGCAGCGGTGATTTCATAGTCTAAGAAACTGATGTACTGTCAGCTAAATCTTGAACAGCGGCTGATGTACTAGTTTATACAAGATCTTTAACTTGGTACTCAGGCTAAGTCATCGGAAGTATGTATAAGTAAAGATACCTGAATAAAATGCAGTTTCAAATAAAATACCGGTTTTCGGTCGAATCTGATCAGAGTTCCTGATGTAAAAGACGAAGTAATTTGTTTACTATATTTGACTCAAGCCTTCTGGTAAGAGTTATTATTTTACAAACTAGCTGCAGCCGACGCTACCAAGCAAGTGGAACATCCATAACAATTATGGAATCCGTTAGTTGGATGAAGATGTTGTTAACCGATGCATTATCGTGTCACACGATTATGTTCAGCTAAACATTTAGGTAAGTTTCATCAAAAGTTAAAAATAGGTGCGACGACGATCGGAGCCAGGAAAATTTTAGGTTTACATGGAAACAAAGTGTATAGTACATAAATACTGCTTTAACAGAAATACGATCTGCCTAGGCAAATTATGACAACCCGGACTTGTGATCTCGGGAAGAGGAAGTTACATGAGCTGTTAGAAGAACAACTGAGGTTTTAGTTAGTTAATCGAACATAATTGTGTGAAGTAAAGCTGACAAATAATATAATATATTAACTAAAATCTTATAAAAAAAAACTGTCACTTTTGACATCTGTCACTTCCGACATCTGACGATTTTGACATATGTAACTTTTAACATCTGTAACTTTTGAAACAAGAAACATTATGAAGTCAGTAATAAAAAAACTATACGCTAAACCAGGGTGCTCAAACGGTCGACCGCGAAAGCTTTTCGAGTCGATAGCCAGCGTTAAAAGAAAGGGCAAGTACTCACAGATGTTTTGATATTACGTGATAGAGCTAAGAAACATTCTAAGTGAGTGTGAGAGACGTTCCTCTGACTTTGACAAACTGAAAAATATTGTCACTTTCACGAGTTATCCATCTTCTTGTAAAGACGTCGAGACATCTGCTACTGAAATATCAAACGCTTAATATGGAAATTACATCTATTGAGAATGAGGTACTGCAGATGATTTCTGACATACATCTCAATTCCACAGCAACTGACGCCAATTTCTGGTCTTTCATATCTGAAGACAAATAACCATGTTTGAAAGAAGTAACTCTTCAGCTAACTGGATTGTTTACATCGACTTATTTGTGCGAGTCTGCATTTTAAGAAATGAAAATTATGAAATCCAAATATCGCAATCGACTCACTAATGAACACCTGCATCATGCTTGCGATTGGGACTCAGATACATATCTAATTTAAAAGACTAGTAAATCCATATATTAAAAAAAATCGTAGTAAGTATCTACCTACATAGTAGTCTTTTTCGATCCTTTGCTTTTAAAATATTTTCTGGTAGATCACCGACACTATAAGTGTGTGAGCACTCTTGCACTAAACAAACTATGAAAGCGCTGTGATTGCCTGAATAAATGTTCACTTAGGGGGGAGGGGTTTTAACCTTTGGCCTGCGTTTGTTACAACCACGGATGACAGTTTACAACCCTTGCTAGTTGTTAGGAGCATACATGTAAAAATGATAAAATACTTTTAGAGCTTAATCAAACTAAAACAGTGTTGGAACCAAATTGTACCTAGAAAATTTACTAATAATAGTACCTATAAAAAATGCAGTTTGGTTTTTTCACAGCTTTCTATCCAACTAACCATAACCACCTGTCTGAGTTTTATGCAAAACGACTGGGCCTATTAAACTGGTGTTGGCAGAATAACACGGGCAACCTGGAGAAAATAAGAAAACGTTCAATGAGTTACCTAAAACACTTACCCCAAAATATTGTTTTTTTCGTTTAGGATATCAAATGAAGCGTCTTTTATATAGACAGCGGAAGAAACCCGTACCGATGCTGTCTTTGACGTGGCCTCGACAGAAAAATTTAAACATGAAATGGTTGAATATCTCATGGTTTGAATATCTCGAGTAAGTATATTTTGAGGTGAGTTTTGGACAAGGTTATTCTAAACAAAGCGTCAAATGTTCGCTTCCTGTTTTATACCAATCTGAAATTAAAATATGATAAAGATGAGGACTAATGCTATGTCCATGCTGTTGTGAAAACTTGATTCCATTAAATTTTCTCTATAGAAAAAAATTACAAAGTTACCTCCAAACCGTACAATAAACCGATAGCATTCAATGATTACTTGAAATTAGATCTGAAATTTTGCAAAATATAACTGATATTAGTATAAAGCAGCTGCAGATTGTTCCATAAAAATGAAAAAACCATCAGTGTAGCCGCGATTTCAAAATAACTGATGTTTTTGCGTGCGCGCCATCTGATTAGAGTAGGATAGACAGTTAAAAAGCAGAAGCGTTAGAGCAGGACGAATTGAGGTATTATGGGCCTTTTAAGCTAGAGAAACACTCAATAGATTTTCTGGGGATTTTGTATAGGTCTGGGTATGTATATATTCATTACGCAGCACCATAGAGTACATTGAATATACGGGTACGCTGTACACAATGAGAGGTTGATTAATGACTTTTTTTAGTCCGAATCTGAATCGTATCGTAATGTGGTTTTAGTTGTTTATTAATGATTTAATTGAAAAGGTTCCACGTAATGTATATTTGCATTGTGAGTAAACGGAGCTTAGTAACCATTTTGGAGCAACGATTCGAAGGAAGAAATTAATCGCGGGCAAAAGGCAAGTAAAATGAATTATTGTATAATTGTTTTCAATAAAGTATTTAAGGCCTTTTCTCACACCGCAGCATCAATTTTAGTTCATAAAAGGGTGAGACTTTGAGATGAGTGAGACCGTAACGAATATAATCTTGTTATTCCATCGACTCTCTTCCTTCCCACGGTCTGTATGCTCAGACATACCTATATATATAATACCTACAACGGCTGATGGTTTCTAAGCTTTTTGTGAGGCTTAGCACTTCATCTTTAATTTGGCCTAAGCATAATGTAGGTTATTCAACTCCACTGTAATACCATTAATTCTGGGCGTCAATAAACTAGATGGGGCAATAATCTATTTTGATCTTTAATTATAATCTTACTTAGGTATCTTAGATAGGTATCTAATTAGAAAATTGTATATCTGGGGGAAAATGCAAAGGTAATATTATTGTAAATATAGGTACAGTCCCAGTAATTGTGTTCATAGGTTATTGTTACTCCGGTTAGCCATTTTACACGTATAAAAATTATAAGCAGTTATCTAACATTTTGTTTAATTTCAATGGCACTATTATCTGAAAGCATTGACCTTGCTCTTCAATGAATGTTATTAATAGAATGGTCTCGAAAATGTCACTAGTGACATCTGTTATTTTGATGACAAAACATTGGTAGCGGGTGTGTTGTTTGTACTACGTCTGCACTGAGGACTGAGGCAATACCAGATGGCGTTACTGTGCGTAATGTTTTAAAACGAGTTTCGTACGTAATTACTTGTTTTGGAGCTGAGTGAGCAAGTATATTAAAGGAAGATTTTGTTTTAAAAGATTTTCTGTCTGTATTTAGTACTAAGAAGGTACTTTTAAATTTCAAAGTTTTGTCATACTGTCAAAAGATGGCAGTACTTGTAATTCAGGTCGCCTTGCCATGCATTTCAATAATTTCAATAAATAAGCTCTGCAGCTGTCGAAACTGTATGATAAAACTATGATTAAAACTTGCTTTAGTTATTCAAATTTATAATTACAATTAATCTGCAAAGGTCTTGTTTTTATGAAAGTAACAATAATAATTCAGTGCCTTGGTTCCTCGATGATCAGCGACCTGTTGTTACTACAAATAATAGGATATTTAAAAATATAACCCATGTGATTTAAATATTAATTATGGAAACGATTATACATGAACGTAGTTCTGGAAAATCGCCAAGAGATGGCAGTAGGTGTCTTTAAACGACGCGACGTCTCTGGTTCATTGCCAAAGCGTCTTTTCTGTGTAACATTCAGCATAGCGGCAATCAACCCGTCTGGCATATTTGTGTTGTTGATACAGACTGGGCGTACTATTTGGGCATTACAAACGTACCAAATATCGAAAAAAAACGGGGCCTTTGTGGAATCTCTTCGTTCCCAGTATGAAAAAGCCCTTTTTCTCACAAAATATCGTTATCAAGTTTAAATTACTAAATAGGTCTCTATAGCTCCATACTGCTGCATCACTCAATCATCGAACTGCTCTATAAAATTGAAGCTTGGAGGAATTTTCGTCCAAGAATTGAAGTTGCTTGTTTAACGCAAAGATACGGCTATTCGAAAATTTAAATAATGTTTTTATTATTACCTATGTATTCAAAGCGTATTTTCACAATGAAATTCTTCAGTCTAACTACTTTTTCTAGTTTCCCTATATTCTTTGTGTTGACCTAGGTACAATCTTTAAATATCGCGCGGAGTTTTTCATATATTCCAAACTGCGTATGAGTTTTGGATTTTTTGCTTCTAAATAGCGCACGTCAAAATAGTTTCAAATTTATTTTATAAGTTTGTGATTCGCAACCGTGATTAAGATCAGAATTCTTATTAAGTTCGTGTATTAAGATCAGACTTAGAGCTCTCCCCCAAAACTTATATTAATTATTTTAATGGCTCCCCTTCATAATCCCATTAATATTATAAATGCGAAAGTTTGTGTGTGTTTGTTACTCTTTCACGCTGAAACGGCTGGACGGATTTGGATGAAATTTAGAATGTATATAGCGTATACCCTAACTTAACACATAGGCTACTTTTTATACCAAAAAAGCATGTCGTTAAATCGAATAACACGCGGGTGGAGCCGCGGGCAAAAGCTAGTACAATAATAAACTTCATAATAAACCCTGTGACAGGAAACATTTTGTTCACCGAAACGTAGTTTACATGTAAGTTCTGGTTCTAGGGCCACTATTTTACAAAATCTGAAAGTTGATGAATATCGTGAAATGAAGTTTAAAAAAAAACCTATAATTTGATATAATTTTTTAACCTTTTCCTACTACTGTTGATAGTAAAATAACTTTTTGTCTTATTTATTGCATTATATAAGGTGAAATTAATTCAAACGCTCAGATTTTGAATGGAGGTTCAGTAGATGATCATCAGCCCAAATGTTTGGAAATTTAATAAAATGAAAATACTGATTCAGAAAAACTAATTGAACCAGCAAAATTAAAGACGCACACAAACTTAGACGATAAATCCAACAAAGCAAAACACACGGTGTGCATTCACATAACTGAATCGAAATTTTACTCACATATGCATACGATTTTCGACATCACGTGACCTGCCATTACCTTCTTGTCTGATCCACCTGAAACCTCACACATAATCTCTATCACCTGCATCTGCCATAGAATGGGCGGTTGAATTAATTTCACCTAGTGTATTTTTATATTAAATTTTTCATAATAAAATTGTAATTTGAAAAAAGAACAACCTTTAATTTTGTTGTTAAAAAAAGAAACTTTTTGAAGTAAATCGATACACGTTAAACTTATCTAATATGCATAGTTCTGGAAAATTGTCAACAGATGGCAGTACATGTATTTTAATTCATGACTTTGGATTTACCAGCAGGCTGAGTGGGTAGGCTTGAGCCTATTAGTGCGTTCCGAGTCAATACATAATCGATTACATCGCTTCTATCGTCATTCCGAATCACTGATGGCCGTGCGGCGTGAGTAGTTTGATGATACTTTTAGTGCTGTCAGCGCCATTCGGAACCCGGCCTAGGGCGGCAAATTTAAGGCGAGGTTATCCAGAGAAATCTGTCCTGCTCCAACGCTTTCCTTTTACACATGTTTATCCTGCTCAGCGGAAGCGGACTGGTCAGAAAACTCGCGGTTTTGAGGTGTTTTTTTTATTATTTTGGAATTAGAGGGTTGGGTTTGCCGTTTTATATCACATTTTTCACAACGTTTATTTAAGTATAACTTTTATTGTCCAAAACTTAATATAGCTCAAATGTAATTATATTTAGATCATGGTTTAGACCTATCTTTGTGATTTAATTTGATCGAGCAAAATGTAAGTAATCGTGTATCGAATGGCCGAAATGTTAAGATCAAAGAGTGAAATATGACATATATTTTTTACAAAATTAAATCATTGCTATTTATTTGTTTAAAATGAATTTGAAAAGAGACACAATGGGAGAACCCCCCCCCCCCCCCCCTTAAGGAACGTACCATTTTTCTGCTGAAATAAATGCTGTGCTAAAACCAAAAATGTCTAAAAGTATGAAGAAATGCTTTTTTGTGACAAGCTTTACTGCATGTAAACTGGTATAGTGCCTGTTATCAATAATATAATATTATATAACTAATGAATAATCTGTAACGAATCAGATTTTTGATAATGTAAGAATATTTTTCTGTTCGGGGCTTAAAACACGGTCAGGTTAAACATTTTTAAGTCAATGTTACATGTCTTTTTTGCCTTTCTTAATTAATTAAATAAATTGGCATAAACAATTTATTCGGCGGAATTCGACAATACCTAGCATTTGTGAATACGAAATATTTGAAATTTCGAAAGGATTCTTCTTTCCCTCAAAGTATTTCAATTCTAAATAGCTATTTTAGAAGCTATGCAAAGATTTTATCATGTGATTGTTAAATAATATTACCGTAGTAGATTAATTTATTTGTTGTCTGAACAGGTACTACTTATGGCATTCCAGAAATAAAACTCATTCTTTTTTCTTTTTCATTTAAGTTTCATGCTATGTCTTACGACATAATTAACCAAGGTGTTAAAGAATGATGCCTCATAATTATTAAAAAAAGTTGTCCGATGGCTAGAGGTTGTTTTAAACACAATTATTATCGAAATAATACATGTTAGAAGCCTGTTTTCACTTGGAACATAAAACAGGGAAGTAGAACTAAATTTTGACACTCATTTGCAGTTTCTAAGGCTTATAAATAGGAAGTGTCCCGCTGGTCCAGCCAGGTCGCTGGTCGCCTGTAAAATCGTGTCCTTCACCCATTCTGACGGAAAAAAAATCATTGGATTCAAAAGAACAAATCTAGAACTGGTACTAGTTAAATTATCTAAAAATACAAATATTTATGTCATAATTGTATTATTATTTACATATCCATTCATTTCAAATGTGAAGTACCTACTACGAGTATGAAGATGTCTCCGCAACAATTTCCAATGTTAACTGAATACATTGTAATAATATTGATTTTATTTGTATTTATCTAAGGAGTTTGCCCAGAATCATGTGACGACAGTTCTGGAAACGTTAATGATATACTTGTAGTAAAGCAATGGCTAATTAAACAAGCAGAGACGCGCAGGAAAAAAGAAGCCGGAGAAGAATACATAAATAGTAAAGGCGAAGTGGTCCCTGCCAAAGAGTTCAAAACACAAGTTTGTCATTGCCGATACAAATGTACTGAGTTTGTCCCCGAAGATTGCCAGAAAGAAATTTTTAATTCTTTTTATAAACTGAAATCAAAGAGCTTCCAAGATTCGTGGATTCGTAGTATTATTAAAGTATCGCCACTCAAAAGTTTTAAACCACGCACGGAAAATACAAAACCAAGAAAAAATATACTCACATTGACATTGTGCGATAAAAGGGTTCGTAGAAATTTCTTTGTAGCAGTTTTGCAAATTAGTGTAAGTAGAATTAACTCCGCATTGAAAAATAATATTTCTGGTTAACTGGGATTGAGATTGGTCATCGAAAATAGTATTTCACTGTGACGTATAATAAAGACTAAACAAAAGTGAGATGAAGTGAGGATGAAGTCGACCGAAGTAATGTTACTTAAGGTTATTCGTTTTTGTCTCGGTGCAAAATGCACAACATAATGATTGTTTTTCCTATTTTAGAATTAAACTTATAAAATAAATGCGTTTTTTGTTTTTTTCGCGACAATTTTTACATAATAAACAGGGTCGTCATTTTATGGATTGTAGTTCGCGTGAAAGTCCATACCAAGTTTTAACGTGTTTAAAGTTGTTGTGGACATACATTTACCAGGAAATGGATAAAATAATACATCTTTCCTCGAAAAATCTATATTATAATAAAACAATTACTTATATGTATTTAAACTTGAGTTACAAGTAATTTTTGTTGCTCTTCTTTAAATTCCAAATCTTAAAAATTGAGAATTCGTGTTTTGGAATACAGCATTCATCTGTCAGATAGTACGACTTTTTTCTAATTTTTTTTCAGATGAATATTTAACAAATTTGGATAAATTTCGGTACAGATTGTTTTCATTCCATGACTTGGAGATAGTTCTGCATAACTGTTCCAATGATTAAGAAATCTAACCTTTCCCTACTGGATACTTTCAATAATTGACGCAACAAATATGGAAATATGAAGTCTCTGTCTACCCCTCTGCAAGAGAGGTGTGAGTATATGTGAAATGGAAGATGTTCCTGAAGAAGAGTAGAAAGCGAGCTGGTTGAAAATCCTAATTACTATTAAGATGGCCTTCGTACAATAATTGTATTTTTGTGCAATAACGAATTTTATTTTTAGGTTAAAAGTGGCAGCTGTCCAGAGACTATTGAAAAACTGTTTTTAATCATTACGCCAAAATGATACGCCAAAAAAATTTATCTAAACCGGATAAATTCTAGTATTCTTAGCTTTGAATGCATCAGTACTCGTATTTTGCAGTACTCATTTTGCATTACAAATATATTTTTCCCAAACGTTCATAATTTAAAGAACCCTGTTCGAAATAAATCGAACTTAAAAGAGTGATGGCGGGCGCCAATGTAAAATCAATGTAGATATCTGTCGTGTTATCATGCCACCAAATTCACTATAAAAATTCATAATTTGTCGTGTTATTTAAATATGTAACGAGGTTTCGTGTCGTTTACTCACCAACTATTTGAATGTACTAGTAGTTTATGCTACGAGTGCGTAAAGGAGGCAATAGCTTATACGAGGAACGATTTGAAACACGAGCGATAAGCGAGTGTTTTAAACGTTACGAGTAAGTTATTGCCCTTACGCACGTGTATCATATACGTTTTTCAATGCATAGTGTGAGTAAATAAATTAAGCGTAATTAAAGAAACAAACAAACAATAAATACTTACTTCAAATGAACTTTGGGCGGGCATTTTTTTTCTTTACACGCAAGTTGCCAACTTGACGGAAATAAGCTGCTTTCAGTTTGATGCGTTCGAAGGCTGCTTTCAGTCATACATAACGTAATTCGACTCCACCAGCTTATTCGAATAATGTAAACAACAATGGCTGCCCGAAATTATTCTTTAGATACAAAGAATGTTGTTATCAATGAAGACCGATCGATAACGTTGTATTTTTTTTAAATAATGTTCATGAATGCAAGTGGCCAGTATCATTTTGCGAACTCGCATATAAAAACTTTTTGTCAAAAAGTTTTTAATCATATTACGATTAAATGAGGTTACCTACCAAGAAGTTTATTCTAACCAGATTTCAGTATTCTTCTTGTTACCTATAATTTATCAAAAAAAAGCGGTGGTAGCTTAGGGGTAGAACGCTTGGCCTCTCAATCTTTGAGATCCAGATTCGATCCCCGGCCAGGGCATGCACCAATGAGTTTTTAGGAATTTATCTGCAGAGTATTTAATACTTACCACTTGCTGAACGGTGAAGGAAAACACGTGAGGAAACCTGCATGCCTTAAAAAGCGTGTATTTGTGCCCGAAGAACGGCGATAGGGCTCATTACCCATCACGTCTCGGGACGTAATAATCGTCGGTGAAACGTAGTTTTACCGAGTGTGGACTGTGACTTGCATTTCACAGTTCACACCCGGAATACCTCTGACACCCCCTAGGGGATTCATGTCGTGACGATATATTTTTATTTTTTATATGTATCAAAAGATTGGTTGGTTAAGTTTCATCAGAATTTTCAATTTGTAAAGTTACTACCTACTCAAAATGTCGTCTAAACAGTTTTCATTTCATTTCATCAATCAAACTGAATGCAGCCTATGAACGCATCAAACTGAATCTGTCATGATACACAAGTCTATGGTACACAAGATAAGACTGGCAACAGTTTTCGATAAATTAAAAAAATAAAACATAGTTACCCCGGACATGGCATTAAACACTCGTGCGGTAAAGTTGACTTTGACAGCGGATTAGACGCATATAAAACAGAACTTTACGAGCACTTGCATTGAAAAGAGGTTTTATCTTAATAATAATTATAGTAGATACTTTTCTCAAACAATGCATTGATATTCAAACAATAATTGGTACTTAAATTGCGCGCTGTTTTTTTTTTGCCTTACCTATTTCGTATTCAGCCAGCTCCTTGAACTTCAATAATATTAATAATTATTAATATTAATTATTGTTTGATGTATCTACTATACAAGCCTTGGCCATAATTTGGCATTGTTGGACTCATGTTGTGTGCTTCGGCTGCGCTTCGGCCCATATTACCAAGTTTGGCCATCAATGCCTAACTTGGCGGCCGCTGCAGTAATCTACTATATAACTGAACTCAATAACGTTTTATTGTTGTTTACACCAGTAATAGCGCGTTTAAGCTATGGGCAGCTATTCTTGCAAAATACTTCGCTTTATTTTTAATATGACTTTGTTTATCGCGTTATGAATGCCGTGTGATAATTCTAATAATTATGACTTTTTAAAAGACATGTAATACATGTTATCAATCCGGACAAAAGGTTCATAATATTTTAAAAGCTTGATACATTTCTGTACACAGAGCTTCCAAAAATCACTTTCGGACTTCGCACGTTGTCGCCTGTGTCAGGATTGCCGTCCAGCCCCCTGATTCTGTATCGTAAACTCCGTTGCCAAACAAGTGCCTGTCGTCGAAAACTTATCTAAGGATAAGTTTGCACTTGAAATGACTTCACAATTCGTAAATAATTCAATACCCATTAAAGGTTACTTTGGAAGTTCACTTTTTATCTGTTTTTGGTGAATAGCAACTATAGCTAGCAACTGATAATAGCCCCACAGGTTTCACTTGCAATATCATTCATTCGACTTTTGTTTACGGCGCGATATAAGCCATACGATGTTAAATCGAGTTACCAAACCTCACCAAATGACCACTTATTACATTAAGGAATACTTACAATAGATTTGTAATGGAAAAGATCTGAATATATCCGTGGGAAACCCATATTAAATTCATTTGAAAACTACAGTATGAGTACCACCGGACTCTATCGAGGCACAATATTACGGGCCGTAGTGGTTATAACGATAGTCGATCTCCGATAGGAGATGGCAATAGAAGAATAAGTAATAATTGAGTTTGAATAGGCTTGTACACAGGGTAAGTAAAATATTTTATAGCACACCGTGCGTAAAATGACCACTTTACGCACGCTGCGCTTGCGTAAAGTCGGCATTTTCCGCACTTTTGCTATAAAATATTATACGATACTCGTGCGAGAAACTTTTTCTCGACTCGTGTGATTGCAGCACTCACCTTCGGCTCGTGCCGCAAACTCACACTCGTCATAAAACGTTTCATCGCTCTCGTATCGTAATGTACTAATTCTATTTAGTCCGTCATTTAGATTATCAAAAAATATTGGACACGTATTTTTTCTTTTGTCAATCAAACCAAAAATGACAAAGATAAAGCGCGTCAAAGTTTGGGAGTGGGGGAAAATGATGTCACTTCCAAGTAAAATTGTACCTGAATGTGACGTCACGCAGAACTTCCGCGGGCTATATCTTCATAATTTTTTGTTAAATTGAAAAAAAAATACGTGTCCAATATTTTCTGATAATCTAACTGACGGACTAATAATTTTTTTTTAGTCATCATGCCTATTATTAATCATTGTACGATTATGTTAAATTTTTATTCCAAATGTCAAGATCGACGTTCCAACATTTATGGCAGGCTTACACTTAGATATCATGTTAGTGATTATAATGATACTCATCTACGAGTAGGTTATAATAGTAGTTTATGAAACTGGTACATAATAGTAGATTATGTACCGAGGGAATAAAGCAGTGTCTTATGTCGCGCGCGGCATATTGAACCCTGAGCGTAACGAGGGACTCTAGGGTTAACTCCCGAGCGTAGCGAGCCCAAGACGAAGACAGGCTTTATTCCAGAGGAGCATACTCTACTTTTCACACCTTCTGCGAGACAATAAAAAGCCAGGGCTCCATAAAGTAAGTATTTTCGCCATATGCTTTTTCGTAAATGTGTTTTGATTTTTCCGGTAGTAGATTATTAATAATCTCCATAGCGTCTGTTTTGATAAACTCTGGAGTAGAATTACTATCGCTCAACATTTTTGTATCAACATGAATATTGCAATAAATTCACTGACATTCACAGAACCAAACACCGTCTTTTGTTTCATATTCTTTGTAAACGCACCTTTTTCTTTTTTTTATTCTGTTTGTAGTGGCCAGTTCGATTTTCGAACAAACCTCTTTACAGTGCCATAAGCATTTTTTTACCTAGGAGTTTTCCACGAGTTTCCACACGAATTTGACGTTCCAAATTCAAATCAGTTTATTCCTTATATAGGGAGTTTCATACAACTTTATATCCCTTAAGATATAATGCTTTACTTCACTTTGAGGTTGCATGATATGTAATTGGACATTATCGAGCAGGTGGTGTGAAAAGAGTCTTTTAGTACCTAGTTATGCACAGTTTCATACACTACTTTATCTAAACTCATACAATATTTACCTACTTATTTTTCATTCCATTAAATCATTTTCGTTGCTCACTACCACTCGTTAATTGTTGTCAGACTTCAGACATTTTTGCCCAGAATAAAACTTTCAACTAACAGAAACAGTAAATATTGAATTAATTATCTAAATTATGGCGTAAAAATCTTGCAGTTCACCGCGGATGCATGTGAGGTTATGTATTAGGCAAAGGAGGTTTTATAGCGGTGAAGTCCTCTTTGGTCGGGTGGCAATGTGACGCACGCATGTGAGGATGGCCACAACGAAGCATAGCGGTGAGGTCTCGCATCGCCAATAAAACTTCTTGGTCGGGCCGCAATGTATTGTTGTAATATTATTTAAAACCTCATTGGTATAAGATATCTAAACCTCAGACATGACTGTATGGACTAAGTATTCTTAGCGTTCCTACTTAATGTGATATACTATAATATCAGAACAAGTTATTTTATAGCATTATGTTGTTTGGAGACCTATGCCTAATATTTTTTTTCGGTTTTAGAGATGTTCATGAAAATTTATTTTCATGTTGCAAGTAGTTTTGAGTTCATAATGAGGATTTTACGATGAGGTTAGATAAAAAAAATATCCTACATCTTTCCCAGACACAAATGATTTTATTAATTGTGTCTGCAAAAGAAAGGCCGCTCTGGCTCTCATCGCCTCAATTATATCTTCGTATCACCATGGATGAACATTTTGTCTATCAAAACACTTTAAAATATGTATTTATTGTGACTTCTTACAGTACCTCAACTTCATACACCACAACATTTATAATTAGAAATCAGAGGAACAATTAGAATACGTTATTTTTAGATACTATAAAAACAGTGAAAAGAAGATTCAAAAAGTTTTTAGCACATGTGTTTTAGAAAAGTACTCAATGGTTGAATTGCGAATATATGTATATAGTAAAATATCACATTATAGTTTTATTTTTTTATAGTTTCATTCAAATACAAAATTCATTTCAAGTGATCTTTGTTAACTTTAAAATTCTGTTCCAATTTAAATCTAATTAAAAATTTCACATACCATAATTATTAGGGTTCCGTACCCAAAGGGTAACCAACGGGACCCTATTACTAAGACTCCGTTGTCCGTCCGTCCGTCTGTCAGTTGAAATTTTCACAGATCAAGTATTTCTGTTGCCGCTATAACAACAAATACTAAAAAACAGAATTAAATAAATATTAAAGGGGGCTCCCATACAACAAACGTGATTTTTTTGCTCGTTTTTGCTCGATATTGATAACGGCAACATGTAGACGCTTGAAATATTCACAGAATATTTAGTTATGTATTCAATTTAAAAATAAATAATTGAATTAAAATAAAACAAATATATAAGTGGGGTTGTAATATGGTTGTAATACCATACAATAGACATGATTTTTTGCCGTTTTTAATAATAATAATAATAATAATAATAATGTAATCTTTAATTCAGGCAGTGCCCATAATGGTACTGAACGAGACCGACTCGCATTTGTCCGGTTTTTTTAATATTCTTTTCACTGTTTTTATTGTGTCTAAAATCACAGAACATAAAAAATATCGTATTCTAATTGTTCCTCTGATTTCTAATAATTCATTTTACAATATATATATAAGTATAGGTAGTACAAATAATTAGTTTGGCGTCAATTCGCGTCAATTTGGTTCGTATCCCAAAAATACTTTTTGTTAACATAAAAATCACAAACTACAGGATGTTTAAGTTTGGTTTTCTGTAGATACTTTCATTATTTTTGGGATACGTACTTTATTATATTGCTAGTCTAGAAATGTAAGGAACATATTGTTTGGTACCAAGTACTAGATGGATACCTCCGGTTAAAAAATAGGTTTTTGAATAAAACAAAATAACCAAAAAAGGACAATAAATTCAATGTGCTTTGTATGACGTCATCGTGTGCTTCCCCGACGACACGGGTAGTAAAAATTAAATATTACTAAAAGATTTTAACATTTATACATTATAAGTAATCTAATATATACATAATATTAAAACTTTTGTAGGCGTGTAAATGTAGTGTTATGAACAATTAGAGGAGCTGTCAATATTATTCTCTAAAAGTTATTTAAAATTTTAGAGTTTACATCTAAAATAAAGTTCCTTTTGTTTTTATAGTTAAGTTGTTTATGTGTGTTTTAATAAAATGGTGTTCCATCCGACATTGTGTGTTTCCTTGACTAGTCAGGTCACGTTTAAAACATTTATGAAAACTCTCAGACGTTCATGGCTATCTTGAAAAAAAACTAAAAAACCCGCTATCAATAAAAATCCCGGTCCGCGACGACGACAACTTTGATGAAAAGCAATATGTTAAATATTTTTCTGGCCTCTATCGCGATGTTTTTGGAAAAACCAGGGACATACAAATATACGCAAACTCTAGTTATTTAATTATTAGTTAAATGACATATAAGGTTAATGTTATACAAAACATTAAAAGGCACTCTCTGTGACAACAAACATAAACGATAAAAAGGGTCATTGAGTAGGTTCAAACAATATGATAGATATAAGAAGTTGAAAGCTTGACCCACTACTGTACACTACTTCATATTGGCCGTCTAAATGAAGGTATACAATTTATTTGATTGAATGGTTTCTCTTTTGTGAGTTATTTTGATTTTTACGAGCCCGTTCCGAATCGTTATTGCCAAAATAATATAAGTGCCAAAATAACACGCAAAGGAGAAACATTTGAATCAAATCGATTTTAGGTCTTCATTTAGATGACCAATATGGACTGGTGTATCTTCCTGATTTTTACAAAAACATCGCGGCAGTTACAAGAAAAATAATCAAACGGACGAAAAATACGGAGCGGGTTCTTAAGAGTAACGAATAGTTTAATTCGCTTAGACGATTTTGGTTACGTCTCTTTGAGAAGCATGTAGGTACTTTTAATTAATTTCGGCAAAGGGCCCCCACGCTTTTTGGCACAGTCATTGAACGTTAATAATTTGGCCAAGTGTGAGTCAGACTCGCGCACAAAGGATTCCGTACCAGCACACAGTATAGATACGAAACCCTAAGAACATAACAACAACATGGATGCAATAGGAACATTAAGAAGACAAAAAACAAGGTGCTAAATTGTCAGCGCCAGGTTAACAATTCGTCACCCTCTGAGTACGGAACCCTAATTTTAATTATTTTTTGTTTTATTTCAGAGTATCTAGAACAATTTGACCAGATTTTAAACTTGTATGTGTAAGCGTCTTTAAAATAGAGTTGAAACAAATAACGTAAAAATAATTGATGGGTTGAATGTTTTTTAAATAATATCCGTAAGAGAGGCCAAGTAACGCGTTTTCTGTAAAATTTCAATTGACCATCTATTACCGTTGCAGCTGTTGAGCCTTTTGACAGACGGACGGACAGACAGAGACACAGACAGACAGACGGCGGAGACTTAGTAATAGGGTCCCGTTTATCACTCTTCAGTACGGAACCCTAAAAAGTGATAAGTGTAAATTATTTTGTAGTTTTTAGTGACATAATAGTGTTTTTTATTATAAGTTGTATATAGTTTTAAAATAACTTTAACATATTATACCTATATATTATAACGTGTAAATATTTTAATTTATACACAATATATTTGATATTTATCTGTTATTATAAGGCTTAGGGAACGAAATATTGTCCAGGCGATAAGTCTAAAAATTACAACAGAGAAAGACTTTTCGAAATCGGTTTAATAGTTATTAATTCGAACGTGAAACTGTCCGTCCCCAGGAAACAAGCTATAGCTTATTTTAAACAAAAGTTTAACCATTACAACAGGGAAAATATTCAAAATCGGCTCATCAGCACCAGCGCGCATGTGATTAATGGTTTGGTCCCTAGGGAACTGCGGGTCCCCAGGGAAGAAAGTAAAAATTATTTTATAATCATTCGAATTACTAACACTTGCGAAGTTTCAAATCGATACAACAATTAGGGGTACTAGCGAGTTAAAATTGACTTCCTGAATTTACATTTCGTACAAGTGAAGCTAGTAAAAAACTAGCCCTGTGACCAAGTGATGTTACAAAGGAGACTACGTACAGGAAAGCGTAGCGTAGGCCAACCTCGTGCCCGCTGGACCGACGACCTGAAGAACGTTGTGGGTGGCGGCTGGATGAGGAGGACGGAGGACCACCAAGAGTGGCGAAATCTAAGAAAGGCCTATGTCTAGCAGTGGACGAACACAGCCTGATGGATAAATGCGGTAACCGGCAAAAAATATTACGCGTAAAGCTTGAGAAAGTGATTTGGCTTTTAGAGCGTTATCTCTGTGGAGTGACAGAGACAGAGACAAGTGATCTTGTAATAATTTTCGTAGTTTTTTTTTAAATTAGGTGCCGCTATCGTCTTAGCTGCAATGAGTGTGTTCGCTATATGTGAATAATGAGATGACAATTTTTTATTCAGACTTCGAAGCTGTCTTGATACCAACAAAACGCGGCAAGAGCATATTGATGTTTCGTGGATACACTTATTCGCAGAAAAACTTCGTAAATGACAATGTTTACTGGGTTTGTTCTTCAACAAAGAAAGGCTGTCAAGCTCGCATGATACAACGCATCAAAAACGGAGAAATGTTAGATATTGACACAATTCCTGAGCACAATCATCAACCTCCTGAGTACTATTACAAGAATGGTCAATATATTAAAATAAGGTAGACTAGTAAGTAGCTGGATACTAGGACGAGTGTTAGAACTCGTCGCCCTTGTAACGATTCTATTAGAAGTGCACGATTCATTTGAACTGTTTCTGCTCGAGTTAAGAGCCCGGTCCGCGACGACGACAACTTTGATGAAAAACAATATGTTTCATATTTTTCTGGCCTTAATCGCGACGTTTTTGGAAAAACTAGGGACATACACCACTTCATATTGGCCGACTAAATAAAGGCCCAGAACGAAAGGTAAAAAAAAAGTTCGCAGAAAAATTTTCGTTTTCTGTGGAATGTGGTCTATTAGGGATACTCTATCATCTATTAAATTTTTTTCACTTTGAATTGTAGGACCTTAAATATATAGAATCAATAAAGACTGGTGTAAGTCCCTGATTTTTACAAAAACATCGCCGCAATGACAAGAAAAATAATTAAAATAACGCTTCGCATCAAACAGACGAAAATTACGGAGCGGGTTCTTAAGAGGGTAGCTCGCGCTTGTATCAACTGTTACTCCATGCGGAAAGAACCGCAGCGCGAGGGAGAGAGATTAAAAATAGCAAAATTACATTTTCTTGATTAATTTTATCATAAAAAAATAAAACATTGTATGAAATATATGTTCATTTCAGGCATCATCAAACCTTGGACCTCGGGTCAAGTACAAAATTTACCATAAAAGTGTCCTTAGTGTCAAAATATTAAGAAATAAAATATTTTAATTTGAATCGTATGTCATTACTGCACGGCTTAATTTTGATTGACGTGTGATTGACACCCTTTTTTAATTTCCAATGGTTTTGACTCTCTTTTGGTTCGGACACTTTTGAGCACAGACCCGATGTCTAGTTGGTAGTACGTCAATGATTTCAGGGTATAATTGTATCAAAATAATATGTATGCTCAAACAATCTTAACCCTCGACATGAAAACTTCGTTTAGAGCCATCTTTTTTCTCAATATTGGACTGACTTCAGACGATTCTGTTGCGATAAGAGTGTGTATTATGATTATGTTTTTAATGCGAAAACTTTAAATATCATTATGAGAATGCATTACGAACTAGAAAAGACAAGAATTGAAAAAAAAATCCAAGGGCCTGGTTTGGAACCTGTGACCTCTTGTTATCAAGACGCGCGCTTATTACCAATAGAATGTATATTTGAACTAGCCAGGTCAGACCTTAGACTTCTATATATTATCCCAAGTTATAAGAAGAAATCATATTTTAAGTTGTTATAAAGTATTATATGTTGTTATAAATACATTTCAGGACTGACCATTGAACTCTTTTGTCGTTGAAGTCAACAAACAAGGCATGAACTTGGCTCTCATTTAACATTTATGTTTTTGATGGGATAGGTATTTCTGGAACACTAACAATGAACTCCGTTTGCAGTATATCATTACATTGTATAGTTATATTGTTTTTTACTTTATTCGATGATATGAAGATTATTTCGGAAGTTATGATTATCGTGTGTCTAAAGATAAAAATGTAATATACAGGTTGAACCAAACGAATGCTCCCTGGAGAGGAAGTGCCCTGAATATTGAAGATGGCAAATTTTACTTAAAGGAACCTTTATTTTATTATTTAAATAAAGAAAATCTGCATTCAAAGAATTTTGAAACATTTCCTGCATTTTTCCTACGTCCTTTCCGTACTTCTAACAATAATACATTTTTGGACACGAGTTTTGTTTTTTAAATGTGAAATTTCATGGTCTTCCTTTAATTTACGATACTATGTCACTCCGAAGAATTTGGTTCTAATGCTGGACTCTTTCGATAGGTATCATAAATATACAGACTGTTTTTTTTACACATTTGTCCAGTTCGATTCCCGGTTCATGCAGGTGATCTTTTAAAATTCTTTGAATGCAGTTTTCCTTAACTTTAAAAATGAAGCAAAGGTTTCCTTAAATAAAATTTGATATCTTTAATATTTAAGGTACTTTCCCTCCAGGGGGCATTCGTTTGGTTCATCCTGTATATGATGTTCTAGTAATGGGACACTACGTCCAGTCACTAGTTTCTTAGAAATACTAAATACTCGTACATTGAATTTAACGATAAATAATATGAAGTTTCTTTTTTATTGCCATGTATTTCTTTGTCTAACTAAACAATGGTTGCACATTGTCCAGTGATTGTCTAGTTCTTGGACATCAGTGTCAACTGAATGGCAAGTTTATGTATGTTCAATATTTGTGTTTAGAACCAAATGAAGTATACAAAATGCTGAAGATCAATATAACATAATTCTGATGCATTAGAAAGCACTCTGAATGAAGTTCGAAGCGGTGGAAAAGTCACGTACGTACGATACATTTTCAAAACCATAAAGTTTTTATTTGTGTAATAATATGTAGCTACTTGTAGTATAATTAAAAAGAAAAACATACGTGACATGTAAGTACTTAATTATGTTATGTGTTGATAATTTGTCATTTTTCCGTTCACATTAAAAATACATTTGATTCTGCAAACGGGGACAACGGACATAATTTATTATTATGTTATTTTACTACTTTAACGGGGACAGAATACGGGGACAAAGGGAAGTATTTATAGTCATTTTATTAAATTACCGCTGTCCCCGTTAAACGGCCTACGGGGACAGCGGAAATACTGGCTAGAAACGAAATGGTGATGTATGTATGGCGAAATCAACTACACATTTCTTCATTCAGTCTATTGCCCTACCTGATGAGCCAGGAAGAAAAAATTCTTCAAAACTTGATAATAGGGTTATGAAAAGAGAAGGAATTAATAAAAAAGACCTAAAAATCAAGTGTTTATAGATTTTTGACTGATAAATAATTGAAAAATAGTTACCGGGAGAAAGATGTGTCACAGGATTTTTAAAACGTATCATTCGAACAAGAATTAGTGAAGGCGTTAGGTTTACTAGTATTTCAGAATCAGATATCCGTAAATAGTTTTCTGAAATAATTTACCCAAAAATCTTGGTGCACGTTTTAGACGATCTTGAACGCATGTTTAACGGAGACGAGAGGCGGTTCCTATTGTGTTCTAAAACAGGCAAAGTGGAACTAAAACATCCTGAATCCAATTAAAGAAGCCAAAGACGTCGAATTGTCGAAAAAAGTCAAAGGAATCCATAACTATTATGTTTACTTCTGCGGCTGCTGGTGCATCATGCCCTCCGATGGTCGTTCAGAATTCCACAAAAAGTAGATGAGATGAGAGCTTACCGTCTGACTGATTTGTAGAGTGAAGTGAAAACGAATGGATGACTTCTGAGTTATTCTTAGGATAATCACCTTTTCCATTCGTTTCTCCTGAAATAAAATATTACCCTGCCCGTTATATGTTTTAACGATGGTCACAAAACCCATCTAACATTTGAAGTAAGCAAAGTACCTATATGTACGTAACTTTAAATCGATTTTGATGATGTGACAAAACCCATCTAACATTTGAAGTAAGCAAAGTACCTATATGTACGTAACTTTAAATCGATTTGATGATGTTGTACCCAATGCCACTCGTATTCTTCTACCAGCTGACGTCGCACTATTTCGACCAAAAAGCATCGTGGAAAGAATCTGCAAGAGAATGGTATTTCAAAAACTCGGACAACATATAACGAAGGTAAATTTTGCGTAAATCTTAGACTTTAAAAAAATATATTAGAGTTTAGAATTTTGTCAACGGTTTCTAAACCTGTGGTCTCATCCCATTCGATCTTAACGCAATTAATTACAAAAATACATTAGAGCTGATGCTGACACAAGTTAAGATTTGAAGAATCTTCCATCAAGTTTCAATGCTGTTTAATTTATACTTAGTACGGCCCAGTCAGAAAGGCTAACTTAAGGTACTGGTGAATTTACATCGTGATAATAAGTAAATCTTATGAACTAAAATGTTGATCGTTGTTATTGTCGGCACTTGGTGGAACTTATCACACATTTTTGTTTAAGACCCCGCCAATCCCGTCATACCCTAATTTACAATTTTTGATTCGCTTTTTTTCTACTTTTCATGTATGTAATAATATGAAGAAAAAAAAAACAATTTACTAGATCATATTACACTTGGGTACAACCGCCAAATACCTGATAGCTACAACTTGGCTCGATAGAATTAAATGTCAAAGTTGCCTCTATTTTTATCTTTGTTTCGGTATTATGTCATCACGGTATAAGCTACAAAGTTCATTTTTGAACTATTTTGAATTTTTCGATACAACAGATTGGTATGCCCGATATTTTTCTGTTTAAATAATTTTGAACTTATTGTCAATATAAACAAAGATAATGTTTACAAGATTACATTTGTACTACGTCCACCTCGCGCGCCTATTGGCCGATCAGTATCGCTCCAACTCTCCGACGGGAAGGCTGTAACACAGGTCGTCGCATCAATTCGTCGCGTCGAATTTATAGTTATGACGAGGTTTTTGTCTTCAATTGCGAATCATTCGTTCACTGTCTCCAATAATGGGCAATAAGCATAAAAAAAATACATTATGGCATAAAGCAGTTACCTTTTCTCAATCATTTAGGTATACCTGTTTTTATAAAGATCTAACCTCCCATTAAATTCAAACCCGAGGTTTCCCGCGCAACTCTCTACAGTTCGGGGCGCGCGGGAAGAAACCACGCCCAATCGCGTATTTGCCCCAAGCCTGCGGCCTCTTAAATAAGACACTTGTCCACAAAACCATTATATATTTCAATACCTCCAACCGATTTCACTTAACCAATGACCTGCTCTGCTCATTTAAAAGAGATGTGAACTAACATTAGGATTTTCAAATTCAGACAATGAAGAGATCAAGATGATACCAATAAAAGATGGCAAGAAGCACTTACTGATGTTGGATGGCTACACTTATTCACTGAAGAACACGGTAAAAAAAGGCGTGCACTGGGTTTGTTCTAAAACAAATCAAGGCTGTCAAGCTCGCGTTCGTCGTATGAACAACGGAGATATCATCAAAATAAACAATAAACACCATCATCCAAGGCCGCAGTACTACTACAAGGATGGGCAATATGTTAAAATATAATCCAGTTGATGCTGATTGCAGGCTCTTGCTTGAACTCAGATACATTCTGATTAAAATTCACTGCTTCTTATCCACTGAGAGGATAATTTTTTTGACAAATACGAAAACCGTAGTAGCAATGCTTCGTTGTCTGTCAGTTTGTCCACGGGATAGCTTCAGGACAGAATGAGGACGGGTGAAGTCCCATTCAATTGAATCCGGCAATATTGTAAACAAAAATTAGGCCGATTGACATTGACACCGGCTCGTCTATGTCCTTAATGTTGTGAATATAATTCTCTGATTGCAAGGTGAAATGCTAAGATCACTGAGATAGTTCAAACTCTGCTTCAGTGGATTTTTATTATTATACTAGCTTTTGCCCGCGGCTCCGCCCGCGTGTTATTCCGTTTAACGACATGCTTTTTTCCGGGATAAAAAGTAGAATCAGAATCAGAATCAGAAATATTTATTTGTGAACATGGGTATAAATGTTAGGTACAAATAGTTGTTAGTAATATTTTATAAGAGCGCCATGATCTGCCTTACGGCATACAAATATTAATTTAATTACATTTATAATTATTCATACAGTGTGACAAAGTAATATAAATAAAGATCATAAAGTAATAAAAAATTAAATTACAGTCAAAATATTGTCATTTAAAAATTTGTCGATGCTATAATAACATTTTTGAATTAACATAAAGAATAATTTATGTTTAAATTGTACTAATTTTAAATCTTTTATGTCATTAGGGATTTTATTATAAATTTTAGGTGCCATACAATAGATACTTTTTTTCATTAGAGCAGTTTTTGATTCCCTTATACACAAGTGATGCCTAAATTGTTGTCTAACATCTGTAAGTTTAACTTCGGAAAGTTTAACAAAGAGCGAGGGGTTAGTCTTTACAAACACAGCCACTTCGAATATGTATAGCGATGGTAGAGTAAGTATTTTTAGAGACTTGAAGTAAGGTTCACAGCTCTGTCGTCGTGTCAGACCACACATTGATCTAACACATCTCTTTTGGGCTTTGAATATGGTTTCCCTCATTGTGGAATTCCCCCAGAAAATAATACCATATCGCAGAACTGATGCAACAAGGCCGTGATAGGCTGTTAAAACGACGTCATTGTTGACGATTTGGGAGAGTTTATATAAAAGATATGCTGATTGTCCAAGTCTTTCACATATTTTTGCTGCCTGAGCCTTCCACGTTAGCTTATTGTCAATTAGTAATCCAAGAAATTTGGTAGTTGAGACATTTTCAATTCGTTGTTGTTTATATACAACATTTATATTTGGCGTTTTATTGACGCGTTGATAGAAATTCATTGTTTTGGTTTTTTCTAGATTTACAATTAGTTTATTATTGTTAAGCCAGTCTATTATTTCTTTTAAAGTGTTATTAATGTCATTTTCGAAATTTTCGGTAGTGTTGCTTTTAATTGTGACTGTGCTGTCGTCAGCAAATAGCACCATTGGATGATGAACATTTTTTGGTAAGTCATTAATGTATAATAAAAAAAGTAGTGGCCCAAGAACGCTGCCTTGGGGTACACCGCATGTCACTTCTCTCTCGTCAGATAAATACTTTATTTCATTTTTAGTTATTGGACAGATTCTAGATATCTCTGTCTGTTGTTTTCTATGGCTAAGATATGACTCTATTAGTCAGAGAACATTACCTCTTATTCCGTATGAATCGAGCTTCTGTAGAAGGATTTTGTGATTTACGAAGTCAAAGGCTTTGGTTAAGTCCATGTATACAGCACAATTTGGTTTAAGTTTGTCCACACTAGGCATAATGTTATTAAGAAAGTCATATATCGCTAAGTTTATTGTCCTTTTCTTTCGGAATCCCTTTTGTTCGTCAACTAATATGTCATATTTATTTAAATAAGATTCTAATGCGTTATATATAATTTTTTCAATGATTTTGGAAAATATGGAGACCAATGCTACAGGTCGATAGAATTTCATGTCTTTTCTATCATCTTTCTTAAATAGTGGTTTTACAATGATGGGTTTTAAACCTTCAGGGTACGTGCCATCACTAATGCACAGATACCTAGTAGCCTAGGTATGTGTTAAGTTAGTGTATAAGCTATATCCATTCTAAATTTCATCCAAATCTGTTTAGCCGTTTCAGCGTGAAAGAGTAACAAACACACACACACAACCAAAGTTTCGCATTTATAATATTAGTGGGATAGTGTGATAAGTGTGATTTACGATTGCTGGATTCGATTGAAAGGGACATTAGGTGAATGGAGATGAAGTTTGGTATACGGGTGCAGAATTACACAGATATCTTGGGATTTCATTTCATTCGTTTCATTTCTATCATTTTATTTAATTAATTTCAAAATACGAGAAATCTATGATGCCGACACTTTTCCAAAACACTTCAATAAAATCTTACCTACTTCTAGTGTTGTCTAAACTATATGAAAATGATTGAATTCAAGATTCAAGATTCAAAGATTCAAAATGTTTATTTGTAAAATAGATACATAAAGTATACGTTTTACATGTCATATCTAATCTTTATAAAAACAATATTATACGATGAAACAAATATAATACGGGAAATAAAAAAAAACTATATTTAAGTTGGGCTAATAAAGTTATACATATGCATAAAATAAAGACTTATTGGAATAAGAATATTATTATACATAATGCAATGAATAAATAAGTTAATAGATAAATAAACAATAAATAGATATAATGCCTAAATCCGCCCATTCGATAAATCTTGCTAAGAAAAAGGGCATTTTTGTCTTTTTTTATCAAGAAATGTACATAATGTAAGTGCGGATGTTATGTGGTTATAACTTAAAACAAATAAAGATCATCATATCACTACCTATACATAAATATATGTTGTATATGAAACCGAAATACCGCGAAATCAACTGTGTCAGCTTTGTCAACTTTCTTTAAAACATTATTTACATTTGAACTATTCTAAATTAGATGACGAGGCGATCATGATACCGACAAGGAACGGAAAGAAGTATCTGTTGATGCTGGGCAGGTATACGTACTCCCAGATCAACTACGGGCCGTACTGGTTCTGCTCCTCGAAGGCCAAGGGCTGCAGCGCGCGCATCCGCCGCGTCGAAGGCAAGATCATCAGAGTCAATACTGAACATAACCATCCACCACCACAATATATTTGCCGAGGTGGGCAATATGTCAAGTTGTAAGATCTGCTCTATGAGTGTCCTAAAATCGGCGAAAGAAAAAAACAGAAGTCTCGATAAGTGCTTGAAAAAATTACTCCACGGAATCTGTGTTTGTGACGACCCAATAGCTTTCACTGTCTTTATGAGTCGGCCAATCAGGACTGGCCTAGTATCGCATGACACACAGTACAAACCAACCATTAGCCTTTCGCCCTTTTGAGTGTCTGGTGCCATTTTTCTTTGTAAGAATCGCTCCTTATGTTTTTTTCGTTCGCCACCTGTGATTAATTGAGAAAATCGAGAAAAGTAGTCGTGAGTAATTTACTTTTAAGTTTATTTTATACCTGTGGTTGAGAATAAGTTAAAGTTTTCCTTAAGATTAACGTGAACGTTTCTCCTGTTGATCGTGGATTAGGTTGAAGTTATGTTAAATTACCTCTATAGTGAAAAAATATAGTCCTTTACGCTCTTTATGTTCTTTGCGCTGTATCGGTGATGTAAGCAACATAAACTGAGAATAACTTTAACTTTTAATAACATTTAAGTTTAAATTGCAATTTCAAGCATTAATATATAAGAAGCATCCGAGCCATGGTCGCGATACCGATAATAAGAATTTTAAATATGATGTTGTTATATTTGTAACAATGAAGAAGCATTAACCCATTAAGTGAGCTCATGAATTTATAATACAACTCGGATTTAGAAGAATATCGCGCCTCGGTTTTCGTACACTGAATTTTGTAAAGTTTATTTTACGTACTCGTATATTCATAGTATTAATACAAAATAAAATGTTCCAACAATACCTGGTTTCGCTATTAATGGTTCCATCCATCTATCCATCAGCCTGTTTCGTCCACTGCTGGACATAGGCCTTTCCAGGATTTCACCAATCTTGGCGGTCCTCCTGGAAGAAATGCCCATACTCACACACGCTGGGCAGGTGGGTTGGTGAGCGCAGTGCCGAAACCCTTGCACCAGTGACGCCGCTGCCCGTCACCAGTCTGTTTTATATAAGGCTCGGCAATTGGGGATGGATAAACCGCCATCCATCGGTCCAAGGCAATGGTGGGCCCCTGGTTTTGCATAAGAGCTGTTCTCTTACTCTCTCCCAAATAAATTCGGGAGGATTTGCGAGTAAGATGGTGGTACCTCCACAGTCGAGCCCGGCATTAGCTCTACAACCTATAAAACATACTTAATGATTGCCTGAATAATATCTTATATGACTATTATAAATATCATTATGTAACCTTTATTTTCCTTACATTCTAAATATTGTGTGCGTATTTTTCACATTAATTGCTTAACTTTAAGTTAGGACCTTCTTAAAAACTGTTATGTTCGCGAACTTAATATTAGTTGTGTTTCAGACGTGCAGTTCATCCCGACGGAGCGCGGCAAGTACATCCTGGTGCTGCGCGGGTTCACGTACTCGCAGGTGGGCGGGCGGTTCTTCTACTGCTCCTCGAAGCACATGGGCTGCAGGGCAAGGGTGCGGGTCGCGGGGGGCAGGCTGCTGCCCAGCGGCGACGAGCACAACCACGCGCCGCCTAGCCACGCGCGCTGCGGGAACGGCGCCTTCGTGCAGCTGCGCCCGCACACGCCCTCTCTGCCGCTCGTCCTCCCCTCACCTAGTGCCTTGCTCGCTCTTCACGCCTTAAACCTTCCCAGACTTATGCCTAAGATTGATCTCTGGCAAAGGCCACCGCAACCTGATGACAAAATTTAAATGTTTTTTTTTTGCTTGATGGAACAGATATCAGGTCATGAAGTAATGGATGTTATCAGTCTCTCTATGATCTGAGCATGTGTTTGAAGCTGGTTACCAAGGCTAGTTTTGTCCACATGGGTGTTTTAAAGTATGATTTATTGGGAAATAAAGTTTTCGGTCATGATAACGAGTACACATAATCACTTTCATATAAAATACTTAATTAAGGTTTATTTCAAGCCTTTGTTATTTTTAATAGTTTTAAGTTACAGTTTTATAAAGTTGTGGAACATCTACCCTCTGTTAAGATTTCTTCTTAATTACTTTTATCATACTTAAAGCTTATTTCGATGATTAAGGAAGCAATCGAATAGATAAAAGATGGATGTCTACAGTAGTTTCAATGATGTATATAATTGTTAGGAAATCATTTTCGACGATCTCAATTTTTTTAAATGATATTAGATACAATACGCTTCGCATTAAGTATAACAATAATATTAGTACTTAGGATAATTACGTGTCTACCTACACATTGTGTCGACGTTATACTAACATAGTTGGTATAACAAGGAACTTTGGTAGGGATGTCACGAGAAACAAAATACGTAATAGTTGAAGTGATATTTTGCAATGACTTTTTGCCTTACTAATTAGATAGGATTTTGAGAAAAATATGTTATAATTAGCAGGTATAAATCAATGCTTGTGAAATAGAATAATTATTTTGTAAGATAATGTAAAAATACTATTATTTTATTATTCGGTTCAGCTTCATATAAAATATGTAGCTAGTCGTATATCTGGTATAGCCAATATAAAATGTACATAAATAAATATCTGACTTGTTTCAAAACCCAAAACATCACATCATGTTAAGCCAAATTCATTACATATTTAAGCTTTATTTATTTAGAAAAGTTATTGGTAATAAAAATTATAAAACATATTTATACTCGATATCTTTTGAGCCACGGTGCCTTCATCAGTCATATGTTTTATTATTTTTAGCATAAATAATTATTCATAAATGAGCTTAAGATGTTAAATCACCTTAAAGAGCCTTTACCCTAAAAAGGTAATGAATATGGTTCCATTTTATGAGGTGTTTTAAAATTTTTAAACTTGACACATTATTATTTACTTTGTATTACAGTTTACAATGCGACTTTTTAAGAATGAAATAAGTAAAAATCTGGAGTAAAACTTAGTTGTACTCATTGAACTGCCAGCTTGAGGGGTAGAAACCAATGCTCCAAAAACCTCTACAGTTTGGTTTCTACCCATACTATCACTTTAACAGCATTAGTAAAGACCAGCGATGAGATTAGTGTAGGTAGACAGACAGTAGGCCTACCATGAGTTTTGCTTACTATACACGTTAACGGCTGCGTAAAATATTGACATGAGAAATTGTGCAGCGCCCCTAGCGGCTTAGTACAGGAACCAGCATTTCTCATACAAAATATTGTTAAATACATACACGTTACCGTCTGCGTAAAATATTTTGTATGAGAAATGCTGGTTCCTGTAGTAAGCCGCTAGGGGCGCTGCACAATTTCTCATATAAATATTTTACGCAGACGTTAATGTGTATAGTGAGCAAAACTCATGGTAGGCCTACAGTAGCCTTAGCACGAAAACATTACGGTTACGTTTAGTTTGAACGTAACGCGGTTTTGTATGAAATCTGATAACCACCCCTAGCGGTTAGTAGCGGAACTTATCAGATTTCATACAAAACCGCGTTACGTTCAAACTAAACGTAACCGAAATGTTTTCATGCTAAGGCTACAGGTAAACGAGTCTTCGTATTATTAAACTTTATAGGTATAGAATAGTTGACACCGACATTCTTCTAGATGCATTAGACTCGCTTATCATAATATCTCGACCAACACCTACTGTCAGTGTACATTCTGCCTCGACTATCTTTATTTCCTGATTGTATTTATATATTATTTAATATTATCCTTCTTTAATTTTTTACTAATTTGATTTTAGCTCCGGTAAAGCCAGTTTTCGGGCGAACGAAAGTTGGCAACGTGATGATCATCATCGGTAAAGATTGTTTCCACAAAAGGTCTGACGCCCGCGGGCCCAGAATTCGCTGGAACTGCAGCCAGCGGCGGAAGAGCCACTGTCCCGCTGCTGTTTTTACTGAAGATGGCGTCATCGTCAGCACTTCCGCCGATGAACACAACCACTCCTGAGTAGAGAGTCTATAAACATGAGTTATTTAAGTGATTTCTTACTCACGCCTGTCTCCCAGACTACACATTTACATCTGTTACGATCCTAATACACCGTCTTTAGTCTCTTTCTTAGTTTGATAGATCGTGTGTTTATTTGCCATAATACATTTTGAATTTGTTAAGTATAATGATATGTTTAGTTACGCCATTTTCATTGATTGTAGTATCGATTTATTATTAATATTAAATAATTATTAACATTAAATCATCTCTTGGAAAAATGGGTAGCTCAGTTGGTAGAGCAATCGCTCGGTTAGCGAGAGGTCCCGGGTTCGAATCCCGGTTCAAAGCTCCTCACATCCATCTAATTTTCTTGTGATTTTATGTACCACTATGATTTCATGTTTAAACATAGAAATTCATTTCTATCATAATTTCAATTTATTATAGTTAGATATCAATAGTATAAATCAAGTATTATTTATTATATTCGGTTTCCTGTGCCAAAAATTCGTCAAAACGTTTAAAATTATTATTACTTTCTTAGATTAAATAAATTTATGTGATGTCTGTTTAATCTGTGATCATCTAAAATTTTTATTAAAGCTAGTTTATCGAGCTAACCAAAAATATATGTCAGATTTCTTTATAAATTCGTACTAGTTCCTATGTGTTTTAAGATATGTTTTGATTTTATGTGTGATTAATAAATTGATTCATTTACACATGTTTAAAATTAAATCAAACGTATAAACAAGCTGAACTATTAATGATATTTAATTTATATTTCCTAGATTAATCGGAAGGGTCCGTATAAGGTTAGATGCACAACTTCAAATGAGCATATACCATTGTGTAAATTGGTTAATCGATATAGTAAAAATAATGTAGACAGTAGACTATAGGGCTGATAGATTCATCTTAGAAAAAACGCAAAATCCTTAAGTTCGCTCGATAGATAAAGATTACGAAGTTACCTCTAAATTTCATGTTTTTAGAGCATTGACGTCTCATAAACAACAAGACTCACAATCTCGCTCAAAAAGTGTCCGCGATGCATTTTGTCACCGCTATGGGGTGACAAATTCGAATGACGATTTCGTACAACTGACATTGCATCTTATGTTAACGACATAACGTCATAATTTGGTTGAAGATTTTTGCTACTATGCACGTAACAGGTTCGGACACTTACTGACGAACTTTTCTTAGAGACTGTGTGTTTAGTTGTTTATGAGAGGTCAATGTTTTAGAGTGTGAAAGGGCTTCCCTTAAATTATACGGCCTTGTAATTTGTATTAAAAAAAGGTAACAAATGACATCGTCAGTTCGTCTAGAATGTTTTAAAAATTTCATCTAGAAGCAGAGTTATTAAATAATAACGCAGGTTTTTGTGGGCGCGTGTTTCTTGGTGGTCGTAACAGCCACGGCTGAGAGCGCGCTATTTTGTACTAAAAGGAAACGTCGTAGAGTTCAGTTCTGATTAATGCAAAATGAAGTGCTCAATTTGACCTGTTTATATGTAGCCTTAAGAAGTGTGTATACATTTTCAGAAGCCAAGTTTGGATTGTCCCAGCGCGGGAACCTGGTAGTGCAGATCGGGCAATGGCGGTTCAATAAGCATGCCTCCTGGGGATCCAAGGTTCGCTGGAGCTGCGTCAAGAAGAAGAGTGGCTGCACCGCCTCCATCACCACCGACGACAACATCATTGTCAAGACTCTCGGGAGACACAACCACTGATTTCTATTATATAAAAAGTTAAACTTGGATTTTACAGTATTCGTATGTACCTATAGAAGTAGTGAGTGTGTAGGTGTGTACCTGTATTTATATAATTGTAAATAAATTGATCTCAAAATGTATTTAAGTATATACGCAATCTTTTTGCACTAACGACACAATAGGGTAGGTGGGGTATTAATGGAACAGCCTAGTTTAGATAGCAAAAACTGTGCTTAAAATAACGTTGAACTACTATGAAATTGAAATGCGTTAAGATGGAAGCGACGGGTTTCGTTCCCAACGGCACAAGTTATAATTGTTTTTGAATAAAAAGTATTAAATAAATGTGATGATGTATGGCAGTAGTTTCGTGTAATTTAAGCTTTTCTCGCAAAGTTGTGTCACTTTATGCATAACGTTGTAAATGATCATGCACAATGACTAAAGCGTGTTTATAGTTGTTGTGCATGGTCATCATACTGATCATTTACAAATTAATGCATAAAATAATACAACGTAGCTAGAAAAACTGAAATTGAACTGGGATTGTGTAATGCCATAAATTACATTTATTTAATACTTTTTATTGAAAAACAATAATAAGTTGTTCGTTTGGCAACGAAACCTACTGCTTTCGCCTTAGGTACATACATACTTTTATGTTTTCAGATTAAGGTTCAAATTGTCGTATAAGTGTGATTCGAGACATATTCAGCCTTGTTAATCGTGTCCAAACGTCCAAAACATCCAAATGTTGAATAATGATTTTTGATTTCTTGTTGAAGTTTGTCGTACCTATATTTATAATACCTCGCCAAATACCAGCAAACTGGGCACAAATTGATGTTATTTATCGATATTTTTTGATGAAAAGTTTTCACAATATTAATTCTTTGTACACTGTTACACTTCGTATACATATTTATGATTTAATATATTTTATGATAAAAATCATAAATTAACGAAGTGGCACAGTGTACCAAGTATTTTATTTTAGAATTAAGACTAAATAATTATTGTTGCATTCTGTACTCGTATCTATTTTACTCTAATATTTAAAAGCAAAATGTATGTCAACACAGAATATTATTGCATGCTCTTTATTTATAGAGCAAACTACCTAAGAATACAAAGCAACTCGTAGTGTCTGTGGTAATATACGGTTTGGCCACAGACATATAATTAGTACTAAGTAGCAGACCAAACATAAGGATTATAGCGTGGCAAGTTTCCATCCAAAAATTAAGCTAAATTTAGACTTCATGGTATGAAGAAACGTATAAAAATGGGTTGTTTTGGCTGGCTTATGCTTGGAACATATGTGTTAATTCCTAAACTAATATCTAGTATATATTTTGTTTGGAAACAAGCAATATTTACATTTAAAAGAGCCCGAAGTTCACTGAGCTAAAATTGCCTCGCGTCGACTCTATGCGTTTATTATTAATGTTAGATCTGCTACTATATTATACGTCTGTGGGTTTGGCAATAAGCTGTCGAGGACGAACAGGAACACACGTTGGCTGCTATCAACGTCTTGCGTCACCGTTATCTATAGAGAAAATGGTAATAGCAAGACTAAACGAAGTTTTTTATTCCTAAATTGGGATTTGAATTGATATCTGATTATTTGCACGAATGAAAAAGTAACCTGCGTATACCCAGTGACATCAGAAAATGAATCGCGGACCATTTTGAAGATTCCTCGTCATCTGAACCCCCAAAAAGAAAAGCCGCAGGATACAAAAGATGTCGGTGTCGAGAATGTCCTTCGAGGAAAGATAGAAAAACTAAATATTTCTGTGCTTCATGCTATAAACCATTGTGTATGGAACATGCTATATTTTAGTGTAAAGACTGTATTGAGGAGGCAGAAGATTCAAAAGATTATTATTAGATTTATTGTTTTCGTTATAGTTTTGGTGAAAATGTTAGTTACTCAATATTTTATTTTATTATTTTTGGCGGAAATATTTGTTTCTTTGAAGACTGATCTCAATATCAAATAATATTTTGTTCCTAGAAATTCTAATAAACATTTTTATTATAAATAAAGGACTTTTTTCGTTTTGTATAAATATTTTTATTTTCAGATCATAGAAGATGATTACTGACACTAATTTCTTTAAAGGTCAAAAAGATATTTACTATAGTTTGCGTAGGTATGTCACATACACGCCACGTGGATGAAGTTATTAAGGTTCCGCGCCCAAAGGGCAAAACGGAGCCCTATTAATGTTGCTCTGCTGTCCGTCCGTCTGTCCGTCCATATGTGACGGGTCTTTCGCTTGCAAACGGAATGAGGTACAGATCTGAAATTTGGATATGTTATTTAGAATATTAACCCAAAACCGAATGTGGAATTAATTTCTTTACCTCCAAAAGTAAAGAAATGGTGGGTGGGCCTTCAAATTTATCAATTTTAGACCATTTTTGTTACAGTGTCTATCTCAAAAACTAAACTGCTGAGGAATTTTGAATTTTCCATATATTATGTGCTATATACTCTATTTAAACAATAAATAGGCTTAGAGTCAAATACCCGAATACTCGACCAATTTAACTTTGCAGTTTTGTTTTATAGAGTTTCTAGGTAAATTTTATTAAAATTAACATCAGAATGGTACGGAACCCGTTTTTTATGTAGCTCACGCCGCGCCGGGTTAATTAAGTGGTTTGATTTTTAGACTTGAAACCGATATTTGCCCAGTCCCAGCGCGGGAACCCGGTGATCATGATCGGACAGTACAGGTTCAACCGAGTGAACAAGTACGGCAACAGGATCAGGTGGGTCTGCGTGAAGGCGAAGGCTGGCTGTAGAGCGTCGCTGCACACGCTGGACAACGCCATCGTCCGAGTGTGGGGCTTCCATGACCCCATGGCTCACACTAGTGCTAATCGCTTTTAAAACTCCAACTACAAATTCCATTACAAATGTGTACATATATATTTTTAGACCATTAGTTATGTAAGACGTGCAAGTTTGAATTCCTATTACGGTGCTTTTTATAAAAATATTCAATGTGATGTTTTTGTTAAGACTCAAAATTTGCTGATCGTGTGGTATACGAGAGTTCGATTTACATAGTATTAAAGAACTTCGGAGTAATTGATCTCGCTATAAGCCATAGTGGATTAGGAAGTCACAACAAATCTGGTAACGATAAGGGAAATGGTTGAATCTGCGTTCACAGGATAAAGGGCGGTTCTCTAATCTGATCAAACGTGTCGGTCTGGCCGCGGAAAGTGGTTGCGTTAATCTATTTATGGCGCCCAAAAAACTGGTTGTGATGACCAAAAAAATCGTCTTTTTCGATTCGTATTATTGATGAGGTAAATTACTGAATATGGTATAGAAAGTAAGTGCTAGTAGTTTCTTAAGTCTTTTCAAGGCGAGTGTCAGTTATGTAAAACATAACCAAATATTCGGCTGCGTTATGGAGCAACGTCTATTTAAAGATGCTATAATATCGTGACAATACTTGTATCATCAACAACATATACAATGTGATTATTGTAAGTGAGTGACTATTAGTAGTAATCAATAATGACAGCATTTACGATCGGATAGTAAAAAAATACATTTTACAATACGGAAATACATTTGTCGGTCAGTTATTTATGACATAAGCGTATTAATAAAATAATCAGCATTTATGATCGTATAATAAAAAAATACATGTTACAATACGGAAATACAAAGCACATACTTTCTATGTCGTATTCAGTCATTTTCTTTGTAATTTTTTTGTCATCACATCACAACTAGTTTTTTAGCCGCCATAAGTAGATTAACACAACCAATTCGAGCAGCCAGAAGCACTTAACGGCACCAGAGAGGTGCCCTTTATCCTGTGAACCCGGATTCAACCATTTAGCTTATCGTTACCAGATTGTCGTGATCTCCTATTATACAGAGGAAATTTTCTCTGTGCTATAAGCTGACATGACATTACGAAAACCTAGTGAAATTTATTTCGTTTAAGTCTACCTAAGGTTACTTAATATTATTTATTACTACATACAAAATTGTCTGACACCCCATCGGGGATTCGTGTCGTGACAATATGTTTATTTGTACAAAACTATTATTCCATTGGTGGTGGTTTTCTGATTTTATTCTTTTTATAATGTGTTTATGTTTAAACCAGTCATGTTTACAAAACATTATTTTTAAAATAAATGGTTTTTTTACAATAATTGTCCAAAATTCAATTTAATAGTAATATAAAAAAAATAAAAATTGTTATAATTTTTATTGATATTTTATTTATTTTATTGATTGATATTTTAGGCCCGTGAGTGTCTCCTTGCTAGTATCAAATTGAAATTACGAGTAATGTATATAAAGTTGCATACTGACTATCGGTTTACCAGCCATCTTAGGTATTATATCTTGGCCATATTTGTTGGAAAATAATGATTAAATGTTGACTAGATATTTTAGGCCCGTGAGTGTCTCCTTGCTAGTATCAAATTGAAATTACGAGTAATGTATATAAAGTTGCATACTGACTATCGGTTTACCAGCCATCTTAGGTATTATATCTTGGCCATATTTGTTGGAAAATAATGATTAAATGTTGACTATACGCCAACTGTTTCCCCGATACAATTTCGGCATTTTCAAGGCGAGTGTCGTTTTTAAGACGACGACGTTTGGCATATACTTGGTCAAAAATAATAATACATGAGTGTTAAAGCCGTTATTTAATAATTATCTGGTATATCAGCTCACGCGAATGTCCTTTGAAAATGACTACACTTTACTGTTACAAATTTAAAAAGTTTGTCCTAGCGGTAAACAATGTACAATTTTCATAACTTTATCACAATCACAATGACTTGTGCAGCAATCAGTGATCGAACCTGTTATATTAAATAAATGATCCTGACCAATGTAGGGCATATTACAAAAACTAACTTGACGGGGGCAAAGATGCTGGAAGAAATCTATAAATATTTCTCAATACTATATTTTTCAATTACTTGCCTTCAAACCAAATCTCGGTGCAAAATGCACATCATAACATTGTTTTTCTTACCTTTGAATAAAAAGTATGCAAAAATTGCGATTTAAAACAATTGGCGGAAATTTATTAGTAATAAAAGGGTTTTCGCATTAAAATTATGTTCTTTAATGTCTTACATTTTGATTACATTCGATTACAACGATAAATACGCCTTTAAGTTTGTTAACCGAATGCAATCAAAATGTAAATCATAAAATGATAGAATTTAAATGTGAAAACTTAATTATTACTAATAAATTACCGCCAATTGCTTTAAAACTAAATTTTTGCATACTTTTTATTCAAAAGTAAGGGAAACAATATTATGATGTGCATTTTGCATCGAGATTTGGTTCGACAGCCTTAACCCTCTTAGGGCCTGTTTCATAAGCGATATCCAGAACATAAAGTGGCAGAAGGCACGTTGTGCCGAAAGTCCGTTGTAAAGCCGTTGTAGCTCTCATTATCGTGGCTAGGGTCCATCTTATAAATTAATTTAATAGAAAAGATTTTAATGACTAAATCTTATATTCATAGTCTTATTTGTGCATGCTACATTTTACTAGTGCCTAATATATTTTTTCTTTTATTTAAAGGTTCACGTCCCATTTTTGGCAAGACCAGAAAAGGCAACCCCGTTATCCAAATTGGTAAATATCGGTTTAACAGGATGCTCAAATGCAAGGGGCCTAGGATCCGCTGGGCCTGCACCAGGAATTCCGTAGGATGCAGAGCGGGACTTACCACTATGGAAGATATTATCATTAAGACTCATAACGAGCACACTCATTAGCATTCTTATCTTGAGGTTGCCTTGAGGTGTAATTTGTATTATACCCTTTTTCATTTAAGAAGTCCCGGCTGACACTTCTCAGGACTGAGCTTTAGTAAAGAGACACATTTGAATCGACGCTATACTCTATCGATTTTCGATTATTATTATTACAAACAGATAAGAATCGAACGGAATCATATCGAATATTGGTAACTATTGAGGTATGGAGATCAAAAATATTATCAAGTGTTCAGAACGAACGCAGCGTATATCTTGGAAAAAACATGATTTTGTGGCATGTGGCAACGGCATCTAAAAAAAATATTGTCACTGCATATCTTCATAAGAATGTCGTTAAAGGACGATTAGGTGTTATAAAAACGTATACCCACGTGTCTTTGTAGTATTGGGGGTCTCGGGGTCATCGGATCTTGGCCCCGTCAGAACAGGTGATGTAGGTACCTATTTAATTTACTTGGCACCATCCTCATGACGAAATGATGAGACTTACCAGCACCGAAGGATTGGTTGGCAGATGTGTTAATTCGTCTACCGACTTCCGTCGATTTTTGCGCAAGTCCCTGGAAACACTGATTGACACCTTGCTTGCCGTCACTCTCCCTGTTTCTTAGACGCACAACAAACTCACGCGCCTGTCTATGCAGCACCCTATTTTTAGTGGTATCGACCATTTTAGTAACAAAATAAACACGAGAAATAACCATTTAATTAGAATTATTTCAAAATACACGTTCGGCACACAGCTCTCGTCCTAGTTTAAAATTCAAGAGTAAGTGGATTAAAGTTCCTTACACATGAAAGACTTCCCGCAGATTAAGGCATTTTCGTATTTATTTATTGACAAAATATGTACTTTTACACGGGACTTCTTTTGTGAACTCTGTTAGCTTGAAGAAATAACAACAGATGTCAACATGGCATTCATAGCATAAACACTTTCATCAAAGCATGTAGGCCGTCTATCTCATATAGATACTGAAAACTGGGTAAATGTGCTAGTATAGTTATTATCGTTTTAGTGATTGACGGACGAACCAACAGACAAATATCGTAGCACCGGCTCAACAAAATATATACCTATAATCGTTCGCATGAGTCTCGTTGCGTCACTTTGTCAAAAACGTTCACTCGCCAATACTCGTCATATCGATTGATCGGCCGCTTACCGATTATTCGAACGATTCTTTATCTCGTCACTACGGAGAAATAGGTGCATAACGGTAAACTTTCGTTCAAATGATATGATGTGTCAATATTTTCTTTAAAAACCTAAGTGTAAGTAAAGGAAATAAATTTATTGTAATTTGATTGCAATAATAAAACAATTTTGAAATGTTGTGTTTTGGATTAAAACTTTAAAAGTATTATTTGGAACTGAAAACCCATAGTTGTATCATATTGCCAATTTACAATGAACATACACCTTTACTTTATTTAGATATGTCAGCCGGGACATCTTATGTGAAAAATACTATAGTTGCAAACGTGCAGCTCAATTTTTTGGGACAAAAAAATGGGACGTCCTCAGCAGAGGCACACAAATGCGGAACTCCGGAACAAAAAAAATAAAAATACACTTTTCATGTATTTACAGAAGAAAAAAATGTTAATTTCTGATAAAATGAATATGATAAGTTTATGTAGGAAGGGCTTTACAATAGGCATAATCAAAAATATAGTGTTAATAGTTTCCTTACCATTTTAACCAGCTACGTCGCGATAAAAAATAACAATTGAAAAACAATGCACGTGTGTCCCAATTGAGGCTATCCATAATTTATGGGTTAATTTAAAATATGGAATATCGGGTTATGATTCGACCTTTTCATTTTTAATTTTGTTTGCCTTGAAAATGACCGGTTGAAAAACAAATTGCCGATTGCAACATACGTCGATCAAAATAATAAGTGTCGCTATTAAAAACTAGTGTTGCTATCATAAAACTAGTGTTTCCATGACAAAAAAAAACTAGATACATTAGTCGGTAAATGATCCGAACGGAAAATTTATCGGTTATATAAGGTCCTACAATACAAAGTGAAAAAAAATTAAGAGGTGATAGAGTGTCCCCAATAAACCACTTTCCAAAGAAAAAAACATTTTTTGCGCGAACTTTTTTTTTCACCTTTCCATAGCAATTGAGTCAGCTGATTGAATCACTTTGTACTGGGAAGTAAAAAAAATATTTTACTAAAAAATTTTTATTTCTTCTTTATTGTGATCAGTTAACGATACATGATCTACCCTAAAATTATTTTCACTTATTATTGTAGGACCTTATATATCCGAAAATTAAAAATAAACTGTTATGAGATATTTGCCGATTGAAATCTGGCTGCCCATCTTATTTTTCAACGAGATTTGCTTCGGTAAGAGTGAAAGGTCTGAAACAATTCTTTATGTCATAGTGTCGATTTATCGAGGTAGTCATAAATTCTCTCTCACATTAAAAACCACTGAAAACCTTAGTCTACCCGCGTTATCCGCCTAATCTTTTATCATAAATTTTGTTTAAAATTCATTCCAAAATATAGGGGGATAAAACTTGTACCCACATATAGAAACATCAAAAAGTCATGTTTGTACGTTTTGTCGAAGCAAAATCCGGAGGCAAACTTTTCATCTGCGTTGGTCAGATGACTGCTAAAAAGTCAGGTTAGAGGCTATTTATATGATGGTCCATCTAAACTTTTTGATATAGTAATTAAGGATTTTTTAAGGTTAATTTGTTAGGTTATTCGAAATTTCGACAGTTATTTTAATCATAAAATTTTAAGCTGTTTTAAGTATTTTAATGATTTTGCGATTGTTATCGTTTAGATGTTAGAGCACTTTTAAATTTAAATTTTCCGTATTTTATTTTTACGTTATTTAAGATTGCTTTTGTTGAAAACTGTAGCCGCCCGCGACTTTACTAGCGTTGATTTTTTTTTGTTAAGCCAAAGAAGATTAACCAATTTCGGTGACAGATGTCAAAAATGTCCGAGTCTGAGCTCAGAAACCAGAAAGATAAAAACTTATTTTTTTTTTTAATTCTACGCAAGGATCTTTGCTGTACAGCCTAATTGTTGGTAATTTATGGACTAAATGTGGGATCATTCGAGGTGGCACGGTACTTTGCCTAAACTGAAGAAAAAATATAATATTGGCGTTTTACCCTACAATAAAACGCTTATTAAATACTTACCTAATTAGAAGCCTATTAATTGAGAGAGCACTTCCATTTTCCTGTAAATCGTATCAACTTGACTTAGTTTTTCCCTTTAAGTTGGTACTTCCTTCCACCGCCAGAGCGCGCGAATTGACGTTTTGCCTCGTGGTGGCACTTCGCGGTTTCTTCATTGCGTCTGTGACTAAGTCTGCCAGGCAGAGCTTATCCATAGGCTTCTAATTAGGTAAGTATTTAATAAGCGTTTTATTGTAGGGTAAAACGCCAATATTAAATCCATACGCTAATTAGAAGCCTATTAATTGAGAGACGTGTTTGTTATTGCCTGGCGGTGGGGTACGCCAATGTGATATTATAATGATTTGATTAGAAGGTAAAAATAAAAAACTTTGTGTGGGAATGAAAAAATTAATAGTTTTAATAAATTCAGTACATCTTTTGCTTGCGACATATAATAAGGTAGTTAAGTATGATTAACTAAATAAATCAGGTAATAGATTAAACAGTAATTTATTCGTATTAATGAAAAGATGTTTTCAACAAAAAGTAGTAATTAAACAGACATAAATAAATTGCTCATATTGTTTGAGTGATTTAAAGCAGAATGCCTCACTTCTCGGCAATAGAATTTTCTAAAAGTGTCTCCAGAGCGCCAGTTACCTTGTTCTAGGATTTGATCTAAAGAGAAATTATTCAACCAATTTTTAGAAGCAACTGCCGCTCTAACACTTCCTGCACTTGCTTTGATACCAGCTTCATTTAGTAAAGATTTTACCCAGCCAGCAATAATTGTGCGGGATGCTGGTTTTGTTTCTCCTCTAAAGGTCACGAATAACGAAAAGATGTCAGTCCCTGCCAACCTTGATTGGTTTGTACTAATCAACCGTTTAATCCAATGCACGGGACAAATATTAGTGTCGGTACTGGGAAGTAACTTCCAGCCTGACTGCTGGTAGCTGCTTGTGTCAGTCTTTGAACCAAAAGACGGCCAAAAAATAATATGATCATTAGTCACGATTAAATGTTCAGGATCTGTACGTAAAAGGGTAAGATCGTGCACTCTTCTACCCGAACACAACAGGAGAAGGGCAGCTGTATGTCGTGAAGTTTCGAAAATATTATTTGGGTCAAATTGTCTAAGGGAAAGATATTTTATGAGGTCAGATACGTCCCAAATTGGTGGTTTTGGATCTTTGGGTTTTTTCAATGCAATAGCTTTTAGAACTTTTTTGACCAATACATGAGAACTGAGTGAGCCCGAGTTTTCCGTATTAGAAAATGTTGACACTACCGATTTGTGAAGAAGAATAGTACGATAAGCAAGCTTATCCTTTTGATGTAAGTCCGATAAATATCTTGCTAAATCTGAACCAGTCGGACAGTTGTATGGGGTGTTGTTTTCACTAGCCCATCGACACCACCGATACCAGGCTACTTTATATGTTTTAAGAGTCGATTCTCGCCAACCTGACTTGAGAAGAGATTTCTGTTCCGAAGACCAGGATTCTATATCCCTAGTCCACCCCCACACTTCCAAACCTCGAGCGTCATCTCGCTGATTCTCGGTGGAGGCAGTCCTGTTGACGCATCTATTAGAGTGCTGTGTAGATTCCATATCGAGTGGGGTGGTGCTAGTGCTCTGGCCTTTACGTCGGCTCGCCAAAATACTTTCTCCCACCTTGGCAACACCAATAGAAATATCCCCTTCGCCTGATTCATGTGGTGTAGTACCCGTGGTATCAAACACGGTGGAGGAAATACCCATGCAATCCGGTAGCTCCATTCTCTGCTCAGGGCATCTATAAACGCAGCTTGATCGTCGTTCTGGTCCAAAGTCACATATGTTGGCACTACATGCGCTATTAGAGACGCGAAAAGATCCACTTCTGGTAGACCCCATTTTCGAAAAATTGTGGTGGTCGCTTGAGGTAGCAAGTGCCATTCGGGTAAAAGTTGAAGTCTTGAAAGGTGATCGGCTTCGCAGTTGTATATGCCTGGAAGATGGTATACTTTCAGATGTATTTGATATTGGTCGATTATGTGAAAAATCTCGTACGTCAAATCTAACAGCGTCTCTGAATGAGTACCTCCTTCGTTCCTTAGATAAGCTACGACAGTTCGGCTGTCGCTCTGTACCAATATTGAAGCTTGGAACAGATCGAGGACGTGGGCTTGTTCTAGGACCTTCTTTATGGTCAGTAATTCTTTCTGGTTGCAATGCAATGGTTTCTCGGCTTCCAACCAGTAACCTGATAGGTTCTGGTTGTTGATTTTGGCACCCCATGCTAGGTCTGAAGCATCCGTGGTCAAGAAGTGGGTTGGTGATGGTGTATGTATTGGAGACGAGTTTTGACAATTTTTTAGCCACCAAGCCAGTTCTTTCATCAAAGTCTCTGGTATGCAAACCTGTCGATTCTTGTTGACTTTTCGTAAGGAATTCATGAACCTTTGTAATAGACGAAGATGTAATCGCCCTCGAGGGACCACAAAACTGGCAAAGTTCAGGACGCCTATCAGTATCTGAAGCTCTTTTAGGTTGACCTTCTTTTGCAACAAGGTTCTGGTTATAAGAGCAATAATTTTCGAAGTCTTCTTCTCGGGAAGGGCTTTTTCGTTTACCCATGGTTTCCAAATTATTCCCAGATACTCGATTTGGCTCTGTGGGGAAAAAATTGACTTTTTGCGATTGATTTGCCATCCCAACCGGTATAGAGTGTCTGCAATTATTTTTACCTGACGCTGAAGAATCTCTATCTTCTGGTTTACTATCAAAAAATCGTCTAAATAGACCAGTATCCTTATTCCTTGATCGCGGAGGATCTGCGCAATCCAATTTGTCAAAGAAGCAAAAACCTTCGGCGCCGAACTCAGTCCAAACGGTAAACACGTCATTTCGAACATCTGACCGTCGTAGATGAGGCGCAGAAAGCGTCTGTGGGGCTTCGTTATTGACAAATGAAAGTACGCTTGTGAAAGGTCGATTTTGCACATCCAGTCCCTCGTTTGAAGGAAGTCTGGAAGCCGAGAAATATTTATTAAGCTGAAGGGATCTGTGAGAACAAACTTGTTCAATGCCTTTAAATTGAAAATAGGTCGTGAAGAACCGTCTCCTTTCTTTACTAGAAAAAGTGTGGATACGAAGCTCGGACCGGCGGTCGCGAGTTCTAGGACACCTTGATCTTTGAGATTTTGAACAACTTCTGTCATTTCCGGTGATGCTTGAGTCTGATATTCGTGAAGGCAGGGCAAAACTAAAGGTGGTTTTGTTTTGAAGGGTATGCGGTAACCCTGTATGATTTTTTGTATGTACGGTGGAGCATTCATTGCTTGCCACTCTTTGAGATAAAACTTGAGTTGCCCCGCTTGAAAAACCCTTAAGTCAAAATTTTCTGTGTATATTGCCTCGTCCCTCCTTGTTTGCTGGTGAAGCAGCCTTTCGTTTATACGAACCTCGGGGCGTCGGTCCATTTCTTGCACGAAAGGGCGCATCATCATGGCGTGATCTTCTGTTACCACTGTTGTTTGGTCCTTGCTCAAGACCATGATGATGATGGTGATAAGACCAACCCTGCGCGGGTTGGTATTGGTGACAAGTAGCACCCTGCGCGGGCTGCTTTCTTTTCTTACATGAATTGCCTTGCGCAGGCATGTTGAACCCCTGCGTGGGGCGGTGTGCATTTGAACCCACTTGCGCAGTGGATGCACTAGGATTCGTTAGCGGAAAAAACGCTTTACGTGTACCACCAGCTTTTTCTATTGCAGTAGTGAATGCCGTAGCATCGAAAAGATTTGAACTAGTTGCAGGTATTTTCCGAAGAGACGCCTTGACCATTGGATCTTTTACGAACCTCAGAATACTGTCTCGCCTTTGTTGAATAATATCCGCTCTATGGCCGCAAACCATCTGCAGGGCATCAACAGATACTTTGTGGAACTCTCCGTCTACGAATATTCCCTCAATTTTCTCTTTTAGGTTAGAGTAAGAAAGGTCGGAGGAGTCAGATTCTTGTGCCCATTTAAGTAAATCACGAAGACTTGCTTCCAACACTTCTTTCTGTTTTAATAGCGCAAATGTTAGCGCAGCAAAGGACTTCTCGACTACCGGTAGTTTTTTGGAAGTGTCGTATACCTTAACTTCATCATTTGCCTCCAATTGAACGAAACCTGGTGAAAAACAGTAAGCTTTTTGGACTTCAGAGTACCTCACTTCACTCCACACTGCATCATCAAATCTCTGGAGAGTCCTCAGTGCATCCAAATATACCTGTGGTGTCTTCGGAATTATAGGTTCTTTAACGGTGGTCTCAAAAGATATGCAAAAGTCTGGTTGCGTACCAGTTGCAACTGATTCAGTCTCAAAAAGATTTCTACTAATGTCATAGCTAACATTCTGTTCAAAAGAGTCTTGTAAGGGCGTGCTACAGGCCCTGGATGGTTGTACCTGTTTTCGTAGTTCAGAAATTTCTTTAGAAAGTTTCTTAATTGCATGACCTGCCTTGCGATGTTTCCTACGTTTTCGGTTGCGGCCTGACGAGTCACTCGAGGTAGATGAACTACTAGATGACGAAGTGGATCTAGACCTCGATCTTTCGCCTCTAACACGCTGGTTTTCATTATCCATTTTAATTTTGTAACCCCTAAAAAGAGATCACAAAATGGGTCAAGGGAAACCCTAGGAAAAGAAAAATTAAGAAGGATTTATGCTATCGCTATCACAACCCTAAATATCGAACGGAAAAAGCCGTTAAATTTTGTAAAAAGGGAGGAAAAGAAACATTGTTCTTTGTCTGGATACACGATTAGTATCGAAATAACTAATAGCAGTAAGTACCCAAAGAGAGATAGGTCGTTGTAAGTACCGTAAGAAAAATATCTTATTGTATTTCCAAAGATTTTTTGTAAACCTCAAAACTATTTCTGGGTACCTAGCCTTCAACAATGTTGATACATCCTCCAATCATTGTCAAGTTCACGTGAAAAGCATTTTAATGTAAAAGTACTCACACAATACGATGCGATGGTCCTCTTGGTGCACAAAATTTCGTTAACGTTACGATTTCACAACGAAATAACTGTTCAAGTATAAAACTTTTATAAAACACTCCAAAATTCACAAAAACCGAAATTTTTTGGCACTGGTTCCACAAGCAAGTTGGAACATGACCACGCGTAGCAGGAAAACAGACGCCAATGAAGAAACCGCGAAGTGCCACCACGAGGCAAAACGTCAATTCGCGCGCTCTGGCGGTGGAAGGAAGTACCAACTTAAAGGGAAAAACTAAGTCAAGTTGATACGATTTACAGGAAAATGGAAGTGCTCTCTCAATTAATAGGCTTCTAATTAGCGTATGGATTTAATTCCCTAATTTGATATTTAAACGATGTACAGTGCCACCAACTTATCTGTTCAGTTGGATTATCTACCCATCTCTTTCTAGTGCGGTAAAAAAGAGTATATTAGAAAGAGACGGCGAATGATTTTACTGAACAGTTAAATTGGTGGCACTATAGCAATGAATTGAGCCAATCACTGCACAGAAAAACGGTTTTACAATATTAGTTTAAAACGTTTTTTTGCAATGTAGCTGTATTTGTAAACCCGTTTTTGATGTTGTGATTTGGGTAATATAGTAAGGGATTAGATGAATATATTTTTTATTACTCGTTTGTATTATCCATTTAGTCTATCGCTTAGTGATAGTGAGTGTTGCCGCCAAGTAAAAACTGAGACATATTGCGCATGTGTGAGTTTCAAGCCGTGTGCGAACACGAGACTGTCTCACTTTTGGCCTGCTTCACCCGTTACATAGGGTAAACTACGTCGTGACTTTTTATTTGCACCGAGCTCACTAATTTTTTTTTATGTTCCTTAAGGCATAACCATAAAAAATGTTACCTGTACTATAATAATAAGGTTATTAATGGATTAGAAGAGGTATCCTTGTTGGAACCTACTAATGGTAAAAAGTATGTAGTAGACATAGTTTTGATTCCCAATGATCATGTTCCATTATAAGCAAAAACTCCATGTACTTTGTAGGTGGTAAAATCTATATAATGTGCCTTTACTATTAAATTAAACAATGGACGCCTTCATACTATGTATACTTACATGGCTATTTACAAGGTTAATAAAATGTATTTTTTTAATCTAGTTATAAAATGGTTTTTAATTATTAGCAAATTGTGTTTTTATTAATACAAACAAAGAAATACAAAGTTAAATGAGCTATATTTCGATCCCTCGGTGGGGTCGCCCCATCTGACAAATGATTTTTAAGAGGAAATGGGCGTTGGAAAATACAAAATTTTATACAAATTTTCAGACAACCAGACGTACACAGAACTGAAAAAAAAAACATTGTTTTCGAAGATATGAGAAATCTTTTGACTACCCTCAAATCATGATTTGATAATTTCACATAATGTAAAAAATTAGGCGGTAGAGCTGATGCCGGGCTAGACTGTGGAGGTACCACCATCTTAATCGCAAATCCTCCCAAAGTTATTAAGATGGATGGCGGTTTATCCATCCAAATTGCCGGGCCTTATATAAAACAGGTTGGTGACGGGCAGCGGCGTCACTGGTGCAAGGGTTTCGGCACCACGCTCACCAACCCGCCTGCCCAGAATGGGCAGTATGGGCATTTCTTCCAGGAGGACCGAAAATCCTGGAAAGGCCCATGTCCAGCAGTGGACGAAACAGGCTGATAGATGGATGGATGGAAAAATAAATCCTTAGGAGACTTGAACATTTTATTTATCACGTTTTATGTCCGTATATTACAAAACTTGATATGAATATTTTGTGTATACCATAATATGTATACTGTTAGGTGGTAGAGCTGATGCCGGGCTCGACTGTAGAGGTACCACCATCTTACTCGCAAATCCTCCCGAAGTTATTCAGGAGAGAGTAGAACAGCTCTTAGGTAAAGCCAGGCGGCCCACCATTGCCTGGGACCGATGGATGGCGGTTTATCCATCCCCAATTGCCGAGCCTTATATACAACAGACTAGTGACGGGCAGCGGGGACACTAGTGCAAGGGTTTCGGCACCGCGCTCACCAACCCGCCTGCCCAGCGTGTGTGAGTATGGGCATTTCTTCCAGGAGGACCGCCAAGGGTGGTGAAATCCTGGAAAGGCCTATGTACAGCAGTGGACGAAACAGGCTGATGGATGGATGATTTACTTTACATAGATAACATTGATGTATATTTATAGCAGGAGAAGGACGGTATGATTGGGCGGATGTATAAATTAATATTTAAAACAAATATTGAGAGCTCCGTTTTTGTCGTTCACAGTGGGACCGATGTTCATGCGGTCGCGCGCCGGCAACCCAGTGATGATAGTGCACGGGCACCGGTACAACCGCGTCGGCGGCAGCCGGGGCAAGTGGAGCCAGGAGTCGGGACGGAAGATCACGTGGGAGTGCAACAAGAGGAAGCGGGGCTGCAAGGCGCGCCTCGTCACCCTCGACGGCATCGTCTACAGCCTCTGGATGCCGGTACATAACCACGACGTGCTGCCCTTGTACAACATGCCCAAGAAGCAAAGGTATCTGGCGCCGCCGGACCTAAATCCAGTTGAACAATTCCAAAATAATGACACTGGAGTGTAAAAATATGAAAATTTCGACAAGTTCGAGTCTGACTCGCGCACAAAGGGTTCTGTTCCAGTATGTACCACAATCTGACTAAATTTTAAACTTGTATGTGTTACCGTTTTTAGATCTGAATCAAATAACAAGTCTCGTTTAGCACCCTTTGAGTACAGAACCCTAAAATGCGACTCTTATGTGATGTGTACCTAATCCTAAGTTGAATTGTGGATGCATGATAAAAAAAAAATACTTAGCAATGAAAATTGTTTTATTTGTGCTATATTTTCTTGGATGGTGGAGGTGATATAGCTGGTGCCGGGCTCGACCGTGGAGGTACCACCATCTTACTCGCAAATCCTATCGAAGTTGTAGTTACGAGGACAGATCGCAGACAGGCACAACCAGGTGGCCCACCATTGCCTGGGACCGTGTGATGGCGGTATATCCCAAGTAACACAAAAGCGAGATGCAAGAGCCATAGAGAGTAAGCCGCAGTTTTGACGCAACACTATCTAGGTCTATATCCAGATATGAAACCCGCTATACCACCCCGCTGTATGTCCTTTTGGGCACAAATTAAGCAGCCAATTGGGACCTAGGCATCACAACGGTGGAGTAAAACTCTCAGTGGACTCATTAGTCCATACAAGAATGTTACTGTGGCGATTTATTTATTACTTCTAGTAACGTAACGTCTATCCTATGGCTAGTGTCAGCGTCTACATAACAATCTACCGTACCTGAGCAAGGCTCACCTGCTCTTAGACCTCTGCTAGACACATTACTTTATCTTGAAACGTTTGTGATGTTTACTGAGAGAGTGAGAGTTATGCGTATGTGTGCGTGTGTTCATATGTCGTACACATACACGAGCGTGACGTAGGTCAAGATAACTAAACATGACGTGAACAGTCTTTGCTACGATCCGCCGTCATGCCGACAGTCACCAATGATAGTAACGTTAGGCATGCCCCCTGCTTGAGGCAGAAAGTATGAACGTCTGATGTGTTCTCTGTATGCTGCAATGTGCCTCGATGCTTGAGACACATCAATGTTATGTGATGTTGTATAAACATTATGAAACCTCTTTCATGCGTCACCGCCCTACTCGGACGGCGAGAATAAGGTAGCAGCAAATATCTTGGTAAAAGCTGTTGTCACTTCTCTTATTCTGTGACCATAGTAACCAAACACCTTATCACGGGATTTACAACAACTACACGGGCTAGTTGCTACGTGATTTTTTGTAAATCCTGGTGTAATTTACCTCTTAGCTGGATGTGGTAAATGTAACAGTCCCGTTGCCACATGAGGATAACGACAACTAAAAGGTATGTATCGCTAGTTATTAATGATAGTGCTTAACCGCAATGATATCATTGGGAATTTCACTGAATTTCAGCGAGTGTGCATCATGTGTGGTTAATTAAAAAGAATCGTTATGCTAGTTATGCTCGTATATGCTACCTCTGAAAACCATCACGGCAGAACTTTTAGTTATAAAAAGCTGATCAATCCGTTGTGAGCTGAACTTTTTATATGTTGCGACGTGTTTTCTGATGGGTTCAAGCCGCTGTTGATACGATTGAGCGAAATACATGGTTTTTTCTTCAAAGATAGCGCACTCGTCGCAGCTCGTTCCATTGCGTTACCGAGATCTCGATGCAGCCTCGGATAGTAAATTAATTATTTTACGCATTTTTCTACTACTCCTGCGCATTCCTTTCAGGGATGGAGCACCTCTTTAACGACTGAGATTAATATTTCATTTCTTTTTATTTGCAGACTGTATCGTGACTCCCAAAATACTCTGCAAAATGAACAATCTGCTGGTCTTGATGGCTTTGTTCCTGTTCCTGCGGACGCGAGGCCAGAACCTACGCCGGAGTTGCCCTGCCATCTAAGAGACGTGGGTATACCATTTCTACAAACTCATATCAACGATCCGTCCAAGTTTCTTATTACTGTTGCAACTCCTGAGCAAAGAGTTTGTCGTCTGACCCAACTCTTCGCAAAGGTCTTGTAAAACGTCCGCCACTTTTTATTACTAAATGTGCGAATTCATTAGTGAAACCGCTCACTATATTGTTTAATAGATATAGAGTACGAATAGTCGTGAGGGGATAGTGTCGGATGTTTGTAAACAAGCTTTAATTGTGCCCATCCAAAACAAGGTTCCAAATCCGATATTGAGAAGTATATACCTATTTCAAAGCTAAATATTATAAGTTAATATATATTTTGTAAGTTATTTGAGAGTGTCGTTTATGATCAAGTTTTTCCCATTATAATTAATTCTTAATTTCTACACGGATAAATTATATACAAAGTTCGTCTTAAATGTAATGTATAGTGGCAAGCTTATCTCAAAAATGAGATTTCTTCCAGCAAACCAAGCCTGAAAGTGAATATTAGTGAAAGTGTAAAGTGAAATTAAAGGTATTCCGATTAATCAAAATGGTTTCGTAAGGGGTCGTTCTACTGCCACTAACTTGGCCATCTTTGTTGATGATATTCTCAAAGGTATGGAAACGTATTCGCAGGTTGATGTGGTCTATACGGATTTTGAGAAAGCCTTTGACCGCGTATCATCGCATCATCCTTCTGCGAAAGTTGCAAAAACTAGGCATCCGGGGAGATCTTCTAAGGTAGATGAAATTGTATGTATCAAATCGTCATCATGCAGTAGTTGTTGGGGGTCATAGATCGGGTTATATAAAAATACCTTCGGGTGTCCCTCAGGGATCTTTACTGGGGCCTCTACTTTATGTAGCATATCTTTATGACATAGATAGGTGCTTTATGAATAGTAAGTTTCTAATTTACGCAGACGATAAAAACGTGTATGGACCATCCATAATGTAAGGACTCGAAGTGATCTTGATCGTTTGTCAGAATATTACATTAAAAATCATATTGGTGTGAATATTTCTAAATGTGTCAACATAAGTTTCACGAGAAGGATTAACCCCACTGATTTTAACTACTCTCTTAATAATTCTCAAATCAAAAAAGTCAAACCTGTCAAGGATATTGGAGTATTGCTTGACTCCCAGCTTACTTTTTCTGCACACTTCGAACATGTTATAAAAATTTGGGCTTTGTCATAAGGGTCTGTCAACCCTTTAACGACATATCCTGTATTAAAACAAGCAGGATATCGAAAATATTAAAAAGAAAATATTTAAAATTCTTGAATTTCTGGACTAAAACTTCATGTAACGATTATAAAAAGATGTGTGAGCGGCATGGTTTGATGTCACTAAAAGATAGGCGTACCTTGCATGAGATGGCCTTGCTACATGATGCTTGCTCTGGTGCTCTTGATTGTCCCCAACTTGTGTCCGAATTACTGCGCCTTAATGTACCAGACTAAAGAACCCGACACACTAATATGCTTCATATACCATTATCACGTACTAATTACGCAGCAAGTTCCATCTCGTGTAGACTACCTTCTAAATAAAACAAACTTTTCTTCCACATTGACCCTTTTTGTTGCTCTAAAACTACATTCAAATCAAAAATCTGTCTTTGTATAGACAATAAATAGCTTACATATATTGATGGTTATTGAATGTTCTCTTTGGTGAACATTGTTTTGAATTTTGTATTTGTATTAAGTATTTACATTTTTTGTTTTCTTCGTTTCTTTTAAGTTTGTAAAAACGATTATTTTTGTCATTATTTTGAATCCCAATGTAACCCTAGTCTTATTTGTTTTGTAATTTTCTTATATGTGATGTGAGGGTAATTAAATATAATTCTCTCTCTTTTCTCAGATTGACAATTGAGCGAATTTGCCCCCCCCTCCCCTTTATTTTGTTAGGTTAAGTTTTTGTGTATTTGTTTCGTTAATCTTACTGGTTCTTAAATCATATAATGTATAATTTATTCAAATTTTAAATCTGTTGTTGGCCTAAATTTTGAGTAATGTGTTATCTATTTTATATCTGCTATATATCGCTGTTAATTTCTGTACGTAATAAAATAAAATCAATAAAAATAAAATAAAGCTTCAACGAAATTAATGTTAGTTTTTCCATTTTCAGTTCACCGATCCCACCAAGTCCCGCTGCAGATTCGAACCACCGGAAGCACACCACCACGTCGTCAAGAAATCAGGGACCTTCGGGACCCGAATTGGATTTCTCAGTGGCCCAGATCTCAATAAATATTGGGACGTTTAATCTTCATGAATAACGATAACCTGATACTGTTTAAGATGCTGGTTGTATTTCCTCTGTAAATCATGCGGTTTCTAAGTTTGCTTATTGTAATGCTTCATTTTTTTTTACTTTTTTAATAAAAACATCTATTATGCAATACTTCTTGGTATCATTAACATAGAATTAGCTGACGCGACACCGCGTCCAGTAGGTATCCCAACTCACTGAATGAGCTTAGGTCACGATCGGTCCGCTAGCAGGCTGCATGTGCACTGAAAGTACATCGGACCGACGACGTGCAGATATAGGCGTCACGCTGCAGCTTGTGCAACAGTTACTGCACTCCAATGGGTCCAGCGTAACGGCTTAGGAGTTAAAATCTTTGCATGATAGACTTATATCTCCTGGTTTCAAAAATACCACACCCCGCTACCCCCGAGCCTTAACATTGAAGTTGTAGCCCGTAGTGGGTTCTTGTGTCGCACTGACTGTATCGGTAGCTCGATGGTGCGGCCAAGACACGAAACACCTGGTTGGCACGCAAGGTTATCTTGTACGGAGTTCATAAACGTTAGCATGTCAAAACGTAGCACTTTGTAGTCTTCGATTATTGACCACATTAGGTATAAACTCTACTCCAGTTGAAACAAAAACAGTATATGACTAAATTTATTGAATTAGGCTACATATCTCGAAATTAAATTGACGTCAGGGTTTAAGGAAAACCAATGTAATCGATATAACGGTTGACGTAATAATATTAAAACTGATCGCGAGCGATTAGACCATATGCAAGCATTGGTAATTAATTTTATTTGAGGATTATCGCCCATTTTATTTTTTCAATTTGCGTGATTCTGTTCAAATTTCTCTGATGATTGTCCTGGAACTGGTTTCACCAGGCTATTATATTATAGCGTCAATTAATTCCTCATGAAAAGCATTAGCTCATAAACAGCCACTGCGTGAACAAATTCGTCCAGAGCAACACTGTGACCAAAGACCTGAACATCAACGTCCGTTCGCTATCCAATATTTACATTAATTATGTTCTGCATTTTAATACTTCTCCTGCGTATTCCTTCCAGGGATAGTACATCCCTTTCTTAACTGAATTTCATATTTGATTTCTTTCCATTTGCAGTTACTGGATGGTGACTCCCAAAGACTGCAAAATGCACAGGATGCTAAGAAGTGAGTATGCCATTTGTACAAACTCATATCAACGGTCCGTGGTCCAAGTTTCTTATTATTGTTGCAACTTCTGAGCAAAGAATTTGTCGTGTGCGCCAACCCTTTGGAACATCTTGAAAGCTCCAACGAAATTAATGTTAATTTATCTATTTTCAGGTCACCGATCTCACCAAGTCCCGTTTCATGAAAGCACACGAAGCAGACCAAATACCGCAAGCACACTCCTACTTCGTCAAGAGATCACGGCTGATGGGGACCTGAATTGGATTCCTCAGTAGCTCAGACCCGAATCAATACTGAAGCTTTTATTCATAATAAATAACTTAATACTGTTTGAGATAGTCGTTTCATTTACTATGCACCTGTGCGGTTTTTAGGTTTGCTTATTATTGCAATGCTTTATTTGTTTTACTTTTTAAAATAAAAATCGTTATGTAATACTTCTTGGTTTCATTGACTTAGAATAAGCTGACGCGACACCGCGTCCAGTCGGTATCCCAACTCACTGAATGAGCTTAGGTCACGATCGGTCCGCTAGCAGGCTGCATGTGCACTGAAAGTACATCGGACCGACGTGCAGATATAGGCGTCACGCTGCAACTTGTGCAACAGTTACTGCACTCTAATGGGTCCAGCGTAATAGCACATCGATGCATGATAGAGTTGTGTCTCTTGATTTCAAAAATACCAACCCCCGCTACCCCCGAGCCCTAATTTTGAAGTTATTGCCCGTACGTTCTCGAGTAACTGACTGTAGTCGGTAGTAGGTATCTATATGTAGATTGATGTCCCTCATTACTTATATTGTCGTTTTACGAGATCATTCATGTAAGAGTTTGTAGGTATAGTAGCGTACGCTCATGACATAAAAACACAACAGACGAAAAATCATGAACGAGTAATTTATATAAAATAGAGCGAGCCCCAGCAACTAATAGTAGTCCTAACATATCTGTCCGCGTTATTTTTGAAGCCGCACGTTTCCGATTTTCTTATTATAGTTATTGTGTTTAAGTGGTAGAGCTGATGCCGGGCTCGACTGTGGAGGTACCACCATCTTACCCGCAAATCCTCCCGAAGTTATTCGGAGGAGAGTAAGAGAACAGCTCTCAGGCAAAACCAGGCGGCCCACCATTGCCTGGGACCGATGGATGGCGGTATATCCATCCCCCATTGCCGGGCCTTATATAAAACAGACTGGTGACGGGCAGCGGCGTCACTGGTGCAAGGGTTTCGGCACCGTGCTCACCAACCCGCCTGCCCAGCGTGTTTGAGTATGGGCATTTCTTCGAGGAGGACCGCCAAGAGTGGCGAAATCCTGGAAAGGCCTACTTCTAGCAGTGGACGAAACAGGCTGATGGATGGATGGATTGTGTATAAAATACCTATAATATATACATACACATATTTATATATACATATTTAGAGCAGGCGAATTATGTACACTTTCTAACAATATTTTTCTATTTACATAATTTTTGAATTCTGTAAGATATGAACCGTTAAATAGAAAAATAAACAAAAAAGTTTTAAATTTTTTGTTGGTATTCACAGTGTTTTGTACGGAAATGTTTCTGAAATGTCACAAAAATAAATTATCCGTCATTGTTTCATACGAAAATAATACCACGTATGTCCTAGTAGCATAACTGGAACCGTAATATTTTTCTGTCTGAGGCGCAGCGGCAGCATACTTCACCCCCTTCTCCCAACCCCCTTGGGCAAAATTAATTTTCCCTCCACATCTTAAAATATACTTTATCATGACTACTACCTGTGGTTAAAAATATTTGTTTGTCGGAAGACGGGAACAACTACACTTAAATTCGGGGCTTCTAGCCTCCACTATATGAACAAATTGAAAGACGACTCTTGTAGTAAATTAGAACCTTTGTTTCACAGTTTATTTTTCGTTTTACTTTCATGATATAAAACTGCAATTTCATAAGTGAAGACCTAATAAGTAACAATAAGATGTCAATTCTCGTCCGCAGGTATTGTCAAGTTGTCTTCGTCTCGACGCGACCGTTCAGTGATGGAGCTAGGACCGTATCGGTTCTATCGGAACAAGGCCTCCTCAAAGGGACGTATTCGATGGATCTGCAGCATGGAGAAGGCGAACGGATGTCGAGCAGTCATTAACACGCAGGATGACGTCATCGTTAAGACCACTCACGTCACTTGTCACGTCTGTTATGGTATTATGAGTTCCTATTTTGTGTTTAGTCGTAATTATTATTGTTTCTTCTATCTTTAAAGTAAATTTTATTATTTCCGGAAAGTGATGTCGAATGCAGTTTGTATATTTTTGCAGAATGCCCTGGAAAAGACTGGCACCCTAGGCGAGCGCGCTTCATCCTAGGCGTTTTCCATCAGGTGCGGTATTGGCCAATGTTGGCTCATTGAACGTAAAAATATATAAAAAAATATGTTCGTTTTGAATTTTTCATAAGTAAATTTACAAATAATAAAAAAGAAAAGAATATTTTTTCCTTTTCCAGTAATGTTATTTTCCAGATGTACATTTTTCTCGAAGTCAAAAATAGGTACCAGGGTTCTATGGGTGGACCAGTATCGTTTCAATAAACGTGACGGTCGATCACGCTCAGCCAACCCGAAATTGCTTTGGAGGTGCACACGCAAGACGACCGGCTGTGGCGCCACCGCCACCACGGTCGACGACCAAATTGTCAAAATGAATTATAAACATAACCATTGAACGACCAGTACATTTTACATGTAAAGTGCGACCTGCCCCCTGATTCTGTATCGTAAAATCAGATGTCAGCCGTGTGCCTATCGTCGAAAACATTCATGTACTATTAAATTCCGCTTATCTAAGGATACGTTCGCACTTAAAATTACGTCACAATTCGTAAATAGTTCAATACCCTTCAATTATTTTGGAAGTTAATTTTTTATCTGTTTTTGGTAAATAGCAACCATAGTTGCCAATCGATTCAAAGATACGTAATCGCAGGATGGCTATTCTAGCATTATTTCTCATTCGCAATAATTGTCGTTCGACTTTGGTTTATAGCTTGATAAATGTCATGCGATCTAAAGTGGAGTGACTAAATCTCATCAAATAAAACCTTTGGAATATATGGTATGATCACTATAGGTTTTCAATAAAAAAAACAATATATATACGTGGAACACCTCTTTTAAAATCACCCGCGATCTGCGTTAGCAGTTTTTGCGCTCGTGCCGGAATTGAGGTCTCTGCCGTCAATTCTGGCACGTGCTAGAAATTTCTAAGGCAGTTTACGGGTATTTTAAAAGGGATTTTTACGGATATGTATTGATTTTTTTAACTGAAAACTTATAGTGAGCATTCCTTATATTCTATAGTTTTTATTTGATGTGGTTTAGTCGCTCTAATTTTCATCGCGTGGCATTTATCAAACTTTAAACAGATATCTAACGACTGATATCGCGAGTGAAAAATAATGCCGGAATAGCCGTCATGGGCTAAAAGGTTTTCTCCAGAGGTTAGAAGCGTTGATACGTTATTTGGAGGGTTTTTGTATGTGGAGCTCGTGAAGAGTCGATCAATCAATGTGTTATTTGAATACGATCTGTAGTGGATGTTTGAATGTAAGGTATATGTGGCATGACCACGTGAGGGAGGCAACGTCGTCTAAAAAGAATATTGTCACTCCATGTCTTCTCGTGGATGTCGTAAAAGGCGACTAAGGGATTATAAAAGGTATGCTAACAATTTGTCTGTAGGCATCTATTTACTGGTGGTAGGTTTCTGCCATGGGTTGTCCCCATGTTCATGATGAAACCATGACTCGTCGTGTTCCGGCATGACGTCATCAGTAGCCGTACCGGGGAGTAGTTACAGGCAGTTGTGTAATATCAGTCATCTGTCCCTTACCGACTTTCGTAGTTTCTGCAGTAGGCCATGGAAAATACTGAAACTCTAGGCGAGCGCGTATTCGTATTATTCCATTAGGCACGGTAATGGCCAAGTGTAAGCCCATCGAACGTAAAAAAATAAAAACTATATATAAAAAATATGTTTGTCTTTATATTTTTTTTGTAAGAATATATAAATTCACATAATAAAAAAGAAAAAATATTTTATTCTTAATTTTCTCATGTAATATTTTTAAAAACACTATTTTTTTTTCTTAAAAAAATATGTATATCTGTTCTAGATGTATTTTTCACGGAGTCGAAAAAAGGTACCAGGGTTCTATGCGTGGACCAGTATCGCTTCAACAAACATGACGGTCGATCACGCTCAGCCAACCCGAAAGTACTTTGGAGGTGCACTCGCAAGATGACCGGCTGTCGCGCCACCGCCACCACCATCGACGACCAAGTTGTCAAAATGAATTATACTCATAACCATTGAACGACTGGCACATTTCAAATGTAAAGTGAGACCAGATTGGCTAGAAATAAATAAACTTTTGATAAACTTTGTTTATCGCATGACGCCTTGTGATCATAGTTATTTTAACTATTACTTCTTAAAAGACACGGAAAATATGTAATGAATCTATTCAGAGGGTTTCTATTTTAAAAGCCTTATACGTTTCCTTATGAAGAGCTTCTAATAATCACCCGACTTCCGTCTTCCCAAAACGCATCTGTCAGAATTGCCGTAGCAAATATCTAAATGAACGTGAGGCGAGGGCGCTGCTATATAAACTGTCCAACGAGACGTAACAATGAAGGCGGGGCGTATGGTTCTGCTTTTAACCAGGTTCATTTAGTTCCTGGACGGCTATTCTGGCACTATTTTTTACTCGCAATATCTGTCGTTCGAATTTTGTTTACAGTATGATGTTTACAGTATTTTGTAAAAATATATAAATTATCATATAATAAAAAAGAAAAAATATTTTTTTATCAATTTTGTAATGTAATATTTTTAATCACCTTAATATTGTTTTCTTAAAAAAATATATCTGTTCTAGATGTATTTTTCTCGGAGTCGAAACTAGGTACCAGGGTTCTATGCGTGGATCAGTATCGCTTCAATAAACGTGACGGTCGATCACGCTCAGCCGAGGTGCTCAGAGGTGCACTCGCAAGATGACCGGCTGTCGCGCCACCGCCACCACCATCGACGACCAAGTTGTCAAAATGAATTATACTCATAACCATTGAACGACCGGCATATTTCAAATGTAAAGGCGACCAGGTTTCTCATTTTCTAACTTCAACATCTATCACTAATATCGCTTTCAAAGGTATCGTGATTGGCTTGGAATTATATGTGACGCATTTTCCAATCACGATAGCTTTGAAAGCGATAGCGATAGACGTTGAAGATAGATAATAAAGGGCCAGGGCGGTTATTTAAAAATGTAGCATTTTTCACTGATTTTATTTTTCATACGACTTTGTTTACCGCGTGATAAATGCCGTATGATCATAGTTCTTTTAACTATTACTTCTCAAAAGACATGGAAAATACATAATGAGTCCAGGCAGAAGGTTTTTTTTTTAAATGCTTTATACGTTTCCGTATAAGGAGCTTCTAAAAATCACCCGCCTTTTGCTTTCGCAAAACGCATGTGTCAGAATTGCCGTTGCAAGGATCTAAATGAACGTGAGCGAGGGCGCTGGTATACGAACTGTCAAACGAGACGTAACATCTTACGCGGCGTTAGTTCAGCTTTTGTTCGTGCCTATCGTCAAAAATACTATCGAATTTCGCTTATGTAAGGATACGTTCGCATTTGTAATGACGTCACAATTCGTAAATAGTTCAATACAATAACCATTTAAGGTTATTTTGGAAGTTAATTTTTTATCTGTTTTTGGTGAATAGCAACCATAGTTGGCAACCGATTCAAAAATACGTAATAGGCCCGCTGGACGGCTCTTCTGGCACTATTTTTCACTCGCAATATCAGTCGTTTGACTTTTGTTAACAGTATGATAAATGCCACGCGGTGTAAAGTGAAGTGACTAAATCTCATCAAATAAAAACGATAGAATGTAAGGATCGCTTCCTACAGGTTTTCATTAAAAAAATGAATACATATCTGATTTCAAAAGGGGGTTTGTACAGATGTGTGTTGACTTATTTTATTTTATTAAAAACCTACAACAAACATTCTTTATATTTCATAGTTTTTATTCCATTCCATATTCTTAGGTGGTAGAGCTGATGCCGTGCTCGACTGTGGAGGTACCACCATCTTACTCGGAAATCCTCCCGAAGTTATTCGGGGGAGAGTAAGAACAGCTCTCAGGCAAAAAAACCAAGCGGCCCACCATTGCCTGGGACCGATGGATGGCGGTATATCCATCCCCAATTGCCGGGCCTTATATAAATCAGACTGGTGACGGGCAGCGGCGTCACTGGTGCAAGGGTTTCGGTACCGCGCTCACCAACCCGCCTGCCCAGCGTGTGTGAGTATGGGCATTTCTTCCAGGAGGCCCGCCAAGAGTGGCGAAATCCTGGAAAGGCCTATGTCCAGCAGTGGACGAAACAGGCTGATGGATGGATGGATTCCATGAGGCTTAGTCGCTCCACTTAACAACATCGTATAGTGTTTATCATACTGTAAACAAAAGTCGAACGATTGATATTGCAAGTGCAAAATAGTAACAGAATGGCATGTGTGGAAAAATTCCTAAGGCAGATTTCGGGTCATTTTAAAGGGGATTTTCTATGGATATATATTGATGTTTTTGATAGAAAACCTATAGCAAGCGTTTGTTACGTTTCTGTTCCATAGTTTTTATTTGAAGAGATTTATTCTTTTAACTTCACAATACTTGACATTTATCATACTGTAAACAAATGTCAAACGACTGATATTGCGAGGAAAAAATAATGCCAGAATAGCCGTCCTGGTCGCACTGTAGATATTTTGTTTTAAATAACAATCAATAAATTAAATTAATAGCAAAATCAAATTAAAATCAAAATATTTATTTTTGCAAAATAGATACACAAAGTATACTTTCTACAAGTCAAGCTACTTTAAATATTGTGATACATATTGATGATTCAATAATATCATGCATGAGCTTCCGACCCCATTGAAAAGGTAAATAAATAAAAGTACCTCGGTCTTGTCATAAGTACTTAATAAACAGAAAATCCCTATTACCTAGTACTATTTTACGAAATCATTTATTTCCTGACCGATTTCGCCTTTATGGCATTTTCAGAGTATTTATAATACGATAAGTTCAATTGGAGCTGCCATAAAGAAACTGTACGTAATAAATTGCTACCTGTACTACCAAATTGCAAATAATTAAAAATAGAGAACCTTACAGTGTACTCAAAAACTTATACAATGCGCTTACTGAATTAATAATACAACAAGCTGTGGCTAAACATACAAAACGTACTTCGAAAAAAAAACGACAATTTAAATCTTTAAAAACCTCGAAACTGTAGGTATTATTCAACATATTAAATGATAATTTACAAACATCTATCACGCTCCGTTTAAATACTATAGATCATATATACGCCAAAAACTACCTACCTATGGATTTTTAAACTATGCTACTACTTTCCGAACAATAATTGGTAAATACGGAAATTTAAAAACTTATTAGTCATAAAACTTTGTAATAGGCAGGTTACTAAATAAAAACTTGTAACTTTGAAGGTAATACGCCCTGGGCGTAGAACATCTAAATATCTGATCCGTCTTATCAACCAACTATCTGCTGAATGGTGAAGGAAAACACCGTAACGAACCCTGCATGTCCTAAAATGCATGTATTTGTGCTCGAAGTACGGCATGTCGGCGAAATGCGGGTTTACGGAATGTGGATAGTGACTTGCGTTTCTTGTAAAAGCAACAAAATTAAATTAAAAGAATATTGCGTTGACAAGATTTTTGGAACAGGCTGTATATATAGGTACATATAATGAGTATGTAATATTTGTTTGTATAGCCAAATTCATACTTAAGAATCAAAAAGTGCTCAGATAATAATTTAATGTATTATATATCTTTTTTAATACAGGTCACGATACATGGGCGGTTTTTGGAACGTCTAGATACGGCAAGCCCACGGTGCAGATTGGAAACCACAGATTCAACAAGCGTTGTGACAGTAAGGGTCCTCAATTCACCTGGACCTGTGTCAAGTCAAGGTCGAGTGGCTGCAGGTCTAGGGTCATCACTGTGGAAGATGAGCTCGTTACATATAACAGTTATCATAATCACTAATTGTGCGCTGTACAACCATCGTACTCTATTTATATCATGAGCTGTACAACCATCGTACTCTATTTATATCATAATCACTAATTGTGCGCTGTACAGGCATCGTGCTCTATTTATTTATTTGTATAGCTATTAATATTAAAAACAATAAAAATATATTTGTTCTCGAATATATTTCGGCCCACGTTATGGGGCCGTCATATTTGTTGGCGTGACGGATAATAATTTATTGCCCGTCACGAAATTAAAAATGTATATGGTTTAAATTAACATTATATAATTGCGGTATAGGAAATCATACATAAATCTGGACGTGAGGAGCTTTGAACTGGGATTCGAATTCGGGACCTCTCGCTAACCCGGCGATTGCTCTACCAACTGAGCTATCCAGTTCTCAACATAACCTGCAAATTTACCCATGTGCCTTCCCATACCGCAACGATATGTATAGATACTCACTTAATAGTGAGCCACTTGCGTCTAGAGGATGCTAGTGTGTTCAAGAATTAGGCCATACCGTCACCTGTTACAGCATCGGGTAGTGAAGAATACACACACATTACTCTTGTCGAAAGTATGATAGAATAAATTTCTATAATATAAACAATTTTAGGTGGTAGAGCTGATGCCGGGCTCGACTGTGGAGGTACCACCATCTTACTCGAAATCGCCCCGAAGTTATTCGGGGGAGAGTAAGAGAACAGCTCTCATGCAAAACCAGGGGGCCCACCATTGCCTGGGTCAGATAGATGGCGGTATATCCATCCAAAATTGCCGGGCCTTATATAAAACAGACTAGTGACGGGCAGCTGCGTCACTGGTGTAAGGGTTTCGGCACCGCGCTCACCAACCCGCCTGCACAGCGTGTGTGAGTATGGGCATTTCTTCCAGGAGGACCACCAAGAGTGGCGAAATCCTGGAAAGGCCTATGTCCAGCAGTGGACGAAACAGGCTGATGGATGGACGGAATATAAACACAGTATATGGTTTAAATACGAATAAATATTATTTTCTAGCTATACTAGAGTGTATACAGATGACGGTATTGTGATGGTTCTTGAAAGCCTTTCGTTCCCAAACGCTCCACCTACTTATGATTGATTTTCTCATTTTTGAATAAGAATGATTTTAATAAATGTGATTTATGGCAACACGCGACCATAGCCAATAAGGCTTTTCTAGAAAAGTTGTGTTATTTTATACATTACTTTGTAAAGAAGATATAAAGTGTTATAAAAAAAAAATAGTAAACCAATCATAAACTGTGCGTTTGGGACCGAGACCGTGCGCATCCATCTTAATAGATAATGCTTTGAATACACTTGGACCATCTAAGTTGCTAAGTAGCTGAGGATGTGTAAGCCATCAATTCATAAAATTGCCTTTGCCATGTGGACAGAGGAGTTAAGTATCTCAAATATGGTGAGCGGTTGGGGCAGTCCAAATATCTTGTTTCTCACACGGAATATTTTTATAGTTTCACTTTGTAAAGGTCTTCGTTCGATGTTATTGCAAACTATAAATCGCCCACTCAACAGAAGTATCTAATTAGTAGCTTTTATTAGACTAAGTAATTTTTTTGTTGTTGTACATATATGTATATGTGGTGTATGTCTTGTAGAAATCACGTTTTAAACTACATTTTTAATGACTTATAATGTTATGTTTGCTTAAAATAAATAAATAATAATAAATAACTATATAGCTTCAACTTTCAACTCGCAACGACTGTGCGTACAAAATAAGGCGACATACCGCGATCAAAATGCAATATTGTACCTCCTCGTAGTAGCATATTAAAGTAATTGGAAATGAAAAGGTATATTTTTAACCAAAGTGACTACGTTTTTTTTTCTGAATTGTAATTAAATATGTACGAGGGTGATAAACAGATCCTTGCTAAACAGAATTTCTTATTTACGTGTACTTTAAAACAATGTTTTATTTTCGTAGGTATGTTTCTTTGAGATTTTTTTCAGTATGCTCAGTAGAGCATGTAGTTTCATATAAACACTCTTATACATTTACACATTGGTAACACAAAAATACTTGTACATTTACACATTGGTAACATAAAATACTTGTACATTTACACATTGGTAACATGAAAACTGAACGTTGCAGTAAAATTCGAGCAGACACGTTTCGGGAACCCAGTGATAGTGTACGGTCAGTACCGGTTCAATCGGTGGAGCGGCAGCAAGGGCGCCGTGACTAGGTGGACCTGCGTGAAGAACCAGCACGGATGTCGAGCCACCGTGCACACCGTCGATGACTTCATCGTCAAGTCCACCAACAACCACAACCATGCATGAATCAAGCTGAGAAATGGCTGTGGTGTCGTAGTTTTTGGTAGAAAGAAGGTCGCAGACGCCACACTATCATCGCACCTGCTGCACAGGCGGTAACGGGGCACGATGATTTTGATGCATATAAAATAGGTCTCTACGAGCATCGAAATAATTTTTCATTTGTTATTTACTTGATTTTGTTTGTGTCAGAAGTTTCGACTGTGTTTGATTTAAACAAATAGAAAGTATACCGGGTGTAAATAGAGTGCGACCATTAAATGAAACCACATATTCTAACGACCCTACTGAACCACTTTTTCCAAGAGTCATACCCGCGGACACCCTTAGTTTAGGAAATAATTGAGTTCCAAACAAAAACGCGTGAACCTTGACGCACCGACCGACATGCGGGCGAGTTTAGAGAGAGCGTCGCCCGTGAGCGACAGCCGTGAAACGGACGACTCTCTAAACTCGCCCGTATGGCGATGCGTTAGGTTTCACGCATTTTTGTTTGGAGCTCAATTATTTCCTAAACTAAGGGTGTCCGCGGGTATGACTCTTGGGAAAAGTGGTTCAGTAGGGTCGGTAGAATATGTGGTTTCATTTAATGGTCGCACTCTATTTACACCCGGTATAGTTATTTTTTGTACATACCATGTTTTACTGAATGTGCCATCGAAGAAATGTGCTTTTCATTTTACCTAGGTGTTGAAGATACTAAATTTTTATCAGGTGTTTTGTTAAAGATACCAAAGCATATAAAAATAAGTAAAGAGTATGTGGTGACTGCACTGGAATTATCAGCAAAGTTCGACGTAAAATTGCGTAGTCGGCACCGAGCGTGTATGCCAGGTACGCAATATTGCGTAGTTGACATTTGATGGGTTGAGGATACATAATTTATATAGGATATTTAATTTTAAGGTTACATGAGCATTTTTATTAATTCGCATCCTTACCTACTAATGTTTACACTGACGTATAGTGTAGACTTCGTCTATCTTCGGTGTTATTTTACTTGAGACTCTACCTACTTTTTGAAGGATTTAATTTTTTTGAAATTGATAGGTCTTTTTTATTAATATCACTTATTTTAATTTTGAAGGTTTCAATGGCTTCGGTATTTTTTAATTTATTTTTTAAATCTTATTTATTGTATAAGCCATACATCTTATGATTAAGCCAGCTACTGCTTCGGTATTTGTTTTGTAATAACCAACTGTAAGTAAGTTGTAGAAAAGTTTGCATGATGTTTTGTTTATTCTCTCCGTACCCAAAGGGTAACCAACGGGACCCTATTACTAAGAATCCGCTGTCCGTCCGTCCGCCTGTCACCAGGCTATATCTCATGAACCGTGATAGTTAGGCAGCTGAAAATTTCACAGATGATGTATTTCTGTTGCCGCTTTAGCAACAAGTACTGAAACCGGCCAAGTGCGAGTCGGACTCGCGCACTCAAATACAACAGACATGATTTTTTTGCCGTTTTTATCGATAATGGAACGGAACCCTTCGTGCGCGAGTCCGACTCACAATTGGCCGGTTTTTTTTATTTCCATTTGTGTCTTTTAATTTCTGTAACCCTTCTAGCTGTGTGATATCCTGTTAACCCGCACAGTTATCGATTTTCAATGACAATAGACACGGAGCGATTGTTAATCATAACAGTGTGATGGATGTGTGTTATGTGATTCTTTTGTGGCATTCGTGTGCATTTTGTTACATACAAAAGGTTTACATACTTCTTGTACGTAAATACACGTTTGCGAACATATATTACATAACTACCTTTATTAAAATAGATAACAGGGTCGTTTCACAGATCCTGACACACCTCGTTTGCTTCTTCAAATTTAATCAGTCTAGTCATATAAGCTCTTAAATTCCGGGAGCTTTTGGCATTTTTTTCTGTATGTCGCTAATTTTCTATTTTAAAATTTCACTCCATATATTTTTAATAGAAACTGTATATTACGTAAATGTATATTTAATTTATGTTTTTAATACATCATAATAAACATTTAATTTGAAGTTCTGATTGATGTCACTTTTTAGTCGACTGTAATATTAATAATAAACGAAATTATTAAATTCTTAATTATTTAAACTTGGTATGTTCTTGTTGATTTTAGAGCCGGTATTCACAGTTTCACGATTCGGGAACCCAGTAATCAAGATCGGTAATTACCGGTATAATAGGCACAATTCCAGTACCGAATATCGATGTCGATGGATTTGTAGCAGATACCCTTCATGCAAAGCTTTCATTCTGACAGTCGACGACGTCATCTATAAACATGTCAATGAACATAACAAACACTGATGTATCTGAGTATGTTTTGTCATAAAATAGTACGTGTTTATTAAACTGTCTCAGGTGTGATTTATGTCGATTTCTTTTTGAATAGGTGATGCTTTTATCTGGATTTTTAGGCCGCTTCGCTGCGTGTTTCATATGGCGGTTTCAAATGATAAAATCTACTTGTTAAATGGCAAATAATAAAAGTGATTTTGTCATAATAATAGTATGTTTACCTAACTTATAATTTCTCTATAGACTTAACGTAAATAAATTAGATAAACTGACGTAGAAGGACGTATGCCGACCAAATAGGCGACATACTGAAGATGGGCAAAGTAAAAAGTACCCGGAATAGAGGAGCATGTATGGTGGATGTAGAAGTAAAAAGGTGAGTCAGGATCGTGGCAGATGGACATCTGTAGCTCTGCCTACCCCACTGGGAGACAGGCGTGATTATACCTATGTATATAACATAAATTCCTGCTGATTAAAATTATTAAAAAAAGAAAAAATTCTAAAGAAGACATGTTCTTGCAAAGTTTCCTGCCCTTCTTCATAGCAACACTAATCGAATGGGTGGAGTTAGGCATATATTTATAGCTTATTTATCTATCCACTTATTTATTTATTGCACTATGCATAATATGTAGGTATACCTATGTTTATAATTTTTTTTACTCATGTAAGTACATAATAGTTTTATTAAATTTTAGTAAGCCTTACTTTCAAATTTATTAATGTTTTCCCCCGTAAGTTTCCCGTATTATATTTATTTTTTATCGTATTCTATTGTTTTTTTTTCAAGATTAATATCGACGTAAATAACGTGTATGTCGTGACCACTTCACCCCATTTGGGGCTGTTCATTTATTACGTAAGACGATTTGGGGAGGGAGGGGGTCCGAACAAGTCTTATTTTTCTTACATGGGGGTCTAGATTGTTCTTACGTAAGATCACAAAAGTAAGCAAAAATCATACTTTCAGTTCTGATTCTTATTTTTAGTAAAACATGTGTTACCGATTCATATTAAAGTTACTTTTTTATAACATAAACCCACGCGTTTTTATATTTTTGCTACTTTCTCTTTGCAATTTTGGTAGATACTTATCTTACGTAAGATTCAAAGGGGGGGGGCATCCAAGTCTTATTTTTTCTTACGTTGGGGGGGGAGGGGGTTGGGTCAGAAAGTGGGTCCGCACGCAAGTTAATGTTCTATTTTTCACGCGTGGAATCGCTATCACATTGAGTCATTAGACTTGTGGTATCCGTAAAACCAAACATTTGTTATCTAAAATAGGTAGTTCTGAAAAATATGTTACAAATAAAACATGTTATAAAATTTGTATTGTTTTGTTTAATGTCTTCCTTTTTTATTTGAAGTCCCCCTTTTTTGCTTAGTAGCACTAATTTGCTCTCCTTTTTAGGGTTTCGTAGTCCGAAAAGGAAAGAAATATAGTTTCGCCATGTGCGTCTGTCCGCGGCTTAGCTCAGAGACTATTAGTATGAGAAAGCTTTAATTTGGTATGGGTATACGCCAACAAAACAGTAAAAAAATCTCGTTTTTTTTCAAGGGTATCATCTCCCGTACGCTTAAATTAGGGATGATTTTTTTTTCTCGTCTATCCCATACTGTGGGATATTGTTGAATAGGTCGTTCAAAAACATTATGGGTGTGTGAAAACCATTTTTCGATTTAGGGATCCGTTGGCGAAATATTAAGCTTTAAAGTGCAAATTTTTGTTAGAGTCAAATTCAAAAGATTTATGTTGTAAAATAGATACATAATGTACACTTTTTACTGGTCAAAATTAATCTTTACAAAATAGAATATAAAGAAAAAAATTTCGTAATAATACGGGAAATAAATACAAAGAATATTTAGGTTGGGCTACTAAAATGCAATAAAATTACACACCTGCATAAAATAGAGAAACATAAGAATAAAAATATTATTGGTATATATAGATAATTGAAAAGTGATCTAAATAAACCATAAATATAAATAATGCCCAACCATCAAGTGTCAAGTGTCGCCCTCCTGCCGGCTAAACGGTTGTTTATGGATATGTGAAAAAATTCACAGAATTAGTATACCTATATATAATGAATTTAAAAGGAAAACTATCACAGCTAAGTAGGCTTTACAGGTTTACGAGTACAGGTCGCGCCAATCTTTTAGTCCCTTCTAAACACGACGATGTATGGACTTTTGGCCCCCTATAATGTATGGGACTAGAAGTTTGGCGCGATCTGTATTAGTAGACCACCTTATAAAATGTACTGGGCAACTACGGAACCCTACACTGCGCGTGGCCTGACATGCACTTGGCCGGTTTTTCATTTTTCCGTCTGGCAACCCTAGTTCCGGACAGGAAGTTGAACTAGATTGCATGGGTGTAAAGCGAAGATCACCACTATCGATGACGTCATCCTAAAACCTGTTATGGGGAATGATCATAGAGTTTTTCTATAATTATATTTAACAAGAAAATATTGTGGTGAAAGTAAAAATATATTTTTTTGTTGTAAACACGTCATAATTTTTTTATTTCTAATATTTATAGCTGAAAGCACTTGAACCACTTATGTATAATTATTAATTCATTAAATTATTTAATACATTAATATTAAATTATTAATTATACGTAAGTGGTTCAAGTAGTTTCAGCTATTAAGATAAGAAAAAAAAATAATGACGCGTTTAAAGCAAAAATTATAATTTCACTTTCACTGAAATTAATAATTATATATTAATATTATTTATACTCCATTCTAACCAAATAAATGGAAAGAATTAATAAAATTTCAGAATATATCTTTTCGACAGAGCCAATATTTGGTTTATCACGTAAAGGTAAACCGATGATTCAAATTGGCGAATACCGGTATAACAAGTTTTGTTTGAGTTCCGGTCCCAAAGTGAAGTGGAGGTGCAGCAGGCTGCCGTCCTGCAAAGCGCACATCATCACCATCGATGATGTCATCTTTAAACACGTTTTTGAGCACAATCACTGAAGAAGAGAAAAATAAAAAAGTACAAAACAATACCACATTTGTCTCAGTCAAGGCTTCGTGGAGCCAACAGGTTCCTGTAAACATTTTAAACATAAATTGAATGCGCTCAACCATCATCCTAGGGTTTGGATTTAACACCTATTTTTTATAATTGTTTTATTAGATATCCGTTTGTGACTATTTATTTTTGTTATAAATATAAATGTCAAATGAACATCACTCACATAAATCATAAATGATTCTTAGATTTATCTAAGATTACTGAAATAAATCCTTTTTTTTCAAAACTTTAGACTTTAGATTAGATGAAACATATTTTTTTTAGCTATGACATGCAAAGCAGAAAAGCAATGAAAATTAACAGGTATTAATTTTTAGCGGAACTTGTATTTGGATTGTCACGTTTTGGGAAACCGATAATACAGTATGGTAAATACCGGTACAACAAGTTTTGTCTCAGCACCGGTCCTCGAGCGAGGTGGACTTGCAGCAGATTGCCGATGTGTAAAGCACACATCATTACTATCGATGACGTCATATTTAAACATATGTTTGAGCACAATCACTGAAGTATATTCACCATGTGATTTTGCTTACTCCTGCCCTTATCTTATTTACGGTATTGTGGGTACTTGTTGGAAAGCTTGTATAAAAAAGTAGCTCTGTAGACATTTTCAGGTATACTGGGTGACTTTCAAACAAACCCCGATAATTTTAGAGGTTATTAAGAAACGTTAGTAGAACACATTTTAAATGTAAAAATAATTAAAATTAAAAGTCAAAATATTATTAGAAAATATTACTTGGAATTAACATTTATGGTTATCCTAGCCATTCCCATACGGAAAAAGTTGAAAATAGTCCAAAATAGTGGGATCAATAATAAAAAAAATCTAATTATCTCATCTCTTCGGGTGACCATGATTTCTTTGGATTTTACGAAAAACTTCAAAGGGCTCCAACTTTAAAAAATGATCATGAATATGATTTTGAATGGTTAAAAAAAAAACAGTTTGTATTCTTCTACAAAATACGAAATTATCGGGGTTAGGTTAAAAGTCAACCTGTATAAAAATTACTCAATTAATGTGTTACATACGGGAAGTACTATTTGTTATCAGTTTATATTTATATGTACAAAGAGTCTCATTTAAATAGGTTATGGAGAAAACGTAAATATTAAAGATTTTACTAAATCGAGACATAATTTTCTTGGAAAAAAAAGGCTGCACTCAAAGGCTTTCCAAAAATTGCCTCTTTGAACCGGCAACATGTATTACGTACCATCGAAGAAATGGTCGCAAAAGTAGGTCTGCGGCCATTTCTTCGATGGTACATACAACCACGTCGCGTTGCCTGAACCGACGACATACATACAACCAATTCGGTGTGCCTACACTCAGCGTGACCCCATGTCCTATGACGATGTTACGACTTGAGTTGTAGTAGTAGTAGTAGTAGTTGAGGGAGTTAGTTCCAGACCAGTTCTATCGAGTTCAATGAAACTTTTAATTTGTTCCGTCAAAATGGATTAAGGGCACGATTATACAGGCGATCTCCAGCCGGCTAGACACTTCCTACTTATAAGCTTTAGATTTACAAGTTTCATTAAGATTTTTGACCCCGGAAAATAGCTAGATCTAGATGGATAGAAGTTTGCAACAGTATTTACGACGTACGATAAAAAGAAAGGTTGTGAAAATATCACTTTGAGGTTGGTTTTCTATATTGACGGGATCTGATAAAATATTTTCGTTTTCCAGTTCAGTTTACAACATCCAAACGCAATCATCCGACTTTAATTTATCAGAAAATGAGGTTCTCTCTGGATAGTCGATACCAGCCAAATCCGAAGAAACGGTGGACCTGTGTCAAATGGAACCAAGGCTGTCGAGCTTCTATCACTACCTACCAAAACGTTATCATTAAAATGAAAAATGATCATAATCATTTGAGATTACCAATTTAATTAAATATAAAGTTTGAAAAAAAAATTGCTTAAGATATATTTTGGGCCCTACTGGGCGCGGCTTCAGTTGAGATGTATGTCAATTACATAGTATAATAGATAAGGTACAATAATAAATTAAAAATAATAAATCTCTGTTAATATGTACCTTATCTATAGGTATTATAGTATGTAATGTATCTTGAGCAATGTTTTCCTTTTTTCCTATTTATTATTTTTGGTACGTTTATAAAATACAAAATAAAAGCTTTTTAAAAGAGCGAATATTATTTATAATACACGTATGTATAGTATGTATATTATGAGCTTCAATTTTGAAATTTAAATAAACGATATGTACCTAATTAAACTTAATTTTAGATAGATAGCAAATATAAAATGTCGTCGCATATTTAAGAGCCATCACCTTTTCATATAAAATTTATAAAAGTGTAAATATTAAGTTAAGTTATTATTTTAAGTAAATTGCAATACCTTACCTATTTAGGTAAATCTTGTATAGCACAAAAATTTATTCGTAAGACCATTATTTACCAAGATTACGCAAATAAATTTCTATTTCTATTTATAAAAAAAATGAATTTCATAATGTGGTGTTTAGGGTCCGTATCTCAAAATGAAAAAACGGAACCCTTAAACAATCACTTTATTGTCCGTCCGTCAAGACCCCCTTTTTCAGGCCCTGTTAAAAATATTAAGTTAAAACTTATAGCTCGTAAAGACGTCTGCGGCCCCATAATGCTGTTAAAAAATCAAGTTCCTAGCTCAACGCCAAAAAATAACGTAAACTGATATCGTAAAGGGCAATCCTTTTACGTAATCAATTTCATAAAAATTGGCTCACCATGAAACCTATAAGGCACTTTCAGTTGACTTAGAAACTTGAAATTCAGTTCACAAATATGCCTTTTAGCACACGTGTAGGTAAAAATAAGAATATATATTTAATTATTCAAGAAGTTGTATTACCAACTCAATTAGACCCTTTGGATACATAGAGTTTAATGGATCGTAAGTGTTAAGTTACTTTGGTCGAATATAACTGCACTTAAAATAAGTTGGGCGATCACAACTGATTGTGGAATACGTTTGTGTTTTAAACGGTATATACGGAACCTTCAGGGCGCGAGTCATTTTCACACTTGACCGGCATTTTTTCATTCTACCTGTAGTTATAATACCGTACGTCCAAATTAAATTAAAAATATAACAACTTTAAAATATTACAGAATACTACATTTTGATGCAAGTGCGAAAAGGTTGATATTTAAGTCGAGGCAAAAAACAGCCAGGACGAGAAATATCAACACTTTCGCACATGTATCAAACGACGTTATTTAATACACCTGCGAAAAATTGCATGAAATGATAAAAAATAGCAATTTGTTGCAAATTAAAACAGATACAAGTCGACAGAAGAACACGCAGTCTGATTGGCGCCAATCTGTACTGCAAAGACCAATGTATCTTTCTAAAATATTTTTAATAAAATTTCTAAGATAGTTAAGATAGAATATAAATTATGACGTCTTAAATAGTTTTGAATTTTTAGAACATCTTTTACAATTTAACACGTACAATGTATTTAATAATAAAATGTAAAAGTTTGAAAATACTCATCTTAAACAATTTTAGTGTATCCGGTAAAACAAAGGTTTACATGCTTACTAAATGATGTGGCCGGTTTCCCCTAGATGGCGTCAGTAGCCACTTCTGCGCTGACCGCCTCATATAACATATAATATGCATATGTATATGCATTAGTATGAAGGTTTATACTGGGCATTCGCTAGATGACGCTAGTAGTAACGAAATATTGTCGTTTTTTCTTACTACGTTTTAAATCTTCTCCTGGTAAAAATGTTCCGTGAATTTTACGCACGCTAAACAGGCACGTAATCTACCATATTATAAGCAGGTGTATTAAAAATTAATATAAAATGAAAATAACTCCTATCTAGTATAGATAAAGTTAAAAAAACCTTGTCAAGGTAGTTGCTGTCGCATGGCAGGATCCCCAAGAAGCTTGATGCGTTGCCTTGCTGTTTGGCCAAGCTGATGCGGTGGCCAATATAAGCTCCAGTTCTTTTGCTGGAATAACCGTCGCGCTTCTGGGCCCCATGGCCCGAACGTTTCCACCCCGAACGGTACAAACTTATCGTACAACCTTCACCGAGAGCTGCATATTTGCGCAGCTTGTTGCGCTCATCTGTCGCCGCCGTCGAGTCAGACGTGACAGCGGTCGACTGAACGTGGGAGGCAGCCAGGGCGTCGACGCAGTTTGCATCCTATACAAGCATCGCAACGAGTTATGAGCGCTCGGCAAAAGTAGTGGTGGACTAGCGCATGTGTTCACTCGCGCACACAATTACTAAGTGCGATAGAGAAACAATGACTAGCGCAGTCAAGGTCACCGCTCATAAACCGTTGCGGCACTTGTACCTGGGAACGACCTTTCTGCCACGGTATCAACGTCATACCGTCGGGCCTCTTGCTATCGCAATACCATTTGCTCTAAAATAGCCGGCGCGTTAACGGTAGAAAAGGCACTCCGTATATACGTGTATATATTTTTAATCATACTACACTAATATAAACATTATTTTTCAGGTCCTTTTGTAATCAAGACCCGTCAAGGATACCCATCACTTCTTTTCAGAGGTCACAAGTTCAACCAGCACACTCGGAAAAGGCAGGGTTTGAAAACTCTTTGGGTTTGCAACAAGAAAACCAGCTTCGGTTGCAGAGCCAGCCTTACCACCATTGGCGCGGAAATTGTTAAAATTAATATGAACCACACACATCCATAAATTAACTTTCTGTTGTGTATATTGCAAATTTTTCACTACAATTTGCAGTGCTACTCGCATTGACGCATCTCGTATAATAATGACTGAAGGATCACATTTGACTGACAATATTAATTCTAAATTCTTTTTACAAATTTCTTAGTTTACCGTTATTTAAACAACATTTTAATAATAGAATTGGCTCAACTCGTACACTGTTTACGACATGAAACTACAAAGGTCTTTTTTGTAACTTACAGTCAATGACACGGTAGCGTACGGTCTATAACTTCAAAATTAAACATCTAGGTAAGGCAAGGGTACTATTTTCGTATTCAGTGATGAAGATTCTATAGTGCATAGGGGTCAGATGCATTTCCGAAAATTTTGACTTTTTTCGTATGTGCCGCCTCTAAAGTGATATGAGTATGGGTCAAAGCAGCAAGTAACATGAATTGCTGGGGCCGCAGCATCAGCATCCAAGCTGGGGCCGAATTGCCAGAAACCTACAGCTCACGTTCTCACGGAACGATACCTAGAACGCCTAGAATAAACATACTTCTTGTAGAATTATCTGCTTTGTTGCCATGCAGCGGTCACCCGCCTCTCATAGGCTATGCACCGCTTTGCCACTTTTGCATAATGTAAGCATGACGCTGGACTGCAGCGCAGCATTCATAGCGGGCACTCACAAGATCCACTAGTGCTATAATTGTAGTTCTTTTTCTAACAGGAGTACTAAAGTGGGATGATACCTAAGTGCGACGTGTATCTAAATATCGGCTGACGTGGTCTCAGCATTGCTTTTACACGAGTTAAATACCTTATCACTAAGTCGCCCGATAACCTAACAGTTTCTCGTTTTGGAGAAACCCAGTCTATTTTGTTTATATCTTCTGTGTTATCAGTATTCGGTCAAGAGTCACATACTAGTTGTTTCACCCTACTAAAACTGCATCCGATCTGCATCGTTGTCGTTGTCAAGACACGCTCTTATCGCGCACACAATGCCATATGTGCTTAATAGGTATGTTTTACCTGTATACTAAAGGTACAAACTTTTGAACTGGTTTTCCCTGTGAATGCCCGGCATTTATATTATGGTGTTGCGAGCTAAGACAATGCATCGAGTACAGCAATCAAACGTTGTTATCGATGTCCCAAATTGGTAGCGTAATTTTTATCGTAGGTATGAGATACGATCTATAGTGACTATGTGAACACGTGAGTGACTCCCGGGGCCCCAGTATGGGAGCGCAGGATGAATTGTAAATCGTCTATTTTCATAAGGATGAAAGTTTGACTGACGTGGTCCAAGAATATTTTAATATTCACTCGTTTATTTTAGGAATGATCCAATTACCGCGCCGAACGATAACCCGCACGCGAGGTTGTGGGAATTCCAAATTGATATTATCCCTATATTGTTTTATTTTTTCGGTACGATAAACAACTGGAGTGGTATAAATTGCTATGCGGGCAGTCAGTCGCTAGACACTACACGGTCAACATTACCGCAAGAACATCATATAGACTTAGGAGTCCCGTGACATCCATCCAGAACTCAAGATGCAGTCCCAAGACAGAATACTCAGTTTCCCGGTGGACACCTTCACGATGCGCGGGCCTTCTATACCCGAGGAGGCCCCTTTCATCCCCGGCGAAATTCTGCAATTCAACAAAGCATACAAACAGTTTCTTCAGGCGGAACGACAGCTGGACGACCTGACTTTCCTTAACGGGCTCATGGTGAATGATGATTTTGTGAATGATGACATGGTGATTTTGTCAAGACTGATCGATTGTACACAACCTTGTGATTATGGCGAGCGTATATGTGCCAATGATTGATTGTATATGTACTTTCCTCCATTTATACTAACCCGAAAACTACCTAACAAGGACTGGTTGTTCCATAATTATCGCGAATTTTTTCCCACTTGAATAAGCTCGTTATAATGAGGGATAATTCAAATACTGTGACATCATGGTGTACCGCAGTAACGACAGAATTGATAAGCAAATTAGGTAGAGAAACGTATTTTGTGGTAAAATGGCGCAATATCGATGATGTCAACGGGTAATACATATCGGCAATACCCAGTTATTTTCAGCTGAAAAGGAAAAAATTGATAAGGATAATGCATACAGTTTTATATTTTATTACGGGAGTGATATCATACACTGTGTTAACTCCTGTTAGTTAGCACAATGATGCTCCGTATGGAAAAAAGTATAGGTAAGCTGCAGTAGGTGCTCGTTACGGTACAAATGCAAACAACAATTGTTACAACTCTAACTGCAAGCACCCCGGCATGCTGAGTATGCACGCAGTCTTGCTACGTGACCTGCAGTCTTACTCGACTATGTTGTATGTTCTTTGGATGTTCGGCTCCGACAAGCTATTCCACTACAGCGTTGCAGCTTGCACTCATGTCCGCAAAGCAGTTTACCAAGCGAACCCGAGAGACTTGGGTTTTTGTTGAATCGTCCATGCACACCAGCGTTAGGTGATGAACACTTAATTACCTCCGCAGGGGTACCTGTACACCTTACCGTATACCTACGGTAAGCCTCACCGTAGGTATGCCTTACCGTAGGTATGACGTCAAACCTTATCGAACAATGGTGTATTGTTTCATTTTTCCGAACTATTAATATTTCAATAAACCCCACGGACAGGATGAGATCGATTAATTGAGCCCGATAACATATTTAATTGAATGAGAGGAAATTAATATAAATACCATTTGAGTTCAGCGATAAGAGCGTTATCGCGCCGTCGCGGGTGGCCGTTCTAATGCTGTAAGAATTTACTGATATGGATGTTGCTACCTACAACCAATGCTACAACAAGGTGCACTTACAGGTTAACAGTAAAGAGTTTTTGCGCTCATATTCACAGAGACCTAAGGTTAGGATTGAGACTAGGTCTCACTTTTACATAGCAAAACCTAGATAGAACTCAACAATCATATTTTTCCCGAGACCACTGTGCATCAGAGTCGTTGCTCCGCTGTATACATTAGTAGCATCCCCCCTTTCCCCTGGTCCACCATTTTTTATTTTCACCCCGTATGCTCTTGTGTCACTGACTGTATTAATATTTTTTGGTTTTATTTTTCTTATAGTCGCTGGAGCTAGATTGGATCCGAAATATTTTTTAAGATTTCGCATAATGTTCATCTATTTTATTAAATTAATTTGTGTTTTATTCTAAAAATAAAAAATGATAAGCTTTTAAAGTTTTCTTATTTTTATAACACTTTATAAATTATTTCAGGGCTTATATTCACAACCAGTTTAAAAGGTCGCCCGGCGATCCAGATGGGTCGGTTTAGGTTCAACAAATACGGTTACACCAAGGGACCCCGCTCTCGCTAGGTCTGCGCCAAGTGGACCAGCAGAAACTGCCGAGCGCAGATCATGACTTACGGGGATGAAGTTCTTAAAATAAGTGACAATCACAATCATGAGTAACTATCAATAAAAACATGACGACAAATAATAACACTTTCATTCCAGCTCCCACATTCACAAATAACAACATCTGTGTGTAAGCGTTATCGGTCGGTAAGCTTGATCATATATTTTATAGGTGGTAGAGCTGATGCCGGGCTCGACTGTGGAGGTACCACCATCTTACTCGCAAATCCTCCCGAAGTTATTCGGGGCAGAGTAAGAGAACAGCTCTCAGCCAAAACCAGGCGGCCCACCATTGCCTGGGACCGATGGATGGCGGTATATCCATCCCCCATTGTCGGGCCTTATATAAAACAGACTGGTGACGGGCAGCGGCGTCACTGGTGCAAGGGTTTCGGCACCGCGCTCACCAACCCGCCTGCCCAGCGTGTGTGAGTATGGGCATTTCTTCCAGAAGAATCGCAAAGAGTGGCGAAATCCTGGAAACGCCTATGTCCAGCAGTGGACGAAACAGGCTGATGGATGGATTGAAGCTAGAATCAAATCCTCCATAAAAGCGCTATAGTTCGATCTTCATGAATGAGTGTGATGATTTTGTATTTAATTGTACGCGGAATTAAATTGACTTTTTTATTTATTTATTTATACAGATAAAGTTTTAAAAATATTACTTAGTAACACCACTTAAACCCTTAGGGGTTTGTGTGCGGTGTTGTTAGAATCTACCACATACATATCTAATAATCTAATAATCTTGAAAGTAGATAAGTATGTTGTATTAAATGTACTTAAAACGAATGACATAACAAAAACATTTTTGCAGGATTTGTAGTATTTTTATAAATTCATGTTCATGTGAAAAATTCTCATCTTAACTAGTAAATTGGTCAAATATAGAGTTACCTACATAATTATTTATATAACAGAATGACAAACATATCCGTGGCGTCCGGATGTTTTCTAATGGTTCATCATTAGAGCGTATAATTGAATGTGATGGCTCCACGGATGAGCTTGCATTCTTACAAAGGAAGGTGCAAAATACAATGGGATGTGTCTTTAGTTACAAAATAGGTACTCTAACAAAATTAACATACATACGTACATACACTCACGCCTGTCTCCCAGATGGGTAGGGAGATACTACAGATTTCTATCTGCTACGATCCTGGCATACCCTTTTTGTCTCTTCCACATCCATCAATATAGTCATACAAACTCTATTCCAGGTACTTTTGACATTGCCCTTCTTCAATATGTCGCTAATCTGGTCAGAATACATAAGTTCTTTTTTATCTACCACTTCCGCACCATAAACTTCTTTCATCACCCTACTTTCATTAATATTTACCTAAGGCCAATAGAATTTTTGCCCTTTTCTTAACGTTTATCATAAATATATCTTTGCAATTCATTTAATTTTAATTTTAATATTTGTATGTTTATTTATTATATGTATGTAGGTATATATTAGTATGTTCATTGTATATGTAAGTTTATGTCTTAGATAAGTCTATTTAGATAAATATTTTTAGCTTGATCTTTCCTCACTGATTAGCATTTACTCCTTCCTTTTTATTCTGTCAACTATCTTTCTGTTTGATTGCAAAGGTTGCCTGGAAGATATTGCTGTTAGCAATAAGTGCCGCCTTTGTACACCATGTTTGATTGTTTTATTTTTTGTATTGATTTTATTGTATGTGCAAAAAGTGTTATAAATAAATAAATTAATTTACTATTGTTTTTCAAAAACAATGCAGTGTTTACTTATCGGTAAATGGAGCTGTCTAGAAACACCGACTCATGGAATGGGACGCTTTATAGAAACAAAACGAAATAATCTATAAAAACTGCAATAACAGCATTGTAAAATGTAGTGGGTATAAATAGTAGATTGTTATACAAGGGAGGTAAGCGACGTGACGTGTTTAGCACTCTACTTTTTATAACAAATGCGAGAAAAAGAAAACAAAAATATGTTATGAAAAAACTTTTTCAACAAGAAAATTTTACTGCGGCCATTTTAATTTCTCTTGTAACTTTTTTATTTACCGTGCAATCATGTCTTACTGGCCAGTGTGATTGTTTAAATAGTGAAACATAGGTCGTTGAGTGAAACCAATTTAGTTATTGTGTAAACTCTTAAATGTCTTTTTAACATTTCATTTAGCTTATTTACCTGTTATATGAAAGCCAAGGTTTCCACAACAATAATAAATAAAACACAGAATAACAAAATAAAAAGCTATATGCAGAAATTATAATTTCCATTGTCTTTTATTTAGACGAGTGACTTACTGGTTAGTGACAGTAAGGGAGCGTTGTTCGATTTTCAAATATACTTACCTCCCTAGGTTTGTAAATCGAATTCACCTCCCGCATTTCGATTTAAATACAACTTACTTTCAGAGCATTAGCGATGAAAAAAAAATTATAAATTCCAGAGGCAGTGTTCACAACAAGCAAGTACGGCAAGCCAGCAATCCAAATGGGCGGTTTCAGATTCAACAAGTACAACCCTCGGCACGACACTGGCCCCAAGTCGCGCTGGGTGTGCTGCAAGTGGACCAAGGGCTGCCGAGCCTCACTCCTCACCGTTGATGATGACCTGGTCAAAGTCAATAATGTCCACACACATAATTAGCTTTTGTTCCATTCCAAAACACTCATTAATGATACCGGCAAAAATACAAATAAATGGCGTTTTAGGTGTACAAAATGTGTTCTAGTTTAAATTTACATCGTTTTTTCTTTTACAAAAAGTAGGTTTTTAAGCTATTATAATTTGAAATAGTTTTGAATACGAAAATTCATATGCTTGTAAGTTAGATAAAGTATTGTGGTGTTGGTGAGTAAAATATATCTTAAAGAAGCGTCACCACACGGAACACTTAATTATTGTCAGGGAGACCATTTTATATTAAGTGTATGGCATAAGCTAGGAAAAAATGTTATTACCCGTCCAACATAAAAAGGCCAATGTCAAATACTTTATTAGCTTTTGATAGAGGCGATTATTGGTTAGCTAATTGACCTATTTGTCTAGGACGCGCAATACTGATAAAAAAGCAGATCGGAGGGTTTTTAGCTAATACTGAAATATTTTGTAGGGAAAAAAATATTGGATTTAAGTAGAGCACCTTTATATTTCAATTACCTATTTTATGAAAAATAAATCAAGTTGATCTTGTCGGCGTTCTTGAAACGAACGTTTGAAATCCAAAAAAAAGAGGGTGTAAAACATTTTATTTGACAAAAGTATAAATCTTAGTGTTGGTTTAGCGCAGCCTCTATGGTTGTAGTAGCTCTATGACTATCTTTCTGTCAAGCCTACCATGTCACGAGTTCTATTGAAGGAAAATATGTTGATAAAATTTCTGTAATGTTTTAAATAAAAGGCATTGTTTATCAAATGATATATTTATATTTCACACCCAACACTTAGTACATTGTTTATAAGTGGATCACCTAGATAAAATATCAATAAATAAATTTTTTCAATATTAAGATTCTTCGAAAGAACCCTCGAAAATCTGGCTTTGTTCATGTTCTAGGCTCGGGTAAAGCCGTAGATTAAATAAATGAGTCACTTGACTTCGGATGTAGGTACGGTCGGTGGCCATAGATAACCTATACAAGTATACAATCCACTTGAATCTGTGAGCAGTTTGATACGGCCGGCCCCTGTATACATTACCTAGGGTCACCGATGGTACTAATTTTGTTTTATCCGTCTGTCACCTGTGATGTGACAGACAGACCCCTGGGCTTACAGTTTCAGCCGTAATGGGTAGCCCGTTGAAATTTTCATTTGTTACGATGGCCTCAATCACGGAAAATAATAAAAATTTAATTATTATCGCCATACCCTCATAAATAGCATTTTTTCAACGTTATTTGTTCCAGCTCTAGACACGTTTCAAACGTGATCAGGTTGTAATACATACTTTAAAGTAAAAGAAAAAAATATAAAGTATTAGGGTTCCGTGTTATGAGGGTGCCAAATTTTTTGTCAGGCGCTACCATTAAGCGCCTTGTTTTTTGTCGCTATGTTGTTGTTATATGGCATCTATATTTTTGTTATTTACCAAACTATAGGTATTTTTAAGGTTCCGTAGTCGTATTGTTTGAAGGTATGAAACCCATTTAGCGCGAGTCCGACTCGCACTAGGCCGGTTTTTTATTTTCACTTATAGAAAATGAAATCAAATCTAATGTTTGAATAATTTAGAAATGATTCGTCACAGGGATTGCATTTAAAAATTATGTAATATATATTTTTCATACAAATATAAAAGCTTTATAATACATATTTATTTTTCATTTAGGAAAAAAAAAACTTTAAACCAAACAATTGTTGCAATATAAAAACGTTATGCCAAAAACCGGCCAACTGCGAGTTCCGGGTTCAAGGGTTCCGTAACATTATCTATAAAAACGGCAAAAAAATCATGTCTGTTGTATGGGTGTGCGCGGGTCCGACTCGAACTTGGCAGGTTTTAGTATTTGTTGTTATAGCGGCAACAGAAATACATCATCTGTGAAAATTTCAACTGTCTAACTATCACGGTTCATGAGATACAGCCTGGTGATAGACGGACAGCGGAGACTTAGTAATAGGGTCCCGTACTATTGGTTACAATAGACGCTGTTTCATTGTATACCAACATTCCACATAACACCGGCCTACTTGCTCTCAGCTCTTATTTAAATAAACGCCCCATTCCTCATCAACCATCAACCAAATTCCTGACAGACCTGGCAGAATTAACCCTAAAAAATAATTATTTCACCTTCAAAAACGAATACTACCACCAAATTAAGGCACTGCTATGGGGACTCGGATGGCTCCAAGCTACGCGAATATCTTTATGGCTTCTGTCGAAAGTACGTTCTTATTATCCGAACTTCATAAACCACTGCTGTGGAGGAGGTTTATAGACGACATATTCATGATCTGGCCACACAGCAGGAATTCACTGACTACCTTCCTGGAAAGACTTAACAACTGCAGCCCATTAAAATTCACTCATTCCATCTCTGCCCACACAATCACATTCCTAGACGTTGACATCACCATTACTGGCAATAACCACATATACACTTCAGTCCACTTCAAAGAAACGAACAAGATGCAATATCTTCACTACCACAGCTGTCATCCACCACACACAAAAAAATTGATACCATATTCACTATCGCTCCGTGGTCGTCGAATATGCAACACACAAAACGCACTCGATATCTACCAGAACAAAATACACAATGGACTTCTCAAGAGACACTACCCTGATCAGTTCCTACGAAAGCACATATTCAATAGACCAAGATTACACCATAATAATAACATTAACAACAACACCAACACCACCAACAACAATAACAACAACAACAATACTTCTTCTAACCAACCACGATTAATCATGACATATTTTCACAGAAGCCAGAAACTTAAAACACTTATCACCGATCATCTACCCATTCTCCAACAAAACGACGAAACAAAAAACTTAATCCCCAGAAATTCACATATATGCTATTGACAAAATCCAAACCTTAAATCATTACTCACAAAAACGAAACAGCAACCACAACAAAATGTCAACATCACAATATCTCCTGGCACATCACCATGCCGACGACCACGCAACATGCGCAATCATTAACACAAACAAACAGATAAACACACACCACACTACAAATACATACAAAACTCAACCCAATACCAACTGCAAGCCACAGAACTGCATTTACCTACTAGAATGCCGAACAGTGTCGGTGAAGGTGAAACTCGAAATGAATTACCAGTCCGCATTAACCAACATAGGCACACATCAACCATCCACAATAACAATCTCCCCATCCCCATCCATGTCCGCTCCCATAACCAAAGTTTTAATAACTGCTTCACCGTCAGAGTCATAAAATCATTTAACCCACCATTGACAGACATAAAATTGAGAACATGGGAATGTTCCTACATATAGTCACTACGGACCCGGACTCAATAAACAACACTGACAGACTAAGACTACTTACTGACACCATACTCAGACCAGACTTAAGACCAGGGTGCCATAAAAAGCAGCGCCATCTTGCGATTTTCGGTACATCTTATCCCTGGTATTCTAAACAAATATCGGGATGTTACGACCGGAAATAGCAAGATGGCCCTTCAACCAAAATTGCTTAGGTTTTCATTTCTTCTTTTTTTTTTGTTCTGTTTATGTAAGAAAGTAGGTTAATTAGTCATAAGATTTGTTAGAAGTGTATGTCAATATAATAAATAAGGCAATGCATACTTTCAGTAATGAAGTGGTTCCTGTAATTACGCACTTAGTCAACGTCTGCTTCAAAAAAGGAGTTTTTCCCAAACTTTTAAAGCAAGCTGTAGTCATTCCTGTGCATAAGGGTGGAGACAGAGATGACATAAACAACTATAGGCCCATCTCCATCTTGCCTGCCATATCTAAAATATTAGAAAAACTAATTAATAATCGGCTTTTGAATTACCTCGAACATCATAATATTCTCTCTGAATCCCAGTTTGGATTTAGAAAAGAAAAATCCACAGAAGATGCTGTCTCAGCTTTATCATCTCTAATAATTAAAAATTTAGATAAAGGAATAAAATGTCTGACGGTGTTTCTTGATATCAAAAAAACCTTTGATTCTATCTCTGTTTCCATCCTTTTGCAAAAGTTGGAAAGGTTGGGCATCAGAGGTACTTCTTTAAATCTCTTCCGTGATTATCTATCGGACCGTAGACAGAGTGCAAAGATCGGTTCTTTTATGAGCGATTTCATTTGATTTATCTGGTTTTGGTGTTCCTCAGGGTAGCGTTCTTGGGCCTACACTCTTTCTCATTTACGTCAACGATTTGTGTAATATGCAAATCGATACCGCTATTGTCTTTTCCAACTCTACATGGGAGACTGTTGCTTTGGATGCGGAGGATGGTTTGGCACAAGTTACTAAATGGCTTGGCGCTCATCTTCTTTACCTTAAACACAACCGAGACCAACTTCATTTGCTTCACACTCACTGATCGCACACAACCATTAAACAATTATAGTATAAAATTCATCAGTGTGACAATATATACGACTGCACTTGTCCGTCAATAACTAAGGTCACCTCTGTCAAATATCTCGGAGTCATGATCGAACAAAATTTAAAATGGTATTCCCAACTTGACCTAGTCTCTAGTAGAATACGAAAATTAATCTGGATATTCAAGTCACTTCGCCATATTGTTCCTGCCCTCAGTATGAAGCAGAAAAAGTGTAATTTTGACAAACAGGTAAAAAATAAACAGACACCCTCAAATGACATTCAGAGATTTAATAAGCCAAAGTTTGAAAAAATCTTTTGAATCTTATTTACACTGCTCTTGCTCAATCTATCATAACTTACTGCATTACAGTATGGGGAGGTGCCTTGAAGACAAAATTTTTAGAGGCTGAAAGAGCTCAACGGTCACTTCTGAAGGTTATGTACTTCAAACCTTATAGATACCCAACCGTAGACCTCTACAAACTATGTGATTTACTTTCTGTCAGGAAACTCTACATTGTCCACACTGTTACAAAAAAACATAAAACACTAGGTTTTGATCCTAATTTGCGTAATAAAAGAAGAAAGGATATTGTAGCCTTTAATGAAATTATGAAAACTGCCACTACAAATTTTCAGTATGATAAGTTATCTTGCCATCTGTATAACCAAATAAATAGAAAAATTAATATATATCCCATGTGTGTATTTAGCTGTAAGAGAGCCATAACTGAGTTGTTAAAGACTTTAGATTATGATGAAGTTGAAAAACTTTTAGAATTTATCAGTTAGTATAAGTACAAGTCATTCTTGCATACAATAATTTGTAAACACGTTCAATCACACTATCACGCACATACATGCATCACTCCACACAAATCACACACACTCACGTATGCTGTAATGTGCCGCGATGCCCGAGACGCATCAATGTTATGTGAAGGATAAACATTGTGCAACCTCTGTCGGCCGGGTCACCGTCCTGCTCGGACCTCGAGAATAAGGCAGCAAGTGACATGTTGTTGGTGAAAACCTTTGTCACTTCTCTTATTCTGTGACCATGGCAACCAAACACCTTATCTCGGGATTTACAATAACTACCAGGGCTAGTTGCTACGTCAATCCCAGTCTAATTTTACCTCTTAGCTGGACAACGTAATTGTAACAGTATCCCGTTACCATATAAGGATAACGATAACGAAACAGTATGTAACGCCATTTATTAATGTTAGTGGTTTACCACAATTATGTCATTGGGAATTTACTGTAATTTCAGCGAGTATACGTCATGTGTGGTTAATTAAAAAGAATCGTCGCATGCACGTTGTTATGCGCAGCTCCGAAACCCATCACGGTAGAACTTTCTGGCTCGTATTATAAAAAGTTGAACAATCCGTTGCGACCTGAACTTTTTGTATGTTGCGACGTGGTCTCTGATGGGCTCAAGCCGCTGTTGATACGCCTGAGCAGAAATACGTGGATTTTTCTTCAAAGATAGCACAGTCGCCGCATCTCATTCTATTGTGTGACCACGAGCTCTATGCGGCGTTAGAGAGTCACGTGCGGCACGGTCTTATCGGTAGCTCAATGGTGCGGCCAAGTAGACACGGAGCACCTGATAGGCGTGCAAGTTTCTGCTTGTACGGAGTTTGAAAAAGTTAGCATGTCAAGACGTATGGACTTTGTACTCTGCAAACACATTGGCCCCCTAGGCACAAATTCTACTTCAGTTCGCAAACAGCATGTCGTTATTAATTAAATTATGGCGTAAAAATGTATGACTCGCGTTGACCGCGGAATTTACAAAAATAGGCTTTGCACATTTCAACAATAATTACATTATTATTTCTAACAGTTGACGCAATGCATATTAACCGATCGCAATTTCCCCATTATTGATTAAATTTATTTCAGGATTATTCTCTTTTTATTTTTGCTCGAATTGCGTCATGGGTTTATTCAACTTCAGTGCCTATCTTGCGGTAACCCGTATCAACGGGCTACTATATAAAGCCCTCAGGTCGCTCCTGATTATTATAAGCTCATCGACAGCCGCTCCGTGAAGACGTCCTTCCAGAGCAACACCGTGACCAAGCTCCTTCAAAGCAAACCCCGCCGATATCAACGTCGACTTTCTATGTAAGTTTCCAGTATTTATTTTAATTACTTTATGCATTTTTATGGACTCCTGTGCATTCCTTTTAGCAATTGCGGACCTTTTTAACGTCTGACTTTAATATTTATTTCTTTACATTTACAGTTACGCTATCGTGACTCCCAAAGTTGTGGAGAATGAACAGTTTGCTGGTCTTGATGACTTTGGTCCTGATGGCGGACGCGATGCCAGAACCCATGCCGATGTTGCCCTGCCGCCCGCAAGACGTGAGTATATCATTTCTACAAACTCATATCAACGTCCAAGTTTCTTTATAGTGTTGCAACTTCTGAGCAAAGAGTTTATCGTGTGACCCAACCCTCCGGAACGTCTTGTAAAAGCTTCAACGAAATTAATGTCAGTTTTTCTATTTTCAGTTCACGGATCCCACCAGATCTCGCTGCCGCTTCGATCTACGGGAAGGTAAACAACACGTCGTGAAGAAATCTCGGGCGTTGGGCACCCGAATTGGATTTGGCAGCGGTCCAGACCCGAACACATACTGGGACATTTTAACCCCATGAATAGGCTGGAGACCGTTGAAGATGTCGGTTGTGTTTGATCTGTAATAAACCGTGCGGCTTATAATTTTTCTTATTGCAGTGCTTTCTTTTTTTTTCCTTTTCTAAATAAAAATTATATTGAGGAATACTTGTTGTTATCATTGACTTAGAATAAGCTGACGCGACACCGCGTCTAGTGGGTATCCCAACTTACGTATACACCTGATAGGTCACGATCAGTCCGCTAGCAGGCTGCATGTGCATTGAATGTGCATCGGACTGACGTGCAGGCCGTGGAGCCTTAACTTTGAAGTCAGAGTCCGTATTGGGCTTTTGTGTCGCGCTGACCGTATCGGTAGCCCGATGGTGCGGCTGAGACACGAAGCATCTAGTTAGCACGTAAGGTCTTGTACGGAGTTCATAAAAGTTAGCATGTCAAAACTTATGCACTTTGTAGTGTTCGATCATTGTCCACATTAGGTACAAACTTTATCTACTTCAGTTTAAACACAAACAGTATACGACTAAATAAATTGAATTAGTCATACACAACTGGAAAGTACTTTGACGTCGGAATTTCAGGAAAACCAATGTAATCGATATACAAATTGACGCTATTAAAACTGATCGCGATTAGACCATATGCACGCTTTGTTAATTTTATTTGACGATTATTTTATATTTAATTACCGCCGATTGCGTCAATGTGGTTTCATTTTTCTGATCATTATCCTGAAACAGTTATCGATAAGCTATTATAAATAGCGATCATAAATTACTAATGGAAAGCATTAGCTCATAAACAGCCACTGCGTGAACTGGTTCGTCCAGAGCAACACTGTGACCGAAGACCTGGACATCAACGTCCGTTTCTTTCCATTCGCAAGTACTGCCAAAGACTGCAAAATGCACAGGATGCTAAGAAGTGAGTATATAATTTCTACAAACTCATATCAACGTTATTCTGAGCAGACACGTCATTATGCGCGCCAACCCATCGGAACGTCTTGTGAGGTCGAACGAAATTAATGTCAATTTATACCTGCTTACAGGTCACCGATCCGACCGGACCCCGTTTGATGAGAGCACAGACAGCCGACACAATACCGACACAACACTCCCACGTCAAGAGACCATGGCTGATGGGGACCTGAGCAATTGGAATCTTCGGTGACCTACCAGATCCGAATTAATACTAAAGACTTCAATTTTCCTAAGTAAATACTGTTCGAGATAGTCATTACATGTCCTGTGTCACCTGTTCGATATTTAGGTTCGCTCATTATAGCGATGCTGTATTTGTTTTACTTTTTAAAATAAAAATTATTATGTAATACTTGTTGGTTTCATTGACATAGAATAAGCTGACGCAACACCGCGTCCAGTAGGTATCCCAACTCACATATGAGCTAAGGTCACGATCGGCGCTCTAGCAAGCTGCATGTGATACACATGTGTCCACTGAATGTGCATCGGACCGACGTGCAGGCATAGACGTCACGCTGCAGCATGTGCAGCAGTTACTGCACTCTAATGGGTCGAGCATAACGGGTTAGGAGTTGACATCGATGCATGATGGAGTTGTGTCTCCTGATCTCAAAAATGACACCCCCCGCTACCCCCGACCCCTAATTTTGAAGTTATAGGCCGTACGTTCTCGAGTAACTGACTGTAATGCTTTTATAATTTCAGAAACGAAGGAAAATGTATGGTGCTTAGACACTGGTGCCAGCGAGCACATGTGTTACCAAAAAGAGTTGTTCAGTGAGATTCAAATGTTAAGCACTGAAGTTATCGTAGGAAATGGACAGAGTGTAAAAGTTGAGGGAATAGGAAATATCGAGTTATTAGCAAAAGTAGGTGATGAATATATACCAACAACTCTACAGCATGTACTGTTTGTTCCCACGTTAAAATTTAACTTGTTTTCTGGTGGGAGCTGCCTAGATAAAGGATACAAACTACATTCAAATAACAAATATTGTCAGATTACTAATCAAAATGGTATTACAGTAGCAACAGGAGAACGACAAAATAAATTGTTTTTGATGAACTTTGTAAATGCTCCACAAATGTCAAACAGCTGTAACCTTGCAAAAGAAAAAGATAGTCTCTATAAGTGGCACTGTAAATTTGCTCATCAAAATGCACAACAAATTATAAAAATATTAAAGAAAAACAATATATTAGTTACACAGATGATGACTTCCAATGTAAAATGTGCTTACTGGGTAAACAATGTAGACAGACCTTCCCTACAAGTAAACATGTTTCTAATGAATGTCTGGAGCTAGTGCACGCAGACGTATGCGGACCAATGGAGGAAACATCACTCGGAGGAGCCAGGTATTTTTTGCTTTTAAAAGATGATCATTCAGCATATAGTTTTGTATATTTTCTGCAGCATAAAAGTGAGGTTAAGTCATGTATAGAGAAATTCATTGTAATGGCTGAGAGGGAATCAGGATGTAAGGTAAAAGTTCTAAGAACCGATAACGGATTGGAGTTCATAAATAAAGATTTGAGTGCGCTGTTGTCAAGACTGGGAATAAAGCATCAAAGGTCAGTAAACTACACCCCAGAGCAAAATGGACGAGTTGAACGAGAAAACCGTACACTTGTAGAAGCTGCTAGGACAATGGTAAGTGGTCTAAATAAAAACTTGCGGGCAGAAGCTGTAAACACAGCGGCATATTTACTAAATAGGACTGCACCAACCAAGACGCTAGGTAAGACTCCATATGAGTTGTTCTATAAACAGGAAACAGAAGTAAGTAACTTCCAAATATTTGAATCAAAAGTGTCTGCACACATTCCAAAACAAAAGAGGCTAAAATGGGACCCTAAGAGTCAAGAAGGTATGTTCCTAGGATATGGAGAGACCGTGAAAGTATACAGAATTTATTTTCCAAAACAGAATAAAGTAGAAGTTGTAAGAGATGTGATTTTCCTATCAAGCGAAAGGTCAAAGATTGAGTCAAACAAACAAGAATCAAATCAAGAACAAAATATTAGTTACTTGGGAGTGGAAATGAAAGAGGAAATTGACAATGCGGATCCAGCCGTAAGGAGCTCAGAGGTTAGAAATAGAAGTTTCGAGGAAAATGGAAATATGACAGAAAGTCCAAAGGTAAGAAGTACTAGCTTAGAGAACATGGAATACACAAGTCAAAGGGCAGATGATCCAAAGGTAAGTAGACGGAATAGTCGAGAAGATGTGTCATCCTTTGATATGAATGAGTACATGGATATGACGGCAGAGGAAGAGGCCCAAGATGAACCTGAGAGAAGAGTACAAAATCTAAGAAATAGCAGACAGCGACAAAACCAAGGTATTTAGAAGATTATTATTTGGCTATGGCATTAATAAGTACAGAAAGTGAACCATGCACATATGATGCAGCCGTGTCAGGTAAGGATGGAGATAAATGGAGAGAAGCAATTTCGAAAGAGATAAGCGCACTGGAAGAAAATAATACATGGGTAAGCATAAAAAGACCAGACGGTGTGACACCAATAGATTGCAAGTGGGTTTTCAGAAAAAAGATAGATAATATAGGTAATATTAGTTACAAAGCCAGACTAGTAGCCCGTGGCTTACAACAGAAAGGTATTGATTTGACTGAGATATATAGTCCAGTTGCAAAGTTGTCATTTGTTCGCTTGTTTTTAGCATTAAGTAATAAACTCAGATTTCAAGTGTTCCAGTTAGATGTTTGTAGTGCATTTTTATTTGGAGACATAGATGGTGATGTCTATATAGTGCCACAAAAAGGAATAAAAAGGTGTGGAGATGATTATGTACATAAACTAAACAAGTCCCTATATGGATTAAAAAGTTCTCCAAAAAGCTGGAATAAAAAGTTTTATGATGTTATGTTATCATTAGGGTTTGAGAGGTCAGAACATGAATATTGTTTATATATTAAAGTAAATGAAACCTGTCGCATGTACTTATTGCTATATGTTGATGATTTATTGTTATGTGGTTCAGACTGTGTAGAAGTAACTAATGTAAAAAATTCTTTAAGGGAGCACTTCAAAATGAAAGACTTAGGTATAATTAGCCAGTTTCTAGGAATGTGTATACACCAAGATCTAATAAATAATGTTATAACGTTAAACCAGACTACCTACCTTAGTAATGTATTGCATAAATTTCAGATGCAAGACTGTAAACCAGTCTCTACCCCAATGGATGCTAACTTTGACCACAGTGTACTTAAAAGAGAAGATCCTGAAAGTTCACAGATAGAAACCAAATGTAGAAGTCTAATTGGAGCATTAATGTATGCCATGTTATGTTCAAGACCAGACCTATGTATATGCATAAGCATTTTGAGTAGGTACCAGTCATGTGCTAGTAATGATCTGTAGGTCGCATTGAAGAGAGTGTTAAGATACATAAAAGGGACCTTACATCTGAGTTTACTATTTAGAAAATATGATGGAAGTTATTGTGTAACAGGATATGTAGATTCAGACTGGGCAGGAGACAAGGCAAACCGCAAGTCCACTGCTCGCTATGTATTTAAAGTGTTTGGATGTTCAATATCGTAGTCGCTTTGTCTTCAACAGAGGCTGAATATATAGCGCTGAGCCTTGCTGTTAGTGAAGCTTGTTGGCTTCAGCACATGATTAAAGACTTAAAATTAGATTCAAATAGTAATGTTACTGTCAAAATCTATGAAGACAACCAGAGTGCTATAAAAGTTTGTAAAAGTCCTTATTACCATTCAAAAATGAAGCACTTAGATATTAGGGTTCATTTTGTAAGAAATAAAATTAAAGCAAATTGTATAATGTTAGAATACTTATGTAGTAAAGAGCAGATTGGTGACATACTAACCAAGCCCCTTGGTAAAATATTGTTTGAGTATTTTAGAAAGTTAATTGGCATAGAGTAGTTCTTAATTAAATGAACATGGATAGTGTTATCTGAAAATAAATCTTAAAAAGGTCCAAATTATTATAGTTCAGTTTATTTTCTGTGTAGAGTATAGAGATGTCAAGTTTTACTTTTATATTGAAGTTTGTTTAGATTTTTTCTTGTAATAAAGTAAGCATTGAGGGGGTGTGTTAGAAGTGTATGTCAATATAATAAATAAGGCAATGCATACTTTAATATATTTTTGTACTATGGCAATACTCTCCCCTTCCGTAAAATGTAAGACTCCGGTTAAAACGTGTTATGTGATTGTGAAGTAAAATAAATAAGAGTAAAAGAAGAAATATATGAGTTTATCATTGAAAAAGCTCTCAACTTAAAAGACAAGAAGATTGTATACATTTTTATGTCATTTTTTAGATTTGTCATTTATTCGACTGATGCCGGCCCCAAAGTGGGCCGAAATATATTTCAGTAATCAGTAATCAGTAATTCTTTATTGACCATTATAACAGAGAATGTTACATGAGGCATGTCAAACATTACACCATAAAAGATTCACAATATCTTATTGATAAAATAAATAATTTATATAATACAAATAAAACATTAGGTACATATAAAACTTATGTCATTGAAAAACAAATTGTCAGGTATGTATGATTATCATTTTATGACATATACCTTCGTATTATAGACAAAATTATAAAAATTGTATTATACCTACAGAGAGAATGAACACTTATTAAACTGCTTGGTCAGGTACTCATTTACAGAATAAAATGGATTTAATTCGAAAAAATATTTTAATTTCATTTTAAAATCAACCAGAGGAAGTCTAGTTATTTGTAGTGGCAATTTATTGTACATATTAACCTTATTGAACAATCCTTGTTTTTGCGTTTTCGATAGTCTTGTTTTTGGTAATACGATTTTCTCTTTGTTACGGGTGTCATAGTTGTGTCGGTCCATATATTTAGGTAAATCATGTTTGTTATTATGAATTTCTATTAATGATTTATACAAGTAAAGTGATATTACCGTCATAATTTTGTTTAATTTAAAATATTCTCTTGCTGAAGAGCGTCTGTGAAGTCCATTTAAAATTCTGATGGAGCGCTTCTGGCTGATCAAGATTTTCTTGATCTCCGCAGCATTTCCCCATACCGTTATGGCATAATTCAAGTTTGACTGTATGTAAGCATAATATACACTCGTAAGGGTAGTTTTATTTACTAACGGTTTAAGCTTCAACAGAGCATAGTTTGCGCTGGACAATTTTTTTCGTAGTTTCTCTTTGTGAAGTGAATGGGCCAATGTGTGATCTATAGCGTACCCAATAAATGTTGCCTCTTTAGTTTTTTACTATAATGGACTTATTTTTGTGTGTCTGGTATGCTAACACAACACTTTTATCTGCGTTCAGAACAATACCATTTGCTTCAAACCAGTCCTGCAAAGTTGACATTACAGTTTCTATTTTTATTTCTAACGAAGCCTGATTTTTCTCCCTAACACCTACATGTGTATCGTCCGCGAATAAAGTGACAAATGCCCAACTAGGTAAGATACTAGGTAAATCGTTCATATATATTAGAAATAATATAGGGCCCAATATTGAGCCTTGAGGTACCCCTATGTCATTGATTTCATACGAGGACAATATTCCGTTGACACTGACTGCCTGTGTTCTATTTTCTAAGTATGTGGACAACAATTTTAACTCTTTTCCTTCAAAACCGTAGTGTTTAAGCTTGTGTGTCAAAACGTCATGACGTAAGCAATCAAACGCCTTGGATAGGTCACAAAATATACTTGAACATTTGTTTGATGTATCCAGAGCGTCAAGCATGTAGTAAACTACCTTGCTTATTGCCATTTCAGTAGATTTACCTTTACGAAATCCAAACTGTGATTCAGTGAAAAGATCATTACTTTCAAAAAACATTGTTATCCTAATTTTAATGGTGGTCTCTAAAATTTTCGACATAACTGGCAAAATACATACGGGTCTATAGTCCCCAGGCTCAGTACTGTCACCTTTCTCGAAAAAACAATATTTTGTTATTATTGTCTCAAAATGAAGAAATAAAAAGCTTTATATAGCCAATAATATATATATTTTAATTATAAAAATGAAAGACTAAATAAGTTAATAAAAATATATATTATTTTATTTTATTTAAAATTATTCATAATTTAAATAAAATTAAATAAACATGTTTCGTTGTAACCACTACACTTGTTACTGTCTCCAGGTCCGATAATCACGGTGTCAAAACGCGGCGGCACGGTCATGCTGATAGGCAGCTACCGGTACAACCTGCGCAGTAGGTGCAGGAACCTGATGCGACAGCAGTGGGTCTGCGTTAAGATGTGGACCATGGGCTGCCGGAGCTCCGTCTTCACTTACAATGGGGAAATTATCAAACTTAACGGTGTACATAATCACGTATAGATCAATCAGTTATAGGTCTAAGAGCCCAGCTATTGTCGGTGTAGCAATATCTCGTCTGTTTTGTGTTGTACATTTATTTGATGTACTTAGGACTTTAACACCATCTTACGTAGCTGCACCGAGTGGAACCAGAGCCCCGTGCATAACAAGTGGCGACAATATCACGCAACCTTTGGTGTACTATAAAGTTTATTATTTTAGTTTTCTTTTTATTTCTTACTGTGCTGTTTGGATTATTATTGTTTGATTTGTTATTGTATTTTTTTGTGTAATATGGCCTGTTTTTATATAAAATTTTATTATTTATTTATTATTATTTATTATTTGCATTACTTTTTATTTATCTGATCCATAAAGTTTTTTTTTTCTTTTTCTCCCGATCCTCCTTTTATATATTTATAAAAACCTATTTTTAACATTTACGACATCCGATTTATCGGCATCCTAACTAGGATGCTGATATAGTAATAAACACATTAATATACACCTCAATATTTAACAAATACAACTGTAACACTTATTTTAACTAGACTTCAGCCAGTATATTGTTCCGTAGATCAAGGAGGTGTTGATATAGACCGACGCAGCTCGCGTAGGTATATGAAGTGGAAGGTTATTTATTACAATAAAAGACGTATGCTGACACGGGAAAGGAGTGGCATACGATTAATTAGAATGTTTAAATTATGTATATATTGTACAAAGACAATTTACTTGTTATAAGTGTATATAATGTATCTATATTACATAAATTAATATATTTAATATCAATTGTTTCTCAAATCCTGTAACAAGTGTAAACTGTATGCGAGGAGCCAGGAAATTCCTATTATTACACTATTATTAATTTTATTGTAGCCAAAGAGAAAAATGTATTACTTTTTATTTTACAAAAAAGAAGAAAAAGGAGCAATTTAATTAGTTATTAAATGACTATAATTGACAATACTACAAACCAATTTTTCGATCTATATTTTTCTATAAAAATACAGTATTGTATTTTTAAAAAGACATACACTGAATTTTTATATCTAGCAGAAAGGGATTTGTCATTTTTATACTTTTTCCCTTTAACCCGAGTACGAGCGATGGCTTCAAAAAGCAAGGTAATTGATAAACACATCATGCGAGATTGTGTTTTTATAACGAAACCATCGCTTTGAATTGTCTTAAAATTATTAGAGTTCATTGCAAACTATAAAATAAATCAAATTTGTTACTAATTGATCTTTTCTAGTTTTTAATTCACACGAATAACATCAAATAGGTTAATAATCTGGTTTTCTTTTTAACTATTTACCTACTCAGAATAAATATACTTAAAGATTTTGGTCCTTGCATCAAGCAACGACTAATATAATACATCGTAATAGGGACCCACCTACTAAACAAGTTCGAAGGCTATATAATTTCATATTGTTTTTATATTTAGTGATTTAGTGATAAGGAGTAGTTTTACATATACAGGTGATTCATACATTTGTGCAGACATTTTCAATCAAATTATGCATATTTATAATATAAAGATGCATAATTTTATAGGATTTTTCGATGTCCAAATTATACAGGATGTTCAAGTTTATCATCATCGTACTTCGGGCACAAACATGATACCCACAGTCTTTCAATCAAAATTCAAAGCACCACCAAACTTTGTCCGGACTGAATTTGATCCCGCGGCTTCCGGTTCAGTGATCGAAACTTTCAAACCACTAGACCAAGAGGCAGTCAAATAGGTATAAAAACATTATACCAGTTGAAAAAAGTTAACAAGTTGTTACAAATTAAATGATCATGTTCTACCCTATGTACCATATCTATCTTATGTACCTATGTATAAGTACGAGTATACACTGTGAAATGGTTATTAGGGCGCAAACGCGAAAATATTGTTACGTTTTAACTGTAACTACTTTCAAGATAAAGCTACTAGTTTGAAACATTTTTCTAGAATTCTGCTGACATAAACGCGATAAAAAAAAACACTCGGTACAAATAATGCTTTTAATTATGTCTTTTCTCCTCGTTTGACGAATAGCAATGGTGTAAAGAACTCAAACATATTTTATTAGATGGGTTTTAACAATATATATATTTTGGTTGAAGGAAATTTTGTTAGCTATTTTAGTTTTTTTTTTATTAATAAAAAATCTAATTTTATCTCTTTCACCCTGAATCCATCCCTCTCGCACTGCGTGTTTTTCCGTTTGCCGTAAAAGTGGACGGTGCAAAATTGACATAATCAACGTAACCCAGTAAGTTGTTTCCAGTGCCAATAATCACGAGATCTATTCGCGGCGGCACAGTGATGTTGCTTGGCAACTTTAGATACAACCTGCGTAGTGACAGCAGGGCCCAGACGCGACAACAGTGGGTCTGCGTCAAGAAGTGCGCGATACGCTGTCGCGGCTCCGTCTTCACGTATGATGGAGAAATTATAAAAGTGAACAATACACATAATCATATCTAATTCAACCTATCAGTACAAACCAAGGAGTATTTATTTGTTGGCAGGCCAAGCATTTTCTAGGTAATACGAGTACACTTGGTGTAAATATAAAAGAGTGTGTTATAACTTATAAGTACGTTTTAATGTTAAGTTGTACCGTAGATTCTTATGCACCACAAATTTAACTGAAAAGGTTTATGTGATGTTTATTAATTAGAGTCAAATATCATTTAAACAAGAAATCCTAGCTCTTGTCGGGGCGTAGCGATCCCTACTAATTGATTTGTTGTTATAGACCGTGATTTTATGTCTATATGACTGGACATATCTTTCTCGTTTATTTAATAGATGTAGCTTTTTTGTTCTTCCAGGTCTTCTTCAATCCATATCGGTTTTCTTTAATTTCTCATGTCGTGTAAAATGTTCTTTTGGATTTCCTCAACTATTATCAATTTTTCTCATGAACGTGTTTTTATCGTCTCTAGTGAGTACATCTTCATCGGCACTTATTACAGGCCCGTAATAATAATTCAAAAAGATACAATCAAATTCAATTTGGTATGTTCAGTCAGTAGCATTGCATTGGAAAAATTACAAGTTAATATCTAAGTATTATTATGCAATTACAAATACATATGTCAATATTTAATGTATGGCCGAAGATCGAGTAGAATGGCGCCTTGGGGAGGCCTATGTCCAGCAGTGGACTAATGTAAAGTAGGCTGATGATTATGATGATGATGATTTATTGTACAAAGTATTGAATGGCAATGTAAATACAATATGTAAATACTCGTAGATAGTTTTTTGTACAAATAGGATAGTTTTTATTAATATTATATTTTGAAGAATGAAAAAGGTCTAAAACACCCCACAATAAACGAAACACTTGATATACAAAACATTTTATAAATTTACTAATGAATGACCCAAGGACGAGTAGCATTGCTTTGATCAATGTAGAATTATACCTTGTATTGTTTTCAGTTCCGATAATCACGAGGTCTATTCGCGGCGGCGCGGTTATGTTGTTAGGGGAATTCAGATACAACCTGCGCAGTGAGAGCAGGGATCATAGGAGACAACATTGGGTCTGCGTAAAGAGGTCTGCCATGGGTTGCCAGGGTTCTGTTTTATCTTATAATGGAGGAGTTATTAAAGTAAACGACTGGCATAATCATTAAAAATTTCAAGTGCTTGAAACCAGTTACCATTGGGGTGTTATACAAAATAAAAAGGAAATGTAATCTAACAAAAAACTAAATTTATGAATGAATTATACTTTTGTTCTTGTATAAAGTGATAACAAATAGTCTGAAATAATGAATGAGCATAATGAAATAAAATACTTTTTTAGAAGTAAGAATACCACGTTATCGTTATTTTTCGCCATAAAAATGAAATAACTGTTAAAGTCTGGAATAGATTCGTCCGTGCACACCAAAAACTAGATAACCCCGTCTTACAATTTTTTTTTGAAAAAAAGTGATGGAAACCGGCCGGCCACCAGCGACAAAAAAGACGATTCCTGTAAGACAACTGTTCAAAAAAACCAAGAACTCCAAGTGTCATTGTAATAATTGCAGCCCTTTCCCAGCAGCAGTGTTTACTATATCCAGATACGGTAAGCCAGCTCTGAAGCTGGGTCACTACAGGTACAACCAGTACAGCTCGCGAATCGGCAGGAACATGTGGAGATGTGTCAAGTGGACCTCCGCCAGCATTATCAGCGCTGGCAGTGAAATTGTGTTAGCAAGAAATGAACATAGCCACTTGTGGTAGCAAGTACTGTTTATAACAATCACGTGAAACATTGTTTATTAATATAGAGTCTTACAACTAACTGAGATGAGACACGTACAGGCGACCGAAGCGAATGCTACCAGAAAAGTCGAAAATGTTATTAGTAAGGTGGCAACACCGGTAGCTTTGTACAGTTGACTATCTGCGATTGGCAACACTGAGGCGGCCATTCGAGGACCTCTAGCGCTTGCTGCTAGAGGAGGGCAAAATTAATAGTTGCGTAGGTATTGAACAACAAAACTACATCTGATTGGAAGGAGGGAATGCATGGGAATAGTGTTCCTCTTTTCGATATACTCAGTGCCGTCACTTATGCGATGAAATAAAACACAGAATAACAAAATCAGATTTTCCATTGCTAACAAGTGACTTACCAGTTAGTGAATGTAAAGGAGCCTCGTTCGATTTTAAAATTTAATACATTCCTAGGACTGTTAATCCAATTTACGTCCCGCATTTCAAATTAAATACGATCTACTTCCAGAGCATTAAGCATGAAGAAATATTTTATTAGTTACTTTGATAGAGTTTACTGTGGATTGGAACATAAAAAAAGTAAAGGGTATTTGTGCACGTAAAAGCGGTATAAATATGCGCCGTGGCTTTTACTGTGACCATTAAGCGATTTACGGAACGTCTGCATTTGGTGATGACCTGATGAAATTTGTTTACATCTCATAGACCCCCCCTAATTTTTTTTCGCTATCGTGGACCCCTTGCTGTTTGAAGTCGACCCCTGGGTAAATTAAATTATAGTAAGAGTCTAACCTCCTTAAACCAAACGCGAAACTAGTGGAATACCATGTAAAAGTACCTTTTCAGCGGCAGTGTTCGGCAGGACGGCGCGGGGCAAGTCGGTGATCGACATCGGCAAGCATCGGTACACCTGCGAGCGAGGTGACCCTCACGGCAAGACGGTCTGGAGGTGCGCCAAGAGGAGAGCAATCGGCTGCAGAGCGATCGTGGTCACCGTCGAGTGCGACATCTTGACGATGAGGCATGAACACAATCATCAGTGATGCTGTTATTTACTTCAGGGTTGGAAAAACCCCTATATTTTCGTCATGCCACACTTCTAAATCTAAGAATCTAATTTACTTACCCCCAGTTGCAAAACATCCCTCACATTTTGTACAGCATCAATTTCAAGTTGCTGCTTAACTAATCTTGGTTTCGTACGAACACAACTGGGGGTTACGATGAAGATTGGTAATTAAAAAGTACGTATGAATTAATAAATAAAATGCACCGATGCCAGCGTGGCCTTACTAGACTCGATTAACATCTTAAAAAATACACTTGTACTGTTTCACTTAAAGTATTAAAGTATTATTTATTATCATGTTTCATCGGACTACAGAAACCATTTTGCGAACCAAAGAGTAGATCGGGAAAAACATAAGTTCTAGAATGTTCTTTATGAAATTAACATTACCAACGTTTTCATCGATTTTTTGTATTAATGCTACGAAACTACTATAGGTACTTACGCGTGTAAGTTACGAACTTATAAGCTTATAGGTCGTCGGCCATATAGGACTTACTTTGGCCAGAGAATAACCGAGGTAACGCTGCCAGCCTGCTGGGTACTCTCCCACACTACGGCAGCGATTTCGATAAACTTTTTTATTTATTTTAGTTTGTAACATATTTATTGCAAATGTTTTTTTTAGGTTTTATTGTTTCGTGGGAATGTTTACTTCTAATTTTATTTAGTTTTTGATAATTACAGTAATAATTTATGTTGACGCTAAATATTTTTTATTTATTAGCAAAATAAATAAAAATAGGATATCCTAATAATAATATAATTGGTCTTTCCTTCTGTTTTCTAGCTGCTGTTGTGCTCTAAAGTTTTTCAGATATTCGCTTGGAATATAATCAAGTAAATATGTTGTGCATAACATACGTGTTATGATTCTGTTTATTTTTCTAGTCGAGAATATTCAAACATATAAACCAATTAGAAAACATAGAAATGCGTTTTTTAAACGCTCTCGTGTGAATTTATAATACATTTTACTAATTAAAAACAGCATTATCCTTAACCTTTTCTTGATTCACCGCACTACTCGGACGCGCACTTTTTCAGATATGTTTATCTCTTTCGTTGTGCAATGGACCTATTGTGCCTTAATTGCAACTGATACCTAAGGTCGTAACACACTTGCTTATAAAGTGGCCCTTATTGCAGCTTTTTTAGGGTCATAAAGTAATAATGCAGCATATTAAACATGAGTGCTTTTTACTTTACATTATCGCACTAGTGTTTTTTACATTACAGTATTTTTTAAATCATAGCAAAGGGTTTTGATGCCTTGAGAAATAGTAAAGTTTTTGCGAATAAATAAACTGTCTCGGTTAAAATATAATTTATCCACAACGAAGTTATAGGTTGGTCGAAAATGGCCTGAGCTGTTTCGAGAAAAGGATGGTACGGCCGTACCGCTTTTTAGTTTGACTTGGCCCCCAGATAAATTATTATTTATTTTTATCAACAATATAACTCTAATCTTTGTTGTAAATACATAAATATTCAGTTTGTTCATATTTTATATTTCGCTGTTTCAGTGACTCTACTTCCATCTGAGCTCGCATGTGATTTGTGGCGCGCATTAACAAAATCTCCGCCGCCATTGTCAAATGGTTTTGATTTTGTGGAAAAATAATAATTAATAATTTTATTATTTTTCCTCGCAAGTGTGTTGAAAAACGTCGTATGAAACGCGTGAGCATTAGACATTACACTTATAATATACTGTTATTGTATCAAAAATTTCGAACATGAAGTTGAAAACGTGAAGTGGATATTGTTCAAAGCGGGACCGGCGGCTTGATAACATTACGCAGTTATGAATTTTCTCCTATAGACCACGGAGATGCAAAACTTCATATTTCTACACAAACCATTCTATATTTGCTTTTCTTACTTTGTCTTACCTTAAGTACCAGGTAAGTTGCTTGCTCTAAGATGATTTTTCCTGATAGAATATGAACCATTTCAAACTAGACCCAATAATAAAAATAACCAAACACAAATTAGCGTTACACTTAAATTGTGGCCTTTCAGCGGTGGCAGTGTTCACGATGTCGAAGCGAGGTAGGCCAGTGATCGACGTCGGCTGCTACAGGTACACCTGCGAGCGAGGAGACACTCTTGGGAGGACAGTCTGGAGGTGCAGTAAGAGAACAACACTCGGCTGCAGAGCGATAGTGGTCACTGTGGATTGCGATATCATCATGACGAGGAATGGACACAATCACTGATGATACTGTTATCATTCAGATTGAATTAAAACCCGAACTTGAGAGCCGGACTCGCCCATCGAGGGTCCCGTTAAATACTATATTTTTCATGATTTAATTACAAATGTATAGTTTTCAGATTTGTTCCTATAATTGTGGTATAAGACAGTATTACTTACCAAATTTCATACTTCTAGGTCAATGGAAAATACCCTATAAATTTTGATTACCTTGACAGTGTCAAAATATATGTTTTTTTGTGGCATAAACGGCCGTATCTTTTTTTTACGTTAACTTAGAACTTTGCTTTTTTCACAGCTTCAAGGGACTGTAGATCTGAGCATATGGTTTTAATTTTAACTCGATACTTCCACGCGTTCCTGAGATAAAGGGTCTTGACAGACAGACGGACGGACGGATGGACGGACGGCCGGACGGACAGACAGACAGACGCACAACAAAGTGAAACTATAAGGGCTCCGTTTTTTCCTTTTGTGGAACGGAACCGTAAAAAGAACAATTTTAAAAGTATTTTTGGTCTTCTCTTATTTGATAGATCTCTTGAGAATAGCCTCCTGATTCTGTATCGTGAAATCAGTTGCCAAACCGAGTACCTATCGTGGAAAACATACATATCCGCTTATCTAAGGATACCCTTATTAGTATATACATATTATTTTTTCATATTTTTTTATTCTAAAGAAATTTATTGTAAAGATTGACTTTGACTTGTAGAAAGTATACTTTATGTATCTATTTTACAAAATAAATATTTTGATTTGATTTGATTACGTTCGCACTTGAAATGACGTCACAATTCGTAAATAGTTTATCACACATTAAAGGTTATTTTGGAAGTTCATTTTTTATCTGTTTTTGGTGAATAGCAACCATAGCTGGCAACCGATTCAAAGAAACGTAATAGCCCCGCTGGATAGCTCAGTTGGTAGAGCAATTGCCCGGTAAGCGTGAGGTTACAAGTATGAATTCCAGTTTATTTTACCAGAACCTAAACCTTACCGCAGGTTTTGTGCCAAATTTCATGATTCTAGGTCAATTGAAAGTTCTTGTAATTTTGTTTTACAAGTTACCTATCCCAGGCCGGTTTGGAAGAGATTTTGCAATGGATTATAACTTTAATACACCACAATGTTTTCAGAATCGATACCCAGATTCACGACATCCAGGTTCGGGAATCCAGTGATAGAGTGTGAGGGTTATCGTTACAACAAACACAAAAATAGCAAGTTTCCTAAAGCTTCATGGGTGTGCTCAAGAGTTTCGGCAGGCTGCAAAGCGAAACTCGTCACTGTTGAAGACCAGCTGATAAGTGTTAATAATGTGCACAATCATCCGTCAGTTACTTAATTGTCTTTAGCGCTTACGAGTGTTATAAATATTAGGAACACAATATGAAATTAAACAGATTTCTATAGAACGTCGCGCGCGCGCATTTGTTGATTTTTCTGATAAACACAAAGTTTGGTGATTCGAAGAGGTTTGTTTGTAGTAGATGCTCCGTTTTAGGGTTCCGTATCCGAAGGGTGCCAAAGAGAACCCTATTACTAAATCTCCGCTGCTGAAATTTTCACAGAATTCGTGTTACTGTGGCCTCTATCACGACAAATAATAAAAATAAAAATAAAAAACGATCAACCTAAAACCAATGACCTCTCATAAAACAACAAGACACACAGTCTCCAAGAAAAATTCGTCAGAAAGTGTCCGAACGTGCGACGAGCAACGTAGCATAAATCTTCAACCAAATTAAGGCGTTATCTCGTTAACATAAGATGCAATGTCAGTTGTACGAAATCGTCATTCGAATTTGTCCCCCATAGCGGTTGTTTATGAGAGGTCAATGCCCAAAACCCCTAATTCAATAAACTTTGTCTTAACCATAGCGCCGTCTGAGATGACTTGTTTGACAGATCTTACCGAGGTTCATTGCTGAGATGATACTTGGCGCGATTTGGGGTTACCCGTAATATATGGCGGTACGGAACCCTTTGAGCGCAAGTTTGACTCGCACTTAGCCAAATTATTACATTTATGTACACGAGTGTTTCATTTCATGTAGTGTTGTGTGCGAAAATGTGAATGCACTTTTGAATGAGTGACGCAGATTTGAGGATTATTTTTGTAGCTCCTTTTCATCTGTATTTATTTCACTACGTTATGTTAATAAACATAAACGAACAATTTAATTATAATGAAGTCAGATTTTCTCTTATAGTTTAATCGGTAAAAAAAACTTACCAATTGCACAAATTATCGTATTTATTTGAACTAGCGATCTGCTTAACCACGAAATTTTGGCGACATGGATCTCCATTTATCTCAGCAATAAAAAAAACATATGTAATTACTAATTTATATACTAGATTAAGCATTTCATTGACATCAAAATGCCCGAAGATTTAGTTGATTGATTAATTTTCATAGCAGAGAAAAAAATATTTAGAAAACCTCTTTTAAAACAGAGATTTCTATTTTACTGACAAACGGGAGCGAATGAAGCCTTTAAGTTTTTTATTTAAATTAGTCTACAAATACACTTCAATATGGCCGATTGGATTTATTAAATTACTTATAGTTGTCATTTTAAATGAAAAATACTGTTTTGCCGCATACGACCTTACGGCATAAGCTAGTTCGTGAGCGCATTATTTGTATGGAGTAAGTCCCCCTCACTCTACTCCCCTAAGGCGCCGATTTGTAATTAAATGTTTATCAGTGCCTCGCCTCCTGTCATCGTGTGATGGTGTACTGCCTCCTATACACACAAACCTCACCATTCTGTATCCTTTTATGCACTAACATGACCAGTCACATTTTGCTAACTGTACCTTATATACAATGTACCTATATACGAAACAATCTCTAGCTATTTTAAAATCAAATTTTGTTTTAGCATCGTTGCTCAGATTTACAACATCTAAATATGGGAAACCAGTAATAGAGTATGAAGGTTATCGATTCAACAAGAAGAGCTTAACGAAGTGCGCGAAGGGTATCTGGGTTTGTTCCAGGATTGCTACCGGGTGCAAGGCGAAAATCGACACTATAGAAGACCAGCTTATAGGCTTTAGAAATAACCACAACCATTAATGGAACTTGTAAGTATATTAAGCGACTTTCCAAGAGAGGGATCAATACAATTCCGGTTACTGGAGTAAGTAAAGCTTACTTCAATTATGTTAAATTAGTTAGTACGCTAAATATATTGAGAACTGTGACAAGTGATATTGACAAGAAAAATAGATTTTAATTTTTTTTTAAAATCTTTTATGTTGCTGGGAATATGCGTGCAATTATTTATTTTGTTTGCGATGAACCAAGGAAAGTGCCGTTCACAAACTTAGCAATAGCTGAAAATACCTACCTATCAATTTAATCTAAATTGAATTAATAATGATTTAGGTTATTATTCATTTATAAGTAGGTAGATTGGGTTAATTTTATTTTGAATATTAGTATTATTTATGTTATTTAAGTTTCCTGTTGAAATAAAGATAAAAACTTAAATGTGGTCTATTTTTATGATTACGAGATATTTAATTCGGGTCCTTTAGCAGGTAACAAAAATCTCTATGAGTGGAAATATTAGTCTCAATTTTGTGTATCTTAAAAAATAAACAAATCCTATCTTTACTAATAATAAAGTAGTAAAAAAGTCGTGTCTGTACATTGAATATTTTCGCGAAATTTTAAATGAAATGGGTTATTGGTACTGTACTGAGGCCAAACCAACAATTGTTAGAAATTTTGTCCGTCTGTCTGTCTGTTCCATTTTAACTCGAGAACCACTCAACGGATTTGGATGCGGTTATTTTAAATTATAATCGTAGTGACCCTGGTCAACACATAGGCTATAAGGGATGTTCATAAAATAACGCCCAAGCCGGAAACGGGGAAAAGATTTAATAAACGCTTTTATAACTCGAGAACCACTGAACGAATTTGGATGCGGTTTTTGTTGAAGGTTTTATAGCAATAACACCACTGGCAGCCTGCGGCCTAATTTATGATACTCTGACAGAGTGACTTTTGTAAGATGTCTGCTTACTGATTTTCTCCAAAGTCCATTGTTTACGTTATCTTCATAAAATATACTTGATTATACTATATAGTGGTTATTGATTCTAAGTGCGCACTCTGCATTGGAGCTAGACTCCTTCATAGGTTATGGGAACCCTAAAAATTGAATTGCTCAACGAGCAAAATTTTGACACTTGGAAGATTCAAGTAAAAGCTTTATTAGTAAAAAATCAAGTATGGAAATACGTAGATGGATCCATATCAAAACCCACCGCCAGTGAAGAAACAGCGAGCGCATGGTCCGATAAGGATGAGATGGCTATGTCTGACCTTATTATGGCGATGAGTCCAAGTGAGTTGAAACATACTCGAGGGTGCGCAACCTCGCACGAGATATGGAAGAAATTGGAAGCCGTATATGCATCTAAAGGCCCCGTAAGGAAAGCAAGTTTGCTGAAGAAATTGACATTGAGCCGTATGAAAGAAGGCGATGATGTACGAAAGCATTTAAGTGATTTCTTTGAGGCAGCGAATATGTTAAATGATATGGGTGTTACTACACACGATGACATGCTGTCGATCTTGCTATTAAATAGCCTACCGGCGAGTTACGAAGGTTTTAAATGCGCAATGGAGTGCAGAGACGAGTTACCGAATATAGAGGTTCTAAAAATAAAAATATTAGAAAAAGCGAATAGCTCGAGTTCGAACAAAACTGTGAACATTGAGGGAGCTATGTACGCAAAGCACCGAGGACCGAAAAAGAACTCGAAACCTGATGAACAGAAAGTTGGACCTAGTAAATTTGTGTTTAAATGTCACAAAATGGGACATAAAGCTTCGGAATGCAAGATGAAGCGAAATAATAATGAGTCGAGATGTGCACAAGAGCTAAAAAAGGAAGAGGACAGTACTTTTGATATTATTTTTAATTGTACAAACTCTGTTAATTCTTTAAAATCTCTAGAGGATGATTGGATCCTTGATAGTGGATGTACATCACACTTGTGTAATGATAGGGACAAATTTACTAACAATTTCAATGTTTTGCAGGATAAACTGAAACTAGCATCAAATCTGTCAACTGATATCAGGGGCAAAGGTGACGTAAAATTGTCAGCATCAGATAAAAGGCATATAACATTCCAAAATACATTGTACGTACCAGATCTTCGTAGCAATTTGATATCTGTGGCCAAAATTGCGGATAACGGGTATGAAATTAACTTTACTAAAGATAGAGCCTGTATAAATGATGTGGCGGGTAGAACCGTGATGACAGCAGAACGTAAAGGGGATCTTTACCATGTTAGAGAATTGAACGAACAAGCTTATCTTGTTCTTAATTCAACTGATATTCTTGCTTGGCATGAGCGTATGGGACACTTAAATGGTAGAGATCTTTCAAAATTACTGAACCGTTGCGGCTATAGTGTAAAAGAGGCAGATTTACGCGAGATTTACAACTGCTATATATGTGCTAAGGGGAAAATGAGTTCGTTACCATTTCCAAGGTCGAGTGGACCGTGTAATGAAAAATTACGAATCATACACTCAGACGTATGAAAACGCAATCAATAAGTGGTGCGAAATATTTTGTAACATTTATTGATGACAGTTCTCGATGGTGTGAAGTTTATTTACTTGGGAACAAAAGTGCAGTGTTGAGTGCATTCAAATTATAAAAAAATTACGCTGAAAAGTTGACAGGGAAGAAAATAAAATTTCTTCAGAGTGACAACGGTGGGGAATATTGCAATCACGAATTTGATGAATTTCTCAAGAGTGAAGGTATTCAAAGAAGGTTGACAGTGCCACATACACCTCAAATGAATGGCGTTAGTGAACGTATGAATAGAACCTTGCTGGAAATGGCCAGATGCATGTTATTATCCTCCGGTCTATCTGTAGGCTTTTGGGCGGACGCAGTTGTGACTGCATCGTACGTACGAAACCGCTGTCCGACCAGTAGCTTGAAAGGTGACATTCCATTCGAGAAATGGACCGGTACTACTGTGAACCTTGAAAATATTCAAAGCTTTGGAACTAAAGCATATGTATTGGATAAGACGCCAGGGAAGGATAAATTTGATGCACGTGCCAGAGGGGGAATCCTTGTCGGATACCCTAGATCGAGCAAAGGATATCGCATCTGGATACCCACTGAACATAAGGTTATAGAAGCTCGAGATGTTAAATTTCAAACGGAATTGAGAAAATTAAAGAGCGAGAAAAGCGTTCAACCTTCAGTTGAAGAAACTCAACCAAAAGATGGCCCACAAATTCAAGAGTTGGAGTTTGACACACCCAATGAAATTATACAGAGGCTGTTCACAGGTGCTGGAGACAACACTGATGAGCGCGAACACTCGGGAAGAGGAGAGCACTCAGACAAAGGTGAACATTCCGGTGATGGAGAGAGTTCTAACTGTAAAATAGGTCTGAACGAGGTTGAACCAACTGTTGAGAGACAAGTTAAACAGGCTAGTTTAAGACGAGCTCCTGGAAGACCGAAGTTTATTAAGGGGGAGCGCGGTCGTCCTAAGAAGGTTTATCAAATGGTAGAAACACATGAAGAAGAGATGGAACGACAAATCGAAGATGATGGAGAGTTTTTCTCTGCAATGGCTGAAATATCATTAAAACAAGCTCTGTCAAGCGATGATCATGGGGGATGGCAAGAGGCAATTCTGTCTGAGATTCGAAGCTTAATCAAAAATGAGACATGGGATATTGTAAAGAAGCCTAAAGACCGAGACATTGTTGGTTGTCGCTACGTGTTAACGACAAAATTGAATGTTGACATGACTACAAAGAAGAAGGCACGGCTAGTAGCAAAAGGTTTTAGTCAACGTTATGGTGTTGACTACCACCAGACGTATACCCCAGTTGCAAGACTTGAGACAATCAGACTGCTAATGGCACTTGCTGTAGAGCTGAACCTTGAGATTCATCAGCTTGATATAAACACAGCATACTTAAATGGTCAGCTTGATGAAGACGTATACATGCAAATACCGGAGGTACTTACAGAGAGCCTTATTGAGCTAACCCAGAGAAAAAATAAGACTTCGGCAGTTGGGAAGCGTGCTAGACAAATGTTACTTGACCTCAAGGCTGGGGGAGACTGTTGCTTATTGAAAAGATCTTTATATGGTTTGAAGCAAGCAGGGCGACAGTGGTATTTGAAATTGGATGAAAAACTTCGAAAGATGAACCTAACTCCAACCGTAAATGAACCATGCCTTTATCACCAGCGTAGAGAAGATGGATCAATTTTAATAGTTGTCATTTATGTGGATGACATCTTGGTGGCTTCACAGGATATCAAGTGGATAGAACAATTTAAAAAGGATCTAACTAAAGAATTTGAGCTTAAAGATTTTGGACCAGCGAAATACTGTCTTGGTATTGAAATTGAGAAGAAAGATGGTGAAATAAGCTTGTCACAGAAGAAGTACATAATGGATACACTAAAGAAGTTTGGCATGGAAGAAAGCAAAACAGTATCCACTCCATTTGAAGTTGGCCTTAACTTTGCAAGATCAAAAGAACAGAGCCAGGATTATGTTGGCAAAGAACAGGAACTATGGCCATATCGTGAACTGATAGGGACTTTGATGTACCTAAGCGTGGGTACTAGACCTGATATTAGCAATACAGTTTCAAAATTGGCGCAATTTATAACATGCCCTAAACATGTACATTGGATTTCGGCCAAAAGAGTTCTTAGATATCTAAAGAAAACTATAGACTATCGTCTTACTTTTAAAAGAACAGGGCAAACGTTAATAGGATACTCAGATGCAGATTGGGGGAATTGCTTAGTAGATAGGCGTTCGTATTCCGGCTATGCTTTTGTTTTGAGAGGAGCAACTATTGCTTGGCGATCTCAAAAGCAGAGAACTGTAGCCACATCCTCTACAGAAGCTGAATATATCAGTACCAGCGAGGCAATAAAGGAAGCTCTTTACCTGAGTAGTTTATTAAAGGAGATAGGTCTATTGGAACTATCAAAAACTACATCTATGTTGACAATCAGGGGGCGATTTACCTTGCTGAGGATCATGTCTATCGTGCTCGTACTAAGCATATAGATATAAAGCACCATTTTATAAGGGACGTACTCAGGGACAAAATTTTAAAATTGAAATACTTGTCGACAGATTTTATGCTAGCTGACGTTTTAACGAAAGCGTTGCCTGTGTGCAAGCACTACAAGTGCATAAGTGGCCTAGGGCTGCAGTTGTGAATTGAGGGGGCGTGTTGAAGGTTTTATAGCAATAACACCACTGGCAGCCTGCGGCCTAATTTATGATACTCTGACTGAGTGACTTTTGTAAGATGTCTGCTTACTGATTTTCTCCAAAGTCCATTGTTTACGTTATCTTCATAAAATATACTTGATTATACTATATAGTGGTTATTGATTCTAAGTGCGCACTCTGCATTGGAGCTAGACTCCTTCATAGTTTTTTATTATCATCGTAGTAACCGTGTTCAACACATAGGCTATAAGGGGTGTTCATCAAGTAACGCCCAAGCCGAAAACGGGGCGAAGATTCTCTGAACGCGGGCGAAGCTGCGGGCAAAAGCTAGTATTTAATACAAATATGATCGTTTACATTGCAGATGATAATTACATGTTTACATGCATCTGAAAGTAAGTTTATTGTCTCTTATAAGTAAACTAGTCTTTTGTTAATAAGTTTTTCCAGTACTGGTTTCATTGAGATTCGCCTGAAGTTTGTGACGTCACATGATGTACTGTTTGTGTTTTTGATGGTACTAAAGTTATAATTTTTACTATTTTTTGGTGTGATTAAATATTACCCTAAAATTAACAGATATAACAGAGAGGTGTACCAACAATATTGTGTAATTTTCGCTAAGCAATCTTCGTATGTGCATATATAGGTATATATTTAGGCATTTATGGTGAAATAATATAATTTTAAGTTTGTTTGTATTTAAGTGCCGGTGTTTGCGAGGACTGCTCAAGGGCATACCATAATATTGATGGGGCAGTGCCGGTACCACAAGAACAACCGCAGCAAGGGCCGGAAGTCTCTCTGGTACTGCAGCAGGAAGAACTCAGGGTGTCGCGCCTCGCTCTCTGTTTGTGACAATGTCGTCCTTTATCATAAGAATTTTCACAATCATTGAATTCAAGTTTGTGAAGGCGTTTTGTTGCAGAATAATGAAATGGGTATTAAACAAAATAGAGTTGAAATCTGTCAATTCGAAAATGTATAAAATAACGTTTGTAAATGTTGTTTTATCGCAGAGTAATGGAAAATGAGTATTAAAAAATGTATTTGACAGATTCAGATTTGCCTGACTAAAGGGCAGTGTAGCTCTGCTGTCAACAACAATTCTAGTAAAGTAATTCTCAATATTTTTAGAGTGACGAGAAATATGAACCAGAAGTCAGGTTTACTGAGAAAAATTGGTCTCGGATAGATCAATATATATGTATATATAAGTGTGTTTTTATAATGTTATTGGTTTTAGGTCCGAAATTTTCTTACACTCGTTTCGGCAACCCGGTGATTCTGATGGGCAAGTACCGGTTCAACCGCAATAACAAAAGTAGAGGACTCACAGCGCTCTGGTTCTGCAGCAAGAGTGCAACTGGTTGCCGCGCCTGCATCAAGACTGTAGAAAACGTCATCGTCAGAGAGAAGAGCGAACACAACCATTCATGAAATCATCTGTGCTCTAAGCATTGCCAATGCAGTACCAGGAATATAAGGTGAAATTCTGTCAACCGCCTAAATTCATGTTGGAGACTCGGTCAGTGATCAGGAACAAGGTTCAAAGATCCTTTTGGCGAAATCATAAGAAAAAATGTTTTTGTTCCCGTTACTACTGGACTAGTTCAAGTACTATGGGGCAAAAAAAAAATGGTTCGAATTTCACCTGGAGGGTCATTAAACCTGTTCCTGATGACTAACCAAGTCTCCAGTATGAATTTAGGCAGGTGACTGATTTTCACCCTGTATAGTCCTTGTCTTACAGCGTAACCGCAGACGTTCAGGTATCTGATCTGCTATTTTTATAAAATATAAACGAAATAAAAGAAGGAGTTTTGTTTTATCACTCTTTCAAACAAATATACACTCGCAAAATGGCGATAAAAGAATGTATGTTTTCTCCATGCATATATGTTTCAAGCCACCAAATCATAATCGTTTGCGTTTGCTTAGATTTTATGCAACTTTGATCCACAGGAAGAAGCAGTAGTGTCAGTTGAAAAAGTCATATTTTTGTGGGTAAAACTTTGTGCTTCTTATATGCTATTTATTTTTCATAAACTCCCTAGTCCGAATATTTTTCCATTTAAATTTCGTTGTGGACATTCATGATTTCAAGGAAATTTTGGTAAATTTTTTACCAAAATTAATCACTGAACGTACTTAACTGTTCGTGCAGTTCTAAAATACACTGACGGACACATAAACTGCATCAAAGTACAGGATGACTTCCAAACAAAAATGTTTGTCGAATGTGCAAACTTCATAGATTTACCTGACCGGAAAAGCAAAGATTGGTTCATAACGTAACAAAAAAAGGTAGTGTCCTGAGAGTAGCTTCAGTTTGCTTATTAAAACAGGCTTGCTATTTACTTTTTTAAATAAAACAGTGAACGGAACAAAAATCTGTTTAATTTGAAAACGGGTCTAACAACAAAAATAAAATAAAATGGAAGCTTTTAATTTACATTAATACCGTGTTACCTCCTCGTGCCATAATTACCGATTCTAATCGGTTTCGCATAGACATGATGAGAGTTTTTAAAAAGGTCCTGCGGAATATTTTCCCATTCTTCCGTTATTGATAATCTAAGCTCCACTAGTGTTGTGGGGACTGGATTTCTTGCAAATATCGCTCTTTTTAAATTATCTCACACATGCTCAATAGGATTTAGGTCTGGGCTGCGCGCTGGCTAATTCATGGTGCGTATCCCAACCTCAGCCAAATATTGTTGAACTTGTGCGGCGGCGTGCGGTCGAGCGTTGTCTTGCATAAGAATGAAGTTTTCGCCTACAAATCCACTGTAAGGCACCACATGAGCATCTAAAATCTCCACTACATAGCGATATGACGTCAAACCGCGACTACCACCGGCCTGAGGGGCCATGTCGATGAATACAAGTTCCGTTCGCCCATCCATTGATATGCCTCCCCAGACCATATACGATCCGCGTCCAAAAGGAATACGCTCGTCAATGCAAAATTGAGAATATCGCTCCCCACGTCGACGGTAGACTTTTTTGCGACCGTCTGCACCATAAAAACATGTCCTACACTCATCAGTGAACAATACGGAAGCCCATTGTTGTTCATTCCAATTAACGTGTTCACGTGCAAATGTTAAGCGAGCTTGTCTATGAGCTGCAGATAACTTTGGACCATTTGCTGGTCTGAAAGGGGTGATATCACGCTCCTTCAGTCTTCTTCTTATGGTTCGTGTACTTGCGGTCACTCCACGCACTTCATTCAGCTGTTGTTTGATGTTAATGGACGTTAAAAAACGATTTCGCAAGGAAGTTGTCACAATAAACCTGTCATCACGAGGTGTAGTTACTCGTGTTCTGCTTCCACGTCTTCTTTTGAAAGAACCTGTTTCCATGAATCTTCTGTATAATCGAGAAACCGTAGACTGGTTTACATTTAATTGTCTGGCAATAGATCATTGGTCTACAATTTGTGCGGCCTTCTCGGTCGACGTGTCCATATTAAAACGAGAAAAGTTTTGTTAAAATTGCTTATTGAAATGATAATTCAATTAGCAGTGATAAATTAATCTTATAAAATTAAATTTTAAAACAATACTCTATAGTAACACGTTTGTCTCAGAATACGCATAAATTTTCTTTTTATGGCTTGATAGTCATTTGTTTGGACACTATTCAATTTTTTTTTATAATTTTTTGTTTGTTTTGAACCTATCTCTACTTTGCCAGTCAAACAAATCTAAAAAGTTTTCATATTCGATAAATATTTTTGTTTGAACGTCATCCTGTTCTTTGATGCAGTTTATGTGTCCGTCAGTGTAGTATAAATCACACTTATTTTCTCTTCCACATTCAACATTGTAGTCATACAAGCTTTTTGTTGTGGTAAAAAAGGTGGTAGGGCTGGTGCCGGGCTCGAAGTTATTCAACCAGGTGGCCCACCATTGCCTGGGACCGATTGATGACGGTATATGAATCCCAAATTGCCAAGCCTTATAAAAAAAAAACAGAGTGGTGACTGGCAGTGGCGTCACCGGTGCGAGGGTTTCGGCACCGTGCTCACCGACCCGCCTGCCCAGCGTGTCTGAGTATGGGCATTTCTTCCAGGAGGACCACCATGAGTGGGGAAATCTTAGAGCAGCCTATGTCCAGCAGTGGACGAAACAGGCTGATGGATGGAACCTTTTTGTATTGTATGGTTTTTGACTTCTGACAAACTGTGTACGTCGAGGGTCTGCCTTTATTTAGTTTTACAGCTTGTCAAAGAGACTATTCGATATAATTTTTATGAAAACGTTTGTTGAAGCGTGATTTGTTCTGTTTTAAACACTATTTTAATATGTTTCTTGACTAAAATCAAAACTTATTAAATAAAAAAGAATTGATTGTGCATTTTACGGAACAAATAATATTTATATCGTTTATTATTGCCAGGGCCAAAGTTTGTGACGAATTCCAAAGGCAACAGAGCTTTAAATTATGCAGGCCATTTATATAACCGTGACTTTAGAACCAAAGATCCACGTGGTATATGGCGATGCAAATATATGTTCCAGGGGTGTAAGGCAGCCATCAAAACTTTGGAGGACACCATTTATGACATTAACGATAACCACAATCATTGACGTATTTAACAGTCTGTTAATTTGGTAACTTTTCTCCTTTTATAACTTTACTATGTTTATTTGATTAATAGTAAATTTTCGCCTTGGATATTTTAAATAATATTTAGAAAAAATCAATAAGAAACTAATTTTAAAAAAGACAAATATTTTGAAAAAATCCTCTAGCTAGATTAGATTTTTTTTATATAATATTTTTACTATTTGAAATTTGTTTCTAATTGATCTTTTCTAGTTTGTAATATAGGGAGACCGAGGAGGGTTGTAACAATTTTCACATTTCCCTGCATATCTCAGGCAAAAATAGTCCTACCGCTATATACCATGTAACTCAACATACCTAGTCCTATACATTATGTGAAGCCAACATAAAAATGAGAAGAAGTAGGCAGTTTCCATGAGAAAATCGACGAAAACTAAAACAACTCCCCGCGTTACAACTCTCCTAGTACCGAGGTGAATTGAAACAGAGGTCGAGGTAAGTTGTAACAGGTTTGTATTTGGGGATTTTATTGAAGGTAAGTTAAATAAAACTCTATTTAATTGTTGAATTTACGAAATTTTAATAATACCATATAACAAAATATAGCAAATACGGAATCAAAACAAAGTTTCGTCGCATATCTAGTCCGACAAGCAATTCTGACAAATATAATGAAGATCTCCTCCAGTGCAAGCTACATGTGACCATCCCCTACACTCAATGCACTGAATCCACCCCTCATTCGACTTGCTGTTGGAAAAAGGCTCAAGGCAACACAAGCAAAAACATTCATTTTCTGCATCATCGTTCTCTTCATCATCAGTTTCAATTTTCTTGTTATTTATTTTTTGTTTCTTTCCTTTTGCCTTCTTAGATTTTTTTTGTCCCCGCTAAAAATACGTTTCTTCACATTTTTCACCTTTCTACTGGCTTCTATAGCAGCAATTTCATCCTTAACAGGTATGTCTGTTAGTACAGCTGATTTGATCTTCCGTCTGTTAGTTTGTTTCCCTTTTCTTGGTGGAGCTTTTGGCAATGGTCTAAGTGCTTCCGGTGAGAAAACATTAGAGATAGTGGTGAGTGGACTATGCGTTTTGGATGTGGAAGCAACAGGTTCCATACTGTGCTCAAGTTCTTTATTATTTGCGGGCTCATCGATGGTATTGCTCAAAATTGATGTACTTGGGGCAGATGACCTGTCATGTCCTCCTATTGCTTCTTTTTCGTTCTCAGGTATATCGATGGATATATTTGGAGAAGTGGTTCTTGCTTCTGGATTTTCCGTGTCTTCTGCAACATTTAAGCCTTGCTCTGGCTCTGGAATAGCTAAAACACGATCAGTGACTTGACTAGGCAGGAAGTCGGCTTCTCCAAAAATGTCTGTATTCACAGGCCAAGTTCTTGTTGTAGCAAAACCAGCGCTGATATTTTTTGCCGTGATTGCCACGTCAAATGCAGTTTTTGTTATCGATGGGATATCATAGATGGACATGACTTTCCCAGCATTTGAGCGCATCCAATTATCACAGCCCGTATTAATAGCCTTCTTTAGAGGACCGAAAATAGCACGATCCATTGGCTGCAGCTTGTGAGTGCAGTGCGGTGGGAATGTTAACAAAATAATCCCATTTTCTCTGCAATACTCAATATTCTTTAAAGCCATGTGCGACGAATGGATATCCAGAAGTAACAAAGTTCTGTGTTCTTTCGATGGTCTTACGTGCGTCTTGAAATTCTCAAGAAAAAAGTGGAAGTCATCTTCCTGCATCCACCCAGACGCATTACCCGTTCCAACCGATCCAAGTGGGCCATCTCGAACAAAATGATCTTGGAATCTTTTACGCGGAAATATAAACATGGGTGGTATGTAATTACCTAAAGCGTTCCCAGCCAAAGCCAGCGTCACTAGAGTTCCCCTCTCAGCCGATGTCATGGCACTGACCTGTTTTTCTCCGCGTCTTGCGATTACTCTATCTGGTTTTTGGACGGTTGTTATTCCTGTCTCATCAACATTCCATATACCTTTTGCTTCAAGTGCATGCTTGCTCACGACCCCTGTATAATTGTTGAAAAAGATGCTCACATTGGTTTTATTAAAGCTTGTGGCATGAGCTATGCTTGTAGGTTGAGGAAATCGTAAGGATAAGATTGGATGGCGTTTCATAAACAACTGAAGCCATACTTCCCCTGCCATTTCGTTTTCTTCCCACGACGGTGGAAATTTCTTTTGATGCTCCTTCGCTAACCTGTAGGCCAATTTTCTCGTTTCTTTTTTTGTCAGCCCATAATTTGATGCCGCACAAGTCAACATATACGTGCATAATATGTTTTCTTCCTCCCGTGTAAATACTGTAGGACTGGCATAGCCGACAGATAGAGGCGTGTTTGTTAGGTTAGCCTCAGTAGCCTTTTTCTTTTTAATGAATCGATACAGCGAAACGAAGTTCAGATTGAAAGAAGTTGCGGCAACTCGATAACTCTGTCCCCGTAAGGTCACCTCCTCATATGCTAGTTCATAGATTTCTATGCTTGCCATGCCCCTATCCGTCTTTCGCACATATTGATTAGGCATTCTGAAACAATAAAATGACAAATAAGCATGCAAAGTCACACCACAAAAATATAATCGTAAAAAAAAAACGAAAAAGAGGAGAGTTGAAACAGCCTCTCCTTGGCGCGAAAAATCACGTTGACGTCAGAATATTGACTATTCATCTCAAAACACAAGGCGAACCAAAAAAATCAACATCATGCTAAGAATTTTGAATAACCAATGCATTTCTGAAATAATGTCTCAATATCACAAACCTAATACACGCGGAATAAATAGGCTATCGAATTATTGGTCAAAAACTTACTTTTGGCAATTTTTTCCATGCAAACGTCGTATAAACACAACCACTTCCCGTAGACCATCGGTCGAAACTGGTGCAAATGGCGCGTTGAAATGCAATAAATATGCGATGTTGCCAGTTCGCTAACGGCCATAATTTCCGAGAAATTCACTCTGTTACAACTCTCCTCTGTTTCAACCCTCCTCGGTCTCCCTACTATAAATAACTTTTAACTATGGTGCCAATCCTCAAATCGCGAAAACATTATCAGCTTATCCATAGAAAAGTTGAATTACTCGACTCAAATGTACTAAACAGCTGATTTTTTTCTCTATTTCCGGGTTGGCCTGAAAGTAAAAGTTGTTTATATTAATAGGTAGAAAACCCTGTTGTAAGGAAAATATCACTGAAGACAGCTTCAGTGAAATCTTTCTAAGATAGTTTTTATAGTAAATAACCCAACTATTAATAGAGACTTGTTTCGGTTCAAGTTCTGTGAGAGTAACGCCTTAATGACCATGTCTTTAGATTTAGAATATTAGATTGTTTAAAATATTTTTATTTAATTTTTCTGTTTGTAGTTACTTTTCTGTCTTATCTCTGTATCCTTCTAATTTCATTCTATTTTATTTGTGTCTGTACGATGATTTGTATTTAATCTGTTATGCTGTGCAGACTTTCTTCTTATAAATAAATAAAAAATAAATTCCCTGTAGTACCTTGATTCCAGACGCGCAAACTGAAAAGAAAAATCATCAATTTAAAAGAGGTTGTGCTATGCGAAGAAATTGTACGGAATGCTATAAAAAGCTCCGACAACATTACGATAGTAGACAAGCAAACAAGAAGATAAAGAAAATAAAGTCAATGTGTTTGGAATGCGACAAAGCAATGTGTGTCAAATGTTTTTATGAAAGTCATCACACTTAGTGTATTAAAAAAAATGTTACACATACAAATATAATAAATATTTTTATTGCAAAGAATTTCATTCCCGTCCCTAGTGTTTATTACATTTTTTGCATTTTAAATGAATGACCCCTTATATAATTTCTTTATTATTTTAGTAAATACTGTTTAGATCTTAAGGCGAAGCCAGATCATAATGAAACAAATCCTTGGCTATAGCTTAACATGTATTTTTGCATGAAATATATTGTTTTATATTTATGACTAATGTAAGAGGATTCATAATTATAAGATTTATATAGAGGACAGACACTAGCTAGCATGAATAAGATTTCGGAAAGAAATTGAAACATTTCATGTATGTGCTGTACGTGTTAACCGTTTCATCTTTCAATCAACAAATATCGTTGTATGTAAAAAGTACATGAAATGGTATTAGTATTAGTTTAAAATAAGTTTTTGTTTTTCATTCTGTGTTAAAAAAATACTATAACTACTTTTTGCCCGGTACAGTTTACATCGTGGAGAAGCCGGGCGGTTGCATGAGCCTGTTCTACCAGGGCTACAGATACTCGAGGACGGCGGAGAATAGAGACAAGGTGTGGTGGGTCTGCAGCCAGCGCAAGTCCATGAACTGCAAGGCTGCTCTTGTCACCTTCTGTGGGGAGCTGCTCAAAGCCACTGCCACGCACACCCACAAACTGTATCGTAGGTAAATGTACTGCTTACAGTTTTCTAAACTTACATATTTAACTGGTCATGCTGAAATTATTTTTTAAAGTGAAACCTTTGTTCCCGACTACGGCAGTAGAGTTTTTGGAGACCTGCTAAAGTTTCAGAATTTATTATATAAGGTGACATTAATTTATGCAAGCGAATGAATACTGGAAGTGATCAGTAATCACGAAATGTAAACAGTTTTTGCTGATTTCGCAAAATAAAATGTTGACCGCCCATAGTAATTAACTCAGGGCCGGGCTTGTAGGGAACACGAAAAAAATAATTTACGAATTTTATGTACCAGAAGGATCATTGAACCTGAGAATTTGAGAGTTTTCATTGTGAATTTGGCTGCATAAGTGATCTTGATGTCACCTTGTTTGTATTTATAGTTGTCGATTTAAAATTGTACGCTATTTTTAATAGATCGTGATTTCAGGTAAAGTTCGCAATCTGTTTATTTGTCGATAACTATAGTCACACTAGTTGAATGGATGAATGAATTGACACTTTATTGTACACAAAAAGACATTAAAAAGAAAGAAGAACCGAGTTTTGTTCGCAAAATTATGTACAAAGGCGGACTTATCACTTAAAGTGATTTCTTCCAGTCAACCTTTGGGTGGTGAAGATATTATAACACTAGTTCATAGTTCTATTTATAACTAAGATTATTTAGTGGGTCTATTCGGCTTCTAGACATCGGACTATATGTATTCGCATATGTACATATGTACTATCTTATCTTTTGGGACGTAATTACATACATATAACAGTACTTTTCTTAAACCTATTTTGGCATAAAACTACGAATTTGGCACAACATTGGAACCCATTGGAACAGCAGCTTCTGACACGATATCGGAAAATGCTGAAAATTAAATGCTGATTAGGCCCTCAAATTGATAAAGTGGCAAACTTTTTTAGAAAAGTACCTACTTAGTAAGAACTTAATACAGTCACTTTTTAGATAAGTACCTGAATTCCACTATCACTATTAAAATATGGTTAACTGCTACTGTTTTGTATACTTTTGTTGGTTTTGAAACTAGAACATTTCTCTGTAAACCATTTTTTTTCCTTTTTTGATATTACATATTTGTCAAGTTTTTCGTGCATATTTGCATGATTTTCTTAGCTTTTTAATATTGCATGTAATTCGATGTCTAGTCCTTACTTATATGTCTAGTATTTAAACACTATTAATATCAAGAATGTAAAAAATAGTATAATATAGACAAGAACTTTAAACTATGTATAAACTTACATAAAGGATAGAGGTATAAATCACGTGCTCAGAAACTCAAACTAACTATATGTCGTACTGATCACACAGATAACCATTGCTTTATGAATTATGAATTTAGCGACTACATATAGGAACAAAATATATATAAATAAAAAAAGTGTAAAAAAGCCTTACAAGCACAGACGTATAATATTAATAATTATATGTCTGTGCTTACAAGGTATCAAATATAATATTTATTTTGTTGTTGCTCGCAAATACATTGACATTTTTTTTGCTTTCACATAGAGAAAAACGAGTTGGTATTATAATTTTTTTAATGGAAAGTGAATTTCTTTATTAACTTAGTTTCAACAAAAAATTTATGGATGTGGTTTAGCATGATCATTGAATAATAGAGCTTGTAGTTACATTTTCTGAGTTCTTGATAAATTCACCTGGTGTATAATCACGCCTGTTTGCCAGAGGGATTGGCAGAAACTGCTACGATCCTGACACATTTATTCTGCTTCTGTCACAATAAATAGGCGAAATGTTCTGTTGAAATATGATTTGAGTGATTCGTTGTGGTTTTCGTATAAGTCAACACATTAAGAATATTAATGTGAATGTAGTAAATAAAATAAAAATATAGTGTTAAGTTTTTTTAGAAATGTACGAGTAGCTATAAAGTTATTATCATGATTGGCAAAATGTTCGTTTTATTCATGGCTCTAAAATATATTTATCCTCGCAAAATATTAGATAAATGTGATTTATCATTAACGTCACTATCATCTTTGTATTTTCCTTGTGCCAGTAAATTGCTTTTCTGCAAGCCTTGATTTCAGCCCTAATACTCCTAAATTCAGTGCCCCTAACGCCTATCAATTATTAGATCTTTATTATATACTCTTGTAAGGTCTGAGGTGTCAAATGAATGGTAAGCAAGGAATTCGCTCAGGTAAATAAGTGAAAAGACAATAAGACAATTTATTATTTTAAATTAGATTAAAATCGACAAGAAAGTCTATACAAAGCACGTAGCCAGGCTGCTAGAATATTTTACTCAAGTGATTTTTATTTCTGTTTTCGCAGACAGTATTGACAAAAAGAAACGCAAGTGCTATACTAATGCTCAGGTGGCTGAAGCACTTTCATCAATTCGGCAAGGCATGAGCATTTACCAAGCCTCAAAACAATACAATGTGCCAGAGACTACGTTACGGAACAAACGCGATGGGCTTTATGATAATGAAAAGTGTGGTAAACAACCCGTTCTCAACCTGAACGAGGAGAAACAAATCGTTGATTGGATAATTGACCTTGGTAGATGTGGGTTTTCAGTGACTAAAGAACAGTTGTTACACACTGTCTCTGAGTTAGTTGAAAATCTTAATCGCCTCAATCCATTTAAAGATGGAGTTCCTGGAAAAACATGGTTTTTCGGTTTCATGCAACGACATCCAGCAGTGTCAAAACGTGTAGTCAAAAAGCCAAAAAGAGAGAATAAAGTCACGGAAGAAACACTGCGAGCGTGGTTTGATCGAGTACGCACATATTTTGAAGAAAACGACTTGCTCCATGTTTTTGAAGATCCAAAACGCATATTTAACTGCGATGAAACAGGGTTTTTTCTTTGCCCAAAAGACAAGCAAGTTTTGGTGAAAAGGGGCAGCAAACAAGTATACAGTCGCGTTGCAAACGATGAAAAAGAGTGCTTGACCGTATTAGTCAATGCGTCAGCAGATGGTAACATAGCTCCCCCAATGGTGCTTTTCCCTTACAAGAGACTACCCAACAATATAAAGTTGACAGTTCCTTCGTGGTGGGGACTTGGTAACACTGAATCGGGCTGGATGAACATGGAGTCATTCTACGAATATGTCGCGAATGTATTTTACCCATGGCTTCTACAGCAAGAAATAACACTGCCCGTTGTTTTATTTTTAGACGGCCATACTTCACATATATCACTACCTTTAACAACTTTTTGCAAGGAAAAGGGGATCGTGCTAGTTGCTCTGCTACCAAATTCAACGCACGTCTTGCAGCCCTTAGATGTAGCGGTTTTTAGACCAGTTAAAGGAACTTGGTGCGGAATAGTACGAGAATTCAGAGAAAAGCATAATCATGCAAAGCTTAAGCGCACAGACTTTTCCGCAGAAGTGCAAAAATGCTTTGATAGAAGCCTCAAGTCTGACACAATAAAAAGCGGATTCAAATGCTGCGGTTTCTACCCTTTTGATCAGCAAAACATTGACTATAACAGACTTTTATCCAAAGTGAAAAAAACAAAAAGACAGAGTGTCTAAAGCCAATCAGGGCCAAGATAGCGTATCACATACTCAACAACAATACAGTTAAAAATGAGTAGTTTAAGAAACAATTTGAGAACCGATCATCAGCGGATACACTAAAGGCAAACATTGTCTAAGTGACCACATTTACGAAAGTTTAAGTTTAGAAGTTTGTAAATATGGCTCTAGAAATTGGAGAGAACCTCTACTAATAACGTCGATGACATAGACATTGCCTTACTAGAATTAACGCAAATGTCGCTATCATCAAATGCTGTCCCAATATTTAAAGAAAATAACACATCAAAAGCAAATTCTCTTCTACCGACCCCTCTGGCCGATTCACTTATATTGGTAGTGGTCATTGATCCGAGGTTTGTAATAGATGTTATGCCACTACAGAAACCACAATTATGCACTGAAGAAAAAGCACCCAAATTAATACGTTCAAAAACAAAAAAGTGACTAAAAAGGTTACTGCAGCAGACAGAGAAAGAGAAAGAAGGAAAGGAAAAGCTTTAACAAAAACAGAAAATATATATGTATAAAAAGAAGGGGAAAGAAAGCAATTAAAAGCTTAAACAAAAAAGAAAATGTGGAAACGAAAATAGTTAAATAAAATAATGAAAAGCTAAAACAAACACAGACTGGACAAAAAAAGGTAGAATCAATAGAGGAATGTGTCTCAAAGATTAAAAATAAGGCAAAAAGGCAGGAGAAATCTGCTAGATTGTAACATTTCAGCAGACAGTGACAGTGACCAAGAATCTATTTTTGATGTTTCCTGCGTAGATTCCAAAGCAAAATACCGTTGTTTCTTCGACTTAGACTCTGATGATTCTCTGTAAAGTACATAAGTAAATATTATACTTTCTGCAGAATATATATTTTATACAGGTGTTTAATGCACACAATGCACAGTTTTTTTTACAAACATTTTTTATGCGGGTCATGTTTTGAAGACAAAGTTTATTTATAGTGTCTCAAAATTTGAAATCTCGGGACGATTAGTACACGACATTGTTTATTAAATAATAAAGTTTATACTTAACAAAACTTAACAGAAGTTTTTTTATACTCCGTGGGAATATTACATAAGCTATCTATGTACTTAAATTTCATTAAAATCGGTCAGAGAATTAAAGCCTGAAAACATTTCAAATAAATAAATATTGCATTTATAATTTGTTAGGAAGGATTGGTAGGATACTATACTATACTATACTATACCACAGTAGACGTAGTGAAACTCCAAGGTATTCCCGAGATAATTACCTACGCCCGATCGGCGCGTTAGGGCTGGTATCGCACGAAATCTAAAAAGCAACCCTGTGACACGTATCAGCGCTCGTGACTGCCATCCGACGCTAACGTTCCGCGACAATCCCCGAAAAACACGCGTCTGTGTGTGTGTATTGATTCAGGGCGTTTCCTTGAAGTTTACGTACTGATTCATATATCTTCTGTGACTATACTTGTGCATACGCACTCAGTGTTCTGCAGACAATCTCAATATATATCAATAATCCCATGAATTCCGTTGCAAACAGTACAGTTACTAACTTATCATTTTGCAGGACCCATATTTGGGGTATCTAGCCGAGGACAGCGAACTATCCAGATTTACAACTACCGCTTTATCAAAGATGCCTGCAGAGGAGTAAAGACAAGATGGCGCTGTGTTAAAAAGAACTACGGATGTATCGCATCTCTCACTACTATTGATGACGTTATTGTAAAGAAAGGCAGACAACATAATCATTAAAAATTATTACTGACTATAACTTGCATCGATACCAACACCGTGTGACCTGTACTTGTACAGGTGTTGACCTGTGTATTTACTATATAGGGTGAAATTCAATCAACCGACCAAATTCATACTGGAGACTCGGTTAGTGATCAGGAACTAGTTTCAGTAATCCTTTTGGCCAAATTCGAAAAATGCATTTTTTTGTTCCCGCACTGGTTTAAGTACAATTCCTAGCCCAGTTAGTAAGGAAGCAAAAAAATATATTCATCGAATTTCACCAAAAGGGTAATTAAACTTTGTTTCTGATCACTAACCGAGTCTCCAGTATAAATTTGGTCGGTTGATTGAATTTCACCTAGTATGAGGTGACTTTGCATGATAGAGCCAAAGTCATATTGGTCAGAACCAAAATTAAATTACCCTTTCTGTGAAAAACGCAAAATAAAACTTCTTATACTAATTGACGCAAGTAAAAAAAAAACGGTTTTTGCAAAAAAGGTCATTGAACCTTGGTCTTGACAACTTACCGACTCTTCAGTATGAATTTGGTTATATCATGTAAATTAAGTCACCTTATAATATATATACTTATTACTTAAGAGATTTGAAACTGGATTCTCCAAAAAGAATAATAATTTTATTCCCAACTTTATTATAAAAGTTTAATGGTACAATACAAGTTATACGAAGAGAGCATAGCTTCAGAATGAGTCCACGATGTTTAGAAGAGTCGGATTTTATACTCTTCTTCTGAATAAAGGATGTTTAGTCATCATGAGAGATGCATGCTAATTGGTTGGGCAGGATGTTGATTGATTAAAGTGTTTACTCGAGATCTATTTGTTAAGGGGTAAGTTATGTGCTCTAGGTAGTGTGTCAATCGGGGACTATCGTTTCTGTGGGTCTTATCTCTTTAGTTAGCATTTCTGGGGATAAGACTTTTTGATGCCTGAATTCATATACAAAGTTTATTTAAAGTTTCTCGGTTTTTGAAATCTCTAGTCGATTGTTACACGACATTGTTTTTCAAATAATACTTGATTCCATTGACATACCAAACCATGGACCTCGGGTCTAGTATAAAATTTACCAAAAAAGTGTCCTTAGTGAATTGTCAAAATATTAAGAAATAAACCATTTTAATTTGAATCGTATGTCATTGCTGCACGGCTTAGTTTTGATTGACGTGTGATTGACACTCTTGTTTAATTTTCAATGGTTTTGACTCTCTTTTGGTTCGGACACTTTTGAGCACGGACCCGATGTCCACTTGGTAGTACGTCAATGGTTGATTCTTAATAAAACTTGACAGATGTTTCTTTATACCATAAAACAAGCGAACGCCCAGCGGCTTCACTCGCATAATTCACGACCCCGTAGGAATATTGCGATACAAATTTCAGTATGACTCATAAGCTATGTACCTAAATTTTATTAAAATCGGTCAGACAATTAAAGCTTGAAAACATTCCAAGCAAATACACATAGTCACTTTTGCATTTATAATTTGTTAGGAAGGATAGGTGGAATACTCTACTACGCGTACTCGCTTTATTCGTCTACTAACTTGCGCATTGCGCATACGAACTTCTTCAGAGAATCTGAACCATAAATCCCGTTGCAAACTGTACCGTAACTAACTTATCATTTTGCAGGACCCATATTTGGGGTATCTAGCCGAGGACAGCGAACTATCCAGATTTACAACTACCGCTTTACTAAAGATGCCTGCAGAGGATTAAAGACAAGATGGCGCTGTATCAAAAGGAACTCCGGGTGTATCGCATCTCTCACTACTATTGATGACGTCATTGTAAAAGAATGCAGACAACATAATCATTAAAATTTATTACTAACTAAAACTTGCATTGATACAACACCGTGTGACCTGTACCCTTGTACAGGTTTTGACCTGTGTATTTACTATATATGGGGACCTTGCATGATAGCGCCCAATTCATACTGGAGACTTAGTGTGTGGTCAGAACCAAGGTTCAATTACCCTTTCTGTGAAAATCGCAAAATAAAAATTAAGCTTCTTATACTAATTGACACAAAAAAGGTGTTTGAACCTTTATCCTGACAACTTACCGAGTCTTCAGTATGAATTTGGCTTTATCATGCAAAGTCACCTTAAATTTACTAATTTATACCTGAATTCATGAACAAATCAGTATGAATATGCTAAATATTGTAATTACGTTCAGGACTTAGATACTTTATAACTGTGCAAGGAGGCACAGGTCAAGAAGTCTGGTTCCGATGTTGGAAACCTCTGAAAGCAGTTGAAAAGCGGAAAGCTGAAAGGCGGCGAAGAAGGAGAGGAAAGCCAGTACTCGACTGAACGCCGTACACGCCTGTGCTCCCGAAGAGCCCCGATGATAGTCATAATCTTATCGAAAGCTTGGCCTTAAATCTTATCCGTAATTACAATATTTATGATGTCAACTCACTCTAATTTTAATGCATATTACTGTTTTACTAACAAATTAATGTATAATTCTAGATCTGAAGGCTATGTTCATTGATACATCGAGAGGACGTCGGCTTGTGGTGAACGGATATATGTTCATCAAAGAAAAGAGTTACAAAGACTGTGTTTATTACAGCTGTAAAGTTAAAGCTTGTAAATCTAGAGTTTCTCTTAGAGATGGGATGATAGTGATGTCTTCGATATGCCATTCCCATGACCCTCCAGACCTAAAAACATGATTTTATTAAATACCGCTTATATTAAGTGATTTGCAGTATTGTTTTAATGTGTATAATCAATTTATTAAATTAAATAGTAGCTTAATTTCTTAAGCTATCCCAAGCAAATAATATTACAATAGCTGATTAATCGGAACAACAGACAAGGCTCAAGAATACTTAAAAGTGTATTAATCAAGTATTTAGACGAGTAATGGGATAAATCAAACTTTGTCGTGCATCTGGTTGATATATTTATGTGTGTATAAACATGAAACATATTATTTGCTGTTTTATTTTAAGCCGTTTTTAACAATTTGCTCTCCATATTGTCACCTCACGCATGAGGCTACAATTTTACATCTATTTCTTTTTCTGATATTATTTTTTGCTTTTACTATATTGTCAAAATACAAATTTATTTGTATTTGTAATTTGTTGTCAGACGTTACGTTTTGTATGGCTTCTTTCTTGTTGTAATAAAATGCTACTATAATGGAATACGTTGTTTTGAAATTGGTAAGTTTAATTTCAGGATACACCCTACTTCCACTGCAAACAGGGAAGTTTCTTCTATCGAGTGGCAGGTACACATATTCTTGTAACAAACAAGACTTCAGTCGACGAACTGTATGGTATTGCTCCCGCAGAATACGAGGGAAGTGCAGGGCGTCGATTCGGATGAAGGCGTGCTGTGTGGTCGCCGTCATAGGAGACCATAACCATTCGTGATGCGAGACTGCTTCAGACATTTATATGTCGTGGGCAGATTGCATAATTGGGCGTAAAGTATGAAATCAAAAATCATTCTCCAAAAGTCAAAAATGTAGGTGTGACGACCAGCCGAGCCAGGAGGATCGTATTAGGTTATGCGTATATATAATGTTATACATGTAAATAAATTTGTTTTAGTTTTAATAGAAATAGTACATGGCTACATGGGCTTAGCTATAGCTTTCTCTTGAGGGAGAGGGGGTCTAAGGATCCAAAAATGCGAAATAAAGTGTTGACCTCCCATTGTAATTGACTCAATGCTGAGGACGCGTTTTTAGGGAACAACAAAAGAATAATTTACGGAATTCACAACGAAGGTCATCATACTGAGCACTCACCGAGTCCTCAGTATGAATTTGGCTGCATAAATTAATGTCACCTTGTATTTATGGCACGAATTATCCGTATGGGATACAAAATTTTATTATTACGCGAATATATCTTTTTCCGCGTATGCTAGGCGTGTTCTGGACCCCTAAACCCCCTCTCATTTACGTCCATGAATGCCTAGGCGCATCATGTTATGCCCAATTACACGATGTGCCGACGACACATATATAAACAGATAAGGCGTTTGTTTTTATCTAAAATGACTTATAGTTTGTTAAGAGGGTTGTTTTTATGAATTTGGTGAGCTCTCTATTTATTTTTATCTTTTGAGGTTACATTGAAATCTGTGTACATAAGTAATGCAAGTTTTAATAAAATCTTGCATACGGTTATACATAAAACATATACAAGGTTACGTAACTAAAATAGGACTTTGTTAATTGACGTACTTTACATATGTACTCATATACAATTATAATATATTATATAATAGTACATTATGTAATGGAGCTGAGAATGTAATGTCTAATGCTCACGCGTTTCATACGACGTTTTTCAACACACTTGCGAGGAAAAATAATAAAATTTCACTGTCTTTTTTTTCACACATAATCGAAACCACGGCTGACTGGAACTAAACTGACAATTTTCTTTGAAAAATGGCGGCGGAGATTTTGTTTTTTGCGCAGATGGAAATAGAGGCACTGACGCATTCGCCAAACAGTCAAATATTTAATATTAAATAAATGTTTTTTTTTGTATTTACAACAAAAAATTGAGTTAATTTGTTGATAAAAATAAATAATTTGATGAAATTAGAGACAGTCTATTTATTCGCAAAAACTTGACTATTTCTCAAGAAATCAAAACTCTTTGCTAAGATTAAAAAAAAACTGTAATGTAAAAAACATTAGTGTGACAATGTAAAGTAAAAAGCACGCGTATTTAATATGCTGCTTTATGACCATAAGAACGCTGCAATAAGGGTTACTTTATAAACAAGTGTGTTGAAAAATAAGATTATTAATTTTGAGCTAATCGATTTTGTCCCAATAGAAGTATTTTTAACGTTACAGGTTATTGTAAAAAGATAGAAGAGACAAGTTTTCTGTTTGGGCAGCAGCTGAAGACGGAAATCAAACCCAGTTTACTAGTCGAGTTAACCACTGCGCTACCGCAACGACTAACCACAACATATGTGACTACTCTTTCTAAATAGTAATGAAGACACGATTTTCTTATCCTTTATTATTTAGAAATGTCTAATTTCCATCACTGCGTGTTGCCAAGTTGCTGCATAGCGAGGATTTTTAAAACCCGGTTTGATAATAACTAACCTATAAAGCAACAAAAAGTTGAATAGTGGTTATAGAAGGCGTTAAGATTACCTTTTTCCTTAAAACGACCTTTATTTTGGCGTCAAACCTGAAATTTCTAAAAATAAAATCAGCTGTTGTATGAAAAGGTTTACTACTCGAACAAAATAAATTAAACAGCTGTTTTTTTTCATGATTTAAGGGTTCGCCCCTTAATAAAAAAGCTGCTCATACTTATGGATAGAATGCCTTGTTAGAAAAAAAATGATTATCACCCTAACACCTTCTATTATAATGCTCAGTGTATGAAGTGTATTATATATTGATTCTAGTTGACCTTATCATTAAGTAAAATCTAATTGGTATTCACTAATTTTTATTTAAAAATTTTAACCTCCGCTGAATTTGTGGTTAATCTCTACGATAGAAATTATATTTAATTGCGTTGTTTATTTAAGTAAACCATTAAAATCAATAATACTTATCTGAATTTATTTATTCATAGTGCAATTCGTCTGGTCTAAACGCGGAAGCAAATTGCTCTACTACGAGGGGTACACATTCTACCAGGCGAATAAATCCAGGAAGTACCCGCGAAGGTTATGGTACTGCAACACTCGATCTAAAGGCTGTAGTGCATTCGTCATCACTTATATTGACAATATCCTGAACGTGAATAATGTTCATACGCACGAGCCTAATGCTGACATATTTGTTCAAAGTGAGACCAACTATCTGATTGATCAAAGTATTGTTACAAATTAAAAGTTAAATAAAACATTTTGAAAATGTTGTGCGTGCATACAATTTCATAAATTTTTGCCTCCGTCTTTAGGCCCCAGTACAGTCCTCCCAAAGTTATAATGCGCATAGAAATCTATAGCCGAGCGACCGGACGTACCACGTGACCTTAATGCTTGTTTAAAAAGTGTAGGGAAATACGAACTTTGCCGAGCAGTGGCGAAGATTCGTATGCGCATTATAAGTTTGGGAGTACTGTACACGTTGGTCAACGCGCTGGCCAGTGTGAAAAAGACAAACCTCTGTGAGTAAGTGGAATGAACTGGGGTATACTTGCTTATTCGTATAGCATTGTCCCTTTTACTCTGGCCAGCGCACCAACGCTTTGGCCAACGTGTACTGAGGTCTTTAGCCGTGCCGTTAGTGTACCGGTGCGGATGCCGGGCCGGTAAATGAAAACACGCGTATTTATGAAACGGCTACGGCAGCCGCTGAGCGACCTTTGGGCGGAGAATCGGCTGCATCGTTGGTCAAGGTCAGGTGGTCGATATGTCGCTGCCGGATGGTTAAATCAGCTTCTTAATTGGACACCTAGGCCGTTAATTTTCTATGGTTAAAAGTATCCTATATGTTGACTAAGGTATTAAGACCAAATTTCATAAAAAATGTAATGTAGATTTTGCGTGTTGCGTGAATCTGACTTAAAAAATGTGTTTTTATATCTAAATCCAACAACTCTCTCCACTACTAAAACAATTTTCAAAAAACATTCCTCGTTACAGTTTTGATATTGCTTATAATTATTCGATTAATTAAGTTTTTGCCATGTTTGACTTACGCTTAAGTGATTTCGTTTTTTACTTCCAGTGTCTTTTGTCAGATCTCGAAGGGGAAAACTGTTGATCAGCGTGGGAGGCTACAGGTTCCGAGGTCATCAGGTGTCGGGGCTGAAGAAACGGTGGCTGTGTTCCACTCATCAGAACAAGCAGTGTCGAGCTGTGATACACACGATCCATGACGAAATTATTAAGATTCACAATGTTCATAATCATTAAGGTGAGGTGGACGTTGTGAAATCCAACATAATATATAGTAGGAATTTAATTAATAGAAATAGGGTTTACCTTGCGGAAGTCCATCACTAAGTTATGGATATATGAATATAATTTGCAATATTCCGCTAAACAATTATTGTCGTGCTATTCAAAATGCAGACTCGTGCACCGCCCGCATAAAACATGCAACAAGCAAGCAATACGAGCATAAAAGCAAAGCAATCATAAATAACAAGCAATAAAACTTATCGACACGTGTTTCGCCTCTGAACGAGGCATCCTCGGGATATGTTGCTAGCTCGGCTTCTCCGCAGCAACTGATGTGTTGCTCGCATAGTCGCTCCGCTGCTAGCTGACTAGCTGCTGAGCTGTCGGGCGAACAACATCAGTTGCTGCGGAGTGGCTGGGCGAGCAACACATCAGTTGCTGCGGAGAAGCCGAGCTAGCAACACATCTCCAGGATGCCTCGTTCAGAGGCGAAACACGTGTCGATAAGTTTTCTTGCTTGTTATTTAAGATTGCTTTGCTTTTATGCTCGTATTGCTTGCTTGTTGCATGTTTTATGCGGGCGGTGCACGAGTCTGCATTTTGAATAGCACAACAAGAATTGTTTAGCGGAATATTGCAAATTATATTCATATATCCATAACATAGTAGGATTTTTCAAAAATGGCCGAATATTCTTAAGAGCTTATCTTCCAATGAATGGCATTTTTATCTTTTGTTAAGTTCGACCGCTAAATGCAAAAGCAGTGCATAACGAAACGCATAAACAACAACATATTTTATGTTAATAGCAACTTTACCACCTAAACAAAAAGGCTCAAATTTGAACGCTAAGTCGCCAACGCATTTCAGATTCCGTTCCATTCAATTTTTGAAATTCCAAGCGGCAGCCATTTTGTCTGTCAGTTTCAGGATGATTAAGTAATGGCTTTCGGATCTTAATATCGTATACTTTTCTGTGTTTCATTCTGGATATTTCATAAATTTGACCCTGGCCTACGTTTATAGGATTTTAATTGCTTACTATTTGGATTTTTGTGAAAAGTGTGCTACATAACGACCCCGGCTGTGTATATGGACTTTGATTTAGCGGGAATAAGAGGTACAAAAATGTAATGTGTGTAATTTTAAATGTAACTTCAATAATTACCGTAGATTGCAGCCATACAATTTTTAATTTGTATTTGTTGGTACTTACTGGTTTTTATTGGAAGTATATTAGTATATGTATACATAGTTATTTAATAAACAACAAATATGTGTTAAATTTAAGTTTCAAAAAGACAAATAAACTTTTGTAAACTTAAATACTGTTTTTCTTAATAACATACATATAAAATTATGTAAAATTATCTTAAATCGTTTCACCCTGTATCATACCTGTACCTTGCTGCGGCTTTCAATTTCAAAAATGTACTATCTGGAATGCGTTGCCGTTCAAATTTGAGCCGTTAGGGTTAAAGTTAAAGTTGCCAACATAACATATTTTGTTGTTTATGCGTTTCGTTGTGCACTGCTAATTAGTGGTGGAACTTCACAATAGAGTAGTGCCATTCATTGGAAGATAAGCACTTAAGCCGATCCCGACCTTTTCAAAAATCATACTATACATATGTTAAAAAAAGCAGATTTACTATCGCATAAAAATCCGCAGGCCTATTGAGCACCCGTATTTCAATAGCAATAAGTGCGATAAGTTGGTCAGCGGCAATATCTCTGATAATACCTACATACAGAACTAAAAAAAATACAAATTGTTGTCGAATCTCAAACTGAGTTTAAAGTTAAGTTCCCCGTAGACCACGAGGCATGCAACTGTCTCGAAACGTCGGGTGCCTTTTCTCAAACAAACGGTAATAAAATACATCGCAGTGTATTCGTCTAAATAAATATTATAATATAAATAAATACAATACCATATTTGTATACATGTTATGACTTTATTGCTCTTATTTTAAATTCTTATGACAATTTTCTTATTTCTGGCACTAAAATCAACGTACAACATGAGGTCATAAAAATGCAGTCTATTTTTCATCTATCATGCTTAGAAAGGGGCTAATTGTGTATTCAAATAGAGAGTTGAAAGTGCTATATTTCAGTCCATCCATCGGCCTGTTTCGTCCACTGTTGGACATAGGCCTTTTCAAGATTTCGCCACTGTTGCCGGTCCTCCTGGAAGAAATGCTCATACTCGGTTGGTGAGCGCGGTGCCAGAACCCTCGTACAAGTGACGCCGATGTCCGTCACCAGTCTGTTTTATATTCAGTATGCTCGGCAATTGGGTATGGATATACCAATTTAGATTTTTCCTGGTGATTCTAATATTATTCTTAACTAGCTTTTTCCCATGATTTTGTTAATGTTGTAAAAATTCGTAAATGAATAATCCTTTTTAAGGATATAACCCAATTTTCGGTTTTGTTATAGGTATAATAGATAATAGATTAATAAAGTTTTTGCTACGATTTAAGTGATTTCGTTTTTTACTTCCAGTGTCTTTTGTCACGTCTCAAAGGGGAAAACTGATGATAAGTGTAGGAGGCTACAGGTTCCGAGGTCATCAGGTGTCAGGGCTGAAGAAACGGTGGCTGTGTTCCACTCATCAGAGCAAGCAGTGTCGAGCTGTCATACACACGATCCATGACCAAATTATTAAGATTAACAATGTTCATAATCATTAAAAACAGAAAACCAGATGTAAATGCAGATAAGAAAAAAAATTTTTTTTCGAAGATTTGAGAATAATGCAGCTTACACCATTTTTCATGTCTTTTTAGGTAATTATATGGCTTTTTCCCATTCGGTATTCTAAAAATAAATTACTTAATGTTGGTTCCTATTTTCATTGGAGATGTATCTGAAACAATATAATTACCTGATCATTTTATATGTCAGCTGTTTGACCATTTACATCTGGAGTAGATTTTCGAAAGAGAGAAATAAAAAAATAATATTGTTGGTATTGGTTGGTAACATCGATTTTAAAGCTGAATTATTTATTTATTTTCAGGTGTTCTGTGGAGACCCGTGATAAAATCGATTAAAATTTGGGATAAGTCCAATATGATTAAAGCTATAAAAGAAGTAAGGTCAAAGAAAATGAGTCTTCGTCAAGCAAATGAAACATATTTGGTTCCTAAAAGCACACTTCATAGGTTTGTAAATTCTGATCGACCTGCTGAAGAAGTTGTCAATCCTTCATTCCGAAAACAACTAGGCCTTTGTTACCATGAAAATACCAAGAATACATGTAGGTTTTGTACAAAAAGAAGGTATCAATGAAAAATAAAATTTAGGCATCTCAGTGATATTTGCCACACATTCTCAATTTTTTAATTTGATAATGTTGGCTTAGCTAATTCTAACACCGTAAAAGGTATAATTAATTAAATAGAGTTGTCAAAACAAAATTCTAAAGTTATTTATGATCTTACCGTATACCGTAACCTTTTTTTATAGCTTTAGTCTATTACCAAGCTTTACATATAATTGCGACTGTAAAGCTTTATCCTAGGCTATGGTTCCTATAATTCGTTTGAAAAAGTAATACACAGTGATGCAATGTACTAATGTTAAAAATATTTCAGTGACCCTTATTAAGACGAACAAAGGGAAGACTCATATAAAGGTGGGTTCCTACAGGTTCTACCAGAAACCTGGCACATCGAGGAAGGATCGCGCGCGCTGGTGCTGCACTCAGAACAAGTACTGCCGCGCCAGGCTGCACGTACTCAATAACACCATAGTAGCTCTCTACAACCAACACAACCATCACAAGAAGTAAAGTGATTTTGGGGAAGCTGAATTAGAGCAAAATCACCAAATATCTTGAAAATCGTGTCTCACAGAATTTCTACTACTTTACCATACCAACGTCATGTATAACTGAACACTCCAAAGCGTTCAATAATATTTGTTGCTCTATGTTAATAATGAAATTACAGCAGATATACATACATACACGATGATCTTCTAAAATGGCTAAAATTTTATTTACGTAAAAGAATCCACCCATTCAAAGGGGTACATTATCATTTTCCCCATCAACTTAGGCGTTCCCAAGGGCCACACCTTGGTCCAGTATTATTACAAAAAGTTTTTAGGTTCTTTTTTGGTATTGATAAAGAATTTGTATTTTATTTATTAAATATTTTAAGGTTTTATTGTACGCAGATGACGGACGTTCTTGGTTATCAAAATATTGATCACTGGTTATTATTGCAAAAAACTGATTTAATAAATAGATTACATACAAAGTTTGTCACGTATGTGAATTTTAGACAGAAAGGTGAGTCGGAACTTTATTTCCATCCTCAGTTAATCTACTCACTCGAAGATAAATTAATAAAATGACCTGACTTTTCTTTTTAACCCGTGAGATGTATCCAAGCCACGATCTGGACTGCGGTATTGTTTTAGCGATACTAAGAATAAAGAGGGTTATAATTATATATGTTAATTTGGATTCTTCTTCGCTGATTAACAGAAATGATTCAAATGTTGAATTTACACTTCTCGTTATAGACATAATTTCAACATTCCTATTGCTTGTGATACTTATGGGGACTTTAGCGATTTAAACTCATTGCATATTTCGTAGGATAAAGGTAAGTTGTACAACATATTTGTTAAAAACTCTCAAGTAATCCCTCGTCGGTTTTATTAAACTCTCAGCCTTAATATGAACTTCTGTTTTTATATAATCATATTTACAAAGTTTTATATGGATACTGTTTTCCTTTATGTATTATGTATATTTTTTACTAATTACGTGTGTTTACATGACAATCAACATTTGTTATAATTATAACTTATAATTTATACAAACATTTTTTTTTTCTTAACGAGCATTTTTCATTCGCGTACTTAGTTTAACTTGTGCCGATGCTTATAAATAAAAAAAATTGTCACTTAAACTTCTTTGGTAATTTCAGCTAATGACGTCACAAGCAAGAAAAAAAGCCGTGTGTTAGTGTTGTCGGGATACAGGTTCCAGCAGTCACAGTCTAAGGCCAGCTCTTCGTCGTTGAAGACCAGGTGGCGCTGTTTACAGAAGAGTCATGGATGTCGTGCGAAGTTATACACCGTGCGCGACAACGTGGTCATGTGCGACAACCAACACAACCATCCTCCTTAACTACTATTGTAGCTTCATTCGCGATTTTTGATACTTGATGCAGCTTAAAACGCACGATACCTATGTCCATAGTGATTTTATCAAAACTCTATCAACTGTAATTCTCCCCCATGTTTAACTAAATAAAATAACTTGTCAAGTTCACTTTTTAATATTTATTACTTGTCTACGACAACGTGGTCATGTGTGACAACCAACACAACCATCCTCCTTAACTACTATTGTAGCTTCATTCGCGATTTTTGATACTTGATGCAGCTTAAAACGCACGATACCTATGTCCATAGTGATTTTATCAAAACTCTATCAACTGTAATTCTCCCCCATGTTTAACTAAATAAAATAACTTGTCAAGTTCACTTTTTAATATTTATTACTTGTCTACGACAACGTGGTCATGTGTGACAACCAACACAACCATCCTCCTTAACTACTATTGTAGCTTCATTCGTGATTTTTGATACTTGATGCAGCTTAAAACGCACGATACCTATGTCCATAGTGATTTTATTAAAACTCTATCAACTGTAATTCTCCCCCATGTTTAACTAAATAAAATAACTTGTCAAGTTCACTTTTTAATATTTATTACTTGTCTACGACAACGTGGTCATGTGCGACAACCAACACAACCATCCTCCTTAACTACTATTGTAGCTTCATTCATGATTTTTGATACTTGATGCAGCTTAAAACGCAAGATACCTATGTACAGATTGATTTTATCAAAACTCTATCAACTGTAATTCTCCCCCATGTTTAACTAAATAAAATAACTTGTCAATTTCACTTTTTAATATTTATTACTTGTGTATTAATTTGTGCTGCTCAGTATCCAGTGCTTGGCAAACGTTGGCTTTGTTTGCAAATACTCGTACCTACTAAGAATGATCAAACATTACTTCTCATCTTGATGTTATAGGTATTTTACAGGTTTAAGATTTATTTCGTCCAAAGGAAGAAAAGGCTCAAAGTTGATCTTACTGGAGGGCTATACCTACTACATGAAGAGAGACAAGCGAGTCAAACACACGCAGACTGGTTGGCTGCGCTGGCTTTGCTCAACACATTGCAAACTAGGTTGTAAAGCAAGACTCTTCACGCTTAAAAACAAATTAGTTGAAAGTAATAGAAATCTTCTACTTCATTGCCATCCACCGGTTTGTCCATATTAGTTGCTTTTAGTATTTTTTTTAAACACTAAGCTGAGTAATAAAACATAGTCATGCATGTGCTAGTGTGATATTATACATTTTAATTTAGCGATTACTTGTTTTTTCCTTAACCCCTTTAATTCTCATTATCGCTAAAACAATAGACCACAGACCAGCCCCTACATTATGTGTCTTTGAGTCGATTGCCAACTGGTTGCCAAACATCGAAAATATAGATATACTATTGAATTCCGATTATCTAAGGATACGTTCGTGCTTAAAGTGACGTCACAGCTCGTGAACAGTTCAATACACACTAGCAATTTAGAAAACTCAGTTTTTATCTATGTTTTTAGTGTTTGGCAACCAGTTGGCGACCGATACAACTTTACATAATAACGCCCGCTGCGGCTATTGAGCGGCTAATAGGCAAGATCGTAGTTTCGATTCGTCTTAAAGATTAAAACATTCGCAAAAATCTGGAGCATGTTTAAGAAAAGTAATGTGAGAATTACTTTTCTGGAGAACACAATTCAGAATGGCTTCTTTGTGTTACTAAGACTCGAAGAAGCAAGAGATTAGAATTACAGAAAATGTAACTTGTTTCTGAATAAAAATTTTAGGATATAAATTCGAATTCACGTGGTCATTAAAAGGAAAGAGGCTTTTAAAACTCGGAGGCTTTACTTTCGGTATTCAGTATCAGAACGATCTGAAGATTCGATGGAGATGTACGAAGCACAGTGCCAGTTGCAATGCTTTTGTGACAACCGTTCTGGTAGACTCCGAAGATACAGTTGTCTTCGTTCACAATTTTGTTAATTATATTTTTGTTCTCGAATCGTGTGGTTTTAATATTTTTAATCTGCTACTTAAAGGACACTGTTTCGACAAGAGTAATTTTTTTTAATAATTCGCTCTTTTTCGGCACATTTTCGTTAGATTTTCCGACAAATACATACATTTTTGTCGATGTTTTGTTTGCTAAACCTTCAACTACAGGCTTGGTGTCCCTTTTTTAAAAACAAAAATTTTAGTGAAATAAAATAAAAAAAAATTGTACCCTCCTCCCATGAAGCACAGTTTCGGTAGAAATAATTTATTAACAGAAGGACTGACAAAAAAAATCATGCACACCATTTTTTTTTTAATTTTGTTATTTTTCTCAGATCAGTTGTCAACTTAGAATAGTTGACCACCACTTATCGTGGCCATTTCATCACTTTAAAGATGCGTCATTAACGTTATTCTAGGTTACTTTGGCTGGTTATACTGGTTGCTAAGATGATAACCTTTTTTTTGAAACGGGGTGTTCTACCCATAAATATAAACAACTTTTATTACGGGACCGACCGTGAAAAAGCGAAACAAAACAGCTGTTTCACACAATTAATTCGAGTAGGTATTTAACTTTCCTATGGAACAGCTGATTTTGTTTTCGCCATTTCAGGGTTGGCCCCATAGTAAAAGTTGTTCATATTGATCGGTAGAACACCCCGTTTAAAGGAAAAAGGTTACCATCTTAACATCCTGTATATAAAATTAAAGTCTTTGGTGTTAATATATTTCATTTGTTTTCTGTATCAAATATTAACATTTCAGAAGGTGGACTTCAATTTGTGAAATCGCGGTACACGGGTAACAAGCTACTCGCGGTTGGGGGCTATACCTTCAGGTTAAAAAAAACAAATGCACTCGGTAAATCTCGGTGGACCTGCTCTACACACGACTCTAAGGGCTGTAAGGCTAATATACATACATTTGAACACAAAATTGTACAGGAAAAAAATCAACATACACATAACAAAACATTCGTGTAACATTCTTTATTCTACGCCAAAAAGAAAAGAGAAATAATAATATTTATATTTTTTTATACCAGAAAATTGTTGAAATTGCTCTTTAACTTGTTTTTTTGCTAAAACTGAATAAGGGGAATAAGAATATTGATAAATAAAATTATTAGAAAATAAGTTGTGCAACGGTAATTTACTTATGTATTTATTGTTATTTATGAATTTTATACATTTAATACACAACATTTTTAAAGTGCTGTGGAAGTTTTATCGTAACTAAACAAGGTTAGTTTTTCAAATGGGCCTGGATAGCCAAATCCAAAGCTGTAGGGAATAGCGAAAAATGCCCAAAGGAGTCTCATTTTGATGGAAACTAAAACTGCATCATTAGACATTAGAAAAAATAATTTCCTTAGACCAGAATCGAAACTGGAGATTTAAAAAAAAAACACACTTTTCTTTAGCATTTTTCAATATTCCCTAAAGTTTTGGATTTGGGCATCCACGCCCATTTGAAAAACTAACCCTGTTTATTGCATTAAAATGGTTTTATTTATAGTCCATCAGTAATACATACAGCAAACTCCAGCTATAAGTAAATAAAAATTAGTAGTTAACAAATATTTTTATCAAAAACTTAAAGAGTCCGTTAGAATAAAGTGCAAGCCACACAGAAACGGCGCGGATGCGGGCGCGCCCTCAGTGAACCTCTTCTATCTGTTTTACACCACGTCCCTCTCCCACATTTTGTATGAAAGAAAATTGGACAGGCGTCGAGACGGCACGCCACGGTTGTGCCGCGGGCCATTCGCTGGTGCACCGAAAGCGCACCGCCCACACCTTCGTCGTCAGAGGAAGATATCTTGTCAGATCAAAATCAAACACTTGAATACCACCGATATACACCGGTAGCGCGCAACTGGCGCGCCGCGGTAGCGCGCAACCGACGCACCGGTAGCGCGACGTGGTAGCGCGCCGCGCCGCTTCTACGTGGCTTGCACCTAAAAGTTACGTACATAAGCCGTTTCGAATTTATTTTATGTTAACGCAGAGGTGAAGTAAGGTTTTTGGCAAACTATTTTATGCACTACAAATTTGGGGTGGTGGTTTTTCACATTTTGTTGCCATATATAAAAAATAAAATGAATGTCAGCCAATATTCCATATCCAATGCCTTATTTCGTCTAGTAATATTATCTCATATTTCTACTCTGAGAATCTGATGAAAAGATTCATGGTATTAAAAACTGAGTCAGTCCAAAAAAATATTATCCTTTTAGTTTTAAGATATTTATCAAGAAAAGACAAGATCTCTTCTGCATACTTTACAATACTGCAAATAATTTTATTAATATGCTTAAAGACCCTAAGAAAATTTACATTATGCCAGGTTATGTTGTACTTTTAACGCAGCAAAGGTTTTTTTTTGTCCACATAAAACCGTTAACATTAAAAAAATGGGACATGGGTATAAAATGGGTATTTGAATACATATATTATGTCTACGCCGTTTGAATAAATATATTTACTGTGTTATCCTTTGATCACGCTTGAATTTGTGCGTGCAAAAACAAAATTTCCTATAGATAATATATCCTATAGATTCGTGATACTGCAAAAACTGCATTTGCAGTCACATAGGTTGGCTAATCATAAGAACCGATGTCAAAGTTTTGTTATTACCTAAATAAGTTTTAGTTTTTCAATTCTAAACAAATGAACTAATTAAATTATTGTGTACAATTCAGTTGAAAGACCCAAATTTTTCACCATCGGCAACAGAAGAGTGCTCCTCATGAACGGGTTCAAATATGGCGTTCACAAGACTCGCAAGACCTGTGTGGATTGGCGCTGCACTAAACACAAGTCTCAGAATTGTAAATCAGTGCTCAAGACTATCAACAACAAGATAATCGCCACCTTGAATGGACACTCTCATCCTCCAGACGCGGTCACTTTTCTATAAAATATAATATGGTAATAATTACCATTAATTTTATGAATGTTTTATATATGTGTTATCGATTATTCTGTATTTCTCCAGGGATTCTACTGTACCTTCCATCATGTATGTTCTTCAATGTTATACGCACAGAATAGAGTTTTCATTGTCAAAATCTTATCATCAAGTACTCAGAATAGAAGAGCTCGTATGACTGATCGATGTAAAAGAAGCATAAGAGGTGTGTCAGGATCAAATTTGTAGTCTCTGCCTACCCCTTTGGGAGATAGGCGTGAGTATACGAGTATGTGTGTAAAATCTAAATCGTACTTGTATTTCTAACACGTTCACATAAATGTAATAAACGTAGATATTACAGTTGTAACTAATAGAATTGAGTAAGTACTATTTTACAAGTTTAATACGTTTTGAAACTTCATCACAAGGAAATAAATTGATATAAGTGGACAACTTCAGGTTTAACAAAGAATTGACTAGAGGATTGAAAGCTAGGTGGAAATGTAGTAAAAAAAATAGTTCCGGCTGCAAAGCTTCTTTGATTAATTGAAGGAGAGATTGTCAAAGTTTCAAGTAATCAAAATCATCCTTGATGTGATAGCTTTGTTCAGAATGCGACGCTCACGATTTTAAAAGCTGCGCTCACGCGGGATCCATGCTTGCAATGTTGTACGAGTTGATCCGTACAGAATCAAACTTTGTAGTGCTGATGAACGAAAAGTATGCAACTCACTTTGTTTGCTTTTATTATTTTCCCAAATTTTGGGCAAAGTTTTATCTGTTATGGTCACCAACCATAAAATACGCCCTCATTACAATACCTTTACTATACAGAAATATCAAATAATGTATTAAATTATTTGTGACAATGTGCTACTAGTTTATCTGTCTACTTCAAACTTCAAACCGTAATCATTAAAAATTAAATCTTTTTTTATGAGAATATAAATAATGTGATGGCGTTAGTACACCGGTGTAAATAAATCTATTTACTTTGTTACACTTTGATTATGCTTGAATTTTTACGTGCAAAAGGAAATGTTCCCATAGACAATACGCAATTGTGACATTCTGGAAACTAAGGTCATGTAGGTTTTTTATAACAGGCTTGTAGACAGAGTAAACAAAATATAATTCTATTTAGTCTGTCATTTAGATTATCAAAAAATATTGGACATGTATTTTTTCTTTTGTCAATCAAACAAAAAATTACAGAGATAAAGCGCGCCAAAGTTTGGGAGTGGGAGAAAATGACGTCACTTCTAAGTAAATTTACTTAGATGTGACGTCACGCGGAACTTCAGCGGGCTATATCTTCATCATGTTTTGTTTAATTGAAAAAGAAAAAATACGTGTCTAATGTTTTCTGATAATCTAACTGACGAACTAATATTTTTTTTTGTCATTATGCCTATTATAAGTAAACACAAGTTTTGTTGAAAACTAATTTAACTTTAGTTTCTTCAGTTCCAATAAATCCAATTTTATTATTTTGCACAATACAGGAGGGAGACCCCAATTCTTCACCATCGACAACAGAAGAGTGCTCATCATGAACGGGTTCAAATATGGCGTTTATAAGACTCACAAAACCCGAGTGGATTGGCGCTGCACTAAACACAGGTCTCAGAATTGTAAATCGGTGCTCAAGACTATCAACAACAAGATAATCACCATCTTGAATGGACACTCTCATCCTCCAGACGCGTCCACCTTTCAATAAAATATAATATGTTAATTAATTTTTGAAATATGGTTTTATCGATTGTCCTGTATTTCTCCACGGATTCCACTCTGTCTTCTTACATGTCGAACAGTTCAATCGAATGGTCATCGTTCTTAACCCAAGTATTATATTGGCTCTCAACTATTGTAATCTAATGTAACGAATAAATGGTATCGTGGCTGTACCAAAACAATACGATTCGAAGCCTAAGTAAGACTTGACTAAAACAAACGAATAACAGACATCGGGGATTCTCTTGATGGGTTTTTCGTTTAAATTAAGCTATAAATATTATTGAAAAGGTCCTATGTATAGTTGTTTAAATTCAGTGTAATTCACATATCTGTAAGAATAAATAAAATATTATTTTCGTAAATGTTACAGAATACAGTTTTCTTTGTGAAAATCTAAGTCTCACTTGTATTTCTAACACGTTAACACAAATGAAACAAACGTAGCAATTACATAGGGAAAGTTATAATTATTGGAAATAAGTAAGTACTTTATTTCAGGTTTTATACGTTTTGAAACTTCATCGCACGGGAATCCATTGATCTTGGTCGACAACTTCAGGTTTAACAAAGAATGGACTAGAGGGTCGAAAGTAAGATGGCGATGTAGTAGAAAAAGGAGTTCTCGCTGCAAAGCTTCTCTGTTTACAGTTGAAGGAGAGATTGTTAAAGTTTCAAGTAACCATAATCATTCCTGATGTGATAGCTTTACTTAGGATGCGACGCTCATGATGTAAACGCGGAATCCATTGATCTTGGTCGACAACTTCAGGTTTAACAAAGAATGGACTAGAGGGTCGAAAGTAAGATGGCGATGTAGTAGAAAAAGGAGTTCTCGCTGCAAAGCTTCTCTGTTTACAGTTGAAGGAGAGATTGTTAAAGTTTCAAGTAACCATAATCATTCCTGATGTGATAGCTTTACTTAGGATGCGACGCTCATGATGTAAACGCGGAATCCATGACGCTTGCAATGTCCTAAGAGTTGGTCCGCACAGAATCAAACTCTCTGTTGCATTGATGAACGGATTACTATAAATATTATAATCAGTATGGAGCTCACCTTGTTTGCTTTTATTACTAGGTATCCCAAATTATTGGCAAACTTCTACCTGTCGTGGTCACCAACCGCAGAATCTCATGACAATGATATACGTAAATATTAAATAATTTATTAACTTGTGGATATATTACTAATTTGCTGTATATCACTGAACAGTCTTACTGTGCTATTCAAAATAAAGATCCAAGCAACCCCCGCCCTCCCGCATAATACAGCACAAACATAAAATAACAAGTAAAATCGACACGTGTTTCGCCTCTAAAGCGAGGCATCCTGGGTAAACACCGATGTGTTGCTCGTCCAGCCGCTCCGCAGTAACTAATGTTATTCGCTCGATCGATCAAAAGAAAAAATTAAAACTTTGGACTAGATACGTGGGACGCACTATAAGTTTCCGGAATGAATATGAAAAAATACTATTAAAGGTACAAAATTAATTTATTGTTTTTCAAAATAATCTCCCTTGGCGTCTATGCACTTTTTCATTCGATCAAACCAGTTTTGAAAACTTTTGTGCCACTCCCCTGTGGTGACCTCTGAAACGTGTTTTTCATACTCCTCGACAGCCTCTTCTGGTGATGAAAATCGTTGACCGCGTAATTGGTTCTTAATTTTTGGGAACAGAAAAAAGTCACAAGGTGCCAGGTCGGGACTGTATGCAGGATGACTCATGAGTTCTACATTTTTCGTCTTCAAAAAGTCGTTTGTCTGTCTGGCCGTGTGAGAACTAGCATTGTCGTGGTGCAGGATGATACGGCGTTTACGGTTATTTTTACGGAGTTCGTCAATAACTTCCGGCAAACAAATGGTCGTGTACCAGTCACTATTCACGGTACGACGATTCTCTAAAGCAACAGTAGCCACGTGTCCAGTTTTATTAAAAAAAGAAGCAATCATCCGCTTAGATGCACTTTTCACGCGCGCCACTTTGGTTGGTTTCGGCTCATCTTGAAAGACCCATACGCTCGATTGCTGCTTTGTTTTGGGATCGTAGCAATAAATCCATGTTTCGTCACCTGTTACTATGTCCCACACCAAATTTGACGCACCTTCGTTGAATCTGGTAAGCATGGCACTGCACCAAGTGACGCGGTCCGTTTTTTGAGCCTCGGTCAAGTTGTGTGGGATCCACCGCGAGCACAGCTTTCTCACACCCAAATGTTTGTGTAGGATTGATTGTATTTGACTCATGCCTATTTCTAAGGATGCGCGAATTTCATGGTAGGTCACATGCCTGTCTGTTTCAATCATACGGCGCACAGCATCGATGTTTTTGTTGGTCACAGTGGTGGACGGCCGACCATCGCGAGATTCGTCACTGAGATTGATACGACCACGCTTGAATTCTGCAAACCAGCTATAAACAGTCGTCTTGCATGGTGCTTCATTGCCAAAAGCTGTTTCAAGCCGAGCGATGCTCTGTTGAGCTGTCAAATTAGACTCAAAATCGTAGAAAATCATACTACGAAAATTTTCCCGAGTTAAATCCATGTTGATGCAGACACACAATTTTTTAAATGGCGCCACAAGGTAAAAACAAAAGACAGTCAGATGAAACAAACTGCATTCTACAGCCAAAGAGTTCTATTTTCGAATGTTGCAATAAATTTTTAAATATTGTTTATGTAAGTGGCCAGTTCCGGAAACTTTTAGTGTTACCTATGTAAAAATAAGTAAAACTTGTAATATGTTAATATTCGTCGCACTCACAATAAACACCGAAATTGGTGACCCCGACAGAATATAAGATGACACCAACAACATCAGCCGCAGTAATAAACTCCAACAATGATTCGCTGGAAATCACCGCAACTTCCGTCATAGCCCGGATTCTATAGTTCGAAAGTTGAAACCAAAGCGGTGTGATTTATGCAATTTTAAGCAATAAGCGCCCCAAAACCGTTTTAATTTTGATCCTTTTGTAATTCTTTCACAGATTCTAGCTGTAATTATGTCAGTAGTAAATAAATAAAAAATTATTTTACAAAGTTATTTATAAAAAATCTGTAGACTCAGTTGGAACAAGTTGGTTTCAGATTTATGTCCAATACAAAATTTATTCTACAAATTAGAATTAACAAAGCGAAAGTAAAATAATATATTAACGAATTTAGTGTAATTTTGCGTAACGCTAGTAATTCTTAAAGCTTTGTGGCCAAATAAAAAAAAAAGTACAATTACAATCGAAATTCTAGATCGAATCCCTTATTCCAGGTTTAATACGTTATGGAACTTCAACGCACGGAAATCGATTGATATTAGTCGACAAATTCAGGTTTTACAAACAGTGGACAAAAGGTATAAAAACAAGATGGCACTGTTGTAAGAAACTAACGTCTCGCTGCAAAGCTTCTTTGTTTACTATTGAAGAAGAGATTATCAAAATTTCAAGTAATCATAATCACCCCTGAGATGATAGTTCAGGATGCGACGCTCACGATGTAAACGCTTACGCGGGTACCATGACGCTTGCTATGATGTTCTGCGAGTTGGTCCGCATAGAATCAAACTCAATGTCTCACTGATGAACTTTTATAAAGTTTATATACACGTAGATTATGGAATTCACCTTGGTTTGCTTTTATTATTTATTCAAATTTTTGGCAAAGTTTTATCTCTCATGTGGTACGGAGGTCGGTGGATCCAACTATTGGGATGAACTTGACACGATTCAATTACATATTTATAGGTAATATTCAAGAAGTAGTGCTTCCCCGCAGGCCGTGCAGGAGAGTATATAAATCGGGAGTACAGGAGAGTGGGTCAAAAATTTGGTCATAGAGTTTGTCTTGTAGCTGCAGAGCCCAACGGTACATTCATTTTTGTTCTTGGGCAATTTCTTCTGGAGATATAAGCTGTTATTTGAATAATTGTAAAAATTTGCTCCCACAAAAAGACAACAAAAAAACCGGCCAGGAGCAGCATTTCTTAAATGTTACATATAGATGTATGTACTTGAATCGTGCTAAGTATCACCCCAGTAGAATTAAGTGTAAGGTAAGATAAAACCTTATTTTTCATAATGGTCACCAAGCGCAGAATATGCCCTCGTGAAAATAATATCCCACTAAAAACATAAATGTGAAAAAAGGGGTTCAGTACAAAGGCAATGTACGGTAGTCGCCTTCGCCGAAAAAAGAACTGGGATCAAATTGGGTGCCGAGGTTTATGGTGATCTTTCAGCCATAACTGGAATAATGTACAACGTTTTACACTTGTTTTAAAAGAAAGATTTTTTGGGTTCCTTAGTTACTGAATATGTAGAACTTGGCAAGTTAACTTTTTAGGGTTTTGTATCCAAAGGGTACCAAACTGGACTCTATTACAGTGTCCGCTGTCCGTCCATGTGTCCATCCGTCCGTCCGTCACAAGAGTCTACAAGTCACAAGAGTAGCCAGTTGAAATTTTCACAAAATACTTACATGGTCTCTACCACGGCAACTAAATAAAACAAATGAAACCCATGTATCCCCCTTGGTAAAGTAGCACTTATTAACGTTATTTGTCGGTAATACGTGCAAAATTCAAATTTGGTCAGTACCTCTACCATGAGTTTGCATAGTAAAATCACTAGACGTTACTACAGTAGTTAACGTGAAGACGCCATTCGAATAGTTAAGTAAAACAAAGGCACCATGAGTTTCGGACTCGATAACTACTGTCGTTAACGTTAACTCGATAGTAGGTACAGTTTTTGGCGTCATGTTGGTACCATAGCTTACCGTGTCTATGCTCACACTTATTATTGTATCTCTTTCTTATCAGTGAACTAAGACAAGGACAAAGTGATATATAGCCTACAAAAATGAAAAGTGTCATTTTTGTTTGGAGAAATATAATCTATTTGATCTTTTGAAATAAATAGTATAATTCTCGAATAACATAACCTATGTATCACTCTATCTTGATTTGATTTCCGTAAAATTTTAAATTTTCATATGGTACTTAAAGATTTAAATCATGAAACAAACGAGTAGAACTCAACTTGAGTTAATGGTGGATTTCATGGAGGTAAGTAAATCTATATCTGCTTAATATGTGTCACTCTGTACTAATTGTAATAATACAGCATTCTTGGTTAATATCAACATTTATACTTTAAAAAATGTTTATTGTTTACTTAAATTCAGAGTTTATGTATATTTATAGTCCATTAAATACTGGGCACGATCCAGGACTTCACAAAATCACGGACACGTTCTGTTTTCAGATGCGGTGACCGTCCGGTGAACCAAATGGTAGACTGAGCGCTTACCAAAGGTGGAATGAGCTGAGCAACTTGCTCAATGCTGATGTGGCGTTGCAAGAACGCCAGTTATGTGCAGAAAGGAAATTTATGTGGCAATAAACCCACCACCACAAATGGTAACACCAATTCTATTGACTCAACCGGGAATTTATGAAGAAGTAACGAATGAAGCTCCTGTAGAGGCATGGAATCAGCCATCGAGCAGTTCCCAGGCACCCATACAGGCTGTAGACACCACCCCTGCTGTCCCACCTGTTATCCATCCTGCTGTCACCTCTGCACCTGTGACTCTAAGGCGGCGCCGTCGTGTTCCCCTCTAATGAAGGGAACTCATACAATGAAGAGGTCGCCCTCACACACAAGTGTAAATTGGCTAGAGAGACGTTGCGTGAGTGGCATTCCTGTGAAGTAGAGACAGAGAGGCAACCGGCGCAGTGGCAAGACCTGTTAAGGCAGTTGCTCTCTATTATGGAGACAGTGGCCGAGTCTTTTAAAAATAGTTTTAATAAACTATAATTTAGTTTATGAAATACTAGCATTTGACTGCGGCTTCACTCGTGTTGAATTAGTTTTTGTGTACTCCTATAAATTCTTACAATATTTTTTGGACTGTTACCTACAGTAAACATAGCCGGTGAAAGGTGTGTGTGTGTTATACGCCTCTGTGTTTCCCATTTTGTACCTGTTTAGGTAGTTCCTCTCTATTATGGAGACGGTGGCTGAGTCTTTTAAAACATGATTTTATAAACTATAATTTAGTTTATGAAATACTAGCTTTTGCCTGCAGCTTCACCCGTGTTGAATTAGTTTTTGTGTACTCCTATAAAATCTGTCAATATTTTTTGGACTGTTACCTACAGTAAACATAGCCAGTGAAATGTGTGTGTTATATGCCTCTATGTTTCCCATTTTGGTATGTCTCTTATATAGCTTTCCCACGGGAACTGATTTATGGGATAAAAAGAAGCCTATGTCCTATTCCAGGTCTAGAACTACATTTATGCAAAATTTCAGCCCAATCGGTTTAGTGGCTACTGTGTTAAAGAGTAACAAACATCCATACATACATCCAAACTTTTGCATTTATAATATTAGTGGGAGTGGGATATAAACTAAACATTCTTGTTCCTAGGTCCAGCGGTTCGGTCTAGGCATTGATAGATCAGTCAATCAGTTAGGATACCTACTCTTTTATTTTATGACATTCGTTCATTCACAATTTAAGAGCTGTGCTCTTGTTGGTGAAGTTAAGTGAAGGTTTTTATGACATGTTATTATTAAAATGTGTGGAATATAAGAAAATATTTGTAAAAGATTATTTGTTTTATTTTGATCAATAATGATGGTTTTATAAGGTAAGTTAATGAGCTAAGGCTAGTTATGGCTAGTTGGTCTCGCTCGTCACAGCCACCTATACTTACAAGCCATGCGCATAGAATGACCCTATTAATGTTGCTTTTTTGTGGGTTTTTGTACACGTTGTTGAGTCTTTATTGTTTACAAAAAAGGCAATATTTTCATAGTTATTAATCGAGTCCTACAAAGTATATTTTCACTGCAGTTTCTTGATTTAGCCCTTCACCAATATAGTCAAATATCTACAACTTCATAGGTTTATTATTTCAATACGATGCTTTCATTCATCCTTTTTAAATGCCAATAAAATAAATAAAAAAAAAGACATGATCTTGCTAAGTTTCTTACCATATTCTTGTATGTTATTATATTTTATATAAGAATGTAACGAATTAGTATTTATTATATGGGTAGCTAGCTATCATTGTGTATTAAAGTATAGTAAAATTAAATATATTACCTATAATTCAATCCATGTATGGATATTAACTTATTAATGTAGACCCAAAACTCAATTTAATTTTATATGTTGTTTTTTCCTGATTTAAATTTAATTAATGTAATTGTTAAATAAAACCTTACATGCGATAAGTGTACATGATGTTCCTATATTGCAAAAATAAAGTATTCATTCACTCATAACCTAGCCCTAGAAGGATACCTTTTTCAATATAGTAGTCACTACACATTAAAAACACAAGAGAAAAAAAAAGAGAACAATACAAAATACATCAGGGCGGCTATTAAGCTGCCTACTAAGCTGCAAAGTATGATGCAGTATTGGTTTTAAATCATGTTCAGATAGCTCATTACTGCCCAAAAACACCTTTGAATTTGGTAATATAAGAACACTATTATGCACTTTTACTGGGTAAATAACATCTTTCGAGGTATTGTCTATATTTAGGGTATACAAATAAATGCACTGGTCTTCATATTTTATTTGCCACCCACTGTACAGCTCTGCTTTTCGCTTAAGTCTCTCATGTAGTTCACCAAAGCTTTGTATAATATCACTTACAATCAGCAATTCCTTTTTTTCATCACTTCTTTATTGACACTTTTTTCGTCGAACTTCAGGGTTAGCTCTAATTTTGGGGCATTCCTTGCTCAAATACTTCGGTAAATTGGGGAAAAGATGTGGCACTGCCCCAGGTACTAGTTGACAGCGAGTAAGTGTCATTTCCTCAACACTGCCATCACTATTATATATTTTATTTGTTTGGATCACTTCACCTGGGTTAAAATGGTTGCTGCACACAAATGATCCCTTGCTGGGTGTCCAGTCTGACCGTGGAATAGCTGCTATCCATTTTTTTCTTTGAGTTTCATCTCTTGGTAAGGAGAAAGTTGACACGGCTTCTTGACCGTTCTTTAACGATGAATCATAATTAGCTTTGCATTCAGGAATGCAGCAACGCCCGGGCATCTGTTGGAAAAAAGTGTGATAATTAATTCAAAGGAAATATGTATGATTTCGTTTAAAAACACCGAGACTAAATTTTAGGTTATATTTTGAGAAAATTGTGTTTAAACTAACTGTCATGAAGTGATTAATTGTAATTACCTTGGTGTAGCTTCCTTGATTAGGTTGCTGTGGTCTCGCTCGAGCTGCTCTTCCCAAAAATTTAACTAATTATTGCATGAAATCCTTTTAGAGGGATGTTCCATTATCACTCGCATTCTGGCCTGGAAGTGCCTTTGCTCTTCCGCTTCGGCTGCCACTACCATACGCCAGGCAAAATACACCCTCAAAGCCATCACAAAACACTATAATCCAAATAAAACACGAATTTAATAAGTTCAATATTTCTCCTCGGAGCAAAAATAGACGGTGAGTGCCGTTACTACTGTAGTTACGGTAACTTACTACAGCATCTGTCAAATTCACGACTCATGGTACGAAATTTGTATGGTAACTATAGTTACTATCGAATAGTTTACTATACGTTAACTACAGAGTACTCAACTATGACAACTCATGGTACCATTTTTAGTTCCTTTACTACACGCTAGGGGCGCTGTTCATAGTTTCATACAAATATCTTACTATAGTCGTTAACGTGTGTAGTAAGCGTAAACTCATGGTAGACCTACAGATTGTTGTACATACTTTGAAGTAAAATAATAAAAATAGGATTCCATACTCAAAGGGTTCCGAGTTGTTTATCGGGCGCTACCATTTTAGCGTCTTGTTTTTTGTCACCTTAATGTTGCTATAACATATTTATTGTTGTAATGTTTGTTTTTAGGGTTCCGTATTCTGTGGTGGTACGGAACCCTTTGTGCGTGAGTCAGATTCGCACTCCGTCAAATTATTTTCCTCGTACGCACAAAATCCTACTTACGATTTTATTTTAAGCATAGTTACATTAAGTTTGACTAACGAAGCGGAGCGAGGCTTTCCCTACATCTTGTATATTAATTTGCACATATTTGTTAATTCAGTTTGAACTCCGATTTTGCACAAAACTATTCTTATAGAATTTTATAGAAGCTCAAAACATCAGAATAAAATGCGTGCTTCACAGCAAATTATTTATGAAGCTTATAAATTAGCTCATTTTTATTACGTCACCAAATTGCTGTAATTTTATCAAAGTATCAAATGGCTGGTGCACGTAGCACTTATTTACAAATATTACGTAGCAAATCTTTTTTGTCTGCCTCAGACCGAAATATTTTTTTTTAATGATAATATAAGTAATGTCTAAGCTTAAATAAACTATTGTAAATAAATTAATTTACAGTGTTACCCTTTGATGAAATTTTCTTATTGACAATTCGCAATAATGCAATTCTGGAAAGTATGGTAAGGTCAAATAGATTTTTATGCAATTATAGTTTTGTTTACGCCTAATTAACATTAATCTTTTCAATTCCAATAGAACTAATAGTATTTTTTTGTACAATTCAGGAAGACCCCAATTCTTCACCGTCGACAACAGAAGAGTGCTCATCATGAACGGGTTCAAATATGGCATTCACAAGACTCGCAAAACCTATGTAGATTGGCGCTGCACTAAACACAAGTCTCAGAATTGTAAATCAGTGCTCAAAACTATCAACAACAAAATAATCTCCATTTTGAATGGACACTCTCATCCTCCAGACACCTACCATAAAATATAATTTGTGAATGAATTTTTGAAATATGGCATTTTAGATTGTTTTGTATCTTTACTGTATCTACCTCCATGTCGCGTCTGTAAATGGTTTTCGACTTCATCCTTAAATATTAATTTTATGATTGTATATATATGCAAAGGTATAGTTGATTCAATTATGTGTAATTTACATATTTGTAGGAATAAAATAAAATGTATTTTCTTTAATGTTATTCGCACAGAATGGAGATTTCATTGTCAAAAATCTAAATCGTACTCCTATTTCTAACACGTTCACAAAAATTAAATAAACGTAGCCATTACATAGAAAAAGTTATAATTAATAGCTGTTAGCAAGCACTTTGTTGTTCCAGGTGCAATACGTTTTGGAACTTCATCGCAAGGAAATCTATTGGTCTTAATCGACAACTTCAAGTTTTACAAAGAATGGACGAGAGGATCGAAAGCAAGATGGCAATGTAGTAAAAAGAGGAGTTCTCGCTGCAAAGCTTCTTTGTTTACTATCGATGGACACGTAGTCAGAGTTTCAAGTGATCATAATCATCCCTGAGATGATAGCCTTGTTCTGGATGTGATGCTAACGATGTAAACGGCTGCTGTCACGTGAGATCCCCGATGCCAACTGCGATTTGGTCCGCACAAAGTTAAACTTTTTGAATCACTGATGAACTGGTGAACTACTATAAAGATTATGTAGAGTATGGAAATCACTTTGTTGTTTTTTAAATGCACGTATTCTTATCCACTGTATTATGTACCCACCTTGTCCACCTTGTTTGCTTTTATTCCATAGCTAAGTTCTACCTGTTATAGTCACCAACCGCAGAATATGCCCTTTTGACAATAAAATACATAGCAATTATTTAAAGAGAAAAGCAAATTTGTAATGTATTAAAGAGTGTTAATAGAGATGCTAAAAGGAGGAGATGGTGGGTGGCTAGCTGTACCGGCTGTTCAATATGTGCTGGATGAGCGGTACGTGTTCTGGTAGGCTGGTGAAAGGCTATCATTGTCCCGCTATAACTCTAAAATAAATTTACAGCAGGAATGGAAAAGCTACCGTGGCGTAAGTCATATGGTTGGTAAGTTGTGTGCAAAAGTTCTAATTACGAGAGTGATGGATGAAACAGAAGAAAAATGTTGAGATCTACTGTACTAGCGGGATTTACAGGGTCGGAACCTACCCCATGTGGGAGATAGGCGTGAGTATGTGTACTATGTGATTTGTTAAGTACAGAAGTATTTTCTGTTTCAATTTGTTTTAACCAGATGGTATGGCCTTGGTATGGCCTAGCCAGTAGCTCGCATCAATTATCTATAGAGGTAAATAGAAAAAGAACTTTTTGGAGCACCTGATCAAGAGGATGCATTAAGAAAGGATTTTTCGAATTTCTTCCCATAAAGGGTTGAAACGGGGTCTAAACTTTTGTGTCTAAAATGAGGTCTCGGCTGGTACAACGGGGTGCTTATATCTAGCAAAAAGCATAATCTGGTATTGAATCCCAAGAAAAGTGTTGCAATTATATTTGGGACCAAGAATCAAGTTACCACAATTAAGGCACTTAATCCTGTTATAAAGTTAAATGATACAGTGATACCAATAAGCAATCTAGTGCGAAATTTGGGGCTCACTATGGATGAACAGTTGCGATTTGAAGATCATGTTCAACAGAAAATTGGCAAGTGCTTTGGTGCACTCAAGTCCCTTTATAAAATGAGGCCATTCCTCGCACAAAAGGTTCGCCTTCAGCTCTGTAACAGCCTTGTTCTCTCTCAATTAAGTCACTGTGACATAGTATTTGGTCCATGTTTGTTTAAAAAAACTGTTAAGGCTATTCAGCGCGTCCAGAATGCGTGCATGCGATTTTGCTATGCCATACCTAGGAGGGACCACATTACGCCTCATTTGATTGCAAGGGGGGTTTTAAACATGGCAAATTTCAGGGTATTAAAACTAGCGTGTCTAATGTTCAACTTATTAAATAGTAAAACCCCTGGGTACCTGCATGAAAAGTTGGTATGGTCCTCTAGAGCTCGGCGGCCACAACTAATTATTCCCAACCACACGCTTGTCACTACCAGAGGCTGCTTTAAGATAGCAGCATCTAAATGCTGGAACGTGTTACCGCCACCTGTTTGCGCGGCTAACACACTAGTCACCTTCAGAAAAAAATGTCGCAGATGGCTGCTTTCTTTGCAGTCCTTGGCTGGTGGTAGGCCTATGGTTCAGTAATGTGTCTAATAATATAAATTGTTTAATGTCAACTGTCTTAACTTTGTTCAACTTTATATAATTTTGGTACTTTTGCTTTCTAAATTCTGTGTGTTTTAATTTGTTTATTTATTATCTTTCTTTTTTGTGTGTTTCTTGTTAATTAAAGGCTAAGGCTGAAAATCGGTGGCTTTTTGTTTAAATAACAGACTGTCATAAGCCGAGTCTTAGACCGATTTGTCTCTTTTCATGTATAAAATTATTGTGTATAAAATTTATTGTGTTTTTTGAGACAAATAAAAAGCTTTTATTATTATTATTATTATTATATGGGTAACCCACGTGAAGTTGTGGGCGTCCTCAGTAAAAAAATATATTGAATTGCAACGAAAATTCTTGGTTTACTTCTATTAAGTGCTTTGTTCCAGGTTCAGTAGGCTATGAAACTTCGTCGTACGGAAATCCGTTGATCTTAGTCGACAACTTCAGATTTTACAAACAATATACGAGAGGAGTGGAAACAAGATGGCACTGCAGTAAAAAAAGGAGATTTCGCTGCAAAGCTTCTTTGTTTACCATTTGCGGAGAGATTGTCAGAGTTTCAAGTGATCATAATCATCCCTGAGATTATAGCTTTGTTCAGGATGTGATGCTCACGATGTAAACGGCTGCTGTCACGCGGGATCCCTGATGCTAACGATGTTCTGCGTTTCTCCGCACAAAGTTAAACTTTTTGAATCACTGATGAACATAATTATTAATATAATAAATATAATTATAGAACTCGCCTTGTTTGCTTTCAACATTTTACGAAATTTTTGGCAATGTTATATCTGTTGTGGTTAACAACAGTCGAATATTCCCTCGTGACAACAATATGTACATAAATATCAATTAATTTATTTGTTTAACATGCTATTTGTATTTTCTGTTCCAATAAATCCTTAAATATTACAAGGAAAGTTATGGTATAGTAGTAATTAACATATTGTAAGAATAATTTTTTTTTTCCTAAATATTATTCGCATAGAATGGAGTTTTCACTATCAAAATCTAAATAGTCCCCGTATTTCTTACACTTCTACAAAAATTTAATAAATGTAGCCATTACATAGAGCAAATTATAATTATGCAATTACTTATTCAAGGTTTAATTCGTTTTGAAACTTCGACGCACGGAAATCGATTGATTGTAGTCGACAACTTCAGGTTTCACAAAGAATGGACGAGAGGATTGAAAACAAGATGGAAATGTGGTAAAAAAAGTAGTTCTGGCTGCAAAGCTTCTTTGTTTACTATTGAAGGAGAGATTGTCAAAGTTTCAAGTAATCATAATCATCCCTGATGTGATATCTAGCTTTATTCAGAATGCGACGCTCACGATGTAAACAGCTGCGTTCACGCGGGATACATGACGCTTGCGATGGATGTTTTACGAGTCGGCCCGCACAAAATCAAACTTTCTGTATCACTGATGAATTGATTACTATAAATATTATATAGAGTATGGCACTCACCTTGTTTGCTTTTATTATTTTCCCATATTTTTGCAAAGTTCTATTTGTCGCGGTAAGGCTTTAGTAAAAAAATCAGAAATCAGAATTTTATTTACCGAGTAACAGTGGTTGTTATGTAAGGTATGTCATTAATTAAATTAATTAATATAGGTATATACTTAAAACTAAGTATGTATATAGTTCTATCATTAATAATTATGATAATAGTTAATGTCATAATTTTCCAGTAGTCAAAAATCATAATATGTTACGGGTCTTGTAGAAGCAAAATGAATAAAATTCAACTTAAGCAGATAGCTGTATATTTGGGCAGCGATTCCCCTTACAAAAACTTCTACTTGACGTATCGTTGAATAATGGCGGCTGTCGAACTCATCCCTCCATTTTTATAATGTCCGAGCTCAAGTTTCTTACCGGAAGTTGAATACAATATTATAAATTTATAGCCAAAAGATTCTAACCATTGAATTCTAGGTTTACTGCTATATAAATACATTAAATATTTAGATGATAATTGTAACGAGTATTAATAAAGAAATTGATACATATTTGGAAAATACAGTTGATGATATCGATTGACACTACTTGAACCTATAAATGTTGGCGCCACTGTAGTTGGCGCCAAAATAAATTACTAGAAAAACTCTTACAGAATAAACTAATTACATTTATAAATCACTTGGTATAATAATTATTGATTTATGTAAGCGTGCTCGCAGTTACTGGTGGGAGTAGGGGTCAATGGTTAACACTCGGCCATCCTGCGTTTGCCGTGTCCCACGGCGCTCATTCGTTGTTTTCGTATCACCAATCGTGATCTGGAAATGAAAATAAAAGTGGACAGCAATTTGCTACTTCATATAAATAATATAAGGAAGAGAATTTTTAATGGTGCGAAGATTTTGCATACGAGTTAATTGGAACTATACCGGACTGGCAATCCTGCCTTGACCTGTCTTCTGAAAACTCTTACAGAGTTTCTATGTGAAAACCAATGAGAAAATAAAGTACTACTCAAGATAAAAACTGAAGAAAATTCATAATTCTTGCGTTGGTAAGTATTCAAGCTAATTAATTGTAAATTAAGACATTGATGAGCGTCAGACACACGTAGAGTTGTTTTTATAATTTCTCAAAACTTGAACTTTTCGTCACACACACATCTGCAGCATAATGTCACACAGACATTTTATAAAGTAGCATAATGTCACACAGACTTTATAGAATTACGTTACTAAAACTAATTAATAAGTACAGCTTATTTTCCTGCTTCGCCATGTCACACAGACCTTAATTGTCACACAGACTTTAATTGTCACACAGACCTTAATTGTCACACAGACCTTAATTGTCACACAGACCTTAATTGTCACACAGACTTTAATTGTCACACAGACTTTAATTGTCACAAAGACTTTAATTGTCACACAGACTTTAATTGTCACACAGACTTTAATTGTCACACAGACTTTAATTGAATAACGCACAGCTATTATTCTGCTTGTTCAAGTCACAGAGACTTGAATTTATAGTCACACAGTCATTAGCAGCATTACGTCACACAGACTTATCTATATAAATAACTTCTGAGTACAGACTAACGATTTTTTTCTTCAAGCCACACAGACATCTAATTTTTGTACCTACAATGGTACCGATAACCCGATAACATTATTTTTTCTTAATAATCCATTTTTTCCAGATCATATTCGTCAGTAACTGCATCAAAGAAGATCAAATAAATACCGGACGAATGAACGAACTTAGCAGGATCATAAAATCAAATATTACACTCCATTGTTGATCATATTTTATTCACAATAATAAAGGACATGTTTATATTACTTATTTGACACCCACAATTTACGTTTACTATGGCAGTAGTATTCTTTAAATGCATTTAGGACAATTTTTAATTCAGCACTAGCAATTTAATTATCTGTTATTTTTTCAAATTAATTAGGTATTATTTGCACACATTAAAATTAAATTTCTTGCATAGGTACGTAAGAGTATTAAATCAATATTTTCTGTTTAGGGCTTAGGTGCTAGCTCTCTAACAAATCAATCAGGTCGTCCCTATCCACATCTCTGTCACTAGCGGAGCTATCTGCATCGGATACCACAGCTTTGTATGGTCTTAATACTTCACCCCGTACAACCGCACTAAACTTTTTATATCCTTTCATGCCTTTGACACTACAGATTGTGTAACGATCTATGTGCGTTTCAGCCTTAAAAACCTTGTAAGGACCCGTGTAAGGACTTTTCAGCTTTTGCGAGACTTTAGCAGCATTATCTTTAGTGGCTCCCCCCTTCCACAAAACTAATTGTCCCACTATATACTTCCGACATTTCTTACGATTACGATCAAATCTTTTCTTCATTAAGGTCATGTTTCTGTCTATTCGTCGTTTAGCTATTTCTCTTCTACTTTCTAACGCTTGCTCTTGAAGAACAGAATTTTTAGATTTTCTATCGTGATATGCTGGTAAACGAGAGTTTTCATGTCCAAACATAAGTTTAAATGGGGAAAAACTAGTTGCAGAGTTTGGTGTATTATTAATGCCCCAAACTACATCAGTCAATTTCTCATCCCATGTGCTCTCGCTTTCAGTCATCGTGTTTAACCCATCGATAATTGTTCGATTAACACGTTCAACCTGCCCATTTGACCTGGGGCTGGCTATAGCATTTAAAATGTGTTTGAACTGAAACTCTTCCGCAAACTGCTTAAAATAGCGACTTGTAAAGGCTACTCCTCTATCTGTTACTATACGAGTTGGGTTTCCGAATTGGGCAATAATGTCTTTCAATGTTTTGATTGTTTCGACAGAACTACAGTTTCTGACTGCCCTGGCAAACACGAATTTTGTAAATGAGTCGATAACAACTAGCACGTATGTGTTTCCCCTCCTAGTCTTAACAAAGGGCCCCAAATGATCGGCGTGAAGTGTATGCATCGGTATTGCTACTTTCTCTATAGGATACAATTCCCCTTCCGTCTTGCCGTAGTTCCCCTTTCCATACGCGCATTGCAGGCAGGACCTGGTATATTTTCGTATAAAATGGGTCATTCTGGGAAACCAAAATTGATCTTTTATTGCTTTTTCACATCTTTCAAACCCTGGGTGCCCAATTTGGTCGTGGTATTTTTGCATTAAGCTGTATTTAGCAAGCTTGGGAATGACGAATCTTTCACCATTTAGAGTCTTTCTATAAAGAACGTCATCTCTAAATGTATAGTTATTAACAATATCAGGGTTGTTAGTTTTTTCACGTAATTGCCTAATAATACTTTGGGTATTTTCATCCTGTAACTGGAGGGTAACTAACCAATCAGACTCATCAATCCTAAGCATATTCCCCACAACAGGACTCGCTTTATCTATGACGGGATTCCTGCTTAACGCATCTACATGCTTCATTCTTTCCCCTGGTCTGTACTCAATTTCTAGGTCAAAGTCTTGTATAGTTAGCCACCATCGAGCTATGCGGGGAATCAAATCCTTTTTAACCAACGTAGTCCGTAAAGCCGCACAGTCAGTAACAACCTTGACTGGAATTCCAGTTAAATATATACGAAATCGTTTCAGTGATTCGACAACTGCTAGAGTTTCTAGCTCGTAGCTATGGTAAAATTGTTCTTCCTTTGACGTAACTCTGCTAAAGTACGCTATGGGTTTTAGTGACCCATCAGGCTGGGTTTGTAAGCAAATTCCACCCAAACCTAGACTACTTGCGTCTGTATGCAGCTCTGTTGCAGCTTTGCTATCATAAATTCCCAATACGGGCCTTTCGACAAGTTTACGTTTCAAAGTTTGAAACGCTTCTTCTTGTTTTGAGCCCCATTCCCATATTACGTCTTTCTTTGTGAGCTGCGTCAAAGGAAGAGCGATCACGGCAAACCCACGTATGAATTTCCTAAAATATGAGGTCAGTCCAATAAATTGTCGAATCTCATGGACGTTTCGTGGTGGTTTGTAATCAGCTACACAGTTTATTTTAGCTTGCCCAGGCTTGATCGTACCAGCTGCAATCTCATGACCTAAATAATTGACACTGGTTTTTAAAAATGAACATTTGTTCAAGTTTAATTTTAGGTTAGCTTTTTGAAAAAGTTCTAAAACACGCCCTAGTAATTCTATCCCTGCTTTTATTGTCACTGTAGGTAACATGACGTCATCAAGAAAAGAGGCGACTTCACCTCTTACGTCATTGAGTACAATACGAATTAAGCGAGAAAATACGGCTGGCGCATTTGCCAAGCCAAAAGGCATTTTCAAGAACTCATATTGACCTGATGGAGTAACGAAAGCCGTTTTGGCCACTGAATCATCTGATTCTGATACTTTGACCTGGTAATAACCTTGGGCAAGATCAAGGGTCGTAAAGTAATTTTTACCTGCCAACTTTGATACTTGATCCTCAATATGAGGCAATGGATGACGGTCTTTCACAGTTATCGAGTTCAAAGCCCTATAATCGATACACAGTCTGTAATCTCCACCCTTTTTTTTAATGAGTATTACAGGACTAGCATACGCCGATGTGGATTCGCGAGCTATACCTGCTTCAATTAAATCATCAACTTTTGCGTTAAGAATTTCGTTTTCTTTATGAGATACTCGATATGGTTTACAGTAAACTGGTTTGTCAGTTGTTGTCTGGATACGCATTTTAATTAAATCCGTGCTACCTAAATCCTTAGTATCCCTCGCAAAAAGGCGACTAAATTTATCCAATAGTGACATGAGCCTGTTGTAATCCTCTTTTTCTAGTACACCTACATCAACATTATGTAACTGTCCGAACTGATTATTCGAAACCAACTGCTGAAATGGATCGACCGTCAAGATGGTGTCATTATTACTGGATACAAGGGTGACAAGCTCACCACGTGCTATCAATTTGTGCGCTTGCCATGAGATATCTTCATCACTTAGGTTAATAACCTTTAAATAACCTCCAATGCAAATAACTCCCCCGGGAATAGCATAACACAATCTGCCTAGTTGAAAATATACCGGAGATGTCAGAAATAGTAAACATTTGTCCTCGGATATGATATTCACGTATACTTCAACCAAAGTAACACTTTGTGCTAATGCAGTTACATCATGTTTGAGACAGACACCGAATTTAGTATTAAAGTCAGACTCTTCTAGTTTTATTTGTTTCAGGTAGTTTTCTAATTCATGGGTTTTCACAAATCTGGCAGAATTCATAGTAGTCACTAAACTAACACCCGCTTGATTGATCATTGATTGGCCAATTATTAAATCTATTTCAGGCAGGTCATAATTTGTTATCTCTGCATAACCGACTAAACAGACATCATCTATAATCACATTTATAAATGTTTTCCCCAACGATCGTGAGTGAGCACCTCCAAAACCCTTCATCACCACGGTAGAATGCAAAATTTCGAGATTAAGTTCTGTTGCCTTATGTAACGTTAGAATATTAAATACATTTCCCGTATCAATATATGCAACCATTTGTTCGCTTCCAAGGTAAACGAAGCGTTTGTAAATGCTCAAAAAAACGGTAGTAGTGGTGTACATGACATGACTTACCCGGGATGTCTGATCTTGTTGGCGAGATGAGGTTGAAGCGGCAAACCAGCACGTCGCAGATGTGTGTCCCGTGCGTTGACACGTATCACAGCGCTGTTGTCCTCTGCAGTCGCGTGCCTCGTGGCCCATCCTGCGGCAGGAGTAGCATCGCTTGAGTCCCGTCGCTAACGTTGTTGTTGCAATCCCCTCGCCCGTTCCTCTTCGCCATGTTGATTTCCGGGATGTGACGGTTGCTTCCACTTTTCTATAATTTTCTAATGACGACAAATACCCGTAGTACAGCTCCTTCGGTGTGTCACACCGGTATGCCTTTGCATTGGCACGGAGGTCGTTAGGTAGCCCTTTGATGATGCAGGAAATCGCGTTTTGACCTTGAATGTCACATTTCTTGAGCAACGATAACTTGTCGTGATAGTACTTGGTCATTGTTTCGGTCTCTTTCTTACTCCTAGCCAGCATAGCTTCAAGTCTGTCAACATAATCAACAGATCTCGGAAAAGCTGTTTCGAGAGCAGTCTTCCATTCTCCCCACGAGAGACAATAGTCATCAAGATCATCGTACCAGTGCCTTGCTGAACCTCGCAGACGAAGTTGCATTATAAATTGCCGATCAGTTGAGTCCCATCCGTAAACATCACCCAACTGGTCAATTTTGTGAAGCCAGCTACAAACATTCGTCGTGTTATCTTCTGGCCGGAATTTCGCTATGATTTCAGCATCTGCGTTTGTGACTCGACGTCTTCTCTGATACGTAGGCGGTGTGTCTTCGCAAGTAATCTCGGCATCGGTATCTTGAGCAATTCGACGTCGTTTTCTTTGTGTTGAAGGGTCGTCTTCGTTAGAAGAAAAAAAAAACGGATTTTCTTCGTCTTCAGGGGCGGTTTTCTTCTCTTCCGTGATGCCCAAGCCAGCAGCGTAGGGTCCCGACATTTTCAAAAGAATCCCACTTCTGAACTGTTACGGGTCTTGTAGAAGCAAAATGAATAAAATTCAACTTAAGCAGATAGCTGTATATTTGGGCAGCGATTCCCCTTACAAAAACTTCTACTTGACGTATCGTTGAATAATGGCGGCTGTCGAACTCATCCCTCCATTTTTATAATGTCCGAGCTCAAGTTTCTTACCGGAAGTTGAATACAATATTATAAATTTATAGCCAAAAGATTCTAACCATTGAATTCTAGGTTTACTGCTATATAAATACATTAAATATTTAGATGATAATTGTAACGAGTATTAATAAAGAAATTGATACATATTTGGAAAATACAGTTGATGATATCGATTGACACTACTTGAACCTATAAATGTTGGCGCCACTGTAGTTGGCGCCAAAATAAATTACTAGAAAAATTCTTACAGAATAAACTAATTACATTTATAAATCACTTGGTATAATAATTATTGATTTATGTAAGCGTGCTCGCAGTTACTGGTGGGAGTAGGGGTCAATGGTTAACAAATATTCACAATACACGAAAGTCCTAATATTAGAAAATGGTTTGTAAATGTACAATTCATGAGTAAATGAATTTTTGTCAATCTTGTCCGACATATATTCTGTTAAATTGTAATAGTTATTATTTGCAAAAAAATAATTAATTTTGCTTTTAAAATCATTAAGGTGTAATCTTGTCACATCAAAAGGAAGCTTATTGTACATATCTAGCTTTATTTGCATTCCCTGTTTGTATGTTTTACATAATCTAGTTTTAGGAACTACTATTTTTCCCTATTTCTGGTTTGGTATTCATGTATGTCCTTTCTTTTAGGAAATTTATCTTTAATTTTATGAATTTCTATAAGCGATTTATATATAAACAACGAAATGACAGTCATGATGGAATTTGCTTTAAAATAATTTCGAGCCGATGTAAATCTGTTTAACCCGTTAATGATTCTTATTGATTTTTTTGGCAAATGAGGACTTTTTTATTTCAGTTGCGTTTCCCCATACAGTTATGGCATAGCTTATTACCGAATATATATAGGCATAGTAGACTGTTATTAAGGTTTTTTTGTCAATTACGGCTTTAATTTATAAAGCGCGTAATTAACGCTTGCCATCTTTTTACATGTTTTCAAATCATGTGATAAATGGTTTAGTTTGCAATCTATGTCATAACCGAGAAACGTGGTTTTGTTACACAGAGCTTCATCGTTACTGCTGCTTTTGGTTTTGAATGAAAGTGTTATGGTTTTCTTTGCACATTGGCCCGGAACCAGCTTGTTAGTAAGCTTATTGCCACTTCTGTTTTTTCCTCTACTAGGACTTGGTTTTTATCCTTTATACCAACTTGCGTGTCGTCGGCAAATAGTGTTACATAAGCCCAGCCCGGTAAACAGTTCGCTAAATCGTTTATGTACACAAGAAACATGTAGAATGACAATCAAAATTCCAGTTCCAAAGCCTTATTTACTACTATTAAGTGTTTTGTTCCAGATTCAATACGTTATGATACTTCATCGTACGGAAATCGATTGATCTTAGTCGACAACTTTAAGTTTTACAAACACTGGACGAGAGGATTAAAAACAAGATGGTGCTGTAGTAACAAAAAGAAGTCTCGCTGCAAAGCTTCTTTGTTTACCATTTGCGGAGAGATTGTCAAGGTTTTAAGAGATCATAATCATCCCTGAGATGATAGTTTTGGTCAAGATGCGACGCTCACGATGTAAACGGCTGCGGTCACGCGGGATCTATGACGCTTACGATGTTCTGCGAGTTGGTCCGCACAGAATCAATCTCTTTTTTACTGACAAACTAATTAATATAATACCTCACTTCGCTTCGCATGGTCCTGTTTTATACCAATAAATACTGCAACTATCACTCTGAAATTTTTATATAATAAAGGTGAGGACTAATGCTATGTCCATATTGTTATGAAAACGTGATTCCATTAAATTTTCTCGATAGAAAAAATTACAAAGTTACCTCCAAACCGTACAATAAATGATAGCATTCAATGAATACTTGAAATTAGATCTGAAACTTTGCATAATATAACTGATATTAGTATAAAGCAGCTGCAGACTGTTCCATAAAAATGAAAAAACCATCAGTGTAGCCGCAATTTCAAAATAACTGATGTTTTTGCGTGCGTGGCATCTGATTAGAGTAGGATAGACAGTTAAAAAGCAGAAGCGTTAGAGCAGGAGTGAAAATTGAGGTATTATCGGGCCTTAAGTGTATGGAACTCAACTTGTTTGCTTGTATTATATTCCGAAATTTTTGGAAAAGATCTATCTGCGACGATTAGGCTGAACACCTACAGCTGAATATGCCCTTGTTGATACAGTATTTAGTGTGTTATTTGTGTTTTCTGTTTGTTCTGTTCTAATCACATGATATGGCCTAGTCAGGACCTCGCATCAATTTCTTTAGAAGTAAAAGTCAGGTAAGAAAAATTTAAAATAGCAGAACATTGTTATTTCTCTCTTTATCATGCTCAAATATGAGTAGCGCTGACAGCTATCACAGGGCTTAAGACACATTTTACGGACTGTAGGAGCCGGTGCGTACCTCAGGCAGGTGCCGAGTCTGGCAATATAAGGAGTAATATCGCCAGCATCGTTTGGCAGCGACCTCAAGAAAAAAACAAGAGCTTTATTTTTTCAAATTAAGCTAGAATAATTTTCAGATCAAGCAGCCAATTTGCAATAAAATTTTTATTTTGCAATAAAATTAAGCCTCTGTTAACCTGTTTAGAGAAAAAGTAGAGGGTAGCACAATCCATGTTCACGTCCCATTGAAAGGAGACACCAGTATATACTAATAATAAAGAAAAATGGTAAAAAGGCCGTGTCTGGACATTAAATATTTTCGCGAAATTTTAAATGAAACGGGTTATTAGTAATGTACTGAGGCCATAACCACAATTTTTAAGAATTTTTGTCTGTTTCTGTCTGTCCGTGCGTTCGGTTTTATCTCAAGTACGGATTTGGATGTGGTTTTTTATTATCATTGTAGTGGCCCTCACGGCCCTGGTCAACAAACTTGGCTACAGGGGGTATTGATAAAATAACGCCCAACCCGAAAATGGGGCAGAGATAAACGGTGGCGGAGCCGCAGGCGTACATTTCATACATTCGTTCGTATTATCTGATAAGTAAATTTTGTTTCAGTAGCTGAGTTTTTACCGACGAATAAAGGTAATTACGTGCTCCGAGTAGGATCTCATACGTATTGGTGCGTCAAGGAGAGGTTTGTTCCCAACAAAGTCTGCCAGTGGTACTGTTCAAAGAGGAGTGGCAGGAAGTGCCTCGTATCCTGTCGCACCATAGACTATTCGCTCATCGCCGTCATCGGACAACACAATCATTAGCGACCGATGTTCCTTCATCACGGATTCTAGTCAAGTCTAGTACAATTTATTGTATTTATACTAAGTTAAAATAATAAATATTTGCTTTAGCATTTCTGTCTTTTATTTATTTTACATTATATTTTATACAAACAATTGATATTTCAATATTATTATTATATTATGTTATATTTTGAAGAAACAATTAGTATTTAAATTAATAAATATTTGTTTTAACATACCTAAGTAGTTATTTATTTTCTATAATATTCTACGAAACCAGTTAATATAACTATTACAAACAGGTTACAATAAAATAAATAAAATAGGATAATATAAATATACTCAACTGATGCCGGGTCCAGATCGGACCCGAAATATATATTGAATTTTTATTATTTTTGTGCGTTTTATAAATAAATATGAAAAATAAATAAAAAATAAAAAGCTTTAAACAGCGAAATATTTATTTATTAAAAAATAAAATAGGAACAATTCTTTTTTTTTTTTTTTTTTTTTTTTTATTTATTTATTTCTGGTAAATACACAGATAACAAAATACAATAACGCCAAACTGTACAACAGTTTGTTGGCGTGATGCGCTCTTTACACTGAAGATTACAGTTTCTTAATTATAAAAACACAAGTTAATAATAGTAAATAATAAAAATTACAATTTCAAAACGGCTGTTTTTAATTTAATCTTTAAACAAGGTAAATTTATTTTTTCTTTATTTAGTAGAAGAGGCTGGAAGAGCTTATGGTTACAAATTCTTGGTGTCAATTGTCTTCATTGCAGCATTTTTAGATTAGTTATATTTTATTTTTATTTTACGGCAGTGATTAACGATATAATTTGTAAATTTACTTACAGTTGTTCTCAAGTTATTTGAAGAGGAAGATTCCACCCCATACGTTATAGCAGACGGTTACAGATTCGGTCTACAAAGTAAGAGGGGCGACCGGACTCGATGGCGCTGCGTGAGGCACAGCATCGGCTGCACGGCTGCTATCAACTTGCTCGGAGATCAGCTCACCAAGGAGATCAGAGAACATAATCACAGTGGGATAAAGGAAGCTAAACCAGATAAGTGTAAGTTGCAAGGAGAACGCTGTCTTAAAAAGATTCGCAGTTACTTGACAAACATATCGTCATGAGATGACTCCCCGAGTGAACTGTGAAATACAAGTCAGTTCCACACTTGGTACACACGCTTTTCACCGATGATTATTATGTCCCAAATGTGATGGGTGGCGACTGGTGAGCTCTATCGCCGTATTTGGGGGACAATGGACCAACAGCTTAACGCACCTTCCGAAGCACCCAGATCGAACTCAAATTAATTATGCATATCGGGTATTGAACCCACGACTTCTGGGTTATCAGGCATATGCTCTACCACTCGGCTACAAAGGCGGTCACATATAAAATAATTTTCATGAGAACCAAAAGGCAAATCCAAATACGTATCTACTACAAAAATATTGGCCCGAACATTATTAACACATTCGATAATACAACTAAAACAACGACAAAAGGTAGTTAGTGAATATATGAACTTTTGCTGGTTTATATACATTTGAGATAAAATCATCGTTGTACCATTTTTTATAAAAATGAATACCCTGAGCGATTGACGGATCTATTAAAGCCTAGGCCAAACTACCTAGGAACATGTTTGGGCTGTTAAACATCCGCTAAGAAGGGGTTTTAGTAAATCACAACGGGTTCAGAAGAAACGGGATCCACTTAGAAAACGCGAATAGTATGTGATTTTATTTACTGCTACAAATTTATTTAAAAAATAAAAAATTGTTGAAATTGGTCAATACTACAAATAAATAACAAAATTATGTTTTACTACATTTAAAAGTGAAATTCAGAGTAGGGTTTACTGTCGTTCAAGAAATTTTCGTATTTTTACTGGACTGCTTTGAGAATCGATACAATTGACTTCGTAATTAACTTTTAACGTCATTGGTGTACGTATTTAATATTACCGCATTACATTGTTTTCGCAACGTGCCGTATAGCAGACTTAAAATTCAAAGTATATTTTGTATTTACAGCATCCCAGTTTCGTTTTGGAATGGAACCAATTACATGTAAGTAATGAAATTTCATTAAATTTTTTTGTTACTAAAGATATATTTAAATGTTTTATTAATTTATTATTGTTATAAACATCAGTTTATAAAGAATGTTACGAACTAAACCCGATTTTAGGACTCTTCAGCGCAGGAGAGAGCCAATAGATAAGGTTAAAAGGTTAGGCATGGTGAATCGCGCCACAACCACCATTCATAACCTTTGTGGCTATTTTTTATAACCATCCAAAACCAGTTTGTCTTTAAATATATTTTTATTATAAGTTATATATTTTCTTTATTTATAATCACCCTGAATATTACACCGTTTATTCCTTACAGGCATAAAGTACTACGAAGACATAAAATCTCGCCGATATGCCGTCATAAATGGGTATAAATTTGGTTTCCAGTCAATAGATGGTCAAAATTCTCGTTGGCGCTGCACCAAGCACTCCCAGGGCTGCAGAGCTGCTGTAGTCCTAAATGAAGATCAGATCATCCAGATGAAAAAAGGACATGATCATGCACCTAAAGAAGAGGCGATCAGAAAATTATTGTTTATCAAATCTGTAGATCAGGATTTTAAACCAAGACCGGCCAAGGAAGCTGATGTAGAGGTGGAAGGTAAGTGCTTTTTACAAGATGTACGTAAAAACGAATAAGATAAAGGAATACGAGGATGTATGGTGACATACTGAACGGCCAATTCAAGAGCACCCGGCGGGTTAGAAAAGCTTTTATGACTTGATTGATGGATGTCGAAAATGTAAAAGAGGTGTGTAAGGATCGTAGCAGATGGTAATATTAAACAGTATTATTGTTATATTTTCAGATAGTTCTACTGAAATTGAAGTTAAAATGGAACCAATAAAATGTAAGCATTTCTTTTAAAATCGTGTAAAAGCGGCAGCCCCTATAGCGTAAATTCGGTGTCTACTATTTACGACATGCATGATTCAACAACGGTTATACTGATGGAGCCGATATATTCGGTATGTTGGTGGACAATCTGGGATGATGTAAAAAATATTCGTAAAGAAACATTTAGAAAAAGAAAATGGTTATTTCGTTCGGGGTTTCTTATCAAGCGTATTCCTAAATACATGGTGAATCAAAACTAAAGCAAATAGATAGATAGCAAATTTTACTTTAAGGACCCTTTATTTTATTTTTAAATTTAAGGAATACTGCATTCAAAGAATTTAAAAAAATCACCCGCATAATCCGGGAATCGAATCAGACCAATGGGAAAAAATAAACAGCCTGTATGGAAGGGTCAAACATATGAACCAAATTCTTCGAAGTAACATGGTATCATAAATCAAAGGAAAACCATGAAATTTTACATTTTAATAACGACACTTTTGAAGATATCAAAAATTCAAAATTGTTAGAAGCAAAACAAAATTTTTTTTAATTCTTTGAATGCAGTTTTCCTTAAGTTTAAAAATAAAATAAAGGTTCATTTAAGTAAAACTTGCTATCTCTTATATTTAAGGAAGTACCCTCCAGGGGGCATTTGTTTGGTTCATCCTGTATACATAATAATCTTCGTTGATGGAACTAATTTATTCCTTACGACATATAATTAATATTTATACTATTTGTTGAAATATTTCGTAGAGTTTTTGTAAAGCTATTATAATATAATTATATTTTTGTTTCACAGGCTTGAACTTTTACGAGGACGATAAATCCCGCCAATCTATAGTAGTTAACGGCTACAGATACGGTCCAATGCTCACTTACGCAAGTCCAAATACACGTTGGCGATGTAATAAGCATACAAAGGCCTGCAAAAGTGCCTTCGTTCTGTATAATGACCAGATCAAGAAAATCAAATATGTGCATAACCATCGACCTGACGATAACCTGACCAGGAATTTAGTTTTAATTAAATCTGTGGATCAAATGCCGCAACCATACAAAGAGGAGCCGGACTTGAGCGAAGTTAGAGATTTAGATGTGAAGGCTGATTACCCTCCCTCCCCGACGCCGACGGAAGTACCATCTCCATCTTCAGTCGATGAGTGATGAAAAGCAAAAACATTATTATTATTTAATTATTACTTCTTATTTTTGTTACACTGATATAAATAAATATTTTTCAATACCTTTCTGTTTTAAAATTTTTCACTTACAGAAATTCTTATATAGGATGGCTATTCCGGCATTATTGCGCATTCGCAATATCAGTCATTGTTTATTTGTTTAAAATTTGATAAACGCCATGCGATGAAAATTGGAGTGACTAAACCACATCAAATAATAACTATAGGATATAAGGAATGCTCATTATAAGTTTTCAATCAAGAAAGTCAATACATATCCGTACAAAATCCATTTTAAAGTCACCCGCAATCTGCCTTCGCAATTTTTGCGCACGTGCCAGAATCGAGGGTCTGAGGTGCAATTGTGTAAGCCAATGGTATTCAAATTCGATTGCCATATGGCTATTCGGCTAAGCAAATTAGCCCGTTTGACAATTGAAATCGCAAGTTTTTGGTTCTCAACAACAAAACAAGACAATCGTATTCATTTGACAGCCAAGAATGTACGATTTCAATTTTCAAACGGGCTAATTTGCTTAGCCGAATAAAAATCAAAAAAAAAATCAAAAATGTTTATTGTGGTAACCAAATATTTTCTTAATTACAATTACAACTGGAGCCTTCTTTTAAGTAATAAATACCTGTAACAGAAGAATAGCCATATGAGACAATCAATTTGAATACCATTCTGATGAGTGTACAAGCTATTTTTTGTTTTTATAATCGTGATACTACTTACAATATTTATTGAATTCAAAGAGGTGCCTGGGAGACGTCTTGTGTATCCGATAAAGAGAATTTTACGCGAGTTGGGGTTTTGAATTGTATGTGCTAATAATTAATGAATTGTATGATTAATCGCTCACAGCATATTTTCGAACATTTGATTTTCTTCGTTCGGTTTCTTTTTTCACTGATTGAACCCCTTTATTTGGGAGTCACATGGAACGTTGACATTAGCTTTTGCTATAATTTCAGGGGCAATTTTCACACTATCACAGTGGGGTAACCCAGTTCTTCAGACCGGTGAATATAGGTTTAAACGAGCTCGCATCAGAGGTCCCAAGGTACGATGGTAGTGCAACAAAAGTAGCCGAGGGTGTAGAGCCTCCACAATCACAGTAAACAGGGTCATTGTTAAAACTCTCAACTCTCACAGTCATGTGTAGCGTGGTTGTATCAAAATCAAAATCAAAAACGTAAAATATACATTGTGATATTCGTTTGTAAAGAAACAGAACTGATTACTTTAGTGGGTCGGACATGTCACAGGTTAGTTATTTTGGAGATGAAGCTAATAAACACTACCACAAAAACTGGTAACCCAATCATCCAAATAGCTCAGTTTCAGTTCAAGGCGCATACATATCCTAAATTAGCAACTCCACGTGTCTTGGTACAAATATCGACGGAAAAAATATAAAAATTACGTTTATTGCGAAAAAATGCAATTATTGTACAGAGGCGAGCTTAATATTAATTAGTAGATTATAGAGGCAAGTACGCGATTTCCGCAACGCCAAACGCGACCAGTTAAAAGCCCGACCACCCGCGGTCACTCGCTTTAATTATGTAAATGGCGATTTTCTACGTGTGTCTGGTGCCGGGTATTGTTGAGGTACTAGAATCTTACTCGCAAATGCCCTCAAAATGATTCGGGTTATTCGGAGTTAGAGCACAGCTCTCAAACAGGCATAACAAGGTGGCCCAACATTGCCTCGGACATAGATTGATGGCGGTACATCCATCCCCAATTAGGCATTATATAAAACAGACTGATGACGGGCAGTGGCGTCATTGGTGCGAGGGTCTCGGCACCGCGCTCACCAACCCGCCTGCCCAGCGTGTGTTTGTATAGGCATTTTTTCCAGGAGGACCATCTAAAGTAGAAAATCTTGAAAAGGCTTATATCCAGGTGTGGACGAAACAGGCTGATGGATGGGTTTTCTAGGGAGATCGGTTACATAAACCATCTTCCGGCGCCGTACTATAGGAATCGAAGTGGTCACCATGATTGAAAATGGATGGAGCCGTCATCATCAGCAAAAGGAACGAAGGGTTCGAACTCGACGGGCACAGTTAAAACATAGGCACAAACTGTGGACCGACAAAGAAACGCTGGAAATACATCAAGAGATCTTAAAAATCTATTTTGTGTTCTATTAAAGTACATATTGTTCTAAATGTACCTATGTATTAATAAAAAAATATCGGAACTCAAATATATGTATTAAAGAATATGTAAAAAATAAAGAATATATATTTTCCAGATCTCTGTTTCACCGAATCAAGAAACGGGAATCCAGTGTTGCTGATAAACCACTACAGATTCCAGAAACAAAAAAGAAACGGGCTGAAGACCCACTGGGCTTGTATAAAGTACAAAAGAGGATGCAAAGCTAGAGCCAGTACAGTTGATAACATTTTAATACGTTGTTATGAAGAGCACAATCACAAATAATATTAAATGTTAAAATTTTGTTTCATCTAGTATACTAATAATAAAGCAGTAAAAAAAAAGTATCTGTATGTTGAATATTTTTTCAAAATTTTAATTGGAATTGGTTATTAGTATTGTACTGAGGCCAAAACTAAAATTTTTAGAAATTTTGTCTGTCCGTCTATACAGACGTATATTCCGTTTTAACTCGAGAAACACAGAACGGATTTAATTGCAATTTTTTTAATTATCATCGTAGTGACCCGGTCAACATATAGGCTTCTAAGGGATGTAGAAAAAATAACGTCTAAGCCGAAAACGTGGCAGAGATTGTATAAACGCAGGCGGAGCCGCGGGCAAAGGCTACTTTTCAATAAAAATGAATAATTTGTTCATTTCTTCATTTGCAATATCTCATATCATTATTACATGTATTTTGTTATTAAACAATTGATCCAATGAAATTTTAAACAGAACGAAATTAATAGATTATCTCATAATCTAATTCTTCCAGTCGATTTTTTTATACATTTTTGTATCGCAAAATCTATCTACAATAAGTAAGTAGGTACATACAATATTTTAGGTAGGACATTAATTAACATCATGTCTTTTTATAATTTCCTAAATATTCGCTTAAATACTTATAGGCTTTTCTTAACTTGCTTTTCAAATTTATTGTCTGGTGTCATCTGTTTACAAGGCATGTGTTCCACCGACTGAGCCACCGAGGTTCCCATACTAGACCGTTGAATGTTTCCATCATACCTGTACCTGAGTGCTGTGATAATTTGATACACCAACCATGAGTGATGCAAATATTGAACACTAATGAGGGCAACACAAACAACAATCCACTTATAACATTCTGTTGGTACGTATATACCAGTACATACAGGTCTGCTTAGCGGAAGTTTTCTAAAAATATTTAAAAAATCAAGGGAGATATTATTTTGTCGCAATAGAGAATATGCATGTCGTTTAAATAAGTAATATATTGCGTTTTTTGAATTATATTTACTTAGTAGAATTTAATGACGACCATGGGAAACTATTTTATTTTATAGTTTTGTAATTATTTCCATTTAAAAAATACAACATTTTGATGAAATGAAATGCACATGCAAAACGCGTCACCATGGCTACTGCCTTTTGAGACAAAGTGAGTACATTTCATCATAAAATATAAAGTTCAAAATTAATAAATGTAAAAAAAAACCCCTTAATTATTTTGTGATAGGTTGTTTTAATCAAAAATAATGAAAAAACTGGCCACTCACCATACACCGTAAGCAAGAGCAGTATCATGTGACGTCACTTGATGCGCGCTAAAATGGCAGCCGTTTGAATTGTAGAAGATTATTATGAAACTTATTTTGATTTAAATTTAGTTGTAAATTCTGTAAAGCCTTAATTAACGATCTCTGCATTAAACATTTTACATGCGTATTCTTTATTGCAGTTGCTATGAACGCGGGTACTGCGGGACGATTACTATCTTTGAATCGGTTGCCAACTATGGTTCCTATTAACCAAAAACAGATAAAAGATGAACTTCCAAATGGGTAATGAATTATTTACAATTGGTGACGTCATTTCAAGTGCGAACGTATCCTTAGATAAGCGGAAATCGACAGTATTTGTATGTTTTCGACGATAGGCACACGGCTGGCAACTCATTTTACGATACAAAACCAGGGGGCAGGTCACAGTTTTTGATAAACTGTTTTTTCAAGTGTGGAAACATATTGAATCCTCTAGGAGGTGTCAGAGGGGTTCCCAAGTTGAAACTATGAAATGAAAGTCACACTCCACTCTTGGTGAACCTGAAGGATGAAAGTTTTAAAAACGGAAGTCGTTCAAAAAATCGCTTTGTTGACAAAAGCAATCAGGAAAACATGAAATTTTTCCTACATTGCAACTCCCTGTTAGCTAAGTGTATTTGTCGTATTGAGATTTATGGAACTGTTTGCAAAGCGAAGAGCACGGAATAAAGAAATATAAATAGTATGGATGCCATTTCCTAAACAAGCCGATGGGAATCGTGTTATATGGACCCTTCGCCACTGCAGACGATTATTACGTCCCGAACGTGATGGGTGGTGGGCCCTGTTACTTCGGGCACAAATGGACATACCAGGCTTGTTCCTGGAAGAGGGCTAATAGATTACTGCTATTGATATATTTTTTTTATTGATATGTTTAACGGTAATAGATGTAAATTTTTCAGAGGCAATTTTCACCCAATCAAGGGGCGGCAATCCAGTGCTGCTGATTGGTGACTACAGATACAGCAAACATAAGAACAACGGACCCAAGACTCACTGGGCTTGTGTGAAGCAGGCCCGGAACAGATGTAAAGCTAGAGTCAGCACTATCGATAACTGGATATGCAAACATCACAATAACCACAATCATTAACACTGTAAAAAATAAAACATTTGTAAAAGGTTTCACTTGTATATTAGATTTTAGTTTATGCAGCCAAATTCAGACCGAAGTCTCGGTAAGTGGTCTGGACCAAGGTTTACTGACCCTTTCTGAGAAATGCGCAAAAAAGAATTGGACTTCCGATACCAATAGATTCGAGGTTGTTCTTGAACAAGTACAGAGGCACAAAAAATATTTTTCATATTTCGCAATCAGGATCATTAAATTTTGGTCCAGACCACTTACCGAGTCTTTAGTATGAATTCGGATATATAAACGAAACTCACCTTATTATAGTAATTTTAATAAATTGTAAATTCTTGTAAAGGTTTTAGATGTAATGTTTACCCCTGTAAATACATGTTTTGCAAATTTCACAGCAATTTTAACTTTATACGTTTTATAGGTAAATCCATAGTTTTGGATACTCTAAATATTATCCTACTATCCTTCTAATATTATAAATGCGAAAGCTTGTGCGTGTGCGTGTGTGTGTGGGTGTGTGTGTGTGTGTGTGTGTGTGTGTGTGTGTGTGTGTGTGTGTGTGTGTGGGTGTGTGTGTGTGTGTGTGTGTGTGTGTGTGTGTGTGTGTGTGTGTGTGTATGTTTGTTACTCTTTCACGCTGAAAAGGCTGAACGGATTTGGATGAAATTTAGAATTTTAGTCACATGATATATGCCTTCTATTCGAAGAGGTTGAACTATTATAGAAAAAATTATCAAAGTTACAAAATAGAGAAAATAAAACGAGACTCGGCAAATGATTAGTAATAGGGTCACGGTAAATTCCAAAACTGTTATAAATTATTGCCTTACTAGTTTTTAGTTATAAGTGAAACTATAATATGCTTATGTTTTCAGTTGTTTTTCTTACTGGATCAAGAGGCGGGAAGAATCCGGTATTGGTGGTTGGCATCCATCGATACTCCAAACAGAGAATTAATGGCCCCAAGACTCACTGGGTTTGTATAAAGCAATCCCACAAACGTTGCAAAGCTCGAGTCAGCACGGTTGAAAACTCAATTGTTAGTATTCTCAACGAGCATAATCATTGTTAATACGAGGATGCAATGGTGTCGATTTGGTGTAACACGACTTAAGGCGCATAAGCACGCCACCATTTTAGTACAAAATTTGATAATCCTTTTCTCAATTGTTTTTCGTTATAGACCAAAGTCTTATAAAGTCCAAAGTCAATAGACCTTTATCATCTGGTACTGATATTTTAAAAGGCACCATTTTGCCCAAATTTTGAATATTGTTTTTGTTTTAAAGATATCAAGCTGGACAGATTTACAGACAAAGCTGTTGTCTTGCCTTACATTGTACCTATACCAAATTTTTTATTTCAGCCTAATAGTGACTTTCTAAATGCCTGTATTAAACTATAGAAGTCTCTTTAGTCTATAACGAAAAACAACAGAGAAACGGGTTATCAAATTACGTACTAAAACGGTGGCATGCCTATACGCCTTAACTTCTTTGACAGGGCTAAACTTAATTTAAGCATTCTATCTTTCTCTTTCTGTAGCAAAAAGAAAAGGACAGGCTTAAAATAAGGTTAGTCCTGTCAGATAAATTAAGTCGTGTTATACCAAATCGACACCACTATCTGAATACGTACATTTTTAGCTTTAGAATAAGAATTGGACGGGCTTTCGGCTTACTTCAATCAATTAAGTAAAGTTGGGAAAAAATTATGTGGTTTTGTTTCATCATCTCATAGAAAAGTTGTATCTGTAATATTGTATTTTATTAACATTATGTAAAATAATAAAAAGGATTTGCTCAAGATATATTTCGGGCCCTACTAGTGCTCAACTGATGCCGGGCCCAGTTTGGCCCGAAATATATCTTGGGCATTTTTTTTTCGTTATTTTGCTTATGTTTATGTTACAGAAAGTAATTTAATGGCGATTATATAGATATCACACTAATATTATAAATGCGAAAGTTTGTGTGTGTGTGTGTGTGTGTATGTTTGTTACTCTTTCACGCTGAAACGGCTGGACAGATTTGGATGAAATTTAAAATGGATATAGCTGAAATCCCGCGGGGGGGGGGGGGGGGGGGGGCTCATGATATTGTGCTGCGTACCCATCACCTTGGAGCGTCTCCTTCAGTACGAGACCGGCCCTGGCGAAGACTTATGGGCGCGATTGGCGGCCAATGAACACTATTATGTACAATATGTACATGTTGTTAACGTACCGCCTAAGTCAAAGGACAATGTTTATACGAAATAGTCTTGACAGTGTTGAACGTGTTTGATTTAGTCACAGTATAGGTAACAACAGTAGTTTAACTAGGCGGTGTTCTTGAAATCAATACATACTATTAAGATCTGCGCAAACTTTAAATGACTAGCTAGTGTTAATTTAAGTTTTTACTATTGTTATTAAAATAGTCGCTAGTTTTCCATAATAAGTAATAAATAAATAAATAAATACTACCGCTCGGTGCCTAAAAACGCGCTTGGGCTGCCAACTGACTGTTTACGTATTTGATAATGCTATATTATTATTATAAAAGTTGTATACAAGGTGAAATTCAATCAACCGACCAAATTTACACTGGAGATTCGGTTAGTGATCAAGAACAAGATTCAATGACCCCCGAGGTGAAATTCGAAAAATGTTTTTTTTTGCCCCGTAGTGCCTGCACTAGGAATTGTACTTGAAATAGTCCAACCAGTACAAGAGCAAAAAAAAATAATCTTCGAATTTGGCCAAAAGGATTACTGAACCTTGTTCCTGATCACTAACAGAGTCTCCAGTATGAATTTGGTCGGTTGATTGAATTTCACCGTATATAAGCAACTATACAATGCACAACATACTATGTAATTTCGTGCCATAATTTACAAAAATGCGCGGGAGCGTCACAGTGACAACGTGCGTACTAACTACAATGCAGCCGCGACTGTCGTAAACCGAGTTGAACCCCGGGTTCGTTTCGGCCCGTTTGTATGGAGATAGAATACTATTTGTTATTTATTTATGCTACGCTTTAGTCATTCCAATGATAAGGTTCTCGTGCTCGGCGGCCTAAATACTTAATATGAATAGAATTGTATGTAACTTCAAAGTTACTTATAACTACGTGGCTAATAAGAATGATAGAATGTTAGATGTGGCGCTGACGGGCCCGGGCTTGTGCCGTGAGTGAATCCTGGCGATGAGTTGACCATGATCGACCTGCATCATCCACCATTGTCGGTGCAGGTCGAGTACATCTTTATTAAGCTGATAGGACTGGGGGAACCCTCCAATATAGTCATTCTAAGGATTGGAATTTCAGTAAGGCTGATTTATATTAGAGTCGCTATTAATGTCACTCGGCGGCGTTTCAATTGTTTCTTGTTTTAATGTTATGTTACATAACGTACAGAAAATTCCTAAATTCCTAACTAGTTTAGTTTTCGAGATAGAGCACGTAACAAAAATGGTCTAAAGCTGACAACTATGGCGGCCACCCATTTATTTATTTTTTCGTGAAAAGAAAGCAGATTTTTTTCAAGTTCGTTATTTTATTTTTCTAATTCCAATTTATTGGAGTTAAATTAAATAGAAAATAAAGTACTTTACTTACTGAGTTCTAGACAATGACACTTCACATGCAGGGGTAAGAAGAAATGATTTTTTTCGGCTCCTTTTTTATGTATAAAATCCCCCCAAAAATAATGCAACCTAATTTTGAAAAATAATATTAATTGTTATTCAAGTTTCGGTTTGATGTCAACATTCTACGTAACATATCAAAAATCAGATCTGTAACTCATTCCGTCTGCAAGCTAGAGACCCGTGACGTACGAACGGACGGACAGGTTTGGCACCCTCCGGGTATAGAACTCTAAAAATGCTCATTCTATAAAGGAAGGGCCTTAACATGACTTTGTCATCTATTGTAAGGTAGATATTTCAGTTTTTTTTAGTTGACGCCCTTCTTGAAAACGTGAAAAAGGGTGAGATATTTTAATACTTCATGTTCATAGGTGACAAATTAACACATTTAACAGCATTATTTATATTTTCAGTGCAAATCACAACGTCGCTAAGGGGAAGGCCAATGCTAGCGATGGGTCAGTACAGACTGTTTGGAGTACAAGGAAAAAAGAATAAAACTATTTGGAGATGTTCCACACATCGTAAGTTCGGGTGTCGCGCCACTGTCCACACTGTTACGGGAACCATTCATGTTATTAAAAATAACAACGTTCACAATCATTAAAAAAATTATTATGTAAACAAGCGGATCACCTCAATAAATACCATGTTCCTTTTGAAATAATGTTTAATTTCATGTATTTAAAAATATATATCTATAATGACCAGGGATAGGATAATCGGATCGATATATACCTAAAGTTGAAAAAGTTTGTAGGTGGAGTCGGCTTCTTAAAATATAATTTATTTTGATAGTAAAAATTACGAAATTGCTAAAATCATGTACCCAATACTCAACAGATGTTACCGTAAATGTATATTATTTGGGAATTGTATACAAGTCCTAGGAAATTTATAAAATGCCAAGCTGATTTAGGTAGGTAGAGATAATTAGTTTTCGGTTTTCTGTTTTGACTTTTGTTCTATTCGGCCTAAATCAGTTTGGCATTTTATAAATTTCCTAATAATTGTATTCAATTCCTGAATTCAATTATTTATTATTTACATTTCCAGTAATATATCATTAAACATATTAAATTATCGTAACGTTTCAAGCAATTCCACAATTTCTGGAATTTAACTATCAAAATAATATTATAAGAAGCCGACACCACACCTACAAACTGTCTCAGGTTTTCCAACTTTAGGTATATAGGCTGAAATTTAATCAACCGATCAAATTCGTACTGGAGACTCGGTAAGTGATCAGGAACTAGGTTCAGTAATCCTTTTGGCCAAATTCGAAAAATATATATTTTTTGCTCCCTTACTGGTTGGATTAGTTTAAGTAAAATTCCTAGCCCAGTCAGTAAGAAAGCAAAAAAAACTACTTATCGAATTTCATCAAAAGGGTAATTGAAGCTTGTTTCTGATCACTAACCGAGTCTCCAGTATGAATTTGGTCGGTTGATTTAATTTCACCTAGTATATCGATCCGAATATCCTATCCCTAATAATGACTATTCTAATTAGATATGTTTTTAAATGTACTTAAGTTTAGAAGTTGGTAGTCTCTGTAGTATACCCAACGCTGCAAGACATTTTTCTCATGAAATGTTTGATATTGACTACACTTATTTGGTCGACGGGCGACACAATAACGAATATCTGAATCGTGACAAAAATAAGCTGCTATTGTATTACTAGACCTAAACAAAAATTACTCTTTATTAGTATATCATGCGTTACATATTTAAATTATATTTTATTTTTCAGCATCTTTCGAGACCTCTAAAAAAGGCAGACCACTAATAAGAATCGGAGCCTACACGTTTAGCTGTGGATATACTGCGAAGGGAAGTAAGCGCTGGATGTGCTCAACTCATGCGCATAAGAAATGTCGGGCTGTATTACACACTCGTAATAACCAAATTGTTAGGATGAGAAATGTTCATAATCATTAAAATTCTGTTTAATACTCGTTAAATCATTAAAATACTTTATTGCTTATAATACTCATAAAGTCGTGAAAATACTTTACTGCTTTCGTATTTTTCGTATTAAATCGTGTAATTCATATTGTTCTATTTTAAACGAAGAAGCATATTGCTTTTTTTAATTTAGTAGATATCAGAGGTACAATTTTTCTATAGCTTTCTTTGTATGTTTTTGCGATGGATAAATCGTGTATTTGTTTTGTGAAATCATCTTATCGTGTTTTTTTTTCAAACGAAGAAGCGCTTGTTTTCTTAAACTTTGTTGCTCATACAATGTTCAGTCTTTTTTGTATGTCCTTGCGATGGATAAATCGTGTGTTTGTTACACAACGTTAAATTTAAGTCATTTTATTCATGAAAACTGGTGATAGTACTCGTCCATATGAACAACTTTTACTATGGAGCCAAACCTGAAATCGTGAAAAAAAATATCAGCTGTTTCATACATTTGGGTTGAGTAGCTGATTTTTTTTCATGATTTCAGGGTTGATTCCCCAGTAAAAGTTGTTCATATGGACGAGTAGTATCACCAGTTTTCGTTAACAAAATGACTTTAATTTCACGTTGTATAATAGGTATATTATCATATTGTTCTTTTTTAACGAAGAAGCACTTGTTTTCCTTTAAGTGGTAGCTATTATTACCACGTTTGGCGTTTTTTTTCTTTGCGATGGATAAATCGCCAACTCGCCAAGAGTCAAAATATATAAATTTAATTCTATTACTTATCTTCTTTAGATCTTTGAGAGCCTTTCTCAGTTCTATTTTGTGTTTTGATTGTTCCATTTCCAAAGTTTCTGTTTCTTAGGCAGATTCTTCGTACTTTAATATTTTGTAGTATCTCTTTGCGTTTCCGCTATCTCTGAATTTTTTATAAATTGCAAAAACAAGACGTTGTTAATTTTTCATTTATATCATATACTCAGGAAACAAGTATTTTTTTTATTGTGGATCACCGAAGCGTCTATCATTGATTCGTGTTGCAACTTTACACAATTATTTCCATCATTTACGTTAAAGATATGATTTTCAAAATAATGATAATGTTATGTAGTACCTGTATTTTGATATTTATACATTGAATGAAAATTTTCATTTAAATTTACGGAGAGAAAAAACTGATCAAGTGCGAGTAAGTTCCTTCCGCACATAATCGCTTAAAGCACAAACTTATTCGACCAGCAGGTACGCACAACCAAATTGATACTTACAATCTATTATAACTTTATAGTATATCCGAAAGGTCTAATTAAATTGGTCTTGAATATCTTCTTAAATTAAAGAAATATGGGTAATTTTTGATATTTTCCAGACGAAAGACCCAAGTGTGAACGGAATTATAAGTTTCTAAGTCAACTGGAAGTACTCAATAGGTTTTCAGGGTGAGCCAATTCGTATGAAATTGATTATTTTGCGTTGAGATGAAGCTAATTTTTTTAACAGCCCTTGTGTCTTATATTGGTTAAAACTGGCATGGTTTGACTGGTTATAATTTTTTTTCAGTGTCATATGAGTTCATAAAATCTCAAAGAGGAAAGGTTTTGCTTAAAGTGGGTACGTTCACTTTCTGTCTTCGCTCTTCACCGGGACTGAAGAAACGATGGAAGTGTTCCACTCACTGCAACAGGGGGTGTCCGGCGGTCATAACCACATACGACGACAGCATTATTAGCATTTCAAATGTTCATAACCACACGTGGAAATAATGCAATGTGCTTTATACTTGTAAAAGAAAATGATTATGAAACCGTTAGCGGCTTCCTTAGTTCGCTCGGGATAAGTCGCGACTCGCGACGACGAGCGAAGCGAGGAGGATCGGTTAGGTTGTCATGTATGTAATTATTAACAATAACAACAAAAACAAGTGAAACAATAAACAATTGCCAATTGCCGGTACTTATATAACACAGACTAGTGACGGGCAGCGGCGTCACTGGTGCAAGGGTTTCGGCACCGCGCTCACCAACCCGCCCGCCCAGCGTGTGTGAGTATGGGCATTTATTCCAAGAGGACCGCCAAGAGTGGCAAAATCCTGGAAAGGCTTATGTCCAGCAGTGGACAAAACAGGCTGATGGATGGATGGAACGGGTCAACGAAACGGACGGAACGCGTGGAGTAAGCTTTAGCGGCAAATCCAGACTACCTTTTTTGCATACAGTACATGTAGCTAATAATCAACTCATACGCATTCTGCTACCAACAAAATGTATGAAAGACCCTGCTACCTGTCTGGCCTACACAGAGAGTAACTCGGCTGGGCCCAATACGAGAATAAGCAACACCAGCGGACAGTAACAAGGTTTTTCATATGAACAATTTAATAAACAAACAGGACACTCACATAAATCCAGTAAAATAGTGACTGCGTCACGATACCTCCAGAAGTCCAAATCTGGGGTCCTCGCTGATTGTGCCGTTTCGCTGCTCCAGCTGTTGACCGGGCCGATAAGGAGGAGGGGAAAGACAAGGAGGGATCAGCAGGAAATCAAAGGAAATGTGGCCACGAATGCTGATTACGTGTCACCAGATTCTGACGCAATCTTGAAAGTATTTTTCTGGAATTAGCCCGGCTTCTACGAGCACAATTCCCCAACACGGTTTCACACTAGAAGACCTTTACTTTTATACACACATGTCCCTGAAGCAGGAATCTCTAAAAACCCTTCAGACGACCAATTTACACAATCAAAACCCGGGGGAGCAAATTCAACCAGTCATTTCTGTCCAAAAATCATAGACAAGCAGCAAAATTAAAAACAAACAAAATGAATACACCACCGCAAGCGGTCTACAAAAAATAGATTAGCACAATGTGAACGAAGCGCGTTCAATTTGAGTGTTGCGCGAACAGTACACAAGTGTGCGACTGAAGACAGACATACAGTGCGAGTGAGAGGGGATGATTATGAGCGACATTTTACATTCCTTTCTTTATTCTCGCGGGTTATAAGTACATATCAGGAAGCCGAGCGAAGCTAGCCGGGGCGAGGTGAGCCCCGTAGTTTTAACAGAATTCACCATATGCAGAAAAAAACATTTTCCGAGCACTTTCCGATGACTTACGGTTCAGTAATTTATAAAATTAAAGGACTGCTTCCCTTTCCGAACTGTACATTGCAAATTGAACTTTATTAGTTCATGCTAAGAAAGATATTCCAACAGCTAAGTGTGACTTACGGTTCAATAATTTTTAAAATCAAAGGATCGCTAGTGGTACCGTAGTCACTTCCTTAATAAAATTACCGAGTCACAGTACAATAAACTAAGCAGTATTACGTCCTTATAGAAACGGTCAAAACGACGCGCTTCCGAATCTCAGTGAACTACGTACACAACAGTCGCGAGTGCGTCGCACTTACGTACGGATGCGGACCGCTTTACTCGTGTGAGAGGCTCCTGCGCATTTATTGACGAAATTATGGAACAAAGTTATCAATTATATTGTTTAGGGTATGATGTTTAAATTCATCTATATCGGAACGAGAAATAACCCAAGAATGACAGTCAGTGGGCAGTTCTAGTGATAAAAAAACGTACCGAGCGGCCGTAGATAATTATTTCAAAGACACTGCTGAGACAAAATATTGCTTAGTTTAATTATATACTGTGACAAACTTAATTGAATTGATATTTATTATGCATGAGATGTATGGTGAATGGTTAATGAAAGATATGATCGAATACTGACGTTAATATAAGTGTGGGTCACTAACCCGTTTAGTTATCGATTTACGATAACAATTAAATAACAATAGATGTGGAGAGCGATCATGCCTTCTGAAATTAGACGGACTAAATAAATAAAGCGGCTTTTGAATTTTATTACATCGACAATGATTTTATGAATAGTATTCTTCATAAATTTATACTAAAATTCTAAATGTGTAGTTTTCATTTCAGTGTCTTATATAACATCACAAAAAGGAAGAGTATTGTTGAAGATAGACAACCACACTTTCTACCATAAAAGTACGAATGCAATGAAGAAGCGCTGGGTGTGCTCTACCCACTTTAGAAAACAATGTCGAGCATTCGCTTATACTTGTGAAGATATTATAATTAAGATAAAAGACTTTCATAATCATTAATCAGTCACATCACAACATACATTATAACCCGGTGCAATTGGATTCTCCCCAGTACTTCTGTTCTACGATAACAAGTCCATCCCCTACACAATCCAATTCGGTTGAATGTATTTGTGAAAGTGTTTAAAAGTCTCATCTCAGCATGCACACATGCGTTGTGAGCTTTGTAAACACTTTAAATGTTTAATTTATTATTTTTATTTTGTATTTCAATAAATGGAAAGCCTATTTAGGAAAATGTATATGTTTATTTCAACCTAATGGCTTGAAGGACTTTTGTGAAAGAGATATAGAACAGTTTTTTCGGTGGCATTAGTGCTATAGAAAAAAGATGTATGTATTTGAACATTTGTTTGTTTTAGATCCCCTAATCTTAGTGTTCTTGATTGCCATAGAACAAGTGAAGAGATGTATCAACTTTGGCTCCGATGAAAACGACGAAGCAGCAAATGAAGTTAAGACTCGAAAGCGCACGAAAAATCCCGAACAATGGAAGAGAATAGTTAATAAGAAACTCCGAGAGTCTGGAGAGAAGTACCAAAATGCAAAAGGCCAGTCACGCCCAGCTAAGCGGGAGAAACAGCCATGTCAAAAGACCTGTATCCGAAAATGTTCAGATAAAATTTTGGAAGCGGCGCGATTGGACATTCGGAATGAGTTTTACAAATTAAGTGATGCAATGAAAGTTCATTTTTACAATAAATATACAAAAAGGGTGACAGTGGGGAGGAAAAGAGTAGCTCATGAATCGATAAAAAAATATTCATACAAGTACTTTTTCGAACAAAATGGGAGTACAATTCAAGTCTGTCGAACATTCTTTTGTAACACATTAAATATTTCTAGAGAAAGAATTTATTATTTTCACAAAAACATGCTTGAGAACGACAACATGAATAATATACCAATACCACGGACCCTTCTATGCGGAAAATATATAAAGAAGGTAACATCAGAAGCAAGTCAACGAAGTAAAACAACACGTTGAATCCTTCCCTCTTACTATTGGAATCGCATTGCTTGCAGAGCAAACAGCACCTGAAAGTACTAAGAGAAAGATTTAAAAATATTTTTTTCTTTGTTCTACGTCTCAAATCTCAGAAGCTTTCATTACTATTTTCTATTTATTATATTATTCCCTATTTACAACATTATTAGTTATACTAATATAAGTACAATAACAAATACACACCTAAAATTTTAAAATCCCCTTAACCGAAACTATAAGTAAGTAATAACATAACAATAAATAATAAAAATAAATCTGCGACTAGACCATTAAATCCGCATTGTTTTTAATGTATTCAGTTATACAAAATCACATAAAGAGCAGATTTTAGTGACTTCCATAGCTAGATTAGCTAGATATTATGTATTTCTAAAAAAATCTGATTAATGGTAAAAATTAAAATTAAAACTCAAAACAATCAACAGGACGTACATAGATAACATAAAAATGTAATAAAGTAGCAAAAGCTGAAATGGATGTGGATTTTTTATTACTAATTGTAAAGTTTGTTTTTTTATATCTTCTTGACTTTTACCTCTTTACGATTACATTGAGATACTGACACCTATTCTCGTGTAGCAAATATTAGATTTAGAGCTGCCATAACCTGAAACTTTTCATTGCAAAATACGCTTTAACGCAGATGCATAAAAGTTAAATGAGCTTGTATTATTTTAGGTTTTCCAACTCCAAATTTAAGGTTTGCTGTACGAGAATAGGTCACAATGTAACTGTAATCAGTGTTGTGATTTAACCCTTTATTACAAAATATTATCCGGTTGATATTAAAATGTAATTTTTGAGTTTTTCCCGGATTTAAAGCCTAACTATTTTTATCTATTTCCACAACTTTTTGAATTTGCGAATGACATAAAATGACGACTTGTATTGTACGTTTGTAGATCGTCCAGTGTTCTGGACGTCTTGTCGCGGCGCTCGGCTGATGAAGGTCCGCGGATACACGTACGGGAGACACTCGGTCTGCTCGAACAGAGTCAAGTGGCTCTGCAGCGAGAGCCGCAACATACAGTGCCACTCCACCGTCGTCACCATCGGCCGCCAGATCATTGCTCCGGGAGACAAGCACATGCATTCTCCACACTACCACTGCTGAGATGTATGAAGGTCCGCGGATACACGTACGGGAGACACTCGGTCTGCTCGAACAGAGTCAAGTGGCTCTGCAGCGAGAGCCGCAACATACAGTGCCACTCCACCGTCGTCACCATCGGCCGCCAGATCATTGCTCCGGGAGACAAGCACATGCATTCTCCACACTACCACTGCTGAGATGTATGAAGGTCCGCGGATACACGTACAGGAGACACTCGGTCTGCTCGAACAGAGTCAAGTGGCTCTGCAGTGAGAGCCGCAACATACAGTGCCACTCCACCGTCGTCACCATCGGCCGCCAGATCATTGCTCCGGGAGACAAGCACATGCATTCTCCACACTACCACTGCTGAGATGTATGAAGGTCCGCGGATACACGTACGGGAGACACTCGGTCTGCTCGAACAGAGTCAAGTGGCTCTGCAGCGAGAGCCGCAACATACAGTGCCACTCCACCGTCGTCACCATCGGCCGCCAGATCATTGCTCCGGGAGACAAGCACATGCATTCTCCACACTACCACTGCTGAGATGTATGGAAAGCTTCTCAATTATGTTAGAGCTTCTATGTGAAATAACGCGGATATTAGTGTTCCTCAAATTATTTAATCATAAGAGGATGTAAAGGTGCCATATTTACATTTAATCTAAGGTGGAGAACTACAAGTAACAATTTACTCCTCTCTATTGGAACACCGGTGGAATTTGTATATAGTAAGTAATTAATATCTTATTGATTAAGAAAATAGAAATCTTAAACATAAAAATAAGCTTTTCGTTGGCTCCTATTACTAAATTAAAGAAAACCATAAATAAACATGTAATTTCTCTAAAGAAATATATCGATTATGTGTTAGTCAAATAGAGATGTAACATGAAGTCCAATAATATGAAACTTCTAAGCCAAGCAATAACGTTTTTTGCAGTGATAAGATTTTACACATCAAACAGAGGGCTGCATTACATCATAATCAAAGGATACAGGTTCGGACTCCATCGTCAAGGGAAGGGTACGACTCGCAGAACGAGATGGAGATGTGTCAAACAGCGCAGCTGCGGGTGTAAAGCTGTCATATTCATGGTGGACGGCATGGTTGTCAGGGTCGCCAACCAACACAACCATCCGCCCGATTATACGGCCGAGGATCTCGTTAAGGTTACCATTTCTGGATGAGAAGTATCAAATACTCTTATTTTTATTGTTGCCTTTGAAATTACGTTTTTATTTATAAGCATTCGATATTTAAAAAAGGTAAAAAAAATATTTTTAATTTCCATAGTTACAATTTTACATTGTTTTTTAGATTTGTCATAAATTACTTCTTGTACAAATAAACCTTGTTAAAAATATCTCACACATATTTTAATAATTCATATAAACTATTTTTACATGCATCGATAATTGCTTATTGGAAAAGTATTTGCGCTGCCTAATAAAAAAATACTTTATAATATCTCACGGAAATATCATTTTGAGAACGAGGGCAAGCAAAATAACGACGGACCTATTTGAAATGTATGCAGTTGAATATGTAGTAACTACATGACGACTAACAGATGGCGCCACCTTCCCACAAATATAGCCCCAAATGTGTTCTTAGTTTGAGTTCGGCCAGCTGTCATACTAGAAAGAGAAAGAGAGGCAAACAATAACAACAGTCGCGACGGCGTCGTTGTCAAATGCATAGCTAGCGAGTGCAAAAAATTGTAATAATTTGTTGGTTAGTTTAAAATAACTTTAAATTAGTTAAGTGTAAATAGCATGTTGCTATGAAGTGTTTTTTATGGGTGTATTAGAGTAGAATGTTTAACAAATGTTGCCCGTGTGAGGGAGACAGTTATGTTCCTTCTCTTTTTGCTCTCGTCTTGAGTGATGTGTGTGCGTGCGTGCATTCTGGAGGACAACCGCGAGCGAGCAGGTAATTTCATAAAGTGTTGTTAATTGTTACAGTATTCACGTAAGATGTTATTGTGTTTTTAAGTGTGTCAAAAAGTTATGTGGCCCACGTTTCAAGATTATGGATATGTTACGCCATTTTCATACTCTTATCAAGGGAGTAAAGACTGATAATTTAAATGCGGCGCATGTTATGAAGACGTAATTTTTTGCCGTCATTTTTTATGAAATATTTTTCTTTTCCACCTTGATATACCTTGCGCTGTCATTTTATTAATTGACGTATTTAGAAAAGGAGGCGACAAAAGTATTGTCTTTTTGGTATTCGCTGCCGTGGCCCGCCCATCTCATTACTTACATAACAAGTGAGACAGCAAGAACGACACGTAGTTTTTCCGCAACAACATAATATTACTATGTCTATACTTTAGAAAGAGATAACACTACGTATGTTTTGTAAATTGAACGCTACGAAAGAAGTCCCGCGGCTTAGGGCTTTATCGTATTGTTCTTTGACAATATTTTTTTTCGGCGGAAGGCTTCTTGCGTGGTGTCCACTGTAATACGAGTTTAGAGTCCGCGCCACCACTGAAGTCCTGTGACGAAGTCTTTAATAGCTTTGGAATAGGAAACAAAATGCCTTAATCCAGACTTCAGTGGTGGCGCGGACTCTAAGTACAAACAACTTGCGGACAGTGTTGTTGGCAATAGTTTTAGAATAGAGTGGCTCCCCACCTCTCGTGACCACTTGTAAATTGATATAGTTCTTATTAAATAGTAACAGAGATGAATTTAAATAAGCTAGGAAATATCACCAGAATTTAGATGATCCCGCTATTTTTATGACAAATTTTAGAGACGATTTCAATGGTTTTTTGCCACAGCAGTTCTAATGGATGTCTTTGATTATTAGAAATTACCGCATAGGTTCTGGACCTATACTGATGCTTGATAAATATAGTTATAAAAAAGTCCTGTCTGTACATTGAATATTTTTGCGAAATTAAAATTGAAATGGGTTATTAGCTTGTTAGTACTTATTGCACTGTATACAAAACAATTTTTTTTAGAACGTTTGTCTCTAGGTGAAATTAAATCAACCGACTAAATTCATGCTGGAGGCTCGGTTAGTCATCTGGAACAAGGTTTAATGACCCTCCAGGAGAAATCCGAAAAAAAAAATTTTTTTTGCCCCTTAGTGCCTGCACTAGGAATTGTACTTAAACTAGTCAAATCAGTAAGGGAGCAAAAAAAAAATATTTTCTGAAATTGTCCAAAAGGACCTAGTTCTTGATCACTAACCAAGTCTCCAATATGAATTTGGTCGGTTGATTTAATTTCACCCTATATGATTGTTCCGTCTTAACTCCTCTCAACGTATCTGGATGCGGCTTTCTTTATTATCATCGTAGTGACTCCGGTGAACATAAAGGCTAAAAGAGGTGTTGATAAAATGACGTCCAAGCCGAAAACGGGGCAGAGATTGAATGAACACAGACAGAGTCGCGGGCAAAGGCTAGTTTAGAACAATAATTTATTTCTTTATTTTTAGTTTATGTAAGTATATTATTTATTTATAAGACTTTGCGTTCTATTTGTTGCAATTTGCGATAGAGAATTTACATTGTTTATTTTTACATCAAAATCTTGACTTGTAATATGTAATATTGCAAAGTAAACTTATGTATATTTATTACACGCGATTAAGTGTAAAAATAAAAAAATAAGGTGACTTTTGTATAGCCAAATTCATACAGGAGACTCGGTAAGTGGTCAGGGCCAAGTTTCAATGACTCTGTCTGCGAAATACGAAAAATATGGAGTTGATGCTTGTGATTGTTGGCACTTGGTGGAACTTATTATACATTTTTGATTGAAAAACGCTTGTACTTGTCCACTTATTTATATTATTTCCCTTACCGGTTTCGCTGTTATAGCATTTTCAAAGGTTTTTTGGTTGTTTACGTATAACAGCGAAACCGATAAGGGAAATAATGTAAATAAGTGGACAAGTACAAGTGTTTTTCAATCAAAAATTTACGAAAAATATTTTTTGTGCCTCTTTACGAATTATTTAAAGACTGTAGATAAGAAATCTAAATATTATTTTGCGTATTTCACTGAAAGGGTCATGAACCTTGGTCCTGACTCCTGACCACTTATCGAGTCTCCAGTATAATTTGGCTATACAAACGAAAGTCCTCTTAAATGTATTGTAAAAAAAAAATATGTTTTATTAATGTGGTTTGATAGTTTTTTTTGTAATTCTACCTGTATAATAGGGTTTCTTAAAGTGGGGTCCATGGACCCCTTAGGGGTCCGTGACTTGAGTGCTAGCTGCTCAGTTCACTATTAACATATTTATTCGTTTAGGTATTTAAAGTCTACTTTACCAAAAAGTCTACTTCCCTCAAACAACAGTATCTTTTTCATTAATTTAGTTTTGATACTATTGAATGAAGTATAAAAATGTAAACTAACCAATAAAAGCGTTTTTAATATGCTTTATTTTCTTTTCCTAAAAATTTGTTCGTAGAATCTTTGAAATTCTAAAAGTGGTCCGTGGCTACAAAAAGTTTAAGAATCACTGCTAAATATACAATAAGTAAATATGAGTATTTGATAGTTTTTTTGTTTTTGCATTAAATTATAATGTTTTGTACCAAATAAACATTTTGTCCTTAACCCGTAGTACGGTTTAAAGTGAATCGTCGTGGTAACAAGATTCTGGTGGCGGGCGGTTTTAAATTCAGTCAGTATCGCGTCAAGACACGAGGGTCTCGTGGGAGTATTGTACCTTGGCTGCTTTTTTTTTATAACATGGCTCATGTCATGATCGCTCGTTGTGTTGTGCATCTCCAGTCCACAAGTCCACTGATCTCAGAACAATGCATGCCCTCCAAGTTATTTCCACTAAATAGTCCTATGGATTAAGGCAATTTCCAATATTTTATTGATTGATTCGACAGACTTCTTTCGTTAAAAAAACTGCACGTTTTTGTGCGTCTTTTTATTTCATTTAAGAGTGCTGTTAATGAAATATAAAACCTTTAGGTAGGTATAAGTATACATACTAGATTGCGGTAGTTGACTGAAAGATTAGGTGCAATATTAAATTAATAAACAGGGTGTAAATGCAAAGTCAAGAATCCCTTTAGGGTATGAAAGTATACATGATTCTGATGTCATTACGAGAAAAAAAAATATACCCTGGATTATCTTAAAAAATTCCATCATTTTTCGAAGCTATGGCTACGCAGCTCAACGGCCTGCCCACACACCTAATTGCACCCCGCAACCCGCACCCCTCATCCGAGTGGCCAGCGACCAGTGGGGGTGTCCACGCGGTTAGTGTATTTTGAGTAAAGAAAATCGTCTTATTATGAGGTACTGGTACTTTATTAAGAGATCCCAGTATCCTACTCCTACTAATATTATAAATGCGAAAGTTTGTGCGTGTGTGTGTGTGTATGTTTGTTACTCTTTCACGCTGAAACGGCTGAACGGATTTGGATGAAATTTAGAATAAATATAGCTTATAACCTAACTTAACACATAGGCTATTTTTTATCCCGGAAAAATCCATGTTTCCTGTAGGATATATCAATATCATTGAAAATTCAGGTGTCTAATTAGCGCGGTACTTTTCGTTTGTAGTAAAATAAGACAATGCTTTGTTATTTCACACATCAGGTGTCTAATTAGCGCAGTTTTTAATCGTTTGTGGTGAAATTAGACAAGGCTATGTTATCTCATCACACTTCACTAATATTATAAATGCGACAGTTTGTGTGTGTGTATGTTTGTTACTCTTTCACGCTGAAACGGCTAGACGGATTTGGATGAAATTGAGAATGGATATAGCTTATACCCCAACTTAACACATAGGTTACTTTTTATCCCGGAAAAAAAGCCTGTCGTTAAACCGAATAACACGCAGGCGGAGCCGCGGGCAAAAACTAGTTTAAAATAATATCTTTACCGATCATACTAACACACCCTTAAAGGATTCTTGCCTTTGCTTTTACACCCGGTATATAGGGTGAAATTTAATCAACCGACCAAATTCATACTAGAGACTCGGTTAGTGATCAAGAACTAGGTTCAGTAATCCTTTTGGCCAATTTCGAAAAATATTTTTTTTTGCTTCCGTACTGGTTGGACTAGTTTAAGTACAATTCCTAGTGCAGGTTCTACGGGTAAAAAAAATTTTTTTTTCGAATTTCACCTGGAGGGTCATTAAACCTTGTTCCTGATGACTAACCGAGACTCCAGTATGAATTTGGTCGGTTGATTTAATTTCACCCAGTATAATAATATATGTAATATAATACAGTATTTTTTTATTTCTTAATAAAAATAAATCAAATCATCTTGTCATATCTAATCTTTATAAAAACAATATTGTATGATGAAACGAATATAATACGGGAAATATATAATGGTGGCGCCATCTATAATTCTAGCCGCTTTATTATTTTTATGTTTTATCGCATGGTCTCCATTTTATTTCCTAAACCTAAGGCAATTGTTGCACTGTTTTACCGACGAGTGCTGCCACCTGATTGGCAGCGGACGTTCAGGCTTCGGAACTGACCCGAGACACGTCACTTTACTTCTGGACGCTAATTAAGAAAGAAGCATTGTGGAACCACCGCACCGTTTATGGACTCCCGCTTATAGTTGAGCCCTTCGGTTATCAAGAAGAATTCGCGAGTGTCGTTCCGGTGTCGATCCTCATATCATTTAGGTGTGTTAAGCCTCCCTTAGGTGGATAAAGGGACAATAAGGACTCGCAGTGATCGCTGTTACGAGACAAAGGCGAACGCGTGGCAGACTTCAGCATCTTCCAACGTCTAAGGTCAGTGCACGATTGCTTCCCTTGTTGTATTATATTTATTTATCTGTTGAGACCCTACACCTTAAATAAACCGCGATTTTCTACAGTCCACTAAAAAGCAAGGATCGAGACCACGGCGCCTCCATTTTTTATTTGGCCCTTCGAGTCGGATTTCTATTATGATGATGTAACATTACATCTATTCTTATAAACATTCAATCGCTTATTTTGCGATAATCTTTGATATTTTCGCATTTCATTCCCATTTCTAACTTAACTCGTATATTGAGGGTAGACTAGAGAACTGACCGGGCGCTCACCTCTGGTTGCTTGCCGCCGCCGCGTCGATGTTTTTCTAGGTCACGCGCGTAACGGTTTTTAAGTTGAATTGAAACAACATAAATATTATTTACCATTTTTTAAATCAGTATTGTTATCAATCGTCAGCGTCATGTATAAGCCAAAGACTTCGGATGGAACGGAAATAGTCGACGCAAAGTTGTTCCAACTGGAAGGAAAACGAAATGCTATATTTGAACATATTCAAAACGTCTATACCCTTTCGAATGACTTAAGCAAACCCGAATCAAAAGAAAGTTTTCTTAGCGCAGTTTGTAACCTGGAGACGATACGGTCGGAATTTACAACTCTTTTAGATTCGTACAATGAACGATTGTTAACATTAAACCCGAACACTATACCAAACTACAAACCGCTTATTGCGTTTGAAGATTTGTATTGTCGCATCAAACGTAAAAATAGTTTGTTATCGCCCGCTCCGCTTCCCTCACAAGCACTACAGAGAAAAGACAACGCTCCGCAAAAAGGGAGACCTTCACTTCCGGCTATCGAGATAATGCCTTTTAATGGCGAATATCAAAGTTGGCCTTTATTTTACGCGAGCTTCAAGTCTAACATACACGATAATCCATCGCTCACAGACTCCGAAAAATTGTACTACCTACTTGGTAAAATTTCAGGCAAGGCACGATCCGCTTGCGCAGGAGTTACGCCCTGTGCCGAAAATTATAATCTTTTATTTGAAGCTCTGGTGGATAAATATGAAGATAAACACATGCTCGCTTCATCATACCTAGACCAGATTCTTGATTTTAAACCTTTGTTGTGCGCCTCTGCTAACAATTTGGATCTATTTGCTGACGAGTTTATTTCCGCGTACAAAGCGCTAAAAAACATGAAATTAAATGACCTTAATGATTTCATGATATTAAATATCGCTTATAAAAAAATTAGACTCTGTTACCGTGCACGAGTTCGAAACGAGAAGTCAAACTTCATCAAGTTTTCCTACTTTCGATCAGCTGATTGAGTTTGTAAAACGCGAAGCGAAAAGACACCAACGCTCGTCTCAAATCGCGTCCAATCAGAACGTAGTTCAGAAGAGAGGCTCTCGGTCTAATATCAATGTTAGTCCCCCTAATCCGCAAGCATTTGTCACTACGGATAACTCGATCAATAATAAGAATAACAGTTATCCCGCGAGTACTAAAAACAAGTCCGTGCAAAAGTGTTTATGCAATAAAACTAGTTTTACGCATCAACACTTATATAAATGTCCTAAATTTAATAGGATGTCTCCCAGTGAGCGTTTTAAATCAGTAAAGGAGCTTTGTGCATGCATCAATTGCTTGAGCGTTAAACATAAAGTATCGAATTGTAACTCGGGAGCTAGTTGCAAAACGTGTGAGCAAAAACATCATACGTTATTGCATTTCAATACAGAATCGAATTATGAGCAAGGTCACGTACCCCCGCTTCCGCGCGCACACTCCGCGCCCCGCGCAACGGTACTCCCGCCCCCGCCACCTGTTACTACGGGGTCGCAGGGGTCGCTGCAACCCTTAGCCGCCGTCCACGCATCGCCTTCTGACATCACGCTGTGTGCCACGTCCACTGCTGCGCCGCCGCAGTCGTCGCTATCTAGCGCGGCTCCCCCGCACATAGACCGCGCGCAATGTACACCGTCTACTGTTTTACTTGCAACTGCGCAAATTATTGTGTATGACCGCGATGGCTATGAACATCTTTGTCGCTGCATTTTGGACACAGCGGCCATGGCTAATTTTATAACAAAGGAATGTTGTGATCGTTTGAATATTTCTTATCAAGAAACCTCACATGCGTTTGTAACGGGAATAGGTGGCTCGGAAAAGAGCGTTCAGGGTTCCGTAAATCTTGAGTTTTCGTCGCGATTTAATTCTAACATTAAATATAAAGTTTCTTCGCTGATCGTAGACAAAATAACGGAAAGCTTACCTACCGCGTTTGTTGATATTTCGGAACTCACGCACTTGGAAAATTTATCACTCGCTGATAAAACATTTTCAACGCCGGGTAATGTCGATATGTTAATCGGTGCATCCTTATTTCCTCAGTTATTGTTATCTGGGATCGTGAAGAATAAAGATTGCTCATTACCCCCCGCTATAGAAACCGTACTCGGGTATATTATTATGGGTTCTGTACCTACTATTCTCGGGAACGATTCTAAAGGCTCGTCTTTAGCGACCACTTGTTGTGTCTTTGTACAACAAGATAATAGCACTGAAGATATTCTAGAAAAGTTCTGGAAAATGGAAGAAATTTCCTTACCCGCCGCTAAATGTCAAGATGACATAGAGTGTGAGGAATTTCACCGCGCAACCACCACTCGTGATTTAAGCAGTGGTAGGTATGAAGTTTCGCTGCCATTCCGCGGAGATGTTTACTCTCTTGGTAACTCTTACAATTCCGCTCGCAATCGCTTTTTATGTTTAGAAAGAAAGCTTCAAGCCTCGCCTAAACTAAAACAAGCTTATGATTCCGTAATACGCGAATACATAGACACGGATATATTATCTCCCGCGCCTTTCGACGACTCCGAAAATTCACAACTTCCAATGTTTGTGATACCGCATCACGGAGTCGTTAGAGAAGATAAGTCTACGACTAAATTACGCATTTGTTTGGATGGCAGCTGTAAGACTACAACTAGTGGCGGCGCCGGCGCCACATTGAACGATCTGTTACATCAGGGCCCTAATCTACAGGGTGACCTATTTCAAATACTTTTAAACTTCCGACTTTTTGAAGTCGCGCTTTCCGCTGACTGTAAGCAAATGTTCTTACAGATATCCGTGAATGAAAAAGATCGTCGTTATCAAAGAATTCTTTATAGATTTAACTCGCAAGAACCACTCGTTCTTTATCAATTCAACCGTGTTTGTTTCGGTCTGAAATCTAGTCCTTTCCATGCACTCCGTGTAGTACAACAGTTGATCGAGGACGATGGACACAAATATCCTCTAGCCAAAGAGGTCGCGTGTTCTTCCATGTACATGGACGACCTCGTTTTTTCGGTTATGATGGAAGAAATAGGCATCGAGGCCGCCGCTCAGCTGACAGCTTTGTTTAAAGGAGCTGGTTGGGAACTGACGAAGTGGAACAGCAATTCGCGCGCTGTTTTGGATAGCATTCCCGCGTCGCATAAGATTTCAGATGAAGTTGAATTCGATAAGTCAGTCCAACATAAAATACTTGGACTACGATGGTCAAAAGAAAACGATTCATTTTATTTCAAAATCGCTGATACGGATGACAAATGTACGAAACGTTCTATTCTTTCTACAATTGCAAGATTATGGGATGTAATGGGGTTTGTCGCACCGGTCATATTATACGCCAAGTTACTCATTAAAGAACTCTGGTTACTAAAGCTTGGTTGGGATGACGTTCCACCTTCACACATCGTCAAATTGTGGAAACAATTCCGTGAAGAATTGCCTTATTTGAATGAATTTAAAATTCCACGACATGTTGGAGTAACGCAGGGTTGCGTAGCCACTTTATTGGGGTTCTCAGACGCTTGTGAATCTAGTTATGGTGCCGCAATTTATCTGCACGTTAGCTCGCCTACTGGAAACACTATACAGCTAGTTTGTGCAAAGTCTAAGGTCGCTCCTGTGAAAACGGTTTCAGTTGCGAGACTTGAACTTTGTGGAGCAGTTCTTCTGGCTAAACTACTTCGCATCGTTTACGATAATTATAACGTTCGCTATAAAATGAATTTGTATGCTTTTACTGACTCAAAGGTCGTACTATACTGGATTAAAAGTTCGCCACATCGCTGGCAAACGTTCGTCGCGAACCGAGTCGTCAAATTGACAGAGAATATCTCAGCTGATAACTTTTACCACGTCCCGGGTATTGAAAACCCGGCGGACTGTCTTTCCCGTGGTGTCTCGCCACGAAAGTTAATAGACTATCCACTGTGGCTCCGCGGACCGTGGTGGGCCTCGCTTGACCCCTCACAGTGGCCTATTAACCAAGCCAATTTGACACTCGATGAAAATATACCTGAAGAGAAGGTTACGGCACATCCGGTTATAGACTCAACTTCGGAGTCTTTGATTTATTCACTGGCATTAAAGTTTTCAAATCATGAAAAACTTTTAAAAGTTATTGTGTTGATTTACCGACTTTTGAAAATTTTACCGCGCCGCGACTCTTCACGCCCTCGTGTTGCGTGTTTTACCGCTTCTGACTTGGAATTTGCCGAAATTAAACTAATTCAAGTCATACAACAAAAATATTTCGCTGATGACATTTGTAATTTACAAAATAATAAAATATGTTCATCTGCTTTGTTAGACAGACTGGTACAATCCTTCTGGGAGCGATGGAGGATCAAGTACTTGCATCAGTTACAAGTGAGACAAAAGTGGAATACTCCCTCTGTTCCTATTACACCGGGAGTAGTAGTCATAATAAAGACGGATAATTGTCCAAGCCTGAGCTGGCCCATCGGTGTAGTAGAACAAACATTTCCCGGTAAAGACGGGATTGTCCGTGTAGTTTCTGTGCGAACTGCTAAGCGAACTTACACACGTCCAGTTGTGCGTTTGTGTCCGCTACCAAACCAATAGCAATACTTTTCCTTTGTGATTAAATGTAGCTTGTAGTTAATTTTTGCTGTACATAATAACCGCTTTCTTCATAGAATTATATTGTAACTATTACCTTACCGCGTGTAGAGCTGTACTCATAGAGCTCTTATATAGAGTTGTAGAGCTAGTCTATTACTCTAATTACTTACCTTTCTTTTAAAGACGATGCTTTAAGGCCGGGGGAAATGGTGGCGCCATCTATAATTCTAGCCGCTTTATTATTTTTATGTTTTATCGCATGGTCTCCATTTTATTTCCTAAACCTAAGGCAATTGTTGCACTGTTTTACCGACGAGTGCTGCCACCTGATTGGCAGCGGACGTTCAGGCTTCGGAACTGACCCGAGACACGTCACTTTACTTCTGGACGCTAATTAAGAAAGAAGCATTGTGGAACCACCGCACCGTTTATGGACTCCCGCTTATAGTTGAGCCCTTCGGTTATCAAGAAGAATTCGCGAGTGTCGTTCCGGTGTCGATCCTCATATCATTTAGGTGTGTTAAGCCTCCCTTAGGTGGATAAAGGGACAATAAGGACTCGCAGTGATCGCTGTTACGAGACAAAGGCGAACGCGTGGCAGACTTCAGCATCTTCCAACGTCTAAGGTCAGTGCACGATTGCTTCCCTTGTTGTATTATATTTATTTATCTGTTGAGACCCTACACCTTAAATAAACCACGATTTTCTACAGTCCACTAAAAAGCAAGGATCGAGACCACGGCGCCTCCATATAAAAACGATATATATTCTATATTTAAGTTGGGCTGATAAAATTATACGAAGGAAGCGGTGAAGAGAGGGGGCCACGGTAAGGAAAGCCAAGGTACTGTACTGGATCGAGACGCTCGTGTCAAGAGTCAAGACTCGCTGGGCATATATGTATCAAGATATCCAGTTCTCGGTGTAAAGGTGCAGTCCTGTGCGTGGGCAACGCCATCGTCCAATCAAACAACGACCACAACCACGCACCTAAGTCACAGTAGATATATAAACAGTAGGGAAACTCCACGGTATTCTCGAGATAATTACCTACAGTACTCCCAAACTTATGATGCGCATACGTATCTTCGCCACTGGTCGGCAAAGTTCGTATTTTCCTACTTTTTCTATACAAGCAGTACGGTCACGTGGTACGTCCGGTCACTCGGCTATAGATTTCTATGCGCATCATAACTTTGGGAGCACTGTACGCCCGATCGGCGCGCTAAGGGTACGTTCAAGGAGACGCGGCGCGTCAGGCGGCACGGTGCGCGTCCCATACATCGGTGTATGTTTATGTTTCCGGCGGCCCGCTACGCGCACCGCGCCGCTTGACGCCCCGCGTCTCCTTGTTTGTCGCCTAAGGCTGCCATTGGGCGAAATCTAAAAGCAACCTTATTATGACACAGTGTAGCGTTCGCGACTGCCATCCGACGCTAACGTACCGCGACAATGGCCGAGATGGCGTGTAAAAGCACATGTGTGTGTGTGTTTCGATTCAGGGCGTTTCCTTGAAGTTTACGTACTGATTCATGTGTCTTCTGTGCCTAAGTCATAAAAAGTATTTGTATTTACCTCTTCTGCAGGGGAAATGCATAATGATACAAAATTAATTATGTTTGTATATTATTATGCATTTAGGATACGAACTGTACTGTCGAGGAAAATTGTATAGGCCCACTTTTCGCACTTATTACGATCGCAATGAGAGCGAAAAGCCTGTAAGATTTTAGATGATGATACGTGATGTTTTGAGTTGTCAATTGAACTATTTACCTCTATTGCTGTGTATCTTTCCTTTTACGATTACCAAAATTAAATATATTAAAAATTGTTAAAGACCAATCGTTTTTTGGGGAAATCCATTTTATTAGTAATACACCCACAATTTGTACAATATATATTGTCACGGACAATCCAAATAGGTAAAGGCGAATTTTTTTCTAGACATTTACTAATAACAGGCGCGGATTCAAAGAGAAGGGGGGCATGGGTGCAACTGCCCCCTCCTGACCCACGACTGAAGCACTTTAACTTTGTTTTACATGGCAACACAAACAAAAGTTATTCATCCATTCATCAGCCTGTTTCGTCCACTGCTGGACATAGGCCTTTCCAGGATTTCGCCACTCTTGGCCGTCCTTCTGGAAGAAAAGCCCATACTCACACACGCCGGGCAGGCGGATTGGTAAGCGCGGTGCCGAAACCATTGCACCAGTGACGCCGCTGCCCGTCACCAGTCTGTTTTATATAAGGCCGGGCAATTGGGGATGGATATAACGCCATCCATCGGTCCCAGGCAATGGTTGGCCGCCTGGTTTTGCCTGAGAACTGTTCTATTACTCTCCCCCGAATAACTTTGAGAGGATTTGCGAGTAAGATGGTGGTACCTCCACAGTCGAGCCCGGCATCATCTCTACCACCTAGTTATTCATATTTAAGTATAATATGGATAATAAACTAAAATTTTAACTTATTTTTCGTTTAGAATGAACTTCCAGTAAGGTAAAATCAAACAAAACGTGCGCCCCCTTAGCGAAATCTTAGATCCGCGCCTGACTTGATGATTGCTATGGCGTGGTGGTAATCACAGCTGATACTATTTCCCCACTCATGTGTTTCTGAACGTTAGTTGACATTTGGCAGTTAAGAATCTGACGCCGCGCCGGCTCACAGATATATTTTGAAAAATTGTTCAATGTACTTTTAATACGAGTAGACACGACTTTTTGACCACATATTTTATTATTATACGTATGCGTAAGTAAGCGCTGATTGGCTCCCCAATTGTACCCATGCGTAGCTATTTTCGTGCACTGCTAGACTTTCGTGCCGCGGGCTGTATTGATGTGTCCATCAATCCATCAGCCTGTTTCGTCCACTGCTGGACATTGGCCTTTCCAGGATTTCGCCGCTCTTGGCGATCCTACTGGAAGAAAGGCCCATACTCGCACACACGCTGGGCAGGCGGGTTGGTGAGCGCGGTGCCGAAACCCTTGCACCAGTGACGCCGCTGCCCGTCACCAGTCTGTTTTATATAAGGCCCGGCAATTGGGGATGTATATACCGCCATCCATCGGTCCCAGGCAATGGTGGGCCGCCTGGTTTTGCCCGAGAGCTGTTCTCTTACTCTCCCCCGTATAACTTCGGGAGGATTTGCGAGTAAGATGGTGGTACCTCCACAGTCGAGCCCGGCATCAGCTCTACCACCTAAAGCATCAGCTTTACCACCGAAAATCGATGTGTATTAGAATAATACTGTTCAGATATCTATGGTGAAAATGAAAACATTAATTTCTTTAACAAAAGTGGTACATAGTTATATCTTGGTGGTTGTGAAGAACACCTGTATTAAAAGGACACGCTCTTCTATGGTATAGAATATTTGTAAATCATTAATTTATTTTTCAAAGGCTAGTCAAGAAATAAAGATTTACATGTTATACGTCACTTATATAAAATGCATGCTGTGATTACCTTAATAAGTTAGGAGATAATTAAGATAAATTTGTACTGTTAAAATTCGCTTACTAACTACCGGTAAATAAAGAAAATAAATAAATATGTTTGCCAACAGTTATGTTTCTAAGATGTAAAAAAACGTTTTATTTTGTAGCCTCTGCGAAATTCGGGACAACAAAGGCTGGCAACCCTGTTATCGAGTTTGGCCAATATCGGTTCAACCGCGTGCTGAGCTGCAGAGGTCCAAAGATCCGCTGGGTTTGTGTCAGAACTCCTAGGGGATGCAGGGCCGCACTCACCACACTTGATGACATCATCATTAAGACTACAAACACGCATACTCATTGACATCTATTCTAATTATAAAACAGTAAGAAAGTCGTGTCTGTATTCTGAGTATTTTTTCGAAATTTAAATTAAATTATTGGTATCTACATTATTTCAAAATGTTATACACTTAACATAATTTTTAGGGTTCCGTAGTCCGACAAGGAACCCTTATAGTTTCGCCATGTCGTCCGTCTGTCCTTCCGTATATCCGCGTCTTAGCTCAGAGACCATTAGTACTATAGAAAAAAAAAACAGTAAAAAAAATTCTCGAAAAATGTTTTTCCAATACAAATTCTCAAAATATGATAGATTACGTGCCTGTTTAGCGTGCGTAAAATGTCAAATTTTGCACTCGTGCTTTTTGTTTTTGCTACTGACGACATCTAGGGGAAACCTATATTTAAATTAATATTAAAAAGATTTTAGGAAGAGGCATTGGTCTTTGTAGTACAGATTGGCGCCAATCAGACTGCGTTTTCTTCTGTCGACTTGTATCTATTTTGATTTGCAACAAAATTGCTTTTATTTTATTATTTCATGTAATTTTTCGCAGGTGAATTAAAAACGTCGTTTGATACACGTGCGAAAGTGTTGATATTTCTCGTCCCGACTGTTTTTTGCCTCGATGTCTCGGCAAAAAAGTCAATCGTGACTCTAAATGTCATCCTTTTCGCACTTGCATCAAAATGTACTATTTTTTAACGGTATCTCCCATACAATTTACCATGCCATTTTTTGATTTAGGAATCCGTTGGCGAAATATTAAGCTGTGCTCATTTTTGTTAGAATTAAGTTCCCCCACCCCCCCTGCCGGCTAAACGGTTGTTTATGAATATGTGGAAAAATTCACAGAAGTAATATATATATAATGAAGTTAAAAGAAAAACTATCACAGCTAAGTAGGCTTCACAGGTACACGAGTACAGGTCGCGCCAAACTTTTAGTCCCCTCTAAACACGACAATGTATGGGCCGTTCTTCAAAATGTATGGGACTAGATTTTTGGCGCGATCTGTATTAGTAGACCAAATTATAGAATGTACTGGGCAACTATGGAACCCTACACTGCGCGTAGCCCGACACGCACTTGGCCGGTTGTTTTAAATAACAACTCGCATCACCTCCTTGCTGCCTCAGTCCTACAGGAAGCAGTCGCTGGGTAAGTCACGATCAAGTGGCAAACGAGAATTCATCGGAACGCCTTATCAGAATCAATTCACAGATGACCCTTTTTATTATCCGTCATTGCCTGTTCGTACCCAAGCTGACGTACACCTCGTTCCTCACCTTTGTGGAGATTTGATGGTTTAATCGAGTTACTTCGCGTCTGCTCGATGTTTCAGGTAACCCAAGAGCTGAGGCTTATTGCAGACAAAGAATCAGTCTCGCTATTCATCGATGTAAGGTCCCTAATGGTACTCTGCCCCGTGGTAGCGATGACCTAGATAAAATATTTTATAGTACACCGTGCGTAAAATGACCACTTTACGCACGCTGCGCTTGCGTAAAGTCGGCATTTTCCGCACTTTTGCTATAAAATATTATACGAAACTCGTGCGAGAAACTTTTTCTCGACTCGTGTGATTGCAGCACTCACCTTCGGCTCGTGCCGCAAACTCACACTCGTCAGAAAACGTTTCATCGCTCTCGTATCGTAATGTACTATTGTTCAGTTTAGTGGTATGTTTTGATTTAAATATCCATCCTCTTAATACATACTAATGTAGGTGCCTATCTAACTGATTATGTTTAATGCATGTCGTGTCTTTTACGTAATGTAATGACGTTGAAGAGTTCTGTGGTGATGAGAGAGATGCTCTTTATGCTGTGAACCTGTAATAAGAGATTTATAATTTCGTTTGCAGATTTTTTGTGACCTCCTAATATGTTATTGTTACCGTGAATTGAATATGTTCATAGTATTACTCGTATTATAGTAAACAACAAGCCCCTTTCTATGTCCGCATATTGTGACGGGCAACTACGGAACCCTACACGGCGCGTGGCCCGAAACGCACTTGGCCGGTTTTTTAAATTATTTACACAATAAAATAATATAGGTAAAATTAATAAATTTAGGAGCGATAAAATACCAACTTCAGTATTTTAATGCTTCTTTTGTTAATTATTTTTGTGGTTCGATAAAATAGTAATTTAGGACACTTATTTCAGGTCAAGACTATGGCTATCATTGGCTCGCAGGCCCGATGGAAACTAAGCGCAAAATGATGTGGGACAAGGATAGCATGATACAGGCTGTGAAGGAAGTACGGGCTAGAAACATGGGACTGAAGAGGGCAAGTGTTCTGTACTCGGTACCCAGATCGACGCTGCGGAATTATGTGAACTCGAACAAACCTTCTGATGAGATACTAAACAAAAAGCTTTAATTGTGACAAGTTAACATTTATTGTGCCAAAAGCTTGTGTTTTATTATAATGTAGTTACTTAAAATCATTTGTTTTTCCCATGGGTTTATTATTTTTCAACATTCTGATATTTATAATTTGGCATGCTTATTAAAATATTTTATTCACCGAAAAAATAAAGGAAGTGACTAAAGGACCACTAGCGGTCCTTTAATTTTTTAAATTATTGAACCGTAAGTCATTATTTAGCTGTTGGAATATCTTCCTTAGCACGAACTAATAAAGTTCAATTTGCAATGGAAGCGGTCCTTTTATAAATTATTGAACCGTAAGTCCTCGGAAAGTGCTCGAAAAATGTTTTTTTCTGCATACCGTGAATTCTGTTAAAACTACGGGGGTCGCCTCGCTTCGCTCGGTTCTTAATATGTACTTACATGTCAACCTAACCGCTCCTAGCGGTCGAATAAAATTAAAAGTAAGGGAGCCGCTAACGGCTATTTAGTCACTTCCAAAAAGAAACGATCTTATCTTTTTTTAAAACGCCATTTTGTAATAGTTATAAATATTTTTGCAATATCTTGGCTCCCAAACACAGATTACAATGTTGGTGTTTAATTATAATTACACATATTAATATCAAGAATTCTAGTAAATTTCAAAATGGCCTTATGAAAAACTTAAAGCTAAAGCTAAAACCTCAAAGGGTGTGCAAAAAATTGTGTAAACAACTTAAAAACAATATTTTTGAATTGTTTTCAAACTGTTTTGTTTATCCTTTGTCTTTGGTCCTGCTACGTTTCTTATTTGCAATATTTTATTTTCTTCAGTTTATCTTTTGTTCTTCCAGTTCCTATATTTGCTAAGACGAGGTTTGGGAAACTGATGATCTTGGTAGGTAAAGATAAGTTTTGGCAACGTAGTGCTGCTCTTCAAGGTCATTGGAAAAGTTGGGGTTGCAGCATTAAGAAGTGTAGAGCTATCATTATCACAAATAATGATAATATTGTCATAAAAACTCACTACGAGCACAATCATAGATAAAGTAAGAAGTAAATATTTTAAAACCTTGAAAGTTGTAAGATTGAAAACAACACAGGGTAATTTTTTTTAAAGAGTGATCTATGTACGAGTATGAGCCTAAATGTTCATAAAATTTATTAGGACAACTTCTTTTGCCACATGATCTTACGAAGGCGGCGTTGTATAAGATGACGTTGGTTGATGTAAGCAAATGCATACTCGAGACTCAATATGTCGTCAGGATCAAGGCTCATTGACCCAGTTTGCGAAACACGCAATTTTTTTTGTGCCATTTACTTGTTCAAAAGTAACCTTTAATCAATTAGTTTAAGAAGTATACATTTTATTTTCCATGTTTCACAGAAAGGGTCATTGAACCTTACCACTTACCGACTCCACAGTATGAATTTGGCCAAGTCACCTTGTATTAGTATGAGAGAGATCATGCGGCAAATATTGTTAGAAGCCGGTAAGAAGATGTTATTTTTTTTTCAAGACTGCAGATTTTTTCAAAAACGTTCCGTTCATTATATTTTCTGTTAAGTTTTTTGTTAAATATTTTATAATAAAACTTGTGAGTTATTGTTTTGACCTAAAGAAGAATGAATTATACTTCTATTTACTTGCTGATATAAAAACGTACTAATGCACGACTGATTAGTATTACAAGTTTATCAATATAAATGTTAACAATACTAACTGTTGTAATAGTACATTACTGCTAAGAGACCAGGATTGCTAATTAATGGTTGAAGAAAGTACAGTGTTCCCAAAGTTATAATGCGCATAGAAATCTATAGCCGAGCGACCGAACGTACCACGTGACCTTACTGCTTGTATAGAAAGTGTAGGGAATTACGAACTTTGCCGAGCAGTGGCGAAGATTCGTATGCGCATTATAAGTTTGGGAGTACTGTATAGTGCTTTTCTCAAAAATAAAATGAGACAGTTTCATGTTTTTCACGATAATGAGTTAGGTATATCAAATAAAATAAACTGACGAGAAAATATTAAAAGTTACTTACTTGCTCATATTAGCTTAGTAGGTGGTAGAGCTGATGCCAGGCTCGACTGTGGAGGTACCACCATCTTACTCGCAAATCCTCCCGAAGTTATTCGGGGGAGAGTAAGAGGACAGCTCTCAGGCAAAACCAGGCGGCCCACCATTGCCTGGGATCGATGGATGGCGGTATATCCATCCCCAATTGCCGGGCCTTATGAAAAATAGACTGGTGACGGGCAGCGGCGTCACTGGTGCAAGAGTTTCGGCACCGCGCTCACCAACCCGCCTGCCCAGCGTGTGTGAGTATGGGCATTTCTCCCAGGAGGACCGCCAAGAGTGGCGAAATCCTGGAAAGGCCTATGTCCAGCAGTGGATGAAACAGGCTGATGGATGGATGGATTGCTCATATTTGGGCGATTAGTCGTGTTTATTGTTGTTAATTTCTTCAGCAAAGCATCAGTGGAGTACAATTTATATCAGAGCCCGCTTCTGAACTCATTTTGTAATTTATTTGCACAAAACACTTACTACTTAAAAACATAGACACGGATAGTTTTAAAAAGAAAACATGTGAAATGTACTCTGTGAACATATGGTATGTAATGGATTTTCATACCACTTTCCTGGACAGTTATTCAGATTTCCTGGACACTTATAAATTCCTCGCCAGGATGAAGTATTTTCTGGTAGGTCTTTACAGTAATATTACAATGTATTTTTGAGAAAAAGTACTTTAAGGATACTCTCATTTTTTATCATGATCTCACTAAAGTTATGGAGAACTGTTTAGTTATATAAGTTATAAGGTTTGTTTTGTCGCAACTTTTCATTTTTTTTTAAATATACTTGTCTTTTTACTAAGCAAACATTTGCATGGAAAGCAAACGAAATGTTTTTTTAATCAATTTTGATATATTTGCAAAACGTGTAGTATCGTAATGAAGTGGTAATGATGTCAAAGAGTAAACTTTAAGTTTAAGATGTAATCAAAATATTTTGAAGCAAATGACCTGTCGTCCAGATTTATAATACATCTGTTGTCGATTTTCGGCATTGTCATTGTTTGATTGTCTGTCTTGAAGGAATCAATCCTTGACCAAGTGTCCGTTGATTTATTAATAATAATTTCAAACTATTTTTTTTCGTTTTACTTAAACAAACTGCATGTTTACTTACAAATTTATTTCATACCGGCCTAATCCGATTTCAGGATAAACTAGTTTTTTTGAAATCTTTTTGCGCATTAGAAGGTTATGTTTGGTGATACATAAACTTTGTGGCTATTTTCTTATGACAGCCTTATTTGGTCTAGGCCAAACTAGTTTGTTCTACAATCGGGTTTGGCCGGTAATATATACTTATTGTTTTGAATATTCTAGTAGATTATTATTTTCTAAGTAAAGAAAAATCGTAATTTATAGTACATTTAAATAAATTATTTCCAGAAGCGGTATTTGGTGTATCAAAGAGAGGGAAAAAACTCCTGTTTCTACGCGGCTATCCCTTCAACTTCGATCATATCAGCAAGAAAGGTGTGACTCGCTGGAGATGCACACAGAAGTGTAAAGGGTGTAGAGCTTCTCTACACACTGAAAACAACACTATTATTAAGATATTCTTTGAGCATAACCATTCCATCCCGACCGGAAGATTTAAAAAAAGAAAACCAACCATTCCACCAACTACTCAAGATCCACCAACTACTTCGCAACCAGAAACACAAACTGACAAGACTACGGAACCCGCGCAGACTCCTCCAAACGTAGAAAATAAAGCAGAAGTTCCTGAAATCGTCGTAAAGATAGAAAAAGTATAAGAAAACACAGATTTCCACAGACGGCATGCTATAAGAAGAAGAACATGTGGAGAGCTGCGCGACTCACTCGAATTTCTTTGTTTACGTAGAAGTAAACGCATTTGCTTCTAGGAGATAAGATAGCATTTAGGAATATTTAGTGTACTTCTCCATCCATCCATCAGCCTGTTTAGTCCACTGCTGGACATAGGCCTTAGCTCGGCATTAGCTCTACCACCTAACAGACTGTACTGAAGTGTACTTCTATATAACAATAATCGTAACATGTTATAAATTACTTTCAATTATCATTATTCAGTAAGTATGTAATCGTTTTTCTGATATCACGCATATTACGTATGTAACTTTTTGCTTCGTGTTATACCGCGTATAATAGTAGAAGTTATGGTAATGGATATATTAATTATTAGCTTTTTCTTTCGTTCAGCTGTTTCTGGCTGTAAGGTTATTTTGTAAGCCCATTTAGTAGTTCATAAGTTAATCCGGGGCCAGTTTCCATCTAAGAAAACCGCAACAAAATCTGTCTGGTTTTGAAGTTAATAGAACATGAATACAGATACAATCTGACAAAAAATCTTATAAGATAATTATTGGTCTCAGGGCTATATCAATAAGCCACTTAATAACATTCGAGAAAAAAAAATGTGCTAAGAGGACCTTTTTACAATTTCATTATTAGTTTAAGTAGTAGCAGTAAGTTTATGTAGAAGTTATGGTTTTAGTGTTAATTACTTATATTCCCACTCATATTACTAATCCTTATTGTGCATGAAAATAATGTTTGTCAATGTAACCTAGTAATTAATCCAACAATTTGTATGCTTTTGTTCAATAAATGATATGTACTCGCATCCATGATTTTACGGTCATCCATGGTACCTTTATAATGAACAAATAAATTTATAATATGGAAAGGCCTTTTGCATTGAAAGATTTCATTTCAGGACCAATATTTTTCAATACAAGCCGAGGTCACTTGGGAATGATGCTGCGTGGCTACCGGTACAACATGGACGTTGGTAACTCCCGGGGAGGGAAGTGTAGATGGAGGTGCACTCACAGGAACAAGGGATGCCATGCCGCCTGCTTCACTGTTAATCATGCTCTCCTCAAGACCGTGAAGTTTCATAATCATGCGCCCGCTCAAGGCTGTGGACCTTTACGACCTTTACAACTATTGGTTAGTCGCTTCGGAAACGATTATTTGATATAGATATCGAGTAGATGTATAGATCTAATGCAGCTACAACTTTTGACGCGTAAATTTAATTAGAATTTAGTTAAAAAATCATGTCAATTTGTAAATATTTGTATTTATAGCGTGTAACATAAATTAACTCCTTTGTAGTTCCGAAATTAGTCCAATGAAATATCATGTTAAAAAATAAAGTGTTGTCGTCAGAATTTGAGTTTGTAATTGATTCATGTTAAGTTATAATTTCAAGACTAGCTTTTCTGAGTTCTTGATGCATGAGAGAATGGTTTTCCATATCTTTATTTGACTTCAATATAGTCTCATATCTCATCTTTATTATTGTTTTTATCCAATGTAATGGAATTCTCAATTGTCACTTTTGTAAGATTTTATTCATTTGTGAATTGGATACTGTAAGCATCTTGTGGGGGGGGGGGGGGGCATGTTCAAATCTTGTACGTCACTTCCAGAACAACTTTTTTATCGAAGGATACTTTGTTTTCTGATGACAGATTATTACGTTTTTTTATTGTTTATTATTTGTTATTAATCATTGCTTGTACGAACGTAATAAAAAATGAAAAAATTAAATGAACTCGTATGCGAATGCGCCACCATTGACCCCGTAACTTAAGTGACCATTGATCATTGATTCTTTTCTCTGTGATTATGTAAAGAGGTGGCATACAAGGAAAAAAAAGATTTCTTCCGTCAAGAATGTCATTATTTTCAGCCAGCAACCAGGTAAATAATTTAAGGTATAACACAAACCGTTGCTTTTTTTACATAAAAGAATTTATTAAATACTAGCTTTTGCCCGCGGCTCCATCCGCGTGTTACTCGGTTTAACGAAATGCTTTTTTTCGGGATAAAAATTGGCCTATGTGTGAAGTTAGAGTATAAGCTATATCCATTCCAAATTTCATCCAAATCCGTCTAGCCGTTTCAGCTTGAATGAGTAACAAACATACACACACACACACACAAACTTTCGCATTTATAATATTATTTTATTAGTATGATCTCGCAATGGAAAACCACTGTTAGAGATTGGAAAATACCGGTTCAGTAAATATCACCAAAGTACGGTTCTCGAGCATGTTGGAACTGCAACCGAGTGCCGTCTTCAAGGGGGCACGTTGTGAAAAATAAGACGAGCTGGCTATGGCTGTGGCTAATATAGCTGGGTCGCCCTCGCTCGTACCTAAAATGTCTTTCTGATCATCATTGGTATATAACTATGTTTTTGGAAAACTTAACACTTCCAACTTTTTAATTTGTATGTGTAACTTGATTGTACTGCGAAAGGTCTGAAATTAATTCTGTTTCAAAGTCTACCTGTTCTATCCACTTTTGGACGTATGATTCCTGATTTGCTCTCCAATATGATCTATTTGCGGCTATTCTGGTCCAGGTTGACCCTGCTGTCTTTTTGATATCATCCAAATATCTGGCGGTTGTCTGCTAACACTTCTTCTTCCTGCGAGGGATCTCTAATAAATATAGGACTTTATGACTCCATCTATCATCATCTCTACGCCCATTGCCACTTAAATTGCGCAACTCGTTTCCCGACATCAGTGACTTTGCCCTCGTTCCGAATTTTATCCAGTAGAGTGATTCTGAGAATTGTTCTAGAAACTTCTTAACAAGGAGTTGTTGATAAAATCCCCGTCAGGGTGTTACATACCCCATCCATCGATTAACATCGTTGATTCCGTCGTACAATCGTACATAAAAAATAACAAACCATGGCACATCTATACAATTTCAATTTCTAAAAATTTGGTGTAAGGAACCCACCCATAGGGCATATACTGGGTAAGTTTTCCATGTGGGCGTGGATGGCTAAATACAAAGCTATAAAAGCGAAAAATGCTCAAAGGCCTCGGGACCAATTTTGATGATAACAAAAAAAGTGTGCTTTTTCGCTTACATATTAGGTATGTATAAACCAATGTTATTTCATTCAAAAAACCTTACGCTCTCTTTAGGTTAATATCTCCATCAATGAAGCCAAGACCAAAAGCTTTTCTTTCGTATTGATGTAAGCAAATAATGTTATACTCATTGCAGAGCCTATATTTCTGCCCTCAAGAAATGGTACAGCAAACGCGGTGATCCAGATCGGGCGGTACAGGTTCAACCGCTGGTGCCGCAGCCAGGGGCCCAAGGCGAGGTGGACCTGCGTGAAGGTGCAGTCCCTACGGTGTCCAGCCAGGCTTGTCACTTTTGACAACGTCATTATTAAGTCGACACCTCATAATCATTAATGGTGCCACTGATATAAGTGTGATGTCTTGTGTAAACTTATAAATTCATGATAATCAATATTTCATTGCATTCTTCATAATAAAAAAAACTCATTTACGAATATGTTTTATGACTTTAGTCGTTTTTAGGATTCTGAACCAAAAGGGCTGGCTGGAGGTCTCCTGTAAAATCGTGTTCTTCATCCATTTTGGCGGAACAAATTAAAAATTTGATTGGATCCGATATAACTAATTTGGAACTAACTCCCTCAACTAATAACATTGTCATAGGACATGGGGTCCCGCTGAGTGTAGGCACACGCTTAGATGTTATGGCATCGACGTTGTTTTTATCGCTTAATATTGTGTGGTGGTACAAAAACCTTCGAGCGCGTGTCTGACTAGCATTAGGTTGGTTTTTATAAAGTTAGTCGCAAGACTCACAAAGTCTTCACTTGATAAAAAACAATCTTAGGGTCCTTATTTATTTTTTGAAAGTATGTTTGTTTTCTCTTGTATTTTTAATGTATTTTATTTTTAGCTCATCTCTTCGGTTTTAACAACTACACTTTTCTGATATTAGGATTCTTATGTTTTTTATTCCATTCCATTTATATCATAATACTATTTAACCAAGCGGCTAAGCGCCATTCAGCCCTTTTGTTAAACGATGCGTTCAATGTTCAACAGTTGGGCTAAGCATCTTTTTTAGATGCCGCCATTTATTGAAACACCTAGCCAACCACTCATAACGGTCGTTTTTTATATCATTATACATATTTAATAAACATATTGTTTTCGCAGGTATTCAGATACAGTACGTAAAGACCATGAAGAAGAAAGGGGACAGTCACTTAGCTCTGGTTGACGGCTACACGTTATACCCTGAGAAGATGCACAAGTATACTGTGAACTATCGCTGCACGAACTGCGGAACCTGTAAAGCTCGAATCAGTCTCACCAAAGAAGGGCAAGTAGTGAAAGCCTTTCTCGACCATAATCATGCACCACCTAAATATATTATAAGGAATGGTTATTACTTTAAAACGTAATTAATGTACTAACTTATATACGGTTACCGCCATTTACGTACTACGAAGTGGACATCGGGTCTGTGCACAAAAGTGTCCGAACCAAAAGAGAGTCAAAACCATTGAAAATTAAAAAAGAGTGTCAATCACACGTCAATCAAAATTAACCCGTGCAGCAATGACATACGATTCAAATTGTGACCGCAGAAAAACACCTGAAGTTTAATAGTGGTGCCGATTTGGTGTAACATGTCGATGGACAGGAGGAACCTTATTTTAAGCGTCCTACCCTTGTCTTTTCGATCCATCCATCCATCCATCAGCCTGTTTCGTCCACTGCTGGACATAGGCCTTTCCAGGATTTCGTCACTCTTGGCGGTCCTCCTGGAAGAAATGCCCGTACTCACACACGCTGGGCAGGCGGGTTGGTGACCGCGGTGCCGAAACCCTTGCACCAGTGACGCCGCTGCCCGTCACCAGTCTAATTTATGTAAGGCCCGGCAATTGGGGATGGATATGCCGCCATCCATCGGTCCCAGGCAGTGGTGGGCCGCCTGGTTTTTTTGCCTGGGAGCTGTTCTCTTACTCTCCCCCGAATAACTTCGGGAGGATTTCCGAGTAAGATGGTGGTACCTCCACAGTCGAGCCCGGCATTAGCTCTACCACCTATCTTTTAGATACAGAAAGAAAAAGACAGACTGCTTAAATTAAGTTTAGTCCTGTCAAATAAGTTGTGTTACATTTAGTTTAAATGTATTTTAAAAACATAACACATGAAATTAAATACTACTGCGAGATATATTTCGGCCCCTTCGAGGCAATTCGAGCCCAGCGTCACTCACAATGAAGTAAGAAAAAAGATAATTTAAAAAATGTATATATCACCTACTTCCATTCCCACACAAGAAAATAGTATGTGAGACATGTGGCGCCATCCCACCGCATCGATTTAGACTTTCAAGTTCTATGATTTGTAATCTTCTGCAGTTGTGCAACCATGAAATGGGATGGCGCCATACGTGAATACCGTTTGTGTCCATTTATTTGAGAGAAAGTTGAATAGTGTTAAACAGGGCGTGGGTGGTGGACACTGATTTTTTGTTCGGGGTAATTCTATTTTTTAATAAGCCTGGACCAAATTGTGCACCCAGTGACCATATGAATGAACTCTTCCACGTTCTAAGCTGAAAGTCCGTTAGCGCTGGTATGAATGATTTTGAAATGCAGACTGTAAAACACTAATTAGATTTTGATTTGGTGAGTTGAGAACGTATTACAAAAATATTTTTTTGTTGGTTCTTTTAAACAGATTTTATATGTATTAGTATTTACAGGAAGTTATGTTTAATTAGGTTTAATGGTTAGATCCTTGTCAGACTAGGATGCGTAAAAGATAAAAAAATACTTATGGAGTGTGTGGTGGTGATGACTTCACTGAAGGTCAAATGAAAGACTTTTTTACATTTTATAAAGGACTAGGCTTTGCCCGCAGCTTCGCCCGCGTTCAATGAATCTTTGTCCCGTTTTCCGCTTGGGCGTTATTTTATGAACACCCCTTCTAGCTTATGATGTGTTTCCTGGGAACACTACAATGATTAAAACAAAAAACCACATCCAAACCCGTTCAGTGGTTCCAGAGTTAAAGCGTTTATTAAATATTTGCCCCGTTTTCGGCTTGGGCGTTATTTTATTAACAACCCTTATAGCCTATGTGTTGACCAAGATCACTACGATGGTAATGAAAAAAACCGCATCCAAATTTAATGAGTGGTTCTCAAGTTAAAACGGAACATATAGACAAAAATTCTAAAAATTGTTGTTTTGGCCTCAGTACAGTACCAATAACCCATTTCATTTAAAATTTGGCGAAAATATTCAATGTACAGACACAACTTTTTTACTATGTATTATTAGTGTATAGATATGCACGCTTATTTTAAAATCTGTCTCCTAAAAATATTTAAGGAAAGCTATTCTTCGAAACGGCCTTTGAATTGTAAATATTGGCGAAAAAAAGTAAAGGCCAATTGTCTGCGATTATTTATCGATTTTAATAAAATACGCACACTTGTTATTATTATTTGTGTTTTTCTGTTTACGTCACATGCTGTTTTTTGCATGAACGAGTAACACGTGTTACGCCACGCTGGTACACGTCGATATCTCAGCGAATTCAAGCACGTCGACAGTTGGGGAAGCCTAGGCTGCGACCTGTAGACTGCCCCAATAGACACACCAGACCACAGTTTTACTTTCTGTCTGTGCAACAGACTAGTTTAGACAATGGATTCCAAATGCTTGTCCCGGTTATGTCCCCAATTGCGGAACTGCAGGCTTTGAATCTCACAAAAAGGGTCATCGAGCACTTACCGAGTCTTCAGTAAGAATTTGGCTGCCTTATTAAAAGTCACCTTATATACAAGTGGCGTTAGTTAAAAAAAATAATCGTGTATTGTTTTAGTATCATTCGTAAGGTCAAGTAAGGGGACTGTTTTGCTAAGTCTGAGTGGTTACACGTTCTGCACACACCGGGTCTCACCATGTGGGCTGAGGAAGCGCTGGAGCTGCTCTACCCATTCCAGCAAGAAATGTCGGGCTGCCATACATACATACGGTGATGAAGTAATAAAAATAAACAGTGTCCATAATCATTGACCGTAAAAGAGAGTACAAGTACAGGAAAAAAGTATCAGCCTGCAAAATACGCCATCAAGAATCGACAGTCCAACGATTGCTTTAAAATAAATATTAATTCTTATAATTATTATAAAATTAAGTTTTATTATCGATTTAAGCAGCAATTTTTTTTTGTTTATTTGATCTTCGACCCCAAGATGGCTTGTGTTTATGTTCTTTCTTTGTGTTTATGTGTTTACTTTAATTAAAGCGAGATGATCCAGAAACATCTGTACTGCTCCAACGATTTTATTTTTCACATGCTTATCCTGTTCAGTGGAAGCGGGCCGCTCAGAAAACTCGCGGTTTCGAGGTGTTTTTATTTATTATTTTGGAATGAGAGGGTTGGGTTTTTAATATGATGGCCGTTTTATATTACTTTTTTACGACGTTTATTTAAGTATAAGTTTTACTGTCCAAAACTTAATATAGCTCAAATAAAATGATATTTTGATCATAGTTTAGACCTATCTTTGCGATTTAATCGGATCGAGGAAAATGTAAGCAATCGTGTATCGATCGAACAGCCGAAATGTAAAGATCAAAGAGTGAAACATGACATATATTTTATGCAAAATTTAACTGTCGCTTTCTATTGGTTTAAAATTAATTTGAAAAGAGATAAAGTGTGGATAACCCCCCCTTAATATATTTGTCGATGAAAAGCGCGTGTACGAAGTGTGAACTGTGACTTGCCTTTCTTGTCTACACCTACAACACTTCCTCGGGGATTCATGTCGTGTCAATATAAATATCACACTAATATTATAAATGCGAAAGGGACACCCCCTGTGTGGGTGTATGTTTTTTACTCTTTCACGCTGAAACGGCTGAACGGATTGGGATAAAATTTCAGAATGGATATAGCTCATACCTAACTAAAGACATAGGCTACTTTTTATCTCGGAAAAAAAGCATGTCGTCAAACCGAATAACACGCGGGCGGAGCCGCGGGCAAAAGCTTGTTTGTTGTTAAGGAAAGCTAGATGGTTATGATGTCTTTTATTAAATTATTACGTATAATTACAATGTACATACTAGAATACAATATTGAGGTTCGTTAACATTGCATACAAATTGGAAGATTATCGAAAAATATATTTACCAAGGTCTCGGAAAAAGGGTACGTACAGCAAAGTGTAGCGTGGGCCGACCTCGTGCCCGCTGAAACGATAACCTGAAGGACGTTGCGTGTGGCGGCTGGATGAGGAGGACCGCCAAAAGTAGAGAAATCTTGAAAAGGCCTATGTCCAGTAGTGGACGAACACAGGCTGATGGATTTGCAACGGACCTTGCCTCAGCCACACATTATAGCGTGTGAAGAGCAGTGTGTGACTCCCCGGCAACATCGCGGCAGCGCGAGGAACAGCATAGTGTGGCTGAGGGGTGTGATTAAGGGTGTATAATACCTCACTTTGCTTCGCATGATCCTGCTTTATACCGACAACGACTGCAACAATCACTCTGAAATTAATGTATGATAAAGTTGAGGACTAATGCTTTGTCCATGCTGTTGTGAAAACATGATCTGAAACTTTGCATAATATAACTGATATTGGTATAAAGCAGCTGCAGACTGTTCCATAAAAATGAAAAAACCGTCAGTGTAGCCGCGATTTCGAAATAACGGATGTTTTGCGTGCGCGGCATCTGATTAGAGTAGGATAGACGGTGAAAAAGCAGAAGCGTTAGAGCAGGACTGCGAATTGAGGTATTATGGGCCCGGAAAATTTCAAGCTTTGCTGTTTATTGTTTTAGTATAATTAAGGTTCTACAAGCGTCATATGTTTTACGCTGAGCACCTACCGTGGGTTACGTTGTGGAATCGAGAAACGTTGTTTTTTTCTCATCCTTATTAAACCCTTTCTACTAATCCAAATAGAGACTATAGTGTAGTCTTATTTATGAAGGTAAAAAAATGAAATTAGATTACGTTGTCCATAGACATTACAAGTTAGTGTCATAAATTCATAAATTCATTCTTGGTTTTTTATTTTGATACGAAATTTTGACTTTATTATTTGCTTGGTACAGCGCTGCTGCCTCAGATACTTGGTATTTATTTAAAGTTAATTATAATAATAAAATGATTCATTTCATAAATTATAAATATTTTCATGTGATTGTCATCAGATTAAGTTAAACTGATATGTATTGATGTTAATTGATACGAGTACTATTGATTGTTGGCACTTGGTGGAACTTGGAAAACGTAATGAACAGAAAATCACTTGTACTATTCCACAAATTTGATACATATTGTTTCAGCATATTTTGTTAAATCACAAAGGACCGGGTCTACTTTGATAAGGGTTGGAGGGTACAAGTTCTGTACACACACTGTCTCACAAGAAGGACTTAAGAAGCGCTGGTACTGTTCTACTCACCATCACAAACGATGTCGTGCTAACATACATACTTATAAAGACGATGTAATCAAAATAAATAATATTCATAATCATTAAATGGAGTTGTAGCCAACATACATCGACAGTACTTCAACCAGTAGGTGCTCGGGTCAATTCAGCATGTTTATTGTATTAAAAATCATGCATTTTGCATGCCAGTCTTGGCGAAACATGCCTGGGAGTGCTTTGTGAATCATTCGAATTTCAATTCGCATACGAATCCGCATGATTCGCATACGAATACAATACTAATTTTAAGTTTTCGTATGCGAATCATGCGGATTCATATGCGAATTGACATTCGAATGATTCAAAAATACACTCCCTGTACCTTATTCTAGGTATAAGACCTTAATATTACCATTTTTTATGCAAATAAATTGTTTGAGTTTAAGTGATTTCTTGTTCGTTTAGTAACTAATTTAGATATAAGATTTTGGTACAATAGTTAGGTAATTTAAAAACAAAAGATTCTACTACTTTTGCTACTAAAAGATTCGTGGTTTAGATTCATACTGATATATAAATATACATAATGATTCATACTGATGTTGAAACGGCTAGATTTCACCTGACTAGTTTCAAACAGGGAACCGCCGCGTAACCATGTTTGCCTCCAAAGAAACTGTATGAATACAGTGAAACTAGTCAGGCGAAATCTGACTATGAAAATAAAATTAAGCGGAGTGTTTATTAAAGTAAATGAAATTACAGACAACCACTTTACACAGTGACAATTTTAGTCTGTAATCTGTATTCGTCGATTTGTAGCCCGTATGCACGAAGTCTGGTAGTATGTTCTGAAGTTAAGAATTACTGTACTATTTTCAAAGGTAAATAAGTTGAGCAGTTACTCTTTAAATTAAACAAAAAGTAGATAAAAGGGCTAAAGGTAGATTTTCAATTTAAAATCAAATCGAACTTGAGAGTATTACTTGATCCTGTGATGTTTTTCCGCCCGGCCTCGTTCTTGCGTCTTGTCGTTTGTTGATATCCGAAGCTGGTAAAACTAATTCAGTTTCCTCATCTCCTACCACGTATTCCTCGTCTTCATTCATATCCTGTGATTCGATAGCCCCAGTCTCTTCATCGTTGTCCTCGGAGATATCATCTGGTTTGAAAGACATAAGTAAGCTATTAATACCAAGATGGGATATCTAGTAAACCAATTTTTGGCCGACCAAATGACCGGTCGTCCCCGTTTCACTTTTTAATCTACGCTATCTAGTCGATAAGCAAATAGTGACGATTTGAAGTCGAATATACACATAATATAAATGAAACAAAAAAAATTGAACAAGAGAACTTTTTGAAACATTTATTCTTCCCAGCACTGCTTTATTAAATGTTTTTACTCATTTAGTAGAATATTGCTACTCCTTTGTTATTTCTTGATTTTGTAGATTCTTCCGTGGACGATATAGAGATATATCGAGTTTGGGTCCAATTTAGAACCAACCCCGATAAGTAACCAAAGTGATATTGTTTGGAAATACCTATTTTGTACTGACTTTATTATTATCTCCCTAATCTGGATTAAATTAGTGAATTTAGCCTTGGACGTAAAAACAATATTAATACCAAACTGTTTATTCTAGTCCCTTATGGATTTATTATCCTCACACGCTGAAGGTCGGAGACTTTCAAGGTGTACTCAGTAACAATGGGAGAGGAAAACTCTGTAATCTAATTATAAGAATTTTTTTTGGAGACGACCCCTGCAATGCAAAGGTATCCCACAAACAACGACTTGAAGTAGGTCACCAAATTAAAAGAATTTTTCCAAAAGAAAATGTCAGCACTTATTTCGTGCCATATAAACAGAACAAAAAATCTCATCAAAGATAAAATACGAGTGGTAATTTATATTCGTGTCTTATCAATCGAAGGAGAGATTACAGAAATGCAAAGAAAAAAGCTGAGAAACAGAATAAGGATGTCGGTGAAGGCACGACGGCAGAAACAGGTACTTATTTTCCAAATATTATATTTATTCATACGCACTCTATTCTGCTTGTGTTGCCAATAATTTTCGATGTGAAATCCGTTAAGGGTCTTGGTACATCCGCTTAGCATCCGTATGTCTGATTTGAGAGAAAATCCGTTTGTTGTCCGTTATCTATTCTATATTATATATTCTATGTATTATTATTATTATTATTTATTTATTTAACACACACCTAAAATACATTACAGATACAAATCCAATGCGTATAACATGGTAGACACATTATTTACAAATTATTTACCCTAAGAAATAAAAAATATTAGCTAAAAAAATGCAGATTATACACTAAAAATTATAGATTACGCAGACTCTTGTTATTTAGACCTCACTGAGGAACTTCTCAATAAACTCGAACGGCTTCAAAATTTATGTATTCGCTTCATTTTTTCTCTTCGTAAGTACGATCATGTCTCAGTGTTCCGTTCTCAGTTAAATTGGCTCCCTATTCGTCTTCGCAGAAATGCTCACATCCTTTCTCTTCTCCATAGTGTCATAAACAATCCCTCCGCTCCTAGGTACCTCTGTGAACGTTTCACCTTTATTACTGAACGTGGGCGTGAAATGCGCACGTTCAATAGTGGAAGACTAACCATTCCCGTAAGCAAAACAGGTTTTTACAGTGACTCATTTACGGTACACGCTGCAAGACTGTGGAACCGATTGCCTTTGTCAATACAGACATTGAAAAATATAAAATTATTTAAAATTAAAGTGAAGGAATTTTTCTCCGCCGAATACTCATCAAAGTAGAACTCAAATATGCAGTATTATAATATTTGTATGTTTATTTATTATATGTATGTAGGTTATGTTCATGTATTGTATATGTAAGTTTATGTCTTAGATAAGTCTATTTAGATATATATTTTTAGCTTGATCTTTCCTCACTGATTAGCATTTACTCCTTCCTTTTTATTCTGTCAACTATCTTTCTGTTTGCTTGCAAAGGTTGCCTGGAAGATATTGCTGTTAGCAATAAGTGCCGCCTTTGTACACCATGTTTGATTGTTTTGATATTTTGTATTGATTTTATTGTATGTGCAAAAAGTGTTATAAATAAATAAAATAAATAAAAATATACTAATATACGAGGGGGCGTTTTTAAGTTCGCGGAATCGGGGGTAAGACGTGGAAATAAAAATACAAGTTTATTTTTCCTTTTCAATATATTCACCTGCAACCCTAATACATTTTTCAGATCTTTCAATTAGCTTATGTATACCCTCGAAAAAAATGTTTTTTCTTTGTCTGAAAAATAAGCTGAAACTGCTTCCTTCACTTCTTCATCGCTTGAGAACTTCTTCCCCCGAAGTTCTTTTTTCATTTTTGGAAAGAGATAATAATCACTGGGAGCCAGGTCAGGACTGTAGGGTGGATGAACCAAAATATCGAAGCCCACCTTATGCAGGGAAGCCAACGCAACACGGCTCTTGTGCACAGGCGCGTTGTCGTGCAGAAGGAGGACACCTTTGGCTAATTTTGCCCTTCTTTTTGCCTTGATTGCTTCCTTTAATCGCTCTAAGATTGAAGCGTAGTATTCTCCGGTTATGGAGACACCTTTATCTTTATAATCTATCAACATTTTCCGGAGTGGTCACCTCGATCGACCGTCCTGGCCGAGGATCATCTTCAAGTGAGGCCCTGCCTTTCTTAAAAAGGGTATGCCACTTATAAACCATGGTTTTACCGGGGCAAGACTCCCCGTAAACGGATGACATCTCTTCTAGTATGGTTTGAACCGATTTACCTTGCTTGGTTAGGAACTTTATGACAGCGCGGTGCTCTATTTTCTCAATTTTTCACAATATTCTTCCCAACCGAGTTGTTTGATCGACGATAATTCAAATAGTAATGGCCCGATTAAAACAAAACATTCTATTTATACTAATAATGAGCTACTTAACCAGTTACGACTAAGGAAAGTACCCTCATTTATTAATTACCTACCCATTCTGCGAATATAAAAATGCACCCTCGTACTAAAAAGTAGACGATCACTTCTCTAAGTACTTCATCACACGTGTGTGGATGTGGACTAGGGATGCAGAAAAGAGAATGCAGGAAATAATGCACCGAGAGCGACCGAGACGAGAACGAGAGAGCGAGACGAGACGAGAGCGCCCTGTACACACGCGCGCTCGGCCTGTCTCGGGGTATCTCGACGAGTGTGTACAACCGCCATGACTGCGCGCGCGCTTGTACCAAACCGGCGCCCATAGACATACATATAATAAAGTTGTAACGAAGTCGAAACTGTACATGTAATATTTTTATATTGTAAATTAAGGGTCTTGTAAACGCGCTGTTCATATGAAACAAAGGTTAAATTGGTATTATGACAATATTTAAGTAGCATTCTAAAATCAGCACCATGGCACAAACATATTGTCTCAATAGCGAGTGGTGCGCTGTCATCCACTGAGAAGTTCCAGGGTCGAAGGTCAGATAGGCATATTTCCAAAATATTGAGTTATGTGCTGTCATTAATTGAGGAGTTGTATGGTGATGGGGCCAGGATTGAAGAACAGGTAGGTATGACGAATTTTAAGTAACATCCTACAATCAGCATCCTACTAAAAAGCGATTACCACAACATTGAGTACTATGATGTTATTCATTGAAGAGTTCCACTGCCTGAATCTCCAAATACCTTCATCAGACCATGACTAAACATCGATTTTATCCTTTGAGGGTAACCGTTTTTTACGGACTCTATCACAGCATCTCTTGAAGAAAACTGTTCGTTCATTGTACTAGCACCATAATATGATCTCTTGCCACTAATTTTACAATAATTTTATTTTAAGCCCCAACATCTTCAACAAATTACCAACCCTGTCATTTTTCTATTCCACTTTAAGAACCTGGACCGTTCGTGCCTACTCTCCAAAGTGACCAACCATCATGAAGGCAGTTGTATTTATCCGTGTTGTTCATGATCATTGAAATTAGTGTTTATTATTCTGTTATCATTTTTTTTTATATTTCAACCTTTTTCAACGAGTGCTTTTAGGAATGTACAATATTTCATCAGTATTTTGAATTAATTTTTTGGCCTATTATAACTAAGAATACATATAGTTTATTAATCTATCTTATAAGTTCTTTTGGCGGTAATAGAGAAAAATTTAAAACGCGTTCTTTTCAACTGAGCACCAAAACATATTTCTCGTAAGCATCGAGATGTATTGGTTTTTAAATTCCATAAATAAGTAGTAAAGTTTCGTTTAATTTTTTCAGTATTATATGTTCAATCGAAGAAGGGAAGAGCTTTAATAAGTGTAGGAGGTTATACGTTCTGCACACAACGCGTCTCACACTGTGGACGCAGGAAGCGATGGTTCTGCTCCACTCACAACTACAAGAAGTGTCACGCTGTCATACACACGTTTGACGACGAAATAATCAAGATAAGAAATGTTCATAATCATTAAATCAAGTTTAGCTGTTATAGAAACCCCTTTGCTAATTCGGTTGTTTTTAACATCGATGTGCTATTTTTGTCTGCTTTTTGGAATAAATAGATCAATTTAGGAATGTAATTTCGATATTAATTTTTTTGTGCTTTTAAACCGATTTTATAAGCATTTCAGTTTTTACAGGAAATAACGTCATCATATTAGGTTAAAAAATGTTTTTTTTTTCGTATGGAAATGTGTTGAAAATTTGTGAAATGTGACGTCACTGAAGGTCAAATGAAAGACATCGCTTTTTAAAGGATACGCACGCTTACCTTAAAATCTGTATAATAATATTATAAAGAGTTAGGGAAAGCTATTCCTCGAAATGGTTTTCGAATCGTAAATAGTATTGATGAAAAAGAACAGGCCAATTAGTTCATGCCTTAAATCTGTGGTGGCCATATCGTTGAACTGATCATTTCATGATCTGCTCAAATATCATGAAATCTGTTAAAACAAAAGGGGTCGACTCGCTCTGCTCCGCTTCGCTCGGCTCCCGAATTTGTGATCAAAATCAACAACAACAAAATTTGTCTTTACGTCTGTATATATATAGGTAATGTTTGTTCCGTTTCTAGCCGAAAACTGAGCGATGAGTTGGGTGCATTATTTTTATTATCATTGTAGTGACCCTAGTCAACGTATAGGCTATAAGGGAGGTTCATAAAATAACGCCCAAGCCGAAAACGGGGCAGAGATATAAAAAAAGTGGGCGGAGCCGCCGGCGAAAGGCTAGCCTATTATGAGAGATCTTTTTGTTTCATGAAGAGCAAGTTTAGTTTTGCAAAGTATTGTCATATATATATACTATACGAGTATACATAATATACCGCGTGTGAATAGAATGATTTCTTTAAAATCCACATACTATTCTGATATTACTGGACAACTTTAATATATACATACGTAAGTTCAATAAACTTAGAACAAATGTATGTTTTACAATAATTTAATGACTTACAACTTGCACACTATTTAATTGGATACTTAAAATACGTACATTAATTAATATTTTATTGATTTTTTTGTCTTTGTGCGGTTTTCCTTGCATTTATGACTATAAGTTGCTCCTTAAGATATTTCCAGCCTTCAGCTTGGACAGCCGATGTTCCTCACAAACAGTAATGGTAGAAGAGTTATGTATCTAGATGGATACAAGTATGGCGTGCATTACACATGTCACAACACCATCACCTGGCGATGCACGAACCGTGGCTCTAAACTTTGTAAATCCATTGTAAGAACAGATAACGATGTCATTGTGAAAGTAACAACTCATTCCCATCCTCCTACGTTCCAATAGGGGATAAAGAAAAAAATATATATAAGGTGACTTTAATTTATGCAGCCAAATTATTACCGAAGACTCGGTAAATGCTCAGTAAAGGTTAAATGACCCTTTTTCAAAAATTCGTAAATTATTCTTTTCGTGTTCCTTACAAACGTAAGCCCAGCCCCGAGTCAATTACTATGGGACGTCAAGATTTTATTTTACGAAATTAGCAAATAGTGTTATCGATCCATGTTACTGATAACTTACCAAGCCTCCAGTATGAGTTTGGCTGCATAAATTAAAGTCACCTTATATATACGAGTATTAATAGTAAAAATAGAAGAAAAACTATTTACTGAATAGATGGAAAATAATAAAGAATAGTTTATATTTAGGGAATATATTTTTAATTCATGGATTATTTTTTCGTGTACAAGTCGAAAACGATTTTTATTACATTATGTAATGAAATTTCATGATTACCAACTTAAAATTTGTTTCTATTTTTACTTCAAAATCCTTTTCAAAGGCACTTACTTTGAAAATTTAAAATAGGTTAATAAATTTTAATGACTAAAGGCATTTTGTTTGGTTTTGATATTTAAGTGTATGTTATTTTTTATATTCTATCGAGAAATAACAACATGTAAATATTTAATGAACATAGGGTTATTTTATGCTCTTTCGGTTTTAGTAAATTGGTATAATGCCAGTTTATTGCGATAAACTCTCATTTAATTTTTGTATTGAATTTATTGCTGTACATTGGGTCTCACAGCAACCTTTCCGTTTCAAACCCTTGGGTTCAGAACGTAAAAATAAATATATGGTAATTTTTATACATGCGTTGATTACTTGTAAAAAAAATAATCTTTCATAGCTGTCTGAACAATAAATTTTATTTTTAGGTTTGAAAGTAGCTTTCCAAAGGCTTAAGACTTCAAAATTCGTGAATTTAGACCCGAAAAATGAGCAACAGTATAACTATAAGACCGATTCATCGTACTTCTTAGAAGAACAGTCTGGTCTGTTTACTTACGTTCAATCTTCATCACAAACCCAAGAATGCTATTTATCGGATCCATCTGACCTAGACGGCAAATTTCATCCTGCTCATGATGTACTCTCGTCATCTGATATGGATACTCCTTGTAAAATTTTAGATGAAAATAGTGGATTAATAAAGAAAAGCAGAGCTAAGGGTCAACGTGATGAGAATAAATGGTCTAGAAACATTCTAAAACGAAAGAGGTTAGAAGGGAAAAAGTATGTGTCGATTAAAAGAAAAAAAGGGACCGTCGTCATCGGTACCGAATTACGGAAACGAAAATCAATGAAAGCCAGGTGTGTTTCAGAAAAGTGCGAAAAAAGCACCCAAAAGAAATGCAACGAAATTTCTGAAGCTCAGCGTGCTGATGTTTTTAAGGCATTTTGGAATCTATCGTGGGATGAGAGAAAAAGTTTCGTTACTTCCATGGTTGTACTTAAACCCGTATCCTATCAAACAAAAGGGGTGTCGTCTAAAAGAATGCACACCCTTGACTATTATCTTAAAGTGGATGGAGTGACAAAACCTGTCTGTAAGACAATGTTTACTGGGACTCTACGTCTGGGTGAATGGTCCGTGTTAAACTGGGTCAAGCAAGCAAGTAACAATCGGAATGAATACGAAGACGTCACAGAATAAAAAGCAGAATCCGGTTTGATTTCATTGCCTCAGAAGGTACCACATTCCTTCAATCAAAATACGGGTAAAATGTGCGTAGATATTGCATGTAATACATGGACTGACTCGTATGATAGTTTTGGGGTTTATTTAGCAGGCAAAGATATTCCCACGATACAAAAAGAAATGTTTTTTAGATGTCGTGCACGAATTGAACTTAAGTCTATTTAAGCCATCGAAATAAACAATGTCAATATTTGATAATATCATCGATAATTGAGCGTGCGTTAATTCACAAAATAATAAAATAACTTTTTTTGCTTTTTCATAGTATATCCACACAAAGCCATTTAATATTATGTTTTAAGTACTAACTGTACTATAAATCAATGATAATTAATACCTTGAATTAAAATTTTCATTGTTTTATTTCATGTGAATTGTTTGAAATAATTTTAAAGTTTTATATAATTTATTCAACAATGACTTGTATTTAATTAATTACTAAAAATCGTTTTGTATTTTTTTACGTATTTATTTCTACTATTTTTCAAGTTATTTTGTCTAATTTGCTTGGGATGCATGAGCGAAGATGTGTTTTTAAGGACAAAAGTAAATTTCTCGGCGTGTGTTCCATACGTGACTTAGATACACCCTCTATATATTGAAGCGAAGTGTAGTTCCTAAGAAAGTGCATAGTTAGGTTTACAAATAATGTATTTCAAGGAAAATCAATGAAAGCAAATGAGAATATTTTCATCCTTTCGTAAAAACCTTATCAACCCCAGAGATGAAATTAAATTACTCACACGATTTTAGAGCATGACTGTTCGTGCAACCACAATATAAATTATTTTGAAAGTTGTTATCTGTTTTAGAGGCGATATTCTCGATAACTCGGTTCGGTAATCCAGTGATCGTCATGGGCAAGTACCGGTTCATCAAGAGCTACTGCGGCAAAGGCCCAAAGACCCACTGGGTCTGTAACCGACAAGCTCAAGGTTGTAAAGCCAGCATCACCACCATCGATAATGTAATTGTTAGACATAACAGATATCATGATCATTAATTTAATATCATTTAGTAATAAAGAGATATAGAAAAACAACATATACATATGTTTGTTTTTTTTCCTTTCAGTTATTAAATTACTTAATTTAGAAATCGACGTTGGCCAAGTCGGTGTGAATGTACCTATTCCGGTGCCCCTGTCTATGTTTTCTTTTACCGGTACCAGAGGCAGTTTCCTTGGTACTAATCACTTCTGTGGTAAGCAAGGTGTAGATTTCTATATTGAGTTGAAAACGGTCGTTTATTTCTGGAGGCAAAGCGATGTTTCGCATACAAAAGCGGCTGTTTCTATGCCAACTCAACAGTAAAGTAAATAGGGGTTTTAAATAGTGTATAAAGGTAAAGGGCGATTGTGAAACGTGTTTTTAGCTAGTAAGATACCTAATTGATTATGGAACAAAATGAAAACAATCATGTACATATTTACTTAAAATCAAAATATTATTTTTATACTATATGTGAAATAATAAAAAGATATACAGATATTTTTCGATATTTTCTTTTGATGGCATTAATTAAAAAAGAATATCTATGAGATAAAAAGTAAGCCGATGACGGCCTCATTGAAGAGGCTGAAATATATGTACATAAAATATCTTTATTATTATTTCTGTATTCCTTTTTTGACATTACAATTACTAAATAAAAAGCTCTTACGTATAAATTGTCATTTTTATTTATTTAAATTTAATATTAAAGATTTATTTATTTATTTGGACCACCAACATCTAGTACATAAATACATACATTGTTTAACGAGTTATAAGTTGTAGGGTATATGTCTAGACAATTATAGGCGGACACAGCATGCAAAATGGATACAGATTATACATTATTAAATTACAAAATTATCATGATTACATATTAAAACAATTCAATACAAATTTTGCACATGAAATATTTTAACACAGAGATTAAGTATAAATTAAAAGGTTAATTATATATACAATTATAAAAGAAAATCCTAACACAAAAAAAAATAATAACAAAGCGAAAGAAATTATGATGCTATTCATAGGGTGATTTAAAAATGTTCGACAAAATAGATTTTTTAAAATGATGTTTATTACCACAAAACAAGTCAAGACGTTGTGAGTGTATATTGAGTAGAGCCTATTCAACGGAAGGTAATGCTGGCCCAAATTAGTCTTGGATGGCGCTGGTCTCAGAAACATAGCTCTGCGAGCACTCCTGGGAAGTCTTATTGTTATGTTTAATTGCAATTTCGATAATAGCTGGGGACAATCAATTTCACCAATTGCAAGCTTCCGAAGAAACTCCAAGTCACGCAAAGTTCTACGATCTGACAGGGAGTGCACTCGGAAATGCTTTAATCTATCCACATATGATGGAAACTTTTTAGCCATTCCACAAGAGTAAGATAAGTGCCACAAGAACCTTTTCTGTAGTCGTTCGATACGGAGTATGTGTTTTTGATAGTGGGGGGTCCAAACCACGTTGCAATACTCCAAATTACTCCTTACCAAGGAGTTAAACAGGAGTATTTTTGTGGCTGAGTTGTGGAAAATCTTGAAGCGGAAAAGCGTGAGATTGGTAGCCATTAACAACCACATTAGAACTACGACCCTTCAAGTATAATGTGAGCCAATTAAGCAAGGCGCCAGTAATACCGTAAGATTTAAGCTTTACAATAAGGATCGAATGGTTCAGTTCACCTTATCAAAAGCCTTGCTGAAATTTGTGTATATAACGTCAACTTGTTGATGATTGTCTACAGCTATGACCAGTTCCTGTAAATATGACAACAAATTGGTATTTATAGACCGATTCTGCATAAAACCGTGCTGATGGTCTGTCAATTGCGGTTTGAAGTGATTGCTTAAAAATGGGCAAAGCAAGGCATCAAAAAGTTTACCGAAGGTTGACAAGACCGATATGGGCCGATAGTTTAAGACAACGCCATCGTCGCCGGACTTTAGGATACGTACGACTCGAGATAGCTTCCACAGCTCGGGAAAGACTCTTGCAAGGATTTGTTAAAAATTATATGCAGAGGCAACACAAGAGACTTTGCACAGTTAACCAGGAAAACAGGTGGAATGCCACCAGGTCCTGATCCCGGGATAAAGATGTTAAGTCTTTTTAAGCCTTTCAATATGGATTCTTCCGTCAAATTAATGCTAGTCAACATATTGCTTGTCAAATAATGCTGTGTAGGAGTATTCGGGGCTTGACTCTCTGTTTTGTAAAATTAGTATTTCCATAAAACAATTACTTACCTTTGTGCACAGTTTGCGGTACTTCTGGGTTGCCGTCTTTAGCTCATAATATACATAAACATAGATATTAAGATATTTATATTTATTGATACATTTGTACTATTTTACTGAGGTTTCTTTATTATTCTCAAATTTTAATTTCAGGTTTTGTACCATTTTTTCAAAAAACGAGGAATGGGAGGCCAGTGATCCAGATCGACTCTTTCCGTTTCAACCTGAAGGGCACTCAAGGTGCTAGATCTTGGTGGTCGTGCAACAAGGCTCCTCGTGGCTGCAAGGCTTCTATTACTACCTTCGAGGATATTATAGTCCAGACCAGGAATGAGCATACGCACAACAATTTAAAAATCAGAAATAAAAAATTGAGTGGCACAGTAAGTGAAAGGCAGCCTGATTTTGAGTGCAAGAAGTCAGAGTAAAACAGTTATTTAGTAAAACGCATAATCCCTTTCTTTTTGGTTGGTGGTAAAGAAGTTTTCCTTATTTTTAAATAAGAATTAAATAAATATGATTTATGGTATTACGCGCCAATATTTTTATTTTAGTTAGGCTTTTGTAGCAAAGTTGTATTATTTCATTATGCATAACTTTGTAAATCATCGTGTACAACAACTATAAACACTGTTTAAAAGTTGTTGTGCATGATCATTTACAAAGTAATCCATAAAATAACCCAGTTTTATTGGAAAAGACTAATTGATATAAACCATTGTCACGTAGTGCCATGAGCCACATTTCTTTAATAATAATAAATAATAATAAATTTATTTATTTCAGACTACAATTTAAAGACCCTTAATTTGTTAGTAACAATAGTTCTTAATCTAATATTACTAAATAAATAATTAATAAAAAAATAAAAACTATTTAGACTGCACCTATATGCGAGGACGCTTGCGTGCAACATGGACCACCGACTCAGATAGCAGTCAAGCTTGGCCCCAATGGTGGACAGGAGGGTGTTGGGGCTGGCCCGCACACGGTGCACTAGCGAGGCGGCACGCTTGCGTATAGTTGTGTAGGAGCAATCTGTGCGCGCTTCCGCAAACATACCTGACGCAATGCAGCGTCGGAACAGCCCCAGCAAACTCCGAAACGCGTTAAGTAAAGGATATATGAATATAATTTGCAATATTTCGCTAAACAATTCTTGTCGTGCTATTCAAAATGCAGACTCGTGCACCGTCCGCCCTCCCGCATAAAAACATGCAACAAGCAAGCAATACAAGCAAAGCCAAGAAAACTTATCGACACGTGTTTCGCCTCTGAACGAGGCATCCTCGGGATGTGTTCCTAGCTCGGCTTCTCCGCAGCAACTGATGTGTTGCTCGCCTAGCTGCTCCGCAGTAACTGATGTTGTTCGCCCGACAGCTAGTTGCTGTAGTTGCTGAGCTGTCGGGCGAACAACATGAGTTGCTGCGGAGCGGCTGGGCGAGCAACACATCAGTTGCTGCGGAGAAGCCGAGTGATGGATGGGCTTCCGCAAGGTAACGCCTATTTCAATTAATCACCGAAACGCGTTGTTAATACCTTCTATTCAAAAATAAGAAAAAAAATCATAAGTTGTGAACCACCACCTTAATATTTATTTTGCTTCTATTTTTTTATGTTTATTTTTTGTTTCATTGTATTTTCTAGTATTGTTTTTAACATAATTTTTTTGTTTTACCGCAGGCATAATTTGCATTGTTCGTTAACTGATTTCTTAAACAATCAATCATGAATAATAAATCAATAACATAATATGAATGTAATTACTTTTATTTATTTACTTTTCTTATATTTGTTACACATTTATCCACACCACATTTATCAATTATCAAAACGAGTGATTCGAGGCATAGTAAAAACCTATGATAACGGCAGATTACGGTTAAAAAATTAAAATAACACACGTGTATGATTTATGTATGATTTATGTAATACTCGTACTCGTTTAAGTAATTATACTTAATATCAATAGATTTTAATTTAAAAAAACTGTGTTCGCTTTCTTTTAGCGGTGCAAGCCACATAGAAACGGCGCGGGTGCGGGCGCGCCCTCAGTGCACCTCTTCTATCTGTTTTACACCACGTCCCTCTCCTACATTTTGTATGAAAGAACCAGGCGTCGAGGCGCGACGGTAGCGCGCCGTGCCGCTTCTATGTGGCTTGCACCGACTTTTTAAACTGTGTATTTACGTGTTTTCATTTTCACTTCAAAAATGTTGTGTGGTCGAGTACTAACGCAAGTTTTCGGCTTTCGCAACATCATCTTAACACCATGTGTACTCGTATATATGTCCACTCTTAACTTTGTCATTAATCGTGTGTCTTTCATATAAGTTTAGTATAAGTATTCTTTAAATGAGGGCTATTAATTAATTAAATTATATAGGAATACATAATTATTATAAAACCGCATTGTTTAAAATGATCCAAAGATATCGCTAGTCAATAAAGCCGATTCTGAAGCCTTTAATTTTAGTTTTAGTGCTGTCAAATTTATTTATTTTTCGTTCCAAAATAGTATTTTAGTATTTAAAACCAAGTTAAATAACTTTGGAAAAATGTACGTTTTGGCAGCACTAAAACTAAAATGAATGCCTTCAGAATCCACTTTATTATCGCTTCTAAGTTGTAAATTGTTGTGTACTAAATTGATATGGAATAGTGTTTAATGAGTTCGTGTGAGTAATAAATAAAGAAATGAAAAAAAAGTTTGTATTAAAATATTCAATATAAATAAGGATTTATAACAAAAATTACATCTGTGAAAAGGAGTTCTAACCAAAATCAATAATGATATTGTAATAATATTTTAGGTTTTATTACCAGATCTCAAAAAGGGAAGCCATTGCTGTGTTTTGGAACATATAGGTTTTGTATAAGGCATCAAAATGGACCAAAAACGATATCTGTTTGTTCCACACACAACTGTAAAGGATGCCATGCCATTATGCACACTATCGATGGACAATTAGTTGAAATAAAAAATGAGCATATTCATTGATTTAGACGGGTCGAAATATATAAAAAAAAAATGATTTTTTGTTTGTTTAATTCATTGCAAAAATAAGTAATTTACATAAATATAATGATTTCAAATTTAAATGTAGTTTAGTTTATAATTTATTACAAATTTAAATTTAGGGCGTCTTCAGAACTTGGGCACTCGATTCATGTGTGGACTGCGCATGTGTGATCACATCACCGAATTTCGACGCTCGCTGAAGTGGCTCCCTATTCGTCTTCGCAGGAATTTAGATGTTCTTTCCCATTAATGTTATGTTTATTATTTATTAATAAAATCAAAGAAATATTCAATAAAATGCGCTATATTTCGACCCCTCAGTGGGGTCGTCATCAGGCGAATGGAAAATAAAATATAACATATAATAACGTAAAAAACACTGACATCTATCGAAAAAATGGATTAGAAACTGTTTTTGGAAATAAGTTGTTAGTAGCTGTCGTTGTTGCTCAGAGTGCTCCGATCTTGAAACTAAATATACCTATATAATTATAATAACTTTTCATGTAGGTTTATTAAAATTGTCGTTTGTTGGGTAGTCAGATTATTCAGGTCAAGTCGTGTCAATCTGTTAGTGTTGTTTATTCAGTCCATATCCATAATGAGTACCGAGTGACCATATAAATGATGTCTCCCAAGTCCTTAATTCGATGACGGTTAATGGAGGTGTAAATGATTTTATGATACGAATTTTATGTAATGTTCTTAAAAATGCCGCAGTATAGGTAACAACAGTAGTTTAACTAGGCGGTGTCCTTGAAATCAATACCTACGGCCGCTCGGCGCCTAAACACGCCCTAGGGCTGCCAACTGACTGTTTACGTATTTGATAATGCTATTTATAAAAGTTGTATTTAAGCAACTATACAATGCACAACATACTTTGTAACTTTATGCCATAATTTACGAAAATGCGCGGGAACGTCACAGCTGAGACAACGTGCGTACGTAACTGCGGTGCGACCGCGACTGTCGTAAACCGAGTTGAACTATGTTTTGCCGTTGTTTCTTTTTGGCCCGCTTGTATGGAGATAGAATACTATTTGTAACTTATACTATGACAATGCCGTCAACCCCAATTATTTAACAGAAAGAATAGTTTTTCGCACTGATCATAGCAACAGAATGTTGCGCTCCTGATACCATATCGATCTGGCGATACCTGCGCACACAGCTGATTGTGTCTCCAAATCCTTTTCGGTCAGTGCTGTTCGGCTCTGGAATGAAGTTCCACAAACCCTCTGTAATTCTCTGTTAACTTGAAAAATTATTACATCTCCTCTCCCGAAAATACTAAGTGACGAAGGAAAGGCCCAGCAGTGAACGAAGACAGGCTGATCGATGGATGGATGTAACCCGATTTCACTAACGAAGAACAAACAGACATCTACTTAGGTACCATAATATTTTTTATCGATAAGAATTAAGAGGGTTAATAAAATCATTGAGGAACGTGAATATTTAAAAAACGGATAGGACTCGCCTGACCGCCGTGCGCGAAAGTAGTCAAGAAGAGTCCTGATGATGATGAATGAGTCATAATCTCATCGAAAGCTCGACCTGTGCCTCCTTGCACAGTTACAAAAGTAAGGCCTATCCATTCTTAGGGTTCCGTACCCAAAGGGTAACCAACGGAACCCTATTACTAAGACTTCGCTGTCCGTCTGTCACCAGGCTATATCTCATGAAACGTGATAGTTAGACAGTTGAAATTTTCACAGTTGATGTATTTCTGTTGCCACTAAAACAAAAAATACTAAAACCGGCAAAGTGCGAGTCGGACACGCGCACCCCCATACAACAGACATGATTTTTTTGCCGTTTTCATGGATAATGGTACGGAACCCTTCGTGCGCGAGTCCGACTCGCACTTGGCCGGTTTTTTAAATATTCATGATGTCAACTCACTCTAATTTTAATAATTGAGGGACGTTAACTTGCAGATGCAGTCATTGAAACAACAGTCCGCGGAGCCCCTGTGATCATAGTATCCGGCTACAAATTCTCCAAGCACAGACTGCAAGGCTTAAAAACGCGTTGGTACTGCGTGCCGCACCGATGGTATGGATGTAAGGCAGTGCTCTATACTATTGGGGAGAAAATTGTATCCTGCAAAAATAACCACAATCATCCACCGCAATATAATAGCACGTTTTTGGGAATTCGCCATTAAAGCGATTTTAAGAAAATAACCATGTTCTTTAAAAGCATTCTACTGAAGCCCAAATTGTCGGAAAATATGAAGAGTGTATGCTAAGAATCGTTAAATCCTGGACAATTATTTGTACATACCATTCACTACTAAGAAGTATTAAAACTTCAACACTAAATCATAAATCATTTATTAAAATTTTGGGCCTGAATGATACATAGGATGGAACAAAGTAATATGCAGGAAGCGCCTTATTCAGCTAATAGTTAGCATGCAAATATTTCAAAAGTATCCATAAAAATTAACATGTCACATAGGTACCTGTTTAGTTAAATAGAATTTTATTCACACACAAAGTCACCTACAAGAGTATAAACGCCAAATCACAAGCAATAACCAAAACCTGCGAATCCAAGAATTCTTTGAGAGAATAAAAAGTATTTTCGATTAGCCACTTTCGTAGTCTTCTTTAAAACATATTTAATGATGGGATATCGGTTATATTTTGTGGCAATTTCTTATAAAAAGTAACACACATGACGTAACACTTATTTTTATAAAGTTCATTTAGGTTTCTGGTCGATAACTAACTTATTTGGGTTTCGGGTATTTTTTATAGATAATAACATTAACAAAACAAATAGTGAACTTTTCAATTTTATGAGGACAAATTCTCAATCAATTTTAAACCAACTTGCATGGTTGATTTAATTTGTTTTTACTTTGCTTACTGGGTAAACTTGATTGATAGCTATAAACTGTACTTTCAATTTTTCAATCGAACAATCGTTACCATATGAAAAGTATTGTTTTCGACTATTTTGCGCTATCCGGAGAAAGCGTTCGTCGTAACAGCTAATTTGCAATGCACGCTGATATGAACGTTATTTTAATGTTGCCTGCGTCGATATTTGGACCGACATACATTGAGGTGGTAATTAGGTCTTATAAGCGCTTTAAATACAAAAGTGAAGGTTTGTTGTCTGTCTGTCCATTCACAGCACGACTCAGTAACAGTTGTAAACATAGGTGAGGAATAACTTTAGAAGCCGTCAAAACATATGGAAAATGCTTGTTAACGTCACATTAACCCGTTCAGTAATCAATTTTGGATAACAACCGAAGACCAATAGATATTAATCGCGTACACGCCTTGTGAAATTACAGGGGTTAAGAAATATACTGAAAATTGTGGACCTATTATCCCCATCTTTTCATTAAAATTAAACTTTCTTGATTTATTGAATGCGTCCATCGATCGTATGCAACATACGTTTGCTTGTCAGACTTAATGAATCAATATTTTTAGGGTTCCGTATCTCAAGAGGATAAAACGGAGCCCTTATAGGATCACTTTGGTGTCCAACTGTCTATCCGTCCGTCCGTTCGTCCCGTCTGTCAGTCAAGACCCTTTATTTCGGGAACGCGTGAAGGTATAGAGTTGAAATTAAAACCATATACTCAAGTCATGAAGGAAAAATCCACAAGTCTACAGTCCCTTGAAGCTGTGAAAAATTCAAACTTCTAAGTTAACGTAAAAAAAAATACGGCCGTTTATGCCGCAAAAAACGTATATTTCGACACTCTCAAGGGATTCAAAATTTATGGGGTATTTTCCGTTGGCCTAGAACTATGAAATTTGACAAGTGATACCGTGTTATACTACAAGTTTAGGGAAAAATCTGAAAACTATACATTTGTAATTAAATCATAAAAAATGGTCTTTTTCGGCGGGCGAGTCCGACTCTCACTTGTCTAGTTTTCTTTATTGAATATTTTGCATTCTAGACATTGTGTTTTGTAATATAAGCACAAGATGTTTAATTATTACGTAAAATAAAAACTGCTAATAGTAGTCTGTCCAGTATACTTTTAGTTTTTGGAAATAAAAATCGTTGGTAGAACCTGTACCAGTGTTGACAGTAATTGCGTCATTTGATTCCAAGCTTGGAGTATGGAAAAAACCTCTTACACACCCTCAGGCATTTATATGGTGACTTTCGTTTATATTGCCAAATTCATATTGGAGACTCGGTATGTGGTCAGAACCGAGGTTCAATGACCCTGTTCACGAAATACGAAAAATATTTTTTGTGCCTCTTAACTTGTTCAAGAACCTTGACTCAATTGGTATAGTAAGTCAAAATTTCATTTTGCATATTTCATATAATGGGTCAGTGAACCTTGGTCCTGACCACTTTCTAGTGTCCAGTATGAATTTGGATATACACAACGTGAAATTTAAGTCATTTTGTTAACGAAAACTGGTGATAGTACTCGTCCATATGAACAACTCTTACTATGGAGCCAACCCTGAAATCGTGAAAAAAATATCAGCTGTTTCATAGAAATGTTAAATACCTACTCGACCCAAATGAAACAGCTGTTTTTTTTTCACGATTTCAGGTTTGGCTTCATAGTAAAATTTGTTCATACGGACGAGTACTATCACCAGTTTTCGTTAACAAAAGGATTTTAATTTCACGTTGTATATAGTATGTATAAACGAAAGTCACTTTATATGTCGTACGTAATGTTACGGATGTTTTCACTTCGTAGACTAGTAGTACTAAATAAGAAATTGTTCTTACTTCCTTTTTTCTATCTGTTGATGTACGAGTATTTCAATTTCAACATCCACGAATGACGATTGATAACAAATTTGAATTTTAGATCTGAAGCCCGTATTCGCAACATCTCAGCGCGGGAACCCGGTGATCATGATAGGACGGTTCAGATTCAACCGAGTGAACAAGTACGGCAACAAGACCAAATGGGTCTGCGTGAAGGTGAAGGCTGGCTGCAGAGCATCGCTGCACACCATAGACAACGCCGTTGTGCGAGTGTGGGGCTTGCATGATCCCGTGGCTCACTCCAGCCCTAACCGGTATTAGTATCGTCTTCTTATTAGTGTAAAGGTGGTCTTCAGCAGCCTCTTTAGGTTTGTACATGTATGTCTTCTTACTCTATGTATATTAACTCGCGAAGTAGATTCAAGATGCTTTTGCGCATACAAAGTCAAAAAACAAACTTGTGGCGGAAGCGATGTACGTAGATACTCGTATAGAGAAGATGGCAATCTGTTGTCTGTGTTTACTTACCGCGAGAGAGACAAACGTGTATGCATTTAAAACACTATGAACATGTGAGTATATCTATAGATTGGAGTCTTTGAGTTAGCTTATTTTCGTAGTTCTAACAATCTTTTGTAACAAATTTACAAATACTATTTTTTTTTGTAGTGGTCAATCTCCCACACCTTGTTTGCGGAAAAATAATACTACTTCAAATAATGAATATTTCATTCAAATACACAGTTACTAAAAAAATACAAAAATTAACGAAATATTTCGACTCCTTCAGCGGAGTCGTCAGACGATTCCACTGAAGGAGTCGAAATATTTCGTTAATTTTTGTAATTTTTTTGTAACTGTGTTTTAAATATAATAAAACTACAATAATTTAAGGCCAATACTGGTAAAGTAAAAAATATATTTATTTACATCATTCAAATACAATAACTTTGCTAAAAAAATATAGCCAAAAAATCAGACATTTGTTGACCCGTAAGGTACTACAATATATATTTATTCTTCAGTGAATCATCACATTAAGTGTGAAAACAGAATCCCGTAAATTTTCCCAAATAATGTTGCCAGTTTACCACGATTTTTTATATCGAATAAAGCATACGTCAGAAAAACATATTGTTCTTTAACCAATCGAAGTCTGCAATTTTAATGTAATTTAACATCACTTCAAATAACATGAAACCTACGATCCATAAAGGATCCATATAAAAACTGTAAACGTCTGAAATGGCTCTTAATTATTTTTATTGTTGATAAATGTTTTTCATCATGTGGGTTTGTCAAGTGTCATTTAAATCAATGCATTTGGTTCGAGTTCATCAAAAATACGTTCTTAGAGAACAATAATCTTGTCAATCATAATAGTTATAAAACTAGCTGTAAAACTTTTTAAGTATACTATACGTCAAAACATTATTGTACTTAAATCTGCATCGAAAATCTTCAAGATTAAAAAGTATATTAATAGCACAAAAATATGATGTAAACCTCTGTTTAATCCTTCTTAATCATAATTAAAGTGTTAACAGTTTTTTACTATTTGAAATTCAATTTTAATTATTTTATCCTGCATGTTTATTTATTTTAGGTGCAAAGGTTTTTAAAACTATACATGGCAACCCGGTCATCCAAATAGGGGAGTATCGTTTCAACCGGCGCCGCCTCACAGGATCGAAAGCTCGTTGGGAGTGCATTAAGAGAGGGAGAGGTTGCAGAGCCTCACTGACCACTGTTGATGGTGCCATTGTTAAGACTCTACATGACCACAATCACTAAAATATAAATTACAAGTTAAAATTAAATTACTTATTTGGCAGAGTGACTGCTCTCAAAACCCTCTCCCTTGCACCATTGCTTCAGCGCAGTACTTTGGGAACTGAACTACAGTGAAGGGCAGAAGGAGGATGTAGAAACCAGCAGCCAGCCTGGTGACCCACAAGCCGACGAATATCAAGATGATCACACTAATATTATAAATGCGAAAGTTTGTGTGTGTGTATGTGTGTGTGTATGTTTGTTACTCTTTCACGCTGAAGCGGCTGGACGGATTTGGATGAAATTTAGAATGGATATAGCTTATACCCTAACTTAACACATAGGCTACTTTTTATCCCGGAAATAAGCATTTCGTTAAATCGAATAACACGCGGGCGGAGCCGCGGGCAAAAGCTAGTTAACCAAATTATTGAAAACAAAAAGTTGACAATTTCAATGCAAACCTAACATACAAACAAGTTGTATACTTGCGGAGGTGGATTTGTAGTGGTTTCTTAAGGTAATGTATTATTATTTAGACGAAGTCACTAATATTCCTACTTACCTAAGAATGTTAAGTTAAAAAAATATAAAGATCTTAAAAGACTCTTTGGTCAATTGCACTAGAAAATTTAATCTGTATGTCGTCGGCAGATCGTAGAATTGGATATATCATGATCTGCCCAGGCATATCGTGTTTCTGTTAAAAATAGAGGGGTCGTCTTCCCAAATTTATGATCACAAGCTACCTAACACAAGTGGCGTGCATGAAACTTTTTGCTGAAAAAGCAATGAGAAAGTCAAGTTTGACGATAAAAATATTAAAAATAAATGTGATTTTTTTCTTTTGTTTATGATTTTGCAAATTTCCCAAAATAAAATCTTTTCGTCCCATTGTAGTTGACTCGGGGCTGGGCTTGCGTTTGTAAGGAACACGAAAAGAATAATTTACGAATTTCACAAAAAGGGTCATCGAACCTTGTTACTGAGCACTTTCTGAGTCTTCAGTAAGAATTTGACTGGATAAATTAAAATCACTTTTAAGGTCCTACAATTCAAAGTGAAAAAAACCCGTAATAAAGCAAATTCCATGGAGAAAAAAAAATTGCGCGTTCTTTTTAGCCAGCTGATTGAACTAGGAACTTTGTACTGGGAAGTGAAGAAATAATATGAGCAAATAATTTTTTCTTCTGGAATTTGATCCATGATCTACCCTAGAATTTAATAAATTTCCGCTAATTGCTTTAAAACGCAATGTTTGCATACTTTTTATTCAAAAGTAAGGAAAGTAATATTATAATGTGCATTTTGCACTGAGATTATGCTTTACCACCTTAAGGATTTCCGAAAATTTGTTGGCGCAAATATGGACCCGCACTGCTTAAAGTGTCTTCCGAAGCTCGCAAACCAAGACAAATGTGTCCTACGGGATTTGAACCCGCGACCAATACTCCAAGCACTAGACTAGACCTATGTTCCGCAAACTTTTTGTGTTCAAGGTACATCTAGGAAAACGAAAATTTTTGGAGATTTTTGAATAATCAGGTTTTAAGTAATATTCATCCATCCATCCATCAGCCTGTTTCGTCCACTGCTGGACATAGGCCTTTCCAGGATTTCGCCACTCTTGGCGGTCCTCCTGGAAGAAATGCCTATTCTCACACACGCTGGGCAGGCGGGTTGGTGAGCGCGGTGCCGAAACCCTTGCACCAGTGACGCCGCTGCCCGTCACCAGTCTAATTTATATAAGGCCCGGCAATTGCGGATGGATATACCGCCATCCATCGGTCCCAGGCAATGGTGGGCCGCCTGGTTTTTTTGCCTGAGAGCTGTCCTCTTACTCTCCCCCGAATAACTTTGGGAGGGTTTCCGAGTAAGATGGTGGTACCTCCACAGTCGAGCCCGGCATTAGCTCTACCACCTAATTAAGTAATATTAATCAACATTTATTATTAATCATTACCCTTACTTACTCACTAAAAATAAGTTAATAAGATTTTTCCAAGGTACACCAGCTAATGACCACGGTACACCAGTGTGCCGCGGTACAACCTTTGTGTAACACTGGACTAGACCACAGGGGCGTTCAAAGGGTATTTTTCTTTTCTAATTTTTTTAAGCGATCAGGTGAGTTTATATGTTCTTCTCGTTCTTGAAATTTGCTGGAACTTATGAATCGTTACAAGATATATTTGTACTTGTATCTACCCGACCAGTTTCGTTACTAGCATTTTCAAGGTTTACTTAAACTGGAAAATAAATGGTTGATGTTCGTGATTGTATGGCACGCGGTGGAATTTACGATGTACTAACAATTATTATATTTTATGTAAATAAGCATATTTTTTAGTAGTTCCAGTTAAAGTTTTTTATTTTTAGAAGATTTAATCGCTATAAACCAAGAAAAGCTTTATTTTAATCCCTCAGTGGGGTCGTCATCAGGCAAATAAAAAAATATATTATATTCATGTTTATTTTTTTTTGTACACATATTTTTAAATCTTTTAAAAATATGTACAAATTAGTTATTTAAGAGTTTTCGCTGCAGTATTTTAAACGGGTGTACATATTTAAATATACATATGTATAAAAAGTTCCAATGGCTAACTTATATTGTTATTTTCGGTACTTTTATGTGATTTTATTATTGAGACACTGTAGTATTACACTGTTTATTTGTTATCTTTTGAAGAAAAGTGTGCACCGATTGAATAAATGTCCCATACTGTTAGTTCTGTTTTTTACAGGTACGGAAAAACGCGTTTTTAAAAAATTTATATTATCTTTTAATTTTTGCAAGGTGACGTTGTTGATATAAAAGCTGATATATTTGTTCATTTTACAAATTGTTTTCTTAATTTTTTAGTTTTAGAATTTGCAAACTACCGTCATTGGATGGACGTTGAAAAAAGTGACGGCCGGGAAAAGAGACGCGCCTGGGACAAGGACAACATGATTCAAGCTGTGATGGCAGTGAGAGCGAGGGAAATGGGACTAACTAAAGCAAGTACGCTTTTCTCTGTACCCAGAAGTACACTGAGAACATTCGTACATACCAGCAAACCACTCGAAGAAGTAATCAACTTATCTAAAACCAAGGGCCGAAATTATTTATAGCCTCGAGTTTTTTGGATTTAGTATAAATGTCTCAGCTATCATGAGAAAAACATTGAACTACATGCATCTTTTAGAAATAATCAGATAATTCAGTTCTGTCAAAATGTAAATAAATCGATGTGAACTTAGGTGCAAAACACACAGAAGTGGCGCGGCGCGCATCGCCGCTTGTAAAATCTCCTTATTGCCGTTGAGGGGATATAATTAAAACACCCTTTGATAGACGAGATCGGCAGTGTCTTGTTTATTATGTCTAAACGTCTTAGATTTTGCATAGCATATTTCAATATCGCGATGTAGAAGCAAGTAACGCCATCTACATTACATTAGTGACAATTCTTAACATTCTGCCCTCCATGACCAGAATGGGCATTCACACAAAACAAAGAAAAGAACAATTTTTCAAGAGGACTCATAAATACTAAAGTTAAGCCAAATAATCTTTAAACTAATGTACTTAAAATAATGACAATAACTGTAAAAGATTGGTAAACAGGTAAACATTAAGCCTTACATAAAAACGACTTGATATTTAATTCTGTTACATGTTTATAAACACCTTATCCGTAATGATTATACAAATAACAATAAACTTAACTGAAAACAGTATATAAAACTAAAAATAGTAACTCACTCAGTCACTGGTAGAATGCACAATTTGGTAACAGGTCTTTTAATAACATTGCCTTTGCATCTCAAACTTACAACACGAGTGATATTATCAGTACCGGGGTGTTTATCTGTAACTTTGCCATAAAGCCATCTAGCTGGCGGAAGGTCATCTTCCTTGACTAACACTATGTCCCCAATTTTAGGCTCAGGAGTTTGATATTCCCACTTATGACGCTGCAAAAACTGTGTCAAATACTCCCGAGACCACCTACGCCAGAAATCTTGGACCATGCGCTGTGTCAATTGCCACCTCTTGAGACTACTAATATTAGAATTTTCATAATTAACATCAGACACAAGCGGCTCTCCTACTAAAAAGTGCCCTGGTGTTAGAGGACAAAGATCATCGGGATTGTTGCTGATCTGTGATACTGGTCTAGAATTAAGACAAGCCTCAATTTGAGCCAGTACCGTAGACATTTCCTCAAACGTGAGAGTAGAGTTACCTATGACACGCTTGAGGTGATGCTTAGTCGACTTGATTCCAGCCTCCCATAACCCTCCAAAGTTTGGAGCATGGGGAGGAATAAAGTGCCAAGTCGTACCGTTTGTTGCAAGACAATCCGCAATTTCAACAGCAATGCCAGAATTTTCTTCAACAAATAATGTTTTTAACTCTCTAACAGCACCTACAAAATTCGTGCCATTATCACTCCAGATGTCTGCGCAATAACCGCGTCTGGCCACGAAGCGTTTAAAAGCATTAAGAAACCCTTGAGCTGTTAAATCACTTACAGCTTCAAGATGAACAGCTCTCGTGGCCATGCAGACAAACAGACAGATGTACCCTTTGCTGGAGTGATGACCTCGTCCTTTGGAGGTACGAATACTTATAGGTCCTGCGTAATCTACACCGCTTTGATGAAATGGTCGACAAGGTGTGGACCTTGCTGTTGGCAGTTGCCCCATTAATTGGGTAGAACAGCGAGCCGCGTGACGGACGCACTTTATACACTTCCGAACAAATAACTTTGCAAGACGTTTTGCATCAACCACCCAATACTTCGAACGCAAATAATTAAGCATTATTTGAGGACCTCCGTGCAAAGTCTTTTCATGAGCCTCAGATATTATGAGATCTGTTAAGTGAGACTTTCGAGGAATAAGTATAGGATGCTTCATGTTTTCATGAATCTCAGCATTCTTAAGTCTTCCTCCCACTCTCATAATATTATTTCTATCTATGAACGGGTTGAAAGACAAAATATTGCTTTTCTTATGTACAAGACCGTTCTTAGATAAACTTTCCAACTCATTACAAAAATGCTGTCTTTGACATTGTTTAATGTACGTGTTTAGAGTCTCGTTTAACTCTCCCGTTGTAAGCCAGGCAGGAAATTTATCATTTTTCTTTTGACAACGCGAAATAAATCTCCTGCATAATGTCAAAACCCTAATAAGTTTTCTTAGCGATGAAAACTTTGTCCACATTTCATCTGTATCTACACATGTGGCCATGCAGCGTACCTTCTTCTTTCTCTCTCCAATTCTTGTGTCTTTTATTTCTGGTCTACTATACTTTATGGTTGTCGCTTTTAGCCATATAGGACCTTCTCTCCACAATTGCGATTCTAATAGATCTAAAGGCATAAGTCCTCTGGACGCCGCATCAGCAGGATTGTCTTTAGATCGCACATGTGACCACTGCTGAGCATCCAAAATCATCAAAATTTCAGAAACCCGGTTTGCCACGAAAGTTTCCCACCTACTAGGGTGGCTGCTTAACCAGTAAAGCACCACCGTAGAGTCTCTCCAAGCGTAAATATTGTTTTTTGGAATGCCCAAAACATCAGCTACCTCTTTCAATAACTTGGCAAGCAAAACTGCTCCACACAATTCTAAGCGTGCGATCGAGACTTGCTTAATAGGGGATACCTTCGTTTTAGATGTAATCAAAGTACAATGTACTATACCATTGGCATCAATGGTGCGAAGGTACACTACAGCTGAAAATGCATCGTTTGACGCATCAGAAAATCCTTGCAATTCCATGCAAGCATCATCTTCTCTACATCTCATCCACCGAGGAATGCGAAATCCAATGAGTTTTGGAAGATTACTTCGGAAGTTCACCCATTCTTCCAACAATGGAGATGGCATCTGCGTGTCCCAATCCACACCCGAGATCCATATTTTTTGTATAAATATTTTAGCCATGATAATTGTCGGTGCCAACCAACCCAAGGGGTCAAATAATCTGGAAATGTCAGAAATTGCTTTCCTTTTTGTGACGGGACTACTCAAAGGAGGGAGCTGAACAGAATATTCAAACTCATCTGTCTTCCTATTCCATGTTAATCCCAGAATTTTCATTACTTCATCACATTTCAATTCTAACTGTTCCGTTAATTCTTTTCCTTCAGTGATCTCTTCTAGTATTTCCTCACTACTGCTTGACCACTTTTGGAGTTCAAAACCACCTTTTTTGAGCAGCTCTGTCATTTGTGCGTATATTTCAACACCCTCATCGATATTTTGACATCCTGTCATCAAATCGTCAATATAGAAGTCCTTCAAGACTTTTTCAGCAGCAATTGGGAAATTATCTCCTTCATCATATGAAATTTGATGCAACGTTCTGACTGCGAGGTATGGAGCTGAAGCTGTTCCGAAAGTAACTCTCAGAAGTCTTAAGTGCTGTAACTCAGACTCTGGATTGTCTCGCCATAAAATACGTTGAAAATTTACATCTTCATCCGACACCTTTATTTGCCGGTACATCTTGATGATGTCAGCAACAAGACTTATCGGATGAAGACGCCACCTCATTATAATATGCCTCAAGTCTGATTGTAGGGTTGGACCTACCATCAAATCATTGTTTAGAGACACGCCATTGGTGCCAGAACACGATGCATCAAAACACAGTCTCACTTTTGTTGTGCTTTTATCCTCACGCACAACGACTACTTGTGGTAAGTAGACTGGCTTGTTATCCTCAACCAGTTCTTCTTTGGGAACAATCTCCATATGCCCAAGGTCTAAATATTCTTGTATGACCTCGCAACACTGGGTCTTAAAAACTGGATTTTTTAAGTCTTTTTTCTGACAAAATAAAACGCCTAGATGCAATTTTAAAGGAGTTACCATACTTGCAATCTGGGTCGTTTGTTCGGAAAGGCAACTTAACAATGTACCTTCCGAATTCATCCCTTTTTGTGGTTTTTGTGTACAGGTCTTCGCATTTTTTCTCTTCCTCAGTTAAAAACTTGTTTTTAATTACTTGAGAATGTTCCGACTCCAGCTCCCAAAACTTCTTTAAAACCTCGTTTTCATCTACGCGAGTATGCATGCTAACAATCGTGTTAGTGTGGCAAATGCTGGTATCATTCAAACATTTGTCACTGATTTGGCCGGATAATATCCACCCTAGTTTAGTGTTTTGGGCCACAGGAGACCCTGGAGGACCTTTGATCAAGCCCTCTTCCAATATTTGAGCATAAACTTCTGCTCCGAGGAGCAGATCAATTTTATTTGGCTCTCTAAACGTAGGGTCTGCCAAGCATACTTGAGACAACTCAGGCCACCAATGCAGTTCAACCTTCTTTTCAGGAAGCAATGAGGTAATTTTACCTAGAACATGAGCCTTGACTTGCACAATAAATGTGGGATTATGAAGTGATTGAAGCTTCAAAATAACCAAATAATTCGAGTTTAACGACGAATTATGATCAGTTCCTAACCCTGAAATGCGACTCTTGTTCGTGAGTTTCTTTAGTCCGAGTTGTTGCACTGCAGACTCCGTAATAAACGAAGACTGAGATCCTTGATCAAGTAAGGATTTGAGTGTTACACTTGTGCCTGTTTTCGATTCAACCTTCACTAAGGCTGTGGCCAACAAAACTTGACTGTGCGTATTCGAAAAACAGGCAACAACATGAGAAGACTCGTCTGGTGTTGTTGCTACTTTTGCAATAATATTCTTATCTACCTGATGACCTATGGGGCCACTAGGCTCAACGGATTTTTCAACATTTTTTAAGTGTAAAAGAGAATGATGTCTTTTTTTACATATTCGGCATCTGGTTGACTGACGACATGCATACACTGGATGGTTTGAACCAAGGCAATTGTAACACAAACTGTTGTTTCGGACAAAACTACGTCGTGTTTCACATTCTTCTTTTGCAAATTTTTTACAGTTGCACAGTTTGTGATTTTCAGTACAAAAAGGACAACAAATTGTACTATCTGTAGTAACATGCAGCGATTTTGCGGTGAGATTGCGATTGAAATTTGGTTGCGGCTTATTAGTTTTACTGTCTAAAAATTCCAACGCTCTGAATCGTTGCTCCAAAAATTCCTTAAACTCCGTAAACTTTGGCAGTTCTTCGGTTAAAGTGCAACTTTTAGACTCCCAAAGCTTCCTGGTCTCATTGTCTAGTTTGAGACTTGTAACATAAATGACAATAATGTCCCAGTTACTTATGTCAATGCCTAAATTCTGTAATGAGTTTAGACATTCATTGGTTGTGTCCAACAGCTCTTTTATACCACTTGCTGATTCATTTATCAAGTTCCTTTGACCCATCAGCCGTTTTAGCGTGCAATTTGCTAGATATTTTTTGTTGTTATAACGAGCTTCTAATTGAGCCCAACAAATGTTGTAATTGCTAGCTGTTATCGGAATATGGCGCAAAAGTTGCTCGGCTTCTCCTGATAGGTGACTTTTTAAATAATGCAACTTTTGCACTTCATCTAAAGAAGTGCTGCTGTGGATAAGAGACACAAACAGATCCCTAAAAGTTGTCCACTCTGCGTACTTTCCCGAAAAAGTCGGTATGGATATTTTTGGTAACTTTACTGACAAATCGTTGGACTTTCCCACACTAGACATTACATGACTAAATTCAGGTGGAAGTTTTGTTAACTTTTCTCTTAATTCTGACTGATAATCCATGTATAACTCCTGAACTTCATCATACAATCCCGTTTTAAAATAATTAGAATTCTGATATCCTTCTGGGTCAGATATTGATGATATAAATGTACGGTGATTGGTGCAAAACGTAGACCATTGCTCTTTCAAATTTTCTAATCTCGTCTCAATGTAAGCACGAGTTAATCGTTCCCTCGGAGATTTTTTAAAATTTGCTTTGGCCTTGGTAATGCTAGACATAATGTCATCTTGCATTAATTTAAATTTATCCATTTTTATGTATTACAGAACCCACATGTACAAAATATCAAACACTCAACTGAAACTACTTAAAACTTATATAAACAGTAAATTTTCTAAAGTAAAATTTATAATTTATCTTAAGTTTACTTCAAAAATAAAATACTACAAGTATTTTTTAATTTTTATCCAAGACCCAAATTTTTACTTTGCAAATTTCAAAATGTTTAGAAATATTACAACACCAAAAATTTCATTTTTAAAATTTACCAAGTGTATTCCAAGAATGTTATTTGAAAAATTTACTAAGTGTTTGACAAATGTTGAAAATTTTACAAGTCCAAGAATTTTATTTGAACATTTTTCTAAGTGTTTCAGACTAAGACTAAGTAAAGAATCGGGCATAGGTTCCCCGTCTTATCACTTTACTTAAAATTATTCTAAGTCTCTAAACATGCATTAAAATTAATCTAAGTTAATTACTCCATACAAATAAAGTTCAATTTTGCTTGAAATCTTGATCCGCTAATAGTATCACAACAGTACTCACTTGCTACACGTCACTTCACCTTGATTCTCGATGGAGGGTTCCTTTTCACCCTCTTCACACACCAACTCCCCTTGGGATGACTCCTTCCCTGGCTGCAACCCTTCTCGGATGCCGCCTGCAGCAGTCCAGCTATGCACCCTTGTGTGCACTCCGCTTTCCGCCGTTGAATATAAAGTGCATCCCACTTTATCGAGTTGAGGTCTTCAGAACCAGTATCCGGCTCGAAGGACCATGTAAAATCTCCTTATTGCCGTTGAGGGGATATAATTAAAACACCCTTTGATAGACGAGATCGGCAGTGTCTTGTTTATTATGTCTAAACGTCTTAGATTTTGCATAGCATATTTCAATATCGCGATGTAGAAGCAAGTAACGCCATCTACATTACATTAGTGACAATTCTTAACACCGCTGGCGCGCTACCGGTGCGCTACCAGTGAGTGTTCGATTTGATTTGATTATATTTTATTTTATTTTATAAGTTTATTAGTTCCACAGCAAATTACACGATTTTGATAAAAAATTGCCTATGCCAATAACGAAACTAAACAAAAATAAAAATATGAGGGTAAATTCCTTTTCTTGCTACAAGTTAAGTCTTAAGGAAAAATATACTATTTAGGATAAAAACTACATGCTATACAATTTATGTAAATAAACAACAATAAATTCAATAAAAAATAAATAAAAAAAGAACACAATAAGAAAAAGTAAGTTAAACCCGTGAGATTTTTTTGTTGTGTGAGGGTGTGTGTATGTGTTTATGTATTTGTGTGAAGATAGGTATGGAAAAAGTTAAAAATGTTTAAATGATTAACCGTCGTCGTCGTGTAGTCTATCAATCACGTACGAAATATATCGGTTTCGATTCAAGAAGAATATATAAATGTATCAGTGTCAATGGAGAGTTCAAAGGGAATTGGTGCGAGCAAACGCGTGCACTAGGAGTCTTGGGGCTTGTCGCCGCGACCTCGTACCGGACTCGCGCAGCCGCGCCCGCTCCGTCAACACCATGCTGTCCACTCGACCGCTGATGACGTCATGCAGAAATTTCATGTCAGCTACAGTCCGCCTTTCAGCAAGGGATAGTATATGGTGAGTTTTCAAGCTCTCTTTATAGCTTTGTGGGATAGATATCACACGATAAATTAATTTTTGAACTGATTCCAAGCGGTAAGAGTGTGTTGAATAATTCGGTGACCAGATAGGAGAAGCATATTCTAGTGCACTCCTAACATAAGAATAATAAAGTAGTTTAAACGGTTTGGTAGCACGATAAATGAATCCGAGAGTTTTTATTGTCTTAGTCAAAATTTTGTCAAAGTGTACCTTGAAAAGCAACTTTGAATCCAAGAAAACACCAAGATCTCTTACCTCAGAAACTCTTGCAATCACTTGATTGTTAGCATCTCTTTTTCGACTAAATGTGATTACCTGGAATTTTTTGCAATTCAAGTGTGAGCTATTTCGAACACAGTACTCAGAAAGTCTGCTGAGATCCTCTTTTGATCTGACAAGATGTGGGCGAGGTGACGGGGGGTGCGTGCCGGCGGTGCGCCTTCGGTGCACCCACGGCGTGTCTGCGTCGCAACCGTGGCGTGCCGTCTCGACGCCTTTCTAATGTTCTTTCATACAAAATGTAGGAGAGGGACATGGTGCAAAACAGATAGAAGAGGTGCACTAAGGGCGCGCCCGCGCCCGTGCAGTTTCTATGTGGCTTGCGCCTTAGGTTCGATTTGTAAACTACATGATGAGTTAATTAATACAGTAACATTCAGGTGACCGAATTCTTTCATCAATAATGATTTTATGAACGGAATTATTTTCAAGTTTCCGTACGTGAAGGGTGCCAAACGGAACCCTATTACTGAGCCTCTACTGTCTGTCTGTCAAAAGGGTCTACAGCTTCAACTGTTACAGGTAGAAATTTTAATTTTCACAGAATACGTGATTACTCTATCACGACAAATAACAAAAATGAGAAAAAATTAAAAACGTTTAGCAATAACCCTCGGGTTCGCTATAGCGCCATTGGAGATGACTTGTTTGACAGCTTTTACCGAGGTAATGTTACTGCGAAGTACTTAACGAAAACCATCAATTTCTGTGATTGCTAAGGTAAGGAACATTTTAAAACAAAAAAAACATAGGATTGGAATACATATTTTTTTACAAAATACTGGTACATCTTTTTGTGATATTATTGTCACATAGGTAAGGTAACCATGGTAAGTTTTTTCTACTTTTGCAGGTAACAAAAATGATGAAAGTAAATTTCTGTGAATGAATATTTTTTTTGTTTATCAGCTGAATTCTACTCAACTCAATCCGGAAAAACTGGTCTCAGATACAAGGGTAATAGCTACAACTTGGACACCCAATCAGGACCGATGAAGAAGCGATGGAGATGTGTGAAGAGGGGATCAGGTTGCCGCTCTGTGGTGCACACACTGTACAACGTGATTATTAGACTGACCGGTTATCATAACCACTGCTAGTGTGTTTACATAGACTTCTATATTCTATAATGATAATTAGTAATTCGAATTGCTCGAATTGAAAAACAAGTAACTTGAATTGCTGGAGTACACAACATCGCTGAATCACAATCACAATCATCGGATCACAATCATATTAAGGGCGAAAAGCTGCACAATTTTCTCCTTCAGTACATTATTGTACATGTACTCTTTACGTAGAGATATGGTCTTTACGTATTAGATATGGATAAATGTCATGGGTAAATTAGTATTTGATTTGTTAGTTCCTTAATGTATTAAAATTCTACTGGATCTCTATTGTAAAATGCATACGTTATGTTACCAATGGATAAATATCATAGGTAAATCGGTATTTGATTTTTTAGTTCCTTAATGTATTAAATTTCCACTGGATCTCTATTGCAAAATGCACACGTTATGCCACCAATGGATAAATATCATGGGTAAATCGGTATTTGATTTGTTAATGTATTAAAATTCCACTGGATCTCTATTTCAAAATGCATACGTTATGTAACCAATTGATAAATATCATAGGTAAATCGGTATTTGATTTGTTAGTTCCTTAATGTATTAAAATTCCACTGGATCTCTATTTCAAAATGCATACGTTATGCCACCAATGGATAGATATCGTGGGTAAATGTGGTATCTTGTTTATTAGAATGTGAAGTAAACATTTTTTTTACATTATAAATTGCTAGCTTTTGCCCGCGGCTCCGCCCGCGTGTCATTCGGTTTAACGACATGCTTTTTTCGGGATAAAAAGTAGCCTATGTCTTAAGTAAGGGTATAAGCTGTATCCATTCTAAATTTCATCCAAATCCGTTCTGCCGTTTCAGCGTGAAATAGTAATAAACATACACACACACCCACACAAACTTTCGCATTTATAATATTAGTGTGATTTTTCGTTTATTTACAATTCAAATAGTCACGTTATTATAGTCGAATGGTTGTTTTATTTGCGTTGAGTATTTTTTAAACGTTAATTTATTTCGGTATAAAATGAAAACGATGCAGCTGCTAACCAATTAAGAGGGGCGTGTGACAAGGTGATATTATTTTCCCCATGTTCCTTCTTGCAAAAATAAAATGTCTGGCTGGTAATAAGTGATAAAGCATCAACAGATCTCAATATTGATGCGGTTCACTTATCGTACTTAAAATAAGTTTTGATGAATATCTGGTCATATCCCTCTGGTCATAGCCTACTGCTGATCTCCAGGGCAAGAGAATCGGGGTGAAGTGAAAATAAATACAGAAATATAAGCAATTATGAAGTTGAGACATTTGACAATTAGAAAAAATAAATAGAACAAAAGCCGGCCAAGTGCGAGTCGGACTCGCGCACAAAGGGTTCCGTACCATTATCTATAAAAACGGCAAAAAAATCATGTCTCTTGTAAGGAGTGCGCAGATCCGACTCGCACTTGACTGGTTTTAGTATTTGTTGTTATAGCGGCAATAGAAATACGTCATCTGTGAAAATTTCAACTGTCTAACTATCACGGTTCTTGATATACAGCCTGGTGAGAGACGGGCCGACAGACATACAAACAGACAGATGGACAGCGGAGTCTTAGTAACAGGGTCCCGTTGGCTACCCTTTGGGTACAGAACTCTACAAATTAACTTTATGCAAGTAAATATTCTTCACACAATATTTATAACTTTCATTAAGTTTTCTTATCCTTTTCAGAAGGGTTTTTTATTACTTCATCAAGATTCGGTAAGCCAGTGATGCAATATGGCATACATAGGTTTAACAAATATTCTCGGAGTAAGGGGCCCAAAACCTTGTGGATCTGCGTCAAGAAATCTAAAGGATGTATTGCTACGGTCACTACTGTAGAAGATGTCATTGTGAAAGTGAAAAATACACACTGTCATTAACACAATACTACGTTATTTAAAAAAAATTAACAATAATCTCTGTTTACTCATCAAAACTAAAAAACACAGGTTAAAAAAAGTAACACCAGACTTAATTTCCTACCGGTTGTAACAAAAGTGGTATCTTTAATCATTTACTTTAATGAATATTTTTAGTGTATGTTAGCTTTTACTTTTAATAAATATATACACTTATTATATTATAACATAAATAATAAATATATAATATTTAGGTGTAAGCAGGTGTAATAGAGCAAAAAGTTATAATTAGTTTAAGAAAGTAGGTTTAAGTTTATGTTATTCCTATACTCTATTTGTCAATTTTATCATATTCTATATTTTAATGACGATGGCCCCAAGTGGGCCGAAATATATTTCAAAAAAATATTATATATTTATTATTTATGTTATAATAAAATAAGTATATATATATTATATACATACCTATATACTCATAATAATTTAATTAACATTTTCATATTATAGGAGCTGTAGCAGCATCTCCAGCATTTGTAACATCACGAGATGGAAGGAACCTTATCCAATATGGCGGCTATTACTTCCGGTTACACCAGAATGAAGGCATGAAGAAAAGATGGCGCTGTACCAGGATGAGGACCACAGGGTGCAAAGCGTTCTTTGTTACTGTTGATGGAGCCTTCATTAGGAGTCAACTCGAGCATAACCACCATTACGAGTACAATAATTAATCAAGAAATTTTGGATTAAATGTGCGTTTTGTGTGATAATGTATTTGATTCTCATCTTTTAGCAATCTTTAAAACTACGTGATTCATTCACCTTGGCCTTGTTTAGTTTAGTCATACATCAGTAAACGTAGGTACTTCCTAGCTTTTCAATGTTACTAAACCCCTAAATTTGTATTTCAGTGGTATTTTTACAAAACACAAAAGGGAAACAAGTAGCGATTCTCCGAGGCTACACCTACTTCTGGATGCGGAGCAGTGGCACAAGTCACACTTTCTACTGCACCAGGCACGGACACTGCAAGGCTCGCTTCATCGTCAAGAGGGACCAAACTGGATTCCTTAAGTGCAACTTGGAACACACTCATCAGCCCCAGCAATATGCCATACGCGATAACATCTATATTAGTTTAAAAATGTAAATTGATGTCATCACATCATACCCTTTCATCTTCAGCCTCCTTTACACTAGTCTGCTGGACATCTGTCTGTCTCATACTTTCTGTGCTTTTGGAATCTCAAAAAGCCAGTTTCTAATTTTTCTTTCTGTTACATTTAAAACTTTTTAACCCTTGTGTCGGTGATGCCGTGAAAACTGTTGAAAGTAACAAAAAGACAATGCCATCTTTCAAGATGGATCTCATCGCAGTCAATGTAATACAAATAGAATTGAAAATACGTACTAAAAACAACAATAAAACATGTCATGACATGATTCCCCAGGGTGTCAGATGTGTTCCCAAGTGTGACTTGTGAAATGCAAGTCACAGTCCACACTTGGTACATCGGATATTCATACCGACGATTATCACGTCCCAAACGTGATGGGTGGTGACAAACGTACTTCGGTCACAAATGGTCCAACAGTTTAACGTGTCTTTCGAAGTACCTACGCATCATCATCATCATCATCATCATCATCATAAATACTTTATTGCACAAAAAATAAGTACAAAAAGGCGGACTTAATGCATAAAGCATTTTCTACCAGTCAACCCACAGATGGTACAAGATAAATAGGTAGGTGGGCGTGCAAGAAGAGTAAAAACTTAAAAATTACAAATTAAATGAAGATACTACTCTAAATTAATAACTATATACCTAGGTAACAATACCTAAAAAGAATATATGTTAATACATAAATAAATACAAGTTTTAATAAGTATACCATGACTGCAAAAAATAATAAGAATTAAAGAAGTTCAAATACGCATGCTAAACACAAATAAATGTCAGGGTCAGTAAGCGAGTGCTCTATCATTTGGCCACAGCGGCGGTACCTATAAGCCATCATTAAACATGTCTGTCTGTTTTTTGATCCATTTGGAAAGATTTTGAAAATTATGTCATCTCGCAAATGAAGAGTTTTGCAAAAAAAAAGAAATTTGCGTGTCAGTTGACCATTCGTTGTTGCAGATAGCCATTATAAGGGCAGCAAAAAAAAAATATAGGTACACGTATATGAAATACTTGGTCATGAAGGGTCATAATATAATAGACGGTATAAAATTTTACATATTTGAAGACGAAGAACTCTTTCATTCATTTTTGCTCTAATATAACTCACTTTCATGTAAATGCAGACATTACTTTCGTTAAGGCGAGGGTATGCAGAGAAATTTGTCCTACTCTGCTCAGGGGAAGCTGGCCTCTCAGAAAACTCGCGTATTCAACGTGTTTTTATCTATTATTTTGGCATTAGAGATATGGGTTTTTAATATGATGGCTCTTTTTATTACACTTTATAAGATGTTTATTTTGGTATTAGTTTTTCTGTCGAAAACCTAGTATAACATAAATTAAATTATATTTAGATCATAGTTTAGGCTTATATTTGCGATTTTATTGAACATGCAAAAAATCGTATATCAAACGGCCGACATATTAAGACTAAAGAGTGAAATATGACATATATTTTTACATCAATTTAAATCCGTGATGTTTACAAATGAATCACAAAAAGATACGATGTTCATTCGAAAAAAAAAAACGAGAAATCTTGCTTTAAAAAGAGAACACACGCATTAACTCTATGAACGTTATCAATATTGTTTCCGCCAATCCCTAACACTTAAGTTTTTATATGTCTTTCGTACGTTTACATGTTAAAAAATATATTAACACTAGCTTTTAAGCACGATTGCGGCCATGCACATGAAATGTCATCTGCCATGTGAGCTTGCACTGAAACAGTCGTTGTATTAACATAAGTCTGAAAACAGTCGAACTTGCGTGTACGAGTAGTATGTATTTTATAGTAATATATTGGATTATGAGATCTATGTTCTCCTGGAAGAAATGACCATATTCTCACACGCTGGTCAGGCGGGTTTACAATAAGTATTCTTTAAGTAGCCGTATATTTTCCTGTAATTAAAGTAGCCATTTGTGTCTATTGCGCTGAACTGAATACTTTCCCTTCGTCGTTTTCTCATTGCTGAGGATTGTAGCCATTTAGTACAGATCAATTGTCGTGATCTTTGACAATAGTTCGTTTTTTAATATTATTCAGGGAACTGTATGTTTTGGGAATGAAATACTGGTCCCCTGATGTGCGTATTTATTCAGTGTTGAGGCAGGTTCATGTGCAAAACAAATGCTCACGCACAGTTTTTTTAAAATAAACGTCACATGTGTGCTTAGTATAAAGGATGCATTCTAGACACGATTTACGCTTAAATCTATTGTTTTAGCGATAATAAAAATTAAGAGGGTTAAGTCCCAAACTAAAGTGGAAATGTTTAAAATACAATTGATTGACGTAAGCGTTACTTTACGGAAGTATGTTATCAATAAATAAATAAATTGATAAGAACAATTTGAATATGCAGATATATCGATAAATAGATAGTGAGTAAAATAGTTATAGTTGTATACAGTTATAGTATATAGTTGTATTTTTTTCGATTGCTTTACAATGTAAAGCAAAAGTTCACATAATGCTCGTAGATTCTACACGTGACTCCCTTATGGGCTATGTTTGATTTTGTGTTTGAATTGCATAGCACAAACGATTAGGAGAATAATGCAAATTAACACCTTAACGGACAGTATACGCTTAAACGCGTTTTCATTGTTGTTTTTATTGAGTATGACTTTCTATGTAATTTCTTTTTAAATATATATATTTATTATATTAGTCAAAAATCTTAATTTGAAAGTTTTTATTTTTGTACAGCTAATATTTTTGTGACTTTTTTTACGTCCCCTTTTTTAAACGAATTATGGCACAGAATAATTACTACGCTTGTGGTAAAAAAAAATGTATGTCCTGATGAACCTTGTGTTATCTGGGGATGAATTACAGCTTATATATGTCTTTCGTAACGCAAGGTATAGGCAAGGTGTAACGAGACATACTACAAACCTAAAAAAAAACTTTTGTTCTGACACTGTGAATTTTTTGTCGTGTTATTTCAGAGTTTATAGAAAGAAAGTAGTTCAGTATGGTAATTAGAATATGAACTTTCAGCTTTGTAACATCACATATATATCTGATATAAACTACATTTGTATATCTGTAGTCACTACACTTATCCGCTATTGCGGCTGAGTAACAAACTGATATCCAAGCATAATTTTTGCATGTATTATTTTGTAGGATATGGTGACATTTGATTAATTATTTTTTTATTTGATAAATATTTTTCTTAGTTAAGTGTAAAGTTAAGTTCTTTTAAAATTAATAATGTTTGCGGCAGGAATCTGTCCTAACGTGCAATTGTTGTAATTGTGCCAGTATTTTCAAATGAAGAAATAAACGATATCTCTATGATGTCAGATTGTTTCTACTTGGTTATTAATTTATGTTTAATCTGGACAACAATTCGCTTTTGCGCTTGGGAAAAACTCTGGTAAACCTACATCGTTGGTCTTGCGGCCATAAACTGGACTAGAGACACCACGGGTTGTGGTGCCCCTTATGGTGCAGGTTTCTTCCCCGGTCATGGACGACATCCTCACTGTCGTCGCCAACGTGCCAGTGTTTCTGAAACCATCCTGAATTACATGCGATAATAGTAAGAAGCAGTGGCAAAAAGTGAACATTTGAAAAAGAAAAGCCGGAAAAAAAATCGCCTCACTGATAAAACTGATAAAAGCAACCAAGGAAACCATGAAAATTGTTGCACTTCGCAACTTCCTGTCTGCCAAGTGTATTTGTCTTATTAAGATTTAAATAAATGTTTGACAAAGCGAAGAGCACGGAATAAAGAAATGTAGTATGGATACCCTTCGCCACTGGTAAGTAGTCCAACGGCGTCAATGCCTTGGTGATATGGGAGCTACTTGCGTGAACTTTAGACACGATGACGTGACGCCTGCCCATTAACAGGATAGTTAATGTAGTTTCGCAAGTGAAATTATAATTTTACGGTAGGGTTTTCACTGTTGTTTACAAACTAACCCAAAGTAGCCTAGAGAAATTATAAACTAAATTAGGAATTGGCAACCCTGTTCCCGCTTGCGATCCTTCAGTTCAGAATTGAAGAAACGCGTCGCCACTCACTCCTCCGATATCCGTGAGATCGATCGTGCCATCCGCCCACACCACTGAAACTGCCGATGCATTAAGTAAGACTGAATTTCACAAACATTGGCTTCAAAACTTCTGATCTTCATGATGCTACGTAGGCATTATCGATGCTATTAAGGCAGGTGGAACCAGACCAGCGTGCGATTGTGGTGGTGGAATTATATGTCAATATAGATCATGTTCTTTTGAAGATAGAACTATCAGTAACACCGAAATAAAAAACATTGTCTTTTTATTCTTTATTGTACACGTGCATATATATTACACTTGCACTTAGAAATATCACGTGCATAGGCCAGTTTGTCTCTAAGCAGAGATTTCTTCGAGCGAACCTACAAGAAAAGATTTAATTTTTAAATTTTAATTCCTTTTTAGAGACTTGTTTTAAGGCTATGATTCCTAAACATAAAATTATGTAGATTTTTTAAACATTTTTTGACAGTAATGTACGTGAGGAATCAGAAAGGTAAGCAACTGGCAATCTTCAACGGATACACGTATTACTGGAACAGAAGGAGTGCTACTTCTGATACTTTCCGCTGCACCAGGTGGGGCACCTGCAAGGCTAGCTTCATCATCAAGCAGGACCAAGGAATCATTTCTCGCCAGGAACATTCACACAAGCCTCAGAGGTATTTCCTGCAAAACGGTGTTTATGTTAGACTGTAAAGTTAGAAAATTAAAAATTTCAACAAGAAGAGGTACTATACTTTCATTAAACAAAAGGTACTTAATTAATCACCCATTTCTTTTATACTTATTTCCTGTCCGATTATTCTATGGAAGGAAAAATTTCGTAGTTATTGTTATGTAAATGTTTCAAGTATTTTTATTAAATGATTTTTTTTCATTGCAGTGACATACGTTGAAAACATAAAAGGGAAGCGTCTGGCGATTCTCAACGGGTACACATATTATTGGGGCAGAAAAAGCGCCACTTCTGAGACGTTTTACTGCACTAGATGGGGTGGTTGCAAAGCACGCTTCATTCTCAACTCGGAGGGAGTCATCATGACCGGCCACTACTTACACAACCATCAACCTCAGAACTTTGTGTTTAGAAACGGGTTCTATGTAAAAGTTTAATGTTAAAGAGACGTCCCTGAACTGTTTAGTAATACTGACCGAATTCATTTCTGATATTAATTAGTACCACGGGGTAATTTTTACCTTTATTGACTCAAGCGTAGAAGGAATATTAGTTATTTATCGCATTAATTTATTTGTAATAATTTTATTGAATCTTATCCTTGGAGTCATTATGCATTGTTACTGTAAATTAATTTGTAACAAACGACATGTTTTAATAAAATATTTCGTTAAATTGACTGATAATGTGATTGATAAATAAAATATTTGTAAAATAAATCAAGTTATTATTATAATAAGTTATTGTCTTTATCAAGAGCCATTTCAATATCTTGTACATTGTAACCACAATTACTGTTTTTTACAAACAATTGTGGTGTCAAACACCTACTGTCAAAGTAAACACAGTAGTTTTTATATACTAGTGGTTCCAAAACAATTGGATTTGCCTTATGCGTTAACTTCCCTTCCCTAACTACCATTCCCAAAAAAGTAACTTTTAAATTAACTATAATATCCAGGCAAAAATCTTTTTGAATTTAATATATTATTGTTCAAGTTGTTTTTATCTGGGACCTATTTTTTGAGTATATGTATATAGTTACTGGTTGTGTTATAGTTACAAATGTTAATAATCGACCCTAGAATCATTATCACCAATCAGTCCTGCTGGCAATCGCGTACTGTAGGCCCTCCAAAGCCTCATCAAACTAAACTTATATGCTGTTATAATGGATAATAAAACTATTTCCAAACGGTCCGATTTTTGTGTAATTTGAACTGATTATCTATTTTTGTACAGTATTGTACGTGAGGAATGAAAGAGGTAAGCAACTGGCCATCGTCAACGGGTACACGTACTACTGGAATAGTATGAGCAGTATTTCTAACATTTTCCGCTGCACCAGATGGGGTAACTGTAAAGCTCGCCTCATCATTAACAAGAAGGACCAAGGAATTATTTCTCGCCGGGAACATTCACACAAGCCTCAAAAGTATTTGCTGAAAAACGGCGTTTATATCAGACTGTAAAGTTATGTTAGAACATTTAAGTATGATAAAAAAGAGATACCTAATTAATTACATACATATTTATTTTTAAGCTCATTTCCTGTTCCATAATTCTATTAAAGTGGAAAAATATTGTGGATATTATTTTTCTTGCAATGGTTAATTAACGTGTTCCAAAACGTGGCTCGAATTCATCTACCATCTTACTGGGTTTACTTCTTGTTGATAGGTTTCATTTCACGTGATATTTCTACCTACAACGCCCTTTGCACATGGATGCCGCGATACACAGTAGTGAAACTGAAATAAATCTGCGTAAACTATCGCGTTTATCTGAATCTCGTTCTATCTGTCTATGATTTACTATGATTGCATCTTATCGCTGTTGCGCATGAAACTTCTTTCACACGGACGCCGGCCGCGGTACCGCCAGTATTTCGTATCAAAAAGCGGTCCTAGAGCAGAACATGAGCGAAATGGGACGTGCTTGTCAAATTGGCAGAATTTCGCAGTAATACAAGATGGCAGAAGTAGCTAACACGTAAAAAATATAAATATGACATACGTTTAAAATATAAAAGGGAAGCGCCTGGCGATTCTCAACGGGTACATATGTATATTATTGAGGCAGAAAGAGCGCCACTTCTGAGACGTTTTACTGCACTAGATGGGGTGGTTGCAAGGCACGCTTGATTCTCAACTCGGAGCGAGCAATCTTGACCGGCCACTACTTACACAACCATCAACCCCAGAAGTTTGTCTTTAGGAACGGGTTCCATGTAAAAGTTTCATGTTAAAGAGACGTCCCTGAACTGTTTTATAATACTGGCTAGGGTTCATTACTAATATTAATAGGTATTACGGGGTAATTTTCACCTGTATTGACCCAAGTGTAAAAGGAATATTAGTTATTTATTGCACCAATTTATTTGTAATAATCTTATTGAATTTCATCCTTTGAGCAATTATAAGTATATTGCTATTATTATGTAATTAATAACAAAAATTTCGTCTAATTGAATGATAACTGGTTGATAAATTGATTAATAAACAAAATATCAGTAAAATAAATCAAATTCATAGTATATGAAGTTATTGTTTTTTCTTGAGTCATTTCAATATCCAGTAGGCCTATTTTCAGTCTGTTGAATTAGCCTTCTCGATCGTAAAAACCCATTTTATCAGTTGAACTCCATACGTTTTTAGATGGAGTTTTAAAAACCTCGCTTCAATTATTTCTCCGGAATCGCCCCCCTGTGCACTGACAGTATGTGCTTGACACCATAATTGTTTGTTAAGACAATAATTGAGGTGTCAAACACCTACTATCAATGTAAATACATTGTTTTGACAAAGTGTCCTAAGCAAATATTTTTTTTACATATTAGTGGTTTCAAAACAATTGTTAAACAATTGTTATTTTATTGCACGTATTTCATTTGTGGATTCTGAAAATGTTATTAAATAAGTATTGTAGTTAAGCCCTTGAGAATGCTGAATAGCGAAACCGGTTGTGTATAATATTTAATATAAGTATATTGTGGTTAAGTACATGAGTTATAAATAAACATAATGTGTATTAATTTCCACCAAGTGCCAACAATCACAAGCATCAACTATAACTATAAAATTCTAGAAAAAAATATTATCGCACTTAGTATATTTATTGTTGAAGTTGTTTTTAGCTGGAACTTGGTTTTTGAGCATATGTTTAAGTGGAATTACTTACTTATTGTGTTATTGTTACAAATGTGAATAATCGACTCCAGAACCATCATCACCAATCAGTCCTGCTAGCAACGCCCTCCAAAGCGTCATCACATTAAACTAATGTCCCATCATTTTTGTGTAATTCGGGTTGATTGTTTATTTTGACAGTAATGTACGTGAGGAACAAAAAAGGTAAGCAGTTGGCAATCTTCAACGGGTACACGTACTTCTCGAACAGTGAGAGCACTATTTCTGTCATTTTCCGCTGTACCAGGTGGGGCACCTGTAAAGCCAGCCTCATCATCAAGAAAAAGAACCAAGGAATTATTGCTCGTCAAGAACATTCACACGAGCTTCAGAAGTATTTACTGAAAAACGGTGTTTATATAAGACTGTAAAGTTATGACAAAAAGAGATACCTTATTAATTACATACATTATTCTTTTTATACTCATTTCCTGTTGTATCATTCTATTAGAGGGGGAAAATATTGTGGACATTATTTTTTTGCAATAGTTAATCATTGTATTGCAGTCCAGAACGTGGCTCGAATTCATCTTACATCTACTTGGTTTGCTACATGTTGATAGGTTTCATTTCACGTGATATTTCTACCTACAACGCCACTACAACGCCACTACAACGCCACTACAACGTAGTGAAACTGTAATAAATCTGCGTAAACATATCGCGAATGTCTGCATCTCGCTCTATCTGTCTATCATTTCCTATGATTGCATCTCTATATCGCTGTTGCGCGTGAAACTTCTTTCGCGCCTTTGCCGTGGTAAAGCCAGTATTTCGCATCAAAAAGCGGTCCTAGAGCGGAACATGAAGGAAACGGGACGTGCTTGTCAAATTGTCAGAATTTCGCAGTACAACAAGATGGCAGAAGTACGCAAATAAATCTAAATACTATTCGTGATTAGCCAGTTTATGTTTGTTTCTCGTTTCTATAGTATGGTGATCACCAAGCGTCGGGAAAGTATCTATATTTTTTCGAAATATCTAGTAACTTGGTAAATAAATTAATATATGCTTAAAATTGTCATTCTTACTAACAATTTACTTCACTAGTAATTATTACTTACTTAACTTAACATTACTATTACATTTTCAGTCCGTTTTACAGTTTCGAGGACAGGAACAACTATACTGATGGTAGGAGAATACAAATTCTTCAAGCGAACTGCAGCGAAGGGACCAAAAATACGATGGATGTGCTCGTCTCACGTCTTCAGAGGATGCAAAGCTTCGGTGTTAACCATTAGTGATAATGTAATACAAGTGAAAAATTGCCATAATCATTGATAATTAAAAAAAAACAATATTTTGTAATCATATTCAGGGCGACAAGTCTTCTAAGCTTTCTCTGTCTCTTAAAGAGAAGTCCTGACTCATTCACTGACTGATAAACGCTCAGCTCAATCCCTCGGACCTAGGTAGCTGAAGTTCTGCACAGAAGTTCCCTTTATGATGTAGACAAGGGATAAGGCCGAATTTTATGAAATTCCTACGGTTTTGGGAACAACGGGGTCCACGCAAGCAACGCCGTGAGGCGTCCGCTAATTCATTAATAAAGTTCTTTGCAGAAAGAAACATTTCTTGCGATTTTCAGTTTGCTATTATTTAAAGGGACTGCTAATACTACTTACACCATAGAAGCGCAAATAGTTTATATTGGTTGTTAATAACACAAGGATGAAACGAAGTTTTTCACTCAAGACAGCGTATCAGCACCTAGCGAGAGAGCTTATACTTTTAGTTTGAAACGACGGTGGACGGTTAAATTCATTTTTTTATCTCTGCTACGAACTTCTGAAAAATCCCCTTTGTTATATCTCGATCACCAGCCTTAAATATCGCCTACAATAAAAAATATCGTTTTTCCACTTTTGTTTTATTTTTAACTAGTTTACTTTTGAGACCGTAACAAAAATATTCTAAAACAGACAACTTTTATGGTCCCTCATTTCTTTATTTTACAAAAATAAATGAAAGTATATTTGTACTCTACTTAATGACATCCACAACTAACATTCACAGTAAGAAAAAAAAAAATTCGGGTCCTTTTTATTTATAAAAAAGAAATATTTTAAATTCAATATTCGGTTTTGGGTCAATATTTTACACGACATCAGATCCGTAGCTCATTCCGTCTGCAAGCCATAGCCAAGCCGTGACATACGGAGGGACTGACGACGGACAGACAGCAGAGCGACATTAATAAGGCTTCTTCTTTATCTTTGGGTGTGAAACCCTAAAAACAGAGTTTTATGAAGGAAGGGTATACATTTTATTTTCAATTACTGTCCTAAGACTTTTCAGCTAAGACTAAGTCCTAAGACTACGTATCATTAACGTACTCGTACAGCTTAGCGCTGTTATAAATTTGTGTGGACACTCGTAAAGTTCAGCAGTGGCACTACATAAATATTTTTAACAAATTTTTAAAACGAATTGTCTGACTTTAAGAAAGCGAACGTATTTTCAAAATCGGTCTCGTAGTTATTAATGACTATTTGCCTAAGGAATTAACAATCCTCGGGGAAATACTAAAACCCTTGTCTAAGTGAAGGGTCTAACCATAACAACAGTAAAAACATTTTTTAAATCGGATCAGAAGTTTTAGAGATTACCCGCGCGAATTTAATGAACAAACTATAGTCTATGGCACTAGGGAATAATGTAGTTTCCTAAAAGTGAAATAGTTTTCGGAATCGGATCAGTAGTACCGGAACTATGACAGAAATAAATTTCTGTTTTTTAAACAAATGGCGATTCATCCATCGCAATGAGATAACAAATTACAATTTTATCATTGCGGTATAGAAAATCAGAAAAGTAGATCTTGACGCGAGAAGCTCTAAAGCGGGATTCGAACCCGGGATCCCTCGCTAACCGGGCGATTGCTTTACCAACAGTAGTACAGGAGTACCTTCTACATCCAAACAAACTCACAAACACCTCCTCTTTATATTATTTATCTAGAGGAGTAGATGTAGAAGTGAAGATTGGTGTAGATGTAGATTAGTGCAGATGTAGATGTAGATTAGTGTAGACTGAAACTAATGATAACTTTTCTTCGCAGCGTGGGTCGTCCGCTCTCAGAGAGGCAGGCCTGTACTTAAGATAGGACAGTACAGGATGTATAGGCACCGTGAAATAAACACCAAGTTAATATGGAAATGTTCCACTCATGAGAAGTGGGGATGTCGTGCTACTGTCCACACCATCGATGGTGTTATTGTTAAAGATACGAACAATCATAATCACTGATGGTTGTTCTTTCATTCTGATAAAGGTGTCCTCGTAAATGCTCAAGACGGATAAATTCACAGCCAAAGCGCAACCTAAGTCTTAAAATCACGGGTTTTTAAGTAGCTTGTTCGTTTAACATTTATAATGGTAAAAATTTGTATGAAATTCTAAATGCTTTTTTGTATTTATAGCGAAAAATCTGTCACTTTGGAAACTCTTTATCAGAGAATTTGTTTTGTTTGATTTATCTTTCTTGTAATGTGTATCGAATTTAAATATTTGTGCTGTAATTATTTGAGATATGTACCTATTTTAACTAAAGTTAAGTTATATTTATTCATATATACCTATACAGAATGCTGTTTGAAGTGATTCCTTGGATGCTTTTTTATCTGGTAATAGGTACAGTTTACATGGAGTCATTCATTACCTTTACTTAGCAAAAGGCTGATATTAGATTGTCTATAAGTGAAATTCCAAATAATTAAAATTGAATCTTGGAGTTTTAACATTATTTTTTTGTCCAAAAAATAATCTGCGAAAAATCAACAAAGACGAAAGAAAATTCTTCTCTTATTAAGAAGACGTAGGTAGTAAAAAATCATGTTTTCAGTGTTATACCCAAACTACAATACAGACAGGGTTTAGAAAAAAATACATGTCATACAGAAGGCCTTCTCCAAGACAATAAAGAAAAAAATGCAAAGGCTGTCTTTAGTTGAAAACAGTAGTTCGTCCAAACATATAAAGTATTAATAACAATTACTGATTCTTTTTTTTAAACGCACTTTCATAATCTTTCTAGATTCAATACACTATTCCTGCACGCACTTACTTAGACCATGAGGGCATAGTCGGTAACCTGAACTCAACGAGTAACAGCATGACACAATCACTGTGAGAAGCAGGACAAAAAGTAACTGTAAAATAGCTGGCTGACCTTGGCAAAACCTGGCAGGTTGCGTGCAGTCATGAAAAAAAAAAACATAAAATTGTTCCGACAGAAAAAACGGCCCGGCCGATGTCTAAAAAACCAAGGGATTTCTTAGTAAGTTGGTCAAGGCCACAATATGACGTTAACGTACCTGATAAGGTAAAATCACCCCCGAAAGCGATCCTTAAGTTAGTCCGACCAAACTGCCAAGGTGACTCTCGGCCCGAAATGTTTTTCTAGCTTTTCTAATTGAGTGTTATCGTATGAATACAGTTAATTGCTGAACCTTAATGAGATATTTTGATATGAATAAAGATCCACTTTTATTATAAAAGTACACAATCTGCCAGGTTTTGCCAGGGTTGGTCAGCATTTTTAAGAGTTACTTTTGTCTTTCTTTCAACAGTGACGTGTCATGCTGATACTCGATGGGTTAAGGTTACCAACTATGCGCTCATGGTATATTTCATGTATGTTCATCTTTTTCGTTATGTGAAAGACCCACTGCGTCTACATTCCTGGTTAAAGCTGATAATTCATATTCTGTTTAGCGCTGATCGTCCTCTCTAGGAAGGGAAAGCCACTGCTGAAGATTGGAAAGTACAGGATGTACAAGGACTCGTATCGGGAAACAAACTTAAAAACGATATGGAAATGTTCCACTCATAAAAAGAAGCGATGTCTTGCTACCGCCCACACGGTGGAGGGAACTATTGTTAAATATACAAATAATCATAACCACTGAATAGTAATATTTTTAAAAAGGTTTTTTATATTGATATTACTATTTTGGCTCGTTGTTATTGATAATACTTTTTAGTAAAAGCAACCGAATTAAAAAAAAACAATCGAAGTAAAAAATACAAAAATAAAAATCTGTCACGACAATAAAGTTAGTTTAATAAGTGTTGTCTGAGATTCTTTGTTTACAATAATGTACTTTGAGGTATAATTTACCTACTATATTGTTGAGCGTGTGTAACTAAGACATTCAGATATGGAGGCATTTGTTTTACGAGTTGGGTATTTTCATACATTTCATAACTTTCACGTCTTGTTTTTTATGAAAATCTTAATCCTTGAAATGAAATATATAAATGTATTGGTAGCCGAAAATTTACTATATTTAAAAATATATATGTAGCTTACTTTTAAAAAAATCGAGATTGGTACTTAATGAAATTACAGAGCTGAGTTAAAAACAAATTTCCTTTACCCCGAAGTCCATAGTTCAAATCATTTATTCAAGTGACTAGAAACATCATAACCTAATTAAATTTATGAATTTGACATAAGAAGCCAATTTAATAATAGTTACACAACTCACACGCAATTCGCCACAAACATTGTTATGTCGTAGATACTTCCTGTAAAAGATTTATTCGTTGACTATGGTTAGATAATAAAAGATACATAAATATAAATACGTTGTACAGCTTTTATTATCCAGCGGTACTTTGTTAAGGTATCTAGTATTATTAGTAATATGTTTTAAATACTATCCTAATTAACACTTGTTTGTTGTAGGTTATCTAACAACTTCTCAAAAAGGAAAACCAATAATGGAGATAGATGGATACACATTCTACCAGCAAGTCAAGCGTCAAGGAAAAGTAATCTGGCGATGTTCTACACATAACCGCTGCAAGGCTGTCGTTCACACCATATTTGACGATATCGTAAAGGTTCAGAATAAACACCTTCATCTCCCAAAAATGAGGAAAAATATGCATAAAATTTCTCACGATAAAAGCTTAGAAGCTACTAGTGACGTAGAAGATATATCGATGGCGTTTGTTAACCCTTACAAGACTGAAAGAAAAGAACAGTGGTAAAATAATAGGAAATGGGACATATATCCCGATCAGTTCTGTAGGGTTTAAATCCGGGCTAGTGTGCGTTTGACCCGATTAATCAAGATTTAAGGAAAAGTCGTAAATCTTACTTGTCCAAAAATTTTCTTCCATAAAATCTTTTCTATTGTACACAACTAATTAACAAAAAAATGCATCCTAATGTAAGTTATGTTATAAAAGCAGAATAAAGTAATAATTTAAAAAGTAATAAATATTTTTTTAATAATATAATTATTTCAGTTGTTCCGTAAGTTATTTTTCTACATGTTATTTATCTAGTTATGTAATTATATGATTATAATAAAGTTTTATCCTTGATTATGCGCGCCTGACAACGTTTTCTTGTTTTCCCAACATCTATATAAAATATTGTATAAATTTAATAAAATAAGTGTATATTAAGTTTTGGAGCTTTGTTTTTATTTTTTACATGTTATAATTATATGTATACAAATTAATTACACAAAATCAAGATATATTTTTGGCCCTATATAACTGTATAAATTTAAATAATATATCTGTTTCAATTATTTTTTCACACGTTGCAGCGTCTTGTGGTTGCCTGCCGTAAAATGTATTGATGCACATTATTATATCTAATGACTGTAATGACATAGGCTTGAGTATCTCTCGTTGGATGTAGGTCGTAATTGGTGCCTGCACCCGTTCCTTTACATTTTTTACGATTTTCCTTTTTTTACTTCATGAGTTATTGGCATTGGCATAGAGGAATAATTAAGGGGACGGAATTGCCGCTAAGCAACAAATGAAGCATAGAAATTGCCACGGTTTACAAGTGTGTGAGTGGATTTACTATGGAATTAGGCTTACTTTGATGTGAATGTGTGCGTATCGGGCTCACGCGTACATGCGAGTAGGCTTACTGTGAGTGCTTCTGTGTTTAGTTGGTGAAACTCCTTCCGACTTTTTTGTACTTCTATGGCTATTGGTTACAAATAATTTTAATATGTAGTTCCAGCTACCTATTTGCAAACAATTTTTACAGCTCTGATCTGTGTTGGCGTCCGTACTTAGTATCAAATTATTTTCAGTATACTTTGCGCCTGCAAGAAAAAGAAGAAAGCTTTTCGTGGGTAACTACGGATATTATATGGGAAGAAAATGCGACAGCGGGAAAATGTTGTGGCGATGTTCTTACAATAAGAAAGGTTGTCGCGCCATGCTGTATACGATCGATGACGTCATAGTGAAGATTCTCGAGTCAACACACAATCATTGATTCATACGTAGCCGTACAAGAAATATTACGAACAATCCTCGAAAATGGGAAACCGGTTGGAAATTAAACTGCAAAAATGAGTAGTGAAACTACCTATAGTATAAGTGCAATTTATCCAAGATTTAATTTTATCAATCATTACAATAAAATATATCAGTAACATTCATTTGTATTTACCAAAAATATAAATGTACCCGGAATAAAAGAGCATTTGGGACTCATTTGGAAGAAGCTAACAAGTTTGTCAAAATCGAAGAAAATGGAGATCAGTGTTTTCTACCTACTTCAACTGGAGACATGTGTGACAAAGATTATATCTCAAACAATTTTTCTTGATATTGGATAGTTATGTATTATATAACTGAACTCTTTTTAGACGGACCAGCACAGTTTGTGACGTCACGACGAGGAAAAACATTGATCAAAGTTGGTGGCTACACATTTACTCATCATATGACATTTAATTCAAAACAACGGTGGTTTTGTTCCACACACCACTCCAAAGGGTGTAGAGCAGTCTTGTATACACGAGACAATTACGTCATTACCCAATTGAAGAATGAACATAATCACTGAAATTATTATACTGAATCAGTTAACCTCAGGAAATTTAAACTATGATAGAAATACATTTGGCGAAACAATTGGTGATTTATCCATCCCAAGGAGATAACAAATTAAATTTCATATCATTGCGGTATCGAAAATCAGAAAAGTAAATGTGGACGTGAGGAGCTCTGAACCGGGACTCGAACCCGGGACCTCTCGCTTAACCGGCTTACCGTTTCGATAAGAGTAATGTGTATTCTTCACTATCCAATGCGCTAACAGGTGACGGTAGGGCAATAAAGTCTCAGACTCGTCTTGAATACACTAAGCGCCCTCTAGGCGCCAAGAGGCTCACTACTAAGTGAGCATATGTATGTATACATATCGTTGCGGTATGGGAAAGTACATGGGCAAATTCGCAGGTTGTGTTGAGAACTGGATAGCTCAGTGGAAGAGCAATCGCCCGGTAAGCGAGAGGTCCCGGGTTTGAGTCCCGGTTCAGAGTTCCTCACGTCCAGGTTTACTTTTCTGATTTTCTATACTGCAATGATATAAAATTTAATCAGGAAATTAAATTTTCCAAAAATTCTTCGGGTCTCCATGTTTTTGATTAAAAGGAGTCCTTATGTATAAGAAAACTACTGTATTTATTTTGGACTACTATGGCTCTTTCTTCGTGTTTCTTTTTATCTGTCAACACCCTTATTTATCCAGGAACGGTAAGAGGTTAAAAGTAAAAAAATATACTAAATATTAAGGTCTTATTCTGTTAAGGCTTCCACCTTAATGCAAATAGAAATACGTCCTGACAAAATTACATAATTATTTCCGTTGAGCTAGATTCTGGAAAGTTGTGAAGGTGAAAATCCATAAAATGCTCATTTCATATTAAATGTGATATAATAATTATCTTGGTTTTTTTTTCAAGCAGTTTTATTGAGCGTGCATATTTCATAACAATCAGATTTTTTTTTTCAGATTTCCCAAACCTGATACATTTGTACTTACGAGTACTATTTACGTTTTAACTTAATGATTTTTTTTCATGTACAATAAAAAAATAAAGATACATTCACCCAACTAATTTATTACGGTACTGAATCTTAAGGACGCAAGTATTATTTATGTTTTGTTCGTAAAGGACCTTTTAATTACGTGACTTCAGTTGTATTGCAGTATCTCTATCTGTAACTTATCCAGATTGTCTACTGTACAGACTTTATTTATTGCCAGTTGGTTTCGGACGGCAAATGGTTACCCATCGCACTAGAGTTCCACTTGAGAATTTCCATTATTTGGAAAAGCTCCCGCCCACCGCGAGAAAGGCTGTACCTTGTAAGCCTTGCCGTGTTTGCAGCAAAGAAAAGAAACGCAGGGAGTCCTCGTTTTTTTGTGCAACTTGTCCAGAAAACCCTGCACTGTGTGTAGTAAATTGTTTCGAAATGTATCATACAGATCCTCGTTTTGCATAGGAATAATATTCACAGTAGCTTATAGGCCTCAAACTTAGCAGAGAACCCTCTTAGCGGGGGTGGAAGAGGTGTGTGGTACAAGGGAAAGGTAGCGGAAAGCTGATTAATTAGTATAAACCTTAACCAATTATTATTAAATATTGACTTATTACCCCGCCCATTCCTCCACGAGGGCTCCCTAGTAAGTTAGAGACCTACTAAGTCATTGTTATCTTTTGTACATTACTTAAAATGTAATTTCAAATTATAAGCCAATTGATAAATTTTAGTATTTTTTTTATCGTTATGAGATATTCGCAAGTTATTTGTATGTATATTTAAATTTTTAACATTATTAGAAACCTAAATAGGTTTTTTCATCGAGTACTCTGAAAAAGGGGTCGACGTTCAGTTATTTCAATACTAAAATATGAATATTTAAGGTGACTTTAATTGATACAGCCAAATTCTTACTGAAGACTCCGTAAGTGCTCAGTAACAAGGTTCGATGACCCTTTCTGTGAAGTTTGTAAATTATTCTTTTCGTGTTCCTTACAAACTCAAGCCCAGCCCCGAGTCAATTACTATGAGACGTTAACATTTTATTTTGCGAAATTAGCACAAAGTGTTATCGATTCGTGTTACTGATCGCCTTATAAATTAAAAAAGTAGGATTAATATTAAAAAGTTAAAAATGAAAATATATTTGGTCCACGGTATGGGGCCGTAGATATATAAAGTACAATTTTTTATTTTTTACCAAATACCAAAATATCATTGTTTAAGATAAGTACCTGTTTTGCATAACCTTTTGCAACACGTTTTTCATAACAATTAGTAAAACATTCAGTTACAGTTATACAATTTGTACGTTTTCATTGTTTCTACTTTGCTGTCCTATTTAGTTTATAACGTTCTACAGTTTAAAAAAATATTACATTTATTACTAGAGTGGTCACTCTGCATGTGGATCCCGTTTCTTTCGATCCTTAAGAAACCTAAAATCCCTCTTAATGGATGTATACGTCATACAAGGAACCTAAGTTCCAAATTTCATGTTCCTAGATCCAGCCGTTTGTTCTAGCTAGGTGATAGAGCAAGTGGTAGAGCCGGGCTCGACTGTGGAGGTACCACCATCTTACTCGCGAACCCTCCTAAGTTATTCGGGGGAGAGTAAGAGGACAGTTCTCAAACAGGCACAACCAGGTGGCCTACCATTGCCAGGGACTGATTGATGGCGGTATATTCATCCCCAATTGCCAAGCTTCATATAAAACAGGCTGGGGTCGGGCAGTGGCATCACTGGTGCGAGCGTTTCGGCACCGCCCTCACCAACCCGCCTGCCCAGCGTGCAGGAGGACCGAAAGTGGCGAAATCTATGAAATAAATATATATAATTAAGCTATATAAAGCCTTTAGTTTCCTTTAACTTGTATTAATAATAAAAAAAAAATAATTTTCGAAATATATTTCGGCCCACTATGGGGCCGGCATCAGTCGAATACTTAAATGACATAATGTAAAAATGACATGATGATATATACAACCTTAGGACTAATTAACCTACGAATCTACTAACCTACTTTTAACATTAATTATGGAAAAAAATAAAAAATATATATATTAAATACCAAAAATAAAAATTATTTCGGTTGTAGAGCCATATTGCGGTTTCCGGCCGTAACATCCCGACATCCCGACATTTACTTGGAATATCATTGATACGTACCGAAGACCGCAAGAAGACACTGCTGTTTATGGCACCCTGGTCTTAATATATACATACATGTAATATTTTTGTGAGTCAGGTTCAGGTGTCCATAAATAGTCATCGTCTGATGTCAGTGTTGTTTATTAAGTCCTGGTCCGTAGTGCGCACCAAGTGACCATATGTAGGAGTATTCCCATGTCCTTAATTTTATGTCTGTCAGTGGTGGGTTAAATGATTTTATGACTCTGACGGTGAAACAGTTATTAAAAGTTTGGTTATGGGAGCGGACATGGATGGGGATGGGGAGATTGTTATTATGGATCGTCGATGTGTGCCTGTGTTGATTAATGCGGATGTGTAGTTCGTTCCGGGTTTCACCTACGTAGAATGCCGAACAGTGTCGGCATTCTAGTAGGTAAATGCAGTTCTGTGTCTTGCAGTTGTTGTTAGGTTGAGTTTTGTATGTATGTGTGGTGTGATGTGTGTTGATCTGTGTGCTTGTATTGATGATTGGACATGTTTTGCACCGTGGTCGTCGACATGGTGATGTACCAGGAGATATTGTGATGTTGACATTTTGTTGTGGTTGCTGTTTTGTTTTTGTGAGTAATGATTTGAGGTTTGGATTTTGTCGATAACATATTTGTGGATTTTTGGGAATTAAGTTTCTTGTTTCGTCGTTTTGTTGGAGAATGGGTAGATGATCGGTGATGAGTGTTTTAAGTTTCTGGCTTCCATGAAAATATGTCGTGATTAGTCGTGGTTGGTTAGAAGAAGTGTTATTGTTGTTGCAGTTGTTGTTGTTGTAGTTGTTGTTGTTGTTGTTGTTGTTGGTATTGCTGTTGTTAATGTTATTATTATGGTGGAATCTTGGTCTATTGAATATGTGCTTTCGTAGGAAGTGATCAGGGTAGTGTCTCTTGAGAAGTCCATTGTGTATTTTGTTCTGGTAGTTGTCGAGTGCATTTTGTGTGTTGCATATTCGACGACCACGGAGCGATAGTGAATATGGTATCGATTTTTTTGTGTGTGGTGGATGACAGCTGTGGTAGTGAAGATATTGCATTTTGTTTGTTTCTTTGAAGTGGACTGAAGTGTATATGTGGTTATTGTCATTAATGGTGATGTCAACATCTAGGAATGTGATTGTGTCGGTAGAAATGGAATGAGTGAATTTTAATGGGCTGCAGTTGTTAAGTCTTTCCAGGAAGATAGTCAGTGAGTTCCTGCTGTGTGGCCAGATCATGAAGATGTCATCTATAAACCTCCTCCACACCAGTGGTTTATGAGGTTCAGACAATAAGAATGCAGTTTCGACCGAGGCCATGAAGATATTGGCGTAGCTGGGAGCCATCCGAGTCCCCATAGCAGTGCCTTTAAAAATCCATAAAGAAAATAACCCAGGCCGGCCCATTGTGGCATCATACAATGCGCCAACAGAAATCATTTCCGCTTTCGTTGACCATCACCTACAACCCATTGTTCAAAATCTAGAATCATACATAAAAGACACAAATCATTTCCTCGATATCATACATTCACTTCAACTTCCAACAGATGAACATTTACTACTGGTTACAATAGACGCTGTTTCATTATACACCAACATTCCACATGACACCGGTCTATTTGCTCTCAGCTCTTATTTAAATAAACGCCCCATCCCTCATCAACCATCAACTGAATTCCTGACAGAACTAGCAGAATTAACCTTAAAAAATAATTATTTCAACTTCGAAAATGAGTACTATCACCAAATTAAAGGCACTGCTATGGGGACTCAGATGGCTCCCAGCTACGCCAATATCTTCATGGCCTCGGTCGAAACTGCATTCTTATTGTCTGAACCTCATAAACCACTGGTGTGGAGGAGGTTTATAGATGACATCTTCATGATCTGGCCACACAGCAGGAACTCACTGACTATCTTCCTGGAAAGACTTAACAACTGCAGCCCATTAAAATTCACTCATTCCATTTCTACCGACACAATCACATTCCTAGATGTTGACATCACCATTAATGACAATAACCACATATACACTTCAGTCCACTTCAAAGAAACAAACAAAATGCAATATCTTCACTACCACAGCTGTCATCCACCACACACAAAAAAATCGATACCATATTCACTATCGCTCCGTGGTCGTCGAATATGCAACACACAAAATGCACTCGATAACTACCAGAACAAAATACACAATGGACTTCTCAAGAGACACTACCCTGATCACTTCCTACGAAAGCACATATTCAATAGACCAAGATTCCACCATAATAATAACATTAACAACAGCAATACCAACAACAACAACAACAACAACAACAACTACAACAACAACAACTGCAACAACAATAACACTTCTTCTAACCAACCACGACTAATCACGACATATTTTCATGGAAGCCAGAAACTTAAAACACTCATCACCGATCATCTACCCATTCTCCAACAAAACGACGAAACAAGAAACTTAATTCCCAAAAATCCACAAATATGTTATCGACAAAATCCAAACCTCAAATCATTACTCACAAAAACAAAACAGCAACCACAACAAAATGTCAACATCACAATATCTCCTGGTACATCACCATGTCGACGACCACGGTGCAAAACATGTCCAATCATCAATACAAGCACACAGATCAACACACATCACACCACACATACATACAAAACTCAACCTAACAACAACTGCAAGACACAGAACTGCATTTACCTACTAGAATGCCGACACTGTTCGGCATTCTACGTAGGTGAAACCCGGAACGAACTACACATCCGCATTAATCAACACAGGCACACATCGACGATCCATAATAACAATCTCCCCATCCCCATCCATGTCCGCTCCCATAACCAAACTTTTAATAACTGTTTCACCGTCAGAGTCATAAAATCATTTAACCCACCACTGACAGACATAAAATTAAGGACATGGGAATACTCCTACATATGGTCACTTGGTGCGCACTACGGACCAGGACTTAATAAACAACACTGACATCAGACGATGACTATTTATGGACACCTGAACCTGACTCACAAAAATATTACATGTATGTATATATTAAGACCAGGGTGCCATAAACAGCAGTGTCTTCTTGCGGTCTTCGGTACGTATCAATGATATTCCAAGTAAATGTCGGGATGTCGGGATGTTACGGCCGGAAACCGCAATATGGCTCTACAACCGAAATAATTTTTATTTTTGGTATTTAATATATATATTTTTTATTTTTTTCCATAATTAATGTTAAAAGTAGGTTAGTAGATTCGTAGGTTAATTAGTCCTAAGGTTGTATATATCATCATGTCATTTTTACATTATGTCATTTAAGTATTCGACTGATGCCGGCCCCATAGTGGGCCGAAATATATTTCGAAAATTTTTTTTTTTTTTTATTATTAATACAAGTTAAAAGAAATCTATGAAAGGCATATGTCCAGCAGTGGACGAAACAGGCTGATGGATGAATGGATGGTCTAGGGCCTAGACTCTAGGCGTTGATAGACCAGTCACTCAATCAGGGTATGAATTTATAATATATATAGATTTACATCGTTTTCATTTGTTCACTATGAACAATACTTCATCTAAAAGAGACATGTGAAAATTTTATTTCTGTATGACACATGAAATAAAAAAAAAGTCACGCCTATCGTCGCGTCGTAGGTGGGAAGATGTTAAATAGTACATCTGAAAAATATGTTTGGAAAGCAATATGAGGACAAGCAAAGTACAAAGCATGTACGGAGAGGCCTTCTGTCTGTATGGATTGCTTTTCTGGAGAACATTGGGAGAGGCCTATGTCCAGCAGTGGATTAAATGATTGCTTTACTGTTGGTATGTTCAATGTGCATGGTATGTTCAATGTACCGCCAGCCTTCGGGTCCCACTTCTTTTTTATTCTTCAATAATTAATTAATTGTTATTTCAAGTGCATTTTATTACCCTTTACAATTATGAAATAACGCTTGAACTGACAATAATTATTGTTGTTTTTTGCTTAATAAAAATACAGCATTATAAATAACCGAAGTATGTTTTTCCAGTTCTTATGAAATTCGAGAAGACTAAAGCTGGCAACCCCGTGATCGTGATTGGAGGATACCGGTTCAACCGCGTGTTGTCCTGTAAAGGACCCATGATCCGCTGGAGATGCACCAATTATCAGGGGCGAAGTTGCAAAGCCAGAATCACCACGATGAACGACGTCATCATTAAAACACAAAACGAGCACAGCCATTAATAGTATGTATGTGAACTTGACCCAACCTACTTAAAATAATTATATTAATTTGGGCTATTTAGATAGTTTGTTTACGATTGTTTGGTTCAAATCATCGTTTGTTTATGATGCTATATTTGGGTGCTATTAGTTTCCTCATAATCCGATCCAAAGTATAAAATTTTTGTTTGGTGATTGATTTAGGTTTTGCACGGTTTGTTTGCGTTTGCGTATACAAAATATGCGTTTGTTTGACAGCGGAAGAGTAAAAACCGGTGCGGCCAACTTTCCACAGCCCGACCCAGATGAAAAAACGTTGGTTTCACTTAAAATATATATAGATGATTTTTTCAAAGTGCTTCGTTTCACGAATGGATATAGCTTATACCCCAACTTAACACATAGGTTACTTTTTATCCCGGAAAAAAGCATGTCGTTAAACCGAATAACACGCGGGCGGATCCGCGGGCAAAAGCTAGTAACTATACTATTCGGCAGGTTTCCAAGGGTCCGTACCTTAAAAGGGAAACCGGAAACCTTACAGATAACTTTCGTGTCCGTCCGTCTTTAAGTCACAGAGGCATTTCTCGAAAACTATGTGACGTAGAATTTAAAATTTGGTTTAATGTTAGGTTTTGATTGCGCGCACTAACTGGGTGTTAATGGACTGCTATTTTAAAACACAACTATACACTTACTTTACTTATCATCCTTTCTCATTTGCACGGGATACCAAACTAACGATATGTTCAATTAAACAATCGTAAACAAACGGTAAATAAACAATCTTCATAGCCCAAATTGCTATGTATTTTAAGTGGGACGGGCCAGGTTCACATAGATACGTATAGTCATAACTTTTACTGTAAGGACTGATCAAGGCGAGGTGTAACCCAGTATACGAGTATTGACGATGAGATTAAAAACCGTCTTTAACGTACACTGCTCTGAGTCAAATGTTTTGTGGCTTAATCTGGGAGTTTTCTGACAAAATATGCGTTAAAATACTGGGACAGCGTAGTGACTTTAGATTTATTATAAAATGGTGTTGAAGACGAGAGATAGAATAGATAGTAGGTCGAAAATCAAATGCTGACCAGTCAGGGCACCTCCTTTATCAAAATATAAATGTGTTATTTTTTAAACTTTTGTAGTTATAAATTTTTAAGGCTCTAATTCCAAAAATCGTATTGATAAAAAAACCGCAATAAAATATCTCGAAATATTAATTCCATCTGAAATTTCGTTATTTATTCATTCATCGTTATTTCTAGTGTGTTTTATTAAAAGTGTAAAAATTACACTTAAACGGACAGTTGTTGTATTCTATAAAAATAGAGTGTAATAACCGAAGTTTTTTTTTAGTTGCGAAATTCGAGAAAACTAGAGCTGGCAACCCCGTGATCGTGATCGGTAGATACCGGTTCAACCGCGTGTTGTCCTGTAAAGGACCCATGATCCGCTGGAGATGCACCAAGTATCAAGGGCGAAGTTGCAGAGCCACCCTCACGACGATGCACGACGTCATCATTAAAACACAAAATGAGCACAGCCACAACTAGTCATAATGTTTACTTAAGGTGAGGTGCAACCGACGCTGAGAATGAAAACCGTTTTTAACCTACACTTATAAGAGTTAAATATTATGTGGCACAATCTATGAGTTTTCTGACAAAATATGCATTATTCTGCAGGTAATTAGCACTTTTTACGAAAAACTCAGAAGAAAGTGCTCGGTTATCTCTTTAACGCGATAGCGTAGCCTTAAGTAAAAAAAATAAACTGTCGTTAAAGTTACTTTTGTAACGAAAGCTTATTTTCAAGGAGTAGTTTATAATATTTTTTACCGATATTTTATAACTTTTCCGATTTCTGTTTGATATATTTTTTTTGTGTTCTCTATGCATTTTGTTTTTTAGACTTTGATTATGATCGCTTTATATAATTATGATCACATGACATCAAACAATTCTAATTAATTGATTAATAAAGGCTAATTTTGATTGCACCCTGAGTACGAGTTCTAGTATACAAGTATCCATTGTAATATTAGCGACTTGTTTCGATAGTAGTAACTTTAGTAGGTACTATAAAATCTAGAGATAAGAGTATATTTTTAATGATTTGTGTCATAATTATGTTTTTAAAACATCTTATATTTTTTAATTGGCTGTATTTTTAATAGGTTTTATATATTATTTCATAGTCAAAATGCATGTATTCTTTAAGTGTGCAGCAATATTGTGATATTTCTTAAAATTTTTACATATTTTCAGAATTTATGATTAATATTGCTAACGAATATTTTGCGTGTGGCTGTGCCCGCCAAATGAAATGTCTGTTCTCCGCTTTTTTAATCTAACTTGTTTCAGTATAAAACGTTAACTTGATAGAAATATAAAATGCACAACAATTATAGCAAACAACAGAACAAACAAAATTACTGTGACTGGAACATTCAATATAATTTAAATATATAATAATAATAATGAATGATTCTCAAGATAGTAGAGAAAAGAAAGTTGTTCGGATAAGTATAATGCGTCATCTAAAATATCAACAATCTGTAGGGTATTTATGATGGTAATTGTAAAAGTGATAATCTAAGTAGAGTTTAGTCTCTTGCCCGTGGCCGAATGCAATACTTCACTCGATCGCTTTTCGCTCATTTGACTCACTCAACCAGTGAAGTGATACCTCAAGAGATCGATTGACCTCAAAGGCCATTATTTAAATTAAATTATTTAAAAAAAATTTACTCCTTTTTGCGTAATCCCGAAAAAAAAAATTTTTTTTTTGTAAATGAGGTGTCTCCGTAGAGATATACTTGCTTTTCCACAAAATCATTTGTTAGAAAAACAATTGTTGATACGGAATTGGTTTTTCATGCCGTCGATTTTAATGTACAGAAATAATGATATAATATTCTGTAAGCACTCAGTACTGTTATGATACCCAAAAGTTTTTTTTTAATACAAGGATACTCTTACATTTCCACAAAATGTGTTATTAGACAAATAATTGTTTGCATAGAATTAATATGAAGAACAAAAAGTATTGTAATCTAAATTTACACAATTATTGCTTACTTTCTTAAGAAATTGAAACGCTTTTTATTTTATTTAAAATTATTATTATTTTAAATTCAATTATTATTATTTAACTACACTTTTAACTCTTTTGATTCGGTATCTGGGGGCACGGCAGTGCGCCCCGCCAAGACGAGCCTTACACTTTACGTATTACGAGGTAAATTTACTTAATTATTTATTCAGGTTATGTATATATCACATTGATATTTTATTTAAGTACTTAAACTACGATGCATCTATTATATTTTACAAGATGAGACAATTTTCCCTCTTAATTCTCATTATCGCTAAAACAATAGTGAAAATAAAATAGATCGCAGTCCAGAACGGCCATCTTGGCCCGTGCGGAAAAATAGATCGCAGTTCTGCGGAAAAATAGATCGCACTTCAGAACGGCTATTTTGGCACGTGCAAAAAAGTAGATCGCAACCCAGGACGGTTATTCTGGCACGTAAAAACTATGAACTATGAATACAATGATTGCACATTATAGGTTTTCAACAAAAAACAAACAGCACACATCCGTACTTAATCCCTTTTAAAAATACCCGAAATCTGCCTTAGCAATTTTAACGCACAAGCCAGAATAGCCGTCCAGCGGGTCTATTTTGTAACATTGTATCGGTTGCCAATTGGTTGCCATTTAAAACATAGTTAAAAACTAAATCTCAAAATTGCCTTCAGTGTGTATTAACCTGTTTATGCACTGTGACGTTACTTTAAGTACGAATGTATCCTTAGATAATCGGAATTCGACAGTATATCTATGTTTTCGATGTTTGGCAACCAGTTGGTAACCGACTCAAAGATTCAAATTCTCATAAATTTAAATTACATAGTGTAATTTGATTATCTAATGATTATGATTAACAATCCAAATAAAGGATTAAATCGAACATAAAAGTATACAAAAATTCATCAATGGTAAAATCCACAGAGGTCGACAGAGGGAGAGTTTGCAAAAGATTCAAATGACATAATATTTATGCCATAATAATAATAAGAAACGTATAATTGAATTAATCTTTATTATAAGCTTAAAAGTTTATGAGTGAGTAAGTATACTTGCTCATAAAGGACGGTTTATTTTTTCCGACTTAACGAATTATTTTAAACGATGTATTTTTATAAATAAACGGTCTCATGATTTCTTTGTTTGATAATGTAATATGTGATTAATGCTTGTGATTGTTGGCACTTGGAACTTTTCATCCATCTTTTTCATACAAAAGAGATGTACCTTTAAATGTGTGTGCAATTAATAATAATATAAGAAATTTACTTCAACACTCTTCTTATTATTGGTAAAACAAAAGTAAATCAATAGATTGCAAACTAGATCGTGTCTCGGGTTCATCTTACACATTGTAATCTTCTACCTATCAACCTATTAATAGATTTACAAGTATTTCGGAGAAATAGTATGCTAAGACCAGGAAGTAATCAGTCTCGGACGAGAGGGCGAGGACTTTTATATACGAAGTCAGGATTGCTAATTAATGGTCGAAGCAAGTATTATGCTTTTCTCAAAAATAAAATAAGACATTTTCATGTCTTTAATGATAATGAGTTACATCAAATAAAATAAACTTACTGGGTAATATTAAAAGTTACTTAGTCGTGTTTATTGTCATGTTACATTACAATACAACGACAAAAAAAAATATTTTCTTTAAATTTATATACGATGTTTTGGCGCCGCCAAGAAACGTCTGGTGTAAGACAAACACGATTAAATTGACTCAGCACTATCGCAGCGTCTTCGTGATGTGGTGCGGTGACCGAGTAAGTACGAGTAGATACTAGCGCTTTGCGCTGCAGTTATTTATCAGGAGAATTTTAGGACAAATAAAAAAACGGCATATCTCCTTCTTTAATTGGTATTTTCATTGTATGCTGTTTTTTCAAATGAGCATCATGCATATGATTATTCATGTGACGCAAGTTGTTGACCAAATCAATACCCTGTATATCACCCATTAAATAATGTCTGACTAAGCGCGCTACAAGCAACTCCATTACCGACTTTTCAGTCCCTTTGCTTAGAACCTAATTAAGAAGCCTTAAAAATATCAGTTGAGAAGTTGTTTGGTCTAAAAGAAACTTTTCCTGCAAACTTTAGTTTAATTTGGCCTTTTGAAGTTGTCTTCCTGCTTATCAGAAGAAGCCACTAGATTGATATGGTAGTATGTTGGAATCTTTTTATAGTTTTCAGAAGTAATCAAATAAAAAAAATTTGTTTGGTAGAAATGGTTAATGAAATGAAGTCAATAACTGTTTCTATCAAACGATTTTTTTTAAATCGCGCTTCTGTACTCCTAGTGTAGTAGATAGATTTCAACAATATCTAAATTTTGCTAGTTTGACATTTTGATAGCTATTTAGCTGATTTTATACTAAAAACCGACATTTTGCCATTTTTTCCGGCATCCGTCCCTCTCGCACTGCGTGGGTGGAGAAACAGTGACCATTGCAAGCGTGAACATATCCTCCTAAGATCTAAAATGGGATAATCCAAAAATTTGAAATTCAAGAGAGTCCTGCGAAAGGCTCAGAGAAAATCCAGAAAAATATGCTGAATGGAAGAGGAAGTAAGGTCATCCCAAGTACAACACTATATTGATATCAGATTTAGGGATAAATCCGAAAATATACCTTACAGACATTTAAAGGTACTTAGTTTACTTAAACACTAAGCTCTGCTATCTGTCTACCGCATATCTAAATAGCGACTGGCTGTAAATCACGTGCGTAGCGAACCACACTAAGTAGGACCCCAATAAGATAAATCGGTGATAGATGGACGTCACATTATCACGAAAATATTTTGTAGATATATTTTTTAATTATTTATACACGTTTTCAAATGAAGCGTATTTCCATCCAACTAAATTGAGGAAATCTGTTCTCTTGACAGACTATTTCATTTGTTGAAAAGTAAATACATAATTGTTTTTAACAGATCCCAAACTCGAAATCCTATCATCGTTGTTGGTAAACATCGGTTTTGGGTCTAGGATCCGCTGGAGTTGTTCCACGCATGGATAATGTAGAACTTCTTTGGCCGCGATCAACAAAGTACTCGTATGATTAATTTATTACACTTCTTCCAGGTCCTGTTTTCTATAATACAAAGAATGGCAGTCAAGGCATGATCCTGGAAGGCTACCGCTACACCATGGACACACACAACTCTAGAGGCGGAAAGATCAGGTGGCGATGCTCCAGGAAAACCTTGAGGTGCCATGCTGCCGTCTTCACGGTTGCTGACGAAATTGTCAGAATCACTAACACGCATAATCATACGTAAACCGACATAAAACAAATAAGCATAACCAAAGTCCAACCAATCGTGTATAAGATTACATTCTAATTTAATGGAAATTTAGAACTGTTCCGACTTTTTGTTCAAGGCAAAGTGGACGTTTGGAATTCCAACGTTATACAAGTTTTTTTTTAGAAAACATACAGGTTTTTACATTTTTTTGGACATATGAGGAATCTTTTTGCCATCTTACTCATAAAATCATAAAACTTGAAATAAAATCCTGCAGACCTCGTAACATTACAAAACTTGATATAAGTATTTTTTGAATAACTGTCCATATTTTGACAACAAGGTTTTTTCAATGTTCAGTAAGATTTTTAGAAATTAAGTTTCAGTGAGATTATCGCTTACATTAAATTTTTGAAGGCTTTTATACAATGTATATTTTGCTCACTCACGCTCGACTCTGGATAAGTTGATCCTGCACTTTCACGACACGTTTTCCCAATGCCACCTTCACTTTAGAACAAATGTAATATTATTTGTATGGACTAGTCGCATTTTGGATTTACGTGGAAAGATAGCGACAGTTTCGACTTAGTACTCAGGTTTTCATCTGGCTAATCGGACTTGATAACCAGAAGTTTTTGGGTAACCTTAGGTTGATATGTAATGGAGCTAAAAGCAATACACTCTTACTCTTCCAACGTCCTTTTCAGTTTCGCTATCACAAATTATAAATTATTCTGGATTTGCAAAGTACGTACTGTAGCATTCGCTACAGTTATTCAACCTGTTTCTTCGATTTCAGTTTTTCTTTATCTTTGATTCTTTTACAGAATTTTAAAAATTTAAAATTTCGAAGTTCTTGTCATGGTTTTTGTTTGTTTTTCTCATTTTGAAGAGTATTGTCGTCGAGTCTACAACACTAAATAAACTGAATAAATTTCTGAATTTTAATCCCTTGGATTTGTAACACGGGATACATTTGCTTTGAAGTCTATTTTCAAGCCTTTTCTCTTCTTCTCCTGGTAAGTTTTGTGTACTTTTGGTTTCATTCTCTGAAAATCCCTTTTGTCCTTTTTCCAAAACGTTAGTTTCCTTACTCGGGTTTCATGAGCACTTCATTTTTTTCAAGCGAACCCCGTTTTGAAGCTTTTGAAATTAAAAGTTAATCTATTTTTTTTGGGATCCCAAGAAATATCGCGGAAATATTAATAAATCTTAGGCGAGAGAAAATATATCTTAATGAGTGAAAGTTTTAAGAGCTGTCGTTATTCAGCCTTCCATAAGGAAAGAAAATGACCTAAACAGAATAAGATAATTACTAAACTACCAAGAACCTGGTTCCTTCCTGGGGTCGATTCGGCAGGCCTTCTGGTATGGGGTGGTCCCCAAAACGCTCGCTCGTAGTTAGCCAATCCTCACCACGCCGTGAACTGCAGCCAGACTCCGCTATGCGACAGGATTGTCTTCCAGATGTCGTGGAAATAAATTCGTGTTGTGCATCCACACAAGATACCAGGAGGATGGTGTTATTTTGAAATTAATTGATCATTTTTAAAAAGCATGAAGGGTCGCTGTGAAGAGACAAAACAACAGAATGAAGAAGTGCTCATGAAACCCGAGCAAGGAAACTAACGTTTTGGAAAAAGGACAAAAGGGATTTTCAGAGAATGAAACCAAAAGTACACAAAACTTACCAGGAGAAGAAGAGAAAAGGCTTGAAAATAGACTTCAAAGCAAATGTATCCCGTGTTACAAATCCAAGGGATTAAAATTCAGAAATTTATTCAGTTTATTTAGTCTTGTGGACTCGACGACAATACTCTTCAAAATGAGAAAAACAAACAAAAACCATGACAAGATCTTCTAAATTTAAAATTTTGAAAATTCTGTAAAAGAATCAAAGATAAAGAAAAACTGAAATCGAAGAAACAGGTTGAATAACTGTAGCGAATGCTACAGTACGTATTACGGTATAGGTGCACAACAATCTAATATCACATTGTTTTAGCGTCTAGTTCTTGATATTAAATGATGTCAAAGTATGTGTTTTATTTTTAGTTTTAATTCGGATAGAGGTTGTGGATTTGGTCAGCAACTTTCGTCACAGGGTAGGTTACATTTACAATAACAATGACGAAAATAATAAAAATGTCTTTATAGTACATTACGATACGAAAACGTTTCATCGCTCTCGTATCGTAATGTACTATTACGATGTTTTGGCGTCGCCAAGAAACGTCTGGTGCAAGACAAACGCGATTAAATTGACTCAGCACTGTCGGAGCATTTTCGTCATGTGGTGCGGCGACCGAGTAAATAGATACTAGCGCTTTGCGCTGCAGTTACCATTTATCAGGAGAATTTTAGGACAAATAAGAAACGGCATATCTCCTTCTTTATTTGGTATTTTCATTGTATGCTGTTTTTTGAAATGAGCATGTATATGATTATTTATGTGACGCAAGTTGTTGACCTCATCCATATCCTGTATATCACCCATTTAATAATTTCTAACTTAGCCCGCTACATGCAACCCGTTACCGACTTTTCAGTCCTTATGATTAAAACCCAATTAAGAAGCCTAAAAATATCAATTGAGAAGTTGTTTGCTATAAAACAAGATTTTCCTGCAAACTTTCGCTTAAATCGGTTTTTTGAAGCTGTCTTCCTGCTTAGATTTATTAGATGCTTAGATCTGCACTAGATTGATATGGTAGTATATAAATGTTGGAATCTTTTTGTAGTTTTCAGAAGTACAGAACCGCGATTAAAAAAAAATTCGTTTGATAGAAATTTTATTTATTGAAATTAGGTCAATAACCATTCTATCAAACCAATTTTTTTATTAGATAGATTTTAACTATATCTAAATTTTGCTAGTTTGACATTTTGATAGCTATTTAGCAGATTTTATATTAATTTAAAACCGTCATTTTGCTATTTTTTCCGGGATCCGCCCCTCTCGCACTGCGTGGATGGAGAAACAGTGACCATTGCAAGCGTCAACATATCCTTTTAAGATCTAAAATGGGATTATCCGAAAATTTGAAATTTAAGAAATTTCTGAGAAAGGCTCAGAGAAAATCCAGAAAAATATGCTGAATGGAAGAGGAAGTAAGGTCATCCCAAGTACAACAATATAATGATATAAGATTTAGAGGTAAATCCGAAAAGAAAAAAACATCTATCCATTTATTGCATACGCCTTATACCTTAGAGATATTTAAGGGTACTTAGGTTACTTAAACACTAAGCTCTGCTATCTGTCTACAGCCTATCTAAATTGCGACTGGCTGTAAATCATGTGCGTGGCGAACCACACTAAGTAGGACCCCAATAAGATTAATCTGTGATAGATGGACGTCACATTATCACGAAAATTATTTGTAGAAATATTTTTTATTTATTTATACATGTTTTCAAATGAAGCGTATTTCCGTCCAACTAAATGGAATCTAAATGAAATCTGTTCTCTTGACAGACTATTTCATTTGTTGAAAAGTAAATACATAATTGTTTTTAACAGATCCCTAATCCGTAATCCTATCATCGTTGTTGGTAAACAACGGTTCTGGGTCTAGGATCCGCTGGAGTTGTTCCAAGCATGGATAATGTAGAACTTCTTTGACTGCGATCAAAAAAGTACTGGTATGATTAATTTATTACACTGTTTTTTGTTAATATATACACTTTTAAATATATGCAAAAAAAGAAATAATAATTTCGAAATATATTTCGATCCACTAGGGGTCGTCGTCAGTCGAATATATTAAATTATTAATAATAATAAATATTTTATCTTTATAAAAGCTTTTTCATTGTTTTTTGTTAATATATACACTTTTAAATATATGCAAAAAAAGAAATAATAATTTCGAAATATATTTCGATTAATAATTTAATATATTCGACTGACGACGACCCCTAGTGGATCGAAATATATTTCGAAATTATTATTTCTTTTTTTGCATATATTTAAAAGTGTATATATTAACAAAAAACAATGAAAAAGCTTTTATAAAGATAAAATATTTATTATTATAATTTATTACACTTCATACCAGGTCCTGTTTTCTATAATACAAAGAATGGCAGTCAAGGAATGATCCTGGAAGGCTACCGCTACACCATGGACACACACAACTCTAGAGCTGGCAAGATCAGGTGGCGATGCTGCAGGAGAACCTTGAGGTGCCATGCTGCCGTCTTCACGGTTGCTGACGAAATTGTCAAAATCACTAACACACATAATCATACATAGATCGACATAAAAACAAATAACCATAACCAAAGTCCAACCAGTCATGTACAAGATTGCATGCTAATTTGATTAAAATTTAGAACTGTTCTGACTTTTTTTGTTTAAGGCGAGTAGTAGGCGAGGCGTTTAAAAATCCAACTTCATGCAAGTTTTTTAGGAAACCGACGTAAATAGAGAACTGAAAAAAATACATATTATTTTTGAAGATATGAGAAATCTTTTGATTATCCCAAAATCATGAAACTTGAAATAAAACCCTAAAAACCTCCAAAAGTTTCACTAATCATGTTTGATGATTGTTATATAAAAAAATTGGTATAAGTATTTTTCGGATAATTGTCCATATTTTCAATATTCAGTAAGATTTTTTAAATAAACTTTCAGTGAGATTATCACGTAAGTTGATTTTAAAGCTCTTTTACTATTTCTATCTTGCTCACTCGCTCTCGGCTTTAGATAAGTTTATCCTGAACTCTTGAAGCACGTTTTCTCGATGCCAATACAAAATTTAGGGATAACTCACATTTATTCGTTGACCAAAATAAGCTCCAGCTCTTGGGTCGCCCGATACGTCGACCAAGCGCGACGAAATTTGCTGGAATCGCTTCTGAGCCCCATGGCCCGAACGTTTCCACGCCAAACGGCACAAACATGCAACCTTCACCGAGAGCTGCATATTTGCGCCGCTTGTTGCGCACAGCCGTTGCAGCCGCCGCGCCAGCCGTGGCAGCGGTCGACTGGACGTGGGACGCAGCCAAGGGTTCGACGCAGGTCGCACCCCACACCAAGGAACCACCGTTATGTTGATATGTAATGGATAACAATTCTATTACCCTACTGAGCTAAAAGCGATACACTCATAATTCCAACGCCCCTTTCAGTCTCGCTATCACAAATTAATATTGTCCATGTAGATTCCGGATTTGAAAAGTATGTACGTATGTACATAATATCACTTGTTTTAGCGTCTAGTTTTTGATATTAAATGATATTAAAGTATGCGTTTTATTTTTAGTTTTATTTATACCTAAAATAATGTTAGTACGTTAAACTCACACCCCTGAATTCATAGTGACCAGTAACTTTGGTATACTTATTGATTATAGTTCCATATTTTGAAACAACTCGGCATGGTTCAAGGGTGCTCGTTTTCGGGCAGCATCGGTTCAACTATCACACCGCAACTAAAGGTCCCAAGTCCAGATGGATGTGTTCACGCAAGATGACTGGGTGCCGCGCCAGCATCATCACCATCGATGATGAAATAATCAAAATCATTAACGACCATAATCACTAATGACATGATTGTATTTTGGTTTTTGCAGCTTCGTATTTCAATTTGTTTCCTAGTATGGGTATAGTTAGAAACGCTTTAAGAAATGATAATATGAATACCTGGTTTAATTTATGACTGCTTTACCTTCTTAGAAAAATATTTTATAAGATACCTAGCAATCATCGTGATTCACAGCAATATCTTTGAAAATTATGCAAGAAAAACGAGTTTTGAATAAAAAGTATCAGAAAATATTTTTAGTGAATTGGCTCAACTAATTACTCGCGGTAAGCTAATGATCAGTATATCCAATGGATAAAATTTTGTGGCTATTCGTATATTTTCAATGCATAAAGCCGTATAGAAATATCTAGAATGGTCGGCAACGCATTAAACTGCTACGAGATTGTAAGGCTTGCTACGCCGTAGCATAATCAGGCAGTTGTTCTCGTTAAAACAAAGTGCTTTTCTGATTTAATATTTACGATTCGATAACCGTTTCGAGGAATAGCTTTCATGGATACCTACCATGGTAGATCATATCGAGCTTTGACAGCTGGATACAAAACTGTCTGTCCCTTTTTAGGTAAATCAACAGAGCGAGACAGAGAACCGTATCAAGCGCTATCGAGCTGAACTGTTTTAGTAGACAGATTTTAAAACAAGCATGCATATCCTGTACAGAAAGAAAAGAAAAAACGATATTAAAATTTGACCTTTAGTGACGTCACATTTCCATGTTTTATTTTTCTTGAACGCATCCTAATGTTCAAAAGAGCTAACTTAACAGAATTGTTCAACCTATTAGAATGATGTGACTTCCTGTAAATATTAAAATACTTCAAAAATCGTTTTAAAACAACGGACAAATTTATTATTGAAATTACATACCTACTTAAATTATAGCACATTGAATTGTCCACTTATGATATCTGTCTTTTTTATCATTTTAGAAATGAGATTCACTAGAACAACCCGAGGCACTCCAGCTATACAGATAGGCGGATTTAGGTTTAACAAACATAGCTCTAGTAAGGGCCCAAAGACACTTTGGGTATGCGTTAAATGGGGCAAAGGTTGCAGAGCATCAGTTACTACTATCGAGGATCAGTTGATTTATCATAAAAATTGTCATAACCACGTTGATTAAATTTACTTAGCTCTAGATAACCTTCATAATTATGTAGTGTTATTGTTTAATTTCTTTCCAAGATCGAATCAACTAGGTATGATTTTATAGTATTTTAAACACGTCCTGATTCTAAAATGTGTATATGTCGCCGCCGGCTGCTTAAATCAGCCTCCTAATTGTCTAAGTGATTAATTAAAGGGTGGCATAAAAATGAAAGGCTAGGCTGCTGACTGTGTAAGTTAAAATACCTCAACGTTTAAAGTGTTGGCTGCCCCAAAGCTAGACTTTTGGAAATGGCTAAACAAAAAGCCGTGGCGTCATTTAAATTTAGTTTTTTTTCCACTACAGCGTTAGCAGTCCTATAACAAATATGGTATCCACAGCTGATATAATGTTTTGTGATTTTTGTTAGAGATTAGTCTATATTTACGTTTAGTTAGGTTCTATAATGTTAAATAATAATAATAATAATAATTAATTGTCATAAAAACTTTTATCGTTTTAGTTTTAAAATTTTCACCGATTTTCTTTAAGAAAAGCAGTTTTAATGTATCGTGTTTTAAGATATCCCTAAACACAAGCTGTTCTACTTAATTTTCATAACTGCACTTTCCTTGCATCAGTTTGCGCTTATAAAATTAAATTACCTTATTCTCTCTCGGCCAAGCTAACAATACTTCATAATAACCAAAAGGCTAAGCGCCGTTCAGCCTCTGTTTAAACGTTGCGTTAAACTATTTGGCTAAGCACAGTTAAGCCATTTTAAACAATTTGGCTAAGCATAAGTAAGCCATTTATATCATATGCCACCATTTAATTAGCAACTTAGCCGTCCAATTAAGAGGCTGATTTAACCATATAGTAGTGACATATTAAATAACCTATTTCTTCATTTTGAGATAATAATAACAAAATATTGTTTTTTCGAAATATATTTCGGCCCACTTTTGGCCTATTTTCTTACATAAACAGAACAAAAAAAAATTAAAACCTAAACAATTTTGGTTGAAGGGCCATCTTGCTATTTTCGGCCGTTACATCCCGATATTTGTTTTTTTGTTCTGTTTATGTAAGAAAATAGGTTAATTAGTCATAAGATTGTATATATTTTTATGTCATTAGATTTGTCATTTATTCGACTGATGCCGGCCTCAAAGTGGGCCAAAATATATTTCGAAAAAACAATATTTTGTTATTATTATCTCAAAATGAAGAAATAAAAAGCTTTAAATAGCCAATAATATATATATTTTAAGTTAATAACCTAGTGATACTTTGATCCTTTAATGACATAATTTGCCAATATGAATAAATATGTATTTAACTCTTCTAGAGCCTTCTTATTTATTTTGTAGCAATTAGTATGAAAAAAAAGTCATTTATTTTATATATTCGATATATTTCGGCCCACTATATAAAATAAATGTTATTTTTTTTCATACTTATTGCTACGAAATAAATAATTTGCAAATAAAAGTAATAAAATTATTGTTCTGGAAAGAATATTTTTTTATATTTCACAATAGTACTTATTCTTATTTTAACTTTAGTCAGATTTCCGTATCAAGTTATTTGCGGAAAACAATAAAAAGTATAAATAATAAATTATCCGCTCTCCAATTCCCACTTATTCGTCATTATCGCTGAAAAAATAGATCGCAGTCAAGATCGTGCCCGAGATCCATCAAACAGATGAAAAAAATACATTATTGCTTTATAAATTGTATGGTATCCGTTTCTGTAGTCCAGTGGTCGAATTTTGCCTTACTCATCCAGGTCACGGGTTTTAATCCATTTCTTAGATTTTTTGTTTGAGGATAATTTTTTATATTTTGTATTATTTTCCGTTATATGGCAGAAGCTATGGATCCATGTGACAGATGAACGGACGGACGCATGGACGGACAAACGGACAGCGGAAGCTTAGTAATACGGTCCCCTCTGGTACGCTTCGGGTACGGAACGCTAAAAAGGCGTACAATTAATGTAATGAATCGTAATTCAAATTACAGTGCCAACATTTTCAACAAGTAAACGTGGAGGAACAGTGTTGTTAATTGGAAACTATAGCTACTCACTGCATAGCGACAGCAGCATCAGTGGGATCTCTAAAAGCCGCTGGGTCTGCAGCCAGTCAAAAACGAAAAGATGTCGAGCTTCAATTACTCTTATAGAGAATCAGATTGCAAAAACAAAAAATGAACACAACCATTGATAAAGAATACGAGATACGGATGCAACACTTTGATTGGTCTGTTGTTTATAATAATATTTTCTGTTGATTTATACCGGTTAAATAGACAGTAACTTTTTACAGAAACTACATATTCTACTAATGGCTCTAAACAACTTTACCAAAGAAATTTGATCCTACTTGTATTGATACGGGCATGTTTCGAGACTGCAGCGGAAACAGTTGTTTACGCACAGCGTCCTAAGGCCCTGCGATTAAGCCTTCAAGTCAAAGTTGATTTTCTTTGTAAGAGTTGTTTAGTATAATCGTTACAGTATGTAGTTACATTTAAGGATCACCGTCCATTTACATCCGGTTTAAAATATATGTCTAGTCCTAAAATATGATATACGAAAATGTGTCTATTTAATGAATAAATCTTAAATTTGCTGACTCTCCGATAGTGGTCACTGGCTTCATTTCTGGTTTTAGGTTGCTGCCCGATTTTCTGGGATTTATTAGCAGAAGCTTATTCATATGCAAGGGCTCGACGCCGACAGGTCGTTTTATTGTAATCTGTTGATTTGTTGACGAGTTATCTGGAGACAAATAAGCAAACGAACATGATTATTTTTGAATCTTTCTTCTGAAATTAATAAAATATTATTTACTTCAGAAGCAGTATTTTCAAACACAGTTCATTGAGTTACCCTCCATAGAAATTTTAAATCTAAATTGAATACTTCATCGAGATGTTTGTGGTTGTGTTGTAGAAGAAATACCAAAAGATGTCGCGTCCCAAAATAACTTTAAAATAAACACAGTCATAAGTATAAATACGTAATTCCAATTTCTTAATTTATTATATAATACAAGTATACAAGCGTTTTACTCAGGTCTTCGACCCGCTACAGGAAAACAAACTTGAACATGCTGTATCACGAACACTTTTGTCAGTGCCTGCGTGGTAAAAGGGTAATTAGGCTTTATTGCAAACTGTCAAGTTTGTAGTTTCGGCGATTTTGTGGTAAGTTTGGAGATATATTAAATTGAAGTGTGTTTTTTTAACCGTTGAAAATATTAAAATAGGGTGTTCTTTCTAACTACTGCCGTGGAGTTGAGAGTCCAAATTTATTTTAACATAATGGTCTACTACTAAAAAGCAAACTTGCCAAAGAATTTTTGAGGGAAGTGAATATACTTTCGGAATAATATTTTTTTAAAGTTTGTAATTTTTCCAACCAAAATTTTGTCAATTCCCAAAAGGACTTGTTTCCAGGTCAGAAAAAAGTAATGCACATCAGAATGAGGTTAGTGTACCTTTAAGGGGGGGGGGGTACTACTCCTCCCCCCCGCCACCCCCAATTCTGCGGCCGTAATTGGAAATTCCTTCCTTAAAATTAATTATATACGCAACCGTTAATGCAAAATAACAGATAGTTGGCGGGGTATTTTTGAAGATATTTTTTCTTCTATATATTTCTTATTTTTTTATGGATAATATTTTGTTGCACATCAAAAATTACTAAATGTACATTAAATGCAGCGCAGACGTGAGCCGGCCGGTAGGTTAGGTTAGAAGGTTAGGTTTGGAGAGTCGCTGAACGTAGTAAATCGACCACCATACATAACCTTCGTGGTTATTTTTTTATAACAACCCAGGCATCTTTCACCGTATATATTTTCCCCCTTGTCAACATTCTGACCTTTTGATGTGCAATTAGTGTTTTTTTGATGTGCAGTTATAATTTTTGATTGGACACTATTGTTAGCATTGATAATATTTTCTGGTGTGTGATTAAATACCACCCATTTTTAGTTCATTAAATTATTTTTTTCCCCTTTTATAGAGGACTGACGAATTGATACGCATAACAATTATCCATTTTGTGCCATATTTGTAGGTAAAAGAGATTGCGATAGTAATCTCAAATCAAGAACAAGAAAAAGGAGAAGCCCAATTCTAAGAAAAAGAATCAAATATTCAGTAAAGCCACCGTGCAATGAAAAATGTACCAAAAAGTGTACAATGTTGTTTACAGAAGATAGACGTCAAGAAATAAATAACTCTTTCTGGAAGATGTCATGGCGGGAAAGGCGTTTGTTTATACGAGAAAGTTCCGTTATCACTACGCCTAAAAGAAGATCTACTGCACCACCTAAGCGAAATCCTAAACATGTCTTTTTTTTTAAAGATAGTAAAAGCAAGACTTTGCAAGTTTGCAAGGTATTTTTTATAACAACTTTGGGCTTCAAGAAAGTTAATGATAGAGTTTTATATAATTCACTGAAAGAAGTGGACGCTGAAAAATTGTACGATAAGAGAGGAAGATGTCGCAATATGAAGAAATTGTAACTGCATCTGCATTAGGGTCAAACCTATCATTTTTATTTGCATTAAAATATGCTACTTTCTAAAGCACCAAAATGGCTAAACGGCTTTCATTATAACCCGTTTAGCCAATAAAAAGTATGACGGCCGCATACTGAATGCTACATTATGTTATATTATTGTTATAATGTTACATTATTATATAAATACGTAACTAACTCCGCCACATCAATTTGTCTTGCTGTATTTGCTACAGGGTTTCAACACAATTCGATTCTGTAAAGAGAAGAAAATACAGGATTGGGTTAATCAGACCTAAAGTTTACACAAATAATGTTCTAAACAAGATTAATAAATCATCTTGTCCTCGTGTCCTGGTCTTTGTCTTTCTTCGTATTTAGGGCCTGTTTCACTAGTAACAGAGGAGCGCAATTTTTTTTTATTCTTTTTTTTATTCAGTTTACAATTATTTTTACTTATTATACTGGATGTAAATAGAGTGCGACCATTAAATGAAACCACATATTCTACCGATCCTACTGAACCACTTTTCCCAAGAGTCATACCCGCGGACACCCTTAGTTTAGGAAATAATTGAGTTCCAAACAAAAATGCGTGAACCCTAACGCACCGACATACGGGCGAGTTTAGAGAGAGCGTCGTCCGGGAAACCTGCAGCTGTTTGAGGTCAACGCTCTCTCTAACCTCGCCCGTATGTCGGTGCGTTAGGGTTCACGCGTTTTTGTTTGGAACTCAATTATTTCCTAAACTAAGGCTGTCTGCGGGTATGACTCTTGGGAAAAGTGGTTCAGTAGGGTCGGTAGAATATGTGGTTTCATTTAATGGTCGCACTCTATTTACACCCGTTTTTTAACATGATAAGCCACGGAATCCCGAAGGATTATCTGTGGTTTATGAGATCATTCTTAAGTTAAGCCTAAATAATATTTATTAAAATTCACAATATAAGTTTAAAATTTGGCAAAATGCGAGACAGACTTGGACACAAAGGGTTCCGTTACAAGTAAATAATTTAATGAAAATAAATGCCTGATTGCCATTAAAACTTTTATTTACAATTTCACTGTCAGGTTGGACTACATGCAGCGGAGGCTAAGTAACAGGGTCCCGTCTGCCTCCCTGCGGGTAAGGAATCTTGAAAAGGCATATAATTAATGTAATAAAACGTAATTCAAATTACAGTGCCAACATTTTCAACAAGTAAACGTGGAGGAACAGTGTTATTAATTGGAAACTATAGCTACTCACTGCAGAGAGACAATAGCATCAGTGGGATCTCTAAAAGTCGCTGGGTCTGCAGCCAGTCAAAAGCAAAAAGATGTCGAGCTTCAGTTACTCTGATAGAGAATCAGATTGCAAAAACAAATAATGAACACAACCATTAATAAAGAATACGATACATGGATGCTGCACTTTGATTGGCTCTGTTATTTAATATAATATTACTTGTGTGTTGTTAGAGTTTTATACCCGAAGGGTCTACAGCTTCAGCCGGAATAGGTAACCTACTGAAATTTTTACAGAATACGTATCGCTATGACTTCTACCACAGCAAATTAAAAAAAAATAAAATCGAAGTCTCCATACAAGAAACCTTGGAAAATGCTCTATTAAAACACAGAATATTTTAATTTGATTAGATTGTTGTACATACTCTAAAGAAAAACAACAAATAATAAAAATTGGCGTTCCGTACTCAAAGGATACCGAATTATTTACCCAAAGGTGATATTTGGAAACCATAGTTTTACCCTATAAAAATATACCAAAATACTATAGAATGTTGCGCCTCCGCAATAACTCTGAGAGGTCATGAGTAGAAATACATAATTTCATTTTTTCAATTTTTATTATAATAGTATAAATAGCGTTTTACCCCGGCTCCGACACGCTACAGGGAAACAAACTTTAAAATGCTGTCAAATACTTTCTCAGTGCCTGTGTAAAAGAAAATTAATTTTAAAATCTCAGGTTTGTAGTTTCGGCGATTTCGTAATAACTCTAAAGATGTATAAAATTAAAACAAATAGATACATGCATTTTTAACCAGTGAAAATAATAAAATGAATTATAAACGCAATTATTAATAAAAACATAACAGATATTTGACAGAGCATTATTTCTAAATTTTTTTGTTTAATTTCTCTTATTTTACATATTTCTCTGTTTTCTTATGATATTTTCCTTAGCCGTTTTTTTTTCTTTTTTACTAATTATTTTGTTTTTTTTTTCTAAATAACAGTGCCTACACGGGACTTACCTACGAGTTGCTACGCATGACAAATATTTATATTCTGCTATATTTCCAGGTAAAAGAGATCGCGATAATAACCTCCAATCAAGAAAAATGAGAAGCCCAGCTGTAAGAAAAAGAATAAAATATTCAGTAAAGCCACCATGCAATGAAAAATGTACCAAAAAGTGTACAATGTTGCTCACAGAAGATAGACGTCAAGAAATAAACAACTTTTTTTGGAAGATGTCATGGCGGGAAAGGCGTCTGTTTATACGAGAAAATTCAGTTATCACTACGCCTAAAAGAAGATCTACTGCACCACCTAAGCGAAATCCTAACCACGCTTTTTTTTTTAAAGATAGTAAAGGCCAGACTGTGCAAGTTTGCAAGGTATTTTTTATAACGACTTTGGGTTTCAAGAAAGTTAATGACAAAGTTTTATACAATTCTCTGAAAGAAGTGGACATTGAAAAAATGCATGATAAGAGAGGACGATCTCGCAAAATAACGAAATTGTAACTGCGTCTGCATATATTCAAACATATCATGTTACTATATTTTTGCATTGGCTTCGGGAGCATACTTAAAAACCATGCTAAATTGCGAAGGACTTTTAATAGCTAAACGGTTTTCATTATAACCCGTTTAGCTATTAAAAAGGAAGTTGCCGCACACTGAATATTATGTTAAGTTATAAAAGATAGCCAGAAGATGTCTAAGAGACGAAACTAGTCGCTAATTAATAAATAAATAGTGGAACTTGTACACGCAGACTTTTATTAGTGTTGAAATGAAGTTCCATCAAGGAGTCACACCTTGCAGTATAAATTATATATAAAATGCCTCAAAACCTACTTCAATTTTGAATTTCGAATAATTTTTATTGTGTCAAATATGAAAATGGGGATATTTTGCAGTTGAGTAACGCAAAGAAATTGTAAAAAACCTCTACCGAAATATTGAGAACTTTATAGACGTTTCAAAATTTTCGTAATGGTCTGTTGGTTAGAAATCTTGTAAACGTGCATGTTTTAGTCGAAAATTTATTGCGATTAATTTTGACAAGTTTTTGTTTAAAACCATTGATATAATAAAAGGTACATACGGTACGTTTTTAAGTCAACTGAAAAATTTACCTCTTTTTAAACCAAGCGCTACCGAACGACAGAGATAGAGCGACAAGCTTCGACAGTGGCGCGGGCGAGACAAGCTACACAAAATAGGCTCATTGGGCCTATACTTTCAGGGCCGCGCGCGAGAAGCGGGGTACCGTAACTTACTTTTGTTTTATCTAAGTTTGAAACTCACATATTTTCCAAACTAATGGTTAGCGTGGGTACGTTTCTTGGGAAAAGTGGTTCAGTATGATCGATACAATAGGTGGTTTCCTTTAAAGGTAGCACTCTTTTTATACCCGGTGTATAAATGTAATATATATTATATATATATAATTTGAAATAAATATATATAATTAAGCTATATAAAGCCTTTAGTTTCCTTTAACTTGTATTAATAATAAAAAAAAAAAAAAAAATTTTCGAAATATATTTCGGCCCACTATGGGGCCGGCATCAGTCGAATACTTAGTATTATAAAAAGTATTCGACTGATGCCGGCCCCATAGTGGGCCGAAATATATTTCGAAAATTATTTTTTTTTTTTTTTTATTATATATATAATTTCTAACTTGACACATATGTAGAAAAACGTCATAAACGGGAAAACCAACAGAAAAGAACTAGCGATATTAATTTATATAATATTATATATTTTCAGTTAAAACCCAGCCATCAAATGGTGGAAGCCGTGTGCTAGTGTTGTCGGGATACAGGTTCCAGCAGTCACAGTCTAAGGCCAGCTCTTCGTCGTTGAAGACCAGGTGGCGCTGTTTACAGAAGAGTCATGGATGTCGTGCGAAGTTATACACCGTGCGCGACAACGTGGTCATGTGCGACAACCAACACAACCATCCTCCTTAACTACTATTGTAGCTTCATTCGCGATTTTTGATACTTGATGCAGCTTAAAACGCACGATACCTATGTACATAGTGATTTTATCAAAACTCTATCAACTGTAATTCTCCGTCATGTTTAACTGAATGAAATAACTTGTCAATTTCACTTTTTAATATTTATTACTTGTGTATTAATTATACACCGTGCGCGACAACGTGGTCATGTGCGACAACCAACACAACCATCCTCCTTAACTACTATTGTAGCTTCATTCGCGATTTTTGATACTTGATGCAGCTTAAAACGCACGATACCTATGTACATAGTGATTTTATCAAAACTCTATCAACTGTAATTCTCCGTCATGTTTAACTGAATGAAATAACTTGTCAATTTCACTTTTTAATATTTATTACTTGTGTATTAATTATACACCGTGCGCGACAACGTGGTCATGTGCGACAACCAACACAACCATCCTCCTTAACTACTATTGTAGCTTCATTCGCGATTTTTGATACTTGATGCAGCTTAAAACGCACGATACCTATGTACATAGTGATTTTATCAAAACTCTATCAACTGTAATTCTCCGTCATGTTTAACTGAATGAAATAACTTGTCAATTTCACTTTTTAATATTTATTACTTGTGTATTAATTATACACCGTGCGTGACAACGTGGTCATGTGCGACAACCAACACAACCATCCTCCTTAACTACTATTGTAGCTTCATTCGCGATTTTTGATACTTGATGCAGCTTAAAACGCACGATACCTATGTACATAGTGATTTTATCAAAACTCTATCAACTGTAATTCTCCGTCATGTTTAACTGAATGAAATAACTTGTCAATTTCACTTTTTAATATTTATTACTTGTGTATTAATTATACACCGTGCGTGACAACGTGGTCATGTGCGACAACCAACACAACCATCCTCCTTAACTACTATTGTAGCTTCATTCGCGATTTTTGATACTTGATGCAGCTTAAAACGCACGATACCTATGTACATAGTGATTTTATCAAAACTCTATCAACTGTAATTCTCCGTCATGTTTAACTGAATGAAATAACTTGTCAATTTCACTTTTTAATATTTATTACTTGTGTATTAATTATACACCGTGCGCGACAACGTGGTCATGTGCGACAACCAACACAACCATCCTCCTGATGCAGGAAGTAAATCATATTTGCCAGGTCTTTCAATCCGGCACTGGAAGAGAGTTGTCTAACATTTTATATTGTGCAATTTGATATGTATTGTAATCTACAAAATATCACAAAATACAACATGAGTTTAATAAACCAACAACATTAACTCATCTACAATTTTAGGTGGTAGGTATTTTTTTCTGTTAATTTAAATTTTAATAAGCTTTTATTTGTATGTTTAGTGCGTCATAGCTATTTTAAGTTAGAGTAGTTTATATACATGTTACAAATAACATGAATTTAGGTTTTTTTATACTATTCTAACATGTGTGTATGTTTTTTATAGTAGATAATAAACTGATTAATATGGAACCATAATTGTTAATACTCATTGTTGGTTCTGTTGTGGCGAATAGGGTTATCGTGCCAAATATTTCCCAATGCTGTTTGCTTGATTTTTAAATAAAATATCCTTAGTTTTTTGTTACTGATATAAACATAAAATACATGACAATTAGCAGGGGAAATACGAATATAGACGTAGATGGAAAGCAAAGAAGGAGATTGATATCTGCTCGCATACTGGCCGAACTGGGTGTAGAGCAAAGATAAATATGTTTCATGATGCTGTTTTTAAATATGTAGATTCTCACAATCACAAACATCCTCAACTAACCAACTTCGAAACGCCATTTTACCCTTTTATGAAAACTTTATTTTGATAGAATACAAGTGTTTTTATTTGTACAACGTAGATTATAATGATAAAATAAAAATTAAGTGGTCCAGCTATGTTCAGCCTAAAGAGGGTGTACAAATATTTATTTAAAACTGTATTAAACTAAAGCAATCACAATAACTAATACAAATACGTAAATATAAACAAATCAGTAAGGTAGTACATGCATGTCAACCGCCTGACATCTACCTACATAGTTAAAATAAAAGCTACTAAAGTACTCGATCACACGATTTCATGTAAGTTAACATCTTCCAAATACTCTTTTATGGAATACTAAGTTCTGTCATACAGAATATGTTTGGGGTACGGATCTTATTTTAAGGTCCGTGGTTTAAGGGTAGATTTTAAAATACTAAGATTTGTTATTTCACGTGAACTAGCGGAAAATTTACTATGCATCTTGAGGCCAAAGGTACGTTTAGAAACAGGTAGTATTTTATTCGCTTTGTTGAGAATGAGTTAAAACTGTTACTCGCTACACAAATATTATGGAATTTATAAAAAAATACCTCTATCATTTATACTATTTAAACATTTTGATTTTATGATAAATATTTTGCCAATGTTGCATACTTCTGTCATAGACTCATTAGTAAACACAATCCTCCAAAATATTACACCTACTTGTGCGTAGTACTGTCGCATAATATATTGTTGTTTATAATCTTTATACTTATAAATGTATAAAAAACACGATATTAATTGTCGGCTTCATTGGAATAACAAGAATAATAAGTAATACAATAAAATTGGGAACGTGACATAAAGTGGTGGAATTGTAGTAATTTTTATTCTTATTATTCCACTGATGCTGTCAAAGTCGAAATATATTTGAGCAATTAATATCGTGTTTCATATACATTCATAAATGTTAATAATAAAGACAACTTGTTTTTAATCAAAACAGAAATACTGACTCTAATGACGCTTACTATCCATATCAATCAATTAGATTGAATTCAGCACGACTTCTTATTTCTTTTTCATTTTCTAGAAGCAATCATCACAACTTCAAAACGAGGTACGCCGGTGCTCTACATTTCAGGTTACAGGTTTACAAAGCATATAGATATGGGTTTCAAGACCCGCTGGAGATGTTCTAGCAGAGACCGTGGCTGTAAAACATATTTATATACCGTAGAGAACAAAATTGTAATTTACAAGCATCTCCACAATCATCCCCCTCATTATAAAAGTTAAATAAAATTAAATGCCCTAATGCACCACCAACGCTGGACCTATTATTTTATACAGTTTTAGTGCTTATACTAGTCGTTTAACTTTGTCGTTTGAAACTATATAAACAATTAAAAAAAGATTAATTTCAGTCATAATGAGTGAAACGGAGCCTTTGCTTGAACTAACAACTGAAATACCAGTGATTAATCCCAGCTTTGTTGATAAACAACAATTTACCATAGAGCTACAAAAGTTCTACAGTGGGCACAATGAAAATAGTAAAAAGTCTGAATGGACAAATGAAAAAGTTAAAAGTGTGATCAAACTGATAGACGACTATAATTTAGCTAAGGTTCGCGGAAAGCGACCAACTGATAAACAATACTATCACGCAAAAAAATATGACATCATGGATGTTGGTAACGAAAAAGTGCTAATAATGAAAAGAAAATCCCATTCAGACCCAGTGATACAAATAATTCCAAGCAATGAATACTACCAACAAATACTTTATACACATATTGCTACGGGTCATGGACGTCGAGACAAAATTGTTCACGCCTTAAGACATAAATATGTGGTACCGATATATGCCATAAAAATTTTTCTTCAGCTATGTAAAATATGTCTTTCGAAGAAAAGCTTTCCCAAAAGTAAAACCATTGATTTCAGACGATTTAAATAGGAGGGACAGATAGATCTTGTGGATTTTAAATCTTCTGCAAATAAAGGTTGTAATAAGTTTAAGATAGATATTATAAAATAAATTGCATATTCCAAGTTACTATTTCGTGAAGTTTTTGTATTTATTCAAAACTATTGAGGCACATCATCTTTAGCCTGTACGAGTATTCGTCGTCCTTTTATGACGATTCTATTTCTGTACAAATATTTCGTTTGATCATCTTCTTGTATTCGTAGGAAGAGCAGGAGCCTTAGTATTTAACTTCAACATCTGTCACTATTAGGAGTGGGCGTTTTTGCAACGAAATACTTTTTGCAACCGTTTTTCTGAGCGCAACGATGCAACCGTTTTTCATAGTTTGATAAAGTAGTTGCAAAATGAAACTAGTTTATTTGGAGACACGATTTCAGATTATTATTATTATCATTACATCACATTTAATTTTGTTTGTACATAAAAGTTTACTTCTGAATAATTCTTGATATTCTAGAAAAAGGTGTATACAGATTTCAGTCATCATTATCAATCAAAAGTATTCAGAACAGAAGTCATCAATCTCCTTGTCCAGTGGTGCGCGTCATTCATTGAGGAGTTTCACCGTCGAAGGTCAGGCGTGCATAATTTTGATTTCACAAAGCGATCGTATCAATAACGAGTGGAGGTTTACCACCTAAGCATACTCTTCCAAACAAAAGAAAAAAGAATCATTCAAATCGGTTAAGAAATGATGTAGTTATGAAGTAAAACATCAGAAATATTTAAAGTGAAACAAAATAATGGGTTAAGAACCTTCTCCTTTAGGTTCTCCTTTTTTGATAATTTTCCCCATTTATCATTATAAGGAATAAGAACATCCAACATCCAAAAATAATATTTATTATCAGAGCACCGTTGAACATCACATCAGGAATAATATTTGTCAATTGTTTCAGGGGCTATACTGACTCAGACTAAACGAGGCGCGCTCACTTACTGCCTGCCGTCAGGGTACAGGTTCTTGAAGCACAGACAACGTGAGCATTTGTTGCGCTGGCAGTGTGCACAACAGAACCAGCACGCCTGCAAGGCATTCCTCTACACCATCGGCAATAACATCGTCAGGTGCAAAGACGAGCATACTCATGCGGTACCTAATCTAGAAACGCTGTTTTAAATATGAAATAATAAAGTCATATATGAAGTGCTAAGCGTAAAAGTGGTGTAAACAACTTTCATCTTTTTGATTTTTGTCGAAAAAAAAACGAGAAATCGACTATGTACGTAACTTTTCTATAAACTGATCTGAACATCATCTTAATACCTACATAGTATATAAAAAACTCAAAAGGTTAAAGGGAGTGTTGTATCACTGATGCGTGCAGCGCCCCGAAGCTCTGAGCGCAAAAGTGGTGTAGCTCACATTAACTTTCTGAGATTTTTTTATGATAAATTAATACAAAACCTTAAAAGGCCAAATGTGGACTTTACAACTTTTGTGCTCACTGCTTCATATCTAAACAGGTATTATATCCCATTCACTGTTAGGCACCGAGGCACGTAGGTTTTCTTTCCTACGCCAACTTTTCCTGCTCTTTCCCAGTCGTGTCCACTGATTTCCAGTTGCTTTAGCAATCTCGTCGACCTACCCATCGTGATGGTGTGCCCCCCACTGTCTTATTCTTGGCCTCTATTCTGTGACTGCATAGTTGCTTACACGCTTGTTCTCTGTCGAATCTCGACTTCGGATATCTGGTCTAGCAGAGCTATGCCTGAGATGGGTCGTTCCATAGCTCTTTTTGCTTTCAGTTTTTTCCAAATTATCTTTGATTCAGCACCATAACTGAGTAAAGGCAGGATGCACTGATTGAATCTCTTCATATTTAGACATTTCTGAACTTTTCATTTGAAGATATATTCTAGCTTTCTTACTGTAGTGACATAATAATAATCTATATTTAAATAAAATAGACACAAATAACTATATTGTAGCAGTCTAAAAGATGCTTGGTTTTTTTAGGTTTATCACTTATTTATCAGTCACGTTTAGTATGTGTACTTTATACGCAGTACACGGTAAATACTATAATTTATTTATACATAACGTTAGCAATAAATCTAGAAAAATAAATAAACACTTGTTTTAATTTAGAGACGATAATGATAATAACCAATAACTAACAAAATAAGATTCATTGTATTGTCAAATCTAAGACATTTAACTAAGTGTTCTTGTTTCAGGAGCCGTGTTGACTCGATCCAGTAAAGGTGCTCTCATGTACCTCATGCCTTCAGGTTATAGTTATAGGATACACAGAACTCGTGATCTTAAGACCCGATGGCACTGCGCACAACAAAGCAAGTACAAATGTAAAGCATTCCTTTACACCGTCGGCGGTGAAATTATCAGGTTCCAAGACGAACACAATCATGAGATACATCCCGCGTAGACGCTATAATAATGGTAATTCATTTCAAAATTAATTGTGTTTGGAAAAGATAGGCCACTTTAGCGCTGACCGCCTCATTTCTAAATTACATTGGTAAGTACTTATCTTTTAGTTTTTTTCTTAACTGATTTACTACGTTGTTAGAAATTTATTAAGTTAAATTATTTAAATAAAATAAAACATTTATAAAAGAGTTAGTTTTTGAAATACGAGTATATTTCGGCTCACTTTGGGACCGGCTTGAGGCGAATGAATGACAAGTACTCTTATGACATAAAATAAACAACCTTATGACTAATGAGTTTGAATAAATGACAAGTATGACTTGAAAATATATACAACCTTATGACTTAATTATAGGTTTAAAAAAATGTTTAATTATAAACTAATTAAGTAATTATTATTATTACTTTTATGAATATAACTAATTCTTAATTATATTTAGCGCTTACCTCGGCCTAAAGAACAGTCTAGCCTTTCAAGGAGGTAAGGCTGCCGGTATTCTGGGCACCCTACCCGGGGGCAGCGACTAGAACAGAACTTTTTTGCTATGTTTTAAATGGCGCTAGGTTTTTTCTTTTTGTATGTAGTTTCAATAAATTTTTATTGTTAGATCATTTAAATTTAGGAATTATTTAGTATTTTTTGTTATTAATTATTTACAATATATATATATGGAAAAACACAAAAAAAAATCCCATACCGTGGGCCGAAATATATCGAAAATTGTAAATATTGTAATTGTAATATTTTTTGTGTTTTTCCATATAAATATTGTAAATAAAGGCTCAAAAAGAGTAAAATATACATTTATTCATATTGTTATTAGTTATGGTATTTATGTTTCTTGGTTAATAAATAATGTCATAAAAATATTTATTTTTATTTTTTTTTATTGTTATTTATCATTAATGATAAACTAATGAATACTATACGTACATGCATAATCGCATCGTGTACTTGTTTCTCATTAAGTTTGTTTACTATTTATTCTGATAAGTAGTGAGAATCATACAAAATAATTGAGGTGGGTCGAAGTCGCGCTACTACCGCTAGATTTCTTCGTGAATTCGTTGATTTTCAAGGTTTAATAGGGGATCTCTTTGGATGCCATGTCAAAATTTGATAAAAAAATGTAAACCAAACCTTAAAATTGTACGTCATAAAATTTACTTCATGTGTTTAATCCCGCGGTTCATCGCGGGGGGTGGAGGGAGGGCTAAACATATATTTTTGTGTAATTGAATGGATCTTCGCAACGATATAACTATAATTTTTTACCCTTTTAACTTCAAGTGTAGAAGCTTTCAAAACTACCTGAATTTTATAGCGCAATTTTCGTGAAATGCCCGCCGGGGCGACGCGACGACGAGGAAGCCATTCATCGAATTCACGTCAAAAAATTGAAGTGACTAAATTTTTTTTTTTTTTAACAGAATACACCTACGAGTATACCTCAAAAGGTACTCCAATTCTATTGTTGGGAACATACAAGTTCCACTTCAAGGGACGCTCTGGTGATAAAATGAGATGGGCTTGCAAAAATGCGTTCAAGGCCTGTAGAGCAAAGATCACTACTTACGCCGGCAGTATCATCAAGAGTCTTAACAATCATAATCATTTGTAAAGTTCTTGTTTTTTGTTATCCACTCGTTTTAATTTAAAAGGTTCCATCAATAAATAAAATCTGAGGTCTGTTTTATAAAATGAAAGTAGCGCTGTTTATGACAAAATTAGGCTTGTCCAATTGTATTACGATCCCGATGAATTTATCGAAAATCTACGAAGATTAAGTTTCATTTAAAAATATGGTTAAATGGTAAATTGAACGCATTAAAAGCATGTTTGTAACAGTGGCGTGCATAGAACTTTTTACTGGAAAAGCAATAAGAAGGTCAAGTTTGACGATAAAAACAACATGAAAAAAAATTAAAAACAAGATTGAAAAAAAATAATTTTGTATTAAATCATGGCGTCATACAAATAATATTTTTTCAAAGTGATATTTATCGTTAAATTTAACCTTCTCATTGCATTTCCAGCAAAAAGTTCTATGCACGCCACCGGTATGTTATGTACCTTGTAAAGTTTAACCATTGTTACAGAAAACAAGTATCTTCACAGCCCTGTTATTTTATAAAACCGACATGTACTTCACATTCAAAACATGAATTAATATATTTTTGAGGCTCTTATTTTTATCATATTTTGTTCGCTGCTTGATTGCGGATTGAAGTAAATATGCAAATTGTAAAATGAAAATAAATCTACAGTTTTTCTTACTCACAGTTGTAGAACTGAGACCAATATATGAAACCACTCACAGCGGTAAGCCAGTGATGCAGCTTGAGGGATACAGGTACAATATAAAGAAGAGCAACGGTCTCAGATCCAACTGGTGCTGCAACAGATCATTCAGGGGCTGCCGAGTCACCGCTGTCACATATAATAACATGGTCATAAGGATTAAGAACGAACATAATCATTAAACATTTGTTCTCTTGCTTTTTGTATTTTTGTATGGTATTATACTTATCTGGTGCTGGTTGAAAAAATTAACAATAAAAATTAAACTAATAATAAATAAATAAATAATTTTTGTTTAGATTTGTAAAACTATTATAAGTTGAATTCTGAAGTAAACCATGTGACGAATGCGAAAGAAAAGTTTTACTTTCCGTGTAAATACTTGAGGGTATTTAATTTAGTTGGCATTCGAATTTCAACAGGGATCAAGGTTGGCAACTAGCCTAAGCCTGGAATTCAATACTTCGTACGACGTACATACAACATGAACGTGCACAGTGATGTGCGTGCGAGTTCAGCCTGTATGCTTGACTTGCACGATGACACAGTGCACAATGCAACTGCACCTCAGCAGCCTCCCCCCATCCCCTGCCCTCTCAATCCCACACACTGATGCGCCTACAGCACTCATCTGGCGCTGAGTTGCAAGTCAGTGCAGAAAACAGGGTATTTCTACAGAGTCTGCATCCACTGCTGATAACAGACTCGCTCGCTTGAAAATGTTTTCTGAAAGAAATTGAAACAGGTCGCATTACGGATTCTTACGTTCAGTATACTGCGATTCTTTCATGAAATTCCTGAAATATCGGGAACTTTTGAAACATCATGGTAAGACTCCGATAAAACATGATTAAAGTAAGATTTTTATTTACTTTGTTATATTAGAGCTTATGTTAAAACAATATTATTTAAAAACGAATGTGCCAGACTAAGACTTTTATCTTTTTAGATATGCAGGTAAATTATGGATTATCGCGACATGGGAACCCGATTATCCTGTTCGGCAAGTTCAGCTTCAACAAGCAGTGGGAAGCGGGGGGCAAGATCAGATGGAGTTGCAACAAGAAGACCACCAGCCGCTGTCGAGCCTGCATCATCACTGTTGATGGGTGCATTGTTAAAGCTGCCATGGAACATAATCACTAATGTACCAACCTTATTTAATTTTTCATGTTATATTAGCCTGCCTCACTGAGCACTTTAGGTATGAAGCTATAAGTCAATCGGTCACCAGTGGGTTGCCGCGCGCCGCCAGAAATGCATGTACGCCCACTACGCACGTGCCGCGCGATATTCGCACGCGTCCTGTACTGCTTTTAATATGAGATCACGAACGATCGTACCATTGAAATCTGAATAACTAGGCACTAGAAGTGGCAATGCCGCGGTGACTTTGTCACTGCACAGGTGACTCCCAAGGTCCCCAGTGTGAGGCCGGCGCGGGAGTTGTGATTTAGTAGTACCTCTCAAACCGCTGAAGGTGACAAATTATCAAAATATGGTGTTTTACAGCACTTCTTAATAAGGAAATGCTTCCACAACCTGTAGTTACACTTAAAACTGGGTTACATTTCATCGGTAAGTAGTTTTAAGGCAAAACTAACGTTTTTATAAAAAAAAAACAACGTTGAATGATTGTCACAACAGTTTAGTTAACAAACATCACACTTAACTTTTTTCTAAAATTTCTTTATTGCAAAAAAGGGTTATAATATGTATAAAACACTAGTTCCCACAGAAAGTTTCCTTAAGTAGTGAAAACTGGGCTCCTCCCAAAAAAACATACTTCATGGTAAAGCCGCAGCTGGCGATCGCGACTTCAGCAAGCGGCCAAATGTATTGTGCGGGGAGCATGATTTGGGTCGCATGTTGAGTGAATGCTTCGTGTTCAGCGTAAGGTTTATAATTGATTGTACTGAACTTACGTCTACGCACTTACGCAAAACTACCTATCTATTTGCTCTGTATTTACACCCATCTAAAAAAGCGGTGACATGGCTTCCGGAAGGAATTGCGATGGATACTTATTCAGATTTATATGGATCGTACAAATAGAGGCGATTATATTTTCTATTTCTCACCCAGTAGTCCCAATCAAGAAGGATGTCAGGGCTATTTATCAATATACAATATAGTTGTCGTATATAATGTATATGTTATAGAACAAAATATACATTATTCATTTAATTAATGATTACAAACTAAAATCCATGAACTATTACGCGACAACGCAACCCTACCCTACAAGGGAGCAATGAATTTTGACCTTAGACGGTCCGAGCAGAAGTTCTATTGGATACTTTCTGAGTTACTAAGTAGGCCATTGTTAATGTTACAAGTGCTATAGTGGTAGTTTGCACTTTATTGCCACTTGGCGAGATTAGCTATAATATTTAAATGTCTTTGCACAGTAATTATTCTTTACGACGTAATACTATTTATTTTGTGATTATACCAAATATCTTAGAATAAAAACCAGTTCTTAAAAATTAAAATAAGTATATCAATTGAACTAAGACGTCTGACATGGTACTTGTCGTTAAAAACTTGCAAAGAATTGCAACCGCATAGTAAATTAGAATTTGATCGGCATACCTATTAGTTTTATAATCATGCTACAGGCAGATCGATGAAAAAACAAAAGATCACCAACGAGGTTCTGGGCGTGAATTTGTTCCCGTTTCCTTAGGACAGCATCTGAGAAATAAGCAAGTGTAAGTCTTAACATTCAGAACATGACTCGTTCATCATGGCCTCGAGAGGCAACTACGAAATTTGACATTATTTTGTCGGATCTGACATAGAGTAAAAATAACCGAACTATTATTATGAATAAAACTACATTGTACGCTCTTTTGGCCAAAGAAAAAAATAATAGGAAGTTGATAGTTGAGATTGTCGGCACTTGGTGGAATTTATCAAACATTGTTGTGATAAAAAAAACACTTGTACTTTTCCACAGATAATATTTAATTCTACACTACCCAACCGGTTTCACTATATAAGCATCATCAGGGGCTTTTCAATTACATAATTTTATATTATAATTATTTATTTAAACAATCTTTCTGTTGCTAGATGTCCGTGCAATAAACGATATAAATAACTATTATAACAGAAAGATTGTTTAAATAAATAATTATATATAAAATTATGTAATTAAAACTATTATTATTGTTATTTATATCGTTTATTGCACGGACATCTAGCAACAGAAAAATTGTTTAAATAAATAATTATATATAAAATTATGTAATTAAAAAGCCCCTGATGATGCTTATATAGTGAAACCGGTTGGGTAGTGTAGAATTAAATATTATCTGTGGAAAAGTACAAGTGTTTTTTTTATCACAACAAAAAAATAATAGTTTAAATAATCTAGGTACAATGATAATCCAAGATATGATTTTTGAACCACATCCCAAATCTATTTAACTGTACTTAGCTATTACTCCGTGTTTAAGTAACAAACATCCACACATTTAAACGTCTTAACTCCATAAATTTAGTGAAATTAGGTAATAACGTTATTAATAAGAAATTAAGCTCGTATAGTTCTTAATTCGTTGAATCTTATTGTCGCCAAAATTATAATAAAACACAGTCCAGGTGAAGTAATATTGTTTTCTTGAGCTTTATTATCATTTATTTATCAATATTTTGTTTAAATAAAATACATCCATTTCGTATCCTCAATGCTAGGTGTTGCCACTGTCTAACAAAATAAAAATAGGCTAACTGTAAATAAACCTCCTTTTTTTCTTTCTTCTCTGTATAAATACGTACCTTATCTATTATACTATGTAATTGACATACATCTCAGCTGAAGCCGCGCCCAGTAGGGCCCAAAATATATCTTGAGCAATTTTGTTTTACTTTTTTCCTCTTTATTATTTTTGTAATGTATATAAAATACACAAATAATAAAAGCGGATTACGAGATAAAAATCTGAATCAGAATACAAAATCTATGAATATTATTCCAATCTAAACGTAAAATGGCCTTTGAAAGCTAACTATTTTATTTTATTAATACTGATATCGATTTTCAGATCAAAACGTGACTTTCGTGACAAATCCTAAAGGGAAGCAGGTGCTGATAATCAACAAGCAGCGGTTCCACAGAGTGTATGAAGGGTTAGGCAGGAAGGTGTTCTGGCGATGCGGGAAGAGAGCCTCCCATAAGTGTACGGTTACTGCGTCCACCCAGGGAGACACACTGTTGAGAATTACCAACGCGCATAACCATGAGTAATACACTCCGCGGTAATGCGACAATTTACTGCTGGTAACCCCGGCCGGGTGCCTGCACGACTCGTCCCGTATTGATCTCTCTGTCGCTCGACGGGGAATGAAGTTGCGAACGCACTAAAATATACCCAAATAATTAATTACAATTATTATAGCTGAAATTCTTCAAAAAAATCAAGGAAAATCATTTTTGTTATAATATCTTCAATTTCATTAAGTTTTAATTTGTTGCTTAGCATACTTAGTAAATTAAACCGGATATATTTTTTAAATGGACCCAGGTTTGATATTTATTTAGTTAAAGATCTTGATGAAAATGTAAAATTCTAATCACGGGACATCTTTCCAGATTTTCTGTAGTTTATCATATATTTTCTCCAATTTCTTTACTTTTATAATGTCTGATTAAAACCAGTCACCAATTTCGACTTTCAAGGTCACCAGCATGTATATCCCTACATAATATGTGAATACATTAGGTCCTACAATTCAAAATGAAAAAAAAATTAAGAGGTCATAGAGTATTCCCCAACAGACCACATTCCAAGAAAAACATTTTTTTTTCTCGAACATTTTTTTTTATAACCTTTCACCGTAGGAATTTAGTCACTTTTTACTGGGAAGAAAAAATGTACTTGCCCAAAAAAATTTTTTTGCTTGTAATCAATCAGTTACCGATACACAATATAACCTACAATTATTTTCACTTATTATTGTAGGACCTTATATAAGGTAACTTTAATTATACAGCCAAACTCTTACTGAAAACTTGGTAAGTTCTCAGAAACAAGGTTCCATGACCCTTTTTGTGAAATTCGTGAATTATTCTTTCCGTGTTCCTTACAAACGCAAGCCCCGCCCCCAGTCAATTACTATGGGACGTAAAGATTTTATTTTGCGAAATTATCAAAAAGTGTTTGAGATCCGTGTTACTGATCACTTACCAAGCCTCCAGGAGAGTTTGGCTGCATAAATAAAAATCACCTTTTATACTACAGTAGTAGTCAAAGGAGCGCGTAAGAGGGGCGTAACGGCATAGTAAAACTATGGTAAAGGTGTGCGAGGCGTGACTTGCTAACATTGTTTTTATTTCGTTGGTTGGACGCGAATTGTACTTTTTAAGTGACTTCTTGGTCTACTGAGTTTCTTGCCCTTCTTCTCAGTAGTACTAATCGAACGGGCGGATTTAGATATTAGGATACTCCTAGCTACTATTTTCCTTATTACGTATGTATGTCCATAAACCATTTTTACAGTTTTGTGATTTTTATAATTACCTCTCTAAAGTGATGGGTTGCCTTCACAATCACCAGGTCTGCAGCACCAACCAATAAGTTGTAAAAATATAAGGTGACATTAATTATTGTAGCGAAATTCGTACTGAAAACTCGGTAAGTGCTCATATACACCGATCAAAGGCCCTTTTTGTGAAATCCGTAATTTTTCTTTTCGTGGGAGCACAGTATTTAAAATACAAACGCAAGCCCAGCCCCGAGTTAATTACTGTAGGGGTAACATTTTTTTTGCAAATATATCTAAAAGTGCTATCGATCCGTGATACTGATCACTTACTAAGCCTCCAGTATGAATTTGGCTGTGTACATTAATGTCACCTTATGCGAGTATACCTATACATATCTATAGTATTCAAATATTAACAATTTGGTAAACAGCTACTTTGATCATGTTTGTTGTCACCTCTATCCGCAGAAGTACTCAAGTTCTTTGAAAATGAAGGTTCGCATCCTTTCATGATAGTGTCAGGCCAAAAATTCAGCCTTCAGTATAAGAACGGCTCGAAGACGCGATGGCGCTGCCACAAACATTACCGCGGATGCAAGGCTGCCTTGACCATGGAGGGAAACGAGCTCACTAGAATGACATCTAAACATAATGACCATGGTGTAATGAAGGACGTAAAACAAAAAAAGTCTACAAATGGTATGTTTTTATTTTAGTGAGTGAATAATTCATTCGTTTTTAAATATGAACTCACATATATTTTTTTCTTTTTAGCATCCGGCGAAGACGTCAAACCAATAAAATGTGAGTAATGAATAAATTTATAAAGCCTAAACGGTTTTATTTTTTATATTTTTATATCAATAATCATAAGTAATATGAAACATTTAAAAAATCAAGATACATTTCGGGCCCTTCTGGGTCTGGCATCATTTAATGTTTCATCTTGATTTTTAATATTACTTATCTAAAATGTGAGTAGATATTTCAAGAAGATTATATGTGATTTTTTTAAATTTCAACTTGATAACACATTCTTTTCCAATAATATTTGTTCTTCCTTCAACAGGTATGAAAATTTATACTAGCAATACATCTCCGTCACATCAATATTTAGTAGCAAACGGCTACAGGTACGGTCTCCAATGTACGAAAACTTCAACTGCTCGTTGGCGCTGCACGAAGCATGGCAATGGCTGCAAAGCCGCCGTGACCTTGACGGGAGATCGGTTAAAGAAAATATCATTTTACCATAATCATGAAGTTGAAGAGGAACCGGCGAAGAATTTAATATTAATAAAATCTTTGGAGCCATGATTATTGCTTCAGGGTAAATTACACTTGAATATTAAATTTAGCTTCATGATACGTAATCCTGCCATAAGTTTGGTCCTTACCTTTTGAAATTAATTTAAAATTAAGTTTATATTTGTTTTTAGGGTTCCGTAGTACCTGAAAGGTAAAAATAACCTTTATGGTGAGACTCCGTTGTCCGACCGTCCGTATGTCAAAGCCTCATAATTTTAGCACCGTTAAAGATAAAGACTTGAAATTTGCCACAAAAATAGCATTCACTTGCATACATAATACGGTGTGAATTTTTTTAAAAATAATTTGATATTGTTTAAAAATTTTCAATATAAAATAAAGTAAAAAAAAAAAATATCCTAAAAGACAGTATGGGTATCAAATTGTACATATTAAAGAGCTGATTATACAACAACTACTACTATACTTTTTCTATATTTACTGGCACCGATTTCGATAAATCTTTGAAAAACCGCAAAAAATGCATGCCCCCCTTATTCCTGAAACTGGTGGACCGATAAAAATTAAAAAAAACCATGGTAATTTGGGATTTCGTAAATATTACAGGAAAAATATAGCGGTTGAGAAATTCACGATAGTAAAATGACAAAATTAAATTTTGCATCCACAAGTTCTATTTCAAGTACGGTATAAAAACATTTGTGTTTCTTTTGTTGCTATACGTGAAAATAAATATATATTAGATAGCCTATTTTATCATCCATCACAAAATGCAAGAGCAAAATTAACTAGGTTGGTACGGAATATGCAACCACCATCATGAGCATTGCAGCGCGTTAATACACATCCGGAAACTAGATGGCGCTGGGACAACAATCACCACTACAGAATACATTATCATAATAATACTTCTACGCTCACTTATGAATCTTTGTCCTCAGCTGTCATCATTGCTTTGCTTGCTTTGGCGATTTAATTGTAATATTGATTGAATTCATTCAGAACTAAAAGACTTCCCGCTACTAATGAAATTTATAATTAGGTATTTCATAATATTTGGCATAATTGCCTATCCTATTGATGAGTCAACAAATCGTGAACTGAAGACATTTTCGTGGACAATCTATAGGTATATTCTAATGTTAATTTAAAATGTGGCACAATCAATTCTTCTTTTAGTCATCATAAACAGTTATGGGCAAGATTTTAAATACCTTCTTCCTGCCTGTTCTCAAATCTGTCGTATTACGGAACCCTAGGTATGCGAGTCTGACTTGCACTTGAGGGGTTTTTTCATTATTTACAAAGGACCCGTGTCGTCATCAATATTAAATTTTTCTAGGCAATCTTTACTGGAAACATGCTCAGACCAAATAAAAATTCAAGACGTAGTGCTGTGGCACTTAATTAGTGTTGCCTGCCGCGCCGTCAAAACTGAGACAGATTGCGCATGTGTGAGTTTCAAGCCGTGTACGAACACGACACTATCTCACTTTTGGCCTGTTTCACCCGTTACATGGAGTAAACTGCGTCTTGACTTTTTTTTGATCTGACGATAAATGGAGTGGGATTTGAAAAAGCAATGTGTCGCTGTTGGTTTATAACCATTATATGAATGTATAAAGTTTCCGGTTGAATTTTTCTTTTAAAATCACTGAAATTATTGCTCAAATTCGTTCACTTGTTATTGGTTCACTTGCTAGATAATTACGCTATATTTTTTTTTCAGAAAATGGAGATTTGGAAATTGGTTTAGTAAGAAATACTTATCAGTCTTACAGCGCATTCATTCAAATTAAAAGTATGGCACAGAAACAGCTAAAGATTGACAGTCTTCGTTTTACTAACTGAGCAACCACCGCTTCCAGTTTCATCACTGTTTCACAATGGACTTGTATTGTTATCAAGCTGTAGAATTATTGATTCTTGATAATTTGATCACTGTTTCACAATTGACCTGTATTGTTATCAAGCTGTAGAATTATTGATTCTTGATTATTGGATCACTGTTTCACAATGGACTTGTAATGTTATCAAGCTGTAAAATTATTGATTCTTGATAACAATTGCTTTACGATATACTTCTGGCACGATCCTGGTTGGAATCCACTTAACGGATTTAATAAGTAATACATAGTTGTCATCATTGAAACTCTGAAAGAAGGTCATATTTAAATCGAAATGTGGTATGTAATTTCAGTTAGCAGCCCTAGGGCTGTAAGTGAATTTGAAAATCGAGCAAGTCTCCTTTACATTTACTAATTGTTATGTCACTCGAGCGGTCAACTAAATGTCAATAGAAAATATCTGTTAAATATTATTTCTTTTTAGTTTGTTATTCTATAATTTATTTATATTTTTAATTTCTAGCGTTCAATTCGAGTGTAAGTTATCTGTTACACCCTAAATTATAAGCAATAAATACCTTTGGTGTAATTGGTCTTTCATCTCTCTTGTCTATCAATCTACTAATAAAACAAAATAAAACATGAAATTAAGAAATATTTTTCGGTTTTATTTTTATAATTAAATTTTATACTGAAATGAAACAATTATTCTAAAAGATATATTATCCATCAGATCAGGGTCCAGAATCAGTTTAGTGGATCAAAAATATATAATTAAAATACAAGTTATTGTAATTTTTTTTTTAAATGCCATTTATTTTGTTTGCTACTTGTTTAGCGGAATATTGCAAATGATATTCATAAATCCATAACTTAGTGATGGACTTCCGCAAGGTAACGCCTGTTTCAATTGATTAGCTACTTATTTTGTTTTATTTATTGGAATTTTTGTATTTTTTATAATGATGTTTTTTGTTATTGCAGAACCATTTTTCACTACATCAAAATTCGAAAAACCTGTATTGCAAATAGTCATTCACAGATTTAACAAAAATAATGATTTCGGACCTAAGACTTACTGGGTTTGTGTAAAACAATCCAAAAAAAAATGTAGAGCGAGTATCACAACGATCCAGAAAGTTGTTTGTTAAAACAAATCGTGAACATAATCATTAAATTGGGTTTGTCTTATTTTTATTTTGTTGTGTGTTACGAGTGAGGACTGTGACTTTTATTATACAGTTCACACTCGGAAACACCTCTAACACCACCTTGGGGATTAATGTCGTGATGACATGTTTTTTTTGTGTTTTATGTGTTTACTTTTGTTAAAAATAACTTAATGGTTGTATGATGATGTCTTCACACAATATTCAGAAATTACAAATTCCTAAATACTTTAGTGTTTAAGATGTACCCGTAACAAAAATAGTATAAAACTGATAACTTTGACTGCCCTAATTGTCTTATTTTTAAAGATACAAAATATAAATGTATGTACTCTACACAATCAGCTCTAGACATTATACTTCACATGTAAGAACTATAGAAAAAACCTTTTCAGCTTCTTTTTCATAAATAACCCCATAAGAAATATATATTTTTTATTTTTATTAAATACTAGGTTTTGTGTCAACATTTGATACAAAATATCCAAAAATATCTGCAACCCATTCCGTCTACGAGCCAGATTAACGTGACATACGAGTGTAGTTGTTATTATAAGAGATTGTGTACAACTTTAAGTGTGGGAATTATATGAAATTCTAGCTTTAAAGTTTTCTAAGGGAGCTTTACTTAGTTTTACTATTTCAGTTCCAGTATTTAAGAAAACTGTGTATGGAAACCCGGTGATTCAGTTGGATCAATATCGCTATAATCGCGTGAGTCGCTGCAAGGGACCCAAAGTTCGTTGGGAATGTATCAAGAAACTGAAGGGATGCAGAGCTTCTTTGACAACCATAGATAATACTATCATCAAGGTTCTTAACAATCACAATCATTAAGACTTGTATTTAGTTATATAGGTACACGTTTATGAGGCAGGGGCAAAAGTCGACCAAAGAAACGCACGCAGTCTTGTTGTCTCCATGCGGCAGTACAGACTGATCACTGACGCAAACTTGAATACCTACCAACTACAAAAGAAAAAAGGTAGCTGACAAAAACACGTTATGAAATGCTAGTCGAATATAGTCTGGTTCCCATTTCTTTCGAACGAATTTACTATACGAGTAAGAAATACGTATCAGTCTTACAGCGCATTCATTCAAATTAAAAGTTTATCACAGAAACAGCTAAAGATTGTGGGTCTGCGTTTTAACCAGCGCTTGATTATTAAATATGTCATCCATCATAGCCAGAGACGAACAGAAACCAAAAATTCATTATAATGGCTTCAGTTTTTAATGGAACCCCGTAAGCGCATCAGTTCAAGGCTTTTGAACAATTTTAAAGTTTTAATTTTATAATTAAATTTTATACAAAATAGATATGAATTGTTTTCAAAGATATTTTACGGATAGGCCCGGCATCAGTTGAATAGTATATTAATTAATAAATTAAACAAGGAAGTGACTAAAGGACAGCTAGCTGGCCTTAAAAATTATTGAACCGTTGGTCATTATTTAGCTGTTGAAATATCTTCCTTAACATGAACTAATAAAGTTCAATTTGCAATGTACAGTTCGGAAAGGGAAGCGGTTCTTTAATTTTATAAATTATTGAACCGTGAGTCATCAGAAAGTGCTCAGAAAATAATTTCTTCTGCATATCGTGAATTCTGTTAACCCAACCGCTCCTGCTCGCTTCGCTCGTCGTGGCAACCTGTCCTTAGCAGTCGAAAAAAATTAAAACTAAGGAAGCCGCTAACGGCTATTTAGTCACTTTCATTAAACAATTTTATACTTACTCAAGTTATGCCCATCTACTTTATTCAAAGATAATAAAGTATTTAGTTATTATTAAGGTAGTTTAAAAATAAAAGTTATTATATTTTGTTTATTGGGTTTTTTGTATTAATTTTACACATGTAGTTTATTGTTACAGAGCCGTTTTTCACCACATCCAAATTTGGAAACCCTGTATTGCAACTTGGTAAATACAGATACAGCAAAAACTCATATGGACACGGTGCAAAAAAAGTTCTCTGGACTTGTTCCAAGCAGCCCAGCAACAAGTGTAAAGCTACAATAACTACATTAGATAACTCAATCATTGAAATGAAGCATCACCATAATCATTAAACTCTTGAAGTGAGTTTTAGTCTGTCTTTGTAGTTATAATTCTATGTAATGTAAAACTTCCAAAGAAACATGGCTTCTTAAAAATCTACAATATTGCTACAAAGGTGAATTGAGAGTTGAGACCCAAAGTTTCAACCGCTCGGAAAATATATTTTAAGACGCTAAACGCTACGTATCCAACGTTTTTATGGTAATAAAATTCAAGTATACCAGTTAGTGAAGTACGTTGCCCTGAACACAATTGACTCAAAAATCATAAAGTTTCCTCAAAATCTCCATTTCCAAAATTGCCCTGTTCGGGTGTACATAATTGATAACTTACCTCCCTTGTATAACAATAAACTAATAATATCGAGAAAATTTTAGAATATTTTCAAGTTAAATTTTAGGAATAAACCCTATAAAAGCATCATGACATGACATCTAAAAATATACAAGAGGCTTGTATTTAAATTAAATTCATATTTATAAATAAAGGAACTTTTAAACAATTATTAGGTTTTATTCTTGGATTAAATTATATGCCTTAATAAAATATATATGATTTATTATAAAATATATAATGTCTGGTCCATTAGTCCATTCAGGGTCCGGCATGAGTTGGGTAGTTTGATAATTAATAGCTAAAATAACTAAATAATTTAATTATCAAATTATATTTATCTCTTTTATTCAAAGACATATGAAGAAGTATAGTTACTATCAAGGTATTTTAAAAATACTACTTCTTTTGTATTATTTAGTGGGTTTCTTGTATTTTTTAAATTATTGCTATCGTTTTTCACTATATCGAAATTTGGAAAATCTGTATTGCAAATAGGCATCCATAGATTTCATTAAAATAATGAATTTTGACCTAAGACTTACTGGGTTTGTGTAAAATAATTCTAACAAGAATGTAGAGCGAGTATCACAAAATCCAGAACGTGATTGTTAAAACAAATCCATTAAAATAAATTTGTCCTATTTTTATTTCATCAAAATAAATGAAAACAAGCAAAAAACAAATGTTATGATTAGTTTCAGAGCCGATTTTCACTACATCCAAATTTGGAAAGGCTGTATTGCAATATGGTAAATACAGATTCAGCCAAAACTCACACGGACACGGTGCTACGAAAATTCGCTGGGCTTGTTCCAAGCAGCCTAGGAACAAATGTAAAGCTACAATCACTACAGTAGGAAACGTTATAGTTAGAATGAACCAGGAACATAATCATTAAAACTCTTAAAGCAAGCTTTGGTATATATCATTGTAGTTATCCCACTAATATTATAAATGGGAAAGTTTGGATGTATGGATGGATGGATGTTTGTTACTCTTTCACGCCGTAACTACTGAACCGATTGGGCTGAAATTTTACATGAATGTGGTTCTAGACCTGGAATAGGACATACGCTACTTTTTATCCCATAAGAATTGACTAAGTTAGGCTCAATAAAAAAAAACACGAAATTTCCTCAAAATCTCCGTTTATTAAGGGAAAAAGCAGTTTTATTAGATTATAACTACAGATATGTATACATATAAAAAATATTCTCTTCCTGGATCCGTAATAAACGTCAGATAAGTACGGGTTTCATATTCTTTTTATAGTTGTCCATAAAATACCTGCAAAATTATGTCATTGTTATGGATTTTTAATCACAAGTTCGACTTTAACTAGTGTCTATTAAAATGGTTTTCTTTTTCATCGTCGTATGCGTAGTTGCTTTGGATCTCCCTTACCCTTAACTAAATAATTAAATATTCCCGAAAAAAACATTCAACAGACCTCTGGCACAATCGTGCCTTATTTTAGTTCGATTCACAGCATTAAGGATGTAAGTAAATTTGAAAACCGAACGAAGTTATTACATTCACTAACTGCTAAGTTACTCAAATAAATCTGAAAATTGACCGAGGCTCCTTTACATTCACTCACTGCTAAGTGATAAGTCACTCATCTAGTTAAATTGCAATGGAAATTGTCCGTTCTGTATTAGTTTATTTTTATTTTGTTTCATTTCTTCGCTTTAGTGATGAAAAGTAGATTGTTCAACTTGAGTGGGGGTGATCAATTATAGCATGTATCACTTACCTCCCTCGTAAAACAATGTACTAATGATATAAATAATCTTTAGAAATATTTTCAAGTTTAATTAAACCCCTAAAAAAAATTTATACGAATTATTCTGAAAGATATATTACGGATCAGATCAGGGCCAAGAATTACTGGGCAATTGATTTATTAATAAATAATACCTTTATCAACTTTTTAAAACATACATTTATCAGTACGGTTATTATTATGTTACGGTTATGATAACTTTCTTCCATTTATTTATTGGTTTACGTGAATTTTTTTGTAATTATGAATTTTTTATTATTGCAGAGCCGTTTTTCACTACATCAAAATTCGGAAAACCTGTATTGCAAATAGGCATTCACAGATTTAACAAAAATAATGATTTCGGACCTAAGACCCACTGGGTTTGTGTAAAACAATCAGCACGAAAATGTAGAGCGACTATCACAACGATCCAGGACGTGATTGTTAAAACAAATCGTGAACATAATCATTAACATAGGTTTATATTTCATTTAATTTTATTAATAATAGTAAATTTAGACTTGTATAATAATATTTCATGGTTAATTTCAGAGCCGGTTTTCACTACATCCAAATTTGGGAAGCCTGTATTGCAATTTGGTAAATATAGATACAGTAAAAACAAACACGGACACGGGACAACAAAAGTTCGCTGGGCTTGTTCCAAACAGCCTAGCAACAGATGCAAAGCTACAATCACTACAGTAGATAACTTTATAGTTAAAATAAACCATGAACATAATCATTAAACTCTTAAAGCGAGATTTGAATTATCTTTGTAGCTATATACTGAAATAAAATTGATACGAATTGTTCCGAAAGATATATTACGGATTAGTTTAGGGCCCGGGATCATTAAGTAGTTTAAAATAAACAATTAAATAATTTTCGTACCAAATTATATTTATATACTTTAGTCAAAGATGCATAAAGTACGGTTATTAACTATTTCAAAAATGTAACGTATTTCGTTTTATAAATTTGGTTTCTTGTATTTTTTTTTGTAGTTATGTTTTTCATTATTACAGCAGAACTGTTTGTCACAAAATCGAAATTTGGGAAACCTTTATTGCAAATGGGTATCCACATAATTTTGCATAATAAATGTTATGATTAGTTTCAGAGCCCGTTTTCACTACATCCAAATTTGGGAAGCCGGTATTGCAATTTGGTAAATATAGATACAGTAAAAACTCATACGGACACGGTGCAACTAAAGTTCGCTGGCCTTGTTCCATGCAGTCTAGCAAAAAGTGTAAGGCTACAGTCACTACAATAAATAACGTTATTGTCAGAATGAACCATGAACATAATCATTAAATTCTTATAGATAGTTTTTATTTACCTATGTAGTTAAGTTGTAATTATATGTAATACTTTAGGTGGAAGCGATGGGTTTTGTTCCCAAACGCACAACGTATGCATAACGTTGTAAACGATCGTGCACAACAACGTTAAACAGTGTTTCTAGTTCTTGTGCAGGGTAATTTACAATTTAATGCATAAAATAGCACAAATTTGCTAAAAAAGCCTATGACATTGAACTATGGCCCCTTAGTGCCATAAACCACATTTATTTAATGCATTTTATCCAAAAACACAAACCTTAAGTTGTGCGTTTGGCAACGGAACTTGTCGCTTCCACCTTAAGAGGGCTATAATCGCTGGTGACCTTCAAAGCAACAATTAAGGGCCGGTTAAATTCAGATGTTGTTTGCATAAAAAAAATTAAATAATTATATAATAAACTGCAGTATATTTAGAATATAAATACCAAAAAAGGCCCAAATTAACAAAAAAATAACTTTAAACTTACACTCTCAACCCCACGCGGTCCGCCGGCTCGGCGGGTCGTAACTTTTTGAGTGCGGCAAGCCACTTTCGTATTTTAATAATAATACATTTCTACTCTACTCAATGATCACAGGCAACCTAACACGCTCGTTATCGTCGCACCTATTTTTGACTTTTTGTTGGAAGTGTTATCGTAAATTTCTTATTTTATGTTTAACGATATTGCCGACTATACAAAAATTCCCTTTGATTTAACGGAGGTAGAAACCGAAACATAATTTAGGTTGAAAAATTAAAATGTAATGAAATTATTTTATTTGACTTTGATTTCCTTGATTAGTTAGTGAAGCAAATGAAATTTAGAAATCTAATAATTTCAACCAAGAAAATGGCATCAAACTGTCAAGTACTTGGAATCCGTGGTTGATTTGTGCAAGAGAATCAGAGAGAATGCTGATAAAACATTTGTGTGGTTTCCGAACGGACACCGTCATTGTAGTGTGTAGGTCAGTAGATTAAGGAATTTCAGCAATCGTCGCCGCAAGTGAACGACAGAAATGCTTGCTAGCCTATCATCGCTGTACGAACAGTCATCCGAGCGAGGTGATCCCTTTAGTTCTTACAGATTACATGATATTGCGATCAGATCATGAAATGATCAATTCCACGATATGGCCACGACAGATATATTACCATTAATAGATCCCAGCTCGCGCTGATTTTATGCGTACCTCCGCTCTGTCCCTCGCTTACTCTACGGCTGAAGACTGTTCTCCAGTCTTGTACCGGAGTGCACATACTGATAGGATCAACATACAGCTCAACAGACTTATGCGAACCCTCCGACCCACACCTACGGAATGGTTACCAGCTCTGTCTCACATAGCGCCTCCCCATTTGTGCAGAACACAAGCAGTGGCGATGGAATGGCCAAAAGCTAATACCAACCAAGCTCAACATCCAATTCCTATCACCAAGACACTTAACCACCGTGTGCGCGGCTTCCATCGCGTAAGCCTATTTGGTCTGATCCCATGCTAGAGAGGCCTTTCGATATGAACGCTGAATGGAGAAGAAACTGGACGGCTCAGGATTGTCTGTCCCACCGACAAGGTTTGAGGAGAGCCGAAAGACCTGGGCAACTCTGAACCGGCTTCGTACGGGTGTCGCTCGATGTAACTACCAGCTTCACAAATGGCGCCTAAAAAACTCACCAAGCTGCAATAAAGCAAACCGTAGCCCACATTATGGATGAGTGCTCGACCCGCTGCTTTTCAGGAGGCCTTATCGAGTTACACAACCGCACTCTGGAGGCGAAAAAATGGATCACACAAATTAATATACAAGTTTAAATAATTATGGAAAACGCAGGAAACAATAAAGGGCATACGATGATGAATCGATCCCAGGCACGATGGGCCACCTGGTTGTGCCTTTTAGAGAGCTGTCCTCTTACTATCCCCGAATAACTTCGGGAGATTTGCGAGTAAAATGGTGGTACCTCCACATTCGAGCCCGGCATCAGCTTTACTACCAGCTCTACACCTTTATTATTTTTAGTCATCATTAACAGTTTTGGGCAAGATTTTAAATATAATTTTCCTGACTTTTCCCAGAACTGATGAAATAAAGAACTGTGAGCGTGAGAGTCTTTCAGTCGAGAACTTCCACAAAGTTTTATAATTTTTTTTTTTAGAGAATCTGTTATTTATCGTTATCGTTATTATTTTAATCAACACCCAGCATTTGAGTTGCGGTTAGAAATCGGAATGAATTCGGAATGAAATTTGATAATGGAACAATTGATATTTGGCTTGAGCTCAACCTCGAGCACCCCTTGGTTGTAAATCACAGGTTGGTATACATACATAAACAAATATATAATTCGCTTTAATTGAGCTTAGTATGCACATTTAAAACACAGCGAAAGTAGCGAGTAGCAAAAACAAATGTAAGTAACTATGAGCATAAATTCCGCGTGAAATTTCCTTACTAACAACCTACATACCCTGGTTTCCTGGTGAAGCCGACATGAAACGAGACCTTCGTTTCACGCCACATTGAATTTTCTTCCAGTGACACTGTTCACAACGTCCAGGTACGGAAGACCTATAGCAGTAGTGGGTAACTACAGGTACAATGAGCAGTTCCGGCGAATGTGTGGCAGAATCAAGTGGCGATGCAGCCAAAGGTCTAAATACAGTTGTAGAGCCACAATTGACACCCTAGGATTTGATGTTGTAGCCACGAAATTTAAACACACACATTAGCTTCATTTTCAAGTTGTACCTAATGGGAGTTTTATATATGTACTAGTACAATGATATTGTCAAGTGTTTCATTGCCGGGGATGTCGACTGTAAGGTTTATAGATATCATTTTGACATTTTGAATATGTGTTCAAAAAAGACTGGCAGAATTTAAAAAACATGTTTTTTAACGTTTTAAATTACTTGCAGATAACTTTGATAGTATTTGTTTCAAATAGTAGCCTAGGTAAAGCAAGGTGCCCAGGGGGGCGAGGGTAGCAACCTGGACGTTTGTTATTTATAGTTTTTAGATGACGTTAGTTTTTTTAATAATTTTGTAGACAGGAAAGATATTTAGATAAAGTTATTTAATTTATATTATTTAAGTTTCATTTGTAAAAATACGTACAGGTTTTAAAAACTATACATTGTACTGACCACACTGAACAGTTTTCTCAAAATAAAGGTAACAATGAAATAAAAGTAAAAAATATGCTTTTGCGGTAATGTTTTGTTGGAAAAGCAGGTTTAGATTTTTACATATTTCCGCTTATTATCTTTCGCCGATGGAAACATTTATATATTTTGCCACCTGATGTACATTACGATTTTACGATATAAAGAATTGTCAAATAATCAATTAATATAAGTATATTTTTTTATGTTTTTATGTCCCCCGCCATGCTAGTATAAATTACGTCATGCGGATTGCCTTTCCCACCGTCAACGCACCGGCTATTAGAGCGGAATGTTATTGCGCGTGACGATGGCAAGAGGCCCAATGGGATGACATTTATTCCGTGTCAGAACGGTCATTCCAACGTGGAAACCTCAGAATACAGAACAAACTGCAACTTGCGTCGACATCCAGGCTGCGCCCCACCCACATCCAGTCGACCGCTGTCACGTCGTCTGACGCGACGGCGTGGCGGCAACAGCAACAAGCGGCGCAAATATCCAGCTCTTGGTGAAGATTGTACGATAATTTTGTACCGTTCGGGGTGGAAACGTTCGGACTTTGGGGCACCAATTAATAAATGAACGTGTCAACGTGTCGATTGACCCAGAGCTGGAGTTGTTTTGGACAACGCATCAGCTTAACCCTACAACGAGACAAAGCGGCAATCGTTTTCGGGATAGGATAGGTTGAATTTAATTTATTTATTAGCTTTACTTTTGTAGATTTTAAGGTTGTTAAGTTAATTTATATATGTATCTGTTATTTCATTATGTGCGCCGGTTAGTCTCTTTAGGAAAGTTATTCAGTCTGATCAATAATACAAATATTTCTTAACATAGAAATTTGTTGAAGTACTACATGAAGTATGAATTGTTTTTATTAGGTTGGTTAATTTTAGTAACAAAACGTGTAAATGGTTAAAGAACCTTAAAACAATTGACTTTGTTTGTTTATTTTTCTCATCCAATTGACCACTTTTAATAACATATATTATTTGCTAAGCTATGCAGAGATTTATTTCAGCAAACCAAGAAATTATTAATTTAGTATAGGAGTCTTGCTTTAGAAATAACACATTATTACCAAAAAATAGGATTCCACTGTAAATTTCTTGTTTCAGCACCATATTTCACTCTATCAAAGTTTGGGAAGCCTGTATTGCAGCTTGGCACATTCAGATACTGCAAAAATTCACAGTTCGGACCGAAGATCCGCTGGACTTGTATCAAGCACTTTAGCAAAAAATGTAGAGCTGCTATTACTACGATGGACAACGCAATAGTAAAAATGAATCATCGTCCTCATACTCATTAATATTTTGATACCAATGTTTTGTGACGTAACTATACAACTATTATATATCAAGACACTCAAAATTAATAATTATGATTGTTTACATTCTTGTAGATATAACCATACATTATAATTAGGAACAAACTATTTAAGAAATCAATTGAAACATGTTGGAATTATAGATCCATCCATCCATCCATCAGCCTGTTTCGACCACTGCTAGTCATAAGCCTTTCATAGATTTCGCTTCTCTTTGGCGGTCCTCCTGGAAGAAATGCCCATACTCTCACACGCTGGGCAGGCGGGCTGGTGAGTGCGGTGCCGAAACCCTCGCACCAGTGACGCCGCTGACCGTCTCCAGTCTATTTTTATAAGGCCTGGCAATTTGGGATGGATATACCGCCATCAGTCGGTCCCAAGCAATGGTGGGCCACCTGGTTGTGCCTGTTTGAGAACTGTCTTCTTAGTCTCCCCCGAATAACTTCGGAGTTGTTCGCGAGTAAAATGGTGGTACATGCACAGTCGAGCCCGGCACCAGCTCTACCACTAACTATTCTACAGAATAGAATATAGTAATATATAAGATACCGGGTGTAAATAGACTGCTATCATTAAGTGGAACCACATATTCTCCCGACCCTACTGAACCACTTTTCCCCAGAATCATACCCGCGGACACCCTTAGCTTAGGAAATAATTGAGTTCCAAACAAAAGTGCGTGAACCCTAACGCACCGAGCTACGGGCGAGTTTAGAGAGATTCAATTATTTCCTAAACTAAGGTAGCCCGCGGGTATGATTCTTGGGAAAAGTGGTTCAGTAGGGTCGATAGAATATGTGGTTTCATTTAATGGTAGCAGTCTATTTACACCCGGTATATATTATGTTACAATCATTTTAAGACACTAGCTACCACTATTGCAAGTACACTACAAGTTGCCTAGAATTGTTGTCTTATAAGCTCTGACCGTGCTGATGTGGTATGGTAACTCATAGCTGATTTTCCTTCTTGCTTCTTTAAAATATTCTTTGCTCTGTTCCTATTTGATACTTTATGCAGTGCAATGTTAAATATTGATCAGCGGATTTGCCCAGTGATTCAGCGAGGCAATGCCGCCAGCCTTTTAGGTACTTTGCTCCATGACTGTAGCAAACTGGCCGGCATATTTTATTTAAATTAATTTGTATATTTATTAAATAGTAAATAGGTATCCGAAATCTCCTTTTTAAATATATTTGTATGTAATATTTTAATGTAAGGTAATTTTAATTTTGAAATGATTCAGCAGAAATACATATAAATAGCTATTTAATTTTACAAATATGTTAAATATAAACGATTAATTCAAACAATAAAATATTAATTCCCCTGGTACAATAATAATTACTTTATTTTCCATGCTTTAACTCCGAATAACGGATCAAAAGCATATAAAAATTATACAAATATTTCAGGATAATTGGTTAACTTACCTTAACCCTACCCTGATACATAGCCAAAACATCTTTAGCAAAGTAATTTGCGGCAAAATCCCGGTACTTCTTAATTGTTTTTCATGCGAAAATAAAAAAAATCTTTAACCGTCAAACAATTATTAGAGTTGAATCAGCTCCTAGTTGATGCAGAACAATGTCTGAAAACCCTTATAAAAAAAATCCCGAGATTAAAAAACCGCATCGAAATCTGTACGTTCATTGTTGAGACCGATATTACGTAAAAGCTGCAATTGATGTTAAAAGCATAAAAATCGGTACTATTGATTTTTTTTATTAAGATCAAAGTATCCTTATCAATTGGACCCGCAGCAATAATTTACAACAAACAAATTATTATAACGAAAACATAAATTGTAAATAATATTAATAAAAAAGAAACAACCTAAAATTCAGGTGTTCGTTTTATTACAAGTCAGCATTTATTGTGCAGTAGTACTATGGTATAGACAGGCGCGGTCGCAGCTCAAGGTTTTTGGGGGGAGGGGGGTCATCTTGGCTCAAGTACAGTTCAAGAAGCTAACTTTAATAGTAATATAGGTTAAGCAAATATCGAACATTTTTAATAAAATCTCAGTCATGAAACAAATGGAACGCTTCTATGAATTTTATGGGGTATGCGGCCGCCCCGCCATCAACACGTCCCCGTTGGAGCGTATATTTCGCGAGCTTTTTCAAATTTGAGTTATTTTTATAACGTTATTTTGAACATTTTTGTCTTATACGTTGGTTAGCAGATAATAATTTGTTTGAAATGTTCGTAAACCGTCTAGTTATATGGGATTTTTAGAGTTGACGTGATGATTTTGTACACACGCATTAGACAGCTTTATGATTTATGTATATAATATCTATATAATATATAATACTAATGTATGATAATATTATGTACAATGAAGGGCTTTGGGTGTAATTTAGAGATTGCATTATCATTAAAGGTAATAAATAATATAAGCAAACATGAAAATATAGTTTTCTTAATAACATTTGAATGTCAGTGTGATGGTTTCACAGGCCCTTTTAAAATTGCTTTTTATCAGCAAATACCTACAGGAAATGTGAGAAATATCTGCAGTAAAATAAAATAAACACACAGTCAATAGATGATGTATTCTAAGTTTATAGTATTTATAAAAAATAAATCTTTATTAATCAAACTTCTAAATGAAAAATACAAAATTTTAAAACGGTCCAATAAAAGTCAAAATTATTGGCTATCCTGGCACAAGTAGACTGTAGGCCAACTGGCCAGATGCAGCCTATATAAGTGTGGATAAGGAAGTCTTTGTTTGTCATTTTGATGGATAGGATAGTCTGTGAGTTCACTTTTTAGGATCAAGTATATTCGGCAGCAGCGCTTAAAAAGCGCTTGTTACAGGGAGACGAACCAAGGTTAATTCTTTTTTACTAAAATGTATTTTTGAAGGCTGCTATTGAAAAACTCTTGTGTCTAAACAATTTGGCCTAGTGCTTATTTTCTTTCTTTCCGTAAAACGAACTAAAACAAACCAAACATCGTAACGGAAACTTTTTATGCCAAACGTTGACATGGGGTCTCACAGGCCCTGTTTTAACTTTGATTATCATCATTAATATGACGTTTAGGGTAACCTATACCTTCATGTTTGTTTCGCAACTAAAACTGAAGCTACTAACATAAATGATAAAGTCTTTAGTTCTTGGAAATCACAAATTGGCTTACGACCCCACTGTCCACAGTTAAAAGTTATGAATAATCTAGTAGTTAATCCACCGCGTCAGCAATAATATAATTATTATTTTCATTCATTTAAGTCTGTATATTTGACACAGAATAATCTTTATTCATTTTAATAAGTGTTATTTTCATTTCAGTAGTATTCACAAAGAGCAAATACGGAAGGCCAGCTTTAGAAATCGGAAATTTTAGGTACAATTTCAACAGTCATAATAAAAGTAATGGACAAATAACTTGGTACTGTACCAAAAGAAGGGCTTCTGACAACTGCCGAGCTACTGTCGTCACCAGGGATGATAAACTTCTTTTGCTTAGAAATGATCACACACATGAATAAGAATTGCTTCAATTTTGTGTGGCTTTATCCTATATGTTGTTATAATAATAACATTCGTAAAGGCTTATTATATCAGTAGGTCTCATAAAAAAAGAACTTATTTGACTCAAAATGTTGGAGACAGGATCGTAGCAGACCGACATCCGCCGTTTCTGCCTTTACTTACGTGAGTATGATGATGATGATAATGATGATTATGATGATGATTATGATGATAATGATGATGATGATACTTCGATACTTACTATGAGTAAATAAATAAGTAACTTTAAAAAGCCTAGTAGTTTCATTTCCAGTTACGTATGTAAAAATACGGGGAATCGTTTAATAAAACTAAAAATATGTTTTCTTATAAATTTTTAACTGCTTTTATTTGTGTTTTAGCTCATTTTACTAAGTCTCGGCGTGGCAAACCCCTGATTCGTATCGATTCACACACTTTCTGTAAGAAGCGCGTCAGCGGAATAAAAACTCGTTGGGTTTGTTCGACTCACACTAACAGAGGTTGTTACGCTTTTATACAAACTATAGGCGAAAATGAAATTATTGAACTGAATAATGTCCATAAACATTGACGAACAACTTTGGCGGCTTGTTAACACAAGGGAGGGGCCTGAGGGCTAAGTGGTTGCACGGCTTAATAAATTATTTTATTAATTCGAATGACCAAATTGTTAGTTGACAAGTCGTGAGCTTTTTGTAAAATTGTAAATAGATCGAAATGTTTAATGTAACATTAAAAAAATATTTTTTAAATTTATATATTTTTAAATTTATGTATTTTTTTATTTTACCCAAGCTTAAAATTATTCAGATAATCATTGTATTTCTTGGAAATTTTAATGTTTTTAGTATCCGATATTTGGGTGTAATTCATGTAATTCTGCAAACTCCTATGCGATGAATATATCAATAACATCGTGAGCAAGGCCTCAAAGGCGTGAGGATTTGTTATTAGGAATTCAGCTGAATTTCAGGATTTAAAATCCATAAAAATACTGTACTGCGCCTTTGTTCAGAGTCATCTGGATACGCGTCTCAGGTTTGAATCAGCAATATGAAAAATATTAATCCCGTATTGAGCGTATTCAGGCAAAATTATTTAGGTTATTGATTACAAGGCCCATCAATTTTCAGTTAACTATGGTCATTGCTGCACACAATATCATTTTCTTTCCCTTACCTGTACGACGTGATATATCCGACATCTTTTACCTTATGAGCATCGCCAACGAATCGGTAGATAGCCCTGAATTATTGACATTATTTACTAAACCTTAAGTTTTATGATACGACTTTGAAACATCCTAAACTTATTCTTTAAGTAATGAATTCATGCCAAGAGCGAGTTTCCCCTTTCAACGATCATTAAATTATTATGGATTTGTTTTGTTCGAGCACGTCATCAGTTAAAAGAGCTTTGTGCACTTAACAAGCGTTTTATATTTCTGTATAAACGAAATTTGTTAATTTTTTATGAAACTTAACATTCAATCTTATTTATTTGTTACTAAATGTTTTATCATTGTAATGCGCTCTAATGGCTCACTTGTGTTTAATTTTGTAATCAAAATCAATTTCTTGTACCTATTTTCCCCATGAGTAAATAAATAAATAAATAATAAAATGTATAACATATAAAATTACAATTTGTAAATATTATTAGAGTGCATTACAGACTAGAAAAGATAAATTAGAAACAAATGTAAAGACAAGAATTACAATAAAAACATCATATTACTATTTGTCTTTATTTATTGTGTGTATGTAGAAGTTTGTTTTTTAAATAAAACGAAAAGTTGTGATTTGATAATGTATTATTTCAAGTCAACTCATGATAGCTTGGTATTTCAGTTGGGAAAAAAGTCGAATTCTTTTATTCGAAGCGAGGTATGCCTAGAATTAAAATCGATGGCTATGAGTTTTGTCAAGATTCATCAACGAAACACTCGGAAAAAAAGCGATGGAAATGCTCCACAAATCAGGCTAAAGGATGCAGAGCAAAAGTTCATACTCTGGGCAACGAAATAGTTTACCTCCTTAATCGTCATAACCATCATAGAGCAGAAGTACCTGAAGTTTATAGATATTTGGAAACAAGTATGCCGGTTTAACAAAAGTACCATGGGGTATTCGTTTTACCCTATCTGACAAATTAGAAAAAAAGCAGAGTACTTACATACTGGTAAAAAATATATATCTATAAACTATTTATCGATGGTAGCGAAATGTTGTTGTACGTACGTAAAAATTGTGATTTGTGTGTACGTTTACATTACAAATGATGATTGTGATTAATGATCTCTTGAAATTAGAATTCTCAAATTTCCGGAGTGGAGTTTTCTAAATGTAGCTAAAAAATTATGCTAAATAACAGTTTCGTCAAAATGGGAAAATTAGCTAAATAATTTATACATAGATTTTCATTGCTACATTAGCTAAACTTCTTGATCCGCATATTTGCAAATTAAAAACAGCTCGGCGGATTTAGTTAAAGTTTGGCATTTATTAGTTGCACAGAAGCAATTAGCGCCATAGTGACCTGCTTGTACTTTTATAGACACAATTGAGATTTTTAATTGTGTCTGGGAAAGATAGGCCACTCTGGCGCTGTCATAGTTGTTCTTGGAACTGGAACGTTGCTGTTGCAAGTCTCATCATATTTTTCCATTTTGACCTAAACTCTGTGTGATTTCATCATAGTATATTATAAGTAAAACTACAATTACATAAAACTCATATTTATTTTTAAAAAAATATTGTTTATTGAACCAAAAAGATAGAAATGTATACAATAATGTTATATTTTAATAACATAGTCATATTTATTTTATTTTAAAATGTTTAACTAAACATTCATGAAAGTAAGGGTTAGTTTTATGACCTGGCGCTATAATTTTATACTTTTGTGGTTTTGTAGCTTAGTGGAATTAAACTTGTTAACAAACTGACGTTTTTATATAATTAAAACCCAAGTTTTATAATAGAATAAAATAGTAGTTAATTAAACTGGTATATAAAGAAGTTATTAAAACACGAATGTGAGTAGCCGCAGGGGAGTTTTCCAATAGTATCACTTATTTATCTTAACTTATGCAAAAGGTAATATCTACTACCTATTTTTATAATTCTGGTAAAACTTGTCGTAAGCTTTTTTATATTTCTGATAGAGTTTATCACAGCTGTCAGCCATTTAAAGCAAAATAAAACACAAGAAAACAGTAAATAGTAAACTTCCCCGAAAACTATAGCATCAAAATCAAACAGTCCAACGCGCATTCAAATTTATTTGAACATCAGAGTGACTTTATGGGCTTAGTTCCCTACTTAGAGCTAATATACCCGAATAAGAAAAAAATATATTTTAAAGCATTATTTTGTTTAGAAAACGAGACTTACAATTTTCCCATACTAATAAAATGTCTTAAAATACGTTCATAAATATGTCAATAATTAGTAAACTATTTTTGAATAAAAGATCAGGATGATAAATGCAACAATGAAACCCGCGTGCATCCTGCACGGCGACTGTATTTTCAGAATGGTTTCAACGTTTTATTTTTGTAATATAATATAATTGTTGCTGTGAAAATGACGATCAAGTACAGTAACTATAAGATTATGTTTTTATAGTGGAATCCATCGCTTTGGAATACTCTTAATAGTATTATTAGAGTGCATTACAAACTAGAAAATATCTATCCCATCAAAAACATTTCACGGAAAACATAATTCAAAAAATATGTCTTGGCATAATTCAAAAAGTATGGCTTGGCCGTTTTATGGAACTATTATAAATCCATTGGAGTGTCTGTTTACATATTATAAATCCATAGGAGTGTCTGTTTGACGGCCGCGAAACGGCCAAACCATACTTTTTGACCAGAATGTAGGGTTTGTAGAGTTAGGGCTTGTAGAGTTAAGCCTTGTAGAGTTAAGGCTTGGCTCTAAATGAGATCTGATAACTTTTTAACCGTGAAAGCGTTATGAGCTTCTGAGTCTTGGCGACCTAGTTTACATGAAATGTTTTTGATGGGATTTCATTTCTTTTTGTAAGATGCTCTACTTTTTTATTTTTTTCAGGCTGCATTTCTTGCGCCTTAACTATGACTTTTTTTACCAAATTTCAGCTTTCTAGGACTTTTGGAAGTTGGGAATATATTTTTTTAATAATACAGAAACGGGTTGTGAGGGTTTAGAGGGTGAAAGTTACAGATTTATTAATTTATTTTTTGTGTGTGTTCTAATCCTAGCCTGCATACCAAATTTCAGCTTTCTAGGATTTCAGGAAGTACCCTAGAGGTTTTGATGATCATCAGTGAGTGACGAAATCGATATATTTCAGGCATTAATAAAATTCAAAGTATAAAAGCTAGACAAATGAAACTTATCGTGTTTATTAAGACTGCTTACTACATATTATTTTGAGAACTCGGTATCTCTAGTATTATCCAGACCGAAGCTATGAGGATTCGAAAATATGACGAAACGCTTCGAGAAAAGATTTGAAAAAATTCCTCGGATCAGGAATTTAATCAAGTTTCTACTTGATCTTTTCTAGTCTGTAATGCACTCTAATAATAATATTTAGAATATTTCAAAGCAAGTTAATTTTCGCAATAAAAACATAATCTCAGTTAATGAGAACTGTGAATCTCTTAACTGTCTGAAGCTTGTAGCAACGACAGCGCCATCTGTTTCCTAAGAACAAGGCGTGGAATCACATAACGCCCTTGTGAGCGATCAGTATGTGCCTTACGAGCTAATTAGATCAAATAGTTACAAAAAACAAAAACGGTGAACAAGTATGGTGGAAAAATTCAACGGTCTAGGATAAGTACATCGGTGGTGCAGGCAGTCGGTAGCGCGCTTCTCCTGATAACAAGAGGTCGCAGGTTCGAATCATAGAACGACGATTTTTATCAAATTCTTGTCTTTAAATTTGTTTCTAATAGATCTTTTCTAGTTTGTAATGCACTCTTATAAGTAAAGTATAGCCGCAAAAACATACAAAATAATAAATGCTTTATTGTTTTTTGCGTGCATGCTTCTTAGTCGGGCAGCAAATCTGAAAATATTAACCTTTCGCTAGATTTTTCTTGAAGGGAAGGTGCGACTATGTGAAATCTCTTTATTATATGCTACATAATGGTGTAGTACCGGGTGTTTACCTTCAAATTGTGCTGTTTGGTTTTTGTACGGATTGTAATGATAAAACATAAATTTATACCAATAAATATATAGCTTTATTAACTTTTCTTTCGTTTCAGAGCACAATAAATATGTTATTCAGACAAAAGATAGTAAATCCATGATTTTAAATGGTTACAAGTATGGTTTCTACACAAACAACAGGAATACCAATAGTTGGAGATGCACAAAGCACACTGCGCAAAAATGCAAGTCCATCATTAGAACTACAAAATCTGGATTTATACTTAGTGTTACGGGACATACGCATCCGCCCGAGAGCTAATTTTAGATGAGTTTGAGTTTTTTAAAGATTTTTATTAACATAAATTTGAGAAAATACAGTTGTTCCCTTAATAAATACTTAAGTAACAACAACATGGGGTAATCAGTTGTTTAGAAGGCTGACTTTCGCCTGTTGAAACTTTATACAATGAGTTAATTACTATTTAAATCCTTTATAATTATTATTACATCTATGATATTAATATATATTTTTGTTATGTATATTTTGTAGGATAAACATACATTTTTGGCATCAGAAGTGCGGTTTGTTAGTGGCAATTTAAAATGATAAAGGTAAATATTTACACCTGTAGTACTAAAATCCAATGTACTTACTAAATGCGGGTAATTTAGCATTCGAGTGTTCGATGCGAAATACACAAACATAAACATTTCACTTGTAGGCTACAAACCTTTGGGCGACTACGGCGTATTAAGAAATAACCTGTATTGCTCTGAATATAAGAATTGATTTTAGATGAATATTAATGTCGTTTCCCTTTTTTTGTTGAGCAGCCTTGCTTCATGTATCCCGTTTCTCCCGAAACCCCGGGAATTTAAAAAAATACGGTCTGATTTCATGTCTTCATTATGGATCCTCAGTGCGAAATTTCAGCTTTCTAGATCCAAGGCCTTGGGCTGGGCGTTTATGAGTCAGTCATTGAGGGAGTCAGGACTTCTCTAAATATATGATGATGATGATGATGATGATGATGATGATGATGTAGTTAGTTTATCATTGTGTGTTCATTTTTGTTTGATTATTTTACTGGCTTTAGTTATGTAGTATAAGAGATTTTGATTCTGTTTTGAGATGATCATTGTGTGTTTTGGGAAATCTTAAACATTTAAATAATCATAATTATACATAATAATACTATATTATATGTTCTTTTTTATCCACTCTGTTAAATATAGGCTTAATTGAAGGTCCAGCGATTTGGAACAGGTATTAAAATAAAATAAATAAATCAATAAAATAAAGCATATGCGGCAAATCGAAGCGAAGCTGTAATAAGTATGCTGTGCACTCCTTGTCTTTGTCGCATGTCTAGAACGGCCAAAAAAAAATCTTCTATTAGTAAAAGCTATTGCGAGAATTCTTTAAAAAGCTTCAAATTATCATGTAGTTTAAAGTTTATCAACAACAAAATACAATACATTGTTACGACACACATCCCCTAGCGGATTGTCAGAAGTGTTCCGAAGTGTGAACTGTGAATTGATAGTCACAGCCCACACTTGGTACATCCGTTTTACACCGACGACTATTACGTTCCAAGCGTGAAGGGTGGTGAGCCCTATCGACGTAATTTGGGTACAAATAACCAACAGCTTAACCTCCGTTCCAAACCACGCAGACGGGTCATTGAACTCTTTCTGTGAAATAAGCAGAATAAAATTTTTGACGTCGTTTACTAATTGAGTCGGGGTTGTTCTTGACCAAGTAAAGAGGCACGAAAAATCTTTTTCGTACTTCGAAAACAGGGTCATTGAACCTTGGTCCTGAGCATTGAGTTTAAAGTATGAATTTCTCTATATAAGGTGAATTTAATTAATACAGCTAAATTCTTACTGAAGACTCGGTACGTGCTCAGGACCAAGTTTCGATGACCCTTTTTGTAAAATTCGTAAATTATTCTTTTCGTGTTCCATACAAACGCAAGCCCAACGTCACATCTGTCTCTCAGTGGGGTAGTAGGCATAACCTACAGATTTCCTTGTACTGCGATCCTGGAACATCTCTTTCGCCTCTTCTACAACCATCAATCTAGTCATACAAGCTCTACTATTACTGATACTTTTGACACCGCATTTCTTCAGTATGTCGCCAATATGGTCAGAATTTGTTCTTCCAGGGCATTGCATTATTCATTTTTGTTTTAAATTCTTATTTTTCATGCTAGTTTGATTTGATCAAATATCTTTCAGGTATTCTTGGAGAGATTTCATTTGAAACGTCAAGGGCAGGTAACCCGGTGCTGGTGGTGGGCGGGTACCGGTTCAACCGCGACGGCGGCTCCCGCTGGCGCGATGTGTCCCGCCCTGACAAGATGGCGCGGATCCGATGGGAATGCAACGGCAGGAGGAAGCGCGGCTGTCCCGTGAGAGTTCTCACCGTCAGCGGGGAAATTTGCAGGGTGACTGGGTTTCATAATCACTGACGTCTCGAGTATTTACAATGTGTATTCTTTCTCACAAAGTCCTGGCTGTGGTTGGTGCGTAACCACGGATGGGCTTCAAAACGCATTATTATAATGCATTACAAACCAGAACAGATACATTAAAAACAAACACAAAACATTTAAAAATAAACGTGAGCGTTCAGTATGTGCCTTACAAGCTGGTTAGATCAAATAGTTACAAAAATATTCGGTGGACAAGTATGGTGGAAAAATTCAACGATCTAGGTAAGTACCCCGGTGGCGTCTTGATAACAAGAGGTCGTAGGTTCGAATCCTGGCCCAAGGAATTTTTTCAAATTCTTGTCTTTACATTTGTTTCTAATTTATCTTTTTTAGTTTGTAATGCACTCTAATAATAATATTTAGAGTATTCCAAAGCGATGGATTTCGCAATTAAAATATCATTATTATGATATGTATTAACGCGTCACACACACAAAACGCCCTTATCTGTTCACGTCACTACTATAACCATAGCGAAATGAACTTCGTGAGATAGAATATCTGTAGCAGAAAGGTGTAGTCATATTTGAAGAGCTTGTTCCATAGTTAAAGAAAAAAAGTTACATTGAAACCAACATTGAAATCGCGAAAAAGAAACCATCCGCCCTTCTGTACATTTTGGCCGAGTACTTTTTTATGAAATAGATTTTGTGTTTTTGCGATTTTGGCTTAGACTTCATAGTGAAAGTTATTCTATACCATTGAGAAATATCTTGCTGTTAAACGTTGTATATCACTTACATATCACAATATAATATTATAAATGCGAAAGTTTGTGTGTGTTGGAGTGTGTGACGGTGTGTGTGTCTGTATGTTTGTTACTCTTTCACGCTGAAACGGCTGGACGGATTTAGATGAAATTTTGAATGGATATAGCCTAACTTAACACAGACCGGAAAAAAGCATTTCATTAAACCGAATAACACCGGGGGGAACCGCGGGCAAAAGCTAGTGTATAATATTTTTTTAAATAAGTTAGGCAAAGACTTTCAAAATGATAATTTTATTTAATTCTTTACGATGTACAAAGTTGGTTTAAATAATCTCTTTTGGTTCGTCTGCTTGCTTTGGTAATTTTAGTATTTTATTCATTGCCGCATTCAGGGTTTGATTTTTACTTGTTATGATATGGGGAACTACATTGATCGATTTACGTGTGCGAGAGTTAATAAGCTCGTGTTGTTATGTGAGACGACTAAAGAAAATATATTATGTTTTTACGTAAATAAAATTTGTATGTTTACTAGACGCTATGAATAAGCAACATCCAGATCAAAATAAGGATGCAATTGTTATTATAGATATTTTATTTGTTATTGTAGTTTTTGGTAACCTAAAAAATATATTTTTCTTTACTACTTGTAGTAAATACGTTTGTTATGTTGTGAGAGACATGTTGTGTTATAATGAGAGTACATATAAAAAATCAATATTATTATTGTCAGATTTAATATAAAGAGATTTGAAAATTATTACATCATTATTTCAATTTGATGTTTTAGTCAAATGTGTAAACATCTCTAGGAGAGCTAGGGCTAGGGTTGCCATACGTCCGGAACTTTCCGAACATGTCCGGAATTTTTCAGGATTTTTCACACAAATGAAGAAAGACAAATTAAAATTGAAATTGAATAGTAATAATACAACAGTACCTGCGAGTACTATACCCATACAAAACAATTGTAATTTTCATATTAAGTAACAAAGCTATGTATTTATATAAATATACAATGTTACTTTTTTGTAATGGATGATGATGACTCCACTGAAGGAGTCGAAATATATCGTTATTTTTTTACATTTTGTAATGAATAATTTTTACATTTAATTTAAGACTCCTATATGTAGAATTACTATTTCTTTTATAATTAGTTTATAAAACATTTCAAGCGTCACATCTTCACTTCACGCTAGAAATTAACGTGCCGCAAAAACAGAAATTTTGCAGAAAATGTCCGGAATTTTTTGTAATTGTCCGGAATTTTCACCGGTTTTTTTTTGTTATGGTAAGCCCTAGCTAGGGCCAGTTTTTGATTTAAGAAATCTCTTTGACTTGTGAATCAGATCAACCAACGACATGCTCCATTCCACAGCGAAGCACCACTTAACTTGAAATTAATAAATATGAAATCGGTGAGTAGACTCGTATATGCAACAACACCGTACCAAACTTTTTCAATAGAGTGATGATTTAAAAGAGCATTAGATCCACGTGTATCATTGTAATTTAAGTAAAGAACCTCAGAAAAAAAAAACATAATACCACAAAAAGGGTAAATAACCCTAAAAACATGATGAAAAACTGTGAAAAACGAACAAAGGCGTCACAAAATCCTTTCCTCCTTTGAGTACGGAACCCAATAGCTTTAGCCGCAAAAAGTAGACAGTTAACAGGATATGTATTGGCCTCTACCACGACGAAAATAATAAAACTTTGAAAAACATGAAAAACAATACAAGAAACCTTAAAAAAAATTAAATAAATAATTTGAAAATGCCATTTTTTCAAGGTTATTTGTCTTAAAGACGGTAATACATACAAGTTTCAAATTTGGTCGAATTTTTGGATGTACATACTAAATAAAAATTTAGATTGCGTACCCAAATGGGCGCCGAAATGTTTGTCAGGCGCTATCATTTATGCGGCTTATTTTTGTAGTCTTGATGATGGTTGTAGCAACCTATTTTCTACAAAATCTTATTTTGGTACGGAACCCTTGCGCGTGAGTCACTCGCACTTAGCCAAATTATTTTCAACATAGTTGACCAAAAATAAATTTGAGGTTACTTCATTTCATCAACATATCAAGCTTTATTACATGAACTTCGTAGACTTATTATAGGTTCAGTTGATAGCTAGTTTTGTTATCATATTTCCATCTAACAACGTGTTTTCACATTTTTGTTTAGGTCTTGTTTAAATATATAATTTCCAAAAAAAATTATGAAGTTTTAAAAAACAGTTTCTAGAATCAATTAATATTATGACTTTTACTTTAAGAATAAGTATGTTTTAATTGAAAATCGAGACTCTTAAGGGCAGGCCTATGCAAGATCACTGTTGTATTAAGTGATCTTGACCTTAAGTATATCATAGAACACTCGCTTCGTGCACTGTGGCGCATGCTCAGTATATCTTCGAGATCTTTTTTGCAAGAAAAATTGTCTAAATTTCGCATGTTACGTGAGATAATTCATTCGCAATTTCAGGAGTTTTGCGATTATTTTCCATCGAGTGAAGTTGATTCAAGTACGTTTTAAGTTATGGGAATGTTTGCCTAAAATATATCCTCCTGAGCAACAAAATTTTATTTGTTAAAAAATATGATAATGATACGCTGATTTAACGTATCATTATCAAATTTTTCATTGGCATAATGTTAATTTTATTATATTAGTTACAATAATTTATAATTTAGGCTGTGGTTTCTGTAAAGAACATGAAAAAAAAACCTATAAATTGTCAGAAAGCACTATTGTGCCGGAAGTAAATAGATATCGAGAATCTATAATTAAAAGTATTACTTAAACAAAGTTTTCATTTTATAGTACAAGGGCCTTTCATAGAAATAAAAATTTTAAATTACAGATATAATTAGTAACAACATCACAAAAAAGCGTAAGCGGAACCCACAAAAATGGAATAGACTGTCACAAAAGATCTTAAGATTACAAGGGAAACAGTACATGACAACGAAGGGAACGAAAGTGCGAGCTAGGGCTGTGCAGGAAATATACTGTAAATGCCATTACAAATGCTCAACGAAATTCTCTCTATCACAGCGAGAACAGAAGTTAAAAGAGTACTTGTCATTGCAATCTGATCACGCACGATGGGCCTACATCGGGAAGTTAGTTAGCAGAATACCAGTAAAAAGGTCATATACAGGACATGCTCCAAGAAAGAGAAGACATACATTGATTTTCAATATGCTTTGCGAAAAAAGCCCGTACAGGTCTGTAAGAACTTTTTTCTGAATACTTTTGACATATCCGCAATAAAAGTTATTACAGCATTGAATAAGTTAACACCCGCAGGCATCACAAAGCCAGATGAAAGAGGAAAAAACAAAAAAATCAAGAAGAAACCATTGAAATAGGCTAAGATCCAATAAAGTTATTTCTTATTGATTAATTGCACTCTAGGTTTCTTTCTAGGAAAATAAGAAGCTGAACTAATAAGTGTTTTTTTTTTCAATAAAGAAATAGTAATAGAAAGTGTCTAAATTCCGCATGCTACGTGAGAAAGTTCACGAGCTGTTTCAGTTTACTTGGTTGAACAATTATGCTTTAAACAATTTTTTTCGCAATTCCAGGAGCTTAGCGATTATTTTTTATCTAGGGAATGCCTAAAATATATCCTCTGTAGTAACATAATTTTATTTGTTAAAAAATATGATAATGAATTGAAGATTAAAAGTTATTATATAAATGACATAAGGTTAATTTTATCAGTTTAAATAATTTATAATTATGGCCATGGTTTTTGTACAAAAACATTTAAAAAACACTGTATATTGGCAAAAAGCACTATCGTGCTGGAAGTCAATATTTATTTATTTATTGAGAATCAATAATGAAGAGTGTGTTTAAACAAAATCTTCGTTTTATAGTGAAAAGGCCTTTCATACAAAACATAACTTGAAAATTTCAGATATCACTAGTTACAAAATCACAAAAAAGCGTAAGCGGAACCCAGAAAAATGGTATAGACTGACACAAAAGATCTTAAGATTACAAGGGAAACAGTACATGACAACGAAGGGAACGAAAGTGCGAGCTAGGGCTGTGCAGGAAATACACTGTAAATGCCATTACAAATGCTCAACGAAATTCTCTTTATCACAGCGAGAACAGAAGTTAAAAGAGTACTTGTCATTGCAGTCTGATCAAGCACGATGGGCCTACATCGGGAAGTTGGTTAGTAAAATACCAGTAAAAAGATCGTACACAGGACATCCTCCCAGTAAGAGAAGACATACATTGATTTACAATATGCTTTACGAAAATAAGCCTTTACGGGTCTGTAAGGAATTTTTCCTAAATACTTTTGACATATCCGCAAAAAAAGTAATTACAGCAATGAATAAGTTAACCCCGGCAGGGATTACGAAGCCAGATGAAAGAGGAAAAAACAAAAAAATCAAGAAGAATCCATTGAAATAGATTGAGATCCTATAAAGTTGCTATTTATCTATTAATTGCACTCTAGGTCAACTTAGATCGGATACCATGAAAATAATTCAAAGTAAAAATCTGAACTTACGAAATAAAAATTTTCACTAAAGAAATATATTTTAAACCTTTCTAGCAGACAGACAGCATGAATGTGTACGGTTTTTAATAAAGATGTTAAGAAATCGGATATTACATCTAGGAGGGGCGGGACAAAATGAGCATAAGCATTATCTATTGTTAATAATTTGTGAACTTTTCTCCAGTGACGTTGTGTCATATCATACATTACTTAATTTACAAACTTCCTCGAAACATAAAACCTACCATGTGAAGAAGGTTTGTGAATCGATTATAATGAAGTTAATCTCATTTAATTTTAAGGTACATTTAGAAGTCAACAGTGGGCTCAGTGTTTTTTATAGACATGTACTCGTATATACCTATATGTGGTCAGACTCTTCTCAATGTGAATGTGGTGGTGAGAAAGAAAGAGAAAACCACATCCTTCGTAAATGCCCATCGCAGTGTTACTTACCCCGCTAGTGCTGGACACGTTGGCGTCCTCATTGGGGCGTTTTTAAGTTCGCGGAATCGGGGGTAAGACGTGGAAATAAAAATACAAGTTTATTTTTCCTTTTCAATATATTCACCTGCAACCCTAATACATTTTTCAGATCTTTCAAGTAGCTTATGTATACCCTCGAAAAAAAATGTTTTTTCTTTGTCTGAAAAATAAGCTGAAACTGCTTCCTTCACTTTTCATCGCTTGAGAACTTATTCCCCCGAAGTTCTTTTTTCATTTTTGGAAAGAGATAATAATCACTGGGAGCCAGGTCAGGACTGTAGGGTGGATGAACCAAAATATCGAAGCCCACCTTATGCAGGGAAGCCAACGCAACACGGCTCTTGTGCACAGGCGCGTTGTCGTGCAGAAGGAGGACACCTTTGGTTAATTTTCCCCTTCTTTTTGCCCTTATTGCTTCCTTTAATTGCTCTAAGATTGAAACGTATTATTCTCCGGTTATGGAGACACCTTTATCTTTATAATCTATCAACAAGTTTCCTTCTGAGTCCCAAAAGATTGTCGCCATGATTTTTCCCGCCGACTGTGACACCTTAAATTTCTTTGGTGGTGGTGTGCCTTTTTTGTGCCACTGCATATAATCTTGTTTGGACTCAAGTTCATAATGATGAACCCAAGTTTCATCCCCAGTAACAGTTCGAGTCAATACTCCATCCTGGTCTTCATTACAGAGGTCCAAAAACGCGCGAGAACACTCTACGCGCTGTTGTTTTTGAGGCGGCGTGAGCATTCTCGGCACCCTACTTGCACTGACTTTGGTCATGCCGAGATGATCGTGAAAAATTTTAAATATGGTTGTATCGGATACTCCAACCATTTCTGCGAGCTGTTTCTTCTTTAGTCTAGCATCTTCCAGTATTAATTTTTCCACTTTTTGAATGATTTCCGGAGTGGTCACCTCGATCGACCGTCCTGGCCGAGGATCATCTTCAAGTGAGGCCCTGCCTTTCTTAAAAAGGGTATGCCACTGAAACCATGGTTTTACCGGGGCAAAACTCCCCGTAAACGGATGACATCTCTTCTAGTATGGTTTGAACCGATTTACCTTGCTTGGTAAGGAACTTTATGACAGCGCGGTGCTCGATTTTCTCCATTTTTCACAATGTTCTTCCCAACTGAGTTGTTTGATCGACGATAATTCAAATAGTAATGGCCGGATTAAAACAAATAATTCTATTTATACTAATAATGAGCTACTTAACCAGTTACGATTAAGGAAAGTACCCTCATTTATTAATTACCTACCCATTCCGCGAATATAAAAATGCTCGTACAACGACGACGTCGCAAGTGCAATAACTTCATAGTTCCCCGCTTTGCAGGCTTGAACGCTTATATGCATCAGGGTATACGTACATCTGATGCCTTGATATCTCTTTCTGACAACGCCGTTAATGGCAAAAAAAACGACATGCAATTGTATATTTTTTTGCTTTTTCACATGCTTTTTAGCACTTTGTTTTTATAGCCATACGAGTAAATATATAATAAGTCAAGAATTCTTCTGCAGTTGGTATTTTGTTTAACCCAACAGTAATATTCTCGTCCTCTCGGCGTGGTTACCCGACTGTCCAGTTCGACGGTCATCGCTTTACTAAACACCTGGAGAATTTTTCCAAGATTCGCTGGACTTGCTACAGGAAGCGTAACTACGGGTGTCGCGCCGCCGTCACCACCGTCGATGACGTCATAATCAAATATATAAATACTCACAACCATGAAAGACCGTATCAGAACACATACTTCTATTAGTCTTTAACTACGTACGCAGTACTGTGGACGATTAACTATGCAAATAATGAAATAACATAATAACTGAGAAAAAAATCCGTAGGCGGCATACTTAAATTATGTAGCTAAACGATACGGCTGTACAGTGTATGCTTATAGCCAGCGCCATGGAGAATGGTGTTGCTCATAAACGAACAGAATGCTAAGTGCGAATTGCAATCGAATGACTTTACTACCGTGTGAATCGAGTCCAGCGCACGTTTTGTACTACACACTAAACAAAAACGTGTACACAAAACATTGTTTCGCTACACATTTTTACTGATAAGCATGCAGGAGACACGGGGCTTATAAACACAAACATGTAGCGGAACAATATACTGTGTAGACGTTTTGGTGTAGTGTGTAGGATTAAACACGCGCTGGAAACCCAGCTTAACTCGATTCACGCGGTAGTAAAGTCATTCGATGGCAACTCGCACTTAGCGTTCAGTACGTTTATGAGCATTTACATTTTATTTCACCAGGAGTAAGTATCTGGTGCTAGCGATACGTGTGTTACTACGGTAAGTAGTAAATTTCAATACCAGTACAAAATCGGGTTATTTAATTAGTTTTATTTTTTCAGTATGAAAAAAGCTTAACGATATCAATGCTCACATCATTATCTCTTATTGTGAGATAGTTTATTTATTTTTTTACCCTACATACTGCTGTTTGGAGGCTATGATTATGAGAGTTTTTATTTCTTTATGGAATTAATCTGTCGGTTATTCCGATTATAGTATTTATTGAAGTGAGCAGTTTGTTTGTGATTTTTCCTTCCTCTAGGGATTTCTATCAGATTAAAGTAAATAGTGAATAAACTCTGGTTTCAATGTCTAACATTCACGACTTCGAGACTTGGAAAACTGGTAATATTTTTCTGTAGCTTCCGGTCCTGTGTCAAAATATCTACGGACTGCCGGGGTTATATCCTCCCTTTTTATATCATGTTCAGGAAAACCAAAGAAAAATGGCTCTCGAAAGTTTCTGTACTAAGTTTAGATATGTTTAAAAATAGATGACAACAATGAGGGCGTTGAGGAGACAGAGAGTGACCAGTCACAAGACACGGATGATGAGGAGGAGTATGTTGTAGGAGAGCAGCAAGATGAACCATCTCTATCGGCTTCGGACCTCAGCAAGCAGACTGCTCGGATGTTGCTGGTGAGTGTAAACTAACTGTTTGTAATTTATAGTCCATACAATGATGTATAGATAACTAATAATTAAACAGCAGCAATTTGTGTGTACTAGAGAAAAAAGGTTTTGATTATATTTCTTAGGACCTCCTTAGACTCGTCAAAATAACAAAAAAATATACAGTGTTTTCCTTTGTCTGTCTGTCTGTCTGTCTGTCTGTCTTTCTATGATATCCACTGAACGTATTTAGGTGAGGTTTTAATCTACAGGAAAAATTATAATATACATACATCAGTACACTCGTTTCATATTTTGTCTCTAGTTACATCACAATACTTGCACCCAGACCTAGAACTTAGCTTTAAATTATAAAGATGAAGTCAGTTTAACTAAAGTTCTTAACCCTTACAGGACTGATGGGATATATGTCCCATCTTCTATTGTTTTACTATCGGTTTTTGCAGTCCTGTAATGTTTAAAGTGAGTGGCTAGGAAGTTGAAAGCTTGAACCAGGTTTTTAAATGAAGGTCAAATTAAAAGCACAAATTCTAAACATTAAAATGAACTTTATTAGGTAATTGCATTATTCACTATCTTTGCTAAGATTTCAAGTTATTGTTAAGATTTTTTATTTATTTTATGCTTCAATTAGGATTGGCGGAAAATTTAATCGTGAGCCTTCTTAAATGTTTTGTTACCCCGACCTTATTGACGATTTCGGTTTTTGAGATAATAACATTTAAACGTTTTTGAATTCTGATGAAATATTTTTACAGGAATATCCAGAACCAGACCCTTATGTGGGCTCTGCCTCATCTGATGATTATGAACCATCGGGAGAAGAAAAGAGTAGCAGCTCTTCAAATGACTACATTTCTGATGAAATAGCTGACAGTAAACCGCCAATTGAAAACACACCAGAAGATGAATCCGATCAAAACCAACAGGACCAAATGGCCCCGAACACCACAAAACACGGATCTCATCGACCGCAAACAGACCTATTACCAGGAACTACCACAAAACAAGAGAATCTCCAACCACGAATAGAATCGACGCCGCAACAAAAACAGAACCCTCTTCAGCTGAAATCGAACTTTATACCTTCAACGACCAAAGGACAAGAATCTCATGCTGTAAATTCAGACAATTCGGTCAGAAAAGGACGTAACCAAAACTGTTGTTTCTATTGTGAGACGCATGTAGTGAACTTTGCTAGACATATAATAAGGCGACACTATCTTGAAGCTGATGTCAAAAAAATATTAGCTTATCCAAAAAAAAGTAAAACAAGGAAAAGTCTACTCACTGATTTGAGAAAAAAAGGAAATTATGCCTCAAATATTATAAATTGTGAACGACCAATGAAAAAGGCAAAACATACTGATGATACTGATTACCTGCCATGTATAAAGTGTTTAGGATTCTATGCAAGAAAACATTTATGGAAGCATAAGAAAAAATGTAACCCAGAAGAACACTCAGGGTCACGTGCGCAAGCAGAAGCACAAAATTTCATTTGTCGTCAATCATCGCATACTCCTTCTAAATCACTCCAGTAGGTATTTACCCAAATGCGGGCCGGCAGAATTGCTTTTGTCGCGAAGCAAGATTCTATAATTTGTGCATTTGGAGTTAATTATATGAAAACACACAGAGAAAAATATTTTATAAACGTCACATCAAGAAAAATGAGGGAGTCAGCTAAACTTTAATTGAAGTGCGAAAAATAAAATCAAAAATTAAGAGCTTCCTTGATGTACTCAAGGCTGAACACTACGATACATAGATAGCAGCTACAAAATGTGTAGCCAAGTATGATTCAAATACTGACCGCTACTGTTCGCCAAGCTATGCTTTGAACATTAGCACATCGATTAAGCAATGCTGCAACTTGGCAATCATGAAAATTACAAAATCATCAGAAATGCAAGCTGATATAAAATCTCTCGTTCAATTGATAGAGTAAAATTGGAAATTTGACGTTTCAAGCAATACGGCTGATGATGTTAATCTAGCTAAGTGCAACAAAATTTCGATTTTATCAATTGCAAGGGATTTGAAACTACTCAACGACCACTTGTGTTCAACAGCTAAAAGTGCAGTTAATAAGGTAACCCAAGGCGAAAATTGCTGTGTAGTGGCCTACAATGATCTTTTAGAAACCGTACTGTGTCGTTGTTTGCTTTTTAATAGAACACGTCCAGGAGAGATTCAAAGGCTTCTCCTAAAAACTTATTTAGAAAAAGAAAATAATGAATACCAATATGAGGAGTTCGATTGTACTTTGTCCGCAATCGAAAAGATTTTGGTTAAATATTTTAAACATATCGTGATTCGAAGAAAACAATCCAGCGGAGTTTTTGTACTCTTCAGTAAAGACGTACAGCAAGATATAGACCTGTTGATTTCTTTAAGAAGTAAATACATTGATCCAGACAATGAATTCCTGTTTGCAAAACCGTCCGAAATGACATCATTATGTGGTTATAAAATCCTGAAAAAACATTTAACGTTGTGTGGAGCCAACAATTTTGAGGCGATTGCATCAACAAAACTGAGAAATCATTTGGCTACTCTGACCCAACTATTTAATATGAGCGAGAGCGACATTGAGCAGCTTTCCGACTTCATGGTTCACACAGCTGGGGTTCAAAGAATAAGATATAGATTACCGGATGATATATACCAGACCGCAAAAGGTGCCAAGCTTTTGATGTTGATGGAAAATGGTCAAATCGATGCGTATAAAGGAAAATATTTAGATGAGATCAATCTAAACATGGAGGAAGACCTAGAAGGTGTAGGATTAACAAGAGACCACATTTTAAACTTCACTGAAACATTTAATACAGAAGAGGCTACACCTCAAGATATGGAATCTGTCATAGCCACACACATATTGGCTACTAGAGCTCCGGATCTCGAAACTCAACATCCTAGTAACGCTACATCCACTAATGAACCATTAGTGGATCTATGTAAGAGAACTCCAGGTATATCCTCAAAAAAGAAAAGAGTCTTGGTGCCATGGACGACTGAGCAAAAAAATATTGTAATAAACTACTTTGAAACAAATATAAGGTCCAAAAAGTCTCCGAAGCGTCATGAATGTGATGCCTTGAAAGCGCTTTACCAGGAATTATTACACAACAAAGATTGGCTCAAAATAAAAGATTTTGTCCAGAATGCTTACTGTAAACCTTAGGATTTAATATTCAATTTTATTTCAGTAATAGACATTTTTATCCTACATATAAGATGGCGTTTCTTGGCGTAGGTACACAAAATGGAATTTCATTTATCTAAAGGACTCATAGAGAAAGGGTTTTTTAATGCAAGTGCTCGTAAAGTCCTATTTTATATGAGTCTCGACTGTTATCAAAGTCAAATTTACCACACTAGTGTTTTATTTTTACGGTTCCGTACCTCAAAAGAAAAAAACGGAACCCTTATAGGATCAATTTGTGGTCCGTCTGTCTGTCTGTCAAGACCCTTTATCTCGGGAACACGTGGAGGTATCGAGTTGAAATTAAAACCATATAAGTACTCAAGTCTACAGTCCCTTTAAGCTGTGAAAATATCGAACTTCTAAGTTAACGTAAAAAAAAGATACGACCGTTTATGCCGCAATAACGTATATTTCGACACCGTCAAGGGAATCAAAATTTATAGGGTATTTCCCGTTGACCTAGAACAATGAAATTTGGCAAGTGATACCGTCTAATACTACAAGTATAGCAAAAATCTTAAAACTATACATTTGTAATTAGGTCATAAAAAATCATCGAGGTTAAGCGCGGTCATAATTGTACGGGTGATAAAATCATTTTGTAGATTTTTAAACTTTTACTAATTTGTACGGAACCCTCGGTGGGTGAGTCCGATTCGCACTTGTCCGGTTTTTTATTTTTTTTTTCGTTTTGTTCTCCCACATCGTGGGAAAGGGAATTTGGCCTACACAGCCATGTCTGTGGTATTTTAATTTTTTTTAATTGATTGGAAGAGGTTGCCAGTCTTATTTTGTGTACAATAGATATACTTGACAGAAATGAGCTGGTTTACAGTTTGATGCGTTCGTAGGCTGCGTTCAGTTTAATCGTCGGACGACAACCACCTACCACTGACAGCAGGACAGGTATGTTATGTATGACTGAAACCAGCCTTCAAATGCATCAAACTGAATGCAGCTTATTTCCGTCAAGTTGGCAACTTGCGTGCAAAGAAAAAGAATGCCCGCCTAAAATTCATTTGGAGTATTTATTGTTTGTTTGTTTCTTTAATTACGTTTAATTTATTTACTCACACTATGCATTGAAAAGCGTAGTATGATACATTTGGGTAAGGGCAATAACTTACTCGTAACATTTAAAACGCTTATCGCTCGTGTTTCAATTTCAAATCGTGCCTTTTAAGCTATTGCCTCCTTACCGCACTTATAGAATAAACTACTATAGTATTTAGCAAAGATTAATTTCTTATAATATTAATTTCCAAAGAGAAGGAAATGTAAATAGAAAATAGATTAGTGAAAACATTATGTTGCTTAAAGGCCCAGTATTTAGGACACGTCAAGACTTTGAACACGCTAGCGGTACAAATCGAAATTCAGTAAATAGCAAATGCTGTTAAAGTAACGAAAATCGGAACGATAGATCTTTAGGCAATATGAATCAATTTGACTCGTAGCACGAAAAAATAAAAAAATAGGGTCTTACGATGACGTCATCTATTTTGTATGGAATTTTTTATTTGTTACCTATCGTGTGTGGTCTAAAATGAAAGGACTTTTTGAGCTCATTCTAAAAAATATATCACATAATTACATTTCATTCACTTGTTTTAAATTAAAATGAAAACCATTTTCAAAACATATCTAGTTTGGGCTCTTCCAGATACGATACGGTTAAATATTTTTCTGTAAAATATGCCTCTAATGATACGTAATATCCCCAAATCAAACCTGAAGAAAGAAATTTTGAAAATATTTACATTTAGCTTTTTTTTTCATTTTGTTACATTTTGGTATGTTTTGAAAATTATTTGTGTCATATTTATGTCATATATTTTTAGAATGAGCTCAGAAAGTCATTTCATTTTATACCACACACGATAGGTTGAAATTTTTCCCATACAAAAAAAAGATGACATCATCATAACACCCCTATTTTTTTTATTTTTTCGTTCTACGAGTCAAATTCATTCATATGGCCTAAAGATCTATCGTTCCGATTTTTATGCCTTTAACACCATTTGCAGCCATTTTGGGCGCACAGTAAGTGCAAGAATCAGAAATAGCAACAGTGGATCTGCGATCAACCAATAATCAAAATATCTACTCGCTGCCGAGTTGCTATCTTCACGTATGAGGGCGAAATTATTGAAGTAAACGATATGCATAACTATACAAAATTAAGACGAAATTAAAAACATTGTGTGTGTAAGTAAATATAATATGTTTTGTAAAAATATCGAAGCGTTATTTTTTTGCGACCTCAAAAACAATATGCTGGTTAATCATTTTAATTTATTACAGTTTAAAGTACATGATCATGTTGCAATGCCTTGCAATGGTTGATTAGGATAAAATAGTAACCGACTTCAATTGTTTCAGCAGACATTCACTAAAAAGTTTAAAATAATTATATAATGACGATGACCCATGGTACCGAAATAACACTTTTTTCGACTTCTTTCTTCCTGAAACATTTTTTTAGAAGTCGGCGCTCTCTTTATTGCGCCGACTTCTAGTTAACATATGTTCCAGAAAGAAAGAAGTCGGCAAAAGTGTGATTTCGGTACCATGGGTCAGTATATAATTATTTTAAACATTTTAATGAATGTCTGCTGTAAAATTTGAAGTCGGTTACAATTGTTTGGTAAAATGTTTCCTTTTATTTATTTTTTTGGTGTTTTACTCCATAGCTCCAGCATTTCTTAACCAACTGGAAAAAAAATGTTTGTAGAGTTTGCTTTCAGGTAGATCCCATTATGGTTTGGTCGTGATATGCAGTTGGTAAGATGGTCTTTAGAGATAAGCAGTAGAACTCCTCAACGGATGATGGCATATCACTCAATATTGAGGCAGACGCTCCAGACCAGGATGCTGATTCCAGAGTAGTACATAGTCGAATTGAGAAACTACTCCTTTTTCGAAGTCGGTTAAAAATACAGTCGAATTGAGAACTTCCTCCTTTTTTGAAGTCAGTTAAAAATAATGGTAATACAAATTTACTCGTCAGGGGATTTCGTTTTAAATAATGAAGCGTTCTGGAAACAAACTTGCTGAAGAAAGCTATTAAACAAAATTAATTCGAATATCAAACCGCACATACCCTGTGGTGCTAGTAAACTTTTCAAAGCAGGTACGAAATAAGTAGCAAAGAAAAGTACACAAGAGCAGCTCCGCATATAACATTTGCTTACTTTCAGAGGCGGCAGTGTTCACCACGTCCAGGCGAGGCAAGCCGGTGATTGACATCGGCAGCTACAGGTACACCTGCGAGCGAGGAAACCCTCTTGGGAGGACAGTCTGGAGGTGCACTAAGAGGACAGCATTTGGCTGCAGAGCTATTGTGGTCACTGTGGATTGCGATATCATCATAAGGAGGAATGAACACAATCATAGCTAAAACTATGGACCCTTACTATTTATTCGAACAAAGATCTTGCTTGCTATCTACTGTTTAACTATAATAAGACCTCAATAGATTAATTATACTATTTGCTGACGTTTGTACTATAATATAATAAAAAACATTAACTTGACGTTAAATTATGAAATAAAAATTAAATGAAATGGCTTACTATAGGGCAAAAGGCAGACTTACCTCTTTATCATCTGGGTCTATTATAGCTGGCAGAATATTTCAAATCATTGAAGTTAAACAGAATACCGTCTGTGCTTACTTTTTAAGTCCAAGCCAAGAGCATTTCTAGCCATAAGTTCTGGACCTCTTTACTACGTGGGCCTGTTCACTCAGTTCCATTTACGGTGACAGATTTACATATCAACAGGTTCTCTCCGAGTAGTTCTTTTTGTTAACTATCAGGATGAGAAGAGGTGGCTTAAAGCAACCTTGGAAAACAACAGTGGAAACAGCAATGTTGTGGGTTAAAAATAATACTGTGGAACAATTTGCTTTACTATCTATAAAATATGCAGCCTTTAAAAGATAAGTTATTTTAATCTGGACCCTAGAAAGTATTGAAGGTCTTTTTAAAGTGTACAAAAAAATTTATTAAATTTTAGCCACAAGGTCCTGTCCTAAACCATTGTATCCGTCTGAGCAAGGGTTTGACGACTTAAAACTTACTATAATTAATAGTATCTTAGGAGGTTAAAAATAAGTGATTCATGCTCCCCCAAATACCGCAGATGTTAATATTTACTTTCTGTCGAACCGTTACCACGAGTCCTGTTACATAATTGTTTTAGACATTGACTTTTGAGTTAATCATGATTGCTTGTGTTTTAATGTTAATAAAGATATGAATTGCTATATTTTGGCTTTTTATTTATAATTTGCATTCAAAGAAAGAAGGAACAAAATATTCAGATATTTTCAACGTTTGTATTTCGGACTTTTCAATGAGATTGTTATCAGTCAATGTTCCATTCATCAAATTCAATGTTCATTTACTAATTACGTTTTATATAAAAGTTTGTTTCTTGTTCGTAATTAATTATTAAAACTCTAAGTTCTGTGTTCATTTACTAATTTTTATATAGTTTGCTTGTTTTTCGTAATTAATTATTGAAACATCAAGTACTTTGAAAAAAACGTCAGTTTAGGTCACTTGCTTCAGACAGCTCTTACTGGTCCCGTGTTCGAATCCCGGTTCAGAGCACCCCACGTTCTGATGTATTTTTTTATTACAGAAAATAACCATACTATAATGATATAATGTAAATTTTTAATATTGCATCAGCTTTTCATATCGTTTCTCTCTCTTTTAAATTCTGTTGGCTAAGACACAAGAAGACGAGATGCAATGATATAATGTTAATTTGTTATCTCCTTGCGATGGATAAATCACCAAGTGTTTGAAATATAAACATTTATTTCTATCATAGTTTTAATATTTTAAGAGTAAAAAAATACTTCATACACAAGTTCCGAAACATTTACCTATTGATATTTATTTATTATCACTCCCAAACTTTGACGCGCTTTATCTCTGTTATTTTTTGTTTGATTGACAAAAGAAAAAATATGTGTCCAGTATTTTTTGATAATCTAAATGATGGACTAAATATGTAGAACGACCAAAATCGTACGATTTCAACTGTCAAATGCCGATCATTTGATTAGCCAAATAGCCGTATGACAATCGAATTTAATGACGATTGTTTTACACAATTCGTCGTCCGAATTACGAAGGGGCGTATCTGATTTTTATAAATTTTACAGTGGAGCCATTTTTAACAAAATGTACCGTATTGTTCGATCATTACTTAATGCCTATGGGTGTTACGGGGCTAAATTATCTTATTTAAGAAAATCTGCTAACTGTCTATACATGTACATATACCAATACGATACATTTGAGGGTGCTAAGCACAAAGCAATTCACTTTGATATTTTTTAAGGTGGATGTGACGGTTCTCGTTCCCAAACGCACGACTTACGATTGTTTTTCTTATCTCTTAAAATACTTCAAAAATTTTAACGTCATAAAAACCAAATAGCGCTATTTGAAGGTAAAAAACATCCGATACTTCATCATTATGAACATATAACAAAGATATTCCACAAAGTCGCACCTTCCCTTTACAAAAATTCCCACGACTACAGCCCTTGGGTGACATTTTAGTAATATGATTAGTTTTAATCAATAAAATTTGTGTAAGTTAAAATTAATGAATTCAAAGAAAATGTTTTAAATGGAACTATTTGTAATGAAACATCGGTGTATATACTGTTTTGTTTATATATTATTTCATTTGCTTACATTCAGATTTTTTGGGGTGAATTCTGTAAATGAATGTTTTTCACTAGTTAAGATTTGTCTTCAGAGTAAAAGTTGTTTTATGCTTTTCAGTAACTGAATATTCATCCAGTATTATCATACAGTAATTTCCTGTTTTTACAAAATGCAAGGTTGTTTTAATGTTAATTCGAGGATATTTTTATTGTCAGTGTTGGAACTGTTAGTGGTGAAGTCTCGGTACTCGGGGAAGCAGCTGGTGATCTTGAACGACTACACGTACTACTGCAAGCGGCAGTGCAAGCTGAGCAAACACAACGTCTGGCAATGTTCCACTCACAACTACAGGGGCTGCAACGCCAAACTGATGCTGGATCACAACTTCGTAATACTTGACCTGAAGAACGAACATAATCATCCCCCTGCCAAGTATGTTGTGCGTAACGAACAATTTGTTAAAGTATAGCCATACATGATTTTGATCGAAACAAACGTTAAGTAGACTATACAAAAAAAAGTTTAGAAAAGTAACGTTATAATTATAACGCAGAAATTGCGGTATGTGCATAATTTTTACCTATATATTGTCTTGTTGTGCATTTTTAGCAGTAATATAAAAATATTATACGTTGACTTATTTAGGCAATGTACAGTCTGTAAAAAAAGAGTTGAATATTGAAGGGACTAATTATTTTTTTCGCCTGGTTACACATTTTGTGGTTACACCAAACAAACAAGTAAAACATATGTCAAATCGAGTTTACCGCATTGTTATTTCATAAATATGTCGAATCGAGATGTGGAGCCACCAGCCGACAACAATTATTTTGGAACGAATTACGAAACGGATCTGTCATCGAATGAATTTCCGAACTAAATTGTCATTAATTGTGCATTCTTTCTTTGACTTGCAGTTCCTTAAGATTGCCAACAGATGGCGCTGTACGCCAATAATTTGTCTGTGGTGATATTTTAAGCTAGCAATAATTTTAGTTTCTGTTCTGAGTATTTTGTTTTGTAAAGTTGGCTAGACTGATTATTGTTACCTAATCAGATTTGAAACATTTGTTTTGTTTTGTTGGTAGACTGTACCTAATTCTATTTTATAGGTATGTATAGCAGATTTAGTTCCGCCCTCTCAGAGACAGGAGGCGCTACTTATCATATGTTCTCATTTTTTACGCGAGATGGCTCTCTTTTCCTGTATAGGAATGGTTACTATACTCTTTGGACCGACTGGAGAAGACATCCGACTGGAGAAGACATCCGACTTTTGAAATGAAATAAGCTAAACACCTTTGTTTGGTGTGTGTTCGAAGTAACTGTGTGCGAAGAAACTTGTCTGTTCCCACTATTCTTACTGTAATTTCATCATGTCAATATCGCCTTTTATCTAGTGCATCGCGTTATATTTTAAGTGTGTAACATTAAATTATCAATATAGACACTGTGAACCATCTGACTGTGCTATTATCTACGAGATCAACGTATCAACGACCACGTGGCATGTGACTCGAACTATCGGCATCCTGACATCACTCCCACACCTGAATTCTTCAAATATATTACCTAAATTATACTACTTGAACGTTTATAGCAGTGTAACTATGTAGGGATACCCTCATTTCATTTCAACTCTTTTTTTAACAGACTGCAATGTACAAGACAGAGGTCTTAGATATCAACAGTAAATTTTATTTTTGTTACTTTAATCTGTATTTTTATACTATTCACATCGGAGACTACATGTGATCAATGAAATCTCTATATGAGGATGTACTTCATAAATTTCAAATCCAACTTGTTAGAAATCATTTAAATTATAGTACAGTTTAATACGTTCTACAAAGAGGAAAGTTTTATTAATCGAGTTGTGGTTTTATAAAGCGAGACTACATATATCACACCTGTCAAATTTTCACTAAAATATTTCAGGAATAAATCTGCCCTTGCCTTATATGTCTATTTTGTACTCTGTGTATTTAATTTGCTTTTTGTGCAATAAAATCATTAATTATTTTTTGGTTCTTTAGTCCACAAACAGCCTTAGAAACTTATAACACTTTGTGAGGAATCCAAAAAATCTAATCTCATTTGTGTAAATCGTCACTTCCGGTGGCGGTCACTGTTTTCGCTTTTCCACGAAAACGTTTTATTTTTTTAATCGACGTATTTTCCAAAATGTCAATAACAACGGTATCTTATTGAACAACAATAATGTTGTGGGATGATTTTATTTAGAGCAGACCTGCACAGGCACCGGTCAGTGTAACTTTTAAAATGAGAAGGACTTAGTTTCTTTTCTATGGAGCTTCCATCCATCCTGCTACATCCACTGCTGGACTTTCTAAGTTACGGAACTCTTGGCGATCTTCTTGGAAGAAGTGCCCATACTCTCTCACACACGTTGGGAAGGTGGTGAGCGAAATAATATGCAACTTAATAGGTGTGAATTGACAGATATATCCTAGTGGGTAAGAAGCAAAACAGGTCGACCAGTTATCTCTTTCTTTAGGACTGATCAGCCTTTAGTAATTCTATTGGTTGATTTATTTTTCTGCGTGCTCAGATTCATTCGTTTTTAAATGACTCTTCAACGAAAGCCAAAAAGTGGCATTTTTGAATAAAAAATCTCGTTCTTATCATGAGAAACGAATAATTATTGATTAAAAACTTAGCAAAAATGTTTTTATTTCTAGTTCAATTTGTCCGCTCTAGACGTGGTAAAAAAGAATTATTGTACTACGAGGGGTACACATTTTACCGAGTAGAAGAATGGAAAAGGTGCACACGAATGTTATGGCATTGCAACACTCATCATCAGAAAGGCTGTCACGCATTCGTCACCACTTTTGTTGACAACATCGTGAAAGTCAACAATTCTCATCCGCATGAGCCTTGTGCTGATGTGGTTGTTCAAAGTGAGATTAATAATCTGATTGATTAAAGTATAATGATAAATAAACAAAAATCAAAATAAAAATTAAGTTGAATGTTTTGTTTTTTCACGATCTTTATCAATGACATAGGAGCTTGTTTCCAGAGTGCTGACTTCCTATTGTTCGCAGACGACATGAAGATTTTCCAAGAGATACGTCGCGATCAGGATTGTTACCACTTGCAAGAAGATCTTTTAAGGTTTGAAAAATATTGTAAGATTAACAAACTAGATCTCAATATATCCAAATGCTCGCTGCTGTCGTTCTCACGAAAAAAACACTAATTAAATCATAGATATTCTATAAACGATCAATTCTTAACCCGAGTGGACTGTATGCGGGATTTGGGCATTGTTCAGGACTCCAAACTGCTTTATGATAAGCACATTGACCACATAATTAAGAAAGCCTCTAAAGCATTGGGTTTCCTGATGAGATCTTGCGCCGATTTTAAAAACGTTAAAGCCATCAAAGTCTTTTATTGTTCTTACGTTCGCAATGTCCTTGAGTATGCCTCCTCAGTATGGAACCCGCGTTATGCATACTATATCGATAGAATTGAATCTATTCAAAAGAGGTTTATGAGGTACTTGCAGTTTAAAACCAGAACTAGTGATGATTGTTATTATAAACGATGCGTAAGGCATCACATTCTCCCCCTGGAACTTAGACGAAGGATTAGCGACATTATTCTTCTCTCTAAGATAGCAAATGGATACATTGACTCTGCAGACCTTTTATCACGTATAAAACTTGAGGCTCCTTACTCTACTCGGAGATCTATGAGTCTGAATATCCCTTGCGCGCGCACTAATTATCGCCAAAATTCCTACTTTATTCGAGCATGTTCCCTTTTCAATTCAGTTAGTGATAGAATCGACTTATTCTACTCCAAGCGTAGTGAAATGGTAAAACTTTTTGTTGATGATTTTTGTCATCACGTCAGTCAACCAAGTTAACTTCTTAGTTATAGATAAAATCCATAAAAAAAAACTTTAATAATTTAGAGCAATAAATGTAACCTATCTGTATTTTATCTAAATATCTGTTCTCCTAAGATCAATGTAATCTACTTTAGTGCTACCTGTGAGACTATTTCAGCTTATTTGTGTTCATCTCTCCATATTGTATAAAATATAAAAGCTGTATGTTCTCCATATTATAAAAATAAAATAATAAAATAAAATAAATAAAAAAATAACTTTTTGTCCCATTTCTCTATTAATCTAGAGCTAGTCGATCGCTTGTCGCCAAAATTGTTCAAATTATAAGTTTGGCAACCCCTGCTCTAGATATAATTGTGGTTTTTTATCATTTACTAAAATGGATTTTTATTTATAAAATGGAGTATGTAAGTTTACAGTCCGGGAAAGGGATGAAGTCTTACGGATAAATGAGAAACGATACAGGTCATCCAACTCGCTTACTTCCCAGCGCAATCCCTTTTCCGAACTATCGACTCGTTATAAAAAAAAATATTCCTTTATACTAGCGCCCGTGATACGATCCTGCCACTTTTTTCTTTCAGTGTCATTTGTTAAATCTCAAAAGGGAAAAATGTTGATCAGCGTGGGAGGCTACAGGTTCCGAGGTCAACGAGTGTCAGGGCTGAAGAAACGGTGGCTATGTTCCACTCACCACAACAAGCAGTGTCGAGCTCTCATACACACGTACAACAACGAAATTATTAAAATTCATAATGTTCATAATCATTAAACAATTAAATGAAATATAATATATCTATGAAATTAAAGGAAAAATAAAAAAATATGTCAAAACAAATAAAACATTACATATTTACACAAAGAAAGAGGTCTATTTATAATTTACAAAACTAACCTATTTATTAATTTTGTGACACAGTGGCACCACTTAGCAACCGTGATGTATCTATTGCGTGAGTTTTTTTGCTAATAAAGATTGACTAGCTGCTAAAGACTGCTAAAGGTGCAACCGCTTTCTCCACCTAGATCTGGGCTATATATAGAGAGCGAACCAAAAGAATGCCCCCCGGAGGGAAAGTACCTTAAATATTAAAGATATCATATTTTACATTTATTTTATTTTTCAAGTTAAGGAAAACAGACTACAAAGAATTAAAAAAAAATCACCTGCCTAAACTAGGTGCCGAATCGGACAAATTTGTAAAAAAAATATCCTGTATTTTTATGATACCGATCGAAAGGTTCAAGCATAAAAAAAGCATCTTCTGGTTAACATGGTATCGTGTTAAAGAAATACCATGAAATTTTAACATTTTCATAACAAAACCCTTAAAGGTATCCTAAAATTCAATATTGTTAGAATTAGAAGTACGGAAAAGACGCAGGAAAAACGAATTATTAATTTTCCCGAACAACATTTTAAAATAGCTCATCGATACAGTGGAGGATAAGGATCAAATCAGAATGTAAAATTGTAAAATGTTGCTCAGGAAAATGAATATTATATTTTTCCTGCGTCTTTTTCGTATTTTTAACAATATTGAATTTTTGGAACTCTTTATTATTTTTGTCATTAAAATGTAAAATTTCATTGTCTTCCTTTATTTTACGATACTATGTTACTCGGAAGAATTTGGTTCATATGTTTGGCCCTTTCGATCTGTATCATAAAAATACAAGTTGTTTTTTTCACATTTGTCCGGTTCGATTCCCGGTAGAGCTAGGTGATTTTTTTAATTCCTTGAATGTAGTTTTTCTTATCTTTAAAAATAAAATAAAGGTTCCTTAAAGTAAAATTCGCTATCTTCAATATTTGAGGTACTTTCCCTCCAGGGGATATTCGTTTGGTTCAACCTGAACCTTGGTTGACGATTCAGTCCAGATCCGTAGTCAAATAGTGATTGATCAAATAGTTACAAAAAAAAATGTTACAAGAAATATTCGGTGGACAAGTATGTTGAAAAATTCAACGGTCTAGGAAAAATACCTCGCTGGCGCAGTTGGTAGCGCGCTTGTCTTGATAACAAAAGGTCGCAGATTAGAATCCTAAAACGAGGAATTTTTTCAAATTCTTGTTTTTAATTTGTTTCTAATTAATCTTTTCTAGTTTGTAATGCACTCAATGAATTTCACTATACAAACAGAATTTTAAATATGTTATTATATAAAAATGTGTGGTACTTAAGGTCTTAAAAATGGTAATTTGCATTACTTAACCTGTCACTTTACAGTATTAAAAGATGCATTAAACGTCGAAACAAAAAATAATTTGTGCAACTAAGATTGAAATAGATTTCTATATTTTAAACACTTTGCGATTTATCTATTGCATTGTGATACAAATTAATATTAGTATTATTGCAAATATTAGGTTCAGATCTCTTCACAGTCATCAAGATTTACTTTTCCTCTCCGTTTTTATACCGCAATGATATAAATGCCTGCAAACAAATTATAATTTTAAACTATATAAAATTGGACCTTTTAATTTAGTGGTTACTCGTTTCAGCTGGCGAGTCTTATTTCATTACGTCATTAAAAGGTAAACCCCTCATAAAAATTGGAGGATACACTTTCAGATTAAAAAGTACAAGTCAAAGTAGAAAGAGTCGATGGACCTGCTCTACTCACGATACCAAAGGGTGTAAAGCTTATATTCATACAATCGACAGTTTGATTGTAAAAATTCAAAATGAACATTGTCACTAATGGTAAATAGTCTTGAATGCACTGTTGTTTTATTTGTGTTACATTTATAATTAAGCCTTATAGTATAATTATGGAACGCTGGAAAGCCAGGTCAACAAAAACTTTGCCTACGCACGATGCACATTGCCATTTAAGCCCTAAAGAGGGCAAACTTGACACAAAGTAGAAGTTGCATCCCAGAAATGTGTAGTAAGTAAATACTCATGTACTTCTAGTAACTACATATATTAGTTTATGAATTTATAACATCTTTCGTTGGCTTTTCTTGATTTTGCTGCTAAAATATTTTTCGTTATTTTAATTGCTGTTTCCAGAATGTGAGGTGGAGTCAAGTGCTCCTCAGTATCACTTCTGTAAGACATTTCAGACCAAATAATAAATTTTCAAATAAAACTTATAAACAACCAACACAGTAAATGATTGCGCCAAAATCTAGCAATCCAACGCACACCATATATTATGTTGCCAGTGTGCGCGCTGCCACAAAGTATAACCGCAAAAAAACTGTAACATTCTTGGTTGGGCCGCAATTTATTGTTGCTACGAATGTCAGCATCCGCTGGCAGTTCTTGTTGCCGCGTCATAGCCGATAACATAAGAAGCTTGGCGACTGTATGTATTAGATATTAAAACCTTAGACGTGGCTGTAATGACTAAGTTCCCTTTGCCTTCTACAAGGAATTATAGCGGTTAAACCCAGTTAAAACTTAAAAAGAAATTAAAGAAGATACACACGAGCAGAAATGCCTAATTTTGATATCCTGTGGGTATTTTGTTTATTCTGGTTGTTTGCAAAACAGATACTTATATTTATCTTTTTTAACAATGTCTCTCGTATTGGAAACAAGCAATATTTATATTTAAAAGAGCCCGTAGCTTACTGAGTTAAAAGTACCAGGCGTCGATTCTATACGTTTATTGTTAATGTTAGGTCTGCTAGTGATTATATGAACGTCTGTGGTATGCGCATTTCTTCTTGCAGGAGGACCACCAATATGGCGAAATCTTGGAAATGGATGGATTGCGAAAATAAATCTATTTCTTATTTCTTACTTTTCGTTTATAAATTGAAATGGAAATTTTTTCAAACACATTTGTTTTTTACTTTTCAGGTGCTGGTCCCCAATTCTTCACCATCGACAACAGAAGAGTGCTCATCATGAACGGGTTCAAATATGGCGTTTATAAGACTCACAAAACCCGAGTGGATTGGCGCTGCACTAAACACAGGTCTCAGAATTGTAAATCAGTGCTCAAGACTATCAACAACAAGATAATCACCATCTTGAATGGACACTCTCATCCTCCAGACGCGTCCACCTTTCAATAAAGTTTTGTCATTTGTATATTTTATGTAAAAGAAGAAAAATATCACTTAAATAATTTGTTATTTTTAGATTATAATTTATGCCCCCGTATATAGGTAGGTATATTGAGTGCAGGTACGAGTATACAGGATGAACCAAACGAATGCCCCCTGGAGGGAAAGTACCTTAAATATTAGAGATAGAAAATTTTACTTAAAGGAACCTTTAATTTAATTTTAAAGTTAAGGAAAACTGCATTCAAGGAATTAAAAAAATCACCTACGTAAGCCGGGAATCGAAACGACAAATGTAAAAAAAACACAACCTGTATTTTATACCGATCAAAAGGGTCAAACATATGAAATAAATTCTTCTAACTAACATAGTATCGTAAATTAAAGGAAAACCATGAAGTTTTACATTTTAATAACAAAACTATCCCAAAATTCAAAATTGTAGGAAGTAAAAAAAAAAACAGTTTAAATTCTTTGAATGCAGTTTTCCTTAACTTCAAAAATAAAATAAAGGTGTCTGTAAGTAAAATTTGCTATCTTTAATATTTAAGGTACTTTCCCTACAGGGGGCATTCGTTTGGTTCACACTGTATATTAGCAGACCCGAAAGCTTTGTAGAAACTTTCACTGGGTAAGATTGGTAAGCAAGTGATGGCCTAAATTCAAACCAAGAGCTTATCTTCCATTATTGAAGGAAAATAGGTGTAACTGTGTTGTGTCGGATGTCGATTATTTAGAAAAAACCCAAGAATGAAAAAAATGGTAATGTTTTTGAACTCTTTAGATGAACTTTTGTAAAATCATCGGCTAGACTGGATAAGAAGCATAAGTTATAAATGTAATATTTAGTTATTTTAATTTATAAGAAGCATAATAAAACCCAAATACAAATTTAAAACGTAAATTTTATAAAATGTGTAATAAACTTCAGAATATTTATATTTATGTTTTATTTTACAACCTTCCCTTTTTAAACCATCATTTCGATTCCATAATTAATGTCCTTTTGTCAAGCTAACACGATACTTACGTATTAATAGTTTGTTTCTTACCCGAGACATCTAATTCTGCCAACAATTAAGCCCGCTTTAGACGTGGATGAATTCAGTGAAGCTATCCAGGGAATCAATGAGTAATCATCATAGTTTAAAGGCTGTCTTACTTAGTGGACGATAAATAAATTCGATGTGACGATAAAAGCGATGCTTGGGACAAACTATAGGCTTCTTTTTATCCTCAAAAATATGTTTACCTGCAGATGGGGCTGGGAAAGTTCTGTTGGTTCCGCAGAAATTTTCTCGGTATCAGTTTAATTCAAAAGAAGTAAAAAAACTTGAACTTAGGGACATACTCGTGAGCTGAATGAAAAAAAAATGTTTTGTTTCAGATAAAATTTGATATGGAATTTTAATGAAGGGGAACCCTGCGAGTTTCCGTGACAAGAAGTTTTTCATGAAACGTAAAGAAGACTGCTTGAAGCCGCAGTGAAAAAAGATAAGGAACATGCGATTTAAAAAGTTTGTATAAATTATTGTTATTCCGTGTTTTGTGACAAACAACTGACATCTTTCAATCCTCGCACCTACAACTGTTATACCTTTGGGATCAAACATGGCCGCCGTTTTATTCAGATTTCACTTACACACTATTTCTGTGCACATGACTATACAATATAATATAATAGCAGTCAGTGACAATATTGTCAATCGCTCGAACCCCATATCGTGACGTAATATGTCGATTGTCGAATGAGCGCTTGGTCTGTGCTGAGAGAACTCCAGGATGGGCAGCCATTTTTACTCAATTTCAAGGTTTTATTATGATTATACCAATTTTATTATACCAGTTATACCATTTTTTCAAACATTATTTAATTACGAAACGACAATACTTTATTACTAGCCAAATTAATATACTTTACTGACTATACCGTATTCACTCGTTTTATGAAAATTTTTCTGCAAATACGAAATGTAATGGATATAACTGAAATTTACGTTGTAATTTGTTTCAGGTACTATACAATAACTTCATTGCACAGGAAGCTGCATATCCTTAAGGTTGGTCCAATTCTATGTTTTAGTAGCTTTTCTACCCGACTTCATCCGTGATAACCAAATAAAGCTATTTGAATTATTATAACTTGACACAATATATTTTTTTTGAAAATGTGATATTGGTGTATCAGGATCGTGGCAGATCTAAAGTTTGGTTACCCCTCTTGAACACAGGTGCGAGTAGCAGGCATAACTAGGAAGAGTATCCTTGTGAATATAGTCTTTTTAATAAATAAATATTTGGCTCCTTGAAGCTTTTCATTGTTTTTTATTTATTGTAGATGTATATATATATATATATATATATATATAAAAACAGAAAAAATCAATTCAAGATATATTTCGGGCCCTACTGGGCCCGGCGTCAGTTGAAAAATATGTCAAAAGGACAATTCTCCGTAAATTCTCCTCTATAATATGCAAATAGATACACATACTCGTGGATATAATATCTATATTAAAGTTATTACCGGCCATATGAAACAAACATGACATGTTATCTACAAATACAATGTGACTTACATATTTACAAAAAGAAAAAGGTTTATTTACAATTTATTAGACTAGCCTACTTAATGTTACTAACATATTTACAGAAAGAAAGAGGTTTATTTACAATTGACTGAACTAAAATATAGTAAATATAGTCAAAACAATTACTAGTGTTCTAAATGTCATATTTTAAATTTTAAAGCCTTAGTTACTTCTGAAATACACAAGCTACAAGACAAAGAAAGTAATGTATGTATACGTGGATCGCGCACAGTGCCAAAAATAAGAAAGTGGAACTTACCCAACATCAATCCCGGGAATTGCGAGTTCTCTATAAGAAGAATAAGAAATGACCCTCTAAACGGAGGAATACGCTGATCGACATAATATTCAGCGAGCTTTTAAACTTGATCTAGTATACGCATGGAGGAAGAGTATGAGTGTACGTCAAACAAAATTATTAAATTTCTACCAAAAATTACAGCATCCAATCAAAATCAAAATAAGAATGTAACGTATATTTGAGGATCAAATTTGTTCTTAACATCATGTAATTTTGATGTATTATACTTTAGAAGCTAGCAAAGGTTTATTAATTACGTGCAATACACTAACTACGGCAGACCAGCTGCCGGCATCAACCAAAACCAGGACAATTTTTTTCCTCATAAAATACTCAAAGTTACTCATTGCCAGGGCACGCACGTATAAGCTTTCCAGATATCGATAATCAATATTTTTCAGGATATAGAGGTTTACTAAGAAAGGATTTTTCGAAATTCCTCCCTTAAAGGGGTGAAACGGGGTGTGAACTTCTGTGCGTAAAATTGAATAAAGATATATTTTGTTCTTTTTGAGCTATGATTGTTTATTTGGGATAGTTGATAATTATAACTAAATATATTATATCAAAACATTAAAACTCGATATATTTCGGCCCACGCTTTGGAACCGTCATTTGAGTTTTAATATTTGCATGGAAAATTCGTTCTCAACGGGTACAACAGGGCTGTTTTTTAAGTTGTCATTTTACAAAATGTTACGAAGAAAAAAAATATTTTTCGCTAAAAATACTTAATTTATGTGAGTTATTATGATAAAAAATTTATAAAATATGCGTGGCAATCGTCTTATGTCTAAAATTTAGTAAATAATCTGTTAATTCACATAATTTCTCATTTTAGGCATTTTTACTCGATTTTTATTTCATACGCCTTTGGAACAACAGAATTTGATGAACTTTTTTTTTGGTGAATTGTTCAGGTAATGCCATAAAAAAATCGCTTGTGGTCAAGGTATAGTTTGAAATTTTAATAGCTATTTTAGTTTATTTTATATTTTACATTAGTTTCATTTCATTTTATTACCTTATTCGAAATCCCTCCCTCTCACTGCGTGGATCTTTCCGCATAGAGTAACAGTAACCTTTGCAAGCGTGACATATCCTCTTAAGTTGGGGTTAAAGCAAGTAAAAGTATAGTTTTAGATAAAGAAATTTGTTGTGTTTTAGGGTTGAATAGCTCAGAAGATAGTGACAGAGAAGAATCACGGAGAACTACAAGTATAACGATAGAAAAAAAATGCTACCAAAATGAAAAGCAGTGGAAAACAATACAAAGAACAAAAAAAGCTAGAGGAGAACAATACACAACTTACACGGGACAAATAATAAAGGCAAAGACCATTTGCACTGATGAATGTCCTTGTCGTATGAAATGTCATGTAAAGATTGATCAAGAGCAGCGCATCTCCTTATTTAGAAAATTTTATGCCCTAGCTGACATGAAGCTCAAAAATTCTTTATTGTTTTCTTTGATAGAAGTTGTTGGAAGAAAAAGAATTTCTAAAGTAAAGTCTAGGAGGCAAAGGACTTGTCTTTACAGTTTACCTGATATAAGTAGTACAAAAATACAGGTTTGTAAACAGTTTTTCCTAAAAACATTTCAAATAGGCGATCGCAGGATGGGAACAATGATCAAAAAAATGATTAAAATTTAATTCATCAATAAATGTTTTCAAGGAAACTGTTTTTATCAATTTTAGCTCATTATTCTTGTATATGGTATACTATTTTTTGACTTAAACTTGTTTTTTATTACCATTTTGTTCAAAATGTAGCACATAATTTACAAAAAAAAATGTTTACTTCGATAATATCTTAATTAAATTTGATAGCATTGTTTACTGAAACTTACAAAGCTGGACACCAAATACTGAATGGGACTAAGGGTTTGTTAACACGATGTGGCGAGGAGGCGATGACGCAGATGCGACGATCATTTTATCTAATTCTGGTAGAAGTAGCTTTGGTATTCCAAATTCTCCTCTATCTATGCTCATAGATACACATACTTGTGGATATAATATCTATATTAAGGTTATTACCGGCCATATGAAACAAACATTATCTACAAATATATGTATGTATTAACAAAGAAGATAATTTTGAACATCAAAGCGCTCGACAATCACTCACTGTCATTTATAGCAATATTTTACTTCCATTTTTAAACGACTTTTTAAAAGTCCCGACGCATCATGATCTCCATTTTGTTATCGCGGTGATGTTTGAACTTGTATGCTATGAAAAGTGATGGAAATGAAAATATTTTACTCCACGTCTTGTTTTGCCCGTGGAACTAAAATATTTGAGTACAATAACATTTCAGATGTTTTATTCGTTAAGAGTTTCAATAATAAATATTTTTATTTTAAGTGGGTACTAGTACAGTGACAAAGAAATACCTATAAAATTATACACGAAAAAAGAGACGAAAATTGACCGAAGTGAGGAATGCGGAGAAATAGCAAAGTCAAAAACAGTGAATGAATGTTCTTGCAGAATGCAATGTCACCAAAATATAGACAAAGCGCGGCGCACATTTCTATCCAAAAAATTCAATGATCTGGCTGACGACAAACTCAGAAATTCATTTTTGTTTTCTTTGATGGAAGTTGGTGGAAGGAAAAGAAATTTGTATTACTTAACTAATAATGATGGCATAAAAGTAAGAACTTGTAAGATGTTTTTCCAAAAAACATTTAATGTTAATGATCGAACAGTAGCAATAGCGATTGAAAAAATGCTGCGTCTAAGACCTTAAGGAATTGTATTTTTGGAGTTAAGCATAAAAATGGAAATCATAAATAATTCCAATTCACATAAATGTAGATTATTTTGAATAATTTTTATTCGGAAACCCAAAAGTTTATAGCTTAGTTTATAGTTTAAACCATAGGCTTATTTGAATAACATTTCGCTTTTTAATTATTAGTGAGAAACTTATATAAACATTGCACGAAAGTTTTTAACTGTTTAAAAGTATTAAAATGTTATAAAAAGTTGTATAAACTAGACAGAACCAAGTATATACTGAGAAATTATTAATTTAGTGTCTAGGTATGTAGTGAGCAGATAATTCACCAATTTTAAATGTTTATTTTACAAAACTTTTAAATTCAATTGAAATTACCACGACTCGCCATACCGAAACTTCGAACCTAATCTACCGGGTCGCTTTTGCACTCAAGGACTTTTATGTTATCTCACTAAAGTGGAATTTGATCAAAATACTAGGATTGTAGCCTAAAAACCTCATTTAAACGCTTATCTTAACACAGTTACGTCTTTTGCTTTTATACTGAAACATACCTATACATACGTATCTCATATTAGTCTATATCTATAATCCCCAATAAAAAGATCTGAATGGTTATAATATATTATTCTTTAATAAATTATAAGCAATCTTCAATCGCGCATGAATTTCTCAGAAAATCTTACGCAGTTATTTCGTTTTACTCTTCAGCTCTTTTCACTGCCCTTTTGATTTTGATCACATTGGTGCAAAAGAGAAAATTGGAGAGTGTATCGAAGGATAAACATGGTTCGCCTCCGTTTCTGCCTCATCTATCTTATACCGGTTGTAAGTTGACCTAAGTCAATAAGTTAAACCACAAAATCTACTGATTTATACCCAACGACTTTCCCAAAGAAACATTCTCACTTAAATTAAACTACGATTGGATCTGCCCCCACAAAATTCACAGTAGGTTTTCAAAATTAGTAAAGAAATGTGAAGTTATTATGAGACTGCATTAATAACTAGAAAAGGCTAATTAGAAACTAAAGAATCCAGGACCGAGGATTTTTTTCCAAATTCTTGTCTTTAGTTTCTAATTGATCTTTTGATTGATCTTGTTTGATCTTGTTTGTAATGCACTCAAATAATAATATTTAGAGTATGCCAAAGCGACGGTTTATTTTATTTGCATAGGTTTTTTTCTCTAAGACAATTGGTCAGTATGATCAGTAGATTATGTGGTTTCATTAAAATATACCCATTTTTACAGGTATATCTGCAGATGACATTCTGTATGAAAAATGCCCTGAACAAGGTGGCGAAACTCCTCGGTGTTTTAGTTTTAGGTAAAACTGTTCAGAGAAGATGTCGATACTGTCCTCGGGCTAAAGACCGCAAATGCAAGTCCATCTGCAACAAGTGCCGAGTTCACATTTGTATAGATCATCAGTTTAAACTTTGTTCCAAATGTGTTGGTTAAAATAGAACAGTCTTTGTTGGTTTTGAGTTGCAAATTATTTAACAACATTACATAAGTTTACTAGCTTTTGCCCGCGGCTCCGCCCGTGTGTTATTCGGTTTAACGACATGCTTTTTCCGGGATAAAAAGTAGCCTATGTGTTAAGTTAGGGTATAAGCTATATCCATTCTAAATTTCATCCAAATCCGTTCAGCCGTTTCAGCGTGAAAGAGTAACAAACATACACACACACACACACTCACACACACACACACACACACACACACACACACACACACGCACAAACTTTCGCATTTATAATATTAGTAGGAAGTAGGATATTGTTTCACTTCGTTTTTATTTCTAGGAAGTTAAGATCGCTGTTCCCCACCAGCATGTGTTCGTCTTAAGCCTTTTCCAAATTTTGCCACTCTTGGCGTTCCTCCGTCTACCTCATCCAACTCCCACCCGCAACATTCTTCAGATCGTCGGTCCAGCGGGCGCGAGGTCAGCCTGCGCTACGTGGTCTCCATTGTAACGTCGTTCTACCCCAACGGTCATCATCTTGGCGACAAATATGGCCTGCCCACTGCCACTTCAACTTACTGATTCGACAGGCTATGTCGGTTGGTCCCTACGAACAAGAGCAAAAATAATAACGTTTATTCATCTATCACACAATTAGTATGGTAGAAGTCACTTGCTTGATATGAACATTGATTTATTCAATAACAATAGTCTAGCGACTTTTGGTGCGTGCGTCTCATTCTCCCACACGACTCATCCCGTACTGATCTCTCCTCCGTCGATCCAGGGAAATCAAGCTGCGAACATAATGAAAGGCATTAATTTGTTGTTATAATGTCTTCAATGTGACTAAGTTACAATTTGTTTCTTTGCATACTTAATGAATGAAATCGGATCTAAGTCTCAGTTTGGAGCTTGTTTTGGTATTTATGAAGTAAAACGGTTGACAGAATTTTTAAATACTGAGTAAGCTATCTCATTTCAGATATTCCGTAGCTTATCATCCACAGAAATATGATTATTACTAACATAGGTATTATACGTCTGTGTTTATCATAATATATTTTTCAATATTATTCATTCAATCAGCTTCGAGTGATTTAAAAAAAAAACGTACCATGTAGAATTAATCTAGTAACTTGTATAAGGTGGGACTTTTTTTCATTAACAGCTCTTCTGAGGTTTTTCGAAGATGATGATACCCATCCTTACATAATGATGGAGGGTCACAGATTTAGTCTTCAAAAAAGACAGGATGCCAGGTCTCGGTGGCGCTGTGTGAAGCACAGCATCGGCTGCAGAGCTGCCATCAACCTTGTCGGTGACCACCTCGTCAAAGAGATTCGAGAACACAATCACAGTGGTATAAAAGATAGCGGATCGATGAAATGTAAGTTTATGGTAAATCTTCTATACTAATAATAAAGTAGTAAAAAAGTAATGTCTGTACATTCATATTTTTTGTGAAATTTCAAGTCAATGTTTGTCGGTCTGTATGTTCTGTTTTAACTCGAGAACCACTCAACGGATTTCGTTTTTTTTATTTTCATCGTAGTTCATAAAATAACGCCCAAGCCGAAAACGGGGCAAAAAATGAATAAACGCGGGTGGAGCTGCAGGCAAAGGCTAATAACAAGTAAATAAAGTAAAAAAGTAGCAAAATGCATCACTGAGGTAGTAGGCTGAGATTCAGAGTGCATTTTGAGTCCGAACTTAATCTTACAAACGTCAAAAAACGACGTGGTCTCATACTAGAGTGACGTTTGTAAGATTGAGTTCGGACTCAAAATGCACTGTGAATCTCAGCCTGAAAGGTGATTTCGAATATATACTTTAAAAAAATATATACAAATTAAATGTTGGTTGTAATCCTCAAATATTGTTTACACAAATAATGTTTACTATTATGACTTAATGTTTTTTGTTCGTATTTATTTACAGCACTCGACTACATGGAACTAAAAATGGAACCAATAAGATGTACGTAAGTTTGCATTAATTTTCATAAAAACGTTTTATAAATGCCGTCACATAAATATTTCAACAAACTTTGAGACAGACCCTTATTTTTGTATAATTTGAATTTACTTGATTTTATGTGATGAACAAAAAATTACTTATACTATTCCACAATTTATTAAATATTAATTTCCTGACTGGTTTCGCCTTTACGGCATTTTCAAAGGAATTATATAAATCTAAATTAAACCGTTTGCATGAGTATAATCAATGACACTAATACTTTTTTGTAATGAGGGTAATCGCTCTTTATCTGTTCTATTAATACCATGCCTAATAAGTGAGGAAATTTTGTATAATGCCGTGTTAAAATAAAATATAAATTATTGTTGCTAAATTGGAATTGAATGAAACTAAATAATAATAAAAAACAAAATAATAATAAAGTCATTAGATGTAAATGTTTTAAAATGTAATGTGTGCATGCAATGTTAACTTGTAAAAATTAATCTCTTAAGTCAAAATATTGTAAAAGGGCTGATCTGTTAATGTCAGTTGGTGATTTAGGATCATATCTTGGTTAAGAACTACTAGTTTTTTGATTTCTAGTGCTACAAAAGCATTAAGTCTTTTTCCTTTATCACAAATGTGAAGTGCTTTAAAACCTATCTTATCATCAAAACTGTGATCATCAGAAATGAGGTGTTCTGCAAAGTTAGAATCCATTTGATTACTTGATACTTGATTTTAGTTAGCTCTCTGAAAATGATAGGATTAAGCAAAGTTGTATAGTTTATTTTAGTGCATAGTATTTTTTATATGATTAATACTTGCGATTGTCGGCACTTGGTGAAACTTCGATAACGAGATGATGAACAAAACACTTGTACTCGTTTCACAATACTAGAATTCATCATGTTGTCTTTGTATTTTTTATTTTCAACAGGTATAAAGTTTTACGAAGACGTGAGAATGCGCCAAGTTGCATTTGTAAACGGATACAGATATGGACTTCAAAATAAAAACGGGCCTAACTCTCGTTGGCGCTGCACCAAGCACGAAGCTAAGGGTTGCAAAAGTGCTTTAATCCTAACCGGAGATCTGATCAAGAGCGTAAAATATGGACATAATCATAAACCAAATGAAGATACGACTAAGCTGAACTTCATTAAATCTGTAGATCAAGATTATGAATTCAGACGTGAAAAAGACGCTGAGCCGAAAGCTAGCACGAAAGAGAAGGGTAAGTCGTTAATTCGATTATTCATGATTTCGAATATTTCCCTTATACGATTATGTTATATTATTAGAAATATAAATATGCCCTATGTCAAGTACATCAAATAGTCTGAGAAGGGCAGAAGTATAACTCGATTCTTTAATGTAGAATAAGGTAAAGAAGTGCGCCAAGATCGCCGTCCATGTAGAAAAATATTATTTATCTATCTACGTATTTGAGGTTTAGTTGGTGAGAGTATGTATCTCGATTTTTATTATTCACTCCATGTCAGTTTATTCAGACATTTTTGAAGACTTTTAATTGTTTACAGCAACCTTGGGACCAATTCTTGGGGAGAAAATGGAACCAATTCGATGTAAGTATTATTCAAAGATTTACCATTTCACCTTAAATAATTACCATACATATTTATCTATATTCATACTTTAACGAGTACTACTTTCTGAAACAGGAAGGCAAATTTAAAAAATGTGTCGATTCGGTTTAATACTTATTTGACAAGACTAACCTTATTTTACGCATCTTGTATACTTGTCTTTTTGATATTACAATTATGTTTAGTCAAATCCTGTCAAATAAGTCGTGTTACACCGAATCACCGAATTGATACCATTATCGACATCGACGATGTTAGTAAGATAATGCTTTATGGTCAACAGGCTTGAATTTCTACGAAGACGATAAATCTCGTCAGTCCATAATTGCTAATGGCTATAGATATGGTGCTATGAGTAGTTATACCGGCTTAGGGTCTCGTTGGCGCTGCACCAAGCACACTAAAGGTTGCAAAGGTTATCTGTTTCTAATCGGCGATCAAATTAAAAAAATTAACTGTGCTCATAATCATACACCTGGTAAAGATCCTATCAAAAATCTAAGTTTCCTAAAATCAGTGGAGCAACGTTTTATGCCAGAATTGTACAAGGACAGTGAGTTCGTTGGTGATGCAGATGGAAATGTGGACGTGGATGCAGGTGATTCTTATTGACTGACCACCGCAAAGCTTGGATCTTCCATTGATACCTAAGGTTCTTGAATTTTACGTGTATGTACAGAAGTATTATCTGTGTATTGGAAGCTATTCTTTGAAACAAATTACAATAAAGTTACAATAGTCGGAGGCCATTTTGTTTTTCATGTTACAGGCAAAGAAAACGAGAGTCATAGAGAGAGTCATGAAAGAGAAGTCATAAATAAACATAACAACTAAAATTGTTTCAAAATATTTCGAGGGACAGAACTGATTTATTTAATGCGCCCTGCACGAGACAGGGGTTTTTTTTAAATTTCAGGAATGAGGCCTATATACTGCATCACAAGAGGTGGTAACCCAATAAGGTATACAAATAGGTCAATTTCGGCTTAAACTTCAACACAGAAGTACAACCCGGTCCCAGTATCTGTGCACCTCGCTGGAATGTGGCGCCTCTCCCGCTTCCCCTGTCACCTCTCCGCGCACTCCCCGGTGCGACAGTACGGTTAGCATCTTCGTTGCCGCTACACGTCCCGATAATTTTGATATTTTCGCTTTATTGTTGTTTTGTTTTTTAATGTTTATTGTTAAGTTTAGACTGTTTACTGTTAAGTTTGGACTGGTTTGGTTGTTATTAAAATTGTTGTTGCTGTTAAACTGAAGTCATGGGAAAAACAATACACAGCGAATCAAGAAATTTAATCTTGAAAGTGCTCAAGTTTTTTGAATCGGAGATTTATAGTGATAATTTATAGTGACTGAGTTTAATAATTAATGTTTTTGTAATCAAAATTATTGTTTTTTAATAACAAACCCTTCATCAATAATAAATTGATTTGAAAAGGTTAGTAAATTTTTTTACCTCCACATTTCTCGAAAAAACTTTTTTTCACACCGTACCCAGACCGCCGATATGACGTCACGAGGTCAGGTGCACAGATATTATGACCGGGTCTAATAAGGTTCGTTGGGAATATATCAAGATTAAAGTGATGCAGAGATTGTGTAATTACGGTTAATTACGATATCGTTAGAACAATGAATAATCTGAATAATTTGTTATTGTTTGTTAGCTACAATGAAAATGTTTTGCTGGTTGACTTTTTGCTACTAATGCTCAAAACAATAAGTAACCACAATAATTGTGTACAGTAAAGTATTATTAATAAAAAAGTGTCGATTTTTTTTTGCCCGAAAGGAAATATTAACAATTAAATCATCTGTATTTTCAAGTAATCACATACGGTCGCCATTGGATGGACTATGCAAATAGCGACGGGCGTAGAAAAAGACGAAAGTGGGACAAAGACGACATGATCTAAGCTGTAGAAGCAGTCAGAACGAAAAAAATAGGGCTCACACAAGCGAGTGCACACTATAATGTCCCAAGAACAACATTAAGAAATTTCGTGTGTACTGAACAACCTCTTGAAAAAGTAATTGGCTTATCAAACTAAGTAAAAAAAAAAAATAGTATATTTAATATTGGGGAATAGACGATGTCTCGTTGACATTGGACTAATGTCTACTTTGTACGTAATCGCGTTAAATTGCATCATCATACACCAGCGACCTTTTTAATGTTACTTAATCAAGTGATTCAAAAAACTGTAAAAATTTTATGCAAGTCTTATATTATGTATAAGGTAAAATTTATTTATGCAGCCAAATTCATACAGGTAAGTGATCAGTGTCACGACTGTTAAATATTATTTATGTTTTCGCAAAATAAAATGTTGTCCCCCCATAGTAATTGAAACGGGGCTGGGCTTACGTTTGTAACGAACAGGAAAAACTGACATTTCAAATTTCCTAAAAAGGGTAATTGTATCTTTATACTGACTACATAAATTGTTTAAAAATCGTGTACAGATGTAATAAAAAATGTGATAGATATTAAATAAATGAAAAAAAAAACATCTTAGTCTAATATAAAGGTTTCAAAATATTTCTACTACTCTGTACTACTTATAGTAGACAAGTAATTAATTTATTTATTATTATAATTACTACGGGCGAACCCAATTACAGCAATTATTTAATATTATTAAATAAAAATTTAGTTTACATCATTTTGCTTAAGTTATGGCCATGCAATAACCAATAAACTTACAAACTAATTGACATTTGCTATCAAAGAACACGTCAGCAGACGGTTCGGACTCAATGAATGCGTTAGACATTGTTGAGGTGGCGTGAGCGTGCGTGCGGCTGGTGGGTGCAGCAAACAACTGCCGCTTCCGACACGAGCGCCATCGCACGTAATTGTCCGGTGCAAACAGCCTGAGGAGCCCAGTAAGCAACTCGGGACAGTCGATTTATCCGAGCGAAAATTAAGTCGCAACTACTTCGCCTAGATTTCAAGGAGGTCATACCTAACATGCCGAGCAAGAAACTTGACAGGTAGAGAAACGGATAATAGCCGAAAAATTTCTTCGTAAACCTTAAAAAAGCTTTTTGCACCTTCTCAAGCATTAGCGTGTAAGATGCTTCGTGAGGATTCCACACAGAATGATATTACATAATGATGTATTTCCAGATCTTATTTTAACAACATTAGGTACAAAAAGCAGTACAGCTAGCTGCTCAAGGATTTTCTGTGGTAGCTCATAGTTTTTATATAAGTTAAGTTAAAATAATGTTGCCAGATCATTTAAGGTTGTTTCATTAAAACATGATTTTTTACTGTAAACGGTATTTGGTGATGCGGTAGCGGAGCTGTTAATATAAATTTAATCAGGGTGATGATGAGATATCCTATAAATTGGACAACCGTGTTCACACAAAAGAATGTAGACTAGCCAAGGGTAAAAATGCACTCACCGATAACTGGCATGGATCCTTCTTCTGGTGCAAGCGCAGCAGCAAACCTCCTTGGTAATAAATATTGTTGTTGCACATATAGCACAGCATAGCACAGCACAGCACGAGAATAGTTCAAGAACAGAAGCTGATAGCAGCTAGCGCGTGAGGGCCCCCAAGAAATATAATTATTTGGAAAATATAATGCGGTTGTAGGCTTGTAGGCGTTTGGGAAGCGTCTGTTTTTTCGTCCGTTACAATCCGAACGATCGTGTGCGTTCGGAAGTCTTCGGGGATTGTCGGAGCATCTACGACGCTGCGTGCGCCATTTTGGCGAGCTAAAAGGTTCACACATTTCACCCTAGATGGCGTCAACACACATTTCATGTGAACAACGAAAGCGCGTAACCAGTATTTAAGACCAATTTTATTATTAATAATTTATTTTAAGTTATAGAAATAATTCTCGTTTTCGCAGTTTTTATATAATATTCAATTCGTGGTATGAGTAGCAAAATATAGATAGATGTTTGTAACAAGTATTTTTAACGTAAAGTATCATTTATGTTCTAATTTTTCTTTTTCAGGGGCAATGTTTACAACTTCTAGACTCGGAAAGCCTGTGATAATACTTGGCCCGCACAGATTCAACAAGCACTGTCGCAACAGAGGATCCAACTTGCGTTGGACGTGCGTCAAGAAGTGCACCAGAAAATGTAAAGCTTTCCTTACTACGTATGGTAACAACATAATAAGGATTAATAATGTACATAGTCACTAAACTAATATTAGTCGCTTTTCTAATTGGTATACTCCATATTTTCGTGCCATTATTTTAAACTTACAGTGCAGAAGGTGAGACTGGAGAATTGCGATTGTGTGCGTGCACACCATTGACACTGTGGAAAATAACTCTTATAGCAGTCCAAACAAAGTCTGTTTTCAAAAAAATATGGTTTGACTTTTATCTTATTCTTCTTTTGTTACGATGTATACTTTATGTTTACATGATTTTTCAAAAATAGAACTTGCCTGCACTGCTATAAGAGTTTCCACAGTGTTTATGGTGTGCACGCACACAATCGCAATTTTCCAGTCTCCCCTTCTGCACTGTATTTACTTTAACCGTTTTGTCATATATAATTAGGATAACATTTTACATTTCATATTTTTTCTGCTTTTAGTGTGAATGAATCAATGAGTATTATTACATTAATTATAGTGTATGCATGTTATATACCATAATCACTACTTTATAATATTTATTGTATTAACAAAAGTACAAAGAAGGTAACTCATGTCTTGACCTTTATTATAAATAACAAATATAATTGCATAACTAGCTTTAGAAACCGATTTAAATTAATAATAAATTATACACTAATTCTTTTACTTTTATTCCACTGATATTTATTTTATTTTAACTTACTAAGTTATTAAATATATTTCATCCATAACAATGCTTTAAAGAAGAAAACCTTATTCCGGAAATAGAAGAAAACCTTATTCCGGAAATAGAAGATAATTTAGTTCAACAGTAGCGGTACCAAGAGAAGCGAATGAAACTGCGAGTTTGACTGCCGGGGCGCGAGTTGGTGACGTCACCCACAGGCTCGCTGGCGTCACCATCGTCCGTTCCAACTCACAAACGCGACGACCGCCCGTGAGCGCCCCTGCCGCCCAGCGCTATCCCCGCCGTAGAACGCCGCTGTTCAAACACAAGGAGATGTGACATTAAAAAGAAGCAAGATCTTATCACAAAGATAAAAACAGAAGCTCGGTGTTGAATTTCAGGTAGAATGACATAATATTTCTTGATTGCTCTCAGTTGGTACTCCGCTTACTTCCTTTGTTCGTTGACTTGGTGTTTGGTCAGTCGTTCCTGCCACCCCGCACCATTCCGTCTCGCATTCCCATCTCGTCCAGCATTCTCTTCCCACTCCCTGTCATCATCCATCCACCCGCTTCAGATGCTTTTATATTCTAAAGAGGATGTTTAACTGATTTTCTTTAAATATGTATTTTACTGTAATTTTTTCATGTACATATTTATTTATGAATAAATATTTATCCAAACTCGTATTTATATTTTTCAGTGGAAATCGTAATTTTACAGAAACGAAGACCAATGCGAATGCTAGTGATGGGATATAATATTTGGAGTATAAGTGCAAAAAACTATTATGAAGATGTTCAAAATCAAAACAATCAATCAACGTTCCTTCCACACATCGTAAGTTCGTGTGTCGCGCCACCGTCCCTCTATTACGGGAACCATTCATGTTATTATAATAACAACTGTCAAATTCATCGTCTGCTTTTGGATATCAAAACCTATTATTGAGACTTATTGTTTAAAATATATGTCATGAAAGTCCATTTTCCTACGCCTCAGCTACTAAATGCTTAGTTAAGTACGAGTATTATCGAGCCTAAAAGTTTTTCTGAGAATGGTGGATCAAAACAAGCGGTGCAAGAAAAGGTTACTGGGAAAGCTAATCGGCTCTTTGCAACTGACTTTCCGGAGCGCATCTCTAGTAGATTTTCTACTGATGAAGGCAGAATAAGACTCGTCACAAGGTGTGAAGTATGCGGTGCGGGAACGCGGCCAGAAGCTACGAGTAACTGGCAAGAGAACACAAAAAGAAACTTCGAACTGCTTTTTGAATGTTAAATAATTTATTGCACATCAAAAATACTAACTTTGGTGTGCGATTAGTATTTTTTGATGTGCAGTTGTATTTTTTGATAGGACACTTGTTAGAATTCTTAGTATTATCTGCTGTGTTATTGAATACCACCTTTTTAAATTAAATTATTTAAATGGTATTTTTGATGTTTATTTCACAAATAACACAACAAAACATCTAAACCAGATCATAAAGTGAATTTAGTGTGTGGTAGTTAAAACTTTAACAGAAACTAAATTGAACAAAAACAATTTTTCAGTTGAATTTAGTATGTCGCGTCGAGGAAACCTGCAACTGAGTTACATGCGCTTCAAATATAGAATACAAAAATCCTACGCTAGCGGCAAACAGCGCTGGATTTGTTCCAGTCACAAGAGTTGCTACGCTTCTTTGTACACGATCGAAAATAATGTTATTAGTATACGCGGACGTCACAGCCACACACCTACAGGCTTATATACCAGTATGTCGGTGCATAGCCCATAAAACTAAATGTGTCAGTTGGACAAAATTGGAACTAAAGCTGAATATTGTTTTAGAACACTGATAAGCAACTTGTGATGCTCATTACGTTGAAAGAGTAAAACAATATTATCTTAGTTATATTCGTGATGCGTTATGCACACTTTAACTTCCCTCTTTAGGGTTCGTACGAAGAAATCAGAAAATACGTGTGACTATAACTTCTTATGAACCATAGCGCCATCTGAGATGACTTAATTGACAGCTTCTGCCGAGGTTCATTGATTAGATGAAAGATGGCGCTTTTGTGCACAGGTTCAGTGAGCTGATAGATGGCGCTAACAGTAGCTTGTCAACCCACTTATACTATAATGTTTTTAGGGTTCCGTACCTGTAAGATGTGGTAGTACCACATTGGCTAAATTATTTATTGATGAATATCGTACCAAACTCTGCACTAGCGACGTCGTCACCTGAAAAGATAAAATGGTGGCACTGTATTTGAATTTGACCGCAATGAGTTTATTATTATGATTTCGTAAAAACATACGTCACTCTTCAGGTAATCTTTGAATTCTTTTGTTGTTTTTATGTACTCTAACCTATTCGTATTTAATAATATACACAAAACCCCATTTAATATAGTATTAATGGTATGAGCAGGGTAGTTATTTGTATATTAAATGTATTTTTATTTATTCTCTTATAACGGTTATATAAATATTTTACGAGCTTCAGTTATTATATGTATGACGTAAAACTGTGGTAAATAATAATTAAATATGTTTAGTTATAATCACGACATGCACAACGGTTTTAGCAATCGTATTCTATTGTTTATTTTAGCTGAACTCTGACAGTTTTGGCATTAATAAATTTTATTTGAATTAAGAGGTTTTGAACTAGTAGCCTAAACCATTAACATGAAGAATGCGTATGCCCTCCTCATTAGTTTTATCCATCCATCTTATTTAGCGATAGAAAAAGTTTGCATTGTCGTGTTTTCCAAATATAGTCTATTTACCTATTATATTAATAAGTTACAGATTACTTAGTTACTCTATCAGTCTTTCTTTTTGACTTGCTCTTCAACTCTTTTTTAATATATCATTTAAAAAATTGTCTTTGTAACGGTATATCATTTTGTTTGTTCTAGATGAAACTGCTTGGTTAGTTTCCTCCAAAAGAGGACGGCAATTGGTCAAAATTGGAGGCTTCACCTACCACTTTCAGAAAACGAACGGGATGAAGAGTCGATGGGCCTGCTCTACACACAAGTCCAGAGGATGTAGAGCATACATTCATATCGTTGAAGAGAAAATTGTTTGTATGAATAATAACCACACTCATTGAAAAAATACATAATCAGATGAATTATGGTACTTAAGTAATAAAAAATTGTAAATGAACTAAAAAAAAATACTCAAAATGAGGCATATTTCATGAGATTATTGTTAATTTATTTATTTTTCGGAGAGTGAAACATTTTTCTGGTCGTTAGTAGGGCTGCCTAGGGATAGGCAGGACTGATATTTAAAAAAAAATTGTAGGTTAGAACGTTTGTGTGAATATGCTCGATCATTTAGTATATGTAACATTTTTAAATATCTCATTGCACTCTATGTTGATGGTACAACCTGACACAAAATTTTTCTCAATCGAATCGAACTCGTTATGGGTTCTCATCTCGAATGAAGCGGTACAATATTTTACTGATTTTATTCCGGTCCCACGAGTGTATTGTAATAATTTAATTAATTGTAAATCTGTTATTAATGCGTCCATTTTGAATATGTAAATATTCTCTTGTAAAAGTTATTAATATAATTTTCTTGCTTTTAATTAATATTATAACGTTTTAGGTTAAGTCTGCAATGTTACCCGTAACTTAATAAATTAATATATGTATATACTATATAGCTACTGCTTAAGAGGCTAAGTAAACCACCACGCATAGTATCCCAAATCGATGATATGACTATGGGTTGTATGAGGGGGACAATTTTGAGTTTATACTTGCAGAAGTGCGGAGATACAAAATTGCATGTCCAAAATTAGCGGAAAATTAAAAATTAATTTATACATATTTAAATATATTTTGTTTATCAAAGCTTTCTTCATTATGGTTTCTAATAAAACAATTTCATAACCCATTTTACTCATAAATATACATTTCCTCTTTCCAGATAAGAGGCCGACGTTCATTGAATCTAAAAATCATAAAGGTCTACTGCTAGCTGGTTACAAGTATGGCGTCCACAAACTGTTAGACAAGAAGATATTGTGGCGATGCACCAAACACAGGTCAGAGGACTGTAAATCCAAAGTAAAGACCCTCGGTGACGAGGTGGTCGCCTTCTTGAATCCTCATTCACATCCTCCCGGCAACAGGCGAAGGAAAAAACTAAGCAAGAAAGTATAAACATGTTAAAATAAATATTTTTAAACCAGAATTATTTTTATTATGATACTGTTGATGTTATTATACTTAATTCATACTAATTACAGTTGATTCTTGACCCTAAAAACGAAAATATATACATATACACGTGTAATAATAAAATACAATGTATACATGTGTAAGTTTGATCTATTATTTATTTTATCAATTGCGTTAAGTTTTAATTTGATTCATTGATTTCTGACGTAATAACGAAATTCTTAATTCTAGTTTTAAAATTACTTATTATTGAATACACATGATTAACGAAATGATAGTTGTTTGTTTTTATACAGTACTTAGCTTGTAATATTGAAAAAAAAAAAAACAATACTTCATACAAATTTGCGAACTACCCCTTTTCTAATCATACTCTTAGACATTATACTTAACTTATTATACATGGTCGATACACAATCAAAACTCGTGCATTTTTGCTCATTCCATTTTGGCAAAGACTCGACGTGGCACTCTTATAGTCATCATATCAGGGTTCAAATACTCAAAAATAAAAAGTAAAATAAGGTTCGTGGAAGAAAAACTCAATAGTACCGCTCGACACATCGGCAACAGGGTTGTAAAGCAGTGTTGCAGTGCGGTAAGGTTCTTTTGGCGCGTGGAATCAAGTTTCTATATATAACTTAGAAACTTGAAACTTGGCAAATAGGTTACTTATGCCACCCAAGTACCCGTTAAGGAAGGATTTTGTTAAATTAAAATTATGAAATAAGGATACAGAGTGTTGAAGTTTATATCCACGCGCCAAAAAAGCCTTGAAGCACTGTATTTATGATTGAGAACGAAATAATCTGTGGTAAAAAATAAAATACAAAAAATTCCAAAATAAAAATAAATAATGTTTTAAACTTTAAAAGAATATTTTTTTTAAACTTAAATTCTCTTTCGCTTTGGAATGAAGAGAGCACGCTACGCAATAAGGCATTTTGTTTGTAGTCATATTGTAACTTACGAGTAGTTAAAAAAATCGTGGAAGCTCTACCAGCATTTATAAACTGAACTGCGGTCATATATGGTTCTGACTGACATAATAAAATGTTTTCATTTTTCTCTAAACCACATGAATTATGTCATAATCATAATTGTTAACCAAAATAGCAGGTTCAACGTTATTTCTAATGGAGAATAAATGTATGTAAATTATTAATTATTAAAAAAACTGACGCACTATAAGTTTCCGGAATGAATATGAAAAAATACTATTAAAGGTACAAAATTAATTTATTGTTTTTCAAAATAATCTCCCTTGGCGTCTATGCACTTTTTCATTCGATCAAACCAGTTTTGAAAACTTTTGTGCCACTCCCTCTTCTGGTGATGAAAATCGTTGACCGCGTAATTGGTTCTTAATTTTTTGGAACAGAAAAAAGTCACAAGGTGCCTGGTCGGGACTGTATGCAGGATGACTCATGAGTTCTACATTTTTCGTCTTCAAAAAGTCGTTTGTCTGTCTGGCCGTGTGAGAACTAGCATTGTCGTGGTGCAGGATGATACGGCGTTTACGGTTATTTTTACGGAGTTCGTCAATAACTTCCGGCAAACAAATGGTCGTGTACCAGTCACTATTCACGGTACGACGATTCTCTAAAGCAACAGTAGCCACGTGTCCAGTTTTATTAAAAAAAGAAGCAATCATCCGCTTAGATGCACTTTTCACGCGCGCCACTTTGGTTGGTTTCGGCTCATCTTGAAAGACCCATACGCTCGATTGCTGCTTTGTTTTGGGATCGTAGCAATAAATCCATGTTTCGTCACCTGTTACTATGTCCCACACCAAATTTGACGCACCTTCGTTGAAACTGGTAAGCATGGCACTGCACCAAGTGACGCGGTCCGTTTTTTGAGCCTCGGTCAAGTTGTGTGGGATCCACCGCGAGCACAGCTTTCTCACACCAAAATGTTTGTGTAGGATTGATTGTATTTGACTCATGCCTATTTTTAAGGATGCGCGAATTTCATGGTAGGTCACATGCCTGTCTGTTTCAATCATACGGCGCACAGCATCGATGTTTTTGTTGGTCACAGCGGTGGACGGCCGACCATCGCGAGATTCGTCACTGAGATTGATACGACCACGCTTGAATTCTGCAAACCAGCTATAAACAGTCGTCTTGCATAGTGCTTCATTGCCAAAAGCTGTTTCAAGCCGAGCGATGCTCTGTTGAGCTGTCAAATTACACTTAAAATCGTAGAAAATCATACTACGAAAATTTTCCCGAGTTAAATCCATGTTGATGCAGACACACAATTTTTTAAATGGCGCCACAAGGTAAAATCAAAAGACAGTCAGATGAAACAAACTGCATTCTACAGCCAAAGAGTTCTATTTTCAAATGTTGCAATAAATTTTTAAATATTGTTTATGTAAGTGGCCAGTTCCGGAAACTTTTAGTGTTACCTATGTATTGCGCTTGAATGACCTATGTATACTATGCTATTTTGGTTAACAATGTATGATTATGACATTCCGGTGTAATAAATAATATCTGCGAACGCCTGCAAATATTTTACCGTTATTTATTTCGATGAAAGTTTTTGTGAGCAAATAATGTGTTATAATATAAAATAATACACATATTTATTGTTAAATTTTTAGTAGTAATTATTGCTATTTTATTTTATCGTAAAAGTAAAACCTTATAAACTAAGAACCGAAAAACTTTATAAAAGTTACAAAGTCAGCGCTCCATAAAAGGACCCTTATTATTTTTAATATACATTAATGACTTTGATAAATGAGGAAATGTTTGGTCGAAAATTTATCGGAGATAGTGCTATTTGCAGACGACACGTCACTTATTTTTAAAGTAAACAGACATAAAAATAACCTTGATGACGCAAATGCAACTCTATCACTGATACATGATTGGTTCACTGCAAATAGTTTAATTCTAAATGCAAAAATGAAATTTATAAAATTAATGTGATTCAAGTAGATGTTGACTTACTTTTGCAAGTGTCCAAGCTAGAGCTAGAGTTAGTTAACGAAACTAAGTTTTTGGGCATTACGATAGACTCTCGTCTTCAGTGGGGTTCCCACATAGAAGCTCTTTGTGGTAGACTTAGTTCAGCCGCATACGCTGTTAGATGCATAAGGCAAATTACTGATGAGGATACTGCTAGATTAGTATATTTTTGTTATTTTCACAGCCTTATATCATACGACATGCTGCTTTGGGGTAAAGCCGCAGATATAAAAGCAGTATTTGTTTTGCAGATGAGAGCTATTCATAACGTAAAACACAGAGATTCATTAAGAAAAAAATTTAGAGATATTAATGTATTAAAGCTTCCATGTGAATTTATTTAACAAGGTATTAAGGTACATATGTCAGGAAAAATATTCATTATTTTCCGAGGCTTGGTGAGCACCATTTTATAGAAACTATGTAAGAAACAAACATTAACTGGCTTTTCCAAAAATCAGACTTGCCGAAATAAGTTCCTTTTTTAATTATTTATTCCTTTTTTATTGGACATTGTATAAGATTTTACAATAAGCGTTCAAAGGATCCTTGTTTTGACAGAAAATAAGTTTAAACTATATAATAAGTAGGGACTCCTGAAAAAAACCTATTATAAAACCAACGATTTTCTGAATGATAATGAAGCATGGTGTAACAATTGTGATATTCGTTGTAATATCAATACGACTTGCAATACGTGTATATAATATACCTATAATTGTATATTAATAAATATATTTCATTTCGTTTTAAGAATTATAAATTTTATTATTTTAGGTTTGTTCATGGCAATAACAAAGCGCGGTGCTAGAGTGATTTTCCTCAACGGCTTCAAGTTCTTCAAGCACAGAGACGCTGGAATCAAGACAAGGTGGTACTGCGCTAGACACCAAGAAGGATGTAAAGCTTGTCTGCTCACTATTGAACACGAGATCATCAAGTGCAAAAATGAGCATAATCACCCCCGTTGTGATGAGTACTTATGGAAATGAAATTAGAATAGAAAATAGAAGATAATTGTTTTGAAGCTGCGTTGTGAATGTGCGACGACAAAGATTACTTAAAAACACTTGAACCTTTTTATATAATTTTATTAATAGGTATATATTATTCATTTGAGTAAGATATATCGTTAAAAATTATCTTTTTATCGACTATATTTTTTTGTGAGGAAACTAAACCTATTTTACAATTTCCTTAACTAAAAGGTCTTTGGCATGAATTTTTTTTTTGTTAAAAAAGTAGGAAGCTGCTTTTAAAAGTCCAAAAGTTAACATAAACTTTACAACTAAATTGATTTGACTTGGTCAAGTGGCAGGATAACTTTTATTTTCAAAATTAGATTCTAGACATCATACAGGGCGCTGCACTACATAACCTCTATGATGTCATAATATGTAATAAAAGTTCGACCTTATTAAAAATAACACCAACTTACTAAGACACCGTGATAAAACATGATTACTTTTCTTATATTAATTTATTAAATGTGTTTAGTTCACGCTTAAGTTTTTGTTTAGGTTAACGAATTTTGTCACAAAAAACTGTTAAGGAAAAACTTCCATATAAATTTGGAAATGAATTTAGGTAACTGCTTCAGTTAAATAAGGATTATGATTATTTATTTGGAACCTTGTTCTGTAAATATGCATTGATCATAATCATGTTTTAGTCACATAAATAAATACTGGATCTTCGTTAGGAAGTATACCTTGAGAACATTTTAGTGTTTATATTTATAATTTCACTGTATAAATATCTTTAATGACAAATAGATAAATACTGAAATCCTACAACAACAACCTGATTACTTACAGATTTGAAACCGATATTTGCAAAGTCCCAGCGCGGGAACCTGGTGATCATGATCGGACAGTACAGGTTCAACCGAGTGAGGACACTTGGACACAAGATCAGGTGGGTCTGTGTGAAGGCGAAGGCTGGCTGCAAGGCTGCACTGACCACTTTGGACAATGCTGTCGTTCGAGTAACGGGGTTTCATGACGTCATGGCGCATAAAAGTGCAAATCGCTATTGAAATAAAGGAAGAAAAAGTTGTATGCATGTTTCGCCCTTAGACGTACAGTGGCGCCCACATCAAGCTATACAATTTGAGTATAAGCTGACCTCTCACTGCAGGGGAAGCCTACACAATGAGAGGTCAGCTTATACTGAAAGTGTTTAGCTTGATGTGGGCTCCACTGTACAAAAATAGGAGGACGAAGTCGCCGCTAATAAAATAAACAACTTAAGCATGGCAATGGCGCCGCTTTACAAATGTGTGAGTGAACTTACTATGAAAAATACGTTTGCTATGATGTGAATGTGTGCGTGCCGGTCTCATGCGTATGTACACAAGAGTAGGCTTACTCTGGGTGCTTTAGTTTTTGGTTAGCGAAATTCCATCAATATTTATGTTAGGCTTGAATTTTCTTAATGTACAGTACGATAAGTCTCTTTTGGTGCGTGAGTGACATTGACAGGGGGGCGCAGGGATGAGATAAAACAAGGGTTACGTTTTATAAAAATCGCAGCCTTAGTTCTGATTTTGGCCACGAACAATCCACGCGCCAAAAGAGCCTCGTCGCACTGTTATCGAACGTTTTCTACCTCTATGTAAGATATCATGGAACACCAATAGGTAATAACTGAGGGAACATTTACCCCTTAATCAACATACTCTATGAGAACAAAATCAATAACAAATAACGTAGCATATCTTAAGAGCCATTTAACAAAATTACGCGCTTTTTATGGCGCGCTTTTATGCATGGTAATTTTCTTGGAATTTGGAGTTACGTTGATTATATTTTTCGGTATAATTTAGCAAAAGGTTTGTCAATGAAATTGCAGAATTCGACTGGTTAAGGATCATACATTTTTCCGAAATGAAATTTTTAATTGTAAATATGTTTCATTCAATACAAAAATCGAGGTAAGCTGGTGACATTAATCGCGAAAACTGATGGTAGTCGGTTTTCTTACAACAAAATATGTTAAATTTTTTGGATTTTTTTTTCAGCAAATTTATTGAATTTTTATTAAAGATTGAGGCGTGGGAGTCTAATCAACACAAAAAGTTGTATTTGTAAATGTGATACAATAACTGTCAATACTAAAGATTGCTCTATGTTTAACAAATGTTCAACAGTATGAAAGTCCTTTGTAAGATTACAAATTAGGCGTTGGAAGTTTCAAATTACTCGCATTAAAAAATGTGAAATTACCCTTAAGGTGGTTCGTTACGGCCGCGTTTCTTTGCACGAAACTAATGATTATGTTATTATTTATAATTAAAAATTATAGAATAAATTTGATTTATCACATTTACCGCCCACAGTTTAATGACAATTAAGCTTATCAAAGTGGTGCTTACGCAGTTAATGTATAGGCAAAATAACTTTAAAGAGTGTTTATTGTTGTTGTGCACATTCATTTACAACGCAATGTTATAACTAACACAACTTTGCTAGAAAAGCATAATTGTCATTAAAGTATGCATTACAATTTAGTTCGTTTTAATGAAAAATAAAAATATAACAACAATTAATGTGCACCTTTAGGAATCCACGAGGTTATGATGATTACATAGTTTACAAACCTTAGGCTAGGTGAAAATTTTTAAAGCTTTTTTATTTTATTTATTTTAGAAGTAAATTATATTAAGTGTTTTTAGCGATACGCTATCAATTAGTTATATTATGTATATGATATGAAAACTATTATAAACAGAGCAATGTTTACGGATCAGAAAATATAACATTATTTTATATATAACGTTATTTTATTTCGTCTTGGCTGTCCTGATATAATTTACTCACATATATATTTTATTTAATATCATTATATTTATCTATATTTATAAAGAAAAGACGAATAGTTAAAATATATTTTACTATAAATTGTTATGGCACAAGCTATACACATAGCTTATTGCTACTTACAAACGACTATAAAGACAAGTCCGATATATCATACAAGTAGAGAAAAATATTTTCTTCTAACATTATATTTACATACAATTGATCCCAAATCATCCTAATTCCTCTGCTGCAAATATAAGTTGACTTTCGTTTATGTAGCCAAATTCATATTTGACACTCGGTAAGTGGTCAGGACTAAGGTTCAATTACCCTTTCAGTTAAATATGCAAAATAAAATTTAGACTTCCTATACTGAGTCGAGGTTGTTCTTGAACATAGAGGCCCAAAAATATTGTTCGTATTTCGCAAACAAGGTCATTGGACCTTGCTCCTGATCACTTACCGAGTGTCCAGTATGAATTTGGCTATATAAACGAAAGTCACCTTATATAATACCTCGTTCGCTTCTCTTACGTAAATCATTTGTGTTATAAAACGGTTACACAAGAATTACTTAAAACAACTAATATTTCTTTCTCAGCACCTCGATTCGAGGTTGGTCTTCGAGGCAGCAAGATTCTGGTGCTGGACGGGTGCCGATTCTTCAAGTTGAGTCAGTCGGGGTTGAAGGTTCGCTGGGCGTGCATCAAGAGGAAGCGTACTAAATGTAAAGCTTCTGTTGTCTGTGTCGATGACATAATCGTCAAACTGAATAACAAACACTCACATTGATTTGAATTTTAAGACCGTGATTTTTGATTAATTTTTAGAGTTTGAGTTTTCAAAATAATAGGTTGGGGAAAAAGTTTCTTCGCATTTTATATGAAAATTCAAAACATGTTTTAATAAAGTTTATTTACATTTCACTGAAGTATGTAGGTGCCATTTTGTTCGATAACTTTCTGCCATCTTGTAGGTAGGAACATGATCCCATTGCTATAGAAATTCTGGGGCTTCTGATCAAAAAACCGCGACAAGTGGTTTTGGCAGTCCTCTCGTGATGTTAATCTGACACTGCCTAAAGAATTCTGAAGAGACCGAAACAAGTGGAAATCTGAAGGTGCAAGGTCAGGACTATACGGTGGATGCATTAATACGTCCCAGCCAAACTCTCTTAATTTTTTCTGAGTGGCTAAAGATGTGTGAGGTCTAGCGTTATCATGATGAAAAACCACACTCCTTCTGTTGACTAATTCCGGCCGCTTTCTCTCAACTTATTGCTTTAATCTCATCAGTTGTTCGCAGTAGAGTTCAGAACCGATGGTCCTGCCTGGCGGTAACAGCTCATAATGAATAATGCCCTTCCAATCCTACCATACACACAGCATTACCTTGTTGCGAGATAACCCGGGTTTCGCCAGAGTCTGTGAAGCCTGACCAGCCTTTGACCACGACCTTTTTCGCACGTTCTTGTCGTACGTGATCCATTTTTCATCACCAGTTATCGGGTTTTTCAAAAATGGTTCGGTTTCATTACGTCGTAATAAAGAATCACAAATTAGTACACGGTTCATTAAGTTTATTTCAGTGAGCTCATGAGGCACCCAAATATCGAGCTTTTTTGTGTACCCCGATTTTTTCAAATGCGCCAAAACTGTTTTGTGGTCAATCCCCAGTTCTTCAGCTACATCGTAACTACTGATATGCCGATCTTGCTCCACTTTTTCAAAAATGGCATCCATTTTATCCGTAACAGGGCGCCCAGAGCGAGGTGCATCTTTGACATCAAAATTTCCGGATTGAAAACGCTTAAACCAAATTTGTGCTAATCTCACAGACACTGCACTAGGTCCATAAACATCACAATTTTTTTTTGCGGCTTGCGTTTCGTTTTTACCTTTTATGCAGTAAAATTTTAAAATGCATCGAATTTCTTCATTAGATTCACTCATCTTAACAGTAAGAAAAACAAATGAAAATCACATATTTTACCTAATTTGAATTTAGAATTATCTTTTTTAAAATTCAAACTTTTTAATAATACCAACAGATACAAATGGTATAGGCGAAGAGATTTTATTAAAAGTTCATACATACTATTTGCGAAAAGAGTTTTTCCCCTACCTATTATATATAAGCTCTAATATTTAAATAATATTCCAAGTGCGTTTACGCGCATGAGGTTTCGAGTCGCTTAAATAAGAAATAAACGAAAAAAGTATAACGTGTTTTTCTTTAAGGCATAGTAGGTCGATCGCATTACGAAAGAGATAAGCCTATCTGAAAAAGCGCGCTTATCAGCGGTTCAGTATATCGAACAAGACTAGAATCAATCATAAAATAAAAGTTGTACCCTTAATCAAGGTTCAAGCTTTTTTCCTTCGTTGGCGCTGGGCCTACGGTGCAATAAATGAAGAAGAGGGTATATAATGCTGTTTTTCAACGAATAAAATTTCATATAAATTAACAAAAGTGCGTTTTAAAAAAAAACGCCGTACTATCATTTAGATAATAGGTTTACACATTTAAAACAGTATTCATTGTTATTTTTACTTTATTAGGTTCGATAGACTGCTTGTTTGAATTTAAAAAATAGCCTTCCCATTGCAATTTTTTTCGATCGAGACAATTTTTCTTTATCGCGTTTTGGGCTGTTACATCGCCTTGGAAAAGGCTTTGTTTATATCATGTATTTATTTCAGAACCATAGCTATTGAAGTGTGGGAGTACTACTTGTTCAAAACTCAGTTATTACTACCTACGTCGTCTTAAGCACTGTGAGCTATCTGATTGAAAGCGTCGATTAGACTAAGGATAAAAATGCTTGCCCAGAAAGTGGGAAAGTGAAAGCAGGCTAGCAGTTCGTTAAACTGTCCAGGGACTTCTGCAAAATCTACGGAAGTTGGTAATGGACAAATGACTGATACTATGCATTTGCTTCTGGCACGGCTTTTCATCACGTCATGGCTGAACACGTCGAGTCGTTTGGCGGCATGGTTTCGTCATGAGATTGGTGACAAGCCACGGCCGATCCTTTACACCAGTTGAAGTGACAGGATTTGTAAGTTAGTTAGGTCGTGGTCTGGGTCTGAGTTAAACCAGGCGTATTTGTAGTAATCAGTCGTTTTATTTCAATTTACTTAATTTGGGGAGGCTCCTTTTATGCACCTCAATATTTGTTCTAAATATAATGTCCTATTTCCATTGCATTATTACGAGATGTTCATGTATATACAATGTTGCTTTGTTTTTAATTTCAAACTTAATTTAATAGCAACAAAAATACTTATCGACACGTGTCAAGTTTTCTTGCTTGTTATTTAAGATTGCTTTGCTTTTATGCTCGTATTACTTGCTTGTTGCATGTTTTATGCAGGCGGGCGGGCGGTGCACGAGTCTGCATTTTGAATAGCACGACAAGGATTGTTTAGCGGAATATTGCAAATTATATTCATATATCCATAACTTAGTGATGGACTTTCGCAAGGTTACGCTTATTTCAATTAATTATATACAGCGTAGCTGGTAGAATATGGATGGGATTAGGCCACGACAGGAATTGGTGGCGTAAAATACAGGAGGCCAAAACGAGCTGTCAATGATAAATCCTTTATATCTTTTGGTTTTGTTCTTATTTGTTTTGATTATGACATCTATTATGTTTATAGCACAATTTCTGATATTTTGTTCTTGTTATCAGGAGCCATGTATCAAGAGGGTCGTCGTGGCAAAACAATTCTGGTGGTCAATGGGTTCCGGTACTTTAAGTTTAGACAGAATGCCCTTAAGACCCGCTGGGCCTGTGCCAAGAAAACCAGCAAACGATGTAAAGCTGCAGTCTACTGTGTGGAAAATATTATCATTCAAACTAAACACGAACACAACCATGCTCCTGAGTCGTGAAACGCAAAATATTTGTATAACCCGTGAGAATAAAGAAAGAAATCTGAAACTTACTTCTGTACTTGTGTCTGAATTGGATTGTGATAGAGTCAGCATAAAAAATTGTATTATTTTTTATGAGTAACATTTTATTTTTTTATACCTTTTCCGTGTTAAGTGTGTTAAATCAGCGCATTCCCCATGATCTATTAATTAGAAACCAATATGAGAGCGACGGCTTCTAGAGAACATGTGTTTCAGGAAGAAAGAAGTCGGCAAAAGTGTTATTTTGGTACCTTCGGTCAGTATGTAATTATTAAAAATAACAACAAAAAATAACAAAAACAACTGAAGCAATAAACAAGTAACAATGGGTCAACAAAAGGGACGGAACGCGTGGAGTAAGCTTTAGCGGCAAATCCAGACTACCTTTTTTGCATGCAGTACGCAACGCAAGTGTGCGACTGAGGACAGACATGCAGTGCGAGTGAGCGGGGATGATTATGGGCCACATTTTAGATTCCTTTCTTTATTCTCGCGGGTTATTTAAAATATCATATATAATTAAGTATTCATTCGTGTGTTCAAACTTATTATCATGAATTAAATTAGATTTGTACACTTGAGGAATCAACTTATAATGTTCATTTGAATTATTATTGGCTTATTCCGTGTCTAAGAACAATACTACACTACTTACTACACGGGCTAAAACAGACTCCAATAATTGGCCTGGTTTTTAAAACAAGAATATGCAACATGACAATTATTTTAGTTGTACCTTTTTTACGGATACTGAATATGCTTAATTCAATTCAGCAGAACCGGCAGTGGAATATACAAGCCGCAAAAAGAAATATTTGCCTCAGCCTCCTATGCAACTTCGGACGGCCATGGCAGGTCATTTGCCAATTATCAAAGAAGGGTCTGGCGACCACAGATGCCGCTTGCCAGGCTGTAAAAGCAACAAAGCGAGAGTATATTGCTCGACTTGCAAAATGCATTTGTGTTTGGTAGTTGGGCGGAATTGCTACAAGAAATATCATGAAATTTAAAATTATATACCTAGTCGGTGCTTAAATTCTGTCACAAACAAAATTGGCTATAAAATGAAAACTAGTCATGATATTCAAAAAAAGTATTTTTTAAAAAAAGGTAATTTAATTAGCTTACATTAAACACAAAATTTATTCAAAATGATTGCCACCATTTTTCACACAAGCCTTCAATCTTCGCGGCCAATCATCAATAGCAGCACGGACCATATTCATGTCGATATCGGCCACTGCTTTAATCAATGATGACTTTAGGCTGCTCAAATTTTTGTGAGGTTTAGAACAGACCTTCTCCTCCAATTCCTGCCAAATTTTGTAATCCAGTGGATCGAGGTCAGGGCTAGATGAGGGCCAATCTTGATGCCTTATTAGCTCGTTATTCCGGCGCTTGAACCACTCCTGAGTTGTTTTGGCCTTATGAGCAGGTGCGGAGTCCTGTTGAAACACAAATGGCCGTCCTCCAAAGTGTGTCTGGGGCAGATCTTTTACTATGCGATCTAAAACCGTGTCTTCGTACACTTTTGCACTGGTTTTGACACCTTTTTCACAAAAATGCACTTCAGTAGGGCCATAGTAGGACACTCCCTACCAAATCATGACTGATGATGGATGATGGCCGTGCTGCACTCTAGGAATGGCATTTCCAGCGGCCGCAGAGCTGGTAGCGTACACCCTGTCATTTTGTTTGTTGTACTTCTCTTCGATATTAAAAATTTTCTCGTCTGTAAACAGGATATCGCGGTGTCTGTTTCTTGCGTACCGCTTTAGCAAAACTTTGCATTTTTTGGCTCTCATAGCTATGAGACGCGCGTTCAGAAGATGTCCACTCTTTTTTCGGTAAGCTCGTAGTCCCAGGTCTTTATTGAGTACTTTTTTTACGGTACTTCTGGTTAATCCCATCTCCAAAGCCATCAGTTTCTGCTTGTGGACGGGATTTCTTGCAATACGCGCCTTGATTGCTTTGATGACCCCTGGAGTCCTAACGGAACGAGGTCTGCCAGTTCTTTTCTCGTCATCGACACTATAGGTTTCATTGTACCTCTTGATGGTTGATGGCCAACAGAAGGTTGGCCGTAACTCGCGTCCGTCAGTTTACCCTAGAGACCTGACACGTGACCTCCGGGTGGTGCTAAACGAGTTACAAACTTTCTTTATTTATCCGACCCAGATTTATAAAGAAGTCTCTGACTTTCGGGTTGAAGACACCCTAGCTGGAACTACGGGTCCGGCTGGGTTTTATTGGGTACTACGGGAGTCAGACTTGAGCCGACCTGATGCTTGCTTACGCTCGCGGAAGGTGTCTGACATGGGTTTGGACTCGTAGTGGCATGTTATTAGTTTCGGCTAATAACTTAGTGGTTTGAACTGCAGGGGTTCGAGCACGTGTCTGTCCGGTATAGCTTGTCACCGGACGCTCGTCTCCGTGAGCAGTTAGCATTCTCTAGTAGCGGCGCTTGGGCGGCCACCAATGTGAACGGGTTATGCGGGGCACGTGAGTTGTCCTCAAGTTGTCCGATGAACACTGCTGGCGTATGGACGCGTGCATTCGTGTGCGCGACCGTGCGGTTTCAGTGGGAGGACTTCATCTCCGGCACTCTATCTGGATATTAGAGGAGACAACCCGACGCTAGAGGTGTTGTCCGGGTCACCCGTCCGCGTAGGAGTTATCGAAGCCGCAAGGTCAAGATAGCGTTTGGAACAAGGGTTTGGCGTAATTATGTTTCGTGCATTTTTATTCCGCGAGGTGAGCGTGCGTGCAGCTCCGAGTACCTCCTTGGATAATGAGGGAGCCAGCTTCTCTGGCGGGTCCAACAACACTTAGTTGAGTCAATCATGTCATATATTGTTTGACGGCGGAGGAGCAGCGCTTGGTACTGCTCGGGGCTATCCTGTCTTGACCCTTTTAAGGCGTTATTGTTGCATACACAGGTAGGCAGAGTGCGGATGAGGTGGGTGCGATGTCGGGTGACCTGTGCCTGTTGCGCTAAAACGTGACGATCACAGGTACTGTTGTTAGTTGACAGTAGTTAATAACATCAGCGGTGCGATCCGCTGCCCTTAAGTGGGAAAGTGATTACTTGAACTCATTCTTGAGTCAAGTTTGAGTTGAAGTTACAGAGGACCTCCTTTTATAACGTAAGGTTGATATCGGCGGTCCACTATAACCTAAACTAAGTAGAAACGTAGCGTCGGGATTGTACCTCTTGATGGTACGGTACACGAACCTCTTCCTGATTTTTAATTTTTGAAGCAAGTTGAATATCGTCTTCGGTGGATGGCCGCAACGATGCAATGCAATTACTGCTACTCGGTCCTCTTTGCGAGTCCACTCCATCGTAAAAAATGAATGAATGTAATTGTGATTTGGCAGATTATTAATCAAAAAATATTCGAAAATCGAACACCATTTCATTTTTTTTTCTAGGTGTTCTATTTTTAAAATAAATGGCCAGTGACAGTATTTAAGAACCGACTAGGTAGTTTTGCTATATTTTCCGTTTCTTTTTTTATTTGATATTCTCGTATTTTACGTAATAAACATATAGAATATGAATATAAATGATACAATTTGCTGTAGAATTGGGTTCAGAGGCGCAATTGTGTAAGAAAATCGTATTTATTTGACGGGTTAAAACGTACGATTTCGATTGTCAAATGGATATTCGGCTAAGAAAATTGGCCCGTTTGACAATTGAAATCGTACGTTTTTGGCTGTCAAATCAAATACGATTTTCTTACACAGATTTAGTGTAAGAAAATAGTGTAACAAATGTCAATAAGGAGACAAGAAATAGCAAAGGTATTGTTTCTATTCATTATGTTCCCCCAAGTTGAACATGCAATTATGTAATCTACAGAAGTTCTATTATCACATGATTATTATCTAATTAAAAACAGACTTATGTAAATTTAGTTGTTTTATAAATTTTAGTAACAAAGTCAAAGCTTGTTTTTAAACTGTTTGCGTTGACATTATTTTCACTTCTTAAGTAATAATACATTGTTTTGTTTCGTTTCACAGATGTAGTTTTTACCAAATCAATCCATGGCGTGGACATACTTCTAGTCTCCGGGTACAAGTACCGCAAACAGTACACGAATGGCACCAAGTCTCGATGGCATTGCGCCCTCACACATCGTGGATGCAAAGGTTCGGTTTACACAGTTGAGGACAAAGTATACCAATACAGTGATCATTACCACCCGCCACAAACTTTGATTCCGAAAAGTTTAAAAGGTAAGAACGAAGCATTTCTCTGATTTTATAACCTTTCGGATATATATTCGCATTTCTTTGTTTTTCACGTCTTGGTTGATACGTTCATTGTAGTTCAGTGGCTTTTCATCAAATTATCAGGAAGAAGTTAAGAAAATATTGGAATATGACTTTACTAGCTTTTCACCCACGGTTCCGCCATCGTGGTCAAGATAGTATAGATTATAAGGGGTGTTGATAAAATAACGCCCGACCCGAAAATGGGGCAGAGATTGAATAAACGCGGACGGTGCCGCGGAAGAAAGATTAGTTCAAGACGACATAGGTAGTAAAAAATAAGATTGTGAAACAGTAGTAATACTAGTAATACGTTAGATCGGGTTTTGCAAAAAAAAAAAACATGTTATAAACGAGGCCATTTCCAAGATGATAACAAAGCCCAAAACGTAATTGAGAAAAATTTGCTGCATCGAAAATAATTGCAAAGTGAAGACTGTTTTTTTTGTTCAAAACAGTAGTCCATCCAAACTAATAGAGTAAAAATAACAATGATGACTGTTGACATAAACACATAAATCTTTTATCTAAAACATAACAATGAGTTTTTTTTAAACACTCACGTATGAATTTATATGAAACATTATTTTCTAAAAAACAGCAATATCGAACCTATTCTTGATTCACCGCACTACTCGGCCGCGCACTTTTTCAGATATGTTTATCTCTTTCGTTGTGCGATGGACATTATTGTACAACTGATACATTTATTAGCAATAGTACAGTAAGTACACGATTAGACTTTTGCTCGTGTAAAGGACTTAGAGGTACTCGTAAGTTATATCCATAGAAATTAAAATATTCAAATGTTGTGTGGATTTTCCGGTGTATAAAAGGTAAAAAGTATTATTTAAAAAAAACTTGAGTTTTAATAACGTACGTCCTAGGTAACTGAAAAAAATCCAATAGTAATATTTTAAATGGTTCTCTAGTTAAAAGCGACAATTTTTTTACAAATTTTCTCTTTCATCGCAAAACATATTTGGGTCGTATTCCTTTTCTTTTTGTTTCGTTCTGTCATACCATTTATTCATTCTCGCTTACATTTATTTCCTAAATCATATATTTTTATTTTATTTTAGTGTCTAATAACTTATTGTTACAGTTGTGTTCAGTAAGTCGAACCGCGGACAGCCGGTACTGATATACGACGGTCACCGCTTCCACTTGCACAAAGATAGGGGTGTCAAGACTCGCTGGACTTGCGCACGGAAATGTGTCCAGGGTTGTCGCGCCGCCGTTAATTTGAAGAACAGAAGAGAAGTTGTCTCATACTTAGATAAACACAATCATCAATAAACTCTAGTAATATTTAGATTTTTTCCAAGCGTTGGATTTGACAATAGAACCATACAATCTTAGTTAATGAGCAGAAGAGCACTGTGTATTTCTTAACTGTCTTAAGGCTACGAATATTGTAGCAACGACAGCGCCATTTCTGTTACTTAGAACATGGCAATACATTTTTTCAGATTTTTTTTATTTGTTTTCTGTAACTGAATCTCTAATAATATTAAGTGCTGGTTTTGTTCTTCTCTTACAAAAAATTGTTTTAAAATGTTCATAATCACTAAAGGCGAAGCAATTTCATATGGCGGCAATTCGTAATACTGCTGCACCTAATACCTTCTGTATTAAGTCCTTATTTGATATCAACTTTCAATTATCAATCTAGCGAATGGGTTTACATAGCTTATGTACATATTAGAAGTGAACCTGGTTTGTCTCGTTTGGCAACTAAACATAATTACAAAAAGTTTTATAGATGTTTGTAAGCAATTAGCGCTATAAATCGGTTTATTAAAGATGGAATCATCAATGGCGCTTATTATCATCCCATAGTACAAGATTGTAAAAAAAATGAATTTGCCGCTCAATGTTAATCCACGCGTTTCGTTTCCTTGAACATATCGTTACTTGTTTATAGTGCCGACACTATAATAACAACAAAAAATGTTGCTCGAAAAAAGCTACTAACGAAACAACTTTCTATGCTGACTCTGACTACATTATCATAGTGAAATGAAATTATCATTATCATAATGAAATCAAAATGAAATGAAGTACTTGCCGCCATTTTCAATTCCTTTCTTTAATGCTTCGGGTTATATTATATCAGTGTTTGTCGGTTCTATCGACTCACACGACAGATAGATGCCGCGAGTGTACTTCGCGTGCCAAATCGCGCGCCAAAAGAGAGAGCAATGCTCTTCCTTCACAGATACTCACTCCTACAACTTTGACTCTTATGTATTATGTCTTAAGTCTTACAATTCCTTCTAGGATTCAAACCGCTGTCAACCGTTTTCATTGTAAAAAATATGACACGCTTGGTTTTCATAAAGTTTGATGCACTTGCGTCATCTATTTAATCTATAGGTATATCTGTGATTTACACACACCACTAATGTCAAACAAAGTTTTAAAAAATTCACTATCATGGCGGAACAGTGGTTTGTTTTGAACAAAAACTGTGATTTGCATTGTAAATGACTTTATCCTAGTCAACTTTTTTTGTGTTTAAGACAGTCTTTTGCTGTGTTTAAGATTTTTAAATAAGTGTCAATAGTCATAGTTACTCGCCCCTTTCGATGAAATTATAGATAAGGATAATAAAATATTAGAACCAGCATGTTTGTACATTCCAAATGTTAATACTAATAATAAAGTGGTAAAAATGACGTGTTATTTTGAATAAAATGGGTTATTGGTATTGTACTAAGGCCAAAACTACAATTTTCAGAGTTTTTGTCTGTCTGTCTGTATGCGTGTATGTATGTTTCACTTTAACTAAATAACCATTCAACGGATTTGGATGCGCTTTTTTCATTATCATCGTCGTGACCCTGGTCAACATGTAGGCTACAATAAATGATTCTAAAATAAATGATACAAGGGGTATTCATAAAATATCGCCCAAACCGAAAACGGGGCATAGATTCAATAAACCCGGGCATAGCCGCGAACAAAGGCTAGTAAATAATAAAAATCTAGAAAACATTATGCATTAAAAATTCGGTTGACAATACCATAATTTAGTTTGATTTGAGTTCAGATTTGTTATTCGTACAAAGGTTCATTTACAAAGGACACAAAAAAATAGCAAGATATTGTGCAGTCCCTCAGTTTTACAAACAAGTTCGTAATCTACAAAGATTCATTGTCACATAATTAAGTCACTCATTGAAAACAAACCCACTTGTTATGGGTTAAACCCACCTATTTGTGTAACAAACTTAACACTTGTTTTTAAACTATTAGCATGTACATTGTATCACTTTTTGAATTCTTATTAATTGTTTTGTTTTCACAGATGTAGTTTTCACAAAATCAAACCATGGGGCGGACATACTTCTAGTCTCCGGGTACAGGTACCATAAATGGTACACTAATGGTACCAAGTCTCGATGGCATTGCAGCTCCACACACCGTGGATGCAAAGGTTCAGTTTACTCTATTGGGGACAAAGTATGCCGCGCTAGTGTTCATAACCATCCGCCACAACCTGAGATTACAAAAAGTTTAGAAGGTAAGACGAAGCAATTTTTTCAAAGCCTTTAGAAGTACCCGGTATGTAAGATAACAGACCTTTAAGGGGGATGGGCCGAAGCCGCTCTCCATACAAACTTGTCGGAACCAACATACACGACAAAAAAATTATAATTTCGTTGTGTTACTTTTTGTAATTCTACAACCGCGATTAATCAGTTTTTTCACAAACAAAAAAAAATTTACTATCAAATGCTGTTTAATGCTGTCGTACATTTTTCAAACAGCAAAATTTGATATTAATCGTTTTTTTGTGAAAAATGATTATTCGCGGATGTAGAATTGATGGAATGTGTATAAAAAAGTAAGACAACGAAATTTTTGTTGTTGGTTCGGACGAGTTTGTATCGAGAGCAGCTTTGGACCATCCTCCTTATGGTCGTGCACCCACTTTGTGGGCTTGTAGGTGAATTACTCCAACTTTAATAAAGTCACTTTTATAAATTTTCACTTTCTTTACAAAACACCCTTTCCAGTAGCCGCTTTGCGTCGTATTCCTTCTCTCTTTTTTTCATCCATCCTTTTACTCATTCGTAGAAGATGAGAGATGCTGAATATATTCGTAGAAAGGAGATGCAGCTCCGAGAGGTTTAATAACTGGTTGTTACAGTTGTGTTCAGTGAGTCGACACGCGGACAGCCGGTACTGATATACGACGGTCACCGCTTCCACTTGCACCAAGATAGGGGTGTGAAGACTCGCTGGAATTGCGCACGGAAGAGCACCCAGGGTTGTCGCGCTGCAGTCAACTTGATCGACAGAACTATAGTAATCTCTTATTTAGATAACCACAACCATCAATAACCTACTTTGGTAATTTATATTATTTACTCTGAGATTTTTTTCTAATATTTTTTCTGTCTTTTAATGAATTCAAATTATATTTCTTTTTTTTTCTTTAATTCATAATTTACAACACAAAAAAAAAAACTTTTTCTAAACCAAAATTACCTAACAATATTAATTACACTTTTAAACTTAAAAATAACTACAAATAATATACCTGTTCTAAATTTGACCCCTGCGGCATGGTGCCCAGAACGCTGGCCACATTCCCTCACTTATACGTTGGCCGAGGAATGCGCCAGCCCTCTGGTCACCCGATGTTTCCACTAAAAGAAGTGATAGATTTTATATTGAGATGAATTTCGCCATAGAATGATTAATAAGAATTAATAAGAACTGTGCATGTCTTAACTGTGCAAAGCTATGAATATTGTAGTAACGTCAGAGCCATTTCTGTTCGTCAGAACAAGCCAATAATTTATTTTATCAGACAGTTTGTATGTTATTGATTATTCTTTCTTGTCTCTAATTAAAACACTTATATTATTTAGTATTGGATTTGTCCTGCGAAAATTAGAGTCAGTGGATGCAAACTTATGTTATCTACAAAAATAGGTGTGTAATTGAAGTATAATCCGCTTTAATTATAAATTCAAACTCCATTAGTTACAAATCTACAGTTATTAATGTTCATAATCATTAGAAGCGACGTAATTTTTTACGGCGACAATTCGTTATCTGGTTGCACATAGTCCTTTTTTTATTTCAACTTTATATTTTAAATTTAGCGAATGAGTAATGTTTACCTTACTTTAATCCCTTTTTAGTGTTATTTGTAATACCACAGAATTAAGGATCTACTTTACATTAAGGATTAGAAGTAAAGTAATTTGCATATTATTTATCCTACTACTTTACCACATGCGTTATCCGCTATACAATCCCATTTACTATCTATGGTACTATTCTTTACCTTATTTACAATTTTTATCTCTACTACTCTACTACAAGTTGTACCCGTGTAAGGATGAGAGGGTTTACGTTCAGTACACAGATCTTCGCAGAATGCGGACACAAGGAGTGATGGCACTGTTCCACTCACAGCCGTAAGAAGTGTCTCGCGGTCGTGTACACTTCTGGTGATGAAATATTTAAAATAAATAATGTTATGTTTTCGATTGTGTCATTATTTTTTAATAATAACATAATTTTATTATACTTTTTAATATAATTTTAATAATAATATCAACTCTTCTAGACAAGTACTTTTGGCTTAAAAAATCCTTATTGATAAATTAATTTACAAATGAAATTAATTTTTGTCATATACTGCCTGTGCAATGACCAGTGAATCTACTCATTCTGCGTTACATAAACGGATTCCATAATACGCGTGGATTGAACCGGTGCGGCGGCGGCGGCGGCGGCGGCGGCGCGGAGGTAACACGAGCTCATTCGATTATGAAGCTCTATGAAGATTTTCAAGAAAAATTTGGTATTATAATTTAATTCGATGTTTTGATAATGTTTCGTTTATATTTTTAGTAAGGTATGTACAATTTAAAAAAACCGCTCAAGTGCGTGTAGGACTTGCGCCTGACGACTATGTACCATTCAAATAAGTAATAGGCTTAAATAAAAATTACAAACTTAGCATATCCTACAAAATGTTTGAAACGAAACTGGAAAATTAAGTTGGTCGACTAGTACTCGTTAACTTTAAAACCTACTTAGCTGTGATAATTTTCCTTTATATCCAAAAACAACCGTTTAGCTGGCTCTACACTTGACTCTAACAAAATTTAGCACTTTAAAGCTTAATTTTGCAAACGGATTCCTGAATCGAAAAAATATTTTTACATACCCACAATATTTTTGTAAAACTTATTCAATAGGGTAGACACAAAAAAATGTCTCTTTAAATGTAGAAGACTTTTTTTAAAGATTTTATTTTTCCACTTTGCCGGCGTGATTGATTTGTACCACTACTTCCTACTTAAAGTCTCTGAGCTAAGCCAGATAGACAGATGGACATGGAGAAATTATAAGGGTTTTTTTTTACTACGGAACCCTATAAAAAGTGTCGGAAGGTACACTTTCTTTACACAGATTTTGACACAATGCGGACACAAGAAGCGCTGGTACTGTTCCACTTACCACCAATAGAAATGTCTTGCGGTCTTACACACTGATAAATAACAAATTTATGAAAAGAAATAATAACAAATAGATATTACAGCCATGACTCAATTAAACTTTTTCGAGAAAACGATGACCTTCACCAGGCTCCACAGGATGTTCTCACACGTGCAACACTCTCGCAAGGACTACCGCATCGAGACTAAATCAACTGAAAGTGTTGTTTAGGTTTTTACCTAATTTTTTGTACAGTGGTACTGGATACTGATTAATTTTAATTTCGCACAATTATATTATTTCAGTATTTTACAAGAAATCAAAAAAAGGAACAACATTGATAAGTGTAAAAGGGTACACATTTTGTGCTCAGCGCGTGTCACAATGCGGACACAAGAAGCGCTGGTTCTGTTTCACTGCACAACCACAAGAAGTGTCGCGCGTTCGTGTACACTTTTGATGACGAAATATTAAAAATAAATAACGGCCTTAGTCCTTCTATCATCAATTTATTGTAAGCACTTAAAGTTTAAAATAGGCTGAATTTACAAAAAGTTTAGGACGTTTTCGCGTAAACAGTAGTTTGAGATATAACTATGTAAAGGTATAGGCAGCCGGTGCCAACATATCGCTTTGTTTTTGTTCTCGACCCGTCATCTTGTTGTACATTGATGATCGAAGCCATAATCATTAAAAGGCGTGCTTTCGACCGCGTTATGATTTGTTAGTACCAACTCTTCTATGCAATAAAAACTTTTTACCTCTTCTTTAGTCTTCAAAATTAATATTAGAGTTTATACTGTTTTACAAACGTAGTCTTTAGTCTTCAAAATTAATATCAGAGTTTATACCGTTTCACAAACGTAGCAAATTTTTACAATTATGCACAAGTATATCACTTCGTTCTTCATAATTATGACCACTCACATGAAGAAATCCCTAAAATAAGCTTACAATCTTGAAAAGAATGTAGGTTTCTTCTACGACGCACACACCAGCTAGGGAAAAAACACCGATATCGAGCGCCGACGACGGTCAATCAGCGCCAGGGGAAATATGCTGGCTCGGCGATTCTATCGGTGCAGTGAACCGGTCAAACGGGTATTGTTTTCCACATACTGCACCAATTTGTATACTGCGGAACTCTGATGTAACTGCAATAACGCATCCCTAAACCAGACAAGAGTGCAATACAACAATGAGTGGCGTGCACTACATGCCCCCCCCCCCCCCACAACTGTAGTGCATCTGGAATGTTCTGCGAGGCGCGCGTGAACGGCTGGCCGGCGCTGCTACGTCACGTGACCGCCGGTGCCGCCGAGCGCCTGCGCACCTCCACAAACCGGGTCGTGAGTGCCGTGTATGAGTGGATTGAGTGGTACGGAAGTCCTATACACGCTGCCTGGAGAGAACTACACAGTGTAATTAGTGAGTGTAAATGTTTAATTTAATTTAATAATTAAAAAATTAATTCAATTCAAACTGTAATATTATTGTAAATTAAGGCCTTAGCTGGAATAAAATCATTTATTATTTATTGTATTATTATTGTAACAGAACATTCTAGATGCACAGCAGATATATAAGGTGCAGGATGGCTATAGCAAAACAAGTATTCTATAGAAAAAGATAACTATTGACATATAAAATAGCATAAAGAGCCAAAAAAAGACCTTTTACAACATGCATCTGGAGAATATAACATTATATGGCAGTGAAACACAAACACAAAGAGATAGAGAGAGAGAGTGGAAACGTTTGACATATCGTGCTGATGCAATGAGTCACAAATGAAAAAGAGAAGAGTATAAGAGAAGAAAAGGATTATAGAAACAATAAAGAATAAGCGGGGGAAAATTGTCAAAAAGTTAGACACGACTACATAATAACAAAGATAGTAGAGGAACAAACAGAAGGAAAGAAAGGAAGAGGAAAACCCAGGAGGAATTATGTGTGAAACAATTAAAGGAAAACCCTGGAGTTGTATCATACCAAGAATTGAAGAATAAAGAAATCTCAATGGAGACTGTTACATCGATAACAGATTTGCTCTTAAACATAATGAAGATACATTTTATTAAATTAAATTTTGTCATATAGTGTCTGTGGAAACAAACGTTACGGCAAGCGAATGTACTCATGCTACGTTGTGAGTAAAAAACGCAACGGATTTCGATTCCTTGTGACGAGTAGATTGTACCAGCAGCCTGAAGCAGTGCATCAGGTCACACAATATAACAGGAGCTCATTCAATTATCATAAAGAGCTTTTGCTTCGTTTTAATCATATATTTTCACAATTATTATAAATATTTCAATTTAATTGACGTTTTTATAATGTACCGTTTATATTTTCAGTAAGTTACGTACGATCAAAGAAAGGAACAACCTTGATAAGTGTCGGAGGTTACACGTTCTGTACACAGATTGTGTCACGATGCGGACACAAGAAGCGCTGGTACTGTTCCACTCACCACTACAAGAAGTGTCGCGCAGTCCTACACACATATGACGACGAATTGATTAAAATAAATAATGTCCATAACCATTAAAAAAAGAAGCCTTTGATTTAATCGGTTTTATATCCTTGAAATTGTTTATTACTAAACACTAGCTACAATGTAGCCTTAAATAATACCATTAAATTGAATCTTAGCTTTTTTTTTTTTATAATTTTTATTTTATTTAATATTATAAATTATTATTCTTATAATACTAATAATTTTCACTTAAAAAAAAAATTACCTAACATCTATACCTTAAGGTGGTAAAACCGAATTTCGGTGCAAAATGCACATCATAATATTGTTTTCCTTACTTTTTTATAAAAAGTATGCAAAAATTGCATTTTAAAGCAATTAGCGGAAATTGATTACTAATACTCGTAATAGGGTTCTCGCATTAAAATTATGTTATATTATGCCTTACATTTTGATTACATTCTATTACAACGATAAATACGCTTTTAAGTTTGTTAATCGAATGCAATCAAAATGTAAGTCATAAAATGATAGAATTTGAATGTGAAACCCTAATTATTACTGATCAATAAAATTTCCGCAAATTTATTCAAAACTAAGGAAAACAATATTATGATATGCATTTTGCACCGAGATTCTGTTTTACCACCTTAATGTATAAAAACTTTTTATTGCTTGAATTGGTGTTCCTATTATGTTTTTAAGTTTTCCTCACTAATGCTCTAAAAGCAAGTCTTATAAGTATACTCGAAATGCGGGATGTAAATTCGATTTGCAGTTCTAGGGAGATAAGTAAATTTGAAAATCTAAAGCGGCTCCTTCACGTTCTCTAACTTTTGTCTAGCTAAATAGCAATGGAAGGTATCTGTTCTCTTTTTATTTCATTATTCTGTATTTTTATTTCTGTTAACCTGTGAAATGTGACTTCATATAATAGGTGAATATGCTAAATAAAATATTTAAAAGACGCTTAAAAGGTTATATTTTACGAGACGTACGTTTTGTACGATCGCGCTGGATAGCTAGAAAAACGAAAAAGTCACATAAAAAATAATTGGCGGCTCTGAAATTATCTAGTTGCAAACATTGTCTAGAACATATTTTTGTAAGGTTGCTTTATTTCTTCGTATTATAGGTATACCAGAATCTCATGGCAAAAAATAGAGATCATAGAGAATTTTCAGATGAATTTTTGCCATCAGATTCTGGTATACCCATAGTAATGAAAAGTATAGTGTTTAAAATGGGTTTAAGTGATCAATAGCACCTTCGAACTATGTATATGCACACTCGCTCGTTTCGTTCGCTTGAGCATCTAATTATCTCGGGTGTGACTTATCAGTTTTATCACTTACCTAACTTTTATAACAATCTACTTACATGATTTTTCCTATAGCAAATAGGCGAACGAGCATTTAACTCAATATTTCACAAAAAGCATCACAATGCCTTTAAAACATTTGACTAGGAATCGAGAGCTTTTCATAATTTTATTTGACCGTTTAACTTGTTATTGTAATAATGTCTCCCTAAATGTTCGTTTTGTGTAGGAGTGCCCTTTAAGAATTGTAAGAATTTATTGCAATGCAATTTAAAAAGCTCTTGTGTTGTTTCAATTTAAAACAATACATTTAATAAAAAACAGTGAAACTGGTTAATATTAACTTCGTGTTATTATTTTATTTCAGCATTTTACAAGAAATCACAAAAAGGAACGACATTGATAAGTGTAGGAGGGTACACGTTCTGTGCTCAGCGTGTGTCTCAATGTGGACACAGGAAGCGCTGGTACTGTTCCACTCACAATTACAAGAAGTGTCGTGCGGCCTTACACACCTTTGACGAAGAGATAATCAAAATTAATAATATACACAATCATTAAATCACGTCATATTTATTAGTAGTGAACGCTCCGCGTAGTGGAATTCAATGCCGTAGGAATTTTAAAAATTCGGCTTGTCTACTTTATAAAGAGAACTTTCTAGGTTCGAGGGGTTGGGCTGGGCGTTGATGAGTCAGCAGTCACTGAGTGAGTCAGGACTTCTCGAAATATACATTTAATGATAAAAAAATACTATTTTGCATGTAGGAAATAAAGTCATACATTTCTTCACAAAAACTTTTGGTAATGTTTAATTTAATATTACTTTGTGTCATTATTTTATTTCAGTATTTTACAAGAAATCACAAAAAGGTACAACATTAATAAGTATAGGAGGGTATACGTTTTCTGTTCAGCGCGTGTCTCAATGTGGACACAAAAAGCGCTGGTACTGTTCCACTCACAGCAACAAGATGTGTCGTGCGGCCTTACACACTTTTGACGGGGAGATAATCAAAATTCATAATATTCACAATCATTAAAACACGTCATATTTATTAGTAGCGGACGCTCCGCATCTTTGCTTGCGTGAACCTCGTTACTCCTAAGGCCGTAGGAATTTTAAAAATTTTGCCTCTTTGCTTGTCCACTTTATAAAAGGAACTTTCTAGGTTCAAGGGGTTGGGCTGGGCGTTGATGAGTCAGTCATTGAGTGAGACAGGACTTCTCTAAATATACAAATGATGAAAAAAATTTACTGTTTTGCATGTAGGAAATCAGGTCATGCATTTTTTCACAAAAACTTTAAGCAATATTTAATTTATTATTACTTTGTGTCATTATTTTATTTCAGTATTTTACAAGAAATCACAAAAAGGAACAACATTAATAAGTATAGGAGGGTACTCGTTTTGTGCTCAGCGTGTGTCTCAGTGTGGTCACAAGAAGCGCTGGTACTGTTCTACTCACAACCGCAAGAAGTGTCGTGCGGCCTTACACACCTTTGACGGGAAGATAATTAAAATTAATAATATTCACAATCATTAAGTTACGCCATATTTCCTAAGTAGACAATTGTCTGTTTTGCATGTAGGAAATTAGGTCCGTGCATTTTGTCACGAAATTTTTAACTAAATGTTACCTTGTGTGGTTATTTTATTTCAGTATTTTACAAGAAATCACAAAAAGGAACAACATTAATAAGTATAGGAGGGTATACGTTTTCTGTTCAGCGCGTGTCTCAATGTGGACACAAAAAGCGCTGGTACTGTTCCACTTACAGCAACAAGAAGTGTCGTGCGGCCTTACACACTTTTGACGGGGAGATAATCAAAATTCATAATATTCACAATCATTAAAACACGTCATATTTATTAGTAGCGGACGCTCCGCATCTTTGCTTGCGTGAACCTCGTTACTCCTAAGGCCATAGGAATTTTAAAATTTTGCCTCTTTGCTTGTCCACTTTATAAAAGGAACTTTCTAGGTTCAAGGGGTTGGGCTGGGCGTTGATGAGTCAGTCATTGAGTGAGACAGGACTTCTCTAAATATATAAATGATGATAAAAATTGACTGTTTTGCATGTAGGAAATAAGGTCATGCATTTTTTCACAAAAACTTTAAGCAATATTTAATTTATTATTACTTTGTGTCATTATTTTATTTCAGTATTTTACAAGAAATCACAAAAAGGAACAACATTAATAAGTATAGGAGGGTACACGTTTTGTGCTCAGCGTGTGTCTCAGTGTGGTCACAAGAAGCGCTGGTACTGTTCCACTCATAACCACAAGAAGTGTCGTGCGGCCTTACACACCTTTGACGAAGAGATAATCAAAATTAATAATATACACAATCATTAAGCCACGCTTTATTTTTTGTAGACAGTCATCTGTTTTGCATGGAATCATGCATTTTTTCACAAAATCTATTGCCAATATCTTATTGAATATTATTCCATGTACTTAATATAAATCACGTTGTGTTTTTGAAGGACTGATTTTGTGACCATATTTTTGCAGTATCGTACATAACTTCACAAAAAGGAAAGCCGCTCATCAGTATCGATGGGTACAAGTTCTACATAAAGAGAGAGAGTGGGCTCAGAAAGAGATGGATATGTTCTACACACAGCCGCAAGAAATGTTATGCCGTTGTACACACTATTGGAGATAAAGTAACAAAAGTAAACAATACACATAACCACAAGATCAGTAAGAAAAGTGTCAAGAAAACGTTTCATTCGTAGTGTTAATTTTCATTCAAGTGGCGAGGACTTCTAGCAAGGCGACTTACATACATATGTAGGTACACCGTGTTCGATAAGTTTGGATCCCACCAAAAACATAAATGTGAAAATGGGAGCCATGTTCAGCATCATGATAATTATGGTGCGGTTGTTGACTTCACCGACAAAAGACTTCTGATCTAAATGGGTACCTAGTTCTGTAGACAATCCTGAAATGTATTTATAAGAACGTTTTATTTTCAAGTAAATTTAAAACATAATTTCTTGTTGTTTTTTCTGCTACCATGTTTCCTATTTATCATTTACACCTCCATTATCTGACATCAAATTAAGGACTTGGAAGACATCATTTATATGGTCACTTGGGGCTCATTTTGGACATGGAGTGAATAAACAACACTAACAGACCGACACGACTTGACCTCACTATCTGACTACCTAAGAAACGACAATTCCTATAAACCTATATGAAATCTAAATTTACAAGTAATTATTATATGATATATTCAATTTCACGATCGCAGCACTCTGAGCAACTACCACAGCTATTAACAACTCTTTTCCAAAAAAAGTTAATAATTATTTCTGTCAATAGATGTCAGTGTTTTTTACCTATAGTTATATACATATGTCATAATTTTATTTTCCATAAGCCTGATGATGACCCCACTGAGGGGTTGAAATATAGCGCATTTTATTTAATATTTTTATGCTTTTATTAATACGCTAAAAATTAAAAGCCAATGTCTGGTTTGTAATAAAATACATATATTATGTGTTCCGTTTGACGTCTGAAGTCCATTATTAGAGAGTACATCGTTCGTTTCCGCCTGCGGTTGCTAGATGTCGCTAGTTTTCCGTCACGTGACCGCGCTGCTATACCCAGAATACTCGTACCTGTCAACAGTCGCAAGGAACCCACAAGCCGCCATATTGTCCGTCATTGTTGCGTCGTTTTTCGAACCGTTTGCAGCTTGCTAGTTTATCGCGAAATAATTATCGTTTTCGAGTTACCCTCTCTCGAATTTTCGAAAATGAAGTAGAAAGTTCGATTGAGATTTTAGTTTTCCGTGCGTGTTTATTCGTAGGTATATAAATGGATAATGGCAACAAAGGAGTCGCCGTGCCATCGAAAACATTGAGGAAGAGACATGAAAGTTCTTCGAGTTCTAGTTGGATCATCGAGTCTTCACCCGCAGGCGTGACTTAGAACTGGATAAGAGGTTTGACATTCTTTCCCAGTGCCTGGTGAGCCATATCAACCATGTTTCAGTGCAAATTCTGGGTCGACAACTACATTTTAAACAAAAATCCCGTAGCACTCAGGCCCCAAGGTACCGAGACTCATCCATGCATCAATCCCGTGGGCGCTACGTCCCCATATAAAAGATTTTATTGCACATTTGCTCAATGTAGAAAATATCGTGAATCTCACGGTTACGGTTAATTAACTTTCTGTACTAGAGCGAGTCCCGATTAAATCACTAAAATCATGTACTTGCTTTCGACTCGATGGACTTCAAATCCGAAAGATACACTGAGGTCCATAGAAAGTATGCCACGTGTCCAGGGTTCATAGAACTGAAAGTGAACGAGGAATGGCGACGTTGCGATGACCCTTTCGCTTCCATGCATTGGTCGGCTAGTCCCTAGTCGGCTAATTTTAAAAGATCACTAACAACGAGTAGAACGTACAAAATACTTTATGTACCCACATAAAAAAAAATGAAAAAAATGTTTGGTCTGTTGCCTATAGATTTATGAAAAATCCAAGTAATTATTTGGAACAGATTCGAAATATAAGACCGGTAATGGTTATGACGTTCACCGTTGTGGCCTGAAATTAGCTGGCAACTACATTTTTCTCTACGATTTTTGACGTTTATTGAATAATTGTGGGTGTTTTTTTTTGAAGAAAATTATAGTATGTTGTTGACTCATGACCGCACTCCTATGACATTCATAACATTCGGCAGAGGCAGAGATACTGAAACACTCTAAAATCATTCCCCAAAGCGAAAACGAATCCACAATCGCATAAAGAAAGAAAGTGGAACTTGGTCCAAAGTTCTGTTGCAGTTGACAAGGCAGCTACTAAATCCGGGAAACAACTTCAATGTTGCAACACTCGCTCACCACCTTTCGGGAGTGTATAACAGGGAAGCTGACCGACTCTCGCGTAACCACGCAGGGTCCGAGTGGCATCCGATGGGCGAAGCAACGCAGCAAATATTCATGGTCTTGGGCGACCCCGACATGAGCCAATTCGCATCACGGATTTCGTTCTAGACTATGCTATTTTCGACTTACTAGTCTTGAACGCCTGTTATTACGATGCGTTTTGCAAATGTTGGAAATACGATCTAGCTTGGCTGTTTCCTCAGCCTTGCCTACAAATGTTGGAAATACGATTAAGCTTGGCTGTTTCCTCAGCCTTGCCTGCTACCTCAAGTAAAGTCAAGCGTCAGATCGTTACGTAGTAGTAATACCCAAGTGAAGAAACCCGTTTCGCGGCCAGATCGAATCTTAACACGCCCAATAAAGATCTAAGACCTGCAGAACACTTGGACATGGACAGACATAATCACGGGACATCCTTCAGCTCATTCAACATCAACAACCCCTAGCTGGAAGATTGTGTTTTAGTCTCCTCCAACTTTCAACAACCAGCAGTTGGAAGCCAAGCTTAAGCTCAAATAAAAATAATAATAATACTGAAAACTGTTCTTCGGATGAACAACAACTTCCTTCATCGTGTTGGCCACCTTTAAGTTTTTAAAAACTTATGCTTTATAATAATAATAAGTTTAAAATGGTGTATTCTACTGCTGATTGTGTTAGAACAGATCCTAAAGAAGTAGCGAGGTATTTAACATCATTTATTTTTGAACGATTTCTTAGAAAATGCTAAAAACATTCTTATACGTAAGTCAGTAAATAATGGCTTCTACTTGTATGACTGTTACAAACATACAAATATATTCCAGCGACACTGTTATGCACATTTTAAAAGCAAAACCACCTATACCAAAGTACCTATTTGGGATGCTATGATACTTATTAAATACCTCTTTAGATCGAACCATGGTATAATGATTCTAAACCTACAGCCACAGTTTTGATGTTAGCTCCAGGGCGTAGAGTCCACAATTTGACTCTTTCATTGCATTGGCCATTTCACTGATAATGATTGTACTATTTTCCTGCATTCTTCTTTTGAATATAAAAAGGATGACTTCATATCACACCGCCAATTAAGTTGGACTTTATCAGCTTTTCCCAATCACAATATTGGCCTTATTTTTGGATGAAAACATTATTAAATTTGTCTAAATACATCACAGGAGTGGTCACTATCTTGTTCATCCCTACTAGGAACCGTGCCAGGTCAGCTCCACCAACAACAACCATAATTGGAGGTTTAATCGATCGTTCAGCATGCCTTCTGTGGGGTGCAGGATACAGGTTTCACCTGGGGTCAGTAGATCGGCCGTGTCTTACCTAAATTGGATTGAGAATTACCTAGTAAATGAAATTCTTGCTAAAGCAAATTGGCAACATAAAAAAAAAGTATTTCTAATAATTTATACAGATTAAAGAATACGTATTATTAAAATATTTTTTGATAAATATCCTTGTCGTAATGTCCTTGTCGTAGTTTTATCTCAACTTCTGATTAAATTACTTAGTAAAAAATAGTCCAAGAGCTATTTTTCTTGACTTTTTTGGTATGAACATTACCGATTCTTACCTGTCATATTTTTGCGTTATTAAAACATGATACATTACAATTTACAATCACATTGTTGCGTTATAATTTTACAAGCCACCAGGAGATAACAAACACATCTCTCATAATGGACTTCAGACGTCAAACGGAATCGGAACGTCTGGAAAGTCCAGACAATGTCTTCCTGGTGGACCATTATGAGCCGAACAATGACGGACAATATGGCGGCTTGTGGGTTCCTTGCGACTGTTGACAGGTATTCTGGGTATAGCAGCGCGGTCACGTGACGGAAAACTAGCGACATCTAGCAGCCGCAGGCGGAAACGAACGATGTACTCTCTAATAATGGACTTCAGACGTCTATGGAAACATAATAACAATTTTATTGGAAGGTAAAACTATTATATTAACTATTTAAAAATATGACTTTTTAAATGTTGAATAGTCGAATTATTTACACAAAGCAAATAACTGACGATCTATTGAACCTCAGCATTATATTTTATTAAAAGGTTTATTATAACAAATAACTAAAATGAATTTATGGAATTAAGTACTTCACCTGAAACTTTCTTAACCAAACCTTTACTTTGAAATGCAAGAACGTATTTCTTATTTTCTGGAATGTCTGTTATCCTTACTGCCCACAACGCCCACAACCGTTCATTTTAACCACTATGGGAAAACCCTAAAATAATGAGTTTCTCATTAGAAAACACAAACTTATCCCCATCGTGCCAGGAAAGTCTTTGTTGACGCTTCCGATATGCCTTGAACCTTGCGTTTTTGTAAGTGTTCCACCCATGGTGAACTGTCAAAGTATTTTGTGCGAATTCCCTAGAAATATTTAAAAGTCTGCTAATTTTTGATCTGTGCGGTGCTTTTTTCGTCGAATTCGCTTTCTTACAATTTTCAATACTCGTTCTGTTGTCGCTGAAATCAGGTGATTTCCTTTGGTCCTCCAAATTTTCATCTTTTTGCAAACAAAATTACGTTTATTATGAAAGCTTTCAACGTCTTGAAAATTTCAACTGGGCACTCGCCATTGAAAAAGTTTAAATCTCTCAAAATCTGTACGATGGTGAGCTTATTTCTGCAAAGAAATTTATAAAGATGTTTTGTTCAATTGGTTTTAGTTTATATGTTTTTGTAAATGTGTAATTTTTTTAATCTTCGGATACAAAAACATTATCTTGAAACATGTTAATTCGTAAAAAGTACAAACACATCATGTGCTAGATATCGTTAATCATAATTAATTGTGTTTTCAAAATAGTTGGTACCATTGTGAAAACTAGTCATGAACGAAATAACACAATCGGAAAGATTTGTAATCTGTACAATCAAAGCTTAGTGTTTGTTTGTATTTTTATTACATGGAAAAAGTAACAAGGTATCCTAAACATGTCAGGTGTTTTCAACACGAGGTTGTTTTCAGAATTTCCGATACTAGCGACATCTCGCCGTGGTAAACGGCACCTTCTTCTGGGAGGTCACAAGTTCTCCTTGCAGATACCCGCAAAGACTCCACATAGTAAGAGTCGATGGCTGTGTACCAAGAATCAATCCAGAAGATGCAAGGCAAGGATTCTCATGTTCCAAAATATAATTGTGAAATTAAATAATGAGCACAGTCATGACTAAGTGGAGGAGAACGATTATAAAAATACTTATGTTGACCTGATTAAATTATTTTATCTAAGATAAAAGCGAAGTTACAAATATTGCATAATCAGTGGTTAAAGTAAGTCAAATACGTAATTTCTATCCATCCATCCATCGATCTATCCATCCATCCATCAGCCCGTGTTTGTCCATTTTTCCCAAATTTCGCCACTCATGTCGGTCCTTCGTCCTCCTCATCTAGATGCCACCTACAACCTCCTTCAGGTCGTCGTCGATCCAGCGGGCACGAGGTCGGCCTACCATATCACTATATTACGAGAGGGCGCTTTTAAGTTCGCGGAATCGGGGGTAAGACGTGGAAATAAAAATACAAGTTTATTTTTCCTTTTCAATATATTCACCTGCAACCCTAATACATTTTTCAGATCTTTCAATTAGCTTATGTATACCCTCGAAAAAAAAAGTTTTTTCTTTGTCTGAAAAATAAGCTGAAACTGCTTCCTTCACTTCTTCATCGCTTGAGAACTTCTTCTCCCGAAGTTCTTTTTTCATTTTTGGAAAGAGATAATAATCACTGGGAGCCAGGTCAGGACTGTAGGGTGGATGAACCAAAATATCGAAGCCCACCTTATGCACAGGCGCGTTGTCGTGCAGAAGGAGGACACCTTTGGTTAATTTTTCCCTTCTTTTTGCCTTGATTGCTTCCTTTAATCGCTCTAAGATTGAAGCGTAGTATTCTCTGGTTATGGAGACACCTTTATCTTTATAATCTATCAACAAGATTCCTTCTGAGTCCCAAAAGATTGTCGCCATGATTTTTCCCGCCGACTGTGACACCTTAAATTTCTTTGGTGGTGGTGTGCCTTTTTTGTGCCACTGCATAGAATCTTGTTTGGACTCAGGCTCATAATAATGAACCCAAGTTTCATCCCCAGTAACAATTCGAGTCAATACTCCATCCTGGTCTTCATTACAGAGGTCCAAAAACGCGCGAGAACACTCTACGCGCTGTTGTTTTTGAGGCGGCGGCGTGAGCATTCTCGGCACCCACCTTGCACTGACTTTGGTCATGCCGAGATCATCGTGAAGAATTTTAAATATGGTTGTATCGGATACTCCAACAATTTCTGCGAGCTGTTTCTTCTTTAGTCTAGCATCTTCCAGTATTAATTTTTCCACTTTTTGAATGATTTCCGGAGTGGTCGACTCGATCGACCGTCCTGGCCGAGGATGATCTTCAAGTGAGGCCCTGCCTTTCTTAAAAAGGGTATGCCACTTATAAACCATGGTTTTACCGGGGCAAGACTCCCCGTAAACGGATGACATCTCTTCTAGTATGGTTTGAACCGATTTACCTTGCTTGGTAAGGAACTTTATGACAGCGCGGTGCTCGATTTTCTCCATTTTTCACAATGTTCTTCCCAACTGAGTTGTTTGATCGACGATAATTCAAATAGTAATGGCCCGATTAAAACAAAACATTCTATTTATACTAATAATGAGCTACTTAACCAGTTACGACTAAGGAAAGTACCCTCATTTATTAATTACCTACCCATTCCGCGAATATAAAAATGCACATGCCATTACAAGACGTGGCATTGAAAAAAAAAATTAATATGTTAAATTGTTTCAGCATAACATTAACTCATAAACTATTTAATAAAATTTAAAAAGTGTGTCAGTAGTGACACTGGTAAACATAATTTTTGAGATGCCGTTGTTCTACCATTTTCCATAGTGCGTCGGCCGTTGATTGCCGCCGCCATATTGTTAACTGCCGGCTATTATTAACGTCGCGTCGTAGGGCAACGTCGAAAACGTACAGTGCCACCAATTTAACTGTTCAGTAAAATCATTCGCCGTCTCTTTCTAATTATACTCTTTTCTACGGCACTAGAAAGAGATGGGTGGATAATCCAACTGAACAGATAAGTTTGTGGCACTGTAGTGATGGGTGCAGTCACCTGCAGTCACCGCTTGTCTGAAAGCGCCCTAAGGGATGTCATACACACTTTAGAAATTAAAATCACTAAAATATTTTTGATTAACATGAATTATTAAGATAAAATAATTATAATTTATACTTGCTATTGTCGGCACTTGATGAAACATAGACATATTTAAAATAAATGAAACAAGTTTGTACAAGTGTTTCTGTGAATTATCAAGATAACACAATAAAGAATATGCATGTAATTTTTTTAATGCACTAATCGTTAATATATGATCAGTTTAGGGCTATGAATAGGAATTCACGACTAAATTATCCACATTTCATAGTTATAAAATCAAAATAAGTTTCATAATAATCTTCTACAATTCAAACGGCTGCCATTTTAGCGCGCATCAAGTGACGTCACATGATACTGCTCTCGCTTGCGGTTTATGGCGAGTGGCCGGTTTTTAGGGTTCCGGAGCCCGACAAGGAACCCTTATAGTTTTGCCATGTCCGTCTGTCCGCGGCTTAGCGCAGAGACTATTAGTACTAGAAAGCTGTAATTTGACATGGATATAAATAATACCCACGCCAACAAAATTGTAAAATAAAATCTTTAAAAAAAATTTTTTTAATGGTACCTCTCGTACACGTAAACTGGGGATGATTTTTTTTCTCGTCTATCCCATAGTGTGGGATATCGTTTTAAAAACATTGTGGGTATGTGAGAACCATTTTTCGGTTAAGGGATCCGGTGGCGAAATATTAAGCTTTAAAGAGAAAATTTTAGTTCGAGTGGAGCGTCCCCCCCTCGCCCTGCTGGCTAAACGGTTGTTTATAGAAATATGATAAAAATTCAGAGAAGTAGATTATGTAATGAATTTAAAAGGAAAACTATCACAGCTCCGTAGGCCTTACAGGTTTACGAGTACAGGACGCGCCAAATTTTTGGTCCCCCAGAATGTACGGGACCAGAAGTTTGGCGCGGTCTGTATTAGTAGACCAACTTATATGTACCGGGCAACTACGGAACCTTACATTGCGCGTGGCCCGACACGCACTTGGCCGTTTTTTTTTCATTCTTTTCAATTAAAACAACCTGTTACAAAATATTTGAGGGTTTTATTTTACATTTATTAATTTTAAAGTTAATATTTTATGATGAAATGTACTCACTTTGTCACAAAAGGCAGTAGCCATGGTGACGCGTTTTGCATGTGCGTTTCATTTCATCAAAATGTTGTATTTTTTAAATGGAAATAATTACAAAACTATAAAATAAAATAGTTTCCCATGGTTATTATTAAATGCTACTAAGTAAATAGAATACAAAAAACGCAATATATTACTCATTAGAAGGACATGCACATTCTCTATTAAAATGTTGCACTCATAACCACAAGAAGTGTCGCGCGGCCTTACACACCTTTGAATCAAAATTAATAATAATTATTGTCGTTAAACCACGCTTTATTTTTATGCATACAATTATCTGTTTCGCATGTAAGAGTGATGCATTTTTTAACAAACACTTTTGCCAACATTTTATTTAATATGATTTAATTTACCTAATATAAATATGTGATATCGCGTGGAGTTTTTGAAGGACTGATTTTGTGACCATTCATTTTGAAGGATATTTTTTCAGTATCATACATAACTTCACAAAAAGGAAAGCCACTCATCAGTATCGGTGGTTACAGGTTCTACATAAAGAAAGACAGTGGGCTCAAAAAAAGATGGATATGTTCTACACACAGCCGCAAGAAATGTTATGCCGTTGTTTACACTATTGGAGATAAAGTAACGAAGTAATTCATAACGACAAGATCAGTAACATTGGCAAAAGTTTCGAGAAAACGTTTGATTATGTAGACACTTTGTAGTGTTATTTTTTATTCAAGTGGCGAGGACTTCTAGCAAGGCATAGGAACAACGTCCGTGAAGCCTAAAACTGTTTCACGGAAGACCTAAAGCTGTTTCACGGACGACGCTCTCTCTATACTCACCCGTATCTTGGTGCGTTAGGGTTCACGCATTTTTGTTCGGAACTCAATTATTGCCTAAACTAAGGATGTCCGCGTGTACGATTCTTGGGAAAAGTGGTTCGGTGGGTCGGTAGAATATGTGGTTTTATTTAATGATAGCAGTCTATTTACACCCGGTATAATATTAATATATGCAAATTTTGCAGAATCTCCGAAACTAGCGACATCTCCCCGTGGTAAACGTCACGTTCTTCTGGGAGGTCACAAGTTCTGCTTGCAGAAACCCGCAAAGACTCCATATAGTAAGAGTCGATGGCTGTGTACCAAGAATCAATCCAGAAGATGCAAGGCTTCAATGCTCATGTTCCAAGATGAAATTGTGAAATTAAATAATGAGCATAGTCATGACTAAGTTAAGGAGAACTATTATAAAAACACTTATGTTTTTAAAATTCTAAAAATCTAAATGCCGTACTGTGTTAATATGAAATTACTATCTTAATTCAAAATTGTTTATCTTGACACGTTGTTGCACCTGACCGTAGTTGTTATTATCTTACTAATATCGGGCTCAGCTATTTACTCAAGTATCGTAGTAGGAATCTCAGAAACGTCGACTTTACTTCACTTACCGCGCTAGGGCGCATTCTACGAGCGGTGACTGCAGGCGACTGCACGCATCGCCACGGTTGCGACGTTGCTCTAGGGCATTTGCGTCGGCCGTCGTCGTCGTCGGCTGCAGACTGCAGTCGATTGTCGCCATATCGTCGACTGTGGGCTATTGACAATGTCGTTAAACGTAGTGATGCGTGCAGTCAACTGCAGTCACCACTTGTCTGAAAGCGCCCCCCTACTTTAGAAAGTAAAATAAGTAAAGTATTTTTGATGAATATGATCCCATTTGTTACAACTGCATTTGTTGATTTAAATGGATGGCATACATTATTTTTCAACACACTTGCTTATTAAGTGGCCCTTATTGCAGCGTTCTTAGAGTCTTAAAGCTGCATATTAAACACGCGTGCTTTTTACTTTACATTATCCCACTAGTGTTTTTAACATTACAGTTTTTTTAAATCTTAGCAAAGAGTTTTGATGTCTTGAGAAATAGTAATATTTTTGCAAATAAATAGACTGTCTCAGTTAAAATATAATAAATAATCATTTAATATCATCAAATTATTTATTTTTATCAACAAATTAACTCAAAGTTTTGTTGTAAATACAAAAATATTAATTTTGTTAATATTTAATATTTGGCTGTTTGGCGAATGCGTCAGTGCCTTTATTTCCATCTGCGCAAAAAAACAAAATCTCCGCCGCCATTTTTCAAAGAAAATTTTCAGTTCAGTTCAGTCAGCTGTGGTTTCGATTAGTTATGTGGAAAAAAAAGACAGTGAAATTTTGTTATATTTCCTCGCAAGTGTGTTCTCACGTCGTATGAAACGCGTGAGCATTAGACGTTAGACATGTCCAACGCAGCTCACTTGTATCACAATCTACTATTATCTAACCTCATATCGTAAAATACTCATTATGTACTCAAAACTACTTGCATTGTGAAAAAATTTTTTCATGAACGCCTCCGAAACAGAAAAAGAAATAATAGTATAGGTCTCCGAACAACGTTTATAAAATAACTTTTTGTGGAATAACAGTACATGTGTGTGACACTAAATAGGAAGGCAAAGGGAACTTAGCCCATATAGCCATGTCCCTTCCGGCCACCACGGCAACTGAGTTTTGCAACCAGTTGTGAAAGAGGATTTTTTCTTCTTTGTATGCAACTAGTTGCGATGAAAGGATGTTTTTTCTTAATACGCTACCAGTTGCCAAACAAGAATAGTTTTTTCCGCAATGGCAACAGAGTTTCTCAACCAGTTATGAAAAAAATATTATTGGAATTGATAAAGCAACTATCATATCGCCAATGAATTAGTACATGAAATTATCTAACATCACTTATTTTAGAGATTAATTCTACAAACAAACGCTTGTGTAAAACTCATGATTGACTCTTCTCCGGTATACATGTAATATTGAAAATTACTAACATAACAGAATTTATGACATTATCTTTTTTTAAATTTTGTTGTACCTTTAGTCATCTTTTCTCTTTCTTGTATTTGTGATAATAACAAAGATTATCCGTTTCAGATATTTTAAGCCTCCAAGATCAACAGCCGACGTTCTTCACGAACAGTAACGGTAGAAGGGTGATGTACCTGGGTGGGTACAAGTACGGCGTACATGTCACAACCCAAAACAATATCAAATGGCGATGCACGAAACACGGTTCGCGACTCTGTAAATCTCACGTAAGAACTGATAACGACGTTATTTTTCAAATGACGCCGCACTGTCATCCTCCCGATTTTTAGAGTTAAGATTTATGGTTTAAATTAGATCTAATTAAAATAAATAGTGTTAAAATTACCTTTGATTTCAGGCTAATGCATTAACAAATTTATTGGTCGCTTAGCCCATAACACAAAGATAAGGTGACTTTTGATAATATGGCCAATTTCATACTGGAGACTCGATAAGAGGTCTTAACCAAGGTTCAACTACCTCGTTTGCGAAATACGAAAAATATTTTTTGTGCCTCTATAATTTTTCAAGAACAACCAACAAACAAACAAACAAACAAATTCTTTATTTAAATTACAAGGATAACATTATGGGGGTTGGGACTCTCCTATTAAGTCTTATTGACCTGTATTAAGAGAGACCCGCTCTTTCAATGGATTTATCTTTACACTTTGTAAATGTCATTTCTAGGTCTTATACAAGAATAAGAATAAACCTAATTTATTATTCAATATAAAAAACATAGTAGGTTTGGATGAAACCACTAGCTTTCTGTATGAAAGGTGAGACAAATATGTACGTGAGGGTGTGTGTGTAGTTATGCGGATATGTGTTTGCATTTGTGTTTATCGGTGGTGGTTCCCTAGCCCTACGACAAGTCTTGGGATCAGTGTATAATAACTGCTAGGGGTGCGTCTGTGTGTGTGTTTTAAATTTACTTAAGCCAATATGGTTAAATATGGAAGCATCTTTTGAAAGAAGAAGTTCTGTTTTTTCGTAAGTTAATGTTTTAAGCCATTTTGTTATATTTTTCTTACATTCGTAATAAGTCATAGTATAGATATTTAAAAGCCTATTTATCTTATTGTAAAGATAAATTGACTGTGTACCAAATTGAGTTGAAGCAAATAAAGTTCTTACCATAGGGGTTTTAACAACTGAAAAGGGGTTTCGTTTGTTAAGGATTTGTGGGTCTACAGATATATTTTTGTGGATCTTTAAAACACATTGTAATATGTATAGCTGTCTGACCGACAACACATTTGCATCATTATATAATTTAGAGGTACCATATAGTTTCCTTTTACGCAGCATGACCTTTAAGATAACTCTCTGGGCAATTTCGATACATTTAAATTTAGTTTTAAATGTGCCCCCCCAGACAGTTACACAATACAATAAAATAGACTGAACAAGGGTTGTGTAAATGTATGTTATAAGTTGTTTGTTAGAGATATTACGTAGATACTTAAACAACCATATTAGTTTCCTTGCCCGTGTTGCTACTACTTCAAGTTGGGGATACCAGGAAAGATTTTTGTCAATAATAACACCAAGGTATCTGGTGGAATCAGTTCGGTCAATAGCAACACAATTGCAATTTTCATTGTTAACGTTAGTACAAGTATGGGCAGTAAGTATAAAGTCATTACCTGGCTGCGTAGAATCATAAATTGAGAACGTTATGTAGTTTGTCTTTGCCATATTTAGTGTCAGTACGTTACGTACGAGCCAATTGATGACTCTACGCAACCCGGCTTCAGCATTGGCGAAAGCCCCTGACCAGTCGTCGCCCTGAAAAAGTAACGCAGTATCATCTGCGTATGAAATAATATGTCCGTTAGTCAGATTTAAGTCAGTAAGGTCATTTATATAAATGAGAAAAAGGGTAGGCCCTAACACACTGCCCTGTGGGACGCCGTAATTGGTGGTGAAGATGTCAGTACTCCACGTGTCGTTGTCGAGTTTAACTCGCTGTGTGCGGCCATTAAGATAGTCAGTAAGAATGTCCAGGAAGGTTCCCCTTATACCCATCTTTTCCAGCTTTCGAAGTAGGATGGGAACAGAGACGGTGTCAAAAGCTTTTTTTAGATCGAGGAATATACACATACTTTTCTTTTTGTCATCCAAATGTTTAGTTATAGTTTTAGTAAGGTCGAGAATAGCGTCTTCTGTGCCAATGCCTTCGCGAAAGCCGTACTGTGATTTAGATAGTATATCATAAGAATTCAAAAATTTAACAAGCCGATTATTGATTAATTTTTCAATGATTTTAGAAATTACTGTCAGTACCGCAATAGGTCTATAGTTGTTAATATCGTCTCTGTTGCCACTCTTGAATATTGGGTGTATAATTGTTTTTTTTAGTAACTGTGGGAATGTGCCTTGCTGGAAAATTAAACAAGAGAGATGGGTTATTACGGGCACCACATCCTTTATGGCCATTTTTACAAACTTCGTAGGAATATTATCCGAGCCGGCTGCTGATTCACTTTTAAGGTGAGTAATGATTGTTTCAATTTCAGAGAGTTCGGGTACAATTATGCCGATTGAGTTAGATTGAGAAGGTAGTGAAGAAATATAGGCATTAAATCTAATGGGATCAACAACCTCGACTCAGTATAGGAAGTCAAAATTTTATTTTGCATATGTCAGAGGAAAAGTAATTGAAACTTGGTCCTGGCCACTTACCGAGTCTCTACTATGAATTTGGCTTTATAAACAAAAGTCAACTTATATAGAGTCGTACAAATATTTTCTTTATTCATATTTGGGAATAATTTTGAATTACTTCGTTGTAATTGTAATTGGCTACAATTAGTAGCCACAAACAATAGACAGCACTATAGCGGTAAGTTGTGTTCATCTTTGTTATCGTGTACAGGCGACAACAAGATAGACTATCTATTGGCAGTCTTTATTGCGGTGTCTTAGCCGTTTAATAGCTTGAACTAAAAGAGTCTGTACATACATACACTTGTCAAATTCACTAACGACCCTTAGAGTTAAGAAAAAACATGAACAGATAATACGAGAACAAATGTTTTGTGAATCGATGTTTATGCAATTTTACATACTACGAGTACATATTGTTGATGTAATGAATGAAACACTCAATATCAATATTAATTTATGAGTTTCTACCTACGAGCACATTTCAATATTTTCCTTTGTACGCATATTTTGTGCTTTTGTGCAGCAGTTAGCTGACATAATAATAAGAAAAAAAAAAAAAATTACACCCCACGTTGAATGAAGCTTTTAATCTTTTTTCAATATATTTCTAAGGTTTCAGAGAAAAGCGGTATAGAAGGATTTTTTTTTCTGTTTGATTGATCGTTTTATGGTTACGATACCGACTTAACATACCTTTAAAGATTGCGCTTTACCTTTTGATCTACCCGTGTATTACCATTATCATGTTGACGTTAAAATATGGGCGAGACCTCAGGGTCCAGTAGCGCACTCTCTTGGAAACAGACACACATAAGCAGTCCTTGAAATAGCGGTATGATAACATTATTATAAAGTTGTTTTTGTAATAATGCGCATGAAAGTAAAGTTCTTCCTATCGCTAGTATCTCGGTTTGATATATCTTAACGTTATTATTACCGAAACAAATCAATCAAAACCCTATTAAACACTTTACAACGGTAATTTTATGCTTCTTCACGTTGTCATCCGCGTCATCAACAACCTATCGTGACCATCATCTTAAAAAATACACTTTTACTGTTTCACTTGATTGTTGTTGACGATGTTTCACCAAGTGCCGACAATCGCAAGTATTAATCATAACCCGTAGTGACGTCATTAACAAAGCACGTGTCTTTCATCTCTGAACCACTAAAGAAGATAAACTTTCCTATATTGAGGAGGTATTGAAAGGTAATTGAAGTAATGGGGGAAGGCAAAGACGACGACTCAGAAAGGAGAAGAAGAAACCTTAGGTTAGCAGACAATGAGCGTTTATACCTTCCATCCATCCATGTGAAAGGAATACTGTGAAAAATTAGAATAGCACTGAGAAAATACTCTTTTCTATTCATTATTAAAATTGAAATTCATGCTATTACTTTGTGTTCTACATCATATATCAATTAAAATTCAACCTATTGCAGCTTTGTGTTCTACATAATTTTATATTAGTTTCAGAGCCGATATTTTCTTGGACCCGCCATGGCAACCCAGTGATCATTGTGGGGAAGTACCGTTTCAACAAGAACAATAGGAGTAACGGTCCGAAGGTCACGTGGTATTGTACTATGAAAGGATCCTGCCGAGCCAGCATCACCACCATCCACAATGAGTTGATCAAACACAATAGTGATCACAATCACTGATAAATGGTCGTTTTCCACAAAAAATTGTTCTATTTAAATAATTTCGCCTTTAAAAAGGAAGTTATCTCTATTTTGAATTGTGTGGTAGTATTTATAGAACACTGTTTGTATTTTGAACTCAGAAACACACAGAATAGAAAACTTAAATATTATGAATGTCCAGCAGTGGAAGATACAGCCTGATGGATGGATGGATTGAACTTAAAAAGACGTATCACCAGCACAGTCCAGAAGAGAGCATCACGACTATTCTGGCACGTGCGGAAAAATTGCTAAAGCGGATTTTGGTTGATTTTAAAAGGGATTTTTTGTGGATATGTACCTATTAATATTTTTGATTGAAAACCTATAGAAAAGTTCCTTACATTTTATAGTTTTTTATAAGATGTGATTTAGTCATTCCATTGTTGTGATAAAAAAACACTTGTACTTTTCCACAGATAATAATAATATGTTAACAACAACGCGCTGCAGCGCGGGTCGCGCGTGGCACTCAAGGTGGTGGAATTTTGCTACTTACACTTCGAGCGTTGGCCGCGCGTCGTGTTTACCCATTAAGCGCCGATTTTGAACTGGTGCATGTTATTATTCCGGCTCGTTCTTTAGCTACGGACCGAGATCTACACATTATCTGCACTTACCTTCCAGGTGCCGGAATTGCACACAACTTTCTTCTTGAAAATCTGACTAAATATCTCAATGGCTTGAATCATGATGATCATTACTTAGTAGTTGGAGATTTTAACTTGCCTTATATATCTTGGACACCACCTCTATCAGGATCTTCCGCTTATTTGGAACCTTTGGGTGAGTGTAACGAGATACAGCAGGAATTATTAAATCAATTAGCTCTTATTTGTTTGAATCAGTACAATGGAATTTTAAATGGTAACAACCGACTCTTGGATTTAGTTTTTAGTGATACCGATGTCATTGTTACTCGAGCTAATTCCCCATTCACTCGAGAGGATATGCCCCATCACCCTGCCCTTGAAATCGAAATCCCAAATCTTGGCCTTAAGCCTTTACATTTACCTCCTAAAAAAATTTATAACTTTAAAAAGGCAGATTACACCGTAATTGCTAGTAAACTTGCATCCTTAAACTGGCTTGAGATTTTCGTTGACGGCAACACAGATGATATTGTCAAAACCTTTCACGATATTTTAAATTCCGTAGTTGAACAGTATGTTCCTCACTTTTACAGCAACCCAGACGGTTATCCAGTTTGGTTCAGCAAACCTTTGATAAAAATAATTAGAGAAAAAGATAAATATCACAAAAAATTTAAAAAGACGGGTAATCCTCGAGATTACGATACATTTTCCCTGCTAAGGAAACGGCATAAAGATATGCAACGTAAATGCTGGAATTCTTATGTTGACAAATGTGGGGCGTCCATTGTTGAGGACCCTAAAAAATTCTGGCATTATGTTGGGAGCTTACGCCGTAACAGTGGTATACCGGCTCAAATTACTTACGGTTCTAGGGTTGCTAACAGCGGTTCCGAAGCCTGCGATCTCTTTCTAGAATATTTTAATTCGGTATACGTACAAGATACGGGCTCCGCTTCATTGATCCCCAACGGTGAAGCAAATCCTCTCAGCTGCTTGAGCTCCATCGAAATATCACGTGATATTGTACTTAAATACCTCAAGCGTATTAACGTCAACAAAGGTGCTGGTGAGGATGGGATTCCGCCTATATTTTTTCGTAAATGTGCCGAACAACTTGCTGAACCACTATATTTAATTTTCAAAAAATCCTTTAGTGAGGGTATCTTTCCCACCAATTGGAAAAAGGCCTTTGTTGTCCCCCTTCATAAGGGTGGCTCTAAGCTCATGGTGGATCATTACAGGCCTGTCTCAATTCTATCAGTGGTGAGTAAGCTTTTTGAGCAGATTGTATATGACCAGGTATATCCAGTAGTGGCCCGTAGCATCCCCTCTGCCCAACATGGCTTTATGCGAAATCGATCTACATCTTCCAACTTGGTGGAGTTTGTCGACAAAGTTGCAGGTTTCATGGATAAAGGTTGCCAGGTGGATGCCGTGTACACCGATTATTCCAAATGTTTCGATAGATTGCAACACCATATTATAATTCAAAAACTGGCTATGATTGGTATACACGGTGACCTCCTGCGCTGGTTTGCCTCCTATCTAAGGAATCGTAGTCAGTCTGTCAGACTTAGTTGCTTGCAATCTAGGTTTGCAACAATTCCATCTGGCGTTCCTCAGGGCTCACATTTGGGTCCACTGTTATTCAACGTTTGCTTGTATGATATTCTTAACTGTTTTTCTAATGCTAGCTTCCTCATGTATGCCGATGACACGAAGGTGTTCATGCCCATTGTTGATTACGAGGACTGTCGCAGGCTGCAAGAGGACCTAGACAGGCTTTCAGCCTATTGTGTTCAAAATTGCCTAGATCTCAACAGTAATAAATGTCAAGTAATTACCTTCAGTAGGAAGATTAATAATTCAATTTTTGCATATAAACTTAACGATCAGATTATTTCACGAGTGTCCGAAGTGAGGGATCTAGGAGTTTTATTAGATTCTAAATTGACATTCATTGCACATTTTGATCAAATAATTTCTAAGGCTATAAAGGCATTAGGTTTTGTATATCGTGCTACAAAGCTATTTCGCACAGTAACACCGTTCAAGCACCTCTATTACTCGTATGTAAGAAGCATTCTAGAGTATGCGTCAACTGTCTGGTCTCCTCAGTACGCTATTCACTCCAAGCGGTTGGAATCAGTGCAGAGATCCTTCATCAGACAGCTCAACTATCGAGCCAAAGCCATTCCACAGACTTATGAGGAAAGCCTTAAAACAAATAATATGTTAACGCTCTCGGACAGACGGACCATAGCGGATTTAAAACTATTACACGACGTCATCAGCGGCAGGCTGGACAGTATCGAACTGATAAGTCGCGTGCTGCTGCGCGAATCTGGTACTCGCTCAAGACGACAACATCCACGGCTACTTATCCACGCCTACGCTCGCACTAACTACGCTTCCAACTCTCCTCTCAACCGGTGCATAGATACACACGAAGAGCGTTTTTCTGATGCTGACGTTTTCTTCCTGAAGCGCGGTCAATACATATCGTACATAATTGAGCAATTACAAGTACAGAGCAAAATTTATTAGGTTGCCTATTTATGCCCATTATATATATATATATGTATAATATACGCATGTTCACAGATTCTTTTTTTTTTTTTTTTTTTTTGCCTACACACACTCTCACACACATACACAATCTCTCACACCCTCCCTGACACAAATACACCCTTACACAATAAACACAAGTATATAATTTTTTTTTTTAAGTACTCAGTCATACACCTAGCAACTCTCACATGAATTAGTTTAATTTTGCCCTATGTATCACTTCAATTTTTTTTTTTCTGTTCTTTTTGTATCGTCGCATTTTTGTTTGTTATTTCTATAAGTATTTCTATTATTATGTTGTAAAATTTTACTTTTACCTTTTTTTTTTTTTTCTTGTTATTTCTTAATTTGTGTTCAGTCTGTGCAAACCTGCAAATATTTAAATTATTATCAAATTTTAGTTAATTAAATTCGTTATTGGCATTTTTAAATTTGTATCCTATGAATATTTATTGTGTCCATTGTATTTTGCTGTGAATTTAATAAATGTATGAAATGAAAAAATGAAAAATGAAAATGAAATGTTTGATAAATTCCACAACGTGCCGACAATCTCAACTATCAACTTCCTTAGTCATTCCACTTGACATAGTATGGGATTTATTATAGTGTAAACAAAAGTTGACAATCGGAGAGAAAATCGTTAGATTGTAAATGGATGTGCTATCATTATTTCTCCATTTCATGTTAAATAGCGTCGCTATCCGTCTCACTCTAACGCACGTCAAATAGTTTTACTGCCAGCACTGAGGTTTATACAATATCCATAACTGCATGCGACGCATAATTTTATTCAGACTACTAATTTAACGAAAATATACGAAGATTAAAAAGCCACTAATTGTATTAATAAATTATATTAATAGTGCAATTACAATTGAATGTTTATTTTATTATATATTAAGCAAATAAAAACCTTAAAATCTAAACACAGATATAAACGAAAACTACCAAATGAAAACATTGAAAAAATACAGAATTATGGGTGAATCACCACCGTCTTATGGCATTTCGCAAAAGGCTGGCGACATTCCCTCTTTGAATACATATTAAATACAATAGAACATTATAATATTCCAGCTACAGTATATAACATTTTCGGAGCTATAACATACGGCACTCGGCGCGGAAAGCAGGGGCTGTATTACAACGGGCATCGATACAACTACGACTCGCTGTCTGGGCCGAGCTCACAGCGATGGAGGTGTGTCAAGAGGAACTTCGGGTGTCGAGCTGGGCTCACTTCTGTCGATGGTATCATCGTCAGGATCACTAATCAACACAATCATTCATAATTATAACCGCGGTTGCTTAGCCTGAAACCCCCCGGGGATTAATGTCGTGACAATATGTTGTTATTTGTCTAAATATATGAATATCGTCTTCAAAGTTGAAGTACCTATTTGTCGTCGTATTGTTCGTTTATTTCTTACTCACCAATGTGAAGTAAGCGAAGCTGAGCGAGGCATACCTATAGCCTGTTATCGAGCAAAAATTCATTTGATTGTATAATATATCCACAGCTATCCGTAGATAATATAAACAAAATAGATAGATAATAATATGATAGAGTGGAAAATATCGACAGGAATCGTTGCGACCTGAAAGAAGATGATGACTGGAATAGAAAAAGGAATGCTTCGGTGGTTTGGGCATATAGAGAGGATGAATGAAAGTAGAGTGACGAAAGGAATTTATGTTGCACACGTGGAAGATAAAGCTCGACCGAGCCGCCTTAGAAGGACGTATGCTGACCAAATAGGCGACATACTGAAGAAGGGCAAAGTAAAAAGTACCCGGAATAGAAGAGCTTGTATGACTAGATTGATAGATGTAGAAGCAAAAGAGGTGTTTCGGGATCGTAGCAGATGGAAATCTGTAGTCTTTGTTTACCTCTCTGGGAGACAGGCGTGAATGCATGTAGGTAATAGAAACGAAAATAATGCTTGATATTTTTCTTTTAAAGTAACAATGTTTTTAGGGTTTTCAGCCGAATTCTTACAAACAAGCTAGAAATACTAGACTCAAAGGGTATTAAATACAAGAATTACAATCAGGACCAGAAATCCTTTAGTAGCGCCTCCTTATCGACAATCTGACCTTGAAAATCGGTCCAATATTTCTCAACATAAGAGCTCAGACCCGAATAATGCATTGAAATCTAAAAGATTGTGATTGTAATATCAGCTTGAATTCAAATTCCATGTATCTGAAAGATGGTAGCAATGTGTACAGCTATAAGATTGATGTGCTTTGTCACAAAATGTTTTCAGCGAAACATACATTTTGCCCGATTTGCGAAACAAGTACGACGATTAGACACCTCGCTCTGTACTCTCGTGGTCGTGTTTATCGTGCTAAATGCTGCCCGGCCGTACTAAAAATGTAACGCAATAAATCGTCTTTCAATTGCCAGGCAATATTTCTAAAATGTAAGTCGGACAAATTGTAGTTTATACATTGGTGATTGTTTGAAATTAAGTTTGAGATAAAATTCCACAGTTAAGTTGATAAAATGACTTAAACGCCAATACGCCTTTGTTACACTTTGGACTTAGTTGAAATAGTTTTGTTTTATGAAATATACATTATTTTTAATTTTTGCTTCGGATAAAGTATACATACATTTTCTGTGATACTAAATATGTTTTGCTTATTTTTATTAATGAAATATTAGTCATTAAATCAACTTAACCATGACTGCCGATTTAGCTTATTTTGGTCAGCACACCCTTTGAGTCTTTCATATAAGTAGGTACTCGTAAATGTTTGTGGCCATCTTGTCGAAGATTAATCATCTTTATTCAGAGGAAAATTGAAGTTAAAACTGCATGGCATCAATATTTGTAGTCAATTGTAGTAGTTCTGATTTCACTTTTATTTTTTACGTTTCGACGTGTAAAATGGATTCTAGCCATGATATTGCCTGATATTAACTATTGTTTTAGTATGAGAAGTCAACAGATAGGTGTACCGGTTCTAAATCGACTGGTAACATCAAATGAACCGTATACGTTACTGATACTGAGCATCTTGAACAAATTTTATACCGAAATATAAACATATTTGTAAATAAACTTTATTTTCAACTTTCAATGCAATACATATTTAATATTTACAGCGAGTTTTCTATGGGCGAGTTAAATTTTACTATGCGCTCATGTTTTTCTTTATGGAAGTTAAAAACAATGATCAGCGTAATGTATTATTAAGATTTTTTATAAATATACTTAATTTCACGTGTTTTTCTATGTATATTTATACAAAATCATAATAAAAGACAAATTAAGTAATATAATATATAATATATAATATTTATTTATAGTAAACTGGTTACCTGTATATTTAACTACTTGTCTTATTTAAAAATATTTTCTGTACTGAAGGAATCACATGGGTGTGGAGAGAGCTTTGGTTGCCGCGCTGTGGTACGGTTATAGCCGTTAAATCGTAACACAACGTGATTGTCAAAATGAACGATTCCATTGTCATAATCACTGATAGTCAATATATTACAAATAAGCTACAAGGTTATAAAGTTAATACATAAGAGTGTTGGCACTAGCTGAAACATCGTCACAGCTGAATAAAATACTTGTACTGTTTCACAAACAATATACTTTATAGGTGCTCTAGCCTTTGCCCTCGGCTCCGCCCGTTTTTTTTCATTATCTGCCGCGTTTTGAACTTGATGGTTATTTTATGAACACGCTGATAGTCTATTATGTTGACCAGGGTTACTACAATGATAATAAAGAAAACTGCATCCGAATCCGTTGAGTGGAGACAGATATTTTAGTTTTTGTCTCAATACAATATTTCGAACCCATTTCTATTGAATGTTCGCAAAAATACTTAATGTACAGACACGACTTCTTACTACTTTATTATTAGTATAGGTTAGAGTTACGACCGATAGAAGTGTAGAATGTTATTGGAATAAGAAAATCTTAAAGTTGTATGATAATAAATAGCCAAAGCAGTACGAAAAATCACCTACCAATTTACTCAGATTTATTATTACATTGTTATCTCTCAGGATTGGAGCATAAACAATAACCAGATTATTAGTTGGTTCGAAATAGTAGAGAACACTTAAATATACGAAATGTCCGATATGAAGTACTATACTAAATATGTTGAATTAATTCAACTCTCACCATACCATTCTTGCGTATTTCAAATAATGGGCATTTTAAGCAACGAGTTCATGCCCCAAAAGCACTTGGTAGAACGACTAACTAAAATTTTTTGTTACTTATTATTTACACTTCACAGTGAATAAAATATTCTTTATGTAAAGCTAATATTTGCAAAAAGAAAGTTTGAGAATATATTGTTATCTGATAATTAGAATATTACTTTCATGCAAAAACGCTTTGTAAAACCCATGCAGTTACCCTATGGTAGGGTAACAAAAATTATCCCTGGTGTCACGTTGAGGATTTCATACAAGTGAAGCATACTCGAGGATGCCCCTAACATATGGGAAATATATTTTGTTTTTTGTTTGAAGGTTCTTGACTACCTTCGTTTAGTAAAATCTAGCAAGCATAATGTTAAATAATTACTTTTTGTCATATATAACGCTCAAATCACGCATCTTGTGAACACAAAGAAAGTCTTGTTGGTAGATGTTATATCTGGCAATAATCTGTGCACTGCTCTACTAAACAGCACCAAAGTTTCAGTCCAAACTGAGAAATACCTTTAACTCCAAAATTTCATAATTTTGTTAACATCAATAATGTCTTTTTTTGCAGTGACATACGTCTATAACAATAGAGGGAAGAGACTGGCGATTTTCAACGAGTACACATACTACTGGGTTAGGAAGAGCGCTACCTCTGAGACATTCTACTGCACCAGATATGGCGCGAACGGTTGCAAGTCACGATTCATTCTCAACAAGTATCAAAGCATCATGTTGGGCCCCCATATGCACAACCATGAGCCTCAGAAGTTTATTCTTCAAAACGGATATTACGTTAAAGTTAGAATTTAATGTTCGATCACGCGTGCCTTAGCGACTCCTCTTCCCCAAACTTCTGTCGACAGAGCAATGATTATGTTGTGATGCATTAATAATGACGCAGCCACATAGTGAAGTGACAGACAAAAAAGAAAATGTATTTAGACATACACATATATGGATAACTTTATATGTATATATGTATAAAACAATACAGAAAACTGGAAATATATTTTGGCTTAATTCGTCAGCAGTTGATTTTGTTTCATATATAGGTATCTAATGTGACCTATTTTCGTGCAGAAAGTTTTAAATTTTGAGTTGAAACGTGTCAATGTTATCCATATAATATACTTGATAAGGTATACTTAAAAAACGAATATATGATATTTTAGTTTATATTATTATTAGTATATATTCTTCAACAACTTAATTATCTTACTACTTTGTATTATTTTACAGTTGAAATATGAACAAAGGATCCATAGTACGAGCTAGCTAGCACTGTTTATTTTTTTACATTTAACACACGGCATTTGCTGAGCATGTTTATAATTTATGATTAATTTAGTTAATTTATCAATTTATTTATTCATTGCATTCTGTATCTATAATATTTTGATTCCTTTATTTCATTATTTTATGCGGGTATATAATTTTATTACACTTTAGTAGCCCAACCAAAACATCTTTTGTATATATTTCCCTTTTTTTTTTCATATCTTATTGTTTTTGCAAAGATTAATTTTGACCTGTAAAAAGTATACTTTGTGTATCTATTTTACAAAATAAATATTTTGGATTTCTGAATTTGTGGTCATTTTCCAGAACTTTGTAGAAATTCATTCTTATTATGAGTATTTCAATAAAATCTTTTTCCTTCAATGTGTTTTGGTAATAAATGAAATAAGAAATGATGGGCACTTTTGTATGAAACCTGGCCTGATCAAAATACAAGCGATGCATATGATACTCCATTGATTCTAAAATTCTAAACTCCAGTTACATAAAACATATTTTATTCCTTAGATAAGGATGAGGTGTACAGAATGTTAAGATGATAAATTTTGGGCACAACCCTGAAATCGCAAAAAAACAGCTGTTTTATACATTTTAGTCGAGTAGCTATTTAACTATATAATTGAACAACTGATTTTGTTTTTTTGTGATTTATTGTTTGGCCCCATACCAAAAATTTATTATGTTAATGAATAGAACAGCCCCTTTTAAGGGTTAACATCGTAACACCAGTATACAAAATGGGTCAACCAAGAATAAAAAAACGGTTTGTTAAAGTAATTATCACTTATATAATATGTAATTATATCTTTATTATTTATATAATTCCTCTACACCACTAGAAATTCACTCACATCATATTACGCGATGACGTTGGGTCACCGAAGTAGCGCTCTCAGACTATTGCGAAGTATCTAGCTAGTGTGGCGTGTTCCTTTTAATGATTTTATTACCTGAGGTAGGGACAGGATAACTTTTTGTTGCTTTTAAATATTATCCTTGTATCAAATAAGGCAAATGAATATCAATTTATTACTGAAAAAAAAGTTAAATCTAAAATCCATCCATCAGCCTGTTTCGTCCACTGCTGGAATAGGCCTTTCCAGGATTTCGCCACTTTTGGCGGCCCTCCTGGATGAAATGCCCATACTCACACACACTGGGCAGGCGGGTTGGTGATTGCGGTGCCGAAACCCTTGCATCAGTGACGCCGCTGCCCATCACAGTCTGTTTTATATAAGCCCCGGCAATTGGGGATGGATATACCGCCATCCATCGGTCCCAGGCAATGGTGGGTCGCCTGGTTTTGCCTGAGAGCTGTTCTCTTACTCTCCTCCGAATAACTTCGGGAGGATTTGCGATTAAGATGGTGGTACCTCCACAGTCGAGCCCGGCATCAGCTCTACCACCTAAAAAATCGAAAATATTACATTCTAATTTTAATGGGAATTATCTACATCATTTTATTATTATTGGCTGCAGTGACTTTTGTGGAAAACGAAAAGGGAAAGCTACTGGCAATTCTAAATGGGTATACGTACTACTTTCGTTACAACAGCAATGAAAGTACCACTGCGTATTATTACTGTACGAAAATCGGAACGCGACGTAGTTCATGCAAGGCTCACTTCGTCATCAAGGCAGACAGGACTATTTTAAAGAAAAAGTCATTTCTGGAACATACGCATGATCCTCAGGAACATGTGATCCATAATGGGGTTTATTACAGTATGTTCAATCGTGATAAGTCCAAGATTTTCGCATGCTTCTGATAAACTTGAAATAATTACTTGTAAATTTGTTATGCTTGTATGTAAAAAAAACTATGAAAAATTTTTACTCCGTATTTGTATTTTTTTTACTTACGATTCTCCTTATAGCTTGTAAACATATCGGACATCAACGTTTTCATAAAGATGTTAGGCAAATACAAAAAAAAAACTTCAATGCGGTTTTTATATAACTTTCCATATTAAGCAAATCAGTATTAATATAAATACAAACTCTACGCTCACATCATTTTGTATTTTTTTAGTTCCAGTGTTCCAGAAAACTAAAGCTGGTAATCCTGTAATCGTGATTGGAAAAAGAAGGTTCAACTGCGTGATGTCCTGTAAAGGACCCAAGATCCGTTGGAAATGCTCCAGGACTGGAAAATGTAAGGCTTCTTTGATTACAATGAACGATGTTATCATTCAGACAATGAATTATCATACTCATGATTAATTATCACAAAAAAGAAACGACAAAAAATTAACCATATTTTATGTGAGGTAAAGTTACTGCTCGGTTTTCATAACTTAAGGCCACAACTACTTGCTGGTGACCTTGGTGCGTACGTTTTACTTTCTCACACGACCCGTTTCATACTAATCTCTCCGTATTCGTTCGATGAGGAATCAAGCTGGGAACGCACTCAAATTTACGTAAATTTGAGCGCATTCGCAGCTTAATTCCTTATTACGATCACCAAAAATATAAAATTCTTAAAAAATGAATCAAGGGATCTTACTTATTTTCAATTCGACGAAGTTTCAATTTGTTTCTTTGTTAGCTTAATTGATTACATTGGACCTTAGTCTTAAATCGTTTTAATTTGGATCTTTATTTATATAAAGTTATGATAGAAATATTTTTTATATTATAAGCACTTTGCGATTTATCCATCGCAAGGAGGTAACAAATTAAATACAGAGGTCCCGGGTTCGAGTCCCGGTTCAGAGCTCCTCACGTTCAGATTTACTTTTCTGATTTTCAATACCGCAATGAAATGAAATTTTATTCTATAAAGTTCTTGATAAAAATTTGTATTTCAATTTTTTTGATTTGTTACCAAGCCTTATTTTATTCTGTAGTTTATCATAATATGGTATTTATTTTTTTAACTCACATTATATCTGAACTAAGCCGGCCCTTATCGCGGCTTTTAGGTCACCAGCAGTGGTTGTCCCCTTAAGAATCCGCTTGCCTTGTCTTGCCGGCGATTGCTCATACTACAGGATATCTTAAGGGGGGGTTATCCCGATTTTGTCCCTTTTCAAATTAATTTTAAACCAATAAACGGCGATGATAAAATTTTGTTAAAAAATACGTCATATTTCACTCTTTGATCTTAATATTTCGGCCGTTCAGTACACGATTACTTACAATCGTAAAGATAGGTCTAAACTATGATATAAATATTATTTCATTTGAGCTATATTAAGTTTTGGACTCAAATAAACGTCGTGAAAAATGTGATATAAAACGGCTGTCATAATAAAAACCAATACCTTTAATTCCAAAATAATAAATACAAACACCTCGAAACCGCGAGTTTTCTGAGCGGCCCGCTGGAGCAGGACAGATTTCTCTGGATAACCTCGCCTTAACCTCTAGCTCGCCAGGTCTCAAGTTATCAAAACCGGGTAGTATGTAGATTTTGACTGCCGTGAGTAGATGCTGCTAAAAATACAAATGTTAGCGAAAAGCGGATTGTCCATAAAATTATTCTGGAAGATATATCCGAGCCACAATCTGGACTGAGATCTATTCCTCTAGCTATAGTGAGAATGAAGAGGGTTTTATGTCTCTCGTAATAGTATTATTACAATAACCAAATCTATTTACTGTTGCAGCATCTACAGCTCATTAGATAAGTAGGTTTAAACATGTTCAACTTGGATGCCTAGTATTCTCTATCATAAATAATGGCAGTAAAATGTTACAACCTGTTTGCTTACAAACTGACGTATTCATCCAACGTTACAATTGATTTCTGTTGGATCCATAAATCACGTGACTCGTATTTGGCCTCCTAGTGACATTTTGGTTACATTATTGCTTATCCCCCCCTCTCCGGGGGAGTACAGTCATGTCAGGTGACTTTATCATGAGAAATTATATAGGCAAATAAATTAATAAACGATTTATTTTATTTTAAGTAGTTATGTTTTTTGCACACGTTTAATAGTAAAAGCAATAGCTTAAGTCATTTAAACATATTCAAAAATTATAATCTCAAGGAGTACAAGTTATTATTACTATAAAAATCATCAAATTTTTCTTTACTTTGAGACATCACGCGATCTTGTACCTAGAGATAAAAGTCACGTGACATTTGTTCAGACCCCTCCCCATCGACGTGACCCCACGTGACCCTTAGTGACTCTGGATGACGACCCCCATCTCTTGATTGACGTCACGTGATTTATGGATGCCCCTAGTTAGCAGGGCAAAGCCTTAGACAACGTAAGGTAGCGGGAGGTACCGTTGCAAATACAAAAGTCATAGTAAGCCGGCTGATATTGACATCGATCGTAGATGTCACATGACTGACATGTGAATCGACCGTCAGCTGCTCAAGTAGCGGTGGGTGTGGGTGTGAGAGGTTGCGAAAGTGGTCAAAAAAAAAGTAATAGTACGCCGGCTGAAACTTTTCTCACAGATATTTGACGATTTTTTTCCAGCTCAATATGATGTCAACTATCTGTGAGAAAAGTTTCAGCCGGCGTACTATCCCTTTTTTTACCACTTTCGCAGTCTCCCACACCCACACCCACCGCGGGTGCGTCAGCTGACGCTTGATTCTCTTATTAGTCATTCCAGATCTAATGAAAAAGATGGCAATCTATCGATCGGCGTAAAATCACTACCTAAAATGCAACGTTACCGCCCGGGATATAGCGATCACTTTTTCGTGATAAAGACCATTTCGTCTTAGTCTGGTGGCCTGACCGAATGTTTGTTATTTACATTTAAAAGATGAGTGGGGTTCATTTCAATTATCCTAAATATAATATTAAGTTTAATTTCTTAGAGGTGCTTAGCTATGAAATACAGCGCTGTGATTGGCTAATTCAGTGTCTTATTAGCTTTTACCAAGATTCTCTTAATTAAGATATTTGCCCTAAGTAAAACGTATCATGTACGTATATTTTGTTGAGAATAAAACATTGTTCTACTAATTAGAATAAATTTTTACTGCATGCATTTAGAATATGTTTATTAAAACAGTATCTATTTTTTAATCTGTGTTTTTTATTTGGAAATCCTTGATAATTTAATATGAAAACCTGGTAAAAAAGAAAAATATGCCTAAAATATAAATAGCGTGCGAATTTAGCTTGAAATCTTTATTTTTTTATTGCTCTTTTATTAAATATTTGATTAAATTTTACAATTTGTTTTTACTTTATTAAAAAAAACTATTTAGAAATGCCATAAATTAAATAAACAATGAAATAAAAGCCAAGGGACTCAATGGTATTTTATTCAAGTTTGATTTCAAAAGTTTGTAATTATTCACAATTTTGGCAATTAATTATTCCATGCCTCGAATTAAATATAGTGAAAACAAGGGAAACAGATATGATACTAAAAGAATACAGTTGATCATAAATCACAAATAACGTCATCATAAAAAAAAGCTAAAAACGGATTAAGGTCTGACCAAATAGAATACTTTAGTTTAGATTAGATCATTGAACGAAATTATGCAGTTATCATAACCGTTGATGATTATTTTCACTTAGTGTATATGACATTTAGCTAAGTATGGAAGTGAATAAAACAGTTAGTAACCCAAAAAAACACTTATTTGTACGTACATTATTGAAAATTCACAAAGAAGAATCTGTTTTCTGTTTAGTGAAAAAGGACATGAATAAATTAATATATTTTTTAAATTTCAGTGCAGTTTATAAGGTCTCGAAAAGGGAGGCCTTTAATCAGCATCGGGCCTTACACGTTCTGTGTCGACAAAGTAAATCAGTCGAGGAAGCGCTGGAGATGTTCCTCGGACAGGCAGAAGAAATGTAAAGCTGCTCTTCATACTTACGACGACGTAATTATTAAAATAAACAATGCGCATAATCATTAATCAGTGAAACATTACTTTTACTTTAATTATATTGGTGAAACGTAATATAAAATGAAATTAATCTATTTGAAACGAAATGAAATATATTTAATAATGTTATGTAGGTTATAATTACGAGTATGTGATAATAAAAAACAAATTTCCTAAAAATATTACGAAAAAGTCACAAAATAAATACATACAGAAGGCCTGCTAGACGTTTCATACGTCTACAGTAGGATTTGGTTGAATGCCAGTCACGTAGTCACGAGTGCATTCGTTTTGAGATACATGTGATGAGTAGGTATTTAAAATCAAGGTCAGCCGTAGCTAGCCTTCTGTACCCATCTATTTTGTGCTTAAGTGGTTGGTTTACGTAAACTGTGATTGATGCCGGGCCCGAATGGCTCGAAATATATCTCACAATAATTAATTTTAATGTGTTTTCTTAGTTTTATTCATATGTATATCATAATTCAAGGACTTAAGTATTTAGTTTTTTATGTCGCATATTACTTGAAATTTTTATGACAGCTCGATAATACAGCTCTGACTGAGCAGTGCGCAAATTGATTCCAATAAGTCTTCTTCAAAAGTAATAGGAGGACATATTTAAAGGGAATAGTCTTAGGGTGTAATATGCTCAAATAATGAGAGATAGAGGTAAGATTTGAGTGTTTGGAAAATCAATCTGTAATTAACGATTTGTTTTTAGGTTTGATGTTTACAAAGTCACAAAGCGGAAAGCCTCTTATAATTTATGAAGATTATTCCTACAACTTGGTGAACAAATCTAAAAGAAGTAAGAGGACCAGCTGGAGGTGTTCTACAAACTACAATAGCGGCTGCAGAGGGCGACTCATCTTGTTATCAAATAATGATATCGATCGCTCTAAATCAAATTTAGAGCACAACCATCAATCTGGGAACTTTTTTAAAATTGACGGAAAATTTATCAAAATAAGATAAAACTAATAACTTAGTTAATTTTGAAAAAGATGGTACTTTCGTGGAAAATTGCACAGACTGTCTTGTCACCACTATTATCAAGGTAATAGAGCAAAAACTTGAGACTGCAGTAATTTTCCGTATAATAAGTAAACATCTTGATTAAATTACTTGTACTTGTTTCACAGGTTTATTTCGCTATTGTGGGGTAAAAAAAGCAAATGTGCTATATACTGTCTAGGCTTAGAAGCACAGTTGCACATTTAATTTTATACCCCACAATTAATTCTTAACCGTTTTCGGTAATACATTGGTTTTTTGGTGGTGTATTATTCAAACCGGTCGGGGGTTAATTCCGAAATAAACCTGTGAAACAAGTACAAGTGAACTTAATGATGACGCTTTCGAAGTTTCACTAAGTGCCGACAAGTATAAATTATAAATAACAAAATTTCAGGCCAACCACAAAGGCGAGCTTGAAGTTACAGTATCCCTCCATGAATCCCTTTTTTCCTCTTCGACGCTGCATTAACGAATGACGCCATCCGCTATTCACTTTTACCCCCGACTTCTTGATTGGCCGAACTGTATAAATAAATATTATAAAGATATCAGGAGGTGTAGCATGCGCCATCGATTCCGTGTATTTCCATAATACTTGTTTTCTCGCACATTGACAAACGCGGTATGCGTGAGAGCGCAAGTGGCATAGGTGGGCGATGCACTTGTATCTGTTGCGCGTGCTAGCCACGCAGAAAATAGTTTGCATTAAAACAAGAAAAATATTTTGAGGAATAATTTAGGCTAAGTACGAGTAAATACTTGTCTAATTGTCTAAATCTGTTAAAATCTTTATGTTATAGGTTGTGTACATTAAAGTGATGAGAACAAGATCAGGTTTTTGCCTCCTCGAAGGGTGTAGTTTTTCACAACAGCATGCACAAAGTACGTTATTGCACGAAGTAATGCCTTGATTTTTTAGGATTTCGTAAAAAACGAAATTTGAAAGTTGTTCGTCTGACGATCAACTTAAAACGAAGCTGAGCTGGTCATCTTTCATTCAACTATAGTTTGAAACTACTTGATGATGATGATGATGTTGAGGTAGGACGCCTGCTGGGCTCGGGCGGATGGTCGGCTCTCCACTTGGAGCTATTCCATCCAATTCCCATTGCTAAGAGCTTTGGTATCCTAATATCCAAGGGGCATTCCCTCCTCAAATCTTCCGCTTCTTTTAATAAACCTAAGTATATCTGAGTACATAAAACACTTAAAATCATCCTCCTTGATGTGGTCATCACCAAGTATCTCCCATCTCAAGCTAGAATATATAAAGCAGTCACCTATGTAAGTAGTGCTTGCTAGTTTCTTCTTCACCGCAGTGTGAGCAAGAGGGATTGTCTTGTATTTGAAACTGCTTAGAAAGAGATTAGAAAACAGAAAGATTCTCCAAATTGTTTTATGATCATTGATTGAGACATTTCATTGACTAGTTGCAAATTTTTCTTAACTACCTATAGGTACTTAGTTTCGTTTATTCTGAAAGTTCACAAAATATATAGTCAGGAAACAATTTCTGTTATATTAATTAATCTTCTATTAATTAGTGTCTCTAATGTACACTTTTTGCAGCTTACTTCACAACGTCACAACTTGGAAAGCCCCTGATTCGTATTGGTGATTATAAATTCTGTCAACGAAGTCAAAACGGAGTAAAAATTTGCTGGCGCTGCTCTACTCACTTGAATAAAGGATGTCGCGCAATCATTCACACTGTGGAGAATCAAATTATCAAAGTAAATAATTTTCATAATCACTGATGTTTGCTAGTTTAAGAATACTTTAATAATCAGCTATGAGTGAGGTTTTTATTTTGTGCGACTATATATGAGGTGACTTTTATTTACTAAGCCAAACTCATACTGGAGGCTTGGTAAGTGATCAGTAACACAGATCGATAACACTTTTTGCTTATCTTCACGTCCCATAATAAATAACTCAAGCCCAGAGTTAGTAAGAAATACAAAAAGAATAATTTACGAATATCACAAAAAGGGTCATCGAATCTTGTTACTGAGCACTTACCGAGTTTTCAGTAAGAATTTGGCTGGATAAATTAAATTCACCTTATTTATGCAGTATAAATAATGGTATATGAAAATAAAAGAATATTTAAAACTTGATATATATTTCAGTCCTCATGGGGCCGTCACCAGTCATTACTTGACTGGTGACGGCCCAATAAGGGCACAAAACAGAAAGCTCATTCATAGTTTAATAATGAAAATGCATCGATTAAACGGTATTTTTCTGTCTTGAAATCTTATTGCACATATTTTATTTCACTAACTCCGTTTGGCTATGGTTTTAGTAGTGCGTGTGAACTCGCTATACAAACAAAACATGCTTACGTCACTACTACAACCATAACAAGATGGAATTCATGAGATAGATTATTTTTAATCAGTCTTTCCAGAGACTTCCGCAAGCCCACAGAAGTTGGTAGCCGACTGATGACTGATATTACACAACTGCCTGAATAAATATAATCCTATTCACATTTCAAGTACAGCTTCTCATGGCGTCATAGCGGAAAACGAGAGTCGCTTGGTGGTACGGTTTCTTCATGAGGATGGCAACAAGCCACGGCCGAAACCTATTACCCGTAAATAGGTTACCCCGTTTCCGTAGGCGGGGCCAAAATCCTTCAGGTAAAGTATGACACTCACTGCACTACTACAGGTACATATATTGTTGGCATACCTTTTTATAATCCTTTAGTCGCCTTTTATGACGTCCCCGAAGACAATATTCTTTCTAAATGTCGTTGTCACATGCCACAAAAAAGCTGTGCCTTCGACGACGTGTTTGTAGCAAAGAAAAGAGATGCAAATAGAAAAAGGACACGGGAATCATCGTTTGTTTCTTGAAGTTCATACGAGTATCTTAGTAAATATATATGTAGATGTAGAAGATACATATGTAGAAGATACATTTAAAATATAAATTTAATCTTTGTTGTCATTTGTACAATTGTACAGGTAGCTGTAATGCTTGCTACGTCATAGTTTATCCTCGTTCAGGCCGCTGTAATGCTTACTACGATTAAGTATTACTTTTAGCATATATATTGCAGCACTGCCAGATTAATAAAACCAGTTATATTTAATTTAAATTAATTACTTACGGTTTTCGGCACTTAGTGAAACATCATAAATATATATAATAACACTTGTACTGTCTCACTTGTTCACTTTATTTAGACTCCAACCAGTTTCACCTTACGGCATCATCGGGGTATAATTGATTACAATCTATAGATATTGTACACTTGATAGGTTTTATAGCAGAAACAGTACAAGTGTATTTATTTAGATGTTAATTTAAAACAGTTTCAAATATGTATTCTGACATATTTTCTGAATTTTAATGCTCTTTAATTATATTTATTTTACGATGCTTTGAATAGTGGGCATTTGGTCTGACACTAATTTCGGTTCGTTGTAACACGACTTAACTTATGTGACAGGACTAAACATAATTAAAGCATTCTGTCTTTTTCTTTCTGTATCGAAAAGATAAGGACAGGACGCCTAAAACACTACTGTCTGACTTGCAGCTAGGGTTTTAATCATGTATTTAAAAGAATATTATGTAGCTAATGTTCCATATTTACAGCTAACTTCATACCTTCTACAAGGAAATGTTGGGATAAGACAAGAATGATCGAAGCTATCATAGCAGTAAGGAAAAAGAAAATGGGTATACGAAAAGCAGCAAAACTGCACTCTGTTCCAAAAAGTACGTTACACAGATTTGTTCGAGGGGGAGCGTCTGCAGATGAAGCAGTTAATACCACAATAGGAAGAAAACCAGTTCTGCCTCCACACCTCAGGAAACAGAGAAAGAAGAATAAGAATCGCAGTCTAAATTGACATTAATAGTTTATGAATATTGGTATTAAATGAATCGTTTTACTTCGGTTAATGATTTCGACGAACGATTCTTACGTTGTCCTAATGATGAAGGATATAAGCATTCGTAAATTTATAAGTCATTATTATTTATAAGCTTGAGCATTGCTCTTGTTTTATTCCGTTTTTATATGAAATACATTTTTCATTACAAGTGCCCGTAAAGCCCTACTTAATAAGCGTCTAAGCTGTTGTCAAAATCATCTTCACCACACTAGTGTTTTATGATATTTTTATTTTATTTTTTCTAGATAGAAATTACCAGTCTTTCCTAGTTCCATAGATAGACTTGTCATAAATGAGCTGCCCTCTTATCGTTTAACTTCAATACCCATCGCTATAGCCTTCAACAGCGTTGTGATTGGCCAAAAATGATGTGTGATGTCATTTCTAGTCAATCACGGCGCGTTTTAAGGCTATAACGATGAATGTCGAAGTTAGATGATATGTAAGGCCCCTGGTTTCAGTTTGATGCGTTCGTAGGCAGCGTTCAGTTTGATCGTTGGACGACAACCGCCTACCACTGACAACAGGAGATAACAAGGTATTTATTTATGACTGAAGCAGCCTACGAACGCATCAATCTGAAAGCAGCTTATTTCCGTCAAGTTGGGAACTTGCGTGCAAAGAAAAAGAATGTCCGTCTTAAGTTAATTTGGAGTATTTATTGATTGTTTGTTTCTTTTATTACGTTTCATTTATTTACTGACCTATGGATTGAAAAACGTAGTTAAATACACGTGGGTAAGGGCAATAACTTACTCGCAAAGTTTAAAACACTCGCTTATCGCTCGTGTTTCAAATCGTCCTCGTAAGCTATTGCCTCCTTACCGCACTTAGAGCATAAACTACTATTGTATATAAAATACTCAGCGTGTAAAAACTAAAGCTGAAAGACGATTTTGTACAAAAAAAATGCGATTAAAAAACCAAATGATTAGTGTGCGAAAGTAAAATTTTATATATTTTTTTAGTGACAAAAATACCTCTTATCTCTGGAAAAACGTTGCTGATGTATCAAGGATTCACATTCCACAAAAATATGCAAAATTCCGAGGGCGTTAAATACCACTGCTCCGTCAAGAAATGCCGCTGTTTCATCATAGTAACTGAGGATCTTAGGTACTTGATCAGAGCCAATGGTGTTCACGACCACAATCCACCGCAGTACTTCCTCACTGCGAGTGGATGGTATATAAAAATTCGTTAATTTTTGTAATGTTATCAAAACTAAATTAATTAGGTCATGAATAAATGTATGGGTTTTAAGTGTTTGTTTTAGTTTTAATAGTAAGTTAATATATTTTCTCAAAAAACAGATATTGGCTTTTAGTTTTTAGTAAATTGTGTTTTTTTATTAATACAGTCTGTTTCACCCTAATAAATCATTTACACCCCATAATCTGACTTAGAATTAAGGACATGGGAGGGAGACATAATTTAAATGGACTTGAATAAACAACACTAACTGACGGACATGACTTGACCCGAGTATCTGACTATTTAACAAACAACTATTTTTATAAACCTACATCAAATCTAAATTGCGGTTATTATTAATTGTTATATCTACATCTACACTATTATATAAAGAGGAAAGATTTGTTTGTTTGTTTGTTTGTATGTTTGAGGTAAACTTTGGAACTACTGAACCGATTCTAAAAATTCTTTCTTTTATAAAAAGCTATACTATTGTTGAGTAACATAGGCTATATTTTATTTTAATAAACATAAGTTTTCAGTTTGCAAATTCAATATTTGTGAACCATGTCGGGGGAAAAAACGCTGCTTAGCTGCTTTATCGGCGTTCCTTGACCAAATGGTTAGTTATACGTGATGAAACCGGTTGTTATTCCATACGAAGAAACTGTATCAGTTTAATCTGACGAAAGATTTCCATCTTCAACGATCCTGACACACCTTTTGCTAATATTAAGATTGAAAAAGTAACTACAGCCAGGTTTAGGCATAGATACATGAAATACTGTTGTTTCAGTAATGTTTTGTTCCCATACGCAAAAACTATATCAGTTTAATCTGACTACAGATTTACGTCTACAACGATCCGGACACACCTCTTGCTAATATTTAGCTTGAAAAAGTGATTACAGCCAGGTTTATGTATTGATTTTTTCCCATACGAGAAAACTGTATGAGTTTAATCTGACTACAGATTTCCATCTACAACGATCCTGACACACTTCTTGGCACTTTGGTAAAACATGGTGACCAGGATCTGATGATGGGACTGGAAGATGGGTACGGGATCTCCTCAACGGACAGCAGCAGACCCTTCGAGTTTGGGCTCATTTGATTGGTCTTTATTAGCACTTTGGTAAAACATGGTGACCAGGATCTGATGATGGGACTGGAAGATGGGTACGGGATCTCCTCAACGGACAACAGCAGACCCTTCGAGTTTGGGCTCATTTGATTGGTCTTTATTAGCACTTTGGTAAAACATGGTGACCAGGATCTGATGATGGGACTGGAAGATGGGTACGGGATCTCCTCAACGGACAACAGCAGACCCTTCGAGTTTGGGCTTATTTGATTGGTCTTTATTAGCACTTTGGTATAACATGGTGACCAGGGTCTGATGATGGGACTGAAAGATGGGTACAGGATCTCCTCAACGGACAACAGCAGACCCTTCGAGTTTGGGCTCATTTGATTGGTCTTTATTAGCACTTTGGTATAACATGGTGACCAGGGTCTGATGATGGGACTGAAAGATGGGTACAGGATCTCCTCAACGGACAACAGCAGACCCTTCGAGTTTGGGCTCATTTGATTGGTCTTTATTAGCACTTTGGTAAAATATGGAGACCAGGGTCTGATGATTGGACTGGAAGATGGGTACAAGATCTCCTCAAAGGACAACAGCAGACTCTTCGAGTTTGAGCTTATTTGACTGTTCATTATTAGCACTTTGGTAAAACATGGTGACCAGGATCTGATGATGGGACTGAAAGATGGGTACAGGATCTCCTCAACGGACAACAGCAGGCCTTTCGAGTTTGGGCTCATTTGATTGGTCTTTATTAGCACTTTGGTAAAATATGGAGACCAGGGTCTGATGATTGGACTGGAAGATGGGTACAGGATCTCCTCAACGGACAACAGCAGACCCTTCGAGTTTGGGCTCATTTGATTGGTCTTTATTAGCACCTTGGTAAAATATGGAGACCAGGGTCTGATGATGGGACTGGAAAACGGGTACGGGATCTCCTCAACGGACAACAGCAGACTCTTCGAGTTTGGGCTTATTTGACTGTTCATTATTAGCACTTTGGTAAAACATGGTGACCAGGATCTGATGATGGGACTGGAAGATGGGTACGGGATCTCCTCAACGGACAACAGCAGACCCTTCGAGTTTGGGCTTATTTAATTGTTCTTTATCAGCACTTTGGTATAACATGGTGACCAGGGTCTGATGATGGGACTGAAAGATGGGTACAGGATCTCCTCAACGGACAACAGCAGACCCTTCGAATTTGGGCTCATTTGATTGGTCTTTATTAGCACTTTGGTAAAATATGGAGACCAGGGTCCGATGATGGGACTGGAAGATGGGTACAGGATCTCCTCAACGGACAACAGCAGACTCTTCGAGTTTGGGCTTATTTGATTGGTCATTAGTAGCACTTTGGTAAAACATGGTGACCAGGGTCTGATAATGGGTCTGGAAGATGGGTACAGGATCTCCTCAACGGACAACAGCAGATTCTACCCTTTGGGTTTGTGCTTATTTAATCGGTATTTGTTAGCACTTTGGTAAAACATGGTGACATGGGTCTGCTGATAGGACTGAAAAGTAGGTACGCGATCTCCTCAACGGACAACGGCAGACCCTTCGAGTTTGGGCCAATTTCATTGGTATTTATTAACACTTTGGTAAAACATGGTGTCTAAGTTCTGCTGATGGGACTGGAAAACGGGTACGGGATCTCCTCAACGGACAACAGCAGACCCTTTGAGTTTGGGCTAATTTGATTGATATTTATTAACATTTTGGTAAAACATGGTGACTAAGTTCTGCTGATGGGACTGGAAAACAGGTACGGGATCTCCTCAACGAACAACGGCTAGTAAATAATATTAATTTCATCTTTACAGCTAACTCCATGCCATCTAAAAGGAAATGTTGGGATAAAATGAAAATGATTGAGGCTATCATAGCGGTAAGGAAAAAAAAATGGGTCTACTCAAAGCAGCAAAACTGCACTCTGTTCCAAGAACTACATTACACAGATTTGTTCGAGGGGGAGCGTCTGCAGATATAGCAGTTAATACTACGTTAGGAAGAAAACCAGTTCTGCCTCCACACCTCAGAAAGCGGAGAAAGAAGAATAAGGATCGTAGTCTAAATTGACATGAATAGTATTATGGATATTGGTTTTACTTGCGACGGTTAAGATTTTTGTGTTCTAAATATTCATCCATCCATCCATCAGCTCGTGTTCGTCCACTGCTGGACTTAGACCTTTCCCAAATTTCGCCACTCATGTCGGTCCTCCGTCCTCCTCATCCAGCCGCCACCCACAACGTCCCTCAGGTCGTCGGTCCAGCGGACACGAGGTCGGCCTACACTACGCTTTGCTGTACGTGGTCTCCATTCTAAAGTCTTATATTACGAGTATAAGAGTGCATTACAAACTAGATAGTTTATTAAAATCAAATTTATTATAATATATTAAATTTATTGGGTTGTTCTTATTTGATGTGGGTTATATTTATACATTTTTATTTGTAAGCTTGAGCATCGCTCTTGGTATATTTTATTTTTATATTAAATAATTTTAGTGTATCAATGTTTAAAAACTTAAACTGAAATCAAAAGCTCTATTTAGTATAATGTTAACCTGTAAAGCTGATTTTCCCCAAATTTATCGATATCGATTTATGAATCAAATGGTTTCCTTATTGTTATGCGAAAGCTAAGTTCTATATATTTTTTCAGTGAAAAAAATACCTCTTAACTCTGGAAAAACTTTGCTGATGTATCAAGGATTCACATTCCACAAAAATCTGCGAAGTTCCGACGGCGTCAGATACCGTTGTTCAGTGAATAAGTGCTGCTGCTTCATCATAGTGACTGAAGACCTTCAGCACTTGATTAGGGCCAATGGTGTTCACGAACACAAACCACCACAGTACTTCCTTACTACTAGCGGGTGTTATATAAAAATTTAATAAAAGTAATTAATAAAATAATAATAAAGTAATAATTAGGATAAGAGATAGATATAATAACTGATTCTGAAAAGCTGCGCTTAAGCTTTACTGCCATATTTGCAATTGCTCATCTGTACAATTTCTAAGCTAAAAAATATTTCCATCGTGATTAATTACAATTTGAAAGTCGAATTCTCATTAAAAAACAATATGTTTCAGGAGCTGAACTGATGCAGACTAGACGAGGTGCGCTCACCTACTGCCTGCCATCAGGGTACAGGTACTTGAAACACAAACAATATGAGCGTAAAATCCGATGGCAGTGCGCACAACAAAACAAGTACAAATGCAAAGCTTACCTCCACACTTTCGATAATGAAATCGTTAAGTGCAATGACGAACACGCTCACCCAAGACCTCTTACTTAAAAAGATAATTCAATAAAATACGTTTTAAAATAAAATAAAATAACTTTTTCAATGCAATTGCTCGTAAAGATCTAATTTATATCCACCAAAACTGTTGGTAAAGTCAAATGTACCATAATGTGTTTTATTTTTATTAATTTACAGCAAGTTTGCTAACCTGCAATCTTTCGTTGCGACGACGACGTTGCGACCGAACCGTAGATGCTATATTTTTTTCAAGTGCTCGTAAAGTCTTGTTTTCTAAGAGTCTAAACTGTTGTCAAAGTGAACTCTACCACCCTAATTTTTATTTTTTCATTTTATTTTTATCATTTTTTTAGTTTTATTCACCCACACATAGTGGGAAGGCAAATAAAAGTATGTTTTATTTTTTTTATTTATCGAAAAAAGTTGCCACTCTTATCTTGTGTTGTGGACCATAGATAGACTTGACAGAAATGAGTTGGTTTCAGTTTGATGAGTTCGTAGGCTACGTTCAGTTTGATCTTCGGACGAAAACCGCCTACCACTAACAATTTGGTACTTTCTCCTACTTTTAATTTAAGCGGCGTCATCAAATCTCTGTCACTATTATACGACATTTTGAGTACGTAGTAACTTCACAAATTAAAAATTCTGATGAAACTTAACCAATTCGCGCCTGATTTTTACTGATTAATTTCTTTTGATAATATACGAGTATCACAAGACATCCATATTGGATGTCTGTGACGAGTAAAGGTAACAAGAAGGATACGGTTGAAATGAACTTCTTGGAGACACATTAACTGAAGCCAGATAAAACGGCATTGAATTGAACTTCTTGGAGGTTACCTCAAGCACTTTTTGTCTTCGTTGATTATAATGCCAAAAGACAAAAAGTTTTAATGTGCGAGTTCACAAAATGATACTGGCCACTTGTATTCTCTGTACATTATTTAAAAAAAAATACAATGTTATCGATCGGTCTTCCTTGCAACATTCTTTGTATCTAAAGAGTAAAGAATAGACATTTTCGGGCAGCCATTGCTGTTTACATTATTGGAGCAGTATATCTAAGTTTTTAATTGGAGCTAGGTGGTGAAGTCGAATTTATGTTATGTATTACTGAAATCCGCCTTTGAACGCATCAAACTGAAAGCAGCTTATTTCCGTCAAGTTAGCAACTTGCGTGCTGAGAAAAAGAAAAGGAATGCCAGCCTAAGTTAATTTGGAGTATGTATTGTTCGTTTATTTCTTTAATTAGGTACGTTTCATTTATTTACTCACACTGTGCATTGAAAAACGTAGTATGATACACGTGCGTAAGGGCAATAACTTACTGGTAACGTTTAAAACACTCGCTTATCGCTTACAGCTGGTCTACTTGTATAAGGTCTATTTTTAAGTCAAGAGCTGATCTATTTACAGCTTTAAAAGCTCTGATTTTCTCGGTTAAGTTTTACCGAAGAGCCACTCATCTGGTTTCACGCCTTGGATAGCATCCTTTGCTGTCTTGTTTAACACCTCCAGGATCATGTGTCTTCTCGTGAGCGACTCAAAATATTGTTGGTGCAGCATCACTGACTGTCCTTAAAGCTTGTTGATCCTTTTTCTTGATTAGTATAATCATGGCCTGTCCAATAGCCGACAATGCAGCACCGAGCTGTTTTTGTTTTAGCTCATGGATTTTATCCTTTTTGCTGACAGACTCTGCAATTGCCGCCTTAATTCCCAAATTCAATTCTGGTGCATTAATAAAAAGGCAGTTTGATGGTGCTGGATAATTCTTAAGGAGAGCAGATTTAAGATTTAACCTCCTTATCCAGTCCCCCTGTCAGGATATCAGTCCAGCGTTCTGAAATACTTTTATGAATGGACGGTCCCTCCTTTTTCTTGTTAACCGGATTATCTCCTAATATTTCCAGCACACTTTCATCAATTATCTCCTCTTCCAGGTGCAGGCTGGGCTCTGGGTGTGATTTAGGGATAGGTTGTGGGCTGGGAGTAATATGGGTGGTGCTTGCGACATTTCCTGATAAATCAATGAGTTCAATATCTTGATAATTAGTGTCTGGAAAAATGATACACGGCAGACTATTAGACAGTGAACGTTTATGAAAGTTGTAATCCTACAGATTACACTCGAGCCATAACTGATAACTTGTGAGGGTAAATTTCAATTATTTTTATTTATCTTTCTATTACCTTGGTTTATAAATAAGATTGATGTTGTAACCACACGGGCACACTCGAGCCACCGATTTAAGACCTTGTTTTGACGTCAGACTGAACAATAATAGTTTGAAAAATCTATATAATAAACGATATAAGATATGATTACCTTCATTTTCATAACCGATTAGGTCAATCAGATCTTCTTCACACCCCTGTTCATTAGAAGTTATGCCGGCCGGAGAATCTTTTCCTTTTCTGGATTCCAGTTTCCGTTTCAATCTTTTAATCTTCTTTTCTATTTTTTCAAAACTATCCTCCTCGTTCTTTCGCTTTTTGCTCATTATCACACACTTTTTTCACTTTTTTATCGAGAAACAAACAAATACGGCGACACACAAATTACGTAATGACATTAGAGGAGGCGGGAAAAGCTGACAACAGACTAGGGTTGGCAGAAAAAAAAAATTCATACGACTTTAAAAATGTGTGGAAGTCGACCGCAGATGGCGTTGCTGCATGTCGTATGTAATCCGAAGGACGAGGAAGAGAAATATAATTCTAATGTATCTAGATCTGCCTTTCAGTATGAACTACATAAACCTATGGCTTGCAAAGATATATAATGGTACCATTCATTATATGTCTTTGATGGCTTGTGATTCCGGAACCATAGTGCCGCCATTGATTTGACAGCTTGCCATCGAAGCGTACGTGTCATTTTGTCAATACCAAATGTATGTATATTAAAAGAAGCGAAGATTTAGCGAGTTTTTTAGTTAAACGGTGTTGTCCTTTGGTAAGTAGCCTACCTTTTTACCGTAAAAATCATAAATAAATCAATGAAAGAGAAATTTCATTAATTTTATTAATTATTATTACAGTGCATTAAAAACTAGAAAAGATAAATTATAAACAAATATAAAGACAAGAATTTGAAAAAATTCCTCCAGCTAGGATTTGAACCTGCAACCTTTTGTTATCACGACAAGCACCTTACCGACTGCGCCACCGAAGTACTTATCCTAGACCGTTATTTTTTTTGTAAATATTTGATCTAAACAGCTCGTAAGGCACACACTGGACGTTCACATAACGCCCTCCTGGCCCAAACAATTTTTTCAAATTCTTTTCACTTTTGTTTCTAATTGAATTTTTCTAGTTTGTACAGCACTCTAATAATAATTCGAGTATTATAAAGCAACGGATTTCGCTATATTAACATAGTCTTAATTTTATTAATAATTTCTTGATATGAGCAAGTCTATTTAGAAACAATAGCATAAAGTGCTCCCATTCGTGCCTAGGTCAAGTAAGACTTGCAAAAAAAAGACAGTGATAGATGGCATCTGCATTATCATAGATTAAGGCATTGTAGAAGGGACAAATTATTGCGAGCATGTAGGGTAGAAAGTTATTTTCAGTGTGGTAGCTGAACCGAATTCCAATTTTTAATGTAGTAAATGTAAAATTTCGATCCGAGCATGAATTCTTAATTGTTACGTTTGCATTTTAGTATGTTACTTTCATAAGAAGTTTCGTACAGTTAAACGAAAATCGAACCCGGCATCGCATGTACAACCTTTTTATTTATTTTACCTTTGAATGATTTTCTAAGTTATTACTTTTTTCACAGTGCTACTGGTGTCTGGCCAGTTTCCATAAAGAGTTTTTATCATCTCTCAAAATTAGGTATATTTAAGTGAGAGTGGGACGCTTCGGATGTTTGGTTGTCAGTGAGCGTAGTCGGATTCTTTTCGGACTAAAACAGTTACATAAAATCTCTACATCAGAAAAATTATAACGTGGTATTCTTACTTCTAAAAATAAAGTTAATTATTTCATTATTATTATGTTGCTGAGTAATTTGGATCGTATACATAGAAGTCTTTGCTCTGTGTGTTTCTTGGCACGCACAGGGTTATCCTAGTTATGAGTGTGACAGCGATTATTTTTTTTAAATAAAATACAATAATAGCATAATTTAAAGTTACAATAATGTAAAAAATAAATGAATGTGTCTGTTGTATTTAAATATCCTACTAGTACCTTTAAATAATAATAATAAATTGTAAAGTACATTACAGCAACAAGTCTGCACTTCAAATCTTTTTCGTGTCTGTAACCTTAATGTGTTCATCTTTGGTACTTTATCGTTAAATTGACAATACATTTTGCACAAGTTGTGTCTTTGAGATGACTTGTCTATTCACTTGACGTTATTGCTTAAGAGTTAAACGTTTGCAAATACATTAAATAAAATTTTATGACATGTTTTGGAACGTATTGTTTTTTTATTTCGTCAAGTTAGCAATTGGCGTGCAAAGAAAAGAAAGTCCGTCTAAAGTTCATTTGGGGTATTTGTTATTAGTTTGTTTCTTTATAAAATCTGGAACCTAATTGATGAATCTTCGGATTTAACCCCGCCAAATATACTTGCAGAAGCTGTCTTGCCACAAAAATCGAAAGAGAAATATCTGATCGCTTATGAAAATTTTCTTCAGTGGAAAAATAAAAAAAATGCTGCATCATTTTCGGAAGACGTTCTATTGCAATATTTCATTGAATTGGCAAAGAATTATAAACCATCTTCGCTGTGGGCTATATATTCAATGTTGAAGAGCACCATCAAGTGTAAAAATGGTATCGACATAAAAACATACTTAGACGTGACTGCGTTTTTGAAACAGCGAAGCGATGGATTTAAGTCGAAAAAAGCAAAAGAACTGTCGGCAACCGACGTTGAAAACTTTCTCAAAAATGCTCCAGATAACAAATATTTAGCAACGAAGGTAACTTTTATTTAGTCTATGCTTGATTTGATTGGTGCCTTCAATAATATACATAAATATGAGGCTAGTTTTAAGATTACATATGGATGATTTTGTTCACAGGTTGCACTTATTTTCGGCATTACTGGAGGGTGCAGGCGAGACGAACTAACTAACATAACTTTAAATAATATTGAAAACCACGGTGAAACACTTTTAGTCAAAATTCCGAATACTAGAACTAAAACCACAAGGTCGTTTTCAATTTATGGCGAATTTTACAAAATAGTGAAAAAATACCAATCTCTGCGTTCGAGTAAAGGAAAAGACAACCGTTTCTTTCAAAACTACCAAAATGGAAGGTGTACTGCTCAGTGTATAGGCATAAATAAGTTTGGTGGAATGCCAAAAGAAATTGCTACATATCTAGGACTTCCAGAGCCGGAAACATATACAGGTCACAGTTTCAGAAGAACTTCTGCGAAGTTGCTCGGGGGCAGATGTTACAGCGCTTAAACGTCATGGAGGGTGGTGGTTATCAAAATACAGAGGTAGAAAATTAAACTGAAGACCCAATAGAAAGCAAAAATAGACATGTGCTCAGAAATCTGAACTAGTAAATTTAAATGCAAGCTTTGAAATTCAGCCGCGACTGTGTCTGCGTCTCGTGAAAATACAGATGTTAATATCGAACCGCACCCTTATCTTCCTAATTTCAAAATGAAACCACGAAGAAAAATAACAATGTTTCGGAAACTACTACACTTAGCTTAAACAATACTAAAGATAAACGTTAAAATTAGCAGGCAGAAGTTTCTTTTTAATTTTTTAAGTATTAATTTGGCTACATAAATATATGTTTGTGTTGTACACAGGATTAGGTTTTCAAGTCGACAGTGGGCATGTATGGCTAAATTAGAAACTATAAGGAACAGCGAAAAATACTCAACCGATTTTCTCGGAACTTTTTCGGATTGATTAAATCCAAACTGCATCATTAGAAAAAAAAGACCGCAAGCGGGAACCCAGTACGCCGAAAAAAAAACACTGTAGGTATATTACTGCATCATCCGATAAACATAACATAACATATCGTCACGACATGAATCCCCGGGGGGGTATCAGAGGTGTTACCGAGTGTAAACTGTGAAATGCAAGTCACAGTCCACACTCGGGTCATCCGTGTTTCATCCGTGGTGATGAGCCCTATCGCCGTACTTCAGGCACAATTACACGCCTTTTAGGGCATGCAGGTTTCCTCACGATGTTTTCCTTCACCGTTCGGCAAGCGGTAAGTATTAGGTAAGAACACGAATACTATGCACATAAATTCCGAAAAACTCATTGGTGCATGCCCGACCGGGGATCGAGCCAGGGTCTCAATATCGAGAGGCAAGCGTTCTTCTGCGTGAGCTACTGCCGTTATCCGATAGTGCCTCTTATAAGAATCAAATTCTGGGAAGAAATGACATACAGCAAACTAAAGAAACTTGCTTATTTTTAGTAACCTGAATAATATTTTGAAATTTTCATACAATACCCGTATACATAAACTTGGTGTTTACTTTTCAACACATCTGGGCTTAACGATTTTACCAATATCATATATAATCCATAATCATGTGATGCTAAATGCAAGACGCCGAATCAGGCTATGTATTGGAATAATGGACATAATTTCGAAGAAGTATTTAAATTAGTTAAAGTTTCATTAATATAAGAAAAACAAAATAGTATTTTCTTAAAAATAAGCGTTTTCCTTTTGTTTGCCGTATGTCAATTTTTACCAGAATTTAATTCTTATGAAACCTGAATCTAATGAGAACAAAAGTTCTCACTAGATCCATTTCGAATCTGAGATATGAACCCACTAATAATGATCATTCCCAGCTCTATTACTCGGTGGTACGGTTTTATTAAAGTCAGACCCACGGTACCACCAGCTGGTACCCACCGTACCCCCAGGGGTATCCGCCAGTGGTGCCGTGGGTCTGACATGTTATAAGTGACACTATTGAATGGTGAAGTTACATAAAGTGTGTTTTTTTAATCGGCTGGTTCGAATATCGGCTGGAGAAATTAGTTTTACAAAAATCTAATGATGCAGTTTTGGTTTTCACCAAAATCAAACGCGGTGCATTTTTCGCTATTCCCTATAGTTTTGGAATTCATTATCTACGCCCACTTGGAAAACTTAATCTGTGTATGAAATCATCATATGAAGTGAAGTGTTAATAAATAACGATAAAATAAGGAATGCTACTTTTTATAATCTATAAAACTATATAAAATATACCTAGGTATCTGTTTATTTGAACATAATTATAGGCAAACGACTGCGCGCAACGCAAAATACACATACTTCAACACATTTTGTCGTGCTGCGGCACTATGTGTGCACACAATTAGGAGTTATTAGTCCATTCTAGATTAACCTTGCGACTTTGTCCAGTAATAATCTCAATCACTTATTTTGTCTCTGACATTGCCACAGTATAATTCAGCGTCTTTCACTCACACTTATCGCATAAAAGCAGCGACGGGTAAGCTGCCGGTGGCAGTGTTACACATTTTCTCTCTTTCTAATTAAAACTTTTTTTTCTCTTTCTAATGACTAGACGAGTACAGGTGGTAAGATTGTAAAATTACAAAAAAAATAATTTGGCTTAGAAGTTTAGTTCGGTGTGAATTTTTCAGAAGGAAAATATTTATTTAGTACGTGTCCGCCATTTTCATTGTTTACGTGCTTGTAATTGTTCACGTTTTTTGTAATTTAGCGAGATAATTAATAATTTGATATTTTGTTTATTTTACTGTGTTCATACCTACTCGTTTGTTTGTTCATTGCGGTGAGATTTATTTGCCATAATGGCTTTAACTCATTTGGAGTGCTGTCAGCTTGATTACTTGCTTAACACTTAAACTTTATTTTCCAAAATAAGTTTTGAAAACAAAAGTGTGACAGCGCTTATTTCTTAAATAAAATATAATAATAGCATACTTTAAAGTTGTGCAGGCCATTAAAATTGCAACTGCTTACTCATAGAATGTAGTAAATAAAATTAATTAAATATGTCTATTTTATTTAAATATCCTACTAATACCTTTACAGCAACAAGCCTGCACTTCAAATCTTTTTCGTGTCTGTTATGTTACCTTGGTGTGTTCATATTTGTGTGTGTGTCTTTGTGGTGTGACCATGTATTAGATCGCATCTTTTTTTTCCATAAGTTGGCAAGTTGCTTGCAAAGGAAAAGAAAGCCTGTCTAAAGTTCAGTTGGAGTATTTTTCGTTTGTTTGTTTCTTTATAAAATGTTGAATTTAAGTAATAAATCCTTGGATTTAACTCCGCCAAATATACTTGCAGAAGCTATCTTGCCGCCAAAATCAAGAGAAAAATACCTGATTGCGTACGAAAATTTTCTTCAGTGGAAATGCAATAAAAATACTGCATCATTTTCGGAAGACGTTCTCTTGCAATACTTCATTGAACTGGCCAAGAATTATAAACCGTCTTCATTGTGGTCCATATATTCAATGTTGAAGAGCACCATCAAGTGTAAAAATGGTATCGACATAAAAACATACTTAGACGTGACTGCGTTTTTGAAACAGCGAAGCGATGGATTTAAGTCGAAAAAAGCAAAAGAACTGTCGGCAACCGACGTTGAAAACTTTCTCAAAAATGCTCCAGATAACAAATATTTAGCAACGAAGGTAACTTTTATTTAGTCTATGCTTGATTTGATTGGTGCCTTCAATAATATACATAAATATGAGGCTAGTTTTAAGATTACATATGGATGATTTTGTTTACAGGTTGCACTTATTTTCGGCATTACTGGAGGGTGCAGGCGGGAAGAACTAACTAACATAACTTTGAACAATATTGAAAACCACGGTGAAACACTTTTAGTCCAAATTCCGAATACTAGAACTAAAACTACAAGGTCGTTTACAATTTATGGCGAATTTTACAAAATAGTGAAAAAATACCAATCTCTGCGTTCGAGTAAAGGAAAAGACAACCGTTTCTTTCAAAACTACCAAAATGGAAGGTGTACTGCTCAGTGTATAGGCATAAATAAATTTGGTGGAATGCCAAAAGAAATTGCTACATATCTAGGACTTCCAGAGCCGGAAACATATACAGGTCATTGTTTCAGAAGAACTTCTGAGAAGTTGCTCGGGGGCAGGTGTTACAGCGCTTAAACGTCATGGAGGGTGGTGGTTATCAAAATACAGAGGTAGAAAATTATACTGAAGACCCAATAGAAAGCAAAAATAGACATGTGCTCAGACATCTGAACTAGTAAATTTAAATGCAAGCTTTGAAATTCATCCGCGACTGTGTCTGCGTCTCGTGAAAATACAGATGTTAATATCGAACCGCACCCTTATCTTCCTCATTTCAAAATGAAACCACGAAGAAAAATAACAATGTTTCGTAAACACTATACTTACTTAAACAATACTTAAGATAAACATTAAAATTAGCAGGCAGAAGTTTCTTTTTTAATTTTTTAAAGTATTAATTTGGCTACATAAATTTATGTTTGTATTGTACACAGGATTAGTTTTTCAAGTCAACAGTGGGCATGTATGGCTAAATTAGAAACTATAAGGAACAGCGAAAAATACTCAACCGATTTTCTCGGAACTTTTTCGGATTGATTAAATCCAAACTGCATCATTAGAAAAAAAAACCGCAAGCGGGAACCCAGTACGCAGAAAAAAAAACACTGTAGGTATATTACTGCATCATCCGATAAACATAACATAACATATCGTCACGACATGAATCCCCGAGGGGGTATCAGAGGTGTTACCGAGTGTAAACTGTGAAATGCAAGTCACAGTCCACACTCGGGTCATCCGTGTTTCATCCGTGGTGATGAGCCCTATCGCCGTACTTCAGGCACAATTACACGCCTTTTAGGGCATGCAGGTTTCCTCACGATGTTTTCCTTCACCGTTCGGCAAGCGGTAAGTATTAGGTAAGAACACGAATACTATGCACATAAATTCCGAAAAACTCATTGGTGCATGCCCGACCGGGGATCGAGCCAGGGTCTCAATGTCGAGAGGCAAGCGTTCTTCTGCGTGAGCTACTGCCGTTATCCGATACTGCCTCTTATAAGAATCAAATTCTGGGAAGAAATGACATACAGCAAACTAAAGAAACTTGCTTATTTTTAGTAACCTGAATAATATTTTGTAATTTTCATACAATACCCGTATACATACACTTGGTGTTTACTTTTCAACACATCTGGGCTTAACGATTTTACCAATATCATATATAATCCATAATCATGTGATGCTAAATGCAAGACGCCGAATCAGGCTATGTATTGGAATAATGGACATAATTTCGAAGAAGTATTTAAATTAGTTAAAGTTTCATTAATATAAGAAAAACAAAATAGTATTTTCTTAAAAATAAGCGTTTTCCTTTTGTTTGCCGTATGTCAATTTTTACCAGAATTTAATTCTTATGAAACCTGAATCTAATGAGAACAAAAGTTCTCACTAGATCCATTTCGAATCTGAGATATGAACCCACTAATAATGATCATTCCCAGCTCTATTACTCGGTGGTACGGTTTTATTAAAGTCAGACCCACGGTACCACCAGCTGGTACCCACCGTACCCCCAGGGGTATCCGCCAGTGGTGCCGTGGGTCTGACATGTTATAAGTGACACTATTGAATGGTGAAGTTACATAAAGTGTGTTTTTTTAATCGGCTGGTTCGAATATCGGCTGGAGAAATTAGTTTTACAAAAATCTAATGATGCAGTTTTGGTTTTCACCAAAATCAAACGCGGTGCATTTTTCGCTATTCCCTATAGTTTTGGAATTCATTATCTACGCCCACTTGGAAAACTTAATCTGTGTATGAAATCATCATATGAAGTGAAGTGTTAATAAATAACGATAAAATAAGGAATGCTACTTTTTATAATCTATAAAACTATATAAAATATACCTAGGTATCTGTTTATTTGAACATAATTATAGGCAAACGACTGCGCGCAACGCAAAATACACATACTTCAACACATTTTGTCGTGCTGCGGCACTATGTGTGCACACAATTAGGAGTTATTAGTCCATTCTAGATTAACCTTGCGACTTTGTCCAGTAATAATCTCAATCACTTATTTTGTCTCTGACATTGCCACAGTATAATTCAGCGTCTTTCACTCACACTTATCGCATAAAAGCAGCGACGGGTAAGCTGCCGGTGGCAGTGTTACACATTTTCTCTCTTTCTAATTAAAACTTTTTTTTCTCTTTCTAATGACTAGACGAGTACAGGTGGTAAGATTGTAAAATTACAAAAAAAATAATTTGGCTTAGAAGTTTAGTTCGGTGTGAATTTTTCAGAAGGAAAATATTTATTTAGTACGTGTCCGCCATTTTCATTGTTTACGTGCTTGTAATTGTTCACGTTTTTTGTAATTTAGCGAGATAATTAATAATTTGATATTTTGTTTATTTTACTGTGTTTATACCTACACGTTTGTTTGTTCATTGCGGTGAGATTTATTTGCCATAATGGCTTTAACTCATTTGGAGTGCTGTCAGCTTGATTACTTGCTTAACACTTAAACTTTATTTTCCAAAATAAGTTTTGAAAACAAAAGTGTGACAGCGCTTATTTCTTAAATAAAATATAATAATAGCATACTTTAAAGTTGTGCAGGCCATTAAAATTGCAACTGTTTACTCATAGAATGTAGTAAATAAAATTAATTAAATATGTCTATTTTATTTAAATATCCTACTAATACCTTTACAGCAACAAGCCTGCACTTCAAATCTTTTTCGTGTCTGTTATGTTACCTTGGTGTGTTCATATTTGTGTGTGTGTCTTTGTGGTGTGACCATGTATTAGATCGCATCTTTTTTTTCCATAAGTTGGCAAGTTGCTTGCAAAGGAAAAGAAAGCCTGTCTAAAGTTTATTTGGGGTATTTTTTGTTTGTTTCTTTATAAAATGTTGAATTTAATTAATGAATCCTTGGATTTAACCCCGCCAAATATACTTGCAGAAGCTATCTTGCCGCCAAAATCAAGAGAAAAATACCTGATTGCGTACGAAAATTTTCTTCAGTGGAAATGCAATAAAAATACTGCATCATTTTCGGAAGACGTTCTCTTGCAATACTTCATTGAACTGGCCAAGAATTATAAACCGTCTTCATTGTGGTCTATATATTCAATGTTGAAGAGCACCATCAAGTGTAAAAATGGTATAGACATAAAAACATACTTAAACTTGACTGGGTTTTTGAAACAGCGAAACGATGGATTTACGTCGAAAAAAGCAAAAGTACTGTCAGCAAGCGACGTTGAAAACTTTCTCGATAATGCCCCGGATGACAAATATTTAGCAACGAAGGTAATAGTCTATGCCTAATTTTTTTAGTGCCTTCAAAAATAAACGTATTATAAGTCCAGTTTGAAGATAACTAAGGATGATTTTGTTCACAGGTTGCACTTATTTTCGGCATAACTGGAGGCTGTCGGAGAGAGGAACTAACTAACATAACTTTGAATGATATTGAAAACCACGGGGAAACACTTTTGGTCAAAATTCCGAATACCAAAACTAAAATTCCAAGGTCGTTTACAATTCATGGCGAATTTTATAAAATAGTGAAAAAATACGCATCTCTGCGTTCGAGTAAAGGAAAAGACGACCGCTTCTTTCAAAACTACCAAAACGGAAGGTGTACTGCTCAGTGTATAGGCATAAATAAGTTCGGTGGAATGCCAAAAGAAATTGCTACATATCTAGGACTTCCAGAGCCGGAAACATATACAGGTCACAGTTTCAGAAGAACTTCTGCGAAGTTGCTCGGGTTCAAATATTACAGCGCTTAGATATAGAGGGTGGAGGCTTAATACAATGGTAGAAGCTTGTATTTAAGACTCAATAGAAAGCAAATGGAAGATATGTGCTCAGATATCTGAATTAGTTAATTTAAATGCAAGTTTTGAGATTAAGCCGCGCCCGTCTACGTCTCGTGGAAATACATATATTAATATCGAATCGCACTCTTTTACCTCATTTCAACCGTGGGGCATGAAATTCAGATATTTTGACATTTCCCCACGGACCAACCAGTTGGTCGGTTAGTTGGTCCGTGGGTCAGATACCCAAAATACCAGTAGGAAAACACCAATGTTTCGGAAACAATATTAACTGTAGTTAAGGGTGCTAACGCAAAATCTCGCACTCCGGTGTTAGGTAGTTTTCGGTCCTGTGACGCACTCACATAGGTGATGTGATTTGCAGCATATGTTGCGACTAAATACAAATTCTAGATTCTAGATTAACCTTCTTTACCTAATATTACTCTTAATCATTATGTGTCTGACGACGTTTCCACAGTATACTACAGCTTTTTTCACTCACACGCACCCCGTAAAAACAGCGACGGGAAAGCTGCCGGTGGCAGGGCTACGTTTTTCTCTTTTTCTGGTTTAATAGTTTTTAACGTTTTTTTTTTTCTCTTTCTGATGCCTAGACGAGTGTAGGTGGTAATATTGTAAAATTAAAAATAAGAATGCAATAGAAAAAACATCCGATATTTTCATTGTTTACGTGCGTGCTTGTAATTGTTCAGTTCTTTTTTGTGATCTAGCGAGATAATTGATATTTTTCACCGGTTTTTGTCTATTTCACTCTGCTTATCTCATACTCGTATGTCTGTTCATTGCTGTGAGTTTAATTTGCCATAGTGGCTTTAACTCATTTGGAGTGCTGTCCACTTGATTACTTGCTTAACAGTGAAACTAAAACTTTACAAAATAGTTTTGGAACCATAAGTGTAACATCCCTTATTTTGTACTTATTATTTTAAGTTGTGTAGGCCATTAAAATTGCAACTGTATACTCATGCAATGTGGTAAATAAAATAAATAAATAAATATGTCAATTGTATTTAAATACCATTTTGATACCCATTAGTTTTATTTTGATATCTTTACAGCGACAAGCCTGCACTTTAAATATTTTTCATGTCTGTTACTTTGGTGTGTTCATCTTTGGTACTTTATCTTAAAATTGACAACACATTTTGCACATGTTGGGTCTTATGAATGCTTTGTCTATTCACTGGCAGATTTTGTATATTTAAACAACAATTAAATAAATACAATAAACTTAAATAAACTAATTTAAAAAACTAAATTATCCTAAGAAATAAACTAAACTAACATACTACCTAGCAAAAAATAAATTTATATTATTAGATGAGGTAAAAAATTTAGCCAAAATCGCTGTCGTCTCGTGGAAGAGTACCCAGGATAATGGTAGCATTACCTCGTTGAATTGCTAGGCCAATTCTTTGGCCGAGGTATTAGCCAGCCCTGGGATCTCCGGAAACGTTGACCAATCGCGACGACAGTTCTTTGTTGTTGTTTAGAAATTAATGTTTGCCCCAGAAAATTTTCGGAACGCATCCGCACGCACATGGCGCGTGTCATAGTTTTTTATGTAAAGTTAGTTAAAGTATTTGTTGTTTGTTTTTTTTTTCTTATAAAATGTCGAATTTAATTAATAAATCCCTAGATTTAACCCCGCTAAATTAACTTGCAGAAGCTATCTTGCCACCAAAATCAAGAGAAAAATATCTGATTACGTATGAAAATTTTCTTCAATGGAAATATAACAAAAATGCTGCATCATTTTCGGAAAACGTTCTCTTGGAATACTTCATTGAACTGGCAAAGAATTATAAACCGTCTTCATTACGGGCTATATATTCAATGTTGAAGACAACCATCAAGTGTGAAAATGGTATAGACATAAAAGCATACTTAAACTTGACGGCGTTTTTGAAACAGCGAAGCGATGGGTTTAAGTCGAAAAAAGCAAAAGTACTATCGGCAAGCGACGTTGAAAATTTTCTGGATAATGCTCCAGATAACAAATATTTAGCAACGAAGGTAACTTTTATTAAATTTTAGTTCATGCTTAATTTGCTTGGTGCCTTCAATAATATACCTAAATATGGGGCTAGTATAAAGGTAACTAAGGTCTTGTCCAGATACACGCGTCCAATTACAAGCGCGTGGTCTCACTTGTAAGCACTGGTGCGTAGTCGAAGTACTAGACTCCAATACATTGCATCCACATGACTCACGCGATGGTTCGCGCGTAGGTACGCGCGTAGCATGTGGACGCAATGTATTAGAGCCTAGTAGGTACTTCGACTACGCGCGAGTGCTTACAAACGAGACCGCGCGCTTGTATCTGGATGCACGTCTCAGGTCTAGCGCGTGTAAAACGCGGCATGTGGACAAGGTACAAGGATGATTTTGTTCACAGGTCGCTCTTATTTTCGCCATTACTGGAGGCTGTATGCGAGAGGAACTAACTAACATAACTTTGAAGGATATTGAAAACCACGGTGAAACAGTTTTGGTCAAAATTCCGAACACCACAACTAAAATTCCAAGGTCGTTTACAATTCATGGCAAATTTTATAAAATAGTGAAAAAATACGAATCACTGCGTTCGAGCAAAGGAAAAGAAGACCGTTTCTTTCAAAACTACCAAAATGGAAGGTGTACTGCTCAGTGTATAGGCATAAATAAGTTTGGTGGAATGCCAAAAGAAATTGCTACATATCTAGGACTTCCAGAGCCGGAAACATATACGGGCCGCATTTTCAGAAGAACTTCAACGAAGTTGCTCGGATTCAGATATTACAGCGCTTAAAACCACATGGAGGGTGAAGGTTTGATACAGTGGTAAAAACTTAAATTGAAGACTCAGTGAAAAGAAAATAGAAGATATGTGCTCTGATGTCTGAATTAGTAAATTTAAATGCAAGGTTTTGAAATTAATCCGCGCCCGTCTACGTCTCGTAAAAATACAGATATTAATATCAAACAGAACCTTTTTACTTCATTTCAATATACCACGTAGGTTTTTGTTAATACACTTTTGTACGATTACTTGAAAAATATTAACTAAACATAATAATAGTAAAAAAAATTGTGTACAAGGCACTTATCTTCCAGGCAACCTTACAGGGTGAAAGAAAGATGTATACATGGTGGTATTTATTTATATAGCCGAATTCGTAATGGAGTCTTGGTAAATTCTCAATATCATGGGCCAATAACATTTTCTGCGTAATAAAAAAAAATACTATTCCTAATATTGTTATTATTATGTTTTACCCTAAATTAAAGGTGAAATTTATTTATAAAGCCAAATTCATACTGGATGTTTGGTGATCAGTATCACGGATCAATAACATTTTTGGCGTAATTGAAATAGTTTAATAAGAGTTCTTATCACTTGCCGTGAAGGAAAACATCGTAAGGAAACCTGCATGCCCTAAAATGCGTGTATTTGTGCTCGAAGAACGGCGATAGGGCTCACCACCCATCACGTTGGGATGTAATAATCGTCGATGAAAGGCGGATGTGCCAACACCTCTGACACCCCCTCGGGAATTCATGTCGTGACGATATATTATTTATTATTATTATTTTTAAATAGATTATGTTGACTATCCATCGTACAAGTATTGTTATACCGGTTGAAAATGAACCCCCTACAAGGAAACTGTTCTTTGTTCGAAATAAAAAATACATGTTTTGTTACTTTTTTCATGATTCATAATAAAAAAGATATCGACCGTCAAAAGAAGCACTAATACTCCGGCCGGTGACAGAGACGACACTCTTCATAACTTATGTGTGTACATAACCTATGTGCATTATTTACCGCCGGAAATATGTATGGTCTATTGTCAGTCACATGCCACGTCGTCGTATAGGATGGCCATTCATTAGAAATTCGGAAACTAAAAATAAAAAAATAAATCTTTTCAAGTGTTCGGTTAATGATTCTGATTCATATATTTCAATAAAGCTAAAGGTGTTCATTTTCAATCTTACACGTATCGCGAAAAAGCAGCGATTGGTGACCTGCCGGTGGCGGGGTTGCGCTTTTTGTCTCTTTCTAATTGTATCGTTTTTAACGGGTTTTTTTTTCTCTTTCTAATATCTAGACGAGTATAGGTGGTAAGATTTTAAAATTAAAAATAAGGACGCAGTAGAAAAAACATTGCGATTTTAATTTGAAGTGTAGTTCGATGTGATTTTTTCAGAAGGCAAATATTTATTTAGTACGTGACAGCCATTTTCATTGTTTACGTGCGTGCTTGGAATTGTTCACTTTTTTCCTATTTAGCGAGATAATTGATATTTTTCACCAGTTTTTGTTTATTTAACTATGTTTACCTCATACCTACTCGTATTTTTGTTAATTGCTTTGAGTTTTATTTGCCATAGTGCCTTTAATTCATTTAGAGTCTAGTGCTGTCCAACTGATGACTCACTTAACAGTAAAACTTAAATTTCCAAAAAAAAGTTTTGAAAGAAAAAAGTAACACAGCTCTTATTTTTAAAATATTATAAGTTCTTGCAACTCAAAGTAAAAAAAAAAAAGAAATGATAGAGTATTGCTAATAGACCATTTTCCAGCTTTTTTTTGCGCGAATTTGCTTTTACGCTTTTTCATTGAAATTTTGTCAGCTGCTTGAACCACTTTGTACTGGAAAGTAAAAAAATATACGACCAACAAAAAAATTTTTTTTTCTTAAATGCTTTTAGTTAACGATACACAATCTACCCTAGAATTGTTTTCACTTATAATTTTAGGACCTTATATACATAATAATAGCATACTTTAAAGTTGTGCAGGTCATTAAAATTGAACATGTATACTCATACAATGTGGTAAATAAAACCAATAAATGTGTATATTGTATTTAAATACCCTACTGTACCTATTAATACCTTTACAGCAACAAGCCTGCACTTCAAATCTTTTTCATGTCTGTTACGTGGTGTTCATCTTTGGTACTTTATCGTAAAACTGACCATACATTTGGCACAAGTTGTGTCTGTGGAATGCCTTGTCTATTCACTTGACGTTGTTGCTTAGAAGTTACAGTGCTACAAGGATCTTTTGGCGCGTGGCGGAAATCGGAAGTAACGACGCCATCTTGTAATCTTGTAAAATGTCATTCATTGACGGATCATTCAATGTATTGTTTGTCGCGGTCATTTTGCGCTTATAATTCAATAAAAATACGTAAAATATGCCAAAAGTGATACGTAGTGGAGTGAGACAAATGGTCTTAAACGTGAAAGAGTTTTTCATGAAAGAAAAGCAGGCTGACGCCCCGATAATACCGTTTGAAAAAGTAAATGAGCGAGTTGCAGCGGCAACGGGTAAGTGATACCATACCTCGTAGCTTAACTTCCTTTTATGAACATAAATAGGTTAAGTTTTGCTGCAGCACTAATTTGTATTTTGTATTTCTATCTATAATTTTATTGGATTTCAGGACTATCTTTACGAACTATAACACGGATTGGAAATGAAGGACGAGTGGCGACAGCTTCAGGAACTAAAATAGTTACACCAAGAAAAAATCGAAAAACAAGGAAGGACAAAATTGAAATGGATAATTTTGATATTAGAGTTTTACGGCGAAAAATTCACGAATTTTATGTTATCAAAAAAGAAATTCCGACAGTTAACAAACTACACCGTCTACTGATAGAAGAAATTGGATTTGAAGGCAGTCGGGAAATCCTTAGACAAGATATTAAAAAGATTGGTTTCCGGTTCAAAAAAACAAAGAGCAATAGAAAGGTCCTTATGGAAAGAAATGACATAACCGCATAGCGTGCTCGGTATCTGCAGGTATATATATTATTTATTTATTTTTTTGTCTTCTTCCTAGCCTTTTTTCCCGTATTTCACTAGGTCGGCTACCTAATTTATTTTTTATAGTATCCATATAAAAGTAATAATAACAAATAACAATTTATTAAAGCTATAGACTATTCAACAACTTACTTTGCAATTAATTATATATCAGTCTTTAAAGCATAATGAAGAGAACGAAAAATTACCAGTCGTTTACCTGGATGAGACTTATATTCACGCCGGTCATACAGCGGGAAAATGTTGGCAAAATGATGATGAAACAGGTATTGGCTTTAATATTTAATGAATATAAGTATGGGTAAATTTGGGTAAATATGTATAAAAAAAATTGAGTACCTACCTACCTACAACACTGATCATGGCCTCCTAAATCAAATATTAAAAATATTTGTTTGCAGGTGTACTGGACCCTATATCAAAAGGAAAAAGATTTATTATTGTCCATGCTGGTGGTAAGCAAGGTTTTGTGGAAAACGCAAGCTTAATTTTTAAATCACAAACAAAGAGCGGTGATTACCACGATGACATGAATCACAAAAATTTAAAAAAATGGGTTTCTGAATAGTTGGCGCCAAACCTAAAGGAGCCTAGTCTTATTGTGATGGATAATGCTCCGTATCACAATACAAGCCTCAACAAACCCCCAAACACAAATTCTAGGAAAAGTGATATAGTTGAGTGGCTCCGAATGGACAACATTGAATATTCAGAGGACTATACAAAACCGCAATTATTAGAAATTGTACAAAGATATAAACCTGAACCAGTTTATGCTGTTGATGCAATTTTGAAAGGATTGGGTCACAAGGTAAAGTACAATGTTATTAATAATTATATGACACGTATCCAGTCAATTATTATGACCTGCGATAACGAACAATAAATGATTTATAATTACCTTTATTTGATTAACTTTATTTGTTTTCCACAGATATCGCGATTACCGCCATATCATTGTGACCTCAATCCTATCGAAATGGTTTGGGCATCAATGAAACGGAAAGTCGCAACAGTTAACATCGGAAAACCAGCCAACGAAATGCCGCAAATGGTTGAAAATGCCTTTAACGCTATACCCATCGAAGAATGGCGTAATCATTGTGCCCATGTCAAAAAAATTGAAGAAGAATACAGGAAAAAAGATGGATATTTGGATGAACCATTTATAATTGAATTAAATTCAGAGAGCGACGAGAGTAGTGATCGTGATGATGAAAGTGATTTTGATGATGATTTTAATTCAATGCAACCCTTAGACCGAGTTGCAGCAGAACATAATTATTGTAAACTTTAAAAAAATGTAAATAAAACATTCCAATCAATAACTCGCTGTGTTCATGTTATGAACGATTACCTACTTAGCCTATTCCATTCCTTTAACACAAAAAAACTATACTGAATAACTTCACTCCTTAATCTTAATTTTATCGCACACTATAAAACAGCTAATAAAATAAAACATATTTTTTAACTCACATTTTGTATTAACTTGAACTTAAAAAGATCGCCTTACATTACAGCTTAAATTCCCTGAAAACAAGGTATTTGTTTTGTACTGGTAACCCTAATCTCACACCAGCGCCCTCCTGTCAATGTCACCCAAGTGCCAAAAGATCCTTGTAGCACTGTATATGTTTGTAATAGACAAATTATGGAACGCATCTGCACGCAGTTTTATGACATGTTTTGTAATGTAACCTTTTTCCTGTCAAGTTTGCAAGTCGTTTACAAATAAAAGAGAACCCGTCTGAAGTTTATTTGGAGTGTTTGTTGTTTGAAATTACTTGATAAATCCTTGGAATTAACCCCGCCAATTATATTTGCAGAAGCTATCTTGCCGCAAAAATCAAGAGAGAAATACATGATTGCTTACGAAAAGTTTCTTCAGTGGAAAATTAATAACAATTCTGCATCATTTTCGGAAGACGTTCTCTTGCAATACTTCATTGAACTGGCCAAGAATTATAAACCGTCTTCATTGTGGTCTATATATTCAATGTTGAAGAGCACCATCAAGTGTAAAAATGGTATAGACATAAAAACATACTTGAACTTGATTGCGTTTTTGAAACAGCGAAGCCGTGGATTTAAGTCGAAAAAAGCAAAAGTACTGTCACTAAAAGACGTTGAAAACTTTCTCAGTAATGCTCCAGATAAAAAATATTTGGCAACAAAGGTAACTTTTATTTAGTCTATGTTTAATTTGTTTGGTGCCTTCAAAAATAAACATAAATATGAGGCTAGCAATATTCAGATTACTAAGAATGATTTTGTTCACAGGTTGCACTTATTTTCGGCATTACTGGAGGCTGTCGGCGAGAGGAACTAACTAATATAACTGTAAATGATATTGAAAACCACGGTGAAACACTTTTGGTGAAAATTCCGAATACCAGAACTAAATTTCCAAGGTCTTTTATAATTCATGGCCAATATTACAAAATTGTGAAAAAATATGAATCTTTGCGTTCGAGTAAAGGAAAAGACAAGCGTTTCTTTCAAAACTACCAAAATGGAAGGTGTACTGCTCAGTGTATAGGCATAAATAAGTTTGGTGGAATGCCAAAACAAATTGCTACATATCTAAGACTTCCAGAGCCGGAAACATATACAGGTCATAGCTTCAAAAGTACTTCTGCGAAATTGCTCGGGTGCAGATATTACAGCGCTTAAACGACACAAAGGTGGAGGTTTGATACAGTGGCAGAAATTTATATTGAAGACTCAGTAGAAAGCAAATAGAAGATATGTGGTTAAATTTGAAACTATAAGGAATAGCGAAAAATGCTCAAAAGAGTCTCGGAACCAATTTTGATGAAATCCAAAACTGAATCATTAGAAAAAAAATACCGTAACCAGGAATCGAACACGCCGATAATAAATAATTAACGCACTGTGTATTACTGCACCACCCTATAGTGTCTCTCAAATTCTGGGGAAAAATGACATACAGCAAACTAAAGAAAAGTGCTTATTTCTAGTATTCTAATTAATATTTTGAAATTTTCATACATTACCCGTTCCGTAACTATTCTTGGTGTTTACTTTTCGACAAATCTGAGCTGAACGATTTTACCAATATGTATTGGAATCCATAATCCTGCGATATTGAATGCAGTACGATTCCTGAGACGCCGAATCAGGCTATATAATGGAATATTCCTTAATTTCGAACAAGTAATAAATTTAGTTAAAGTTTAATAGGTATTGTAAGAAAAATTAAATAGTATTTTCCTAAAATAACCACTTTCCTTTATTTTTACGTATGCCATTTCTTATAAGCGACAATATTATATGGTGAAGTAATAAAACGTGTTTTTTTTTTTAAATCAGCTGTTTCGATTTCCGGCAAAAGAAGTTAGTTTTACAAAAATCTAATGATGCGGTTTTTTAACAAAATCAACCCGGAGACTCCTTTGAGCATTTTTCGCTATTCCCTATAGTTTTAGAATTCGCCATCCACGGCCACTTTAAAAACTAATTCTGTATATGAAATTATTCGAAGGTATGTAGTGTAAATGTAGATAAATAACGAATGCTTATTTTTCTGTACATTCAAATTATCTAGGTATCTAATAAAGTCTTCCGTACACAAACTTAAACTCATTTTGGCGTGCGGTTCTATGTGTGCACAAAATTGGGAGTTATTAGTTCATTCTAGATTTACCTTGTGACTTTGCCTAGTTGTGATTACAATTATTGTCTCTCTACTCCAGCGTCTTTCACTCACATGTATCGCGTAAAAGCAGCGACGGGTAAGCTGCCATGCCAGTGTCAGGGTTACGCTTTTTCTCTTTCTCGAATTTAACTGTTTTTAATGTTTTTTATTTCTCTTTCTAATGTCTAGACGAGTACAGGTGGTAAGATTGTAAGATTAAAAACAAGAATGTAGCAGAAAATAAATCGCGAGTGAGATATTTTTAATTAGAAGTGTAAAGTAAGGCCACCGAGACGAGATAAAGAATGCAAACAATCGGACCGTTACTGAGTTATCTCTATACTTATCTCTCGTACCGCTCGTACGCAATAATTACCAACATTTGATCCGCCATTTTGTAAACAATTTCATTCCTGTTTGGATTGCGTTCAAAGTACCAAAAACATCGATTCAAAGCGTAATTACGAGTATTATGCCGTGGCCAGAATAGACAAAAAAAATCTTCCACAGTTTGTAAGTTGCTCAAAAATTAATTATTTTATCGATTGTTTATTTTTATAGCAAAATTGACAACATGATTGATAATACAATAAATAGTTTTGTCATAAATATGGCTGATTCGGACTCTTCCGACGAATCATATTCTTCTTTATCTCGTCTCGTTGGCCTTACTTACGTTCGGTGTAATTTTTTTGGGAGGCAAATGTTTATTTAGTACGTGTCCGCCATTTTCATTGTTTACGTGCGTGCTTGTAATTGTTCACCTTTTTTGCGATTAAGCGAGAGAATTGATATTTTTCACTGTGCGGAGACACATTATCTGAAGCCAGATAAAACGGCATTGAATTGAATAGATATTTTTCACCAGTTTTTGTTAATTTTACTGTGTTTATCTCATACTCGTATGTTTGTTGATTTCAGTCAGTTTTATTTGCCATAAAGGCTTTCATTGTTTTGGAGTGCTGTCCACTTGATGCTTGCTTCACTTTCTAAAAAAATTATGAAAACAAAAAGTGCGACAGCTCTTATTTTTTAAATAAAATATAATAAAAACTTACATAAAGCATACTTTAAAGTAGTAGTGCAAGATATTAAAATTGCAACTGTAGACTTATACAATGTAGTAAATAAAATTAATAAATATGTCTTTTGTATTTCAATACCGTACTAATACCTTTACAGCAACAAGCCTGCACTTCAAATCTTTTTCGTGTCTGCTACTTTGGCGTGTTCATCGTTGATACTTCATGGTAAAATGACAATACATTTGGCACATGTTGTGTCTTAAGAATGCCTTGTCTATTCACTTGACGTTGTTATTTGGAAGTTATATGTTTGTTATGTTATGTTTGCGCACAGCGCACAGACAAATTTTGGAACGCATCCACACGCATGTGGCACGTGTCACAGTCTCATGACATGTTTTAGAACGTACCTTTTTTACGTCAAGTTCGCAAATTTCTTGCAAAGAAAAAGAAAGCCCGTCTAACGTTAAATTTGACTATTTGTTGTTCGTCTGTTTCCTTACATAATGTAGAATTTAATTAATAAATCCTTGGATGTAACCCCGCCAAATATACTTGCAGAAGCTATCTTGCCGCTAAAATCAAGAGAGAAATACATGATTGCGTACGAGAATTTTCTTCAGTGGGAAAATAATAAAAACGCTGCATCATTTTCGGAAGACGTTCTCTTGCAATACTTCATTGAGCTGGGAAAAACTTATAAACCGTCTACATTGTTGTCTATATATTCAATGTTGAAGACCACCATCAAGTGTAAACATGATATAGACATAAAAGAGTACTTAAACTTGACTGCATTTTTGAAACAGCGAAGCGATGGATATAAGTCGAAAAAATCAAAAGTACTGTCAGCAAGCGACGTTGAAAACTTTCTCAATAAAGCTCCAGATAAAAAATATTTAGCAACAAAGGTAACTTTTATTTAGTCTATGTTTAATTTGTTTGGTGCCTTCAAAAATAAACATAAATATCAGATTAGAAAGAATGATTTTGTTCACAGGTTGCACTTATTTTCGGCATTACTGGAGGCTGTCGGCGAGAGGAACTAACTAATATAACTGTAAATGATATTGAAAACCACGGTGAAACACTTTTAGTCAAAATTCCGAATACCAGAACTAAATTTCCAAGGTCTTTTATAATTCATGGCCAATATTACAAAATTGTGAAAAAATATGAATCTTTGCGTTCGAGTAAAGGAAAAGACAACCGTTTCTTTCAAAACTACCGAAATGGAAAGTGTACTGCTCAGTGTATAGGCATAAATAAGTTTGGTGGAATGCCAAAACAGATTGCTACATATCTAAGACTTCCAGAGCCGGAAACATATACAGGTCATAGTTTCAAAAGTACTTCTGCGAAATTGCTCGGGTGCAAATATTACAGCGCATAAACAACATGGACAGTGGAAGTTTGATATAGTGGTGGTAGAAACTTTTGGTAAAGACTCAATAAAAAGCAACATACATTTGAATTAGTAAATTTAAATGCAACTTTTGAAATTGAGCTGCGCCTGTCTACGTCTCGTGAAAATACAGATATTAATGTCGCACCTCACCCTCCCACCTCATTTCAAAATAGCACGAAAGATAACACCAATGTATCGGAAACAAAAATAACCATAGATATAGAATATACATTTTGTGTCTATGATAGTAACTTAAGTAAAGGGGGATGGTCAAAAACCGCTCTCCATAGAAACTTGTGGGAACCTGCAAGGCACAACAATCGAGGTGGAAAACATTTCAACCCCTACTTCTCGCCACTGATAGACAAACTTAGTTAAAGTATTTTTTGTTTGATAAACACTTACACTTACAAGTACAAGTGTTTATCAAACAAAAAATGTTTCAAAAGTTCCACCAAGTGCCAACAATTACGAGCATCAACTCCATTAGTTAAAGTACATAAACATACTTATATGTAAATAAATTTAGCTATATAGGTACATACACTTATAAATGATGAAAGTACTTTCCTAACACTCTGTATAACTTAGCCTACAAAATTGCAACAATGTTATTTTAAATTTTAGTAATTAAATTAATTCTTTAATTACATTACTTTTCAGAAACGTAGTGGATAATGGCAATAACTTACTCGTAACCTTTAAAACCTCATAAGTTATTGCCTCCTTACCGCACTTGTAACATACTATTCTGTCGAGCTGTAAATAGTACCCGTACGTAATTGAACAACGTACGGATAAGTATGAAAAGTCCTGTATGTAGAACTGCATAATGTTTAAACTTCTATCGACACTCAAAATTTCTTAAACTCCTACTTTTGAACTCAAAAATAGTGCATAAAAACATATTTTATTTACGAAATTAACTCTAATATGGAAAAAAATGAAGTATAGTTTTCTTACCAAAATAATAGTAGTAGTAGTAAGTAGCCGTGTCTGAGGTTAGAATAGGCAATGGTTCGAATAATGGTCGTACTTGTGACCAAACCCATTCACGGTGAACTGAAATTGGTTTGAATGATGTTAAAACTTGTGACCGGACTGTAACATTCGTACATTTAGCCTAATTTATAGTGGGGACTCGGTAAGTGATCAGGACCAAGGTTTAATGACCCTTTCTGTGAAATACACAAAATGCAAAGTAGACTTCCTATGCTAATTGCTAATTGAGTCAAGGTTGTTCTTGAACAAGTATAGAGGCACAAAAAATATTTTTAGTATTTCGCGAACAGGGTTATTAAACCTTGATCCTGACCAAAGTCTCCAGTATGAATTTGGCTGTATAAACGAAAATCACCTTATATTTATGAGTTATAGTTGAGGACACGAGCACCAGACGCGCTGGCTGTACGGTCAGCAACGAAAGTACAAATGTAAAGCATCCCTCTACCACGTCGACAATAGTATTTATAATTTTGTGTAAAGATGATCGTACTCTAAAGACTGTGCACTGTCCAATTTTTGTACAACTAAACTAGATTTTATTTTCCTTAAAAATAAGGTTGTAATTATTATGATACCATTTTCAAGCGAAAAACTAGCCGAACGAGATAGCTGTCGCTACTCGTGTATCCTTGTCTAGCAAGTTGCCAGTGTATATAATATATACAATATACTTATATAGTGTTGTTGAGTTTCAAACGTCAAAAGGAAAAAGGGACCAACGAGTGCCAACACCCATTTCACTCGGCTCGTTTTTCGTATCGTAGTGCACAGTGTTGTTCTCTATACAATGTCTTTGGCGTACGCATACTTCACTTTCATAATGAACTTTGAACTGTTTTTGAGTTTATTTAATAAATAGGTTCCTTTCAAACACAAGGGCCACAAATGGTAGTTTAATGGTAGTAGCTGTTGTAGTTTTGGATGAAGGCACTACTTTGGGCTTATTATAGTGTCTTTTTAGTAAATATTTTATTTTAATTTTATTAAATTTATCAAATAAAAATCCCAAATTATTGTTATTTTATTTTCTTCTTTAGTAAAATGTTTAATTGCGACAAGACCATTAGGGCTAATAAATGTACAATATTTACAAGAATTTTTGTCGTTTCAGGTCCCAAATTCGAGAAATCCCGGAGCCACAGGGTTCTAGTTCTAGGCATACATCGCTACAACCTGGAAACTAGAAACAATACTCCGAACCAACGTTGGAGGTGCACGCGCAGGAACAAAGGCTGCAGAGTACAAATCACCACGCTGAATGACGTCATTGTTGAAGTTAAAAATGAGCATAATCACTTGTAGTTACTCGTTATCCTTTGAAACTCTTTGGAATAAAGTTACGTTAGTAAAGTTAGGCTCGCCACCGTTTTAGTATCTACAAAATTTTATAACCCGTTTCTCTGTTGTTTTTCGTTATAGACCAAAGTAAAAGACCTGTTTCATCTAGTATTGGTATTTTAAAAGACACCATTTTACCAAAATTTTCAAAATTGATTTTATTTTAAAATATCAAGCTGGACAGAGGTGCAATTGTGTAAGCCAATCGTATTCAATTTGATTGTCTTAAGAACCCGCTCCGTATTTTTCGTCTGTTTGATGCAAAGCATTATTTTAATTATTTTTCTTATCATTGCCGCGATGTTTTTGTAAAAATCAGGGACATACACCAGTCCATACTGGCCATCTAAATGAAGACCTAAAATTTATTTGATTCAATTGTTTCTCCTTTGTTCGTTATTTTGATAATTAGATATTATGAATAACGATTTGGAGCGGGCTCGTGTGTAATAAAATAACTCGCAAAAGAGAAACAATTCAATTAAATAAATTCTAGGCTTTTATTTAGATAAAGTGGTGTATGTCCCTGGTTTTTCCAAAAACATCACGGGAAAGGCCATAAAAATATTAAACATATTGTTTTTCATCAAAGTTGTCGTCGTCGCGGACCGGGCTCTTAAGGCTATTCGGCTAAGCAAATTAGGCCGTTTGACAATTGAAATCGTATATTTTTGGATGTCAAATGAATGTAATTTTCTTGTTTTGTTGTTGACAACCAAAAACGTACGATTTCAATCGTCAAACGGGTTAATTTGAGTAGCCGAATAGCTATATGACAATCGAGTTTCATGACAATTGTCTTACACAATTGCACCTCAGATTTCCATACAAAGTTGTTTTCTTGCTTTAAATTGTACCTATACCAAAATTTTACTTTTCAGCCAGATGATGAGTTTGTAAATGCCTGTATTTAACTACAAAGGTCTTAAACATTAGTCAATAACGAAAAACAACAGAGAAACGGATTATCAAATTTTGTACTAAAACGGTGGCATGCGTATACACCTTAATTAGATTTCTTAAAAAATAATATAATTGTAATTTGCAGTTGGAAATGTACAGATATATCATTATGATAAGAAAGTATGAAATCGAAAATCTTTCATCAAAAGTTAAAACTAGGTGTAATGGCGAGCGGAGCCCCTGGTTTTAACAGAAATACGATTTGCTTTAGCAAATTATGATTTTCTGAATTTTACGATATGCTGACGACATAATATAGACTTTATACATACATCGTATATGCCTAGTTGAATTAAAATACTGTTATGTCAACTACGGATATTTATTTGTGAATAATCTCGTTAGAACCAATCCATCCATCCATCAGCCTGTTTCGTCCACTGCTGGACATAGGCCTTTTCAAGATTTTGCCCCTGTTGGCGGTCCTCCTGGAAGAAATGCCCATACTCACACACACTGGGCATACGGGTTAGATAGATAAATAGATAAAACCTATATTCTCAAAAACACAACACAAACATACAAACAATAAAAAAGTAATGAAATAAATGAATTTGACAAACTAACTTCTAAAGCTTTTATAAAGTTAATTCATTCTGGTGGTATGTGTGTCGCTGCAAAGAGAAAAGGCTTCGACTCAGTATATGTCGCAAACCGAAATCCGCGACGCTGTTATTCTGCCGTCGCCTGCAGAGGAGTGCACGAATTCCAGCGAGAGTGTGTTACGATTATAAAAAGATATATAAAGAGAAAATGTGTAAGTGTGCATTGCACATGAATGTGTGAATATCATGTGTAAATATTAAAGTTTTAACTGAGTATAAATAAAAACCAAATAAAAATATCCTGTCCAACTGAACGGTTAGTGAGCGCCGTGCCAAAAACCTCGCACCAGTGACGCCGCTGTTCGTCCCTTAAACATTAGAACCCCCGTCACCATTAATATCACCATTAACATTAATATCCAGCAACTGTATTGAAATCGTTGAAAATATAAAAAAACAGTTTAGCCTCATATCGACTTTTACAGTAACAATAAATTTCCAAAAATGTAACGTCAATTTGTTTTTTTTTTGTTACAGAAAGCACCAAATATGTAATTCAGACAAAAGACAGAAAATGCTTGATCCTTAATGGTTATAAATATGGTTTCTATTCAAATAACAAGACAACAAATAGTTGGAGATGCACAAAGCACACCCGACGCAAATGCAAGTCCATAGTGAAAACTACAAAATCTGGAACTATACTTAGTGTAACGGGACACACACATCCCCCCGAGTGAAGAGTTTTGTAAAATACATCATTGGTATCAGAGGGGAATGTTTCATTAAAAATGTTCATGTCAAGTGTAAATAACAAGACAACAAATAGTTGGAGATGCACAAAGCACACCCGACGCAAATGCAAGTCCATAGTGAAAACTACAAAATCTGGAACTATACTTAGTGTAACGGGACACACACATCCCCCCGAGTGAAGAGTTTTGTAAAATACATCATTGGTATCAGAGGGGAATGTTTCATTAAAAATGTTCATGTCAAGTGTAAATAACAAGACAACAAATAGTTGGAGATGCACAAAGCACACCCGACGCAAATGCAAGTCCATAGTGAAAACTACAAAATCTGGAACTATACTTAGTGTAACGGGACACACACATCCCCCCGAGTGAAGAGTTTTGTAAAATACATCATTGGTATCAGAGGGGAATGTTTCATTAAAAATGTTCATGTCAAGTGTAAATAACAAGACAACAAATAGTTGGAGATGCACAAAGCACACCCGACGCAAATGCAAGTCCATAGTGAAAACTACAAAATCTGGAACTATACTTAGTGTAACGGGACACACACATCCCCCCGAGTGAAGAGTTTTGTAAAATACATCATTGGTATCAGAGGGGAATGTTTCATTAAAAATGCTCATGTCAAGTGTAAATAATTTTAGTACGTAAAATACCAGGTAATTTAAGCGTTGTTTTCTTGCAATATATATGTACTAGCTTTTGCCCGCGGCTCTGCCCGCGTGTCATTCGGTTTAACGACATGCTTTTTTCCGGGATAAAAAGTAATCTATGTGTTTAGTTGGGGTATAAGCTATATCCGTTCTAAATTTCATCCAAATCCGTCCAGCCGTTTCAGCGTGAAAGAGTAACAAACATACACATACACAAACTTTCGCATTTAAAATATTAGTGTGAAGTGTGATGAGATAACATAGCCTTGTCTTATTTCACTACAAACGATTAAGGTCCGCGCTAATTAGACACCTGATGTATGAAATAACAAAGCCTTGTCTTATTTTTCCATAACGAGAAGGACCGCGCTAATTAGACACCTGATTTTTCAATGATATTGATCTATCCTATAGGAACCATGCATTTTTCATTTTTTAGTAGCCCATGTGTTAAGTTAGGTTATAAGCTACACCGATTCTAAATTTCATCCAAATCCGTTTAACCGTTTCAGCGTGAAAGAGTAACAAACATACACACACGCACAAACTTTCTCATTTATAATATTAGTAGGAGTAGGATAACACATTAAAAATGTTCTCCAAATTAACATTTAATCTAAAACGAGTTGATACTTACCAACTATAACCAAACTGAACACCTTATCCAACACACACATACGCACACACAAACATCATTACTACCATAAGATACTACCTTCACACACCCGCATGCACTTTTCATTTCAGACTTTTCAGAATTTTTGTTTTTTCGTTTATTATTTCTCTGTCGTAAACACCTGTACCAATTTTTTTAAATAATTAATAATTTAGTCGCAACTTGAACGAACTGATTTTCAGTTTTTCCATGTATGTAAATAAGGATTTATATTTAAAAAGAAAGTATTTTAATGATGTATGTGCGTCCGATAAGGAAGTAGTTAGTGCCTGTACTACAGGTATTTTTAACTTATCAGGTAGTATTCAGTGGCGTAGCTCTGTGGACAAGGGCCCCGGTGCATAGAGAAAGAATCGGGCCCTGACCCCCTCTTTCCACGTAGCTTGAACTTGTATTGGCCTGAGCTCCGGGGCCCTGGTGCATTGCACCACCCGGCTCTACGATAGCTACGCCACTGATAATACTCGTATTATTTAGGTTTTTAAATATGCCAAAAAAGAAATGTAATATTATTATGTTATAGTTATTAAAATATTGCAAAAGTATAGTTTCCAAAGAGCAGTCTCGAGAACAAATATTTCACCAAGAACATAAATATGAAAAAAGAGTCGAGTTCAGTAAAAAAGCAATGCAAGAGTGTCGGCTGACGCATAATAAGAATCGAGATAAAATTAGATGCCGAGGTTTAGGGAGGTTCCCTCAATCATAACTACAATAATTTATAACGTACGACTTCTTTAAAAAACAAAGTTTGTTAGTGTCCTTGCTACTGAATAGTAGAACTTGGCAAGTTTTCACAGGTAAAGTTCAAACGTTTTAAAGTTACATCATACTGGAAAATAATTCATCGGAGCGAATGTAATTAATGACCATGTCCCTGGGAAAATGCCCGTCCTTACAGAACAAACTATAAATGGGCTTTGTCCAAGTAAAGCGTCTAACCATTACATTAGTGATATAATTTTAATTATTTTTCTAACTTCGATAGCCCATGTCTGATTGGAGACGGTACTTCACGAAGTAAAAAATAAAGTAAAAAATAATTATGTACTAACGTAAATCGTGTCGTTTCATATGTTTCTTTATTTTTTCATAAGTGTGTTGTTGTTTAAGAAAGTATAAGAAATAAGATAGGCAAGGCTACGTATCAACAATTTCGATGTGAACTGTTTCGCCCTTTGCACACTAACGCTGCGATACCCGGTAAGGAAGGTACCGAAACTGAAATAAATCTCTCTAAACATATCAAGCATATCTACACCTCGCTGTATCTATCTATTATTGCCTATGATTGTATCTCCATATCGCTGTTGTGCGTGAAAATTCTTTCATACGGACTCAGCGGTACCGCTAGTATTTCGTGACAAAAACCGGTATCATAGCGGAACATAAGTTGCAGCCCACACGATAAGAAGAAGATAAGTGAAACGTGGCGTTCTTGTCAAATTGACAGAATTTCTCAGTGATAAGATGCCACAAGTAGGAGAATTTAACAAATAACATTCGTGATTATCCAGAATTATGAGTATAATTAAATCTACAACCTCACTATACAAATTCTTATAGAAAGAAATTGGCATAGAGAAAATTCAGCAATATATTGGATGATATAAGTTGTTTATTTTTATCAATATGTAAAAATTCTTATAGAAAAATTGGCAAAAATTAAACAAAGACTGGTGTAAATGGTTTTGGAAGATTTCGTATACCTAAACTTAAAAAGGAACTATTATTGTGATGAAAAAACACTTGTGCTATCGAATAAAGTCCACAAATAATGTAAGGTTAATTTATAAAAAAATTATAGTTATTTTAATATAAATATTATTGACTGACTATTTAAAGTGTGATTTTTCAATGCAACTGATGCCGAGCTCAGAAGGCCTCGAATATACGAGTATCTTGCTTTGATTTAATTAATACTGTTATATACAATATAAGGCTCGCAATTTTTTTAATGGCATCGCTACTCATTTCCACAATCGATTTTTATACGAATTATCCATGGCCGCAATTCTAAAAAAGTATGAAAGTAGCGGAAAGATGGTAGAGGCTAAAATCCTTAAGCCCCTCTATGAATTATTTGATTAACAGGAAACACATTTTCGAACATGAAGTCAACTAAATAAATGCATTATGGTTATTTTATTATGTAAAGTATGCTTACAGATGAACCAGTGCCCATATTCACAACATCCAGATTCGGGAACCCAGTGATAGAGTACAATGGTTATAGATTTAACAAACAAAAGCAAAGCAAGTTCCCCAAAGGCCTGTGGGTGTGCACCATGATCGCGAAGGGATGCAGGGCGAAACTTGTCACGATAGAAGACCAGATTATAAGTGCTACGAATAAACATAATCATTAGAAACATTACGGTATCAAAACTTTTACTTTTAATTGTTTAAGTTATAGATCATGTATAAAATTAAGGATGCATTTTCAGTAAGGTTCAAAACTATGATGAATAATTCTCTGTTTTTCGGCACATTTTCACATCAAATTTTATTTGGGTACCTGCAGGTACCTGTACCTTAAAATTTTTAATAAAGGGATGGCGTTTCTTGAAAAAATAGTTTTTCATACTGTCAAATCAAATTTTCCTACCCCCCTCCTTGAAAAAGGCGAAAACATTAATTATATTTAAAGTAAGTGAACTGAATTTAATTTTTTAAGCAATTGTTGAAAACGAAGAAACTTCTTTACGTTTGTGTTTCAAGAAAATCTTACTCAGAATAAGGTTTCGTTTACTTTTAAATTTTCTCAGATTTGTTGTCCACTTATGATAGTCGTCCACTTATCGCGTGCATTTCGTCACTTTGAGAATGCGTCCTTAAGTAAATGATTTCTAAAAAAAATACTGATGTTTTAATATTATGTAAGGTGACTTTTGTTTATGCAGCCAAATTTACACTGGAGACTCGGTTGGTAGTCAGGAGCCTAGCTGCAATTACCATTTGTGTGAAAGATGCAAAATAAAATTTATTTATGAGTGACGGTTGTTCTTGAACACATATTGTATAGAAGCACAAAAAAATATTTTATAAATAATTTAGTATTTCACAAACGGGTCATTAAAAACTTGGTCCTATCACTTCTCAAGTCTCCAGTATGAGTTTTGCTTTTCGGCACCTTATAGGAAAACCTTTAAAAATTACGTTTTTAAATTACGATCGAAATATTTATAATATAATTTGTGAATTAGCTTTGTAGGGTTCCGCACCTCAAAAAGAAAAAATGGAACCCTTATAGGATCACTTTGTTGTCCGTCTGTCCGTCCGTCCGACCGTCCGTCCGTCCGTCCGTCCGTCCGTCTGTCGTTTAAGACCATTTATCTCGGGAACGCGTAAAGATATCAAGTTGAAAGTAAAACCATATACTCAGGTCTACAGACCCTTGAAGCTGTGAAAAAACAAAGCTAACGTAAAAAAAAGATACGGCGGTTTAGGCCACAAAAAACGTATATTTCGACACTCTCAAGGGAATCAAAATTTATTGGGTACTTTCCGTTGACCTTGAACTATGAAATTTTGCAAGTAATACCGTCTTATACTACAAGTATAGGGAAAAATCTGAAACCTATACATTTGTAATTAAATAAAAAAATAAATATCATAAAATATTTATAATTATGTACCTACAAATTTGTACGGAACTTCGTAAGTCGCAACGCAACGTTTACACAGACCATACCAAACATTGTTGGCACAAAGATTTTACTTTTTGTATATCTTATTGACAAGAAACCATTTAGCCTCGCAAATTTCGTCATAATGGCGACATATTAAAGTTTTTGTCGAAAAATTTAACATAAATTAAGCTCGAAACTGTTTAGCCTATAGTTAAGGGCCACATAATGTTAAAGTAAGTATTAAAATTACTGTAAGTATTTGTTATTTTAGAAGATGATTTCTTACAGTAAATTTTTAGAGTTCCGTACCCAAAAGGCCAAACGGGACCCAATTACCAAGCCTCCGCTGTCGTTGCGTCTGTCTGTCCTTCCGTCTCTTACAGGGGTCTACAGCTTCAACTTGATTGGGTAGAAGTTGAAATTTTCACAAAATACTTGTTACTATGGCCTCTTTCACGACAAACAATAAATCATAAAAAAAAATTAAGGAAGGTCCCCACACAAGAAACCTCGAAAAAGTTGCATTATTCAAACGTTATTGGTTTTGGCTCTTAAAAACGGGAATTAAACATATAGAATATATTTAATTTAATTTAATATTTAATAAAAGTTTTAAATTTAGTCAGAGTGTAGGACACACACTAAAATAAAACAAAAAATTGTAAAAAGTAGGGTTCGATACGAAGACGGCGCCAAATTTTTTGTCAGGCGCGACCATTTTAGCGTCTTGTTTTTTGTAATCTTAATGTTGCTGCAGCATCTACTTTGTTGGCATGTGTGTTTTTAGGGCTCCATACCCGTATTGTGTAGTAGTACGGAAACCCTTGTGCGCGAGTCCGACTCGCATTTGCCCAAATTAAAATCTCAATGTTATGCTCACGAGTGGCAGGATTCAAACCCAGTTCCCATGATTGATTGAGCTACCGCTGCGCGTTGCTTCAAAATATACCATAAATTATTATTATATTTTTATCGTGCTGTTGTTTAATTTGGTCAATGTATTTAATTTATGTTGTACTTATGGACTAGTGTTTTTGCAGTTCCAGTTTTTTTTTTCAATGCTGGGTTTTTGTTAATGTAAACAGAAAAAACAAATAACATTAAATAAAATTAAATCGAACTAAAATAATAACAATCTAAGATCTTAAAATTACCTAAAACCTGCATACAAAAAAAAAATATACGAAATAAAATATTTTCATAGGCAGGGTCCCCAAAAGACTGGAAGCATTCCCCCGTTGGATAGCTAAGCTAATACGCTGCACGAAGTATACCCCAGCCCTCGGGTCTCCCGAAACGTCGACCAGCCACGAAGGTTATTTATTATTATTTCCAGATCCAGTTTTTACAACATCAAGGTTCGGAAAGCCTGTGATACAAATGGGCATCCACAGGTTCAACAAGCATTATCGCAGTCAAGGTCCAAAGTTACTGTGGGTCTGTGTGAAGAAGGTCTCCAAGCGTTGCACCGCCACCCTCACTACTGTGGACGACGTCATTGTTAAAGTTAATAATAAACACACACACTGATAAATGTTAGAATGATATTAGGTATGCAGTTAGGTGCGTCTCAGAATGAAAATTATATATTTTTTGGTTTTGTTACAAAAAAAGGCAAAAGATTTAGGTTATTATTACTGTTTAATTAAGTTTTAACAACTTGGCGGCCTGCGATTTATGATTTTGGCCACGCTCAGACTTACCAGGCGCGCACTTTAAGTGCGTATGACCCTCCAAAAAGTAGAAGTCTAAAAAGCACAAGAAAGTATTAAAAAAAATCCCTCTCTCACGTATTCCCTAGACCCCTAGGAACATTCGCCTTTAACCCTTAAATTAGCATTAAATTCAGCATTAACCCTTAAATTACTTTCAAAAATGAGAAAGTTAGGGTGGTTTCAAACCCCCTAGAGTATCACAAAAAGTAGCTATCGTAAAAAAACTAAAACGGTATTATTTCGCCTCGGAAATGGGTTTTTGTTTTTTGGTGCGCTGATCACGAATTTGAGGTCCTGATTGAGGAATTTCATCTTCTAGTATGAAATTATTGCCATTTTTGGATAAAAATTCAATGCACATTTCCGCAGAAAAACATTTATATTTAAAATTTCCGCCCAAAACAGTGGCATTTTCATCCAAAAATAGCACGAATTTCACACTAGAATATGGTATTCCTTAATTTTGACCTTGGATTTGTGATAAGCGACCCAAGAAACCTCCTAAACCTAATTTCCGAGGCGAAATAACAATTTTTTATTTTTTCTATGACAGCTCCTTTTTGTGGCACTTTGGGGAGTTTCAATTCAAACCATCTTAGCTTTCTCATTTTTAGGGGTAATGCAGTGGTCAATGCTGATAAAGTTTCCTAGGGGTCTAGGAAACACGTGAAAGAAGGAACTTCTCAAAAATTTAAAGAACTTCTCAAAAATTGATATATTGTTATTATTATTATTATGATATAAAATAAAAAATATAATAAAATAAAATTTATATAAATTTTTAAGTTATTGAACTTATTTGTGTTTCTGTTAATAATTGTAGTAAAATATTTTTCATATATTATATATATATATATAGTAGAAGTAAAAAACACATTTATTTCGCAAATCTTATTTTCTTTTAATACTTCGTAATTAATATTTACGATGGTGCCGGCCGATCGTCATTGGTCGAAATATATTATAATAATATCTTTGACATGTGTTTTTCACTTGTAAATAAAGCATTTATTTGAAAATTAATATGATATATGACCTTGACGCAAACTTTTGTCAATTTTTGATAAATCTGGCACATAATTACTGCATGCTACTCTCAAAATGTTGTCGTCCAGGTGCGAATCAGTTAGCCGAGATCTATAAACATTTTTCGCATATTTCATTTTTGAATATGAGGATTCGCACAGGTAAATAAAGTTCTGCGTGTGTGCTATATTATATTTGATTTAAAAATACTGTACTAGACTTTGGGCCGCATAGAAAAGGCAAGCGGGCCGCAGTTTGAGTATGGCTGGTTAAGATCCATCATTGATGCCCCCGTCGCGTTTTGGTATTTTGTATTCTCCAAGCCTCATGAAGTACGTTTAAACACATTAACTAAGATGTTTCATACTTGATCATGATCAACTTTATTTTTAGGGTTCCGTACGCGAAGTGTACCCAACGGGACTCTGTTACTAAATCTCTACTGTCTGTCTGACTGTCTGTCCGGACTGTCTCAGAGGTGTATAGCTCCAACTGTAATAGATAGCCACTGAAAATTTCAACAGAATACTTGTTATATGTCTATCAAGGCAAATAAGAATATATACTAATTTAACCTCAACAAAAAATATCAATTTTATTTTACATTTTTTTTCGGTGTGATTAATATGTATGCTCATGCCAAATTACAGCTTTCTAGTACTAATAGTCTCTGAGCTACGCCGCGGACGGACGGACGGACAGAGGGATATGGCGAAAGTATAAGGGTTCCTTGTGGGACTGCGGAACCCTAAAAATGGTTTTATCGTAACATAAAACAAGGTGACGACTACTCTCTCGAAAGAAAATAATATCCAATTCCATGGAGATGGAAGAAGAAGTGTTGTCTTAGAAGATGGACGCCTGTGGTTTCCGCCAACCCCTCTTGGAGATCAGTATGTATGTTTTTATATATAACGGAAATTATTTTTTCAGAGGCAATTTTTTCCTATTCCAAAAATGGCAACTCAGTGTTGCTGATGGGTGACTACAGATACGGCATACATAAAAAGAACGGACTCAAGACTCACTGGGCTTGTATTAAGCACTATTCTGCTAAATGTAAAGCTAGAATCAGTACAATTGATGATACGATTATAAAAATTCATGGTAAACACACTCATTAAAGAAATAATTTTATGAAGTTTTGGTGGTACTAAATAATTAAATTAAATGAAAACAAACATATTTTACTGTTCTTTCTGTTAAATTTAGTTAAGTGTCCGTGAAAGTGTGAAAGAATTTTTTATAAGAGCAAGCATTTTATAAGGTTCGACTTTAACACTTCATGAAACCATAGTGTAAACAATATTTAACTACTTATTTTCTTATACACTTCTTACATTAGGGTCATATTAGGTAGCGATGGTATACCCCCGTCTTTCATTGTAAAATGTGCTAGCTCCCTAGTACTCCCACTAACTATTATTTTTAACCGCTCTTTTTGTGAAGGTACTTTCCCTGATCAATGGAAAATTGTTCACATAGTTCCAGTGCAAAAAAAGGACTCTAAAGCAAACATTGAACACTATCGACCTATTTCCATTCTATGTTCATTTGGAAAGGTATTTGAAAGGGTTATTTATGAACATGTATACCCAGTTGTAATGCAGGGGGTCCCTGATGAGCAACATGGTTTTGTTAAGAATCGCTCAACAACATCTAACCTTGCTATTTTCGTTAGCGATGTTCTTACAGGCATGAGTGCACAAGGCCAGGTTGACGTGATCTACACTGACTTCGAAAAGGCTTTCGACCGTGTGGATCACGTCATCCTGCTCAGTAAGCTGCAGGAGTTAGGTATACACGGAGACCTGTTTCGATGGATGGAATCATATATAACAAACCGTAGGTAAGCTGTCGTTATAGGTGGGTATAGGTCTGACTTCATCTTTATTCCTTCCGGTGTTCCGCAGGGGTCTTTATTGGGCACACTGCTTTACATCGCTTATTTGTACGACATTAAAGAATGTTTTCGTTATTCTAAACACCTGCTGTACGCTGATGACAAAAAGATTTACTTAAGCATTTATAACACCACCGACTGTCAGTTATTACAGGACAATCTCAACAGATTATGTGCCTATTATGATCAAAATCTTATCAGTGTAAATGCTAACAAATGCGTTCAGATCACTTTTAGCAGAAGCCGAAATCCTGTTGTATATTCTTACAATTTGAATGGCAAAAAATTAAACAAAGTCAACAATATCAAGGATCTGGGTGTCATTTTAGATTCGAAATTGACTTTTTCGGCGCAGATTGAGTCTATTGCCCACAAGGCACTAAGGAATCTCGTATTTATTATCCGCGTTAGTAAGCCTTTTTCAGACACAACATGCATAAACATTCTTTACTATGCCTATGTCCGCAGCTTACTAAAATACTGCAGTCCAGTCTGGAATCCACAATATGCTAAATACGATACTGATATCGAACGTTTTCAACGTAAGTTTTTGAAACACCTGAACTATCGCTCAATATAGTCCACATGTAAGGATTATGAGGAGTCCTGTAGCCAACACAGTTTGTTGCCATTACGAGACAGACGCATCATGTCAGATATGTCATTACTCCATGATATCTGCTCAGGTGCACTCGACTGCCCGGCATTAGTAACGGAGGTGCTCCGACTATCAGCTCCATCTACCCGTACTAGACACACTAAGCTATTTACTACCCGCCTCTCACGTACTGAATATGAATTAAACTGTGCTTACCGTAGGCTTCCTACAACATATAAAGAGCGCTTTGCAGATTTGGATCGATTTTGTACAAGTAAATCTATGTTCAAACGCAACATTTTTCAGCGGCTGCTGGATCAACTTTAACCAACTTTCATTAATTGTACAGGACAGCCATACAAAACATAACATACCTTACCCATTCCTCGTATTCACTACTTTTTTTTTAATTTTATACATTGAACACCGTTAATAATCTGTAAAATACTACTTAATAATATTTTGTATAAAACTTGTCATACAATTTTCCATGTAAACCCACCATTATTTACATCTTTATCTGAGTTTAACTCACCCACACACCCTCACACGTACACATATACACTTATCAATCTACCCACATATTCTCGCAAAAAATTCCTAGTTAGTAACTAAACACGGAGTCTTGCGTCTTTATTGTCTCTAAATTGAATTGTTTAAATTTATAAATTTATTATCATGCTCCCAGTCAATAGTATGTATTTATTGTCTAGCTTAGTGAAATCCTTTATTGGCCTTGTTAGCTGATGTTATTATTAGTTTATATTTAATGTATTTGCTGCGGATTTTTGTTTATAAATAAAATAAAATAAATAAAAATAAATAAATAGAAAAAATAATAATGGAGTTGATGCTTGTGATTGTTGGCACTTGGTGTTTGATACATTTTAAGTCCACAAATAAGTGAACAAGTACAAGTGTTTTTTAATCAAAAATGGAAAAAATAATAAGTTTAATTTCCTTAAAAAATAATCTACAACATTTTTGTAACTGAAAATGACTTTTGGATCTATGCTGGTAGGAGAGGATTTTCAGTGAAAGTGTAATTTTTTTTATAGCTATGAGAACTATAAGTACATCATGCGCCGGAAAAAATCGTGACTTAAAAAAGAAGACCCTCAACAATTTTTTCCCCACACTTGTCTGTCTAAGCTTACTTTTTATACTACAAGGATGTATCTTACTATGCGGCCATTTCAGACACTATTCCCGTTTTCGGAACATCAGAGTATGGTAGAAGGAATCTCATATACGGAGGACACGAGTTTCGAGTGCATCAACGTGAAGGGCTGAAGATGAGATGGCGTTGCTTCCAGATGAGGATGACAGGATGCACAGCTTATTGCGTCACCATCGATCATGACCTCATCAGGTGTCAATTAAAACATAACCATTAAGAGCGTTAACGTCTCCCATCCGTCCTCCGACTTTGAATGGTCGCGCCGCAGTTTTATTGTAGTTTTCAAATATTTATAGCAAAATAATAAAGCTAATTTGGTTGAAATTTTAAAGTGCAAGTTTGAAAGGAGATGATCTTTTATAGCTTAATAAGAAGTTAAGTAAGATATATTGTGTGAAAATATTTTTTTATTGACTATAATTTCTTAATTATTTCGCATTGTTTGTATTTAAACTTTTTACCTATTTTCCTAAGGGACTATTAGGTTATCATATTTAAAATTTTGAAATTGACGCTGAAAGTGAAATGAAAAAGGCCTCTGTTGTTCAGTTGTTTTGATAGAATCCACGTAATAAGTACGTTTACGCTATTAAGCGAAAAAATTTCCTTGCATACTATTTAGACAACAAATTTCCTAAAGTTATAAGTAATTATCATGTTTGTAAAATAAGTGGTCGATAGATATTTGTTAACCCAAATAGCGCATGGAAGGTGTTAACGCTCTGAAATTAACAAAACAAAATAGTTCATTATATCTTTATAATACATATTGCAAGGAATGTTCTCTTGAACTTTATAATAATAATTATACATCGTAAATTTGTTTTTAGATTTGATTAACTTTGTTAAAAGGCCTAGTGATAGTTCATTTTCAATTAAGTACTTGTGGTCATGGAGTATTTCAATTGAGTACTTGTGGTCATGGAGTATTTCAATTGAGTACTTGTGGTCATGGAGTATTTCAATTGAGTACTTGTGGTCATGGAGTATTTCAATTGAGGACTTGTGGTCATGGAGTATTTCAATTGAGTACTTGTGGTCATGGAGTATTTCAATTGAGTACTTGTGGTCATGGAGTATTTATAAAGGGACTTTCTGTGTATTTTAATGACATGTGAAAATTTGTTACAATTTTGACTTTGCGCTTAGGATAATTATCGCAAATGATTTTTGCCCAGTTACAAAAATTGCAATAATAATAATAATATCTACATAATATGTAACGCTTATAAGAAACACTTTAAATTTTTAGTTATATTTGTCAAGAATGACCACGGCAAAGACGTGGCGATTATTCAAAACTTCACGTTCTTCCGCAACCATCACAAGGACAGGAAGATCAAGTCTGAGTACTGGCGATGCTGCAGGGGCTACCCTTGCAAGGCGAGGTTCTTCCTGTACTTAGACGGATCAGTATCTGGATACTTCGACCACTCACACGAGCCGCCACAGTTCATTCTAAGAAATGGGATTATTACGAGAATTTAAACTATTATGTTAATAGATCTTTACCAACTCCATTTTAATTGTTTTCAATTCTCGTTACTGTAAAGCTTTTAATCTGTTATGTGGGCAACACTTAGCTTAGTAGTTTTTTCATTGCGTAAGCACATGCATTTCTCGATGTTGCGCAATAATACCACTAGATGGAACTGTTACTAGCTATGTAAAGCGATGTAGATATGTATAATAAAATTTGTCTTCTATTTATAATCTTATGATTTAATTTTGTTTCAGAGTAACTTTATAATAATTTATAATAATCATAAGGTAACTTCGAATTTCTATGACATAGATATTATATTATAAAATACAAAAAAAAATCAAACAAATCAACGGTACACCCATGGCAATTTTAAATGGATGCACATATATACAGTGACTTTAATTTATGCAGCCAAACTCTTACTGAATACTCGGTAAATGCTCAGTAACAAGGTTCAATTACCGTTTTTGTGAAATTCTTAAATTATTCTTTTCGTGTTCCTTACAAGCGCAAGCCCAGCCCCGAGTCAATTACTATGTTATCGATCCGTGTTACTGATCACTTACCAAGCCTCCAGTATGAGTTTGGCTGTATAAATTAAAGTCACCATATATTTTAAGCAGGATGAGTGCCAACAGTGTATATTATAACTGTACCAGATCATAAGAAGCCTGCGGCGAGTCGAGCTTACTTCATCGTCAACAAAAATCACACTCGCAACAAGTGGCGTTTAAAACATACTCATAAACCACAGAAATACACTTATGTAATGAATGGCTTTTACATTAAAATCTGATTCTTTTTTATAGTTTGAGAATCGTTTAATTAGAGAACGTCTTTGGAATAAACGTGTTCACTTCATAAAACATGAAAAATGTGTTTCAAATTTCAATAACCTTATAATTTAATTTGGATTAGGAGTAACTTTGTGATCATTTTGAATAAGGCCAATTTCAAAACTATCATAATGTAACGTCGAATTCACAGCATATAGATTATATAAATATATAATATGCTTTTCTATGTTTTCAGTTACTTTTACAAAGAATTTTAACGGTACACCGATGGCAATTTTAAATGGACACACATATATTATAAGCAGGAAGAGTGCCAACAGTGTAGCTTATAATTGTAATAGATCAGAGGCCGCAGGATGTCAAGCTCGCTTCGTCATCAACAAAAATCACACTCGCAACAAATGGCGTTTGAAACATAATCATAAACCAGAGAAATACACTATATGTAATGGTTTTTACATCAAACTCTGAAAACTTTTTTCAAGTTTGAATTTTGTATAATTTATAATTTCTTAAAATTGTCAGCATAATTTCGTATATTGTAAGTTTGTCCTTTTAAAATAAAAAACAATGAAAACGACTTTAAAAAAAAACCGTATTGCGTCATTCAAACTTAAGAAATGTAATATCAAACTGGTATATCAAACAAATAAATATTTGTGGGATAAAAAGAATAAAAAATGGTGTATAATTTATTGAACATGATATTTCACCAAGAATCATCAATCGAATCCATCGAATTTTTCAAAAGTGCGTGTCATTTTTTTTATATATACTCGGATCAGAAATATATCTTGAGATTATTGTAATTTGTTCAAACCATTTATATAAATTTTATTTAACTGTACAGTTATAATTACATATATTAAAAAAATAAAAGAAAGAAGCTTTCAAAAGTTACTGTATTTTAATGTCGTTTAAAAATTTTGTGATCATTTAATTTAATTTAGTTCGAAAGTAACTTAATGATATTTTGAATAGGGGCAGTTTCAAATATTAATAAAATTAATTTACTTTCAGATAAGCATGTTTTTTTATCTATGACACCCATATTTTTCAGTCGGGGGGGGGGTGCAGAGGGGGTTGCTAAACACTATTTCGTGCCCCCTGGCCCCTACTTAGTTACACATATGATCTACACACTAGTCTCCTTAAAAGGTAAAAATGTACAAAAATTGTGCTCAATATTCTTAATAGTTTGAAACACTGTAGTAGAATAATTATTTTAAAGCTTACGCTTTTAATTAGGGCTTATCTAAATTTATATCAAATCAAAAAAAAAAATTTGTTAAATAGATACATAAAGTATTTAGGTTGGGCTACTAAAATGTAATAAAATTTTGCCGAATATATCCATAATATATTATATGTGTAAGAAAGGCAAAAAATGACCGCCATAGAAGCATTGGAGATAAATAAAGTAATGCATAAAGAACAAGATAAAATTCGAAATCAACAGTTAGATGTAAACAAATCACCTCTGCTTTATTATTTTAATTAACCTTTTAACATTCACAATTTTTATTTGACAATAATATTATTAATATTTAAATTTGGTTTGACATTATAATAATTATTCCAATTTTATAAGCATAGTCTTGTGTTAAAAATGACTTAAATTCCCCATTTTCGGGACTTTATTTTACTATGACATCACTGATGTGGTAGAGCTGATGCCGGGCTCGACTGTGGAGGTACCACCATCTTACTCGCAAATTCTCCCAAAGTTATTCGGGGGAGAGTAAGAGGACAGCTCTCAGGCAAAACCAGGCGGCCCACCATTGCCTGGGACCGATGGATGGCGGTATATCCATCCCCAATTGCCGGGCCTTATATAAAACAGACTGGTGACGGGCAGCGGCGTCAGTGGTGCGAGGGTTTTGGCACCGCGCTCACCAACCTGCTTGCCCAGCGTGTGTGAGTATGGGCAATTCTTAATAATTTATAATAATTAATAATTTCATCCACTGCTGACCTATGTCCAGCAGTGGACGAAACAGGCTGATGGATGGATGGATCACAGAAGTTTTTTGACTTACCTACCAATATTTATATTTTCGTTTCGACATGATCATTGTGTACATTTTTAACGGCTCGTCGTAATGTTAGTTTAATTTCCTGAATTCCTGAATCCCTTGAGAATGGTGTATTAACCGAAACCGGTCGAGATTAACGTGTAAATCTTAAAATTAAAACCAGTGAAACAAGTACAAGTGAATTTAATTATGATACTACAAAATAAGACATACACAACAATCTTCAAAACATCTGCAAATTTTTCAATCATAATCGATTATGTAAATGGTATTCGATTGTTATCGATTAATTTAATAATTGAATATTAATAATCGATTTGAAATATCATTATTTGATGCGGTAAGGTAAGTCGCCCGATTTTGATTTTGTAAAGTCATCAAGAGTTTTATTTACGTGACGGACGTGTCACTTGGTGTTTGAAATAGTACATTTTTTATTTTCAGTTAAATATTTCAAAAGCGACCAGGGAAAACGACACGCGATTGTTAATGGATTCAAGTTCTTCATGAGCAGAACAAGTTTCAGCACGGAAGCTTATAACTGCACCAGATCTGGAGGTGCCAGAGGATGTCGTGCCCGCTTCGTCATCCACAAAGATCGCACCCGCAACAAATGGCATTTGAATCATAATCATCCATTAGAGAAATTCGTTATAAAAGATGTCATTCATCTCAAAAGATAAGATTTTATGTAGATAATTGTTTTATAGATTATATTATCAAGTGGAAAAATACTCGATATTTCCTTAGGGGTGCATATAAGGTCAGATTAAGCGACTCATTTTGCATCAACCAGAAACTGAACTCTACGACGCGACGCTCTCAGCCTTATCTGTTACGACCACCAATAAACCCGTGCCCACAAAAAATCTGCGTTTTTAGGGTTTCGTACCCAAAGGGTTACCAACGAGACCCTATTACTAAGACTCCGCTGTCCGTCTGTCTGTCCGTCTATCCGTCTGTCTGTCCGTCTGTCACCTGGCTGTATCTCATGAGCCGTGATAGTTAGACAGTTGAAATTTTCACAGATGATGTATTTCTGTTGCCGCTATAAAAGCAAATACAAAAAAAACAGAATAAAATAAATATTAAAAGGGCTCCCATAGAAAGCTAAAAATAACTGCTTTTAAGATCTTAGCGCCATCTGTCGTCTTACCAATAAACCTCGGTGCAAAAAGGTACTCTTAGCGCCATCTATTACCCCGGTAAAGGCTGTCAAACAAGTCATTTTAGATGGCGCTATAGTTAACATGAGCTTTACTGCAAGAGGACCTAGGGCTTAACACGTATTCTGTTACAATTTTAAATTTTTGAAGCTGTAGACCCCTGTGACAGATATATAGACAGCGGAGGCTTATTAATAGGGTCCCGTTTGGTACCCTTCGGGTACAGAACCCTATAAAACAAACTAAACCTTAAATTTAACTAGTAGTTTATTCGGTAAGGGTTGCATGATTTTGTAAGGTCATCAAGAGTATTATTTACGTGACGGACGTGTCACTTGGAGTCTGAAATTGTTTTTTTTATTTTCAGTTAAATATTTCAAAAACGACAAGGGAAAACGAAACGCGATTGTTAATGGATTCACGTTCTACCTGAGCAGAACAAGTTCCAGCATGAAAACTTATAACTGCACCAGATCTGGAGGTGCCAGAGGATGTCGTGCCCGCTTCGTCATCCACAAAGATCGCACCCGCAACAAATGGCATTTAAATCATACGCATCCATTAGAGAAATTCGTTATAAGAGATGATATTTACCTCAAGAAATAAGATTATTTTATAGTAGATTATATTCTCAAGCGGAAAAATACTTGTTATTTCCTCGAGCTTTGAAGTTTAAAGTACGATCGCTAGTTTGTGAAAAAAAAAAACGTTTTTGGGTGAATTGTGATTGCACCTCCCCTTAATCAGGGCTGTTCGAATAAGAAACATGATAATTTACAAGTAATTAATTACGTTCTAATTTCTTTAAGTTATCAAATATATAATATTTAAAAAAAAATTTTTTTCTTTAATCAGGGATCATCAATTCATCAGATACATGACAGCCAGACAGTAAACAACTACTTAATCATTTTCTTCTCGGTATAAGCCACCGGTTTACGCTTTTTCTAATGTGTATTTATCTTTCAGTCATATTTGCCAAAGCTAGCAACGGGAAAAAAGTAGCTATCTTCAATTATTATACATATTATAAGTTCAGACGTACAAAACAGAATAAGACAACATTTTACTATACAATGTTCAGTAGATGTAAAGGTCTATTCCTGCTTGACTACGATGGTAAGATAGTGAGGGCTAACCAGACACACAACCATGATCCTCAAAAATATGTAATTCGCGACGGAGTTTATAACATGATCGTTGACAAAAAGGGACTGTACGGCCAAATTGGTCGAAAATCTTCTTTCCATACGTGTGGCATTAAAATTTAAATGTATAAGGTCCTACAATTTAAAGTGAAACATTTTTAGTGATGGTTCAATATGCCTAATAGACTACTTTCCAGAGAAAAAAAAAATCTTTGATCGCACTTTTTTTTCTCCTTTTCATAGAAATTTTGTCAGCTAATCTGATTACCTACTTTGTACGGGGAAACGAAAAAAATATATGACCAAAAACATATTTTTTCTTCTGGACTGTGATCTGTTAACGATACCATGCCTACCCTAGAATAATTTTTACTTATTATTGTAGGACATAATAGTAGGACCTTATATATATAATACAATTAAAAATGAAAAAAAATCAAGTATCCCTAATAGACCACTTTCCACCGGAAAAAAAATTTTTGCGCAATTTTTTCTTTCACCTTTTCATAGAACTTAGTCAGCTGATTGAACCACTTTTTATTGGAAAGAAATTAAAATGTCCAAAAATTTTTTTTTTCTGGATTGTGATCAGTTAATGGTACATAATCTACCTTAGAATTATTTTCACTTATTATTGCAGTACCTTATACACTTGGTGTCAGGTAAAAAGGGGCAGATGGGCGAGAGTGGAAGGAGATTTGTTTGCGCATGGGCAACAGGCGCGTCAGAAAGAGACTGCCTCAGCGTCGCCAGCTGTCGTTTTACCTGACGCGGAGTATACACGACCAACTTCGTACTGAAGACTCGGTTTGTGATCAGAAATATGCTTCAATTACCCTTTTGGTGAAATTTGAAAAATGTTTTTTGCTTCCCTACTGCCTTAACTAGGAACTGTACTTAAACTAGTCCAACCAGTGAGGGAGCGAAAAAATATATTTTTAGAATTTGGCCAAAAGGATTACTGAACCTCGTTCCTGGTCACTAACAGAGTCTCCAGTATGAATTTAGTCGGTTGATTCAATTTCACCTTATATGTATTGATATTAAAATGATTGAATATATATTTTTTTGTTTTGTTAAGGCTAGGATAGAGCTAATAGGGTTATCACTTATCACCCTTTACGTTTCATGTCGTGAAGATATGTTATATGCTTATGTAATTAAGAGTAATACAAGTAATATCAGATTCTATTTATAAATATGACGCTCACATATTTTTCTCTAAAAAATATCTTAATAGTGTGTAAACATAAAAATAAATAGATATTGGTGTAAACATACAAAAAAAATATTTGAGTTTAAATGGTGACTTTAATAGTCACATTAGTTATTAAGAATAAGGTTTGTTTTGATTCTATTGTAGCTTTTTTTCTTAAAGTGATGTTTACCGACAAACCTGGGACAGTTTTCTTGTAAAAAATAGTTAAAGTTTGAAGATGAGTTTGTAAACCAAAGTGCAGTCATCAACAAAGTTTGCATTATGGTTGGTTTTATATACCTACCCGTATTTTCATTTGTTCTTTGATTGTGCATGTTGATAATACTTGAAGTTAATTTTTTTATTATTTTTGTATCTGAATATTGAATTTTGAAGAAGTTTATTAAAGAATTTATAAAAGGTATTTTATCGTACAGCCATATTTATTCTGGAGTTCTTATTAAATGCTTAAAAAAACAAGGTAATCAATAATATTTATTCTTAATGTATTCATTCTGCGTTCTTCGGATCATATTGTGCCTGGAGTACGGCGATAAGGACGTGATAATCGTCAGTGAAAAGTGTGTTTACGAGTATAACTTGCATTTCACAGTCCACACTCGGAATCACGTCTGACACCTCCTTGGGTATTTATGTCCTGACACTGATGATGTATGTCGGACTCGGAGTTATGCTTCATGAACTGGTACGGGAAACACCATGTTTTTTTTAGATTTTTACTAATATTGTTACTAATCTCGGTTCAGGGCGGCTATTCCGGCATTATTTATCACTCGCAATATAAGTCATTAGATATTTGTTTAAAGTTTGATAAATACCATGCGATGGAATTTAGAGTGACTAAACCACATCAAATAAAAATCTAAAGTTTTTAATTGATCAGGTTTAGTCACTCCGATTTCCATCGCATGGCATTTATCAAACATTAAACAAATATCTAATGGCTTACATTGCGAGTGATAAATAATGCCAGAATAGTTCGTCCAGCCCTCTGATTCTGTATCGTAAATTCAGTTGCCAAACCGAGTGCCTATCGTCGAAAACATACATATCCGCTTATTGAAGGATACGTTCGCACTTGAAATGACGTCACGATTCGTAAATAGTTCAATACCCATTGAAGGTAATTTTGGAAGTTCATTTTTTATGTTTTTGGTGAATGCAACCATAGATGGTATATAGGTGGTAGAGCTGATGCCGAGTCGACTGTGGAGGTACCACCATCTTACTCGCAAATCCTCCCAAAGTTATTACAAATCACCTCTGCTTTATTAATTTAATTAACCTTTTAACATTCACAATTTTTATTTGACATTAATATTATTAATATTTAAAATTGGTTTGACATTATAATAATTATTTAAATTTTATAAGCATCGTCTTGTGTTAAAATGACTTAAATTCCCCATTTTCTGGACTTTATTTTACTATGACATCACTGAAGTGGTAGAGCTGATGCCGGGCTCGACTGTGGAGGTACCACCATCTTACTCGCAAATCCTCCCGAAGTTATTCGGGGGAGAGTAAGACAACAGCTCTCAGGCAAAACCAGGCCATTGCCTGGGACCGATGGATGGCGGTATATCCATCCCCAATTGCCGGGGCTTATATAAAATAGAATGGTGACGGGCAGCAGCGTCACTGGTGCGAGGGTTTCGGCACCGCGCTCACCAACCCGCCTGCCCAGCGTGTGTGAGTATGGGCATTTCTTCCAGGAGGACAGCCAAGAGTGGCAAAATCCTGGAAAGGCCTATGTCCAGCAGTGGACGAAACAGGCTGATGGATAGATGGATGGATGACAACCATAGATGGTAACCGACACTAAGTTACATAATAGGCCCTTAGTGTCTCCAGTATGATTAAGTTTGATACACTCCATATGGAGCAGCTCTTGGTGTCGTCTAAAAGAGCATGAGGATGATGACTATAAATAATTTGGCCAAGTGCGAGTCGGACTCGCGCACAAACGATTCTGTAACACCACACAATACTCTTACAAAAGAGTTGATGCTCGTGATTGTTGGCACTTGGTGGAACTTTTGAAACATTTTTTGTTTGATAAACACTTGTACTTGTCCACTTATTTATATTAATTTCCCTTACCGGTTTCGCTGTTAAAGCATTATCAAAGGTTTACTCTTACAAAACCCTAACACGTGCTAAATAACAACAATAAATATGTCGTAGCAATATCAAGGCGACAAAAAACAAGCTACCTCCTGCTGACAGCGGAACCCAAAATGTTATTATTTGTTATTTTATTTTCGAATATGTACAACAATCTGACCAAATTTGAAACTTGTATGTATAACCGTCTTTAAGATAGAGCTGAAAGAGGTTACATTAAAAAAGGAAACGTTTTCGAGGATCACTGCATGGTTAACAAAAAATGTTAGCCGTGAAAGATGCTCTTATATGCACAGCGCTGCATTTTAAAGTTAAGCACTACTTAACTTGAAATTCTCAAGTGTGAAATCGGGGGTATGTCTATTAGCGGGTCCTGAATCTCACCTATTGTTTTAAGTGAGTCGCGATTCAAGTAGGTTTGGGAAATACTGATCTATGTAAATATGAATCAAGGAGAAAGAAAGTTTTTATTTTGTTTATGATGATAGATCTATCTGCAACGTTAAAGAACAAGGCTAAACATTGTAAAAGTAAAAAGACAAATTAAACGAAATAAAAACTTATTTTAAACTTTTATATTTTATTGTAAAAGATGTTTTAAAAATTCAATACGATTTTAGACGTCACAATTTATATAATATTTTAACTATCTTAGAAATTATTATTAAAAAGATTTTACAAAGAGACATTGGTCTTTGTAGTATAGATTGGCGCCAACCAGACTGCGTGTTCTTCAGTCGACTTGTATCTGTTTTGATTTGCAACAAAATTGCATTTATTTTATTATTTCATGTAATTTTTCGTAGGTGTAATAAAAACCGTCGTTTGATACACGTGCGACAGTGTCGATGTTTCTCGTCCCGACTGTTTTTTGCAAAAAAGTCAATCGTGACTCTAAATATCAACCTTTTCGCACTTGCATCAAAATGTACTATTTAAGATGTCTTTTTTTGACAACATGGTGAGTAACACAGCACTTGTACTCGTTTCAGCGTATATTTATTTACTTAGTTTTTGGGTTTAAAGATTCATTCGTTATTACGTGCAGTAAATGGGTCTAAACAATGTAGTATTTCGTTAATGAATTATATTTTTTAAAATAATTTTTTTATATCAAATACACCAAATAAAAAATTACATATTTGATAAACCGATTGTTAATTTATTTATTTTTCAGAAGAACGTGCAACAATCTATCATATTAACGAAAGAAAAGTTTTGCTTCTTCATGGTTATAAGTATGGCATTTATAATGAAAGAAAAAATTGGATCAGTTGGAGGTGCACCAAAAATGCATCACAAAAGTGTAGATCAATCGTTAGAACTACAAACGATGGAGATATTTTAAGCTGCACTGAACACTCGCATCCGCCCGGTTTTTGAGTTTTTTGATGTATTTAGATATGCAGGGCTGTTAAAATGATAACCTTTTTCCTTAAAACGGGGTGTTCTGCTAATATGAACAATTTTTACGGGGCCAACCGGGAAATCGCGAAAACAAAATCAGCTGTTCCATAGAAAAGTTATTACCTACTCGAAACAGCTGAGGCCCCATAGTAGAAGTTGTTCATATTGATGGGTAGAACACCCCGTTTTAAGGAAAAAGGTTATCATCTTAGCACCCAGTATAATGCACATGAGGATCTTCGCCAATTTTCTAAAACAGCCTAAAAAATCTGTAAGAGCCCTTGCTTGACAGTGCCTTTGCAAAATTATTATTTGGAAAATTATTAGAGACAAAAAAAAGAGTTAAATTAATTTTTGAACATGTACGTGGGACGCACTATAAGTTTCCGGAATGAATATGAAAAAATACTATTAAAGGTACAAAATTAATTTATTGTTTTTCAAAATAATCTCCCTTGGCGTCTATGCACTTTTTCATTCGATCAAACCAGTTTTGAAAACTTTTGTGCCACTCCCCTGTGGTGACCTCTGAAACGTGTTTTTCATACTCCTCGACAGCCTCTTCTGGTGATGAAAATCGTTGACCGCGTAATTGGTTCTTAATTTTTGGGAACAGAAGAAAGTCACAAGGTGCCAGGTCGGGACTGTATGCAGGATGACTCATGAGTTCTACATTTTTCGTCTTCAAAAAGTCGTTTGTCTGTCTGGCCGTGTGAGAACTAGCATTGTCGTGGTGCAGGATGATACGGCGTTTACGGTTATTTTTACGGAGTTCGTCAATAACTTCCGGCAAACAAATGGTCGTGTACCAGTCACTATTCACGGTACGACGATTCTCTAAAGCAACAGTAGCCACGTGTCCAGTTTTATTAAAAAAAGAAGCAATCATCCGCTTAGATGCACTTTTCACGCGCGCCACTTTGGTTGGTTTCGGCTCATCTTGAAAGACCCATACGCTCGATTGCTGCTTTGTTTTGGGATCGTAGCAATAAATCCATGTTTCGTCACCTGTTACTATGTCCCACACCAAATTTGACGCACCTTCGTTGAATCTGGTAAGCATGGCACTGCACCAAGTGACGCGGTCCGTTTTTTGAGCCTCGGTCAAGTTGTGTGGGATCCACCGCGAGCACAGCTTTCTCACACCCAAATGTTTGTGTAGGATTGATTGTATTTGACTCATGCCTATTTCTAAGGATGCGCGAATTTCATGGTAGGTCACATGCCTGTCTGTTTCAATCATACGGCGCACAGCATCGATGTTTTTGTTGGTCACAGCGGTGGACGGCCGACCATTGCGAGATTCGTTACTGAGATTGATACGACCACGCTTGAATTCTGCAAACCAGCTATAAACAGTCGTCTTGCATGGTGCTTCATTGCCAAAAGCTGTTTCAAGCCGAGCGATGCTCTGTTGAGCTGTCAAATTACACTTAAAATCGTAGAAAATCATACTACGAAAATTTTCCCGAGTTAAATCCATGTTGATGCAGACACACAATTTTTTAAATGGCGCCACAAGGTAAAAACAAAAGACAGTCAGATGAAACAAACTGCATTCTACAGCCAAAGAGTTCTATTTTCAAATGTTGCAATAAATTTTTAAATATTGTTTATGTAAGTGGCCAGTTCCGGAAACTTTTAGTGTTACCTATGTACTAGCGATTTGAACTGGAAGCAATTAAGCGAGTCATTTTGTCAGTTTTCCTTAGGCGACCGGCTGTGCACTATCTTTTATGAACAACACAGCTGTTAATTTGGTTAATTGATTAATAAATGGGTATTAAAATATTATTCACTTTAAGAAGCTTCTATTTTATTTATATTTTGTTTACAATCTCATCTTATTAAAAACATTTGAGCCCGAAAAAAACAACGAGCGGTGAAAATGATTGCAGTGTATGTCGTAGTAATTAAATAAATTATATTTGATTAATTGAAATAGGCGTTACCTTGCGGAAGTCCATCACTAAATAAAGGATATATGAATATAATTTGCAATATTCCGCTAAACAATTCTTGTCGTGCTATTCAAAATGCAGACTCGTGCACCGCCCGCCCGCCCGCATAAAAACATGCAACAAGCAAGCAATACAAGCAAAGCAATCTTAAATAACAAGCAAGAAAACTCATCGACACGTGTTTCGCCTCGTAACGAGGCATCCTCGAGATGTGTTGCTAGCTCGGCTTCTCCGCAGCAACTGATGTGTTGCTCGCTTATCGACTTAAAAGGGAACATAAAATATAGACAGACAGACGGATAGACAAAATTCTAAAAATGGTTGTTTCGGCTTTAGTACAATACTGATAAAACATTTCATTTAAAATTTTGAAAAATGTTCAATGTACATGCATGACCTTTTTACTACTTCATTATTAGTAGTAGTTTTAGTTTGATCCAACTGGTTAAAATAAAACCATTAAAGTAACTACGTGATTCTTAACGATTATTTACAAGTTTTTCTACAAAAATACTTGGCGTAGGTTTATAATTTGTGAGAATTAATAAAAAATAATAAAAATTTAATTTTCATATGTATCCCTTGTCTATTGCATATATGGAATGCTAGTTAACTGGTCGTAAGACAAATAAATACAAAATTGCTATATTTATTTTTACAGATCCCATTTGGGCAAAGACTCAACGTGGCACTCCTATGATCATGATGATCAGGGTTCAAATACTCAAAACATAAAGTTTTAGGACTAAAAACTCGATGGTACTGCTTGACGCATCGGGTAAAGGGTTGTAAAGCAGTGTTATTCACGATTGACAATACCATAATCTGTTGTAAAAATGACCACAATCATTTACCTCCAACATGTGGAGTCGGAAGCAGACATTAAATAACAAAAACTATAATATTCTTATTCTATTGTTAAAATTGTAAAATAAAAATGTGTATTTCCTTAACACGTAGTTTTAAAAGTTACGATATAGTACAGTGGAGACCGCATCAAGTTAGACACTTCGGACTTTGTACCTATCTTACGTATATTCTTCTCTGTAGGGGCTAATGTCGTACTGCAAGTGTATAGCTTGATGTGATCTCCACTGTACCAGCACTTACTGGTACCGATTCTAACACAACCCATAAAGCCTGTTCAGCTATTTCATATATTTATGCTTTTCTAGAATCTCCGCATCTCGTGATATCTTGTGCGTGATAAATGATATGAAGCCACGCTCAGGAACGCGCAAAAAGTCTGTCGTTTGTGAGAGACCTATGAACGACTAGAGTAACACGCGCCATAGATACGGAGTCTATCTATGCGAGAAAGCAAGTAGGATGGACAGACACTGTATCGACAGCGCGTTCTATGTCCCCAGGTTTTACAAAGCCAAGTGCGGCTCACACGTTTGTTTTGCGTTGCAAATACATTGCGTGCCGCTCGTTGACCAATTATTAAATTGTTTCAGTGTGCGACCAGCAATGTTTTATGGTATGTTATGATTGCATATTAAATGTGGCAAAATTCCTAAACACTTCCTTATAAATAACTGACACGAAGTTTTTCTTATCAGTTAGTTAGACCCTGCTTCACATTCTTAAGGTGGTAAAACCGAATCCCGGTGCAAAATACTCATCATAATATTGTTTTCTTTACTTTTAAATAAAAAGTATGCAAAAATTTAGTTTTAAAGCAATTAGCGGAAATTGATTACTGATAGGGTTCTCGCATTAAAATTATGTTTTTTTAAGCCTTTAATTTTGATTACATTCGATTACAACGATAAATACGCTTTTAAGTTTATGAATCGAATGCAATCAAAATTTAAATCGTAAAATGATAGAATTTGAATGTAAAACCCTAATTATTACTAATCAATTTCCGCTAATTGCTTTATAACGCAATTTTTGCATACTTTTTATTTAAAAGTAAGGAACCATTATTATAATGGGCATCTTGCACCGGGATTCGCTTTTACCACCTTAAGGTAAATCTCGCTGCGTACTGAAACATTTTAATAATATCCTTGTTAAACTATTCAGACTAAAGCCTCTCTCAGACGATAGATTTTCGTACGTTCCTGTTAGCCGGCTTTGAATAATATTTATGCGTGGAGTAAAAAAAAAAAACATAAAATCGCTATGCCGTCTCTTATCTATGGCACAGTATTGATCTCAAAGATATTTTGTATTCTTTGATTTTAAACAACAACGTTTTTACAACGACAATTGAAGCTCACGAGTCTGTACCGCGTTGCGAATACATTGCGTGTGAGTGAACATTTAAGTGAAGCTGGAACGGTACGTTTTGGAGTACACAAGGGAGGATTTCGGGACCACCTTATTCTTCATTAATAAGAACGACATATATTAAAGATGTTTGAATCTCGAAATGAGGTCGAGATTATCTCCTATGCTGACAATAGAGCTCTTCCGAAATAAAACCTGGCAAGGCGTCTTTGCTCAAGCGGAGAGTTGAATGAGAGAAGTTTATGACAGGCTCGCTTAGAAGTTCTGAAGAACCTTTTAACTCTGAACTCGAAATAGACTTAATACCTCTGTTTCCGCAAGACTAAGGCATACGGACTTTCTAAAGACCAGGAGATCACAATTAATTTCTGCGATGATTCGGAAGCTCGTAGATCTCGATCTTGCATTTGCCCTAAAATCGAAAGATCTAAAAGCTTGAGGTATTTGGGTTTGATTTTCGATGAGAAGGTGACATTTAACGAACACATACTTAAGTTCTCTGGCAAAGTCAGAAGTCTAGAACTATGAAGTTTTCAAGGAACAGTGCTGATGTGGTGGTACTGAGGATGGTATAATATTCACCATTTCAGTTTCAGCTTTCCTATTGTATCTCAGCATGGGATAGCGCGGCTAAAACACAACGATCACTTTGGAACGAGTTTAACGTTTTGAAAGTAAAGCATAGGAAGCCTTTTATATATCCCACGGATCAATTATATGAACGTCCTAAATTTCCATCTTTTTGAAAACTGTACATCCAGAAAGTCACATTATGTTATGTCACTATGAAAGTGTTTTGAATACTTCGAACTGTGAACAACTACTGAAAAAAAAAAAGTTTTTAGGACTAAAATACTTCTTGTTAAAAGTTCTTTTGCACCACGTTTTAGCTACTTTTTTTTTGCCACATTTTTTATGATGTTAAAAACAAGATTTGGAGCCTTAAAAACTCCTGAGGCAATTGTTCTATATTCTTTTTTTATTTAACATTTTTTTTCGAAATCTTGTAAATGTTGCTCGAGTATGTTGTAAAAGAATTATACTTTTTATGCTATTCATGCTATTCAGTACCCAGATGATTAAAGTTAATTCGAATATATGTCTAACTAATCACACTATGTTGTTGCATGTTTTTGTAGTCTATCAATATAAGCAGATTCCCTTTACATACTATTATTCGATTCTGTTAATCGTAACAAGCACCTCGCAAAACAAGTGTGATCATCACTTAGTACTAGGACCACCAGGTACCATTATATATAATATCTTTGAGGACCACTCATAAATATTTTATCAATAAGTTATTTTATTCGTAAATATTTTATTTTTATTTTTTTACATGTAATCCTGCATATTAAAGTAGGCTGGTGCAAAATCACGATAGTTTAACGATCACACAACGAGGTAAATAAACCGAAGAACATCAAAATTAGACAGAAGTTCAATCTCGCAGATATTTGGAAAGTAATCAGTGCAGTACATCTTCTCAAAAGAATCAACTCTGCCGTCGTTCCACAAATTTCATCTTTTGTTATTCCTGAACAACAAAGTTCATTTAGCCCTTCCATTATATAACCTAATCCAGGTGAAATTAAATAAATAATACAAATACAAATACAAAACACTTTATTCCACCAAAAACGAAAAAAAACTTTACAAAAAACTTTTCTATTATAAATACATGGCTCAGAATGCAAAACAATATTCGATGATACAAAGTTATCAAATATTTATTTTAATTTAACTTATTTTAATTTAACACTTAACAATGAACATTTTAGAAAAGAAAACAACTACAACCATTGTTTCCAGCAGAAAAGGAATCCGGCACAGCATGTGACTTCAAGAAGTCGCTGAATTTAAGCCGATCCCTTGTTAAAAAATTAAGAATAAACAAAGACAAATTATTAATACCGTCATGTGTCAAAAAGAAGAAACTTAAACGGAAAACCTATACTTTAACCCCCCCAATTTTAAATAACAATCTGGTTTTAATGCGTTGATATACTTTACGTCAATGTTTTAATGTTTACATTTTTAAATAACAAATATTAAGTACTTAATTTATACAATAAAAAGAACCAATACTTAGATGTGAATACAACTGCAGTTTTATTTTTCTCTTTTACATATTATTTTGCTTGTCACGAAGGTGCTGTTTGTATTTAAGTTTGAAAGCCTTTACTGTAGCTGCTGACTGAATGGGCGGAGGAATGTTGTTCCAGCATCGCGTCGCGGCGCACCGGAACGAGCCACGGAACGCCGCGCCACGATGCGGTGTGCCCATCAACAAGCGCCCACGCGACCGCGTATGGAAATTGTGACTGTGCCCTGCCCAGAACAGCCTTTCCCATAGATATACTGGTTTATGAGTGTTAATTACTTTATAAATTTGACATGCAAGCGCCAACTCTCTTCTGTGTTTCATGTTGAGTATCCTGTTTTCGTTAAGACATGGAGTTATTCTAGCTCTTTTGGGTAAATGATAGCAAAAACGAGTGCACGCATTCTGAACTTTCTGAATTTTTTTGCTGACCTTCTGAGTGATTCTTGATCCATAGACACTAGAAGCATATTCGAATAAAGACAGTATTAAAGCATCACATACTCTCTGCCTCACTTCTACCGTGAGGTATTCGCGTATTTTATACAATGTTTTTAAACGAATAAATGCTGCCTTAATCCTTTTGTTAATGTGCGTTTCAAAGCTAAGGTTACTATCTAAGGTGACTCCTAGATTTTTCGCTTCATTAACATGCTGTATTTTTTTTCCATCCAATACCAAAGGGCAAGTCGACAAGACAATGGGCTTTACCTTCTCCACCTGTTGCTTACTACCAATTATCATAAACATAGATTTATCAGGGTTCAAGATTAGACCATTTTCTAATGACCATTTGCTTATATTTTTTAAACTGTTATTGAATTGACTAACTGTTGACGTTATATCTTCAGGCTTACAAGACATATAAACTTGTTTATCATCTGCATACATATGATACGGCACATCCAGATGACAATCAGGGGAATCTGCTGAGTACAAATTAAACAAACAGGGAGATAATACAGAACCTTGTGGACTACCTTTAGACAAACGTTTTATTTGAGATTTCACATCAGAACCATCATCCTTATTTAACCTTACTTGTTGTGATCGTCCAGATAAGAAGGAGTGGAACCATTGACACGTTTTGTCAGAAAAGTTGTAATATTTCAATTTAGACAGAAGAAGTTCATGGTCGAGACAATCAAACGCTCTTGAATAATCCAGCAAAACTAACAGTGTAACTTTACTGTCGTCCATGGCTCCAAAAATCAAATCACACACATCCAGTAAGGCAGTGGAAGTACTGTGATCCTTCCTAAATCCAGACTGCAGTTTGGATACTGCGTTTATTTCCTGCAAATACTTTTCCGTTTGCAGAAGTACTACCTTTTCCAGAACTTTAGATAAAACTGGTAGTATACTAACTGCCCTTAAGTCATCAAACCCACTAACGGCTGGTTTTTTTGGAAACGGAATTACCAAAGCTTTTTTCCATGCCGAAGGAAAGACTGACTCTGTAATTGATTTATTTATTATTTTTGTAACAACAGATAAAGAATAGGGAAGCGTTAAAATTATCATATCTATACCTATTTCATCGTGGCCTTTCGCCTTAGTTTTAATTTCCTTGAGTAGTTTTAAGACTATATCCTCACTAACAGTCTGTAACATAAACTCTTTCCCCCTACAAAATTTATTTGATTCAAATTGTGATTTTATTATCCCTGAAATAGGAGGAGTAACAGGCAGCTTCAGGAAGTTATCATTGATTGCATTAGGATCAGCTAAATGGTCTGGTATATCCGGCTTTGATTTAAGTTTTACACACTTATGGAAACCTTCCCATAAGGCTTTAGAATTTTTTATGTTATTGTTCACATGAAATGTAAAGAAGGCCTGCTTTTCCCTGCGGATAGCAGATGTTACATAGTTTTTTAATGATTTATAATAATCAAGGTGAGATTTATTTTTTGTTTTGTATGCTCTTGAGCCTGCCTCGTGTTTAGTTTTTATCATCTTTTTTATAGTTTCAGTTAACCATGGAACTTCAGCTTTCCCTGTCCTCCTACTTATTATAGGTGCATGTATATCGAAAACAGATAAAATAGTTCTATTGAAATCATCAATCAGCACATCAAGATTTTCAATAACTTCAAAATGAACCCAGTTTATGCCAGACAAAGTTGTGTCCAATTTATCTCTATCTATATTTTTCATATTTCTATATGAAATCGTTCGCGGTGTGTAATCTGGCTTAGGTAGTGTGAAGATAGCCATTGGCAAACTGTGATCGCTAATACTACCATGCAAAACCACGCTAGAATCTAGAAAATTTGTAGGTAAATCTGTGCAAATAAGGTCTATTAATGTTTCAGACTTTTCTGTGATCCTAGTAGCTTCGTTAACTACCTGTTTCAAATGAAATTGACTAAGTAAAGTGTTTAGTTTTTGCAGAGAACTTGTTTCTGTTAAATGGTTAATATTTAAATCACCCAATAATATTATGTAGTCGACAGTGGGAGCCACGAATGCCAAAACCTCCTGTAAATGTTCTAAAGCAATTTTCACCTTAAGTTTTTGATTCCTATATACAGATCCTATACCTATCGTATGTTTTTTTGTTTTTACTCTCAGCCAAATCTGCTCTAGCTGCCCATCTGGGAATGAAATATTATCAAAGCTTAATTTTTTTTTTATATAAACGCCTACCCCTCCTCCCCTTCTCTGCTGCCTAGGTGTTTGAGCAAAATTATAACCAGGAATATCCAAACTGCAAGCCATGTCCTGAGGTTTCACCCATGTCTCACAGACCCCTAAAATGTCTATGTCATATACCAACATTGTAGCACACAACTCGTCAAACTTTGTGTTAAGAGATTGAGCATTTAAAGATCCAATAATCAACTTATGTTTTCTACCTACAAGCTCGATAACTATTAAATGATTTAGAATAAAAACACAATGAATAACCAACCCATCCACCATAAACCAAAAGATAAAAACACAAAATTTGCCAGCACTGCAATTCTTTGATGCCTACAAATAAAGATAAATAGCAGTCCGAAAAACTGTCTTGTTGTTCTGGGCCGAGCAAATCACACAGAAAATATCTAACTGCTATATAACACAAACACAAATCAAAGTATTCTAGAAAGTAAGTACATCCTGAGCTACTATTATCAGAAGTCTTAATATGAATATTACATTTATGTTTATATCTTGATAGTACAGTGTGTATACTATAATAATACACTAATTCAAAACAAATATTAGCCTTTAACTTAGAATTCAATTTATATGCTAATAATCCCCAGGGAAAAATGTACACAGTAACACAAAAATTATGCAAAACATCTGGCACACATAGTAGCATTTTTTGAATATATCCATACCAGTTACATATTATATAACACATTACCTTGTTACAGTAAGTGATCTTTGTACCTCGTTTTTTAATTTTGATAAATCACTCTCATTATTTATGTTGTGGATACGGGGTTTATCCTCAGCACGCACACATATGGTACCATTTTTGACCCATACAAAGAATTTTCCTGAGTTTTCCACCGTAAACGCTTTCACCCTTGTTAAGAGCTTCTTTCTAAGCACCGTCAAATGTTCATTGACAAATATTGGTGTGGGCTCACCTGGAAGGTTAATCGTTCCCGTTGTCAGAGGACGGGTGGCCCTGGCCTTGCGTATGAAATCATCCCTCTTTTCTTGACTGTTGAAACGGATTACAATGTTTGGTGTCTGAACTGGTGTTGGCATCAGTGTTCCGGTGCCAGGGCGTGCAGTGCCCGATGGACGTGGTAGCCCCTGCAGCCTGCGAATGTATGCTATATCACCTGGATTAATTGTGCATCCCACAGCATCTCCTAAGGACTTTACATAGCTTCTAACATCCTCTTCTTTCTGCATTGGTATACCTCTGATTTCTGCATTGCAATCACGGCCCCTTTGCTCGACCTCGTCCAACTTGTAGGACAGGTTTTCTACCTGGACTTTCAGATCATTGCGCTCCTTCATGACACCGTCTAATTCGGCTAGTTTTTTATGTTCATTTGGGAAGCAATTCTCGAAACTACCTAGTTTAGACGTCATTTTTTCGACGGCCGCAGTCAATCGCTTTTGCTCTTGCAGCAAAACACGCACACTTTTCTGAAGTAACACGATGATACGGCTAGATTTGTCATCCTTCTGCAAGTCCGATGCTTCCCTGTCCTCCAGCGACGCCATAGTTGCGTTCATCTCGCAATTCGGACAGCTCCACTCATTAATGACTATCCTCAGCTCATGTCAATCCTCAGCTGAATAGTCTACCCCATTTTCATAACTCCTATGAACTGGCTAATGCCGGGCTCGACTGTGGAGGTACCACCATCTTACCTGCAAATCCTCCCGAAGTTATTCGGGTGAGAGTAAGAGGACAGCTCTCAGGCAAAAAAGCCAGGCGGCCCACCATTGCCTGGGAGCGATGTATGGCGGTATATCCATCCCCAATTGCCGGGCCTTATATAAATCAGACTGGTAACGGGCAGCGGCGTTACTGGTGCAAGGGTTTCGGCACCGCGCTCACCAACCCGCCTGCCCAGCGTGTGTGAGTATGGGAATTTCTTCTTCCAGGAGGGCCGCCAAGAGTGGCGAAATCCTGGAAAGGCCTATGTCCAGCAGTGGACGAAACAGACTGATGGATGAAGTTCCTCCAGGGAAAATTTATGAAGGTTATAAAATTCTTCATAACGATCCACAATGGGATAGGCCACAGCCATCTTTTAAAATTTTGGAAGTCAATCAACTTTCTGTGGAAACAGTTCATAATCCGTATTCTACCGACAATGAATCAAGTACAAACTGGAGTCTTCCTGAATGCCGCCGCTTATCTTACCTGTTAAACTTGTCTTGTTCTTCAGATTCTGATGATTCTGATTCTGTCGCAACTACACCCCAACCATTTTTGCAACAAGAGAATTCGGAATCCGCTGCAAGCACAAGCAAACGAAAGAATAAAAAGCGATTTCAAAATAAAAGTGATTGGAAACGTGAGATAGCAAAAAATAAACGTCTACGAGGGGAAGCATATTTAAGCAATGTTTCAAAAACTAAAAAGATAGTAGCGAAAAAAGAAATAGGCCCAGGGTGTTCAGACAAATGTAAGCTAAAATGTTCGAAAAAAGTAACAGATAATAGTCGCAAGGAAGTGTTTGAATATTTTTGGAAAACGATTGGTAATTGGGATCATAGGCGTCAGTTCATTGCTTCTATAATTGATGTGGTTCCTGTTCACCGACCAAAAAAACTTGAAGATGAAGGTGAGTCTAGTCGGAGGAAATTAACTCGAAAATACCATTTAATAATAAGGGAGACAAAGCTTCGAGTTTGCCAAAAAATGTTTTTGGATACATTTAATATCACGGGACAATTCATTTCAACTACACTTTCGAAGAAAAATGAATCTGGTTTTGTGCAACCAGACCGAAGAGGAATTCATGTTCCAGCTAATAAATTACCTGATTCAATCATCCAAAGCATCAGAGATCACATTTCACTTTTTCCCAAATACACATCTCATTATTTAAGGTCGAAATCTGACCGTGAATATCTTGGTCCTGAATACGATATAAAGAAAATGTATAAAATGTATGAAGCAAAATGTAAAAGGGAAAATGTTTGTTTTGGCAAAGAATGGCTGTACAGAAAAGTGTTTAACAAAGAGTTTAATCTTTCATTTTACTCTCCTAGGAAAGGCACATGTGACACCTCATAAATACATACTGTTAATAAAATGCAAAACTGACAAAGGAGAGAGATTTAAAAAAGAAGAAGTAAACACCTAGATGATCCAGAAAAAATATATTCTCTAAAAGTTCAGGCAAGAAGAAATTACCTTTGATGTTAATATGCAGAAGTATCTTCATAAGCCGCTACTAACAGATTCGCAATCTTTCGATTACCGGGAAATCCCGGTTCTTTGGAGGTAAAATAAAGAACCGGGATTCAGAATTAGTCCCGGTTCTTTCGGTACTTTCTGTACTTCTGTTATCCAAAAATTCAGTAATTAAAATATGCAACTTGAATTATGCGTGATAAGCGCTAGAGTACTGCTGGGTACTTTTGGTCATAAAGATTTATGCGAGCGGCCATTTTTAATGGCACGCCGTCCCGTTTGTTTGTCACTAGGAATGTCCATTTAGAAAATACATAGATATCTTTATTCGATGCAATACATCGAGACTGTACATCGATGTTTACCAATGCATCGGTTAGAAACATCTATGTTTTTCTCAACATCATATAGTATACCAGTTCTCAATTCTTTAGTTATTATTGTTAGGGTTGGTTAAGGTTCTGCTGTTAATGAATAAACATGCACTACAAATATTTTCTTCGTTTTGTTTAATCAATCTTCCATTGAATAAAAGTTTTTCGTTGAGCGTGTAATTACACGAACATGCTTGTTTTAATTTCAGTGCAATATGTTAAGTCCCGAAGAGGAAAGACGTTAATCAGCATCGGACCTCACAAGTTTTGTATCGACAAAGTGCAACACTTAAAAAAACGTTGGAAATGTTCCACCCACCAACATAAGAAGTGTAAAGCTTACCTCCATACCTGCGAAGACGCGATTGTTAAAATTTCTAATGAGCATAATCACTGAAAACGGCTTTTTATTATATTTTATTTTAGTGGTGTTATATATTACTTTTTATGTCAAAAACATTCCATAGGTGATATTTACACATAAATAATTTGTAGAGTTGTAGTTTTATTCTAAATAAAAAGACGTTATGTTACAGACTGCATCATGTTTATGTTAAAATTTCCACTTAAATAGATAATCACTCCGAGAAGAATGTCCAGAAGATAAAGTGTGTCCACTCACAAGACACGGATGTTCAGGAAGAGTGGTGATAAAATATTATTATTATATTATTGTTAAAGTACCTGTACTTTGTAAGCTTTTAAATATGTAGGTAAGTCAAAAGAAAACCTTTTATTGCACACAGGCCCTCGTTTCGAAGTGACGCGTCGTGGAAAAACTGTACTAGTGTTGGGCGAATACCATTTCTACAAGTTTGGGAAAATCGGGATCAAGACGCGGTGGACCTGTACAAAGAAAACAGTTACAAAATGTAAAGCTGCAGTCTATCTTATAGATGGAACTATCGTTAAATGTGTTAACGAGCACAACCATTAATCATCAATTATTGTAAGAATGCCCTTGCTTCTAGTCCGGGAGGTACCGTTGCAAATACAAAAGTCACAGTAAGCCGGCTGATATTGCTCAAGTAGCGGTGGGTTTGGGAGATAGAGGTTGCGGGAGTGGTAAAAAAAAGTGATAGTACGCCGGCTGAAACTTTTCTCACAGATAATTGACATCATACTAAGCTGAAAAAAAATCGTCAGGTGACGCACCCGCGGTGGGTTTGAGAGTTAGAGGTTGCGAAACTGGTAAAAAAAGTGATAGTACGCCGGCTGAAACTTTTCTCACAGATAGTTGACATCACAATGAGCTGAAAAAAAAAATCGTCAGCTGACGCACCCGCGGTGGGTGTGGATGTGAGAGGTTGCGAAAGTGGTAAAAAAAGTTATAGTACGCCGGATTTTTTTCAGCTTAGTATGATGTCAACTATCTGTGAAAAAAGTTTCAGCCGGCGTGGTATTAATTTTTTTTACCACTTTCGCAGCCTTTCACATCCACACCCACCGCGGGTGCGTCAGCTGACGCTTGGTTCTGTTATTAGCCATTCCGGATCTATTGAAAAAGATGGAAATCAATCGGTGTAAAATCACTTCCGAAAATGCAAACAAATTCATGCGAGCAGCTGACGCATCTTCCCCCCTCCACTATGCAGCTGACAATTTTTATTTAGCTTATTATGGCCTGAGCTATCTTTGAGAAAAGTTTCAGCCGGCGTACTATTACTTTTTTTTACCACTTTCTCTGCCTCCCACACCCACACCTACCGCGGGTACGCCAGCTGACGCTTGGTTCTGTTATTAGCCATTCCAGATCTATTGAAAAAGATGAAAATCTATCAGCTTAAAAACACTACCTAAAATGCAACGCTACCGCCCGGGCTATTCTAGATAATGAAAATAAACAGTATCTAAAGTACATTTTTTGTACGAACGAGGAAACTGACAATTCATGCTAGTGGAAAATGCGCTTTTAACTCCTATGATGCATGAGCTATTTCACATTGCAACATTCTAAAGTTCACGATAATGTGAAATGGCTCATGCACCATGGGAATTAAAAGCGCATTTCCCACTATCACGAACTGTCAGTTTCCTCCTTCGTGCAAAAAAATATACTTTTCACTTCTCATGCTCTTAAAGTTCTTGTTTATGCTAAGTATTAGCGGATCAAAACTACTTTTTCTCAAAATACATTGTAATATTACCATTACATACTGTAAAGACCTATCGGAAAATATTTCATCCTGGTGAGCTATTTAAAAGTGTCCAGAAAATCTGAATAACTGTCCAGGAAATTCGTATAAAAATCCATTACACCATTTGTTCACAGAGTACATTATCAGATGTTTTCTTTTTAAAACTATCCGTATCTATGTTTTTAAGGCTGCATGGCGGTAAATACCTTTGCCTAGCTGGCAATAATTAAAAAAAGTTGCGTAAAAGCGGGAATTCATGTTGCTTTGTATTTTACTTGAAAGTGTTTTGTGCAAATAAATTACAAAATGAGTTCAGAGAAGAGGGCTCTGATATAGATTTTACTCCACTAATTCTTTGCTGAAGAAGTCAATCATAACTATTAATTGCCCAAATATGAACAAATAACTTATAATATATATTACCTAGTAAGTTTATTTTGTTTGATATAACTCATTATCATGAAAAACATGAATATGTCTCATTTTATTTTTGAGAAAAGCACTATACTTGCTTCGACCATTAATTTTAGCAATCCTGGCCTCGTAACTTACTCGTTAAGGATTGCTTAGTTCCTGGTCTTAGTAGTAATGTACTATTTATGTTCTAGTGCAATAACTAAGACTATGGCAATAGGCCAAATACACAGTACAAATTCATTGACCAACCTTTTCAAACTCAATAGTGTTCGCGCTAAGATTCTATCATTTTAGCGCGCACTAACTGGACAGCGATGAACATGGACTCTACAGATGATGCTCAGACGGATATACAGTGACTTAAACAAATATGATGTAAAATAAATAAACCTCAGACATGTATGTCTAATTATTTATTTACCTTATTTAGACATGGCTGAGTGGACTAAGTTACCTTTGCCTTACCGATCGGTGGCAGAATTTTTAAAAAAAGTAGTGTCGGGAAAGAGCTATTGTTTTTTCTCAGCAGTACATAATGTAGTTGTTTGATTATTTAAATTTGCAATAAATATTACTGAAAGTTAAATATGGCATCAAGTGATGATGAAATAATACTTACCTACTCCTAACACATTAATGGAAAGAAACGCAAAGAAAGTTGTTCAGCAGATATTGCCACCAAAATCTAAGCAAATATATCTTTAGTTATAAGAATTTCATGTATTGGAGAAGCGGAAAACAAGTAAATACTTTCTTGGAAAGTGTTTTTTAACGTATTTTGATAAATTGTCAAAGAAATTACAGCCGTCTACACTATGGAGTGTATATTCTATGCTGAAGACTACAGTAAAAATGAAACACAACATTAATATCAAGACTTATACGTAACAATATCACAGTTTCATTTCCTCGCAAACGAAGTTAAAAGCAGAATGTTGAACTCGGCTACAAACGAGTCATATTACCTCGAACTATAGCAGCCTTCGCCAAGGCTCAGGTAGCTAAATATCTCGGTAATATGGCTCATTTTATGCACTCGTATAACAATCTACTGTTAGATTTTTAAAAGGACATGCATGCCCTATTGCAGACTCGTTCAGAAGCTCAATTTCCATTTTACATAACATAAGAATTGGTAAAAAAATTAACAACAATCGCGTCGTGGCCCACCCCGCTACACCGATGTCGTCCCACCACACTTTCTGTGTTTTCTTGTGTTTCTGTTTCTGTATGAGTAATACAAAAGCATTCGGTGAGATTCCGCCCTATTATGCTCCGCCAACTCGCTTGCTGTTTGTTGTTGGATTGTAAAGATGACAGGAAAAAAACTAACGCAGTTTTTTCTTGTAAAATTGAATGTATTTTTGCAAAAAACTCCTTTTTTGTCATGTTCAGGATTTTATATACTACTTTCCTTACTTTCCTCAAAACTGACGAAATATGGAAACGTAGGTGCGTGACTCTGCCTCGCACTTGACCGGGTTTTTATTTTATTTCAGTCCCGATATTCACAAGCACCGAACGAGGAAAACCAGCGATTCAGGTCGGTTCATTCAGGTTTAGCATGCACAGCTCTAGCAAAGGGCCCAAAGCTCTTTGGGTTTGTACTAAATGGAGCAAAGGGTGTAGAGCATCACTGACTACTATCGAAGATCAGCTGATCAATTCTAAAAATTTTCATAACCATTGTTGATTTGAGGCTGCCTCTAAAAGATTCAAAGAATTAATCTAACATTATCTTTATTATTTTGTTTGTTTTATTTATAATTGGCCTTTGATGCTCAAAATGCCGCGAGCAACAGAAAACTTTTCTAAATTGTAAATAGAACACAATTTCTTCAGATTTAGTAAAAAAATAACAAAGGTAAGTACACAAAAAAAATAGTGTAATGCATTCATTGTTGTAAGTAGAAAAAGACAATCAGAATCTGCAATGTCTTTGGTTTTTATTATTAATTTCAAAATTATAACAAAATCAAACGTGGTTCTAGTCTCCGGGTACAACTTAACACAAATGCTACACTAATGGTACCAAGTCATGGCATTACAGTTCCTCATCCATGGATACAAAGGTTAAGCTAACACTATTGGTCATAACTATCATATAATTAAAACTCACGTGAGTTGACATACTTAACTACCATTGAATACCGGTTTTAACACTCACGTATTATTGTTGTTGACTATATTCCATATTTTCACCGAGACAATGTCGGCATTTTCAAGGCGAGTGTCGTTCTTAGGACGATGAGGCATCGTTCACTGGCGTTGTCAAACGGCCACTGACACCTGACGTGTCAATACGTGTGGGTGAACAATAATAATACGTGAGTGCTAAAGACGGTATTTAATAATAATATATCATACATAACTGTTCAACAAAATCTGAATGAAATAGGTACTAAAATTGATTCCTATGAAAAGCGTGTTTTTATTTTATCTTTGATTTTGTAATAAACAAATTATTAAATTTAATTAATTATAAATTCAGGAGCAGTGTTCACATCTTCAACACGAGGAGCTCCTATGATAACAATGGGCCAGTATCGGTACTACAAGAGCAACCGTAGCAGACTATATAGGAAAGCTATATCTAAATGGTACTGCAGCAGGAAGAACTATGGATGCCGCGCGTCCCTCTCTGTTTGTGATACTGAGTGCACTGTAGTTCAAAATAACTATGTACATAATCATTGAGATGAAGAACAGGGACCTTATTGTCTAATTTCGACATCCATCGCAATCGCCGTCAAACGCGCCGTGATTGGCTAGAAATTACATCACAAATTTTTGGCCAATCACGACGCTTTGAAGGCTAAAGCGATGGATATTGAAGTTAGACAATAAGAGGGCAGGTCGAGGGGACGGTTTGCTGGACTTGTGTCAAAGTGGAGCTGGCGCTGCATGGCGTCTCCTATCTAGAGGGGCGATTCCTGAGAAACAGTCGAAGCGTAAAACTTGAGCTAATAAAATGTATGGAGTTCTACAGATAAGACGGTTTTTTACGGTCGAGAAGGCTAATTCGACAGACTGAGAATTACTCTTCACGGTCTGATGCAGTTTCAATAAAGATGCCAGTCGCTCTCCGACCGATTTCGATCGTTCAGTGATAAATATGTTTATTTTCGTCTCTACCGTTAAGGGGGTAACTTTTTACCTCGGTACTAAATGCACATCATAATATTGTTTTCCTTACTTTTGAATAAAAAGTATGCAATAAATTTGTTTTAAAGCAACTTGTGGAAATACTTTATTAATAAAAAAGTCTTTAAAAAAATTACGTATTTTAATGTATTACATTTTGTTTGCATTACATTAACAAACTTAAAAGCGTTTTTACAGTTGTAATGTAATGCAGCTAAAATGTAACGCATAAAATTGAATAATTTTCATGTGATCACCTAATTATTAACAAGCAGTTTGCGCTAATTGCTGTAAAACGCATTTATTGCAAACTTTTTATTCAAAAGTAAGGAAAACAATATTATAATGTGCATTTTGCACCGAGATCCTCCGTTACCACCGTAAAACTATCAATTGAAATTGGAAGCGTATCGAATTTGCTTACGATTTCAAGCGATAGTTGAATAAATGAATGAATGAATAAACACTTTATTGCACACAAAACAAAATAGTTACAAACATACAAAGAACAGACAGAAGCAAGGGTGGACTTATTCCTACAAGGAATTTCTTCAGTCAATCTTGGGAAAGCTGGTTTGATAGAAGAGCCTACAAAAAGCAGATTTTTATCACTTACTTAGCGACTGAAATCGGTGGGATAGCGAAAGCTTTAGCGACACCACAGGCCCAGACCACCATTGTCAGCGTTGTCAATCGACATTTTCATTGACACTCTCATTCTCGTGCCGGTCCAGTGATGCCCTTCCTCAGCCTCGCCATGTTCTGTATATCGGAGTATAGAGTTGCAGTGTCTTCGTATTGTTTTCTGAATACGAGCCATTCTTCTATATTCCCGTTAAATGACGGTAAATCTAGGGAATAAAAATCTGAAGATTTACCGATATCCGAAAATTCTTGTCAGAAATTATAGGGAAATAGGAAAGCGGATACTCATCGCATCGGGAAAGTCCAAAGAATAAACGTATTAATACTTGAAGTTATAACATTTTGTCGGCTCTTTCAGAGGTTTTTATGTCACACTATTATTTTAATAATTTAATAGTGAAATAGCAAAATATGGTTATAATCATTGTTAGATAGAATTTCAATTAAGAAATTACTTAAGGTCGCATTAAAGAAAATAATTATTTTATTTTTGTTTAAAAAAACTTGGTTACTTTAAAATAAAAATGTTGAGTACATGTGTGACATATTTTGTGAGAATTGTTGATGAGTCATTAATTTAGTTTCATGGTAGATTAAAGTAACATAATGTCATTCAAATCTACGCGTCAGTTTTGAATTTATTTACAATAAACATATTATTTTATTATATATGCTGTAAAGCTCTAAATTTGTTTTGTTTTTAAGATAAATATTATGTGAAATTATAAATATGTACACAATTAAAACTTCTCGTATATTTCGGGCCCTACCTGTGCCCGGCATCAGTTGAGTATGAAAAAATATTGACAGATAAAATATATTTACATTTAGCATAGACAAAATATAAAACCTTATTGATATTTAAATCTAATTTCTCGTATGTTTGTCTGTCTATAAGCTCTCTTATAGCTAAATGTGTACAATAATAAAATTATTATAATCGTTCGGCTTTTCCTTATAAATATTTATAGATATATTAATTGTGGTAAAGAATGCACATAAATAAATTAAGGCAAGATATATTTCGAGTCCTTTTGTACTCGGCATCAGTTGCGTTGATAATGAATGACAATAATGACATCTTAATATAAAAAGCTACAGACCTAAAGAAAACCAAAGATAAAACAAATCATCCTTTAAAAAAATCATTTTTAGTCTTTTTATATTAAGATGTCATATTTATTAAAATAGGTATATCTTGCTTTCATTTATTTATGTGCATTCTTTACTACTAATGATATATCTATAAATATTTATATGTCTTAGTTATATTTTGTCTATTTACAGTTTAGGTTTGTCCGTCTATTTGTAGGTTCACTTATATCTATATGATTAGACCATGTTTCTTTGGACATCGATCCATCCATCCATAAGCCTGTTTCGCCACTCTTGGGGGTCTTCCTGGAAGAAATGCCCATACTCACACACGCTGGGAAGGCGGGTTGGTGAGCGCGGTGCCGAAACCCTTGCACCAGTGACGCCGCTGCCCGTCACCGGTCTGATTTATATAAGGCCCGGCAATTGGGGATGGATATAACGCCATCCATCGGTCCCAGGCAATGGTAGGCCTATTCCCTGGAGCTGTTCCCTTACTCTCTCCCGAATAACTGCGGGAGAATTTGCGAGTAAGATGGTTGTACCTCCACTGTTGAGCCCGGCATCAGCTCTACCACCTACTTTTCTTTGGACATGGGTTATCCTAAACATAATTTTGATTTCACAGATATTGAAATACAGTACGTGAAATCGACCAAGAGAGAAGACAGTCACTTAGCTCTGATTGGCGGCTACACATTATACCCTACAGAGCACAGGTACACAGTGAGCTATCGCTGCACCAACAGCAAAATCTGCAAAGCCCGAGTTATTTTCTCTAGAGAAGGGCAAGTTATTAAAGCCTCCCTCGATCACAATCATGCGCCCCCGAAATATGTTATAAGAAATGGATATTACTTTAAAACGCGAACGTAATTAATACTGTAAATATAATAATAATTAAACGGACACACTGACAATAGGTACTGAAATAATAACATATAATCCTTTGCATAAGCAATCTATGTACCAATAATAAAGTAGTAAAAAAGCCGTGTCTACAAATTATTTATATTTTCAAAATTTTATATGAGATCGGTTATTAGTATTATACCGAAGCCACACCTACCATTTTTTGAATTTTGTTTGTCTGTATGTTCCGTTTTTATTGGAGAACTTTATGAGAGATTTTATTAGTCTTAGTGACCCTGGTTAATATAAACGGTATAAGAGGTGTTCATAAAATAACGCCCAAGCTGAAAACGGAGCAGAAATTAAATAAATGCGGGTGGAGCCGCCGGCACCCAAAGCCACTCTCCATAGAAACTTGTGGGAACCAACAACTACGAGAGAAGCATTATAATTTCGTTCTTTTACTTTTTTATACTCCTTCAATGAATTGTACACCCGCGAATAATCAATCTTCTCACAAAAAAAGCTTTTACAATCTAATTTTGCTATTTAATACTTTCATACATTTTTTAAACAGCAAAGTTAGATAGTAAAAACATTTTTTTTGTGAAAAATCTGATTATTCGCAGATGTAGAATTCATGGAACGTGTAGAAAGAGTAACACAACTAAGTTAAAATGCTTTTGTCATTGTTGTTGGTTCAGCCAAGTTTGTATGGAGAGCGGCTTTGGACAATCCACCTGAATAGAATAACTTAGATATATTATAATCAGAATAGAAAATATATGATGAATAGAAAATCACTTGTACCACTTCAAAATAGAAAATTTTAATTAATAAAAATGAAAATGAAATGAAAAAATATTAATTTGTTAAAAAATATAAATAAAGTAAACATTCCTTACATCAGTCGCTTGGAAGTTGGAAGATACCAGTGCAGTCACATTGTATACCTATGTAGGTACTAGGTAGGACAGGTGTTTTAGGACAAACTTGTTTACCTGGTTATTTTTAGGACAACCCAAAACCACTTTGGACTAGGCTGTAGTTTATAGTGTACTATATATATTTATTATATTTTATATATATTTATTATATACAAAATTATATTTAGAAAATTAAAATTATATGATTATATTACCTAAAAATATGTTTGGCAACAGCATTCAATTTTTTTTTTACTTTAAAATTCGCTTATTTATTTTTCTTTGTTGTTTTTTTGTATTTATTTGCATTTTGGCGGGAAAAATTGTTAATGAGTTTTTGAAAAAAAAAATGAAAATATTCTGCTCGTTTATATTTTTTTGGTTTTTTGATATTAAATTCAAAAATAGTTCAGCTTTATGAGGAAGTAATAAAAAAAAAATTGTTTACCAAAATTTTTTTTTCTTGTTTTCATGTGTAAAAACCCCCTTTCTATCAAACAATATTTTTTTTCTAATTTTATTCATATTTTTAGGTATATTTCTATCACTACTGTTTTCGATTTCATGCAAATATGAAACCTCATGCATTTAAGGGTTAAATAGCCAAATTCTTACTGGAGACTTGGTAAGTGGTCCTGACCAAGGTTTAGTTTTATAACGTAGGAATACCTTTTAATCGATATCAATGAAAGATCATCGTTTTTTTTTCAGCAATTTACGTGCGGTCACAAATGGGGCGGACATTGCTGCGTGTTGGAGGGTACAAGTTCAACAAACAAAGCGTCTCAAAATGCGGGCACAGGAAGCGATGGCACTGTTCTACCCACCACCATAAGAAATGTCACGCGTTCTTACACACTTATGATGACGAAATTATTAAAATAAATAATGTTCACAATCATTAAAAGCAGAGAATTTAAATTTTATTTGTGACACGCGTTTATTCAATCTCTGCCCCGTTTTCGGCTTGGGCGTTATTTTGTGAACACTCCTTATAGCCTGTTATGTTGACCAGGGTCACGACGATGATAATGAAAAAACTGCATCCGAATCCTTGGAGTGGCTCTCGATTTAAAACGGAAAATACACACATACGGACAGACAGACGGACAGACAATAATTCTAAATATTGTGCTTTTGGCGTCAGTGAAATAGTAATAACCAATTTCATTTAAAATTTCGCGAAAATATTCGATGTACAGACAGGATTTTTTTCCATCCATCCATCAGGCCGTGTTCGTCCACTGCTGGACATAGGCCTTTCCCAAATTTCGCCACTCATGTCGGTCCTCCGTCCTCCTCATCCAGCCGCCCCCCGCAACGTCCTTGAGGTCGTCGATCCAGCGGGCATGAGGTCGGCCTACACTACGCTTTGCTGTACGTGATCTCCATTCTAGAGCCTTTCGGCCCCAACGGCCATCATGTCGGCGACAAATATGGCCCTGCCCACTGCCACTTCAACTTACTGATTCTGCAGGCTATGTCGGTTACTTTCGATCTCCGACAGATTTCATCATTTCGGATTCTATCCATCAGAAATACCCCAAGCATAGCCCGCTCCATAGCTCGCTGAGCGAACTTATATCGGTGGAATTTTTTACTACTTTATTAATATAATAGTAGTTCGCCCCGAACTGTGAACTCACGTTCACCCGATTCGCGCTTGACCGTAGGGGCATTTTGTAGTTCGGTCTGCGCGCTTCGGACTGCACGTTATGTTGCGGGTAGATCTCTGGGATGTAGTACTCGATAACGAAAAGTGGGTACACGATTGTGGACTGTGAATTGAATTTCACAGTTCACACTTGGAAACACTTCTGATACCCCATCGGGGATTCATGCCGTGAAGATGTTTTTTTTAATATATATAACTGGATAACAGCGGCGGTAGCTCAAGGGTAGAACGCTGGCCTCTCGATTTATAAGATCCAGGGGGTCTACTCCGAAGTGGAAACATTCGATCGAGTATCGGTTGGTCGTATATACATCTCTTTTTCTTTCACACTATTAATGCGTGTGTCAGAGATGGACGTATGCTCAGACAACAAACGACCGACGGAATCATTTTGGGAGTGCGGGGCCAGGTTCGATCCCCGGCCGGGCATACACCGATGAGTTTTTCGGAATTTATGTGCATAATATTTAATACTTACCACTTGCTGAACGGTGAAGGAAAATATCGTGAGGAAATCTGTATGCCCTAAAAAGCGTTTATTTGTTGGGACGTAATAATTGTCGGTGAAACGCGGGTGTGCCGAGTGTGAACTGTGACTTGCATTTCACAGTTTACAAACGGAAAACTTCTGATATATTTATTTATATAACTGAATGATATCAGAAAGACGATGGGGCTGACCTGGACCTGGATTACCGCAAATAGATTTAATTTGAGAGCAATTCAAGAGACATACGTCCAACAATAGACTACAATATGCTGGAATGAAGAAAGAAAGAAGAAGATAACCTGTCCACATAAGTTACACATAGCTTTTAAATGTATACCATTTTAACTCACGTTCCTATTGTGTTTAATTATATTAGCTTCAACAGATATGGGAAAATAAATGATCGGCTACTAAAATGGCAATAGATCGTAAACTACACAAGATATACTGATATAGAAAGTACTATCGTTTTCAGAGATACTGTAAAAATCCGTCTGTATAATTTCGTAAAATAATTATGATTATTTTGGTTCGCGCACCAGCGGCGTCACTGGTGTAAGGGTTTCGCCACCGCGCTCACCAACCCGCCTGCCCAGCGTGTGTGAGTATGGGCATTTCTGCCAAGAGGACCGCCAAAATTGACATGTAAAACGTATACTTTATGTATCTATTTTACAAATAAACATTTGAATCTTGAATCTTGAAGAGTGGTGAAGTCCTGGAAAGGCCTATGTCCAGCAGTGGACGAAATAGGCTGATGAATGGATGCATTTTAGTTTTAAATATCGTAGGATACACCCCAAGTAGCACATGACAGCTGTATAGTCGCCGGACTACGGAGTACATGAATGCCCAGGGCTGTATTGCTTGCTGTATAAGGGCTGACTAAGCGGCTACACAGCCCTTGTAATGCTAAATTGGGCCCCAAATTAGCCAGCCCTTGGCAATATAGTGGCTGGTCAAGAGCATTATAAGAGCTGTACAAGTCTGATTCCAGCCTACGATTCAGCTCTTTTAATGCTCTTATACAGCCCACGGATGTTTTAAGGCTTGACAGCAGCATTTGGGAAGAAAGAAATAACCCAAAAATATTAATCGGTGTTTTTTCTCCTTGTCGTATTCATATTGTTCTGAAGATTGATGGCGAGCTGTTTGTAAATGTCAGATGGTCATCAATTTATGGTTAGCATAGTTTGCAGGTATCTTTTGTGTTTCTGTTGGTATATTGTGTTGCGAGTACCACTTTACTGTGAATTTGTATAGGTAATTGCATCAAATAATTCACGCGCCATCAAAATAATATCTTTTCCACACAAACACACCCTCACACACCCTCTCACACACCCCCTCACACACCTTCACCCTCTCTCTCTGACACATACACACCTAACTCACAGATGCGTGCACTCTTTCAAAATAAGTTCACAATGTTGTTGTATCGTTTTAAATGTGTCTACATCCTACTACTACGACGACAAAGGTGTTAGAATACTTCAAGGATTGTGACTCAATTTATTGTATTTTCAGTTATTGTTGTCTAAAATTAAACAAGTGGAATATATATTATTACATTACTAGGCATCAAAAACCATAAGAAACCTTTTGTTCTATTCATAAAGACTACTCTGAGCAAAAGAGTAAAAGCATTTTCATACTATTTTACCACTCGTGTGGTATGGGGCCAGACGTTGCCGTGTATGTGGTGACAATATCGTAAAATAAACTATTTCATGAAATTATCAAAAATATCGGTATGAAATAAGAAATTTACGATACATTCTTACTCAACTTCCAACAAAAGGTGAAAAATAGGTGTGACGACGAGCGAGGCGTGGAGGATGTTAGGTTGCATGAATTGAATTGAATTAATAAATTCGGGAGCCGAGCGAAGCGTAATGTCTTTCAAATTTCAGTTTTCTATAACCACTTCGCGAGACCCTCTGTTGAAAGATCGGCTCATACATGTACAGAATCTCTGCCCGGCTTGATAATAAGCGAAACATATGCTATAGGATAGGTTGGCACTGTAAAATGTTTTTACGCCGGGGGATCTAGTGCCCCGCAGACTCACCTCTGGATAACCTTAGCTGCTTACAACGTATTGCAGTACTCCTAGCCGCCCCATGGTGGCTAGATACAACGGCTATCCTGCTGATTTATCATCAAGCAGCAAGTCACTATCTTGCACACCTAAATTTGTAAAGGACTTTCGAGGCAGATGTCCGTTATCCAAATCCATAGTCGGTCCATTTAGCATCCCATCCTCATAGCTACGTTCTTTCCTGGCAATAGTTTGGCAACTATATGTCCGTTAGTGTATCTCAATGATAGAGTAGTTGATTGAGCTCCTATGGAAGCGGATATATCATCATCATAGATTAAATGGTACCAAAGGCTTCTTCAATGTTGGGTTTGGCCCCATTAATGCCTTTCAAATGACCGGGTCCCTATGGGCCTGTGACTGAAAAGTGTACCTACATAATAATAATAACATTGTTTAAAAACAACTATTAATTTTCATTAAAAGAATAAGTTTTTTTTCAGGTTTATTAGCTGAATTCTATACAAACCTGTTTGGGAATACAGGACTTATATTTAAGGGTAATAAATACAACTTAGATTCAACATCTGGTCCCGTGAAGAAGCGCTGGAGGTGTGTGAAGAGAACTCATGGTTGCCGCGCTGTGGTACACACGTTATACAATGTTATCGTTAAGCTGAACGAGTGTCATAATCACGATAACTGCTAGTCATTAAATACGTGTTACAAACATTTTAATACTTTTTATCTTACCTCATATCGTAAAATCCTCATTTTGAACTCAAAACTACTGGCATGATGAAAAATATTTTTCAAGGATTTCTCCAATAAAAATTAAATTATAGTATACGTCTCCGAACAACATAATGCTATAAAAAACCTTTTTCTGAGATAAAAATACATGTGATACTAACTAGGAAGGCAAGGGGAACTTAGCCTAAACAGCCATGTCTGAGGTTGAATATCAAATACCAATAGGGTTATCATATAATATTCTCTAACACGTACTAAATAATATTGCGGCGTGACAAAGGAGGTCAGAATTTAATTTAATTTTCGGCCTGCATTGTCTATGGCTGCCGGCGCACGCAAAGCGTACACATGCGTGGTAGACTATTGGATTTTGGCGCCATAGCTTACGTGGAAATTATTACTTACTGTGGTTTTTTGGGTCTAACCAAAAGTATTATTTTGTCCTAAAATTACTAACATCAGTGATGGTGATGATAATTTGACTCCACCTGACATTCTGGAAATAACGACGGAAATTACGAACACTATTAAAACGACCTTTTACAAGAAAAATCAAAAACGGCTAACGACAAATTTTATCAAGATTATTATGAAAACAGGTTATTAGGCATGAGTTTAGATAAAGTACTGTATGAAACTATACATAACTAGGTATTAAAACACTCGTATTCTATTAAAAAACTCACCTATGCCTCGTTTTTTAAACTGACACTCGTGTTTTTAATAACCTTTTTATGTACCATTTTTATAAACTACTATTATGAAATCCTTTGCAGAAAAGACATTCAAATTCGTTTTGCAAGAGAATCTGTTGTCGAATAATCGACATAATCAAGTCGTAATATTAAAACTCCGTACCTATTAAATAATTATTAAAAAAATACAAATATAAAAAAAAAGAAAAACACAATCATTAAGGGGGGTTATCCCATTTTGGGTTATCAAATTCATTTTAAACCAATAAATAGCGATGATTAAATTTTGTAAAAATATACGTCATATTTCACTCTTTGATCTTGATATTTTTATCGAATACACGATTTCTTACATTTTGCTCGATCTATTAAATTAATTAATTAAATCGCAAAGATAGGTCTAAACTATGATCTAAATATCATTTAATTTGAGCTGTTTTAAGTTTTGGACGATAAAAATATACTAAAATAAACTTCGTGAAAAATGTGATATAAAACGGTCGTCATATTAAAAACCCATCCCTCTTATTCCAAAATAATAAATAAAAACACAGCAGGACAGATTTCTCTGGATAACCTCTCCTTAGGATCAATTTTTTACCAGTAATAGAAATATGTAACTAAACAGTCAGAAAGTAAAGAATAAGTAACGTTCACGAAGAAGGCAAAAATATGCTGTGTGTAAAAAGTTGAAGCTAAATTATTTCGAGGAATCTTTTGTTCAATTACTATTCTATTTTTCAGCTCGGCGCGACACAAGTTTTGAGCGATAACACGATTTGATTGCGTTGTGTAACCAACACGGCTTCGGCGCAATAGATTTTTACGTGATCCAGCATAGCAAGCATTTATGACACAAATAGATAAATGTTGTCTCTCAAAGAAACGTTTGACCAATGGACACTCAGATAACCGTTCATAAATTAACAATTTCGTCAGGTTCCGACACTGACAGCCGGATAGCGTATACAATTAGCAAAGCATGTAACAAAGATGGCATTGGAAACCGTGTAGCAACCCCTAGTTTATGAACTCGGCCCTAGACGAGTCGTTTTATCGAGGTGGTAACCACGTCATAAAGCTTACCTACGTTTCCATTGGTCAAGCGTTTCTTCGAGAGACAAGACTTCTCTATTACTTTCGTCGATGTTAGCTATGCAGCTACACGGCTTATCCTTTGCAGTGATTAGTTTACTGACTCACGGTGTTTCAAAATGCAAGTGGAAATAAGAAGCTGTATATGTTGTAATTGTTCATTGTTACGAAGAAGATATCATCAACCATTCATGGATAGCAATCTGAGCCATATTCAAGGACTTTTGGATCGTCTGCAGATTTAGAATACATACAAGTTATTTTTTCGATAATGATAATAGATGTTATTGTTACAGACTCGGTGATGACTGATCTGTCAAACCAAATGGCAGAACTTGACAGAAAAGTTAACTTGATATTAGGGCGGTCAGAAGAGCCACTTCAACAAACAGCTGAAGATGCATGCTTATTGCCAGATTTTCTGATACCCACACCAGTAAAAGACGATGAAAGTTTCCGTCATTTAAATGAAAAATTGAAAATTAGACAGAATAAACAGGCAATGGTAAGCTGCTCCAAGTAATAACGCAGCCAACATTGATTATACCAATTGACTTTACCTTCTGTTATACAGAAACAAATTAAAAATTAAACGCTCATTATATTACCAGGTTGGAAGTTTAACACTTTTTATATATTTTTAGGTAAAATTCTTGTTAGGTATTGGTGGTAAAAACCCCCGTTCTTTTACCACAAACATGCTTCGAAGAATACTACTCGATGATGTGGCCGAGAAGTATTCTCTGACTGGAAAAAAAATGAAAAATTCCGACAAGAAACCATTTATTGCAACAGAGACTTGTAAAATAATATTTCGTAAGTACCTATTAATTTAGTTATTTCATATATAGGTGATGTGTTAGTCGACTAAACATATGTATTTATACTACACCAGCCTTTGCTTGCCGGTTCGCCCGCGTTTTTTAAATCTCAGCCCCGATTTCGGCTTGGGCGTTATTTTATCAACATCCCTTATACCCTATATGTGGACTAGGGTTACTATGATGATAGTAAATAAATCGCATCCCAATCCGTTGAATGGTTCTATAATTAAAACGGAACATATGTATGTACACACATCCATTCAGACAGACAGACAAATTCTAAAAATGGTAGTTTTGGCTTCAGTACAATACTAATAACATTAGTTAAGTTGCTCGTAAGACCTATTTTATATGCTTCAAAACTGTTGTCAAAGTCATCTTTACCACACTAGTGTTTAGTTTTATTTATTTTGAATTTATTGAAAAAAGTTGCCAGTCTTTTCTAGTGTACCATAGATAGAGTTGACAAAAATGAGCTACGAACGCATCAAACTGAAAGTAGCTTATTTCCGTCATGTTGGCAACTTGCGTGCAAAGAAAAAGATTGCCCGGCTAAAGTTCATTTGCAGTATATATTGTTTCTTTGTTTCTTGATTTACTTTTCATTTATTTACTCACACTATGCATTGAAAACCTTAGTATGGCACATGTGG